>OU342759.1:17200000-18581257 GCA_910591435.1 Acronicta aceris
GCAGTCCTATTGCTCAACTTTTGGGTCTAATCAAGCGTCTGACCGAAATGATGAATAAAATAATAGACTAATTGACGGATATTTTTTTTGTGTTTCATGAAATTTTTTACCATAAATAGAGCAGATCAACGGAAGTTATAGGCAGGGAGCGTACTATAGTTGTTGTGACGTCACAATTCACTGCGTCGTGCTTATTCTATACTAGCGACCCGACCGCGGTTTCACCAGCGTTGACCCATTCCTAAGAGTCGTAATGTAATGTTAAATAGCTTAAAACCTCTTGAATCACTTTATCTATTAAAAAAAACCGCTTCAAAATCCGTTGCGTAGTTTTAAAGATTGAAGCATACATAGGGACGGACAGACAGCGACAGCGACTTTGTTTTATACTATGTAGTGATAAACACTCGTTCTGGAGAACGAGCAGAGTATTTCTTCTCAATGTCCACCAAAAATTTTATGATATTATTATACCCTTTGCTCCGCAAGTTTGGTCGTCACAATAAGTGACGTATCGTACGTACCAGTGAGCTTGTGGTGTTTGTTACAGGATTATTTTCCTCTCGAAGTAACACTAATATGAGATAATTGTTGATTGCAGCGAACAAGTTACCAAAGAGCGAGGGCGGCGGCGCGGCGGCGGCGGGCGCGCGGCGGCTGGGCGACGCCGAGCAGGCGCGCTCCTCCTCCTGCTGCAAGTGATCACACCAGGTAACCAGACAGTAATGCATCTCTACATCATCAACCCATTCACTGACTCATAACTGGTCACCAGTGTCCTCTTAGGTTGAGATAATCCGACTTGTCGGATGTATAGTATAAAATATTAGGCGCAGAGTGCCTCCCGCAGCGTGACGGATACAGTTTTTTTTTAGTTTATGGGTGCTAAAATGGCAACTTATGATGAATAATAATATGATTTTGAACCATATAATGCAAATGGTATCTATAGTCAGAGAAATGTATGATCAAAATCTTGCATATTATTATGTCCCTCGAGACACTCCGTGGCGCTGCATCCCCTTGAGATAAACTTGCATGAACCGTAATCTAAATTCTAAACAGTACTTTTTTTTTCATAATTCCAGACAAAATCGCCGTTATTTGAGGGCGTGCGCGCGGGTGAGGTATGTAGTAGGTAACGATACAAACAGCCGCCAGGCGAGCCGCGCCGCTCCCGGCCTGCGAGTGCCGACGCTCCGTCCGCGAACGAACGTACACACACACCTCCGCATACATTTATATCCAATGAGCCAGTTTTGAGGACATATAGAAATATTATGCTAAACAATGCATATTCCGTGCCTTTTTTGGTATACTATTTTTATATTAAATGTAGCTTTGTTAAGTGTAGCCTTCATACAGGCGGACGCAAAGTACTAAAGGTCTCAAATAAATAATTATTTACGTATACAGCATGTTTTCTTGTTACTTTCTAACACAACACATGCCAATTAGTATGTGTACAACGATCTGTTCATGGGTCGCTATTTAGTAGTAAAGTAACAAGATATATTATGCCTCTTATGAGCATGTGTATTTCTGTCTTTGTTATGGTTTTACCTTGAACAATTAATGATGGGTTACATAAGACAAACATTACATATACTCGAGATTGTCTCGTTGAGTTTATAAGTGTTTAATGTCCGTCGTACATGCCTGGTGTAGTTTGCATCATATCTGTTTACTTTCCAAATTGTTAGCGAGTTTGTCTCGCGGGGTGATCTATTATACATATGTATATTTACTTATTTCTCCTTGCAATATTATATCTATAAACTGACATGCCTCGCGGGGCCGCCTCGCATACAGTGTGTTTGTACGTCCGCGCGGGCCGCATTAATACATTATAATATTAATAAATAAAAAAAACAAGCTAATTATAAAAAATGATAACTAGTTTTAAAACTTATTTGTAACTGTAATGAAATGTAATAAAATTATATTTACTTTGGTTTGTATCAAGTTAGCAGTGCACTGTGCCGTAGCGGTACTTAACGAGATTCCTTCGTTCTAGCTGTTTGAGCTTGTGTTATGCAATAAAACATTATTATATACTTCAGCTGGGGAAAAGATATCATTTACATTCACCAATCATGATTTTCCAATCTAAAGATTTTGTTTGGTATCTTTTCTCCAGCTGGAGTATTTGCGTTTGATGTCAAAATTTATTGGTGATGGTGCATTTACATTAGTGTATCGTTACATATACATTATATTATTTTATTCATCGGTTCATGTCGTGGCGATCAATAAAACAACTTTGTAAAGGTCATTTATATATTAACATCTAACATCTAGTTATATTAAACTGTTGTTTTGTTGAATGCCACAGAGTTAGCTTGTGTTTAGATATGTCTCAACGTTCTTTTACTTATAAATGTTATTTCCCTTATGTTCTGTTTAGTAAAATACTTTCTAAATATCTTTTTGTTTAAGTTTGAGAGGGATAATGGTTTTAAATGACAAAGGATGTGTTTCCAATACGAAAAGTTACGCTTCATAATATAATGTAATTTTATATAAACATAGAGTAACATTTATAAGTAAGGAGTTTACTTCCCTTGTAGGTAGTCACGGTCATTTAATGAAAAGGTTCCATGTGTACCGAGCCTCGTCCCGCTCGATGTATGCTTCGCTAGCATCTTCCAGTCTCTTTGTAGGCTAATTCCGATCACCTAATTCACAATACGTTTGTCCCTAGATGTTTCATTACAATAATGAGCAAAGTATGTATCAATTGGGAAAGACCCATTGAAAAGAGAATGGCAATAAATAGTGAGTAAATGGGAATCGTTTCATAGTACCGACTAATAAAATTAAATCAAATGTATTCTCGTTGAAATGTGTAGGTACATTCATCCATTCATTATTTTAGTTCAAAATAATATAATATGGCATAGTAATTTAATGAAAGAAATAGATTTACACTTCTCAGTTAGGAAGTTATAATATAGTTATTTTTAAAACACTAATTATTCGATGGATAAATTGTTCTATACATATTATTAATTATTATGTATATTGTCTTGTATAATTTATATTTTATAAGTAAAATGTAAACGGTGGGGTCATAACTGTCGTATCCTTTTTTATAATCGCATTCCATACAGGGAGGATTCACTAGGGCCTGCGGAACCCGAAAGTTAATAATGTCGGTAATATAAGGCTTGACATCGATCATTTTTCCTTCTGATAGCAATCACACCTCTATTTGTCGATATATTGCAAGTACTCTGTAGCATTCGCCAGTATTCTTGTCGTTCTTAAATCGATTAACAGCTTATACTGATTTAGAATTTCGCTAAATATAGCAATATTATATATTATGCAATGTGAAGGCAGTCAGTTTTCGCTTGTTATAAGAAATCACGTTAATTTCCTTTGAAGGCTTGCATCACTCCTTACTTAGCAATTTATTTTTTATCTATAAGAAGGATATGGACGTCAAACATCTGTGCAAGAAAGGAATAGGTCGTGACGCGTCAGTTTTGTAACTCAATGAGATTTTATAAACGGCCCGAGCCCGTCGTGTTATTGGGAATAAATTGTCTATAAAAATTGTTGATACGCATGTGTCAGCTATTGTATATTATCCAAAGCTTATAAATGATATGTGCGTCTGTTTCGTGGTATGCCGTTGCCCTCCCTCTATCGTTTGAAGATAGTTTAATATTTACGTGTTTATCGTCATGGCGTACCATGGAATGGTGCTGTGTTATTAGCAGCGTTGTCCGCGCCGCTTCCTTCAGTGTCTGTATTAAAACTATATCTCACAAGTTCAAGTTCTTTGTCTAACAAACCACTTGTTTATTACATCTATTTGTCTCGAGGTTAATCATCTATCTTGTTATTCAGACGCAGGAAGCGGTAGTCAATATTGATCTTTAAACCAACGCAATAGAGTAGTTGTTGCAAGCAGTTCCCCGAAATTGGTTAGTAATAGTGGCACTGGCCGTCTCGGCTGGCCACGGACGCCGATCATGGTCGTATTGTATGTTTTTTGTATTGTGTAAATATTTTGGATTTATTAAGAATATTATTATATTGATTAAAAAAACATTGTAAATGGACGTGTTTTGGGCGTTTTATTTTTATTTTACCTCCTCCTATTTGTACTAACACCAGACTCACCCTTGCTAATATTATAAACGTGAAAGGTGAGTATGCATGTGTGGATGTTTTTACTCTTTCACGCCAGAACGGCTGAACGGATCTGGATGAAATTTTGCACAGAGATAGATTATAGTTTGGAATAACACAGGCTACTTTTTATCCAGGTTGGACTCAATTCTGAAGTCCACGCAGACAAAGTCGCGGGCAGAAGCTAGTATAAAATAAACCTTATTCAGGAAATAAAAATAAACATTAAAATAAATACATTTTTATACATCAAGTTGTAATTATCATTGCTCTATGTAATTATTACTTGTAATGAGTCATTTTTTGTTTTATTTTGCATCGCTAAATAGTTTGTAATAATTTGAATAAAAAAGTCAGATTACAATAAATTATAATTTATTTAATTTAGTTGAACAAGTACATAGTATGTTACAAAGTTTGGTCGCAGTAAGTACTGAACTTAATACTCGTGATGGCACTTATCTAGTGTTTTCATTTATATTACATATTCATTTAAAAAAAATCTCGGATAACAAAATTTAGTGTAAAAAAAACATAATTATATTCAACTCCTACATACATATAAATTCTAAAAAAGTTAAGGGGTTTATGATAAAATCATTTTTAGATTCTGATATTCGGACCAATTTCTCGATATGCCAGCTAAATTAGTTATTTAGGGTGACTATAAATAATGGATGCATGATTTATAAAGTTTACTGTACATTTATTATTTATTATGAAAAAGGCGCATCAAATATTGAATTTTTAACATTGTTTAATAAGTATATTTTGACACATAATTAATTATTTACTTGTTTAATACATTTTATTAAGTATCAAGAATATTATTGGAGGCAACATTCTATCTACTTTTTAAACGATGTTCAACTATGTTAATATCTTAAAATATACTAAATATTTTATGACTAGTCTATGTATTGGATTACAAAATGTAAGTTTTGTGTAAAAACAAACGAAACTTCAACTTTTATCTATGTATATTATTGAAGTGTTTATATTTTTATATTATTTTTGGTCTCCTGGCAACCCTACATTGATAGTAGTAATATACCAGAGGAAAGAATGTTGTTAGCTAAGTTTAGTATAAAATATAACTATGTACATATAAGATGCAAGTATATATATTGTTTCGTAAGCCAACATTTCTGTCTTACAATATTAATTTAATTATACTCGTACTTCTCAAAATAATTAGAGATTACTCAACATTTATAAGAAAACAAACCACTGACGAAAAACAACATTAAAATTACGCTGCAGTCTAAAATTAATATATTGTATAAACAAGATCAAGTTCTTATAGTATACCTTGGTATACATTCTGCATTGAAATAATAAGCTACACATCGCGCAACTTTGCTGTAAGGCCTAATGTTTTATATTAGGCATTATAACACAGTGTTAATTACGGTGTACTGCAGTATCTGATCATCGAAAATAAGGTTAATACATTTTTTTAAAACAATTAGCCGCCGGGCACAAACTTAAAACTGGGCTGCTTCTGTGATTTTCATAGAAAAACCCAAGAACGCTGCCCGGCGTAGTACTTGAACCCAGGACCTAATGTAGCGGTCACTAGTGTTGTAAAAGACTCGAGTCTTTTAGTCCTAATTTTGAGACTGAGCACAGTTTCTCAGAACTCAAGACTAAAAAGTCGCAGTCTTTAGACTTATCTGTTAAAATTGAGTCAGGACTCGTAAAATGTTCGCCCTAAGTCACGAGCTCTAATAGCAGGAGACTCGAGTCAAATCAAAAGCACTCGCATACGAGTCTTTTAATGTGAGTAGATAAGTCTGAAGTCCTAAACTATTAGAAGTCTCAAGTATATTGTAACATTAATTAGTTTTTGGGACAGAAACTAACTTACTACTACTTTAAAAAAAAGATTTACTCTTTGCAAAAGACACAGAAATAGAAAGGACTTCAGCTGTGTAGTGATTTTTGAGTCTAGTAGTCTAAAAAAAGACTCAAGTCCTGTTTATTGGAGGCTTAGAACTCGAGTCTTTTACAACACTAGCGGTCACACCTATGTCCACGAGACTAATGCAGTCTTTTAGCCTTTCCAAACATAATATTATAGGATATATTCCTTTATGGATATATAAATTGATTTTATTTAGGAAAAAAAAGACCTGTCCTTGGAGACCGATTGTTTGAACAGTTGACGTTCTTTTTGCCCATAAATATTAGTCTTAACACTGCCAATTATATTTTGACATGCCTTAGGCACGAGGCAACGGTCCTGCTTGCCTTTGACATAATATAAATGTCAAATATATGTGTATTTAAGTCTCCATGTAACATATTAATTCATTAGTTGAGCCCACACATTCAAATGTCGGAAACGCTACTCGTGTGTTCCCTGTAGCCTCAGCCACAATTTACTATAAAGCCTCCAACCATACAAAACACCTATCAGGCTATATAAAGACGGGACTATATGTATCAGTATTTGACACGGAACAAGAATTATGCCTATTATTATCTCCGAAAAGACCACCACTATAAGAGGCCAAGGAATAACTACGGTGATCAATAATCAAAGGTTAAGATATGCTTGTCGCGGTCAGTCTATGGATGGGTGACCATTCTTAACACATCGAGACTACTCCGTGCACGGAGTATGTAAAGACGGCTCGGTCGTTATATAAACCCCAATGACAATTATTAGCGGTCAGAAGCGCAAAAATCCTGACATCAGTTTGTTCTTAGGATACCAGTTTTGACCAGAAACTGGGCTGCGGAGGTCTGATGGCACTCGCTTCGTGTTAAAATACTGTTATGCAGCCGCATCGGAGTAGACTGTCCAACACAGCGTCGCCGTGCAGTGAAAACCTCGTGCTTACAACAAACGTAATTTTACAGAAGAAAAAAACTGGTGAAAAAAAAATGAAGTGTAAATGTTTGGATTTGTATAACAACTACTATAGTATCTTTAAGGATACTATAGTAGTTGTTATTACAAATATAATATGTGATTTTTATGAGCATTAGGGTTTTCTTTCAAAAAAAAGGCCTAGTCCCCTTCCCAACCTGCGTATCGAAGGCTTTACAGTGTCTTCCATAAGTACTTTGTGTATATCAGATATGTCACCGTACAGTGATGCTGAGGTATAGGATCAGGAGGCCAGTTCTTCAGAGCTCGTCGTCGAAGTGGTCGCCCATCAGGTCGCCGAAGTCCGTGGCCTCGCTGCCCACGAACACGTCGTGGTGTTGGAGGATCTCCTCGAACGAGAGCAGGTCATCGTGGTCGTCGTCAGATGACGCGAACAGATGGTCCACCTCTTCTTCTGCGATTTCACTGTAACATGATTTTTAGTTTTGAGACCTGTAGGCCACAGCTCATGGAGGCCGGAGGTCTGTCTGCGCTGTCGATGCGTTTGCTGCGGATCGGGACAGAGGTGGACAATTCTCTCTCCGCCTTCGTCGCCTCTTTTGTAAGCATAACTTGCTCGCAGTGAGAGGCGGCGGCATCCCACGCGCTCTCGCTCCTGACCATGGATCGAATCATGGCCGGAAGCGAAAGGCACCGCCTACCACCGCGACAAGAACGCGGCGCTGCTCTGCCCAAGCTGGGCATACCTCCAGCGTGTGCTGTGCCGTGTCCTCGGGGTAGTCCACGCAGTGGTGACTACCGGAAGTTGTCTCCCGTATGCGACACAGGTACTTCCCGAAACACCCGTCTCCCGAGAGCACATGCGTCGATCGGAATCTGAGGGCGCCATGGCGCCTCTTCAGCCACTCCTCCATGACGGGCCTTACTGCCACTATCGTGGCGTACCCTAAACATATATATGTGACCTGCCCACACTTGTACAACATAGGCGTATATAGCCGAGATTTTAATAATAACATAACATACCATTACGCCTGTATTCCCCGAAGGGTTAGGCAAAGGCGTACTAATGTACACCCACAGTTCGCTGGTATGTTTAGGTCCCATGTAAAAGGGGGCGAGCCTATTGCCAGTAACCAGGCACAAATTCCAAACTCCGAGCTGCTACTGAGAATTTCATAGAAAAACCTAAGAACTCTGCTCGACCTTGGAATCGAACTCAGGACCTAGGAGTAGCAGTCGTGGTCAGGACTACTAGGCTAATGAGCATCATTATAATAATAATTTACCTATATATACTCTGGGTTGCCATAGATTTCCTGTAATAATGTAAACATATTTTCATCTTTTTCTTTTTCACACATTAGCAAAAAACTCAGAAAGTTAGGAAAAGTCAATTATGTGTTATCTATTGTAGAAGTATAAAACAAACGACTCTGAAACATATTAAAACCAATACTGATTGCTTTGTAATTCTTTGAGTATATGCAGCAATTTGGTATGGTGTGTAATTTAAACGGTTAGATGAATGTGCCAAGACGTTAAGTGATAATGAAAATGCGTCAATTTACTAAATTACAGTATTATTTGCAAATGAGCAGGTGATTCGGATGTGTATCGATATTAAACTATTGAGAGGACATTGTAAGGAAATTTTTAATAGAATATATAATATTTATAATAATATTATAAAGCTGAAGAGTTTGTTTGTTTGAACGCGAATCTCAGGAACTACTGTTTGGAATTGAAAAAATGTTTTTGTGTTGGATAGTCCATTTATTGAGGAAGGTTATAGGCTATATAACATCACGCTACGACCAATAGGAGCAGAGCAACGCGGGTGAAACCGCAGGCGGGTCGCTAGTTTTTCAAGAAATACATATACATAGAAAAGTAAATAGAGTTAAAAGGAACGAAACAGGTAGGAAACAGATGTTCTTTTTAAAATGTATGAAACACTCGTGTAAAGCTGAAAATTACAGTCAAAGTAACCTTTACATACCTTGCCCTGGAATTCATAATTATCATTATAAAATTAATTTTGAATTACAAACTAAGAAATATATTTACCACAATTTAAATCGAAATGCCGGAGAGCCAGCCCGCCGTTTTGACTCTTTGGATTGGATCTGTGATGGATTTTTAAAAGGAAAATAGTTTCTTTTTGTCTCTGGTCCAGAGCCCAAGAAATGATTCTTGACTATGGCCTTGCAATCCCCTTGTTAGGAACACAGGCATACTACGTAATATCGCAGCAATACACATGGTGGTCGCATTTTTCCAGCAATTCTTCCACAAGGAACTAATTCTAGTATTAAAATCATAATCTACTTACTCGTTATTGGGTATGATCCATGCTTTTATCTCATTCAGTTCGAGAACGCCATTCTTGTTCAGATCCAGTTCATTGTCAAACTTGTCCTTCTCGGAGATGAGCCATCCCTTATCCTGGTGGTTACCTGCAGAGATAAGACTGGTGACATTTTAAATTATACAAAGCTAGTGATAATGTTAGAGAGATGTTCTCAGTGCTGTGTGAAGTCTATCAACCCGCATTAGGCCAGTAAGGTGGACTATACCTGCCATTCCGACAGGAGACCCGTGTGGACAAGTAGGACAAGGTCAGTTATTCCCTAAACTTTGTTCATATTGTATATTTATTAGATACTTCACTAAAACACACAAGGGACCCCCGATGCCCGAAACGAGCAAACGACAAACGAGCAGACGGATCGCCTGATGGTAAGCGATTACCGCCGCCCATGGACTCTCGTAACACCAGAGGAGTCAGGAGTCACGAATGCGTTGCCGACCTTTTAAAAGGGGATTGTCCCTCCGGTAACCTCACTCACTCGGCGAAACACAACGTAAGCGTTGTTTAAGGCCGGTTTTCCGTGAGGCCGGTCGCTCCGGATCACTCCGGTCGAACCGGCCCATTCGTGCCGAAGCATGGCTCTCCCACGTAAAGTTTTTCTATTGTCTAGTATTTTACTGGGTAGATTCGATTTTATCTGAAAAGTATCATATTCAAATAAATACAGAGCAGCAATTAAATGGCATTAATTATGCCATTTAGTTATGCAGTATCGTAAATACATAAAAAAAATCTAAAGTGTGTCAACGGGTAAACGCGATAACTATATAAGATTGTTTATAATTCGTTTCCCGGCGCGCAACAAACATGAGTTGGAATATTAATACAGGGCAACTGTTAATGTCATTGTGTCACTGAACCAGCTCAAGACACTACTTTGTCTGTCTCATATGTTTCCTTTTGTCAGATAAATAAGTGACTTTAGTATTATTTTTAAGTCCCACATAATTAATTCCGGGCTGCTATTAAAAATTTCCTAATTGAAAAAGCTATCCATCTGGGAATCGAACGCTCAGTAACCGTTATGTGGTGTTCATCAGCAGTAAACCGAATCAGACAGCAATCTGATTTGGCAGTCAATGGTCACTAGAATATCACTGGTTAATTAAAAGACGGCCATGACTTCAGGAGCCATGACGCTCTTTGTGAATTCCCCTTATGCTTCAAGCGAGTGGGCGTGCTCTTACATCTGTAAGGTTACTAAGCACAAGCGTGGCGATATTTTCGTGGCCAGTAACGGGGTTGTAAGCCGGCGAGGATGCAATGCATGTGAATTAAAATCTCGCTGAAACATGTCTCGCGCCGGCTCGCTACGTTGGACAACTAACGGGAAGAGACTGAGCGAGATTTGTGTACCTATTCGTTGTACAAAGTAATATATACTAATATTATAAAGAGGTAAGATTTGTATTTTCGTATGTAACGAATAAACTTAAACACTACTGGACCGATTTTAAAAATTCTTTTGCCGTTAGGAAGCCACATTATCACTGAGTAACATAGGCTATATAACATCACGCTACGCCTGTTAGGAACGGTGCAGCGTGGGTGAAACCGCGAGCGGGTCGCTAGTAAATATTCTATTCTTGCAGCTATAAAGTTCAATACTGTACCTACTTACAAATATTTCAATTCTCGCCTAGCACATCCTACACTTTTTAAACGATTTCAAAAAGGAGGATTTTTTTTGGAATTATGAATCGATTTTTTGATCGGTAGTTACTTCAGAGGTGATCTCATAAAAATTTGGTCAAGATCTGATCACAAAAATTAGAACAAAATGACAATAACACGTAACGACCGAGTAAATGTTGTGAGTTGTTAATAATATGGTCCAGTACGTTTAATAAATAAGATCAACGTGGACGAATGTGTTTGTTTACTTGTCTGTCATACACACGATGTGGTGTTAGTCGCATTGTTGACCGCAGGAATTCCTCACAATGGTGTCTCAGTAAGTGATGCTATAAAAAGTAACGTCTGTGTTTAAAAAACAGATTACTTCGTGTGCTATGTTTATTTAATACTAATGAGGCAAATAAACAAGAAATAAATCAGACTGAATAAATTATAAGATGAATGAATTGTATCTTTTTACGAGCACCTAGATTAAACCACGGAAAAAATTCAGAGTTTATACAGACCACAAATATACAATAAATAAATTATAATAAATCTGTAGAGAGGTCAATTCTGTATATGAAATATATTTCCAAAATAACTATCAGCGGGTGATTAGTGATCGATACTGACGCCAAAAATGCAATCAGTAAAATTTTTGTCTGTCTGTCTGTATGTTCGTTATAGAAACAAAAACCACTCGACGGATTTCAACGAAACTTAGTACAATTGTTCTTTATACTCCTGGGCAGGTTATAGTATACTTTTCATCACGCTACGATCAATAGGAGCAGAGCAGTGAAGGGAAATGTTGGGAAAATGAGTGATTCATGAGAAAGGTTTCAAGCTATAAAACATCACGCTACAACCCTTAGGAACGGGGCAACGCAGGTGAAACCGCGGGCGAAGAACTAGGGAACAAAGTAACTATTCCACGCGGACGAAGTCGCTGGCAAAAGCTAGTACCTATACAATGAATTACCAAAAAATTTGAAAGGTATAAATTCTTTGACTTTATTTAAAAAAATATTAAAGAACCATATTTTGTTTAAATTAATTTTTGTATCCTGAAAGTATTTGTATGTGCCTGAATCTACTTGAAATAAGTAATTCAGATACCTATAAATGTTGTGTGTATGTTCTGTAGTTAACGCTTTCTTATTTTAGTTTATATTCAGCATTTTGTTTTCTCAATAAGTTAATGTATATTTTTGTGAGAAATAAAGTTCTTAAACCATTCTCATGAATCGTCGGTGCGTTTACAAACACAAATTCTGACATACACCAACGCCCGGGCCCGGGACGACTTCCTCTAGATCATCCAAATATTAGCTCAGTGTGGGGATCGAAAACAAAACCAAAACACGTGGCCCAGAAGCCGATCGCTCAGCCGTTACGCCAAACGTATCGTTAATGAATGGAGAGAGGAGACTAACAAATATAATTAATGAGGCATATCAACGCCTCATTAATCTAATGGCGGCTAGAGATCTATGTTGTTTGGTTGTGATTTTCTATGAAATTCTCAGTAGCTCGGAGTTTAGATTTGTACCCGTTTAATAGCAATAGGCTCACCCCTTATTACATGGGATCTAAAACTACCGCAACTAGTGTAGGTACTTAGTGCACACCCACAGTTCTGCCTAGTCCGGTCAGGCAACGTACGTTAATATGAAAAATATATTTTCAACTCCATCTGAAGCACATAATATGGTCAATGAAAAAGGTTTTTATGAGCCTTTATCAAATACACAAGCAATCACACGTATTAAAATCGATTCTAACTTATTTTGTAGGTTAGCGCTTACTACGTTATTTGATCGAAATATAATGTGTTTACAAACGTTTTTAATTAGATATTCAATATATCGCTGGTTTAGATGAACAGGGTATTAACTCAAAAAAACTTTTTTCGATAGAGTGATTTCAAATCCATATATTTCCATTCCTAGAAATAATTGTTAACAAAGATACTACCCCGCCCCCCGCTAATTTGACGTCATATCGTTATGCAACCCCGTTCATTAGAAAGATCGCATGGTTTTTAGTAAAACTGTATTTTTAAATATCGTATTCGTTATTCGTAAATTTTGAGTTAATATCCTGTTCATTCATACGAACGATATGTAGATGCTTACTCGACATCTGACTCGGCGTGGTGGGCGTAACGCGATGGAATATGTTCACTGTTTAACGCATTTCCGATAGCATATAATGAAAACGTCATATTAATAATGTCATAATATAAACTGCGATAACTGTCCTATCACTTGCACTTTTAATGTTCTATAAGTATTATCGAACTGTTAGAAAAATATGGATCCTTTGGTCGGAAGAAAAAAATATTCTGTTATAATTATAACTTAATTTTTTATTATTTGTGATAGGCTTACGCTTGACCGTCAGTTTGCCTGATGTTAAGCAATACTGCGATCTACGATGGAACGCGCTTGCCTAGAAGAAACCGATGCACTCGTTATTTATTTTATTATTATTATTATTCAGCCGTTGTCGTCCCACTGCAGGGCAAAGGCCTCCCTACCATCTTTCCACTCCTCACGACTCAAGGCTATTTTGGGGCAATCCTTCCTAAAGAAGTCAAGCTGATTTATTAAAAAAAAAAATGTTACAATAAGGTTGATGTCACCATAATTGTATGCCAATTTAATATATTAATTGTTGCATTAAGTTCGCACTTCACCAACTTCGAGTAAGTTCCTGTTGATCCATTCTGATTGATTTAAATAAAAATGGCAAAATAAAATTTCCAGCTTACTGAAATTAACTGCTGAATAATCTACTCAGCAGTAATTTCATACAAATTCCATTTTATTTTTGAATTTATCCGACTTGGTGAAATGCGGCTTAAGTTTAGAATTATAAAATTTTGGTAAACTGGAATTTTTATTTTGGCCTTAAAATAAAATTAAGCTGATTTTATTGTGTAGTCTATGAACTTACCTCTGTCTCCAATGTACTCGTTGAAGTCAATACGCCCGTCCTTGTTCATATCCTTCTCTCTCAAGGTCTGGTTGATGAGGAACTGGTGCATCTGTTCGTGCTCCTCGGGGTTGGTGAATACCTGGACGTAAGACGATGCTCAGAGATTTAGAGCTGAGTTCCTAGTGCGAGTTTCATTTCACCGACTCTATTTTACGCATCGACTGCGTTCGGCTCTCTGATTGGCGGAGAGCGGTGAAGATCATGGAAATCGCCAATCAGCACGCCAAACGCGAGCGATGCGTAAAATCGAGTCGGTGAAATGAAACTCACACTTGGCCTTCTGACGTAACAGGGATATCAGGACTTTTAAACGTGAGATGCGAGTTTCATAATAGTGCATTAATTATAGGTTGCTTTTTCGCTCGTGTCGAAATGTGGAAAAAGGTCACTGAAGTAGTAAAAATTACATTTAATCACTACACTTCTCACTCAAAATTCCTTCAGGCATCACTCTCAATAGAGGAATTTTAAACTATCAAAGAACAATTAGCAGACAATATAAAAACAATAGTTACGGCCCTCTTGCGTGTCACCGTTGTTTCAAAGACAAAACAATACCTCAGCAGACATAAACCAAGTGACGATGATCTTAAAACAAACCTATTCACTCGTGCGTGCATTGAAAATACCTACACTTTTTGGGGTAACTGACCTGAAACTCTTCCAGCTCCAAGCGCCCGTCGTTGTTGGCGTCAGCTGCCACCCACATAGCCTTCTCTTCTTGCAAGAGCTATGAAATATAATAGTTAATTAACCTATATCCGCTATTATATTTAAAACAATATCGACACAATAGATATTATGTGTTTTGACGTAATGGATAATCTTCTATAAACTACAGGATGCTTTTTCAGTTCTACAGATGTTTGAGTATGTGACAAATTGTAGGTATTTGTAATTGGAAACGTAATTGTATTATTAATTAATTTATATTACAAAAAAAATTAGATAGTGATAAACAATACAAAATAGCAGTTTCTTTCTATATAATCATTAATCATCACTTTTGTTTGAATGATACTCTAAAAAATATTTTATTAACAAGTTTTTATTAAATGCCTTGGTATGTCTTGGCTATTTTTTTCTATTTCTATCCTGCTTACCATGCCTGAGTCTCCAGTGTCATCAGGACCCACATCCTCCTCCGAGTCCACTCCAAAGGCATCATGCAAGTACTCATGCCACGTCACAGCTCCGTCGCGATCCTCGTCAGCCTCAAACAGACGCTCTTGTGCCTCTTCACGGGATAAATTACTGTTAAAAAGAAACAGTAGTAAAGTAAGAAAGAGAAAACAATATTTTATAGATTTTTTTTGTTATTTCTACATCTAAAATTGATTTATAAGTAATAATTTATTTATTTTTATTATAAAACCAATTTGAAAATGTCAACATAATATATATTCTATTTTAATTAGATCATTCCAATGGGTACTTTTAAAAAGTAAAAAACGAATTGCACTTGATAACTTTCTTAGACTATATTAAAAGTACATAATTATGACTGCCTCATTAGTCTAGTGGTCCCAAGTGCGACTGCTACGCTAGAGGTCCTGGGTTCGATCCCCAGGTTGAGCAAAGTGTTATTGGGTTTTTCGATGAAATTCTCAGTAGCAGCTCGGAGTCTAGATTTGTGCCCGGTTAATGGCAATAGGCTCGCCCCCTATTACATGGGACCTAAACATACCGGCGAACTGTGGGTGTACTTACATTAGTACGCCTCTGCCTAACCCTTCGGGGAATACAGGTGTGATGGTATGTTATGTTATGTTAATTGTTTACCTACTAAACAATGTCTCTTTTCTTTATAGTTTAATATTGGTGGTAGTTTTACATTTATATTGATTCGATTTTCAAATTGATATTAAACATTGTGAGCCATGCTATGTACAATTCTTAATGTATGTAGGTACCTACTCTATATTCAAAAATAACTTTGTAACTGAGCAGCTAGAGTGATAATGATTCATACATGCTTGCAAAAACATTTGAATTTAAATTGCAGCAGGTGAAAAATAAAAACATTTAACTTGATGACAAAAAGGTATCTATAGGTACCACTAAATCTATAAGTTTTAATCAAGTATTTTTATGTAGCAATTAGTTTCCTTAAGAAAATTAATCACATACTGGAAAAGTATGGCACTAGTTAGTACATAAAGTAATCATACATGAAGCATGTACACTTTAATGAGAAATTATATTTTACAGTTTCATACATGAATGAATGGATGTCTAGCTTACTTTGGCCCAGCGGAACAAAACAGGACATTTCCAAATATACATAAATATTACAAGATCAGGCTGTTTGATTTTATGGGTGAGTTGAGAGGATTTTTTATGAACACATAAAAAAGAAATACAAAACAGATATGATAGAGTGCAACTTACATGAATGACTTCAATATCCATGTTTTAAGTTCCATCCGGTCTATAACCTGGTCTCCATTCAAGTCCATTTTGGGCAGCAGCAGAGAAAGTCGTCGCTTGGACTCGTCGGGGCTCAACTTATCGAACTCCTCCGCCTCCCGCACGCTCCCTATTGAAAAGTAGTATGTACAGGCCAACGCTAACGGCACCAAAATAAACAAAGCGTTCTTAACCGACATCGCGGCGCGGCCCACCGCTATCGCATTCCTTATCAACTGAGAACTGTTGCAAAATGTAAGTAGGTAGCGCAGCGGCCGCCCGACCGGTCGACGTCATAAGAAAAGCAGTAAAACACTATGCACCTAAGATGGCCTCGTGGTCGAACTCGGAGTTGTGGCCGGAGTCGCCGTAGTGTTCGTAGTCCCTCGCGCGGAAGCTGCCATCCGTCTCCCGCTCCAGGTTATCCACGCTATGCCCGTGCACCGCCGCCGAAGCACAATACAACAACATGTTGTGAGTCAAAAGAATACTCAAGAAATACTTAAAAGTCATTTTATTGCAATGTAGTGTGCTGTAGTCTAAATTTATAACTTCGTTTTATGGCTTTATTATTCAAATTTAATCATAATATTGTTTTTTTCAAAAAATAACACTGAACATTGACGATTTGACGGAACAAAAAATCACACAATTTTGACGGCACTTAATTTGGTGTTGCCCTTGCCATGAAATAGCGTATAAAAAATAATGTATGATTTTTATATTAGTAAGTAACCAATATTGAGCACATTATATTAAACAGCTCATCTTAACTTGAATTCTTATTTTAGAATAAAAAAAATTAAAGAACATAACATAACATACCATTACGCCTGTATTCCCCGAAGGGTTAGGCAGAGGCGTACTTAATGTACACCCACAGTTCGCCGGTATGTTTATGTCCCATGTTATAGGGGGCGAGCCTATAGCCATTCACCGGGCACAAATCCAGACTCCGAGCTGCTACTGAGTACCTATTTCATAGAAAAACTCAATAACACTTTGCTCGACCTGGGGATCGAACCCAGGACCTCTAGTGTAGAAGTCGCGCTTGGGACTACTAGACCAATGAGACCAATTAAATTAAAGAATTCTATCTTATTGTTATATAACACCAATGTCTACGCGATATTTGGGCTTCACGTGTACGGAATGCGTCGCGTCCCTCCAAAGAGTATAGTAATAAATAGGAAAGGTTGTTTTCAGTGTTTAGTATAATAAAAATATACCGATAGATCGCGCATCTGTAATAATCCAGCATCGTTATGATCAATCACGTTACAACCAAGGGAATGTTCTTTTAAAAACATCATAGGTGTAGTGTACTAGTTCTATAGTACCTACCTAGCACGTGATAACTATGTAGATATAAGTAATTATTGTCTGCATGTATACATGAGATCATAGAGCAATGACCTACATTCTTCATTATTTTTATAGGTGGCCCAGCTTTAGCGTTGCGTTAGCTACAGTTTAGTTTCTAAGACCTACATTAATTACATACCTACCAGAAAACAAAGCCCTATTTGTGGAAACTGTATTTGGGTAGCGAGGTACTAGTATTGGGGCTAACGGATACACCACATAACACAACGTTAGATGAAGCTAACTAGATCCAGTCATAACGATTATGTTATCGAACGTATTCTGGACTACCGGTACCTACTTGAAGGGCATCCGAGAGCGCTCTCAGCCCTCAAATTGCACAACTCACTCAGAAATATTAATTTACGGTTGAAGTTTGAAGAAAAAAGTTTATATTACTTATCGAAACATTTATTTCAATAAATTGTTAGCAGCCATCATGATCAACGTGATTCTCCGGCCGGCGGCGTGGTTGGGATAGGCCACGAGGAACTTGGACAAATGTTTGCGGACCTCGCCGACTACTAGTGGCAGATGTGCGCGGGTCTCCTGGTTGGCGACGTCCAAGTTAATTAGTGCCTCCTCCAGGAACCTGCAAGCAATAAATTAATATACTTACTACAATTCTCGTCGGCTTTCAAACACTAGACTAATTTGTTAACTTCACGAGCCAAAGTCTGTCTGCGATATGGCACTGGTAATGGAATTTAACGCTGCAGGAATTTAACATACAAGGTATACAAGCCACATTTTACCCAAGGATTCTGAAAAGGTGCGTGATATCTGAGTCACCACCATTCATATTCCTGTTTCCTTGTTGTTTATTGGAATAAACATTTCTATGGACGTTACCGACCACAGAATTTTGATAAGTCGAAGAAAACTGTGTTACAGAACACAAAATGACTTAGTGGAAAGCAAGTAATTTATGTAGTAGTCCGTTATAATAATATAGGTACCTTACTTATAACTTTTTTTGTGGGACTAGAACAATGTGCAACCAGCACATAGATGGCTAAATTGCCTTGGGAGACGAATTATGAACAATTATCATAAAATGAGTCAAGACATTAACCTGCATTTAAGCTGCGTTTCATGCAGCATGTCAGTGGCGAGCTGCTGTACAAGCGACAACAGTACGTGCTGCTGCAGGCTGCAGGGTGCTGCAAACACCTTGTTAGGGTCGACAGCACGGCAGGCCGCCATCACCATCGATAGGTTAGCGGCGGTCAGCGCGCGCTCGAAAGAGCCGTTTACGTCGCCATCTTGGATCTGCTTGTTGATTAGCGCTATTTGCATCTAGGAAAAATAAATATTATTTTCATCCATTTCTGTTGTCTTATTTTGGCGATAGCCCTGTGAGTTATCGTGTCATATGCTATATCCAACTATGGATCCTTTTAACAGATAGGTAGTGTTCCAAGGCTGAGAAATAAACATGTCAAAGAAACAAGCGCATTGAAGACTTCAAGATTGTGGTACATAGGTAGATACATTGTTAAAAAATAATCTGCCTCATTATTGTAGTGGTCCTAAGCGCGACTGCTACGCTAGAGGTCCTAGGTTTGATTCCCAGGTCGAGCAATGTGTCATTTGGTTTTTCGGAGTTTGGGATTCGTGCCCACAGTTAATGGCAATAGGCTGGCCCCCTATTACAACGGCCCTAAACATTTTGGCAAACTGTGGGTGTAAATTAGTACGCCTCTGCCTAACCCTTCAGGAAATACAGGCGTGACGTTATGTTATGAATTATGATAGGTATAAATTGTTTCGCAAAATCGTTTATTATGCAGTCTGTTTCATGATCAGTAGAAATAGCTCGTCGGCTAAACAGAGGTATGTCTGGGATTATGACCTACTATATATATTTAGAATTAGAACCCATATTTAGTACCTATAATTCTAAGCAAACTTTAATGTGACTCATCATTAAAATTGATTAAAAACCTCTCCTATGGCGGCAGGGCAAGTCGGACTCCTACCGACTCAATACTACAGTTGCCTTCCCTACACCTACTCGCGGCCATAGGACTCTGAAAATGATGTCGTGTGGTTGCTGATTCATAGATAGCACACTACAGATATTGCTGGTAAAATTATATCTACCAGTTGATCGATGACAGACATTTCAGGGTCGGTAGGTTGCGGCGGAGTGACGGGTGTGACCGGCGCGGACACCGGTGTCTCGGCTTCAACGAGCGCTTCCGAGTGGAACCGGGTAGAGAACACGTCCAGCACTTTCTGGCGCCATTCCCGTAGCTCTTTTTGTAACATCCTGCAGCAATAACCGCGTATTACTTACCAAAAGCTATGCTTGGCATTTCTTTACGCGATCAAATCAGAAATAAGGAGATCCGCAGAAGAACTAAAGTAGCCAACATGGCTCAAAGTATTAGAAAGCTTAAGTGGCACTGTGCGGGGCACAAGGCTTGTTAAACTGATGGCCGCTTGGGCAAGCAATGGATGGACGACCTGGTAAATGTAGCTGGGAGTCGTTGGATGCAGGCGGCATATAAGCGGTCCCGTGGAAGTCTTTGGGTGAGGCCTTTGTTCACCAGTGGACTTCTATTGGCTGATAAGATGCTGATGATAACTTACCTTAATACTTAATTACTTAAATTGTTTGCTTACGAAAAAATGTGTGCTTAGTTTGAAATATTATTAAGAACTGTATAATAATGTAGGTACTTAGGTAGGTACTGTATTGTTTGTGCGAATCAAGTCCTACGAAGTCGAAGTCCAGTGGTCATATCGCTGCTTTTTATTTGTGTCTCTCTATACATACCTATAAATAATAACTTACTCTTCAATAGTGCATTGCAGCGTGCTGACGAGGTTCTTGCTGGGGTCAGCGGTGGCCTCTAGCAAGCATTGGTGACGGTCCAGCGCGCGGCGCAAGGCCCCTGATGTCTTGTACACCGATTTGAATAGTGATGACGATTTGTCTTCCACTGTTATCAATAATAGATAAACAAATACCAATATTATATAGAAACCACAGCCCTGGCCGTCAATGTCTTCGTTTATGATGGTCAAAAAGCCAGACAAACAGTTAAAATCTTTAGGATACGATATTAAAAAACTATATTATTATTCTAGTAATTGTAAGCGCAATCGCTACGCTAGCTAGAAGTCTTGGCTTGGTTTTCCCGGTCGAGGAAAATGTTATTGGGTATTTCTATGAAATTCTCTAATTCCGTAGTCTGAAATTTGTAAGTAACAGTATAGAGTTTAGATGACAATAGGCTTGCCCCATAAGACATAGGACCTAAACATATCGGCAAACTGTTGGTGTACACATTAGTACTTACACCTCTGGCTAACATTGTTGTAGGTATATACATTATAAATGGTACCTAGGTAAATAAAACTCACGTTCAATAAAAGCGGTTTCGACGATCGTGTGTATGTGCGTAATGAGGCGACGGTGTGAGCGTTCCAGCACGGGCAGGTAGAGCTTGGACATATCCCGGCTAAAGCACCCGCCGATCAGGCCGCGGACCGACTCCGCCGTCGCGCGCACCATCTGCTCTTTCAACTCCTGTACAACCAGCAACTAAAAATTACAACAGAGCCCGACGGAGGTCCAAAAGAAGTGTCCAATGAGAACCTCTCCCCGGGTGTCTAGCGCGATATTTATAAATTTTTTTGCAGACTGCCAGAGTCGCAGTAACCGAGAGTGGAACTGGGTATTACGCGCAAAAGTAGCAACGCACGCCAAGGTGCTTTACGACAGATTCCGACGTAAGGGTGGTGGCCAAGCAATATATAAGGGGCGTTGTAGAAGTATAATTTTGTACGAAACGTTTCCCCAAAACGCAAGTCCTACCTTCATGAGTGACAGATTCGTAATTAAAGGTGGAAGCGGAGACTTACCTCGCTCTGTAGGAAGTTTACGAGATTGGCTCTGATTTCACTGTCAAGCGACATCTCTTTCCTGGACTCGATGGCATTCAGCAAGATCTTGGCGCGACTGTTCACAGTCTCGCTGGCGTCTCCATTAGATTCTGATAAACCCAAACCTTTCACTCTGAAATCGTCAATAGACATGAGGTCCTCGTATTTAATAATAGTTTTCACAGACATCTTTGTAAAAAATATGTAGGTAAAAACTGTAAAATGTATTGATCTCTTTTCTATTTATGTATTTATTTACGATTATTTTATAGTATTCCTAGCTGTTCCCCGCGGTTTCACTCCTGTAGTTTCGGCTGTGCGTTCATACGTCAATCAGGTTCTTCTACTGTAAACTATATAATTTCATTGCATATATGGATAGCTAGTAGAAAACCAAATGAGGGTTGGGCATGTAGTTAAGTAGGTACCAGCTATAGGTGGTAGGTACCTAAAGCTGGTACAACGCATAATATAGATATCAAAATTAAATGTTATAATTATTAGTTCAAAGAAACCTTTGATCAATAGCTTTCTTGAGCATGTCAACAAGTATTTGATTGTGCGCGAGCTCGGTCTTCTCCATCATGAGCTTGGAGCTTCGTATTTCTTCCTTCATCGTTGACAGCAGTCTGCATTGTTCGAGTAACATATCTGGGATTGTATAACATTGGAATTATATATCAGAACTAGTTAGTTTACGGCAAGTAGGTCATAATTCGCTCGAAAACGAATATTGGGTACTATTATACTCTTTGCGTAAACATTACCTACCTACCTAGGCGAAAAACAATATACATTTTCAATGTAAATATCACCTATTTGTAATAGGTATTCCTAGATGTCTAGGCCTGTACATACATTTATGAATTTCTGTTACGAGTTACCGAAACGATTGGCAGTGTCAGTGATTTACGAATTTACAATGAAATCAAAGTCAAACCCAAGAAAAAAGATATTACCTACCTACCTACTTGCCTACCTATTATTAAAGATTAACTATAATGTAAAGCAAAGGAAAGCTATACTCGCCACTCAAACGATCAATTTTCTGCTCCAACACGCCAAGCATATCACCATCACACATCTTATCACAAATTCCGCTGTCCATGGGTCGTTCCTCGTTGTCGGAGGGCGTGCAAACTTCGACAGAGGAGTCACTGAACGTGCGATGAAAACATGGTCCATTCTTGTATAACGTAATGTTTGCATTCTCATCGCTATGCAAGGAGCTCAGGGATTGACATCTCCGGCGTTCGGGATTCTCACCAGGACCTTGTTTCTGCTCCATTGCACGGGACGAAATTGTTCGTTTTAAGTTGTGGGTAGTTTGTTTTACTTTGATATTGTGACATTATTTGTGAGAATAACTACCCTCATTTTAGTAGTTTATACTTACGTTCGCTAACCAAACGCAGATGGGAGTTTTAAGCGTGGTGCATGTGGCTAGGGAAGGCCAGGAACACTATAAAAAATAAAATACCATAACATAGGTACCATCACGTAGGCGTGATGGTACCTATGGTAAATCATTGGGGAATATAGGTATTCCCCAATGATTTAGGCAGAGTTGTACTAATGTACCTACACCCTCAGTTGGCACGTATGACGTTACGGTGTGTTTAGGTCCCATGTAATAGGGGGCGAGCCTATTGCTTTTAACCGGGCACAAATACAAACCCTGAGCTGCTACTGAGAATTTCATAGAAAAACTCAATAACCCTTTTCTCGACCCAGGAGTTAAAAAAGAATATAATTATAGGTAGCTGGGGTTTTTTAGTACCAACGGTTATGACCGTGGTCAAAACACGAGTTTGGAATAACTATTTCTCAATAATAAAAATATTTGGATTACAATAACATTCCTGGACTGCCTCATTAGTCTAGTGGTCCCAAGCGCGACTGCTACGCTAGAGGTCCTGGGTTCGATCCCCAGGTCGAGCAGTGTTATTGGGTTTTTCTATGAAATTCTCAGTAGCAGCTCGGAGTCTGGATTTGTGCCCGGTTAATGGCAATAGGCTCGCCCCCTATTACATGGGACCTAAACATACCGGCGAACTGTGGGTGTACATTAGTACGCCTCTGCCTAACCTTTCGGGGAATACAGGCGTGATGGTATGTTATGTTATGTTAATAACCTTCCTTTAAATAATTTCATGGTCGACACAAGATAAGAATTATATCACAAATTTTACAACTCTACGATACTACTAGTAGAACAATATCGACCATTCAACACGAATTCGTATGGCCACGCTTGTATCAAGAATTTTCTTTGATAAGAAGTTTAATTATATCGAGCTAAATAATTAAAGCGTGTAGTGTGGAGAATATATTATCCACATTTATTATTTGTCTGTTATACTGCTACTGCGACCTGTAGCCTTAGCACGAACAACTTGCGAAAAAGTATTCGTATCGTCACGATAGAGGCGCTGGTCCAAATCTCATACAAATTGGTCTCCATGACGATACGAATACTTTTTCGCAAGTTGTTCGTGCTAAGGCTACTGTTCGCAGCTGCACCTGGCCTGTATACATTTTCCTGTCGTTTCCGGAGAAAAAAATTTTTTTCATACAAACCTTTTCCTGATAATTATATCTAACACCAAAACAACCGGCCAAGTGCGACTCGCACTCGCGCACGAAGGGTTCCGTACCATTATCTATAAAAACGGCAAAAAAAATCATGTCTGTTGTATGGGAGCCCCCTTAAATTTATTTTATTGCTTTCTTGTATTTGTTGTTACAGCGGCAACAGAAATACATTATCTATGAAAATTTGCCTATCACAGTTCATGAGATACAGCTTGGTGACAGACGAATAGACAGACGGACGGACACCGGAGTCGTTTTACCCTTTGGGTACGGAACCCTAAAAAAGAGCCAAACCGGTGGAGCCGTTCTCAAGCGATAATCTTTTACGCGGAGTACATACAGAGAACATGCGAGTACATGCGGAGAAGATTATAAAATGAAACAAAAGTCATACAAATCAAATACGCATTTATTGATATAATGTATTTCTTAGAATAATACTATCAATGTCAAGAGTACCTAAAGCGTCGACAAAAACAATATAGTCTTATAAAAATAAATTGAACTCCCCACTTATTGATGACATCATAAAATAATCTAATAGTGTCAATCCGTAGTAACAATCAGCTGTTGATTGACAATCACATCAAAATCAAGCTGCAGCGATAATGTAAACATTTACAGTGTAAAACCGAATTGCCCGTACAAACATAATACCGAAATAAATCGTAATTCAAACATAATGTAATAAAATTGTGTTATTATTCGGATTCTGAAACTATTAATCTAGGTTCCTATTCTACCATTTCGTGCAAAATACTTCACTGGAAATAATTGTAAGTGAATGTATTTTTTGACAACTTTACGAAGTTTAATCGATTCTTTTATTTCCAGTGAAGTAGATGGTGGTAGGGTAAAACTTACATTAACAGTATTCGAATCCGAATGCTAACATAATTTTATTAAATTGTGTTGGAATTACGATTTATTTTGATATTACGTTTGTATATGCAATTCAGCGTCCGCCGGACCCTTAAATAATTGGATTATTTTTTTTACAAACCTTTTCTTGATAATTATATCTAACACCAAAACAACCGGCCAAGTGCGACTCGCACTCGCGCACGAAGGGTTCTGTATCATTATCTATAAAAACGGCAAAAAAAATCATGTCTGTTGTATGGGAGCCCCCTTAAATTTATTTTATTGTTTTCTTGTATTTGTTGTTACAGCGGCAACAGAAATACATCAACTATGAAAATTTGCCTATCGCAGTTCATGAGATACAGCCTGGTGACAGACGAATAGACAGACGGACGGACACCGGAGTCGTTTTACCCTTTGGGTACGGAACCCTAAAAAAGAGCCAAACCGGTGGAGCCGTTCTCAAGCGATGATCTTTTACGCGGAGTAGATACGACTACATGCGGCAATTCGTTTTTATATTTAAAGAAGATTATAAATTGAAACAAAAGTCATACAAATCAAATACGCATTTATTGATATAATGTATTTCTTACAATAATACTATCAATGTCAAGAGTACCTAAAGCGTCGACAAAAACAATATAGTCTTATAAAAATAAATTGAACTCCCCACTTATTGATGACATCATAAAATAATCTAATAGTGTCAATCCGTAGTAACAATCAGCTGTTGATTGACAATCACATCAAAATCAAGCTGCAGCGATAATGTAAACATTTACAGTGTAAAACCGAATTGCCCGTACAAACATAATACCGAAATAAATCGTAATTCAAACATAATGTAATAAAATTGTGTTATTATTCGGATTCTGATACTATTAATCTAGGTTCCTATTCTACCATTTCGTGCAAAATACTTCACTGGAAATAATTGTAAGTGAATGTATTTTTTGACAACTTTACGAAGTTTAATCGATTCTTTTATTTCCAGTGAAGTAGATGGTGGTAGGGTAAAACTTACATTAACAGTATTCGAATCCGAATGCTAACATAATTTTATTAAATTGTGTTGGAATTACGATTTATTTTGATATTACGTTTGTATATGCAATTCAGCGTCCGCCGGACCCTTAAATAATCCAAGCACAAATTATATCTTCCCCTTTAAGTAGATAATTTCTATTCTACAATCATAGTCCCTTCATAAAAACGACCAACATCATGTGAGGGACGAAGCGAGGAGTCCCCGAGATACAGCGCGTTTTTATCGTACATTAATAGTCAAATAATATTAACAATAATCAGGCTGCAATTAACCTCCATCTTGCTATAGATTCAGACATGTATTTTTTTAGCTGGGAAGAGTCATGTCATGTCAAAGGTGAACTGTGAAGGGTTACAGGAACCTCACTATTACTTTTTTTTCTTTTTTTTAATATTAAACGCTACACCTACTTGAAAAATTGCAATATAAGTGTTATGTTGTGTTTTTTGATTAACAAAACACATATTCCAACACAAGTTAATTGGAAGCTGTTCTTTTTAGAAAAAAAAAATACATTTTATATTATTCAAGTATCATTTGAGAAGCTGTTGGTATAGCTGAGACTATAGCATTAATACGAGGTCTAAATCTAAAGCTGTATATGAAATTTTGAAAATAATCAGCGTTTTTTATATCAACATCTGACTTTAGCGTAAGAACTTTTTGTATAGGAATCATCTATAATAAATACGGTTGAGCTGAGAACAATTTTTTTTTAACTTTTTTCATTGTATTTAATCAAATTATTAAGAAATTATATTTATACAAAAAAAAAATAGCTCCTGTGTTAGATTAATGATCGTTGTTTTTTTAAATTGCATACAAAGTTTAATATGTATAGGCATGACTATGTGCTTACTACTTACTATATTAATCTATACAATTTCTGAGGTTTTCGCATTTGTACACGTAAATATTACCGAGTAATTAGTCACCAAGTTGTAACATTATTCTATAATCCTCCAGTCTTCGTTAACATTAGCAAAATAAATCACGATATACTATTTTAGTTGGAAATGCAGTGCAGAGAAATTATATTAGTTTTGCAGATGTTTTAACACTGCAATTACGTTTTTAGCACTTTATTTGTATAAGAAAATTATCTTTTTATAACTGTTGGAATGTTTTATTTTTTATTTTAAGCCAACGAGTCACCATCTCATAAAGGAAATTGCAACATCAATCATCTGTAAAACTAATATAATTAAAAACCTGCATCATTGTGCTGCATTCGTCAAATTTATAAAATATTCGACTTATCTTTATTTATTATATACTTATAGCGCTCCAGGATAATATACATTTTTTTTTATGTATACGTTTCAGTGGGCCGACCTCTGTAAGGTCACTTGGAACAAATAGTTCAGACTATGCACTACGATTAAGAGTCCGGCGGACCGAATTTCTCATACAAACGTAATACCGAAATAATTCGCAATTCAAACACAATTTAATCAAATTGTGTTATAATTCGGATTCCGATACCGTTAATCTGGAAATAAATGTAAGCCATTGCAATTTTGGATAAAATTACCAAGTTTGGAACGATTTTCCAATTTTTTATTTCTAGTGAAGTACCTAGCAGTAGACGAAATACTACCGTAGAAACCTAGATTAACGGTATCCAAATCCGAATAATGACACAATTTGATGGAATATTGTCTGGATTACGATATATTTCGGTATTACGTTTTTGTGGGCAATTCACGCTCCGCCGGACCCCTTAATACAGAATGCAAGAACGAATCATTTTAACGTCACATAATTATATAATTACTATTATATATTTATACAGTTTAAGGCAACATACGCACTTTGCTATGGATAAACACATCTCATATAGATTTCAGTTTCAAAGTTAGATATTGAAAACGTATGTGACGTCTCCAATTCTTATTGTCTATGAATAAAAAAACTGCTATTAAGTGACATACAATGAGACTTCGAAGTCATTCGAAATATATAAGTAACTATATTATAGATAACGAGAAAGTTGTATGAAGAATCTCAAGATAGAAAATCCTGGTTCGTTATGGGTGGTCTTTTCCCAGCTGTCGGAAACAAAAGAAATATAACAAGAATATGAATAACATCCCGAATATACTACATTTTTATATATATAACTCTTCTGTACGTGCTTGTCACCTAACTCCTACTAAACGCCTGGACCGATTTCGATGAAATTTTATATTTAAGTGGATGGTTTGAAAATACAATTCGACCCGGTAGTGGGTTTTAGGACTTTTTTATTTCAGGGCAGCACAACATCGTTGGGTCCGCTAATATTATATAGTTTTCCAAAAAGAACCATCAATCATTTAACAAATAAGCAGTACTTTTTTGATCATCTTCACTGTCAAGCAGTGGTCCCCAAAATTAACTGGACTGTGACTTGTGTAATAAAAACTTTCAAGTTCGGGCTTCACCTATTGCTGTCATGAAGAAAAAGAGATATAGCCATATACGAATGAAGGGCTGTACGAGTATATATGCATTTTTCAGGGCCCATCCAATGTTTGTATAGCAACTTAAGTTTAAAATCAATATGAATTTGTAACCTATAGTTTGGTAAATACTGGTCTGAAGCAAATTTACTCAGATTCTCGTTAAAATTAGAAACTCCATACTCCATTATTCTTAGAAAGGAGGATGGTGATGATTCTCGAGGATTAAACATAATAAACAAATTAATATTTTGAATGAATTCGAAGTTAGAATCTTAGGATTTCTACACGGTAATATATGGTTGGCTAAAATGGTCATATTTGATGAATTACTATATGACTCCTGCACGTATGGCTAAACATCATGACTTATTTCCATTATAACCTCTCATTATATGATAAATCGATACAATGCAAGGTGTATAGTATAAGCTAATACTGAAAATACTTATGGCACGATGTGTATCCGTGAATCATATTATGATTCACCAATAGTGGCCTTTTTAACCATCCTGGTGGCACAATAATTATGTTATTTCACTATGATTATTTTGAAGTCAAGGTAGCATTTCACTTGTTTATCGCGTGCAGCCGACCTTTCCTTCAGTTCGTTCGTACTTAATATTCTATCGTTTCATCATACACACAGTTTATTCAATCGACACTGGACTAGCACCTTACTGGTGTTTCGTTATGATAAATGAGCTTAATTATAACCTGGCAACAGTCTTTATCAATCATTCTGAATTGCTCTCTGATTCGCGTGGGGTACCTACTAGGAAATAACTTTGAAATTTCAAATACTATTGACACAAGTATGATTGGCATTTTTATAAAGAGCCTTATACAGAATGGCTATTGATTGCGTATATAATAAAATAGGTGGACTTATAATTCGAAGGTATACCTAATACCTTATAGGGTTACATCAGAGCTGTGAGCAATTTTTAAAAGTAATTCGCTAAAATATAGACGATACCATTAGCCGTTCTAAATAAGACGCATAACAAAACGAATCTTACACTAACTAATTTCAACAAAACGTCAGCTAGAATAAATAAACATAAGCTCCACGGAGATTACGCTCCCTAATAAAAAAAATACACTACACGAACCGTCAAACATAAAAAACCGTACAATTTTTTCTCTAGAACAAAATAATGTCAACAAGCGTAGTCCTTTAATATCACAAGTATCAACTGTCTGTCTGGGTTCGACTATACTTGGTCATACTGGGTAAAACTTGCTCTAACATGTCGATAAGGCGGTATTCACACATGAGATACGTTAAGAGACGAATCTGGTATATATGTACATACATATTGATCCTTCGGGTTTCAAAGGACTAAAGGGCATGAAGACGTAAAGCCATTCCGTTTTGTTGTTAGATATTGATAGTGCAAAAAATAATGCTTGACGCCGCAATGTCTTTTACGCCCTGTGAATCTCGAGAGTTGATATTATCTGTTACCCTTTAAAATACATTTCCACCTGCTATTTTTTTTTTAAAAAACGTTGCTCCACACTAGGATTTTCTCCTGTATCGTGGGTGCGTTTACAAACACAAATTCTCACATACACAAACACCCAGACCCGGAACAACTACCTGGAGATCATACAAATATTTGCTCCGTGTGGGGATCGAACCCACAACATGTTGAGCAGAAGCCGATCGCTCAGCCGCTACGCCAAACGTGTCGTCAAAACGTGCTATGATCCAGGCACGCTTCTTTCGATTCATCTCTTCGTTTTAGGGACAGCCTTTTTTAGTAGGCACATTAGTAAAATAAAATTAATAATAACATTTTCAGTGGAAATTCAGAGCAAATTTAGCACTTCAATATATTTTTTTTTTTACCAAAAGCGTTTTATTATATTGATTGATCTATAATTCGTTTAAAACACAATACTTTCTATTTAGTCTGAATTTGCTCGAATTCGCTACACAACGTATCTCTTGTTGAATTCTAGCCCACGATGTAAGTTGCACAATATAATTATTAAGCTACAAGAATAATGTTTCACATAACATTACTCATTGCAAATAATAAAATGTAATTTTTATATCGTATCGAATGCAAATTCCAAAGTGATGTGTGGCGTGGAATAAAAAAAAAATAGCTAAACGTACGAGTTTGGTGTAATTCTGTTGGGAGGAGACACATTAAATTATAATGGGGAACGCAAAGCTAAAACAGATGTTAGCACTTCCGAATTTTCCGACGACAACCAATCAGAACGTGTTATATTGACGTTAGCAATAATGTCAAAGAGCGTTCAGCCAATGGGATTGCATTGGTCAAGTCGAAGGTGGCCGCAATATTTCCTCAGTTGTCATCCCCATTGAAGGAGTGGGAGAAACATCATTTCGGTCTGCACAGAAGGCCTGTTTGAATGTTATTGCATCATAATAAGCACAGCTCCACCAAGTTTCTTAAAGTAATTTTAATCTATCGACTCTAAGCTGCAGTGGATGTGGTTCAGAGATGGTTCTAAGAGTCGACATTTTGCCTCCATAACGACTGTGTACTAGCAATCTCCCGTATCAAAATTTTGATATCTTACTGGTTTCTGACCGTTAAGCGAATATTAGACATTGAAATGAAACTACTTTTTAAAGATTTTATCACGTTGATATCTTTACAGAATGACGGAAATAGGTAATTTTTTATCGAATTAACAGCGATTTTTGTGAAATTAAAATACGTGTATTTTAATAATATTACTAAATTGAAATATTAAACACAAATTAACTATCAAATGCTTATATTATGGAAGTTTATTATATAATCCAAATCGGAACAAAAAACTATTTCACTGAAAAATTGAGATAGGCCACCTGGCATGTTGCCAGTTCACAATCGATATCTCAAATTTGACATATTAGCGTAGCGTAAATTTACGCTCAGAACCATTTCTGACATGACTATGTCGTGAGAGGCATTTTTTTAGTGGGCACTTGTTGCACCCAACGCTTCTATTTATTTTTTAATTAATTGTATTCTCCTGCCAGTTCGTTAAAGACTCGATAGAAAAACAAATGTTAGTATATCAGTTAATTTAATCCAAACATGAATTACACGAAACCCGCAGTATTAAAACAGAATAGTAAACAAATGGAGTGCTAATGCGCGGAAGGGACTAAAATACTTACTGGAATGCGCTGGTGGTCGGAACATACATTTAAAATAAATGGTCGAAATATGTCTTTGAAGCCACTCGATATATAAAGGCACATTATGTCAAAGGTTCAATAATCAAGTGCACATCATGATACACACGGATCGTTATAGCGACACGTTCGACAGATTGTTGTGCATGCTCGGTCGGTGGTTCGATTTCCGGGCCACCGACCGAGCATGCTAGTTCATTGTGCCAAAATCTTCATTCGGTGACGGAAGATTTCTTGTATATTTTTGACAGTTTTTCCTAACAAATATGTCTGTCGTTGTGTCGTTTAGTGTCATTGAATGACCATTCTGATACAATTGCAATAGCAGACTTCGTAGTTATGTTACTGCAACGAGTGTTACGATGATTAAGATCATAGGATACCGAAACTGCACCAGTTGTGTGTGTGAATTTTTTATAATTTTCTCTGTGAGTCTGTCAATAATTTGACCGGTCGACCAGTTAAATGCGAAATCTTTGACATATTCATAATTACGACGCAATTTTAACAAACATTCAGTCACATGAACACTCCACTTATTATTGAGTTGTAAACACTTATCGCTATAGTAGTAGCACGTCACACGCTCACTCTGTCCAGTAGACGACCTTGACGGCATAGTCGAGTGCCAGCAGGTGCGCCGCTCGCTAGTAGCGGCGCTCGGGCCGCTGGCAGGCGCAGGCGCAGGCGCAGGCGCGGGCGGGTCAGGCCGCCGCCTTCACCAGCGCCTCGGTGGCCATCAGCAGCATGCGCAGCTGGCGCGCCAGCGCGTGGTTGGGCGACGCCGACAGGAACGCCATCAGCTGCTTCTGCAGCTCGCGCACCACCGCCGGCAGGTGCTCCCGCGTCACCGGGTTCGTCGTATCCAGGTTCATTACGGCTTCTTCTAGGTATCTGGAATGGGGATGTGTTGGTGAAAATTGGTTGCCCTTCTCTGTCTGCCGCTATAAACTGCTACATGGGATTGTAAAGCTAGTATAATGTAACTATTCCTCAGATTTTACCTTTTACAATTTTCTGAATGGTCACAGTAGTCGTATAAAGAATTTTTGTGAAAAATGTTGAACATTGATGGGAAAATAATTAGGTACGTAATATTAACGACGCCTGTCGTCTGCCTTAAATGATAGAGACATGTTATGAACTCATGATAAGTAAAAGGGGCGAATGAGACATACACCAGTTGCAGCTAATCTAACCAGGCATGCACCCAAAGGTTTTTATCGAAAAATTAAATACATTGCGTAGCGATTTCGCTCATACTGTAAAAAGTAATAATTGTATTTTGATTTCTCTCTCTCTTTCTTGACTTATGTCAAGTAATATGGTGTATGTTAGTAAAATGAATCCCTATTTCCATTGGTCACGGCATTACGCGTGAATGGCTGGACCAATTTCGATAATTCTTTTTTTGTTGTGTTTGTTATTGTATGAAGGTTCGAATAAAAAGTTGAAAACATAACGACCATATTAACTTTTCTAACCTTAATCTTTTTTTAAGCTTTTCTCTTTATAAAACCTTATGACGTTTGACATAACTGCCAGTTGGGCGACAGTTGGCACAATTGACAGAAGGCGCGCTGCGCTGCAAATATCGTTTAAAATATGCCTCGGTCGGAATTATGATAAAATGAAAACTAAGAATGTTGTGTATCATAAAGCATTCGAATAGAATATTCATAGTAAAGACAGGACAACGTGTCGGGTCAGGTAGCTAGGTACCTGTGTTTGAGCGGCGTGTCGCGCGCCATGTCGGCGGCGAGCTGCTGCACGAGCGACAGCAGCACGTGCTGCTTGAGCCGGCACGGCGGACCGAACACCTGCGCCGCTAGGTGTGCTAGGTACCTGTGTTTGAGCGGCGTGTCGCGCGCCATGTCGGCGGCGAGCTGCTGCACGAGCGACAGCAGCACGTGCTGCTTGAGCCGGCACGGCGGACCGAACACCTGCGCCGCTAGGTGTGCTAGGTACCTGTGTTTGAGCGGCGTGTCGCGCGCCATGTCGGCGGCGAGCTGCTGCACGAGCGACAGCAGCACGTGCTGCTTGAGCCGGCACGGCGGACCGAACACCTGCGCCGCTAGGTGTGCTAGGTACCTGTGTTTGAGCGGCGTGTCGCGCGCCATGTCGGCGGCGAGCTGCTGCACGAGCGACAGCAGCACGTGCTGCTTGAGCCGGCACGGCGGACCGAACACCTGCGCCGCTAGGTGTGCTAGGTACCTGTGTTTGAGCGGCGTGTCGCGCGCCATGTCGGCGGCGAGCTGCTGCACGAGCGACAGCAGCACGTGCTGCTTGAGCCGGCACGGCGGACCGAACACCTGCGCCGCTAGGTGTGCTAGGTACCTGTGTTTGAGCGGCGTGTCGCGCGCCATGTCGGCGGCGAGCTGCTGCACGAGCGACAGCAGCACGTGCTGCTTGAGCCGGCACGGCGGACCGAACACCTGCGCCGCTAGGTGTGCTAGGTACCTGTGTTTGAGCGGCGTGTCGCGCGCCATGTCGGCGGCGAGCTGCTGCACGAGCGACAGCAGCACGTGCTGCTTGAGCCGGCACGGCGGACCGAACACCTGCGCCGCTAGGTGTGCTAGGTACCTGTGTTTGAGCGGCGTGTCGCGCGCCGTGTCGGCGGCGAGCTGCTGCACGAGCGACAGCAGCACGTGCTGCTTGAGCCGGCACGGCGGACCGAACACCTGCGCCGCTAGGTGTGCTAGGTACCTGTGTTTGAGCGGCGTGTCGCGCGCCGTGTCGGCGGCGAGCTGCTGCACGAGCGACAGCAGCACGTGCTGCTTGAGCCGGCACGGCGGACCGAACACCTGCGCCGCTAGGTGTGCTAGGTACCTGTGTTTGAGCGGCATGTCGCGCGCCATGTCGGCGGCGAGCTGCTGCACGAGCGACAGCAGCACGTGCTGCTTGAGCCGGCACGGCGGACCGAACACCTGCGCCGCTAGGTGTGCTAGGTACCTGTGTTTGAGCGGCGTGTCGCGCGCCGTGTCGGCGGCGAGCTGCTGCACGAGCGACAGCAGCACGTGCTGCTTGAGCCGGCACGGCGGACCGAACACCTGCGCCGCTAGGTGTGCTAGGTACCTGTGTTTGAGCGGCATGTCGCGCGCCATGTCGGCGGCGAGCTGCTGCACGAGCGACAGCAGCACGTGCTGCTTGAGCCGGCACGGCGGACCGAACACCTGCGCCGCTAGGTGTGCTAGGTACCTGTGTTTGAGCGGCGTGTCGCGCGCCGTGTCGGCGGCGAGCTGCTGCACGAGCGACAGCAGCACGTGCTGCTTGAGCCGGCACGGCGGACCGAACACCTGCGCCGCTAGGTGTGCTAGGTACCTGTGTTTGAGCGGCGTGTCGCGCGCCGTGTCGGCGGCGAGCTGCTGCACGAGCGACAGCAGCACGTGCTGCTTGAGCCGGCACGGCGGACCGAACACCTGCGCCGCTAGGTGTGCTAGGTACCTGTGTTTGAGCGGCGTGTCGCGCGCCGTGTCGGCGGCGAGCTGCTGCACGAGCGACAGCAGCACGTGCTGCTTGAGCCGGCACGGCGGACCGAACACCTGCGCCGCTAGGTGTGCTAGGTACCTGTGTTTGAGCGGCATGTCGCGCGCCATGTCGGCGGCGAGCTGCTGCACGAGCGACAGCAGCACGTGCTGCTTGAGCCGGCACGGCGGACCGAACACCTGCGCCGCTAGGTGTGCTAGGTACCTGTGTTTGAGCGGCGTGTCGCGCGCCGTGTCGGCGGCGAGCTGCTGCACGAGCGACAGCAGCACGTGCTGCTTGAGCCGGCACGGCGGACCGAACACCTGCGCCGCTAGGTGTGCTAGGTACCTGTGTTTGAGCGGCATGTCGCGCGCCATGTCGGCGGCGAGCTGCTGCACGAGCGACAGCAGCACGTGCTGCTTGAGCCGGCACGGCGGACCGAACACCTGCGCCGCTAGGTGTGCTAGGTACCTGTGTTTGAGCGGCGTGTCGCGCGCCGTGTCGGCGGCGAGCTGCTGCACGAGCGACAGCAGCACGTGCTGCTTGAGCCGGCACGGCGGACCGAACACCTGCGCCGCTAGGTGTGCTAGGTACCTGTGTTTGAGCGGCGTGTCGCGCGCCGTGTCGGCGGCGAGCTGCTGCACGAGCGACAGCAGCACGTGCTGCTTGAGCCGGCACGGCGGACCGCACACCTGCGCCGCTAGGTGTGCTAGGTACCTGTGTTTGAGCGGCGTGTCGCGCGCCATGTCGGCGGCGAGCTGCTGCACGAGCGACAGCAGCACGTGCTGCTTGAGCCGGCACGGCGGACCGAACACCTGCGCCGCTAGGTGTGCTAGGTACCTGTGTTTGAGCGGCGTGTCGCGCGCCATGTCGGCGGCGAGCTGCTGCACGAGCGACAGCAGCACGTGCTGCTTGAGCCGGCACGGCGGACCGAACACCTGCGCCGCTAGGTGTGCTAGGTACCTGTGTTTGAGCGGCGTGTCGCGCGCCGTGTCGGCGGCGAGCTGCTGCACGAGCGACAGCAGCACGTGCTGCTTGAGCCGGCACGGCGGACCGAACACCTGCGCCGCTAGGTGTGCTAGGTACCTGTGTTTGAGCGGCGTGTCGCGCGCCGTGTCGGCGGCGAGCTGCTGCACGAGCGACAGCAGCACGTGCTGCTTGAGCCGGCACGGCGGACCGAACACCTGCGCCGCTAGGTGTGCTAGGTACCTGTGTTTGAGCGGCATGTCGCGCGCCATGTCGGCGGCGAGCTGCTGCACGAGCGACAGCAGCACGTGCTGCTTGAGCCGGCACGGCGGACCGAACACCTGCGCCGCTAGGTGTGCTAGGTACCTGTGTTTGAGCGGCGTGTCGCGCGCCGTGTCGGCGGCGAGCTGCTGCACGAGCGACAGCAGCACGTGCTGCTTGAGCCGGCACGGCGGACCGAACACCTGCGCCGCTAGGTGTGCTAGGTACCTGTGTTTGAGCGGCATGTCGCGCGCCATGTCGGCGGCGAGCTGCTGCACGAGCGACAGCAGCACGTGCTGCTTGAGCCGGCACGGCGGACCGAACACCTGCGCCGCTAGGTGTGCTAGGTACCTGTGTTTGAGCGGCATGTCGCGCGCCATGTCGGCGGCGAGCTGCTGCACGAGCGACAGCAGCACGTGCTGCTTGAGCCGGCACGGCGGACCGAACACCTGCGCCGCTAGGTGTGCTAGGTACCTGTGTTTGAGCGGCGTGTCGCGCGCCGTGTCGGCGGCGAGCTGCTGCACGAGCGACAGCAGCACGTGCTGCTTGAGCCGGCACGGCGGACCGAACACCTGCGCCGCTAGGTGTGCTAGGTACCTGTGTTTGAGCGGCATGTCGCGCGCCATGTCGGCGGCGAGCTGCTGCACGAGCGACAGCAGCACGTGCTGCTTGAGCCGGCACGGCGGACCGAACACCTGCGCCGCTAGGTGTGCTAGGTACCTGTGTTTGAGCGGCATGTCGCGCGCCATGTCGGCGGCGAGCTGCTGCACGAGCGACAGCAGCACGTGCTGCTTGAGCCGACACGGCGGACCGAACACCTGAGCCGGCTCCGCCGCGCGGCACGCGCACATCACTAGCGCCAGGTCCGACGCCGACAGCGCCTGCTGGAACGCGCCGTTCACGTCGCCGCTCGCGATCATCGACTGGATCTGCGCCACTTGCATCTGCACACAAATATTTACCGCTATACTACTGCACCACCTGCGTCTTAACGCGTTAACTAAAACGTTACTCATCAACTAGTTTCTGATACTTACGAGAATATAAGACATTGGAATAAAACTTAAATAATATAAATAATTAAATATATCGCGATAAAATCAGTAAAAAGTAGTTTTATTACAATTACTCATATAATGAAGCCAACATTTTAATACAGAGGTCTTTCCTAACAGTAGTACACAAAAGAAGCTACATAAAAACACTTGAAAATTCCCACTAAGGATGAGAGACTACTTTCAACTTCTATTCCATTGTCAATCCTATTTCCGAGTCAAGCTACGATCAGACTTTTACTGTAACTAACAAGAAACACTTCCTACATAAAAAAAAAAATTGAATTAGAATTTCAAACAAACTACCGTAACTTTTAATGATAACGAATTATAGAGTATTACAAATTGTTAAAAAATTAATACTTGTAGTAAGAAAGGTAACGACTCTTGGACGCAATTTCTTGTGACATTACGATGTGGTCTCTGCAAGAATTATAAAAGACAAAAAGTTTTCAAAATGCTAGCAAGCAAATCTTTATTTTATTCATTAAAAATACTTCATCAATGATGATGACGATGACGGTATGACAATGAGTGAAGTTTCGTAATTATGTGACGAAGTCTGAAAACATTACATATTATTCATATTAAATTTGAAATATTCCAAAACTAATAAAAAATCCGTAATAATGCAAATAGATTTGGTATGAATTCGGAATATAATTTGTATTAAGAATCGCCACATCCTAATCTAATTTTAGTAGAAATGATGCCAGTCGTATAGAATGGGTTGAGTACGGAATAACAAATGGTATGAATTTTCGGTATGAAAACGGAACAAGGCCTTAGTGATGTTCGTATGGGCAGGGTGAGGTAAGTATAGTTAGTGTTGTAACCTGTCGGTCGTGCGCGTGCTGCGCGTGCTGCGCGTGGTGCGAGTGCGGCGTGGAGGGCGAGTGCGCGCGGGAGGCGAGCGCGGCCGAGCGCGCCTGCTCGCGCCACCAGCACAGCTCCTTCTCCAGCACGCTGCCAACACCACACACACTCAAACGACCGCCAACGTCAACAGATGCGACTACTGATTCACCGACTTCGTGAATGCATCAGTCGCAAAGTAGATCACACAATAAAAGTATAATCATATCATCCAGTTTGAGTCTAACTCTAGAGAGATGAGTGGAAAAATTGGCCTAAATATTGTGAATACGCTTAGAAGTATCGAAACTACATTTCAAAATTTGATCTAGATTAGTTACACTGCGTTCCATAATATCATTATCTATGAACGAAAACTTAACACTAAAATATTTTTTTGAAATTGGATAATTATTAGCCAAATTTGACAGTTTGTGGTAAGCATGGCAGAACAAGAATTGCGTACGCCCCAGGTATTCCATTCCCAAAAATCGTCCACAGTGACGTCACACGAATTTCACAATCAGTGTTGCCGTTAATTGACAGCTTCGATATCAATAAGGAAATGTTTAATTCATGATGAATATAAAATAAATTGTTTACTATATAGCCCACCTATTTTTGTTTCGTGTTATTCGTCTATTTAGATACAATATCAAGAAGCAACAAAGTGAAAATATAATTATAAACATTTAAAAATTAAGCGGCGGTAGCCTAATGGTTAGGGCGTCGGACTTGCGATCATGTGGTCGCCGGTTCGAAACTCGCCTAATTAATGCACTACAGACGTGAACCCACTCGTAACACAAGTATTTAGCTTAGCACGTAATGTGCCATCATCCACGTTGTTAGTAAGCTTTTTAAAGAAAAGAAAAAACATCTTGCTTGGTTAATTTATTCACACATAGTGGTATCACTTGAAACAATGACGTCGTCGAGTCAATCACGTGACGTAGCTGTCATCGGTATACGATTCATTTTATTTCATCGACTCGATTTTATGCGTCGACTGCGTTCGGCTCTCTTATTGGTGGAGAGTGGTGAAGGTCACAGAAATTGCCAATTAGGACGCCAATCGAGGTCGATGCTTTTACGAGACGGTGAAATGAAAATAGCCGGACAGACCAGCCAGTTTGGCCGGACATTTGGGTAGAAAGGCCGGACACCCTACATTATTGAGGATTTTGTGTCTCAATAGTAATAGGTACGACACCTCCTGCGGGAGCGACTGACAGTCGATTCGCCTGCTCGGCCACGCTCGGCACTCGCGCTGGTTAGCGAAATATAAAAAGCCTAACAAAAGCCGGACAAGCCGGACGCCGTTTTTTTTGGCCGGACACGCAATCAAATAGCCTACCTATATCCGGCTTTATCCGGACGCCTGGCAACGCTACACTGGCCTATGGCGGTAAGTTGATGTGTTGGTTGTACCTGTGCGCAGTTTCCCGTATGATGTCGGCGAGGTGTTGTTGCTGCTGTTGTTGGTGGTGTTGGTGGTTGTTGTGGTGCGCGGCGAGCAGGTCGGCGTGGCGGTCGAGCGCGGCGCGCAGCGAGGCCGTGGCCGCCGCGCCGCCGCGCTCCGCCGCCGCGCGCGCCGCCGCCTCCGTGTGGGCTGCGACTGACCTCACACATCGCACATTATACTTTACACTAGCGTTTTGCCCGCGACTTCGTCCGCGTGGAATAGTTACTGTTCCAAATGAACTTTCATCCCCTATTTTATCCCCTTGGGGGTAGAATTTATCAAAATCCTTTCTTAGCGGATGCCTACGTCATAACATCTACCTGCATGCCAAATTTCAGCCCGATCCCTCCAGTGGTTTGGGCTGTGCGTTGATAGATCACTATGTCAGTCAGTCAGTCACCTTTGAGTTTTATATATATTTAGATTACTCTTATCACCAGTGAAGCAGTGATAGCCTAGTGGTATGACCGTTGGACTGCCAAGTCAAAGGTCTCGAGTTCGAGCCCAAGGCACGCACTTCTGACTTTTCGAAGACATGTGCGTATTAAATAGTTAATTATCACGCGCTTAAACGGTGAAGGAAAACATCGTGAGGAAACCTACTATGTGGACTATAGCCTAATCCCTCTGAGAGGAGACCCGTGCCCAGCAATGGGACAGAATAATGGGTTGATTATATGTATCACCAGTAATCGTCAAAAGCTGATTTACCTAAACTTCAAAGAACGGAGGAAGCGTTGTGTTGTCAGTGTGGGGGACCGGTGGTGTTTTATTACCACCGCCTGTCATGTATGGCAGCATGTCTGCTATGCTGCCAGTCCAACTATTCCTCCATAATTTACAGGGTCGGCAACTCGTGAATGATACCCCTGGTGTTGCAAGCGTCTATAGGCTACGGTAACCGCTTACCATCAGGCGAGCCGTATGTTTGTTTGCCACCTTAGTGGTATAAAAAAAAGATACAAAAAATGGAGACTTCCTTACGATTACATTTTTTCTTTCGGGAAAATTGACCCAGTATTCGAAACAATGCTAAAGTACATTTAATATTAATGTCATTAATATAAAGATTAATTGAATTCGTTTCCTATTGTTGTTTCCCAAAATTAACACAAAACCAATAGTAGCAATTTTTAGTGCCTATAACTATCACATCTCAATATGTTTAATAAAAATAAATAGCAAGAGAAATAAAGAGGAAAAGGAAGTGGGAACGACAGAAACAGAGCATGGAAGAGAAGAGAAGAGAAAGCAAGAAAGGGATAGAGAGAGAAAGATGAAAAAGAGGAAAAGAATAAAAAGAGAAGAGAGAGTGATGTATAAAAGAAGAGAGAAAGGAGCGAAATTTCTTATTGTCTTATTTTATCCGAAAAGTATCGATATCAGATAGTTACTATACGAAGTAAGTTGCGATAGACTGAGCAGGTATACTCACATTCCTTGGTACCGTTCTGGAAGGCCTGGTTGATCTGCTTGAAGATCTGCGCGTGCGTCTTCTCCATGACGGGGATCACGCTTTCAAACAGTGCTTCGCGGAACGACTCGCGCACCATGTCTGATAGAGACTTCGCTATTGACGTGCTCAGCCGCTCCATCACAGTCTGTGGACAATGGCAATTGTGATTTTTAACACACTTTTATAACAAATATTTCTTTATTATTATTATGAAAAGGAAAGATTTCTCCCTCAACCTTCCTCCACATTCATATTCAATACTCTTTTAGTGTCATGCGTTTCATCCTTCCTCATCAATAATTTTCTTCTTCTATATGTATAGCAGTGATAGCCTACTGATATGACCATAAGACTGCCAAGTCAAAGGTTTCGAGTTTGAATCCAAGGCACGCGATTTTCTCGACGGCGTGTGAAGTCTGCCAATCCGCATTAGGCTAGCGTGGTGGACTATAGACTAATCCCTCTCATTCTGAGCGGAGACACGTGCCAGCAGTGGGGCAATGTAATGGGTTGATTACGTTATGTATATATATATTAATATAATGAAAGCTGAAACTACAGGAGCTAGATCTTTGAATGTTTTCATGCTGGTTCCTTTTGCACTGTGGACGAGCACTAAGAAAGGGTTCTTGGATTTTCTCATTTTAAGGGATCGGGGTGAAAATTTAAACATAATTTTAGGTCGCGAGTTGAACCGCGAGGATCAGCTTGTCGTTCATAATCAGTATTAGTATTATATGTTTTATTGTTGACCGTTTGCAGTGGTGTGGGTGTTACCTTGCTGTTGGCGAGCTTGTCGATGTTCTGTCGCAGCAGTTCGTCGGTGGCGCTGATCTTGGTGGCGAGCTCGTGGTCCAGCGCCGCCACCAGCGGCTCCAGCGCCCGCGCCGCGCCCAGCCCGGCCGCCTGCGCCGCGCGCGCGCTGGCCGCCTCGCCCACCCGCGATATGCGCTCCCAACTTATACAATAATATAACACTCCCATTAATATACACAATTATATTATCATGTCTGTTCTCTCTGACGGGATAGCTTATAGCCATTAACTGGGCACAAAATTTAACTCCGAGCTGAGAGTTTCCCACTTTTCTTGACCTGGGAATCGAACCTAGGACCGCAAGCGCAGCAGTCGTGCTTACGACCTCTAGACTAATGAAATAGTTTAAAATAACAAACAGAAACACGTATAATAGAAGTGAACGTACCCATCAGCGAGTGCGCTCTCGACGGCGGCGGCGGTGCGCTGCGCGTGCGCATGCAGCGCCTCGTCGATCATGTCGCGCGGTGACGTCACGGCGCCGCGCAGGCTGCGCAGCTCGCGCGTCTGGCTGCTCATCATCTCTGACAATAACACGAGATATACACTGAATGGGAGATTACGCTACTTGCTCCAAATTATATTGTTTAATCTCTAAATACTCCGTGTATAAGGTTAAGGTTACAAGACCAGATCCCCGCGCGTTTTGTTAAAATAAAAAACTAACGACTTGATAGGATCTAGGGATTTGGATGGATTTCAACGAGAGTTATTTATAGTTTTTGTTGTGAGCTCCATGTTAGTCTGTTTATGATTTTCATCAGGCGAAACTAAAGTCAAACACATGCAAGTCAAATAGGTTCGTGTCCAAATTCCAAACTAAGGTAACCTTTAAATGTACGAATAGTTTGTACAATGCGCGGAATACTATGGCACGTTGTGTAGACCGTCTGTTGGTGAATCATATTATGATTAATCAAAAGTGGAGAGTAAGTCCTCGAGTACCTGTGAGCTTGTCCAGCTTGTGCTCGAGCGCCTCGAGGCGCGCGCTGTCGGCGGGCTGCGGCGGCAGGTCGGCGCGGTCGGGCGCGGCGGGCGCCTGGCCGCCGGACCTGTCGCCGATGGACCTGTCGCCGACGGACCTGTCGCCGCCGGACCTGTCACCGCCGGACCTGTCGCCGCCAGCCGCACGTCCGCTCGCTTCCGGCAGCTGCGGGATCGAGATCTCCGGCCAAGTCTCGCTGTCTGATACAACGTATAAATATAAATAATTTCTATACCTATATTAAAATGGTAACAGGCCGATGTCTGTACATTATAGATATTAAAGAAAAACTAATATGGAGGGTCTTTATTTGGCAACAAAAGCCAAAATAACAATATTTAGAATTTTTGTCTGTATGTTTGTACGCGCATCACGCAAAAACTATTGCATGGAATTGAATGCTATTCACCGATGTATTGCTGGAGGTCTAACTTAAAACCTGGTGCATTTTTCATCTTGATATTGAAACTGCGGGTAACAGCAAATCGCAAATAAAAATAAAGCATGCAGAGAATGGAAGAACACAGATTAATGAAAACAAGAATATGTAGCAAGTATGTAAGGAAGAGTTGGAAGGTGCCAAACTAGGCGAATGTACTACAATCAAATTAACTCACACGATCAGGACCACTAGGCTAACGAGGCGAAACATAAATAATTAGTAATGTTGTATGTACTGACTGGTGTGCGCGAGTTTGTGCGCGTGCGGCTCGGCGACGTGCGCGTGCGCAAGCGGCGGCGCGAACACCTCGTCCGCCGCGAACAGCGCCTCGCCCGCCACCTCCGCCGCCGCCGCCTCCGCCACGCTCGCCACCGAGCTCTCCTCTTCCTGCAACACAACATTCTTTGCAATTCTGTGGTACACGATCCTGTTGAACTTTGATAATAGAATAAGGCCACAATAGGTGCGCAATGACAATACTGCGTTGAATATGTTGCAAACTTCTCAAATATGTTATTAATAACGACATGTAATAACTATACGAAAACAATGTATCTAACACCAATTTTTATTTTATTTGGCTTGTATAAAAAGTAGTTATATAACTAAACACTTATATAAATTCATTTACAGCAGCGCACTCATATAGTAACTACATCGTTTAATAAAATATTTATATCTCATAAAGTGAAATGTAATTTCTCATGAGAATAAAGTTCTTTATGTAAATGTGCCAAACCAATATGTGTATGTCCTCTTAGATACAACAAGCATATAGCTTATACTCATATTTCTTTGCATTACATCTGACATCGATCACTAATTCACAGATATGCAGGAAAAACTATAATCAATTATGTGTTTACTACTCGTACATAAAAATTAAAACAAGAATGAATAAATAAAATTAATGTTTTTCTATTCAAGCCAATGTAGATAAATTAGTCAGATATGGAGTCATTACGTCGTATCGTGTATAGCCTAACAGATCGTCCCTGCGTACCTTGGAACATCATACACGTGTAAATAAGTATGATGTTTGTACCTTGAAGAAGGGGTGTTCATTGTGTGACATGATCTGCTGTACCTCGCGGCTGGGGCTGGAGCCCGCTGAAGCCAGCTTGCTGGCCGTATCGCCCAGAGACTCCTCCACGCATGTCACTACGGACAAGCGGATGTTATGAAACAGACTGTTACTCGCGCATGTGTCAATCGCGTTCCAAAACGAACTATACATTTTATTACAAGTTTGTTTTGAAGACAAAAATTACCATGTCATACCTTAGTATGCAACCTACCTCCTTGCCAAAATTTATCGAAATCTGTTCAGCGGTTAGGCGTGAAAAGGTAACAGACAAAAACAGAGTTACTTTCGCATTTACAATATTAAAGTATGGACTCATTTAAGAAGTACCAAAGCACCGTAAATTCGTAAAAGTATAATTTAAAGTTACGGCCGGTTTCTATATCCTATCTGTCAGTAGATTTGCTTACTTGAGATAGGATTTTGACAGTGGCTGTATGGAGCTTATGTCAAAATTCTATCTCTAGTAAGCAAATCTACCGACAGATTTGATATAGAAACTAGTCTTTAGATTTTTGAAGGAAAATTATGAGGTAAGATCTCAAGACTCATCAAACGCCCAAGCTAATCTAGGGCGTTTGTGGGCTGGAATGGTCTAGGGCCTAGACTATTCCAACCTCCACTATTCTTACACTATTGTTTCCAAGACTTTTGTGACAACAGTTCCAAGTTATACAGTTACACTCAAAATTGACTCCTATTACGACAGAATACGGGTCGTCCAAAGTGCAAACTGTTAAACTTGCTGTGGCGTCGGCATCGGATATAGTGTACATAAGGGTGTACACCAGGCGCATTCGAGTTAATGTGTGTGTAGTGATATATAATAGTGGAAGTACCTCCTGACCCTCCAGTAGAATTGCGCGGCTTGCTGACGTCAGGTGTCGCGGACAGCGGCGGATCGTCCTCGTCGCGCTTGCCTGGAGAGCTACTATTAAAAAACCAAACAGGATTAAAACTAGATTAAAATAACTTTTAACAAAAAGTAAAACTGCCTTCTAAACCATAAAAATAATGTTGGTGCACAACAGTTTCGGATGCTTCCGCCACCGACAAACAGTCGAATTGAGAAAAGTTGGCACATGATTTAACCCCTTTTTTTGTGTTCTTGGATTGACATGAAACCTCAATTTATAATTATTTTTTTGTATAATATTGTGGAAATAAACGCCGCACGTTGGCGTCATCGCTATATGGCCACATGTGGGTGTGGATCAATAAAACAGTGCTGTACGGCGCTTTATTATTAACGCGCCGCACAGCGCAAAGGAATATAGGAAAGTCATACCTAAAAGCGTCGGGCGTCATGAGATTCAACTGTGGGACGATTGATGGAGATTCTGGACGGGTACTGATTAGGCTACCCGGCTGCGTCTGTAAAAACACAAATGGGTTATCCAGCAATACTGTGGATGTATCAGTAAAATCATTACCATCTTGCACGTGTCTCAGCTCGACTTGTCTCCCCCGTTGAGTCAAGACTAACGCCTATCACGCTTTTCCGTCGAGAAAATCAAAGTAAATTACGGGGCTACAGCACCGCGCATATAATGAAGAAGTACATAAATATTTAACACAGACCTGTGTGCGCATGAGCAAGTTCTTGAGCTGCTGGCTCTGCTGCTGCAGGATGCTGGACGCGATGGTCGCGGGAGCTGACTCCGAGGAACTGTCCTCCAGTGCCAGCTCTGATAGACCTGTGACAAATACATGATGATACTTCAGCTATTTATTCGACTCTGCTTAGCACTGATAATAAAAAGAAGATTATAGGTTAAGCATGATACGATGGTGCATACGAGTACATGAGGCGGCCCTCCTGCATGATGTGTGACAAGTGTATGTGTACCGTGCATGAGGTCGGCGTGCATGGGCGGGCGGGGCGGCGTGTACACGAGGCGGCCCTCCTGCATGATGTGTGACAAGTGTATGTGTACCGTGCATGAGGTCGGCGTGCATGGGCGGGCGGGGCGGCGTGTACACGAGGCGGCCCTCCTGCATGATGTGTGACAAGTGTATGTGTACCGTGCATGAGGTCGGCGTGCATGGGCGGGCGGGGCGGCGTGTACACGAGGCGGCCCTCCTGCATGATGTGTGACAAGTGTATGTGTACCGTGCATGAGGTCGGCGTGCATGGGCGGGCAGGGCGGCGTGTACACGAGGCGGCCCTCCTGCATGATGTGTGACAAGTGTATGTGTACCGTGCATGAGGTCGGCGTGCATGGGCGGGCGGGGCGGCGTGTACACGAGGCGGCCCTCCTGCATGATGTGTGACAAGTGTATGTGTACCGTGCATGAGGTCGGCGTGCATGGGCGGGCGGGGCGGCGTGTACACGAGGCGGCCCTCCTGCATGATGTGTGACAAGTGTATGTGTACCGTGCATGAGGTCGGCGTGCATGGGCGGGCGGGGCGGCGTGTACACGAGGCGGCCCTCCTGCATGATGTGTGACAAGTGTATGTGTACCGTGCATGAGGTCGGCGTGCATGGGCGGGCGGGGCGGCGTGTACACGAGGCGGCCCTCCTGCATGATGTGTGACAAGTGTATGTGTACCGTGCATGAGGTCGGCGTGCATGGGCGGGCGGGGCGGCGTGTACACGAGGCGGCCCTCCTGCAGCCCCTTGGGTTGTACGATGTACAGGCGAACGCACACGCGCCGCCACTCCTCGCTGCACTCCCCGCCGGAGCCCTCGTCCTGAACAACAACATATTCACAACCTACTCCAAAGTAGTTACGAGCATTTAAATGCTGCAAAAATCATTCCAACTGTCAGTGTCAATGTACGGAGGTTCATATAATAACACGGTTACACACGGTTACGGATATTACACGGTTCACTTTTGCCTTGCAATTTGAATGAAGTAACCAAATTGAAACATGTAAACATGTAAATTGAAACATGTGTTGGAAGAAAATTGAACAAGCTCAATTATTTTCACTTTTGCTATTCTCTATTCAACACAGTTAAACAATATAAATATGAATGTGTAGACATGAGTGGAACGATTCTATACTTCAATCGTAACGAATTGTTTAATATTTAAATAGCAGCATTGAGTACGCAGCGCGGTGGAAAATTTATTTTAATCAAATTGTCAAACCGAACGACAAGAAATGATTCTTTTTTTAATATCTCCCAAGCAATGTGAATTGAACACTTTCACTTTTAGACACTATACAGCGTATGCTACATTTTGCACCTAAGCGAAATAAGCGAATCAATTTGGTTGAACCGTGTAATATCGCCATAAGAGAAATGCCCATGTAAGCAAATCATCATCAGCACAAGCCAAAAGACGTCCACTGCGTACAAAATTATATTGCTTAATTAGATCATCGGCTATAGACCTTATCCATCATATATTTTTCCTTAGTACAGATAGTTTTCTTTTTATACCTTGTTTTGTAATTTTCTTTCACTTAATCGATCTCAGGTTGTTATAAACAGACATGTAAGCATGTCAGTAGCAGCTCAGAGCTTAGAATTCAGCTTGGCTAATGGCAATCTGCTGCCCTATTACATGAGACCTAAACATAGGGGGGCGTCCATTAATTACACACGGTGTTCAGGGGGGGAAGGGGTCGAGCTCTCTGCTAAACCTTCGTGGAATACAGGCATGATGTTATGTTACGAGCACGTACGTCATGGTGAAGCTCGTAATGCATGGGCGAGTCAGCGTCACCGCTCGACCCGTTGCGGTACAGGGGCTCGTCACAGCTCGGCTCACACTTGGTTTGCTGTTCCTCTGCATAACAAAATAGGATTTATGTACAAAGTGAGAAGATACAAATATATATATAAGGTACAAAATATGATTATTTTGTGTTGGAAGGTAACAGTGGAGAAATGGTGCAAGAATGGCGACATTTTGTGTGTTGCTTGGAAGATTTACTTTTGTGCAAGTGCTGTCTTTAGTCGGCAGATATACCCTGCTGCCGCCCCAGGTCACAGTCAATCCATGAGGATTTTTGACACCCCAAAAAGATTTCTGTTTGTTCTGAGGCTTGAAAAAGTGTTGAATTTTCCATTCAAAATAATAAGCCAATTGATGGATGCCTATTTTTCTTTGATATATCAACATAAGAAGATTCATTTTAGAAATTACTCTATTTTTTTTTTCTTAAAAATTACTCATCTATTAGAAAATAAGTCCTGGGGACTTCACAAACATACAATTATTTAGCATACTTCATGTAAACAAAATTTCATTTTATCTCAACAGACAAAAAGTACACCCAGGCTGAAAGCAAATATCCGTGTAACACACATTTGGGAAGTCTCTGGTGGGAATAAAACCCACGACACGTGGCGCAACGGTAGTGACGGTAATTTAAAGAGCCCAATTTGCTACGTGCGACTGCCTAAATCATTATAATTTGAGTACCAATAATATACATAGACTCACCAGCATCAACAATACAGAAGCTCAACACAGGATAAGGTAGCAGGAACTCCGAGATACTCTTACAGTACGCCATACTGTCCTCAGGGTCCCTCGCCATGTTAAGCACATACAGACTCCTGGACTTGAAGTCTGACAGCAGCAAGTAGCTGGCGCTGGTATCTAGCATCGCTTTCAGGCCGAGGGTCACCTCCGTGCCAATGCCGGGCGTGAACGTGATGGTCTGAAGACATGTCCAGGACTTGCACGACCAGATCTTGATAGTAGTGTTGTTTTCCGCGCCGGTTACAGCGAATTTCCAGAATTGGACGCTGGTGGTACAAATTATTAACTTTTTAGGAAAAGAAAACTGTAAATATCTTCAGAATTAAAGATCAGACACCAAATAAATTAATGTCCTTGATACAAATATATATAGGACTATCTTGAAAGTATTTTCTATCCGATTAATTCAGCAAAGCCCTGACTCTTGCAGTACAACACAATAAATAGATTTTTGAATTGTGTCTGCTGTAATTAATTAACTATTGTGTCTGACTACTTGAAGGGTTAATAAAAATGGAAATCGTTTGACAATCGGCCAAGATAAATACAGCAGAATTCCTTTTTTTCGATGTCGGTTAAATAATAACTTTTAACAAAAAGTAAAACCGGCTTCAAATACATAAAAATAATGTTAGGTGCATATCAGTAATCTTAGTAATAGCTGGTAATACTCCGTGTTTCATAGACAATAGAGGTCATTTGTGTCGTCGTGTGTAGACTTAAGAAAGGTTATGGTTGCTTGTTGTGAATGTACTCACTCAGTGTTGTAGTTCTTGTGATTGTCTAAGAAGAACAGACAGCTGAGCGGCTTCCCGCCGTGCGGCTGCCACTTGTGGAGACAGCGGGGACTGCTGTCTGCGTGCATGTACACCTGTGACATCATTATATAAATATACGTGACCTCATTAGTCTAGTGGTCCCAAGCGCGACTGCTACACTAGAGGTCCTGGGTTCGATCCCCAGGTCGAGAAAAGTGTTATTAGGTTTTTCTATGAAATTCTCAGTAGCATTTGTGCGCCGTTAATGGCTATAAGCTCGCCCCCTATTACATGGGACCTGAACATACCGGCGAACTGTGGGTGTACATTAAGTACGCCTCTGCCTAACCCTTCGGGGAATACAGGCGTGATGGTATGTTATGTTACGTGGCCGTTCACTATGGACCTCATCAGAAAGGTCAGTTGTGGTCAGTCGCTTAGCTAGCTGATTCATATAATTATATAATGTCTTATAACTTCTTATACATAGCTATAATATGTTTTGTCTTGTTTTGACATGTGATATTTTGTGTCAGACAAAAATAGACAAAACATATTATAGCTATAAGAAGTTTATAAGACGTTTTATATTTTTATGAACAAGGGAATATAACATTAGTGTAACAATATAATTATAGGTAAGCACATCATGTTTTATTTTTTTAATTACCCCAAATGGTAATTGTCAATGGCGTCCAACGAAGAAAGATAGAAGTGTCAAGTCATGAAAATTTACAGGAGAGGCGTTTCTTTAGTAGTGAGGTGTTAGGCTGATATGATAACGGAAACATAAAATTTTTCAAATATCTCTCAAAGTATCATGTACTTAATGATAATTATGTGATGTCATCCATCGCCCCATTTATCGGCGGCACGGAGTCTTAGCTGAGAATATATCATAGTCAAAATCAAAATGTTTTATTTCAATTAGACCACTAAAATAGGTACTTCTGAAATTGCAAAACTAGTTGCAGTATTTATTTATTTATTTATTTATTTATTTATTTAGGATCTCCAACAAAGGACATACACAATTTTTCAAAATATAACATAAGGAATCAGTCAAGTCAGTGTACTCCTTCACTTATAGGAGACCACAACATGCATTATAGAAATAACTAAACACAAGTACTTAATTTTTAACAATAAAAATTTAAAAGGATAGCTACTGAAGGTGTAAGGTTACAAAAAGGAAGAGTTGAAATATATTAATCATTGAAGTGTTACAATAGACAAAACAAAAAATTGTTAATATTATGTTTAAATGAGAATTATACAGACTAATTAAACTGACATGAGAGACCATCTCTTACGTTTTTTTTATATCTAGGCAAAGTATCACTGATATCTGTAACATCAGCTTTAGAGAGCTTATTGTACTGCCTACAAAGCCTTGGCACAGCAGCGAAATATCCGAGGTTCGTTCTAGAGTATGGAATATGGAAGAGGGAATAAGTATTTGCTAATTTGGAGATAGTTTAATAGTTCGTTACAGTCAATAATTCCGTTAAATAATTTATGTAGGAAAATAGCATCTGTCATCTTTCTACGGCTAGATAGTGTAGATTTTATGCGATAATGTTTCAATCTTGTGGTGTAGCCGTGGAGTTTTTTTGCTTTCAGATCTCTGTAACACATGTGGTAGAGAAAACGCTTCTGAACACTTTCCAGGCGCTTATTATAAATCTCGTAATGTGGGTTCCATATTATAGAATTATACTCAATAATTGGGCGAACTAAGTTGTCTTATGAAGTGGAACCGGCAAAAAACTCCATATTCTTAAAAATAAATATGACTACATTATTAAGCTTTACAACTCCGTTTCAAATAGTTGCCGTGAATTATGCAGTTGGATGGGTAAGATTTATTCATCAAATTAAAAAAAAGATTTCCACAGTAAGTAAGATCTGAGCAGGCCCGACAGGCATACCTGGAAGAACATGACGTATCCGTCCTGCGAGGCGGTGGCGAGCGCGGAGCCATCGGGCGAGAAGGCGGCGTCGAGGATGGGCGCCACGTGCTCGGCGGCGCACAGCGCGCCGGCGCCGCCCACCCGCGCCGCCGCCGACTCGCTGCCCGCCAGCCGCCGCGTGTTCCACATGCGCGCTGCACGATCAACACTATTTTTTTTATGGGATACGGGCCAACGAGCGGTCGGTTCGCATGATGGTAAGCGATTACCGCCGCCTCACAAAAAAAAACCGGCTTGAAACAACTTTCACGTGGGTTTTTTGTGAGGCTGCTCTCTCGCTCCACCAATCAGAGAACCGAACGCACTCGATGCATAAAATCGAGTCGATAAAATGAAACTCGCGCTAGGCCCTCTGAGCACAGTGACGTCACAGACGCGTGTGTGTACAGTGCGATTTCGTCTCCGTTATTTTTTTAATTCTGCCATATTGTACACGGGAACAGCGCAGCTTTATATTAAACATTATACATTGTTATCTTTTTGTGATTTTTTTTGCATTTTCCATGCTAAGATTATTAAGTTATTTAATAGTAAAGGAAAAAATTCAATCGCGGGCAGGATTCGGACCTGCGTCTTCTGGTTTGATATACCAGACGCTCTGACCTCTAAGCCACCGCGAACCCTACCCGCATGATTGAAATTTTGCCTTCACATTCTGAATTTACGTCATAAGGTGACGTTTGGTGACATCTATGAGAGGCAAGTTATACATATACATACAATTATACATTGTAATACAATACCGAATCTTTTTCACTGTTTGTATTATCGTCTTTTGAGTAAATCGGATTCTTCTAGGCACACGCGCTCCATCGTAGATGGCAGAATCGCTTAACATTTCGCAAAGTGGCGGTAAAGTGTAAGCCTATCAAGAATTTAAAAAAATAGTCCACTACAACAGCTAGTTTTCAATATTAGCCGACCACGACTCCAACTGTATTTATATGTATTAAAATTTATCACAGAAAAACCACTATAACGCTTCGATAACTCTAGACGCGCGTTGTTAGTTCGGGGGTACAGTACATGTCTACCTAACCTTTCAGGGAATACTGGCGTGATGGTATGTTACGTTTCATGTTTAGTAAACTGTCTTACCAATATTGTCATGTGTTGTCAACAGCAAGCGCGCTACGTCATCGTCAGCCGCCTCGTCTTCGTCGTCGGGGATGTAGGGACACCATACCACCCGGTGCGAGGTGCCCACCGCGCCGGTGTCTTCGCGCACCTCTGCTAACAATGTACATCTGAAAAGATGAGAACGATACAGTGTTCAGGTTAAGACAAGGCGAGACAAGTGCGAATCTAAACAAAATGAAATGACATTTAATGAATTGAGCATGAATTGTGAATTTGCCGCTAGAGGCGCTAGTGTAGCGTGAAGTTTCCGAAATGTCAAATTACACTGTTTGTGGGTGGGCTGCGGCGGGTTTATTACTAATTAGAATAGAATTAGAATAATGTTATGCATATTTTGTAATACCTGATATTAATTATGGCAAATATGAGTCACGGGTCAATTCTCTTTATCTTTCGAAAACTTATGACTTTTTTTCTGAACAAAACGGGACGACATACCTCTACGGCACGCTCAATACTTTTACGGTACAAACATTGAAAGCTATACTTCAGGACCTTATTTGCCAGTGGTGCCATCTGGTGAGCTTAAATATGGTAGCCCTCATTTCAATGTCATATCATTGGCAAGTAATACCTGAGGCCGCTGTCAGTGACTTCGATCTCGTGCACATAGAAGTTGCCTTGTTCGTCAATACATGCTAGCACCACCTGGCTCTGTATGTGGGCAAACGCCAAGTCTTGCACCTGCAAATAGAACAAACATTAATAATGCTGGCATCTAAATATTTGTATCAAAACAAATTCAGGTCAGGTGGAATGTTGACTTAAAGAAGGCAGCTGGCAGTGACTAGATGAGGGTGTTAACCGAGGAAGGATTAGTTTTTGGGGTCAATCAGCAAATCAAACTCTTAAAACCACACTGGTTTATAGTTACAAAGAGTTACGTCTTTACCAAATTATAAACTTTTTTATGTCTAAAAGGGCTTTTGGGCATAACAGTTTGTTTGTTTGTGATGTTGTGCCCAAGAGGCCCTGGATGGGCTAAATTTGCTCTGGTCTTGGCCATAGGACTCGATTTTGATGAGATTTTTTTATGGATTATATTCAATCAAATTTGGGTTATATTAAATTTTTATATAATTCATGTTTCAACTACGTAAGTGGGTTAATACCGAGGTAAGTACCCATCTTACAAATGGGTTTCTGCTGACTGAGAGATACATTTCGGGCAAAAATTTAATGCACCGGCGGAACTCATCCCTAGTTTCAACACTTCCTATGCATACAACTAACCTCCCCCTTCATGCCCTTGATTAGTGCGCGTCGGTCGGAGCCAGGCTCGGGGTTGTACACAACACGCACCATGCCGCTCCATGTGCCTGGGTTTACTGCATTCGGAGCTATAGAGAAAAACATGTATAATTTTATTTTCAGAAAGAAAAAGAGTTTGAAAACATGTCTGTTGACAGTAAAAAAAAGTTCACTAACTAGGTTTTATGTAGGTAATAATGGCAACATTCAATGATACTGTATGGTATGAATAATAATGACTACTAAAATTATATAAAATGTTCAAACTCCCTCATTAGTGTAGTGGTCCTAAGTGCAACTGCTACACTAGAGGTCCTGGGTTTGATTCCCAACAAAAAAGCAGATAAGCAAAATGTTATGGGACTGCTTAACCCTTCAGGGAATATAGGTGTGAGGGTATGTTACATCATAATTATATTAAGTAGTTGTATACATGTATGAATAGAATAGAATATTTATTTGCATCAAATGAGTTACTTACAAGCTGTTACTTATAAGTCAAATAAAAGGTCTGTCATTTGGCCCAGTAAGTATAGGTATGCAAAATTTACAATTGTGATGTTAGAAGAAGCGTTCACTTATAGCTGATAGCACAATTACAAATTACCTATAACACTTTACATAATATTAGATTAAAGTAGGTATAATTCATCACTGTGGTAGTATTTATAATGTTTCATTTAAAAACTCTATTGTGTTATTTTACAATGAAATTGCAAATATTGTTACTCCTAGTAAGTGGTTTCAGATTACAATTTATAACTGTAGGTCTGATATTTTACAAACACTTAAGCAGATATTTACAAATAAATATCTTTGATGTCCTATTATGTGAAATATAATGTACTTTACACACAGCAATAAGACATGCTTGGCACCCATGCTTCCTGCACATGTGGCGGGTTTGGGGGTTGAAACACCCCCTTTGAAATAGATAGTTTCAAATAAAGTTGTTACAAATTGTCTCTGGTAAGAGCTAAACCCCTCCCCAATATGAATTTATTCAGCCTTGCACTGTCACTCCTGCTGATGCAGTACTCCTGAGCGGAGTTAATCCACAGAGACTTGCAATTGAAAGCAACTTATTAGATCAGACAATTTTGCTTATAAATAAAATATAAAAATATTTGAATACAATATAATAGTATCAATGATTTACCTTTGATAGAGTATGCTAAGTACTTCCCACTGGTGTGTATAGCCAGAAGCTGTCCTGCATAGAACTTGGGCTCCCAGTTATAGTCCACCAGGTTTTTGAGCTTCACCTTAGAGCTGCCATGGTCATGGTTGCCAGCATTGGTGTTCACCATCACATTGGTGGAGTACACTTCTGCACTGCACACTCCATCTCCATCAGAGAATGATCTGAAATAGTCAAAATATTTTATTTGTTTTTTTTACGAGTAAATTATATTAATATTAACCTGTCAAGAAATAGAAAAAATGTTACGACCCTCTCTATGGAGAATCATGATTCTTTAAAGAATCAACATTTTGTTTTTGTAAAAGGCAATACAAAATAGATTTTGTTTGGAAAAAGCCTAGGGCGATGATTGGTAACACACACTGAAGCTATCTGAAAATACTTTTGAAAGTTATTCACTGGATTCCATCATCTTCCTGCCCATGTCCCAATTTATTTGGGGTTGGTGCAGCATGTCCTTTTCATCCACTCATCCCTGTCAGCTATCATCTCATCATTTACTCCCTTTTCCATCATATCGGCCTTAACGCAATCCATCCATCTTCGTTAAGTGTGGTACACAAGCAATAAGCAAGGGTCGAAGTGATTTTCAGGTACCTATGAAGACCGATGTTTAGGCAACAGGTTACAATAATTTTATTTGAATGAACGCAAAAGTGTACAAGAGTATTATTGAATACCGCATTCTATTCCACAGGAAACAGTTTGAACGTACTAATTATTTGCGTAAGCTGTAAAATAAACGAAATTCAGTTTGAGATCAATGTCACTTACATTGTTTGAGTGGCATCCGATAGCTTTTGAAGCATTGTTGTTGGTGCCATTACTGCTTTAATCTTCCACTTTCCACATGAATTTCAGAAACTATAGCGCAAATTCACAATAGAATCGTAATTGCAAAAACTCATGCAAATATTAGAACAGCAAACCGCTGATGCCGACCGACATGATATAGCGTGTTGTTGTCACATTTTGCATAATTCTCATATCATATTTTTATTTTATTTCCATTATTTATCATTTTAGATGTTTAGTTTTAAATCTAAAAGGTTCAAAGTATTAGATTATTTAACATATGGAGTGTAAAATTATTACTTTCTTTGAAAAAGAAATCGGTATTGTCATATAAGTTTGAGGAAGAGTAACAAAACGCAAAATTAGTAGCTTTAGGATTGTTTCTAGTTACAACTTTGCTGTTATTTTAATTTAATCTCAATGAAATTAAATCTTCCTAACATGATTATGAAATAATGGAGTTACAATATCTTAATTAATTATTCCTAAAATCTTTGATCATTATAACTGAAGAACACGCAATTAAATATTACGTTTTGTTGGATGGCTGACTGGTAGTGTAAAGAGAACATGCCTTCTTTTAGTTGATTTGACAAGTGACAGGGCAGTGAATTGATTTTTTCGAAAATGGTAAGAATAAATCGTAAATAATATATTAATTACTTTGATAGCTTTATGGAAACATGATTACTATGTTAATAATTGTTTCAGTCGTTAACAGACAAGCTTTCCATGCTTATGGCCCGCCCGGGCGGCGACAATGCCCAAAAAGATGACGTGCCTTGGTGGATGCGCTACGCTGGTCGGGGACTTGGAACAGTTGGCGGTTTCAGTTCGTATTATTTTACTATAAATTATTATATCGTACACATCTCGGTGCGACGACCAGAACATTTCGTGTAGATTAGCATACATACAATATGGGGGTTGACCGAGAGACCTATAGTATTATCTTATCTCAGATACCCAAACGTACAGTACCACCCTTGGTTTTAGTCATGAAGTATAAATAATAAACGGATATGAGCCGCTAAATATTAGTATTGATTTATGGTTTAGGGTATAAATTATACTTGTGAATTTTACTTAGAAAGTGTTCCGGAAAATAATTGAAGCATTAACTTAATGCAATTAAATGCTAATTAGTACCTACATTATTTTGATATCAGAAATTAAAGTAGCCCATAAAGCTAGGAACATTCTAATAAATGTTCTGTTTTTGGCAATAGACAGTTTGAAATTTATAGTTCTCAGTGTGTTCAAATATTATCCAAACAGAGGCGAGAAAACTAAATCGCAGCATTCTCTCTCTTCACTCACTCACGGAGCCATTATTAATTGATTACAATGCTATTGTCAACAAACTCGGCACTGACTCAGGTCACCAGTTCAATAGCCAACATCTATTATCCATATGACCTACTTCTGTCATTAATTAATTCTGTCTTGTAGTATTATGTGTTCTATTGCAGCACCGATACTAAGCTTGTGGTCTACATACACTTGTTACATAATTAAATGCAAATTACTCTTGAAGTACATAATACAAGCATATAATTGCAACTAAGTAAGTCCACAATAATACCATCATGTTCATATTCCCCAATGAGTTTGACATAGGTATGCTAATGTACACCGGCATCCATAGTTCTGGTATTTTTCAGTCCCATGCAATATAGGATGAGCCTATTGCCACTAACCAGGGACAAATTCAACCATCGAACTGCTAATAAGAATTTATAGAAAACCATGAATATTTTGTTTACTTGGGAATTGAACCCAGGACCTCTAGCATATAGGCATAGGCAGCTAACAGTAATAACATTCATAGTTAAGGTCTGAATGTTGTTTATGAGGGAACCAGTTTAACTATGTTGTAATCATAATGGTGATAACACAACATATCAAACATCAGATATTTCAACAATAATTAACTAAATGGCTTTACCTAATTCCAAAATTAAGGAAACAAAGGTTCTGAAAGCAACAATAAATTACTAGATAATCATTAAAGAGATAATTAGTATGCTTTGCCCTTTTTCTGCAAAACGAGAGTTACTATAGAATTTGCACTTGCTTATTTTTGGACCGATTTTTTTTTTAATAGGCTAGTTGACTCATTTTTTTATAGTCTCATAAAAAAGTTGACCATAAACAGAGCTGAACAACAAAAACAAAATCCTAAATTGGTTCTAAATTATGGAATTTATAAGCATATAAGGAGTAAGTATAAGTTTAGGAGTCTCCTAACACAGGCATTACTTGCTTAAAGGGTGGCTCCAATCACGAATGTTTGTAAAACCATTTCTTAAAGAAATAAATTATTTTGTATTGTATTGTATTTGTATTTTGTATTTTAATCTTATGCTAGACATAGAGTGTTCTATAGCATGTTGTGACGTCAAACCATGCATGCGCCATACACATTCTATAATGACATCCGTTTTGCGGGAAAGGGACAGAGCATCCCCCCTCAATCCCCACCAAAAACTTTAAAAGCATATATCTTAGATCTTTATGACTTGATTTAAATTGTTTTGACTGCTTTATTAGCCTAGTGGTCCCAAACGCGACTGCTACATTAGATATCTTGGGTTCGATCCCCAGGTCAAGCAAAGTGTTATTGGGTTTTTCTATGAAATTCTCAGTAGCAGCTCGGAGGCTGGGTTTGTGCCCGGTTAATGGTTATAGGCTCGCTCCCTATAACATGGGTCCTAAACATACCGGCGAACTGTTGGTGTCCATTAAGTACACCTCTGCTTAACCTTTCGGGGAATACAGGCGTGATGGTATGTTATTATGTTGAGTTAACAGTCTACGATTTATTTTTAATAAAATTTTTTAGTAGTTCAATTTTTTTAATAAATCTGAGACCAGTCAGCTACTATATTGATTGGATTAATTATAGGTATTGTATATGTTATGTCTTAGGTAGTTGTAAGCTTTTTTTTAAAAAAAACCTAACAACCTAACCTAACCATGGTGGAACATTTCGACCTTTTACCAGTCAGAGTTGGTAAATCTTAGGGTTTACCGTAGTTCGGGCTTTTACAGTAACATATACATTTTCATGATACCATAAAAAAATATCAGTTCACGAGTCTATTAAGGACCTTTGTTTGATTACCTCTGCTAATCAAAGACATACAAATTTATTTTTCCAATGTGCCACTTTCTTTACCTAAATAAACAATTAATATCAGCCTCAGTGCTTATTTACTTTAATTTATGTATGTACAAGATAATGGCTGATAATATCAGTTTTTTGTGCATATTGAAAAGCAAGAAGCTTATTGTTATTTTTCGTCTTGACATTGTTTTTTCTTGGATTTGGCCATGATGACTGTGATTCTTTCAATAAAAAAAATATTAAAAACCTTGTTTTTTAATTTATATATAAATAATCTATTCGGAAATTCGTAATAAGAATGGGAATGGAACGGAATGGATATGTGGATGTATAGTATGTTACAAAGTAAAAATAAGTATGTAGGTACTCATATATAATTATAGTTCGACGTAAGTTCGATTCCAGAATAATTTGTTGTTAGTGTATTTGATTAGGATTTAGTAGTGCATGTTCCATGCGGGTATTCGCATGGATCAGCAGTCGCTCAGCCGCTGCGCCAATCGTGTCTTACTGTCATGCCTGTGTGCCTAACGGAGTTTTAAGAAAGGCTGACTAGGGAAAGGCAAGTGCGGTTATTAATCAGTACGACTCTGACTGTAATAAATAACATAACATACCATCACGCCTGTATTCCCCGAAGGGTTAGGCAGAGGCGTACTAATGTACAGTGGCGACCAAAAGTCCATAGGCAATCTCACAACGCAATAGCTTGACGTTTAGTTTGACTTACGACCTTCTATTCATTGTCGTTAACAAGTGACACGCACTGGCTGTATCGAGCTCGCTATGCAATCCTTAACGTGCTTATGGATTTTTGAGCGTTTACTGTACACCCACAGTTCGCCGGTATGTTTAGGCCCCATGTAATAGGGGGCGAGCTTATTAACCGGGCACAAATCCAGACACCGAGCTGCTACTGAGAATTTAATAGTAAAATCTAGCGTACCAGTCGCACTTGGAACCACTAGGCTAATGTGGCAGTTATTCAGTCAATAAAATAAAATAGTCTGCCACATCCCAAAAAAGGTGTAATTAGTGTATACAGTTCACCAATAGTTGGTCCTTATAAGGGGGCAACCGGGCGACCCACCGGAGCCCATTATATTTGTAACACAATATAGACAAATCCTGTTATGACAACCATTTACAATTTAATTAATAGAAAACCGATCGGCTAGCGGAATGGAAATAAATTGACCTTGACCAGACTGGTGCTATGAATATGTTTAAACGTTAGATGGAGGTGCATAGGTGGACATTCTGTTAATACGGGCAATATATCCAATTGTTTTGTGTGTGGGACGGCAGTTAACTAAAATGGGAAGCTTAGCTAGTCTATATTTACAATTATTATAGAAATAACTAGCTGTTGCCTGTGACTTTGGCCATGTGGATTTCAGATACAATGTGAAACATTTTAAGCATCGTAACATAATAAAGTTATTCAAATTATAAACTGTCGAAGATTCTGAACAAATACGAAAAATAAATTGGATTTTTTCTCTATTCATTACTAGCTTCTGCCCGCGACTTTGTCTGCGTGGACTTTAGGATTGGGTCCGACCTGGATAAAAAGTAGCCTATGTGTTATTCCAGGCTATAATCTATCAATGTGCCAAATTTCATCCAGATCCGTTCAGCCGTTCTGGGGTGAAAGAATAACAAACATCCATACATCCATACCCTCAAACTTTCACGTTTATAATATAAGTAAGAATAGTAAGGATGTTCGCGATATTGGCCAAGTTCTACCAATTTAAATTTAATTGTCAGGTCACAATGTCCCAGCAACAGCAACAGTTTATAATGCGCGACCGCCACTAGATCTCCGTCTCTGCATCCCTAACTTCTGGGCAATACCGATATCCTTAGACAGGTTATTAGGCTTTTTCGACTTCTGGCTACCACTAACCAATGTTGCTGTTCGTATGAGAGCCGGGGCCGTCGGATTCACATGCTCTACGAGGCAAGAAGAGGTCACCCATCCATACACTGGCCGCGACAAGCGTAGCTTAACCTTGCAGATCGGTTGACTAGTGTAAATTAACTACGAGCTCCTCAGTTACAGCGGTATTACTTCAGAGCACTTTGTCAGTAACTAGCTCACGGAACTGTTTTATTTATATCTATGTATCGTGTATCGATTGCGGTATTTCTAACTGATGTAACACGTGTGTAATTGAAAAAGAAATTTTGTAGTTTGAATTTTTCATGGTACTCAGCATGCAACTATGCTGGTGTTAACTATGAAGAAAAGTACCTAAGCGATAGGTCGTCATGTTTAATGACACTAACAGACTACGAGATAAATAATGGTCCGGCGCAATGAGCAGTCAGCTACCGTCCCTGCTGGCTGACTATATTCTAACCATGACAAAACTACCTAATGTAAGGGATCTCGTGTAACCGCAAAGGATAATTCTGGTTCTTAAGAACCGTTCAATATATTATGATGTAACTAAAAATGCAACATATTTATTTTATTTGAACTCAGGAACAAGATGGACTGACATAAAATCATTTCAGATTAATATTAAATAGGTAGGTTAGGTGAAGAACCGTTCAATATATGATTCCAGTCTTAAACCTTACTAATATTATAAACGTGAAAGTTTGTGAGTAAATTTTACGCCAGAACGGCAGAACGGATCTGGATGAAATTCGACACACAGATAGATTATAGCCTGGAATAACACATAGGCTACATAGGCTTTATATCCAGGTCGGACTTACGCCATTTCCCTGTGGACTCACAGTCACACACTCCCATATGATTCACTGGCTATAAAGATCGCTTCAAAAAATCTTTTACCGTTTTGAGCTTGAAACAAGGCTCAAGATGGGTTCAGGATTCACTACTTTCGAGCTCTGGACTAGAGAAACAATTATTTTTAAACTAGCGGCCCGCCCGCGGTTTCACCCGCGTTGCCCCATTCCTAAGAGCCGTAGCGTAATGTTAAATAGCTTTAAACCTTCCTCTTGAATCACTCTATCTATTTAAAAAACGGCTTCAAAATCCGTTGCGTAGTTTTAAAGATTTAAGCATACATAGGGACGGACAGACAGCGATAGCGACTTTGTTTTATACTATGTAGTGATAGTGATAAGCAAACGGGGCAGGGCGAGGTTTTGGAGTTCAAAAGCTCCCCCGCCTACAGCTGGGCTTGAAGATATCAAACCCTGTTTTAAAAATTGATCTTTATTATGAACTTCTTATATTCCAGTCGCTATAGTGCTGGGGCTGCTGAACTGCATCAGCATCGTGGTGCTGAATGTGGCGTGCCTGATCGCTGGCATTTGGCAGATGCTGGCCGGGTTTATAGTGATAGTGTGTGAGGCACCCTGCTGCTGCTTCTTCATAGATTACGTGCAGACCCTCAGCGACAAGGTGGAGACGAGGCCCTATTGGAACAAGGCCGCCTTGTATATTGGGTGAGTACAAATTTTAGATCTGCTATTGAAAAAGGTTTAAAAGGGAAGTAGGTATTTTATTTTGACGACACGTTTGGCGTAGCAAACGAGCGATCGGCTTCTGCGCAACGTGTTGTTGGTTCGATACCACACGGAGCAAAGATTTGTATGATCTACAGGTAGTTGTTCCGGTGTTTGTGTTGTGGCAAATGTAAATGAAAAAAAATGAGGTAGGTACTTATTACTGTTACTATTGTAAAGATTTATAGGTAGTCATGTTTTTTAAAGGAGTGTCTGAAGTTTCTTGCTGGCTCTTCTCCATAAGACCCACTTTTTGGAAACCGTATTGTGCAACTAGTTTTGCCTTTCCAAAAAGTATCTACCTATTTTTTTTTAATCCTGTGAGACAGGTACGCTTGACCAGCAGTTACACTGCGACACCTATTTTAGTGGTCTAACTGAAATAAATCATTTTGTGGTAGTAGGTACATATAGGATAGGTCTGCGTCCAGCAGTGGAAGAATATAGGCTGATGATGATGGAGACGTATAAAATTTAATTTTTTACAGACATTTTTGAAGATTTTTTACTTTGATGTTTTGACAGTTGACACACTCCAAACATACAAAAACTTATTTTTGGTGACGTATAGGAATGTCCAAATCAAAAGCATTGAGATAGTGAATCATTTGATGTTATCACAGTCAGGTAAACAAGACAACCATTTTATTTTACCTTGTCATAGTTTATCTATGTTACTATAATAACAATAGAGATAACTTGTATTTCACTTTAATATATTTTATTTACAAATTGTTTATTTAGGCTTTGCATATCAGGGACTTGGAAATAAGGTTTCAATTCCACAGATAGGCAATAAAACCTTTTTTTGTTTACGAGGGGAAACCTTCCAAAAGGCGACCGGGGAGTGTGGGATTTTTACCCACTAAAACCACCCCAGTGGACACCATCAGCACATGAAGGGGGGCACTGTGTCTTTAAAAGACCACCCCACCCCTGGGGAGGCAGTAATACCCTAGTGATATGATATGACCCTTGGTGAAGTTGTAGGTTTCAACTTCAAATTACACACACACACACCTCTGACTTTTCGCAATCATGCGTGTATTAGTAATAAATTATGTTTCGGTCCGGTGAGTGTTGCCGTTAACGGGGCACAATTCTAAACTTAGTTGTTACTGTCAATTTCATAGAAAAACCCAATAACACTTTGCTCGACTTGGAAATTGAACTCAGGACCTCTAGCGTAGCAGTCGCGCTAACAACCATTAGACTAACGAGGAAGTGTAGTTTGAAAATATTTTTTTTAATTCCCCCTGCGCCGCCCGCATCTGTTTGTATGGGTCAGACCGGTTGATACTAACATTGGAGGTTGGAACTTATGTGTAGGTGTGGAACTGGTGTAAGATGTGATAAGGGGAGGGGTGTAGTATTACTTAATCTCTTCAGCGTTTTGCGCTCGGACCAAAGACATTAGATTTTGCACAGTGTCTGTAGTTTTTCGCTTGATGGGTTAAGATTTAAGTACCTACCTAAATTCAATGATCATGGTATCCAAAACTGATAAATTTCTTCAATCGATTTGCAATTTGACTGCCTTTTTAGTCTAGTGGTCCCAAGCGCGACTGCTTCGCATGAGGTCCTGGGTTCGATCCCCAGGCTCGAGCAAAGTTTTATTGAGTTTTTCTGTGAAATTCTCAGTAGCAGCTCGGAGTCTGGATTTGTGCCGGGTTAGTGGCGTAAGGCTCGCCCCTTACATTGGACCTAAAACATACCAGCGAACTGTAGGTGTATCTTAGCACACCTTTGCCTAACCCTTCGAGGAATACAGGCGTGATTGTATGTTATGATTTTCAATTTAATCTCCAAATAATAGAGTTTATTTGGGGAAACATCTGTCATATTTGGTGTAAATATGGACTGTAGCCTTAGCACGAACAACTTGCGAAAAAGTATTCGTATCGATACGCATGCGCACGATAGAGGCGCTGGTCCAAATCTCATACAAATTGGTCTCCATGACGATACGAATACTTTTTCGCAAGTTGTTCGTGCTAAGGCTACTGTACCTACATAATTATAACGTTTTTCTTTATTTTTTCTCTATTAATTACTAGCTTCTGCCCGCGACATTGTCTGCGTGGACTTCAGGGTTGGGTCCGACCTGGATAAAAAAATCCGTTCAGCCGTTCTGGCGTGAAAGAGTAACAAACATCCATACATCCACACATCCATGCTCACAAACTTTCACGTTTATAATATTAGTAAGAATTAAACACATCCATTATCTCTGCTACTTTACGACCAATTTATGTCGTTATTTTTATCTGAACTCCAATTATATTAAGTCGCTCCTTCCACTTATCATGTTTATATAGGAGGCTGTTGGCCTGCAGCTGGTTATAAAAATAAAACTGGTGAACTACGGGCAAACATTGCTCTGTAGCGACATCTACTGCTGCTACATACAAACTACGATGGACAAATCCTGAATCGCGCAAGTGAAGTTTACAACGCAGCTTGCATTTATACAACAGCCCGATATCTACATCCGGGCGGTGGCCCGCCAGGCAAAACATCTGCCTGGTCGGAAGATCCCCCCTTTGGGTGGAACCCCTTCCACCAACACTCGTCGCTTCTCCACAGTGGTGACCCCGACGCCTGTCCACAACTGCACCACAATTTTGTTTTACTCATGAATTCATGATGATGTGCATCATTTGGTTTCATTGTCCTATTCTAAAGCGAAAATATATGATTCATTTCGTCATGATTACATTTTTGACATAAATAAAGTTGCAAAAAGTTTGTTTACGTTTTTCCTAATAATAATAATAATAGGTAAAGCCATTTTCTTGTAAGTGCACTGCCTTATTAGCTTAGTAGTCCTGAGCGCGACTGCTAAACTAGAGGTACTGGGTTCGATTCCCCGGTCGAGCAGTGTTATTGGGATTGTCTATGAAATTCTCAGTAGCAGCTCGGAGTTTGGGATTTGTGCCCGATTATTGGCAATAGGCTCGCCCCCGATTACATGGGACCTAAACATATCGGTGAAATGTGGGTGTCCATTAGTACGCCCCTGCTAAACCCTTCGGAGAATACAGGCTTGATGGTATGGTATGGGCATCATTAAGGGGTCTCGATTTATGGCTGATATATTTTGATGATTTTTTTTATCCTAATAATATGTAAATGAGGAAGGGCCTATGCGAAATTTTATAGAACATGTGAAGGAAAAAGTGAGAGTTGAGTTATGTCAGGAAATGAAACAGAAGGCAGAGGATAGAGAACAGTAGCCATTGCTCTACCGACGAGAGCTGAAAGAGAGATCCTGATAATATGTTTTGACTGCCTTATTCGACTGTAGTCGGAACCACAGCTGCTGACCGTGACGTCGTAGGTGCGATTTTCAGTTTGAGCAAAGAATCTATTAAAAATAATGTAAAAAAGTTAATTTAAAAATCAAAAACCAATAACGACCGCACGATGCCTCTTAAGCTAAAATACATCAAGCCGTTTAGGCTACAGAGTGTTCCAAAGAAATATATATACACTCGAAAAACATAACCCTTCTGGCGCAGTCGGTTAAAATTAACAGAATTTCTTCTTTATTATAAACAAGTAAAATATTGTCGCATGTATTCAGCGGCACGGTTGCAATAGAATGGTTTGGAAAGCATTGCGCTGGCGCAGTGTAATAACAACGTTATCCTTTTGTCTGTAAAACATGTGAGTCATCTGTCCTTGCCATTGTTCAATGAAATATACCTATATCTAAAACTAACTGGTTTATTTTGTTGAACGTAGTTTATTTAATTGGGAAGTATACTTTAATGCATTTCTGTTCATTTATATTGTACTTATAGAGATACCTACCTAACCACTTTTGATCGTAATCAAAGATACGAGTTTTAGCATGAATAGCAAAAATTGCATGTCGTCGTCCAAATATTTATAACGAATTGAACTTATTTTTTTTTCTAAGTGTTTGTTGAAAAGTCTAATTCGTTAAATGTACTTATGTATCTATTTTTATATTCCTTAGTGTATCCAACTATTAACAGAAGCATTTGTTTAGTAAAACATACAATGGGCATCCTTGTCGGGATATGCGATTTCTCCGAGACAACTTTAGGATGGTGCTTGCACTTCCTAACCGGAACAATGCTTCTCGCTTTAGCTTTTGAGTGACGAGTCTAAATTAATTAGTTTAAAATATAAACTCTGGTGGGTCGTAATCAGCACAGCCGGGCGGTACAATCTGTACAGCTGGGCGGTGAAATCTGTACAGCTGGGCGGTAAAATCTCTACACCTAGGCGGTAAAATCGATTATATGTAGTATGTTCTGGGAAAAAGGTCATGTCAATCCCCAAAATGCGGGATGGCCAGTATGGAGATCCATGGAGTTTCTTGCCGGATACTTCTCCATAGGATCAACCTTTTGGAACCGTGCAACCAGAATCATAACGTTTCATAAACGCTTGTAAAAGCTTATTTGAAATAAAAAGATTTGAACTTGAACTTAAACTATATCGGATTCAAAAGAATGAATGGTAATTTAATTAATGACATAGTAATTACTTCAGGGCAGTTTTGTTCAACAAAAACTGCCGATACCGAATCAAATGTGCCGACCCGCATAAGTGTACAGCACGCTAGTGTTTATACAGTACAAAATGTGATGTGAGCGTCTAAAAATAAACTTTCGTTTGTATCCTCAGGTTGTCAGTGCCGCCATTCTTCATGTGCTTCCTGAGCATGAGCACGTGGTTCGGCAGCGGGCTGATCTTCGCGACCGGCATCGTATACGGCATGATGGCGCTCGGAAAAAAGTCAGTACTTAACTATAATTTATACTATACTCTGTTTCTATGTATAAAATAAAGGGAACGTGTTTTAAACTGTGTTTATTACCAGTAAAAACCTTTTCCCTTTATTTAGCAAAGAGCTGCTGATTCTGAATTTAACAAATTAAACTAATTTAATCTCACTATGTCTTCTTCTAAATGTCAGAAACTACAGATGTTAGTCATGTTAAATTACCTCAATTGCTTGTTTTCAACGTGAATGTAATCGTCATTGTTGCGCGATTATTTTTTACGTAAATGAGGATGTTACATCTAGTTAATAGTTCTATACATTTTTGTCCTTTGTCAAGAGATATCGTGTGATTAATTTAGGGAGATTTGTAACAGAATCGGACCATAAACAATAACCAGTTTGGATGTGGTGAATAACTAATTATACAATTCCTTCTGAAATGTTGCTTATTAGTTGTCATCTACTGGGATTTTGGGCTATGGCTGTCTTTGTCGCATTGTTAATACCATTGTGGTTGGAAATTCTAGGGTAAAAGTAGCACGAATATTATTTGGATTACTTGCATACCGTTGTTTTCCATAAAAACTGTTTTATTATTTCTGCTCTGTAAATAATATTTTTATTGTGTAATGAACTTGAGCCGGGCCGAAGGTTTAAATCATTCAATATCGAGCTCTGTAAAGTGGTGAAGTATTATTCCCACGAGTTCCATACTTACTACTACTACATGCTTGGTGGTAGGATCAAGTGTCTAGTGACCCGGCTAGCTACCACCACTGTCACTTAAAATACCAGTTTTACTGTGTTCGGTTGTGTCTGGGAGCCTGAGACCGGGAGTTTATTTATTTGAATTGCGTTCTCCATCTTAGACCCTCTTTGTGCTTTCCACCAGGCAAAATTGGAGTCAATCGCATTCAACTCCACAAAAAAAATTATTACAATGCAATTTTGATACTTGTATTTAAATATATCTAACCACCATTAATATTTTTATTATTAAAGTTCTTGAATAACTCTCGTGCTAGAAGTATTTAAGAAAATTTCGGGCTTTAAGCAGTTAATATCAAAGTTGGCAAGACAAGACATCAATCGCAGAATAATCGTCCATCTTCACGTTGTGCTGTATTAATGGGGCAAAAAACTTCTAAACTTGTGTAATGTGTACTAATACAAATGGGCATAACATGTGTTGTGTGTGTGCGTGTGCGTGGGGTGCAGGGGGTCTCGCGACGACATGGCGGCGATGGCGGCGGGCGGCACCACGCCCCCGGGCGCGCCGCTGGGGGGCTCGCACGACCACAACGTCACCCTAATGGAGGACCCCGACGTGTGGCGCCCCAACTAAACGAGGCACGGACTGTACATACCTCGTCTATGCTATAATATAGTTGCATGTTGCCTTGCATGGTCTGCAGTGATGCTATGGTTCCTTTTTAATACAATTTTCCGATGTATTGTGAAACTGTTCGTAATTTTTGAATTGATTCTAGGATCTAATGATCCGCCTGGCTATCTATACCACTCTCATATAAGATTTGGACTATTTTTCGTCGGGTGTACGTAACAGATGTAAGATCCAGAGCCCGAGAGATTATTTATCTGTATTGTGTGCTCCAGGTTAGCGTCAAACGGAATTCAAGTCAGCTTTTAGAACAATAACTTAAAGAACAATAACTTTATGACCTGTGATGTTGACTCTTCAAAATTGTGTGCCTTAAATAACGCCTAAGCTGTGGAGGCTAGCGTATCAAGACAGTGAACTGTTAATTGCTGACAGTTGAATCTCCTTACAAAAACAGTTGTAAAAGAGCAGTGGCAGACTGCTTAGGTTAAAATACAAATATATCGAAATAACGAAGACACGGAAAATTATATTAGAAGTTGTAGCATGATAACGCTAGTTTCTTCTTCTTTCTTCATTGAAAAAGATTTTTTTACAGCATTTTTAGATATTTTTTTAACACTGTAAACTGAATCTGAATTTTTTTTTTTTCATAATATGCACTCGATTCGAGCTATTTTTACACAATTAAATAATTAGTTCATGTATAGAATTATTTGGTCCACTGTTGTCAATCTCTTGCCGTTTCCCTGATAGTACAGCATGGTGCGAGGGAGAAGGAATGAGATCGTCAATACATATACATCCATTGCACATACAATCATTATTGACAGGACTTGTCATTTTTCTGCTAGTGTGTTCTGTAAAACAAGGTAGTTAGTAATTATGTGGAGTGTGAATAAAAAGTGTTTAAAATATTGTATTGTGATTTTTAAACACAATTCTATCCAATTCAATCCAATGGAAGCTTTGGAATGAATTTCCATATATCTATTCCAAATAATTACTTCTTTAAATGGACAAAATAATTTTCTTATTGTTTTTTATACATCATAAATTCACAAACAACCAGCCGTATTTACTGCCGGGCGAAGTATAAAATCGTTTCGAATTGTGACAGAGGATCTATAGAAGACATGAGGACGTCGGCGGCCAACCTGGAAGCGGGCGTGGGCCAGCCGACGAGTGCTCCGCGCGCGAACCTCGTGACCAACGAGCAGCCCGTCAGCTTCACCGGCGTCCCCGCGCGCAACTGACCCTTCACTCCGTGAGTCCTACACTCGCTATGCGCTCCTGGTACTTGATCTTACCTCTCTTAACTTGAATCTATTACCGTCACATTCTAGAATGATCATTTTTTAAGAGACATAAATAGGTATTGTGTTATGTTTGGATCAAGATCCAAACATAATACAATCAAGTGTAAGCTGCTCTCATATGCTGTGCCATTGTGAAAGCGAGATGAGGATACTGAATAAATAGTGCTTTCTTGCTCTCACAAAGTGCGAGCGAGTGCTCTAACACTTAATTTAAGGTGCATATTGTGAATCTTACTCTTGTATCATTTTAGTGCTCCAAAAAACTGCCTACATAACTCGTACTTTAGGCACTGTTTTAATAATAATAATGATAAAGATTCATGATAAACCCCTAGTTACCTTATTGTGTGAATAATTCATAACATTTTGAATTTGAATAAAAACTATTTTCGCCATATTGATAACGAGAACAGTTAACATAAAACTTCGCTTAACATTATTATTTATAACTTTTATACCAATAGGTACTTTTGATAAAAAATATATTTTCTACTTAGATAATGTTCTGTATTTATAGGACCATGGAGCGCATAGACCTTATCATAAAGACTTTATTAACGTCTAAGATAATGGAGAAGCTTTGACTATTATAAGACTTTTCCATTCAAGACGTTCAGCAATATTCCATAGCAAAACTCCTTAGTTTTAGTGTTGCCAATAAAAAAAACCAGTGTCCTCCATACAAAATCAATAGCCAACATTTCATTTGAGTTTGCTTGTAGATAGGTAATATTTTTCTCTATGATAGATAATATTCAGCATGTAATATAATATTCAAATATTTGTTATATCTATAGAGGTTTATGAACTAAGCACATTATCCTAGACATATTGTACCATATCGCTGTGCCCATGTGCTCATAAGAGTAGATTAAACCAAAATATATGTTATGTTGGTGGCAATAGAGGCTGTTTTGAATTAAGTGGTCTTTTTAATAATAACACTGTTCATAATAAAGGACCAATGCATTTGAAATCTATTAAAAGAGAACCTCAAACAAAGTAATTTTTGTAGGAGAACTGTTTGTTTATAATAATATGATTGTCTAAAATGGCTGATCAAATTTTTAAAGGCAGTGGCTTCAAAAGATGTCTCATCATTATAATTATATTGTGCAATCCGAGTTGTTATGTCAATTTTGAAGTCACGGTGTCGTATTGTAATAATATAAAAAAATAGGAGAAGATCTTTCAACTTTATTTATTGGTAACTCTTTATTCATTCGTTCGTTAAGCCCGGTGCACACTGGCAGCACGGCAAGTGATTTTTAAGTGACGGATAATTACATATATAACTTAATATTACGACATGAAATTTCGATATCCTTTGCCGTGCCGTGTCGCCAGTGGGTGCCGGACCTTATGTTGACTTTCGTGGGTCGCGATGGTGAGTGACCCTACTGACAATACAAGAATTTGGGGTATTTGTTGGGTTAAATATGAATACAAACGGGTTAGAATCTCGTTTGAAGCGCGTGTACGCGAGTCATCTGCGCGATTAAAATACGCCGCATGCTTACGGCTTAACGCTATCCACGGAAGTCTGTCTTTAGGTAAAGAGTTGTAATCGTAATGTAGTCGAGGGCTGTTAATAGTATAATTCATTGTTAAACGTTAAATTATTAGGCGAACGGTGCCCGATCATGTTTCGGTTTTCTGGCGTCTTAGTCCAAATTGTAAATGGGAACAGAGATGTGTTAGGAACTTCACCACTATTTCTACCCTTTTCTTTGAATTTGACGATGCGCAAATGGTGAGGTGTACATAATAATGTAGTCGTCGACTATTCCTCGTTCGATCGACCCGCCATTTGCTGCTGCGTTCGTAAATCGGAATAACTTGTAAAATTAATGTAGACATGCCTTAAAAGTATTGCTCTTATCAACTTTATTTATTGGCGGCTGATTTTCAAATGTTTATGTTGTTTTGAATTTGATAACGGCCAGGTGAATAGCTAATGCATTTTTGGTCTTCCATAGGTAAAATATTATAATATATTTATATTTTATACATATCTTCAAAATAATAATATTTTGGTTCTATTTTTTTTAGTAAATTGGCATAATAAATACTTGTGATCACACAAAATATATACAATTATTGCTCATATTTTATCTTATTTTCGTCCAAAATGATAAAATTATTTTAATTAATATGCGTAGTGGATGAGATTCGTCGGCCATATGTCGTGTAATAACGAGTTCGATCCAAATTAATTATATTAATTAATTAGAGTATGTAGTAGTTATCGAAATTTTCTTGACATTGATGTAAAGTGTTTATTTCTGCAGAATATACTGCTTGTTCGAATCATCTACAATACTTGCGAAGAATCCTCTCCGAATTAATATTCAAATTTCTTTGATACGACGTACGACTATCTTGACTGTTAACCTGTTTTAGCCCTTATTACTAGTAATATAAGGTCGAAAAGTCCAACCAAATGCTACACCATCCCAATGTATCGTTTAAATTTAAATGATACATATAAATATTATGTAAATTTCTGACTCCTTTTCCTTCATCATCTTAGAGCAAATTTCATCTACCCTAAACTAATTGGATTCGGATTGTGTTATTTACTCTTAGATTCTATTCGCTAAGTATTGAAGATGATTACCTAAGGGGTCTGTTTCACAATGTCTGAATAGGCTCTACCGACTAGTTTAATTTAAAAATAGAACAGATAAAATTTAGTAGGTACTTATCATAGCTCAGTTGGTGAAACAGGCCCTAAGATTGCACTTGGTATTGTATATATAGCTACCTACTCCTATTATAATTATATCAAATATTTCATCATATTGTATCTTATGTGATTTGTTGCTGGGATTTGTTCGCTGTGCTAATTAAAGACATTAGGAACGGATTCTGCCTCGTAACGACGGTTTTTAGGAATATAATTATACCGTCAAGTAAGTCTAAATATACAGAGGTCGCCACCTCTGCTTGTTTAAAGTTATACTTATATCAAGGCATTGGAATCCTTTTATGTATTGTATGCATTCCGAAATCGTACTGAATTTATGGGTCTTTTCTTTCCATTGTTTTTTTTATCTGCAATATCTTTAGGTTTAAAGGGCGGGGAATGCCTGACGAGAGCGGATACTTGTCCTAATCTATGCAAACACATTTACGCTGTCCGACCCAAGCTGTTATATGTTATATGACTTTATTATAACATGCTTGACCGCTAGTTCTTTCAGCCCTTTAAGCCTGAATATAACAATATATTTACATCGTGCATGCCTCATATTTACTAGTTATACGTAGTTCCTGTAATTGTTGGTGAAAAACATTGTTACAACATTGTCAATTTGTTGAGACAGTGTGTGTCGTAGATAATGTTAAGTGTAGTGTGGGTCGCATTAGATAAGCTACACTGTAATAGATATCTGTTCGTGCATTATGTACAATCAAGACTAGATAAATTGTCCAGATAAAGTTAATAAAATCATTCTGCCAGGGGTGGTCCAATGGGGTTATAAGCCCCTCTCCATAAATCATCCAAACCAAAATATGGCTACTAAATTTACTGGTAAATGTGCCAATACATTAAGTCTTGGCTGTCCTACATAGTGTGCAATAACTCTTATACAACCCTAGCCACAAAAATGTTAAATTATTAAGGAATTCGACAAACTGGAATAATTTTTAATGTAAAGATAAATAGTTTACTGAGGGGACTCAATACATTATCAAATTATCAACTTATAATGGATACCTACATTTAAAATGATTGAAGATATTTAACACATAGCCATTAGAAATTGTTCTGCAACACTGAATGAATTTAAAAAAATATCACTGTTACTGTACTTGCAAAATATTTTTGTAAAATAACGAAATAAAACGCCACAGCGACTGCGTAAGTATTATTGTGTGTAAGAAAGACCCTAGTCTTAGGTAATATTTTGCTAGTTTTTAACATTTTTGCTCACCAGCCAATATTTTAGTGAAAGATTTTTTTATTTGAATTTGTATGAAGTGTTGCCAGTTTGGAAAACAGAAACAGGTTAAATTAATTTATTGACTTGCAACACTGGTTTGAATGATTGAACGTTAAGTGCTTCCTTATTTTACATTTGAATATTTTTAAATTATGATTTTTACACGCATCGATTTATTTATGTATATTAAGCGAATTAATTGTTAAAATAAGAATTTACGTTGAGATTGTATATAGTATATGCTATGATTAAATTGATAAGTTGAGATATATTCTTGTTTAGCCTACACTCTTGCAACTTCGTTAGTTGAATGTTCAGTTAGATAATAATTATTTTGAGATCGTTACTACTTGGGATTAGTGCAGAGATAAAAAATATAATATTCTAAATGAATGCATTTTATCCCAGTCCGGAATGGTCAAAACCTAATAAAAAAATACCTTGTATGAATAAGGCAGCTAGGCCAGAGAAGACGGGAAAAGACGTTAGACATGTAAGAGCAACATAAATAAAGTTAAACAAAAAACAACCTCATGTTTTAACTACATAATACTAAGTTGAATAACATTTTATATCCTTGCATAATTTAATTATACTTATTAGCCTGATTTTATCCCTGCACTAATAAACAATGAATATAGTTCACAAATAACTGTTGTATAATTTGTGTATTATACCTGTCTAAATGCTCTGGGTATAATATACACATAATAATATAGATACCCTGTATAACGTACACGTTACGTACATGCGTTCATACAAAGTTGTTACGGCATGCACAATTATGTCAAATCCGACCGCGAATGCGACAGGTGTACACAATGTTTTGTCTCGTTTTGTCCCAAATTGAATTTCAAGGAAAAGAAAGAAAGAAAACAGTGTGTGCTAATACACAACTTATACAGTGTTTGTTAGTAAGGTCTCATAAGAGTATACATAGTTGTATAGTGTAAGCAGTTGCAGTTGTTTCTCGTCAAGTTAATGTTATATTTAGGAAAGCATATCTGTAATAAATGTGTGTATATTGAACTGGATGTTTTATTTTATACTTTTTGAATGAACCCTCACCTTACTAATAGCTACAGTGCCGGGCTCTGGGGCCGGGTGGGTCTTCACATACAGTTCCCACATATTATACTGTCCACACTCACACTATAATTTTGTATATATACTTATACATACACACATATAACACAAAATAATGACTCGCTGCATATGTGACTCAGCTTAATTTATAAGTCAATTTGATTTCATGTTTAGTTAATTTGTACTTTACTACTACTGTATAACAATGTGTTGGACTTTATTATTGTGACTGACAAGAGAGTCAGTCACAATAATAAAGTCCAACACATAAAACTGGCATCTAAGTTACAGGGCATGTCCTAGTTTAGATGTCAGGAGTTTTAAATAAATTTGAGCACACACCTAGCCTAATTTATTGGGACAAATTGTAAAAAAAAATTATGGATTAAATCGGCAAACGAGCTGACGAGTCACCTGGTAAGTAGTCAACGTCGCCCATGGACACCTGCAACACCAGAGGAGTTACTGATGCGTTGCCGATCTTTAAGAGCCCCTATGGACTGCAGACTGCCAGAGCCGTAGCAACCGAGGGGAACTGGCTCTTACGTGCAAAAGTCGAAATATGTAGGGAGGGGTTTTAGCCAAATGAGAATTACTGAGTAGGAACGGTATGTGTGTATAATTGGCAGTAAAACAAAACAATAGTGAACAATAATAGTAACGTAACACTCATAGAACTTATGACGCGACAATTAGAGACTACACGCGGGGCGCGAGAGCGCAGTAGAGATGAGGCGCACGTGCGTTGTTCGCGGTGGTGCGTACGTGACTCACGACTGTGGCAACAGTGCGCGAGCGGTTACGCGAGCAACGTTGCCGTTCCGTCACGGTCGAGCAACCTACAGTACGCGCGACATAACTTGGCCGGACTGAAGTTAGCTGTTTGTCAGTTTTTGGTTGCGCAGTACACAATTTTTAACGTAAACAATCCACTGCGCATTAAAACGGCGAACTTCACTCCGGCCAATTTATGCCGCGCGTACTGTACGCGTACGAGAGGCGCGCGGAGTTGCAATAGGAGGACGCACTATAAATACACGCAAAAGGTGCTTTACGACGGACTCCGACGTAAGGGTGGTCGCCAGCCAGTCAGACCCCAAGAGGTCATACAACCGAGCAAGTCAGATATTTTCACGGCTCTTACGGGATGCCTATCTGAAGGGCAGTGTGCAGCAGTATTCTAACCAGTCCCTTCACTAACTAAGTAAAAGAAACTATTTTATTATTATTATTATCGTAGTAGTCGGGCTGCGTCAGTGGATTCTGTATATAGTGTTTTAAAGTGCCAAATCAGTGCTATAATAAATAGCAATAATATTGGGAGGCAAAAAATCTTATAATCTACATATCTATGTAAATATATTTAGTTTATTTACAAATTAACAGTACATCAAATACATAATGGCATTATTATTTATAATCGTACATTTTAAAATTATTTAACATAAAACTATAAAAGTAATTAAACATGAGAAAAACTTTATTACTTCTTGGTGAATTAAATTCCCAAGATTGTTGAATCCATGGAATCCTCAGTCTTTCATTTAGAGCTTAACCTGTAAAAACCAAAACAGTATCATTAGATGTGTAGGTAAAAAAATATATGTATATATACCATAATTTTGTGGAAATCTGTAATTCCTATTCACATTGGAAAATATTTAAATATTATATGCTTCAGTTTTACATGAATTCAGGAAAACCCATAATGTCCCACGGAGTTCAAGACAAATGATTTTGCATCATGTCTATAATATGGGACTCGATGGGTTAAATTACCGCCTTACTTTTGAAGCACCAATTTCTTACTGGTATTCAACTGTTCATTGGGTAAAATTAAAGGGCAAATGAGTCAGAAGTTTTAAGACAACTGCCATCAACAGCATCATCAGAGCATTACATAGATTATGCTCCCATAAAGAAAAACTCATGTCAAAAAAATTATGTAAATTAAGTATTTCAGTAAATGGAAAGAGGATATTGGGGAACATTTTCATAAGAAATTTTTAACTTAATTTGTTTCCTCTCGTTTTCAAGCTGACGTATAACTGAGACAGAACAACTTAGAGCAATGTATTTCTAATAGGGTATTTTACTATATTTAAGAAAATATCTAAATATATGTTATTGCAATAAGGCAAAAAGCGAGACCACTCTGCAAAGAGTGTGACGACAGAGAATTAATTCAAAAATATTAATTCAGTTTTCAGTTTTGTAATGTTTTTTAACACCATGAAATAGTAGCCATATGACCTAATAACCATGTAATTATGTAATAAAATGTAACACAACCGGGCTGTGTAAACTAAACTAAAAAGAGAAAACAAAAAGAGTCAATTGATCTGTGTATATAGGCTTTGTATGGACTTTTACCAATGATAAGTAGAATAATAACTCATTTTTAAATTATAAAAATTTATTAAACAAAATTTCAGCACATTTGTTTACACAGCCAACTAATGTCATAACTAGAGCAATATAGCGTCCACTGCGTCCAGTGTTTTCATCAAATTAAGTGTGATTAAATGCATTTTTTATGGCACTTATCGATGGAATAAAAATGTTGTGTTTTGTTAAGTGGTTTATTAGCACTATAGAATCTAATTGAGGTACTTATCAAAAATGGGTATTAATACCCTATTGGAAACAAGAGTATGATTCTGTTCATGCTGGCAATAATAATCTATAATGTGCTAGTATTATTAAGATGTCTTTGTAGGAAATAGATCAAAATTGTTTACTCTGAAATAGAAGGACCAGTTTATTTAACTCAATTTGACAGATAGGTATCTACAATAACAATAGGTAAGTACTGCTAACAATCATGATGCAGTTTAAAAAAAGTTTTTAGGGCCATCTAGGAAAATATTGGGTGCTCCAACCCTGACCTTTTAAAATAATTATAGCCCCACATTTTGGGCCAGGTTTGTTATGACTAACTTCCTTTTCAATGTATTCTATACAAACTGACCAAAGCTATGATTTCTGTTTGATTATTGCTCCTGTGATAGTTCCATGTCGCTGTATCAAACACTGCTTCTTGTCCGTCTCCAGGCAGACAGTGGGCGGCTTCAAGTTAGGCTGTATCTTGCACGCCTGCTCCGATATAGCGACTACAATCCCAGCCGAGTCGACGTGCGCTGTTCCTTTCGCGGCCAAACAAAGCCCCTGGTGGTCGGCCACTAGGCACCCGCTCACGTTAGGAGTTGACATTATCTCCTCAACTACTCTGTCTAATTCCTTCTCCATGATATCGCAGTTTTACGAAGTTGAATATATATTTTGATACGAACAAAACAAAACAACCGACTAACACGTCACGTCACTTCGCCTGATTTGATTTGATTTCAATTTTGAAATGTCACTGTCAAGTGTCAATCATTCAATCAATATCAAAATAGTCATTATTATCCTACTTTTAATTCTTGTCGAAATTGATGTTTTTTTCTTCACACGTTTCTCCATCCTACTTGGTAACTCAACTAATAAAGAGATTGCTTTTAGATTACAAAAACGATGCGTACGGGCTATGTTTAGGCTGCAAAGTACTGACAGCTGCACTCCAATGTTTTTAAAGTACAAAATCCTCACACTTCCGTCGATCTATATTTATGAAGTAGCATTGTTTGTTAAAAATAATCCACATTTGTTTCCGCGATTATCTGAAAATTTTGTTCGTAGTCGACGAAATAATGACAAACTCTGTATACATCCAGCTAAAACTACACTGTTACATAAAAGCATTGTATGCATGGGTCCAAAGATTTATAACCGGATACCAAAGGACATTAAACTATTAAATTCAAATTCATTTAAAGTAAAACTAAAAAAGATGTTGACTGAGAAATGTTATTATAATGTACATGACTTTCTGAATGATAAATTTTAATGATGATTTCTAGAATTTGATATTATATAATTTAATGTAATGTTTTAATATTTGACTTCCTTAACTGAATTATTATTAATTTACAATTTCACTACATATTTGTACACCTTCAATGGTATAACATGTAGCTCGTATTTAATTATTAACACCATTGCATGCATATCATTTTGTATTGTAATTCACACATGTTACAGCAAATAAATATATCTTTATCTTTATCTTTATCTTTATCTTGTTATTGGCTGAATTGTCGTCATCGGCAACCTTGCCATTAATAAAATATATATCAAAATAAACTGTGCGTTCAGGAAGGAGAGCATGCTGAATCCCGATGACTATTTCGAATTTTGTATTTTAGAAATGTATCCATCATTGATAAACTCCTAGCACGACGACAGCAGCTGAATAATAATGGAACACACAGCGCGTTCCATTATTATCCGGCTGCTGTCGCCCCACTGCAAGGCAAAGGTTTCCCTTTCCTCTTTGCATTAGTCACGTCCCAAGGCTATTTTGAGCCAATCCTTCCAGAAGAAGTCAAGCCCATCCCGCTATCTCCATCTAGGTCTGCCGCGTTGTCGTTTACCATTTTGTGGGACCCACTCGGTAGTTGGTTTACTCCACAACTCTTCTAACATGCGGCAGATGTGACCAGCCCAGTTCCATTTTAAGCTGGCAGCTTTTTGGCCTATGTCAGAGATATGAGTTTTGGAGTGCAAAACCCTATTATTGATGCGGTTTGTTAAATTTGACTCCCATCATACTGCGCTCCGTGGCTCGCTGGCAAACCTCAAGTGCGTACTTCTGATATTTTGTCAAAGGCCAGGTTTGTGCACCGTAGGTGAGGATGGGAAGAATACATGAGTTATCTTTTTAGAGTAGGTAACTGGGAGGTTCCCTTCCAAGAGATCTTTCATGGACCAATAGCTTTTCTAGGCGTTCTCGGTGCGTTTTGCAACTTCTTTAGTTTCTCTTGTCTGAAAAGAGACTGAGATGTACTCATGAACGTAATCAATCTCCTCGCTAACCTGCGATTCGCGCTATTGGATATGTGCTTGGTCTTTGACATATTCATCTTCAGTCCGACCCTGAGGCTTGCCTGGTGTAGGTTAAGTACCTACACCAGGCAAGCCTTTTTGTGATCATAGAGCCAAGTTCTGCTGAAGTAGAAGAGAAAAGGACAATGTCGTGTTTGAAACGAAGATTTGTTAACCTTTTCTTGCCGACAACAATGCCTCCCCCTCTGAACCCGCTGCCAGCTTTCTGAAGACTTTTCCTAAAGTAGCTGTGAACAGTTTTGGAGAGAGCGGGTCTCTTTGTTTGAATCGTTTTTGGATTGGGAAGGATTGACCGAGACTACATAATATTAATTTAGAACAGAAGTTAGATGAGGTAGGTAAAACGCACCTGTAAGATGGAACCAATTATAGGGAGTAGGCCAGTCCTCGATTTGTAACTGGTATACCTACTTACGTATCGGTTGCAAGTAGACATAATGGTCCATAACGGTTTCATTATACTATATTTTTTTATAACACTAAGGTGGCAAACAAGCATACGGCCCGCCTGATGGTAAGCGGTTACCGTAGCCTATAGACGCAACACCAAGGGTAGGTTGATACCTACCCTTGGTGTTGGCAACGCGCGAGTTAATACTCGCGCGTTAACGACCCTGTAAATTAAGGAGGAATAGTTGGGTTGGCAGCAGAGACATGCTGCCATGCATGATAGCGGCGATAACAAAACACCTCCGGTTCCCCCCACTACCAACGCAACGCTTCCTCGCGGAGCTCTGGCGACTTTGCTCACCGTTAAGAACACAACAGCATGGAGCAACATAAAATGGCACATTACCAGTCAAACTTACGTTTATTTATTATAAGGTTATAACTAAGTGCGGAAATGACGCGGTTACACTAAGTAGTAAGGTTACAGTGGCCAAGTCCTAGATAATATTACCTACACTTATAATTTTAAACCATTACATTAACCTAATGGAATTTAACATTGGCACAGTTTTCGGTTGAAATATACTATTTATTAATTAGCCCTTTTGTTTAGAGTGATTGCCCAAAGGCAGACTTCCCATCTCGTACCTAGGACAGTCAGTTACTTATGTTGGTTGCTACTTAATATTTCTTCATATCAGCCTACTGCAATTCACTCCTGAAAGGCCTCCCCCAAAGAGCGCCAACCATCCCGGTCTTGGGCAGATCGCAACCATCCGCTGCCAGCCACCTTCTTGAAATCAGTGTTCCATCGTGTCGCAGGGCGTCCCACACTATGCTTGCCCAAACGCGGTTTGGCATTTCTTGGGTAGGTACTAACATAAAAGAAAATCAAAATCAGCAGAAAATGGCGGCAATTACTAAACGGCTCCAGGACAGGACTGCTGGTTCGCCATTGCGTAATTTAGGCATTCCACTTTGCATCACCAGTAAAGAACAATTCGAGTAAAGAAACAAATTGCAGGGTTTTGTCCTGAACAGGACACGGATAATCTACTAACAAGTAGAGCAGAGTTATTGGGATTTTACGAATACTTGGGGAAATTCTCAGTAACAAACAGTTCAGAATTTCATGTGGGGTTCCTCTCACAGTTACATACTTAGGATAGAAAAAGGATCAAAATCTAAATAAAATTACGTTAAGTATATTTTCAAGTTCAGGTTGGCGTATGTTTTTGATCTTGAGAAACCTATATGTTACCTTCTGTTTTTAGTTGCATTATTGTCGGCGACGGGGCAGCTCGTGTCGTTATCGTTATAATTATTTATACTGCCATATTCTGTTGCTATGTTACAACTAATTGTGTGTACTTCACTGATGTTTTTAACTCTCTTAGCAGTATTTGATATAATAAGATTATGTACATATAATAATGAGGCGTCCAAGCGGAGACTAAGATTGTGGTCTGGTATGTAATTTTAGTACATAAATAATGATTATTACATTGTCTTATATAGGTACCTACCTATTTATGTTTATGTGTAAGGGCTAGTACTTAAATTAATTTTGGCGAAGAGGCACAAATGGGTACAGATATACGTCCAGCATCATAATTAATGATAACATAATGAATTAAATAAAAAAAATTTGCATGTGTGCAATGTACCTACCGTGTCGGACTTTCATTAGGTGAGAACAACAACTTTTGTTAACAATGACCTACCTCCTTTATACTCGATTTCACCATGGTAACTGGAGTTAAAAGCTCAAAGGTTTGAATAATCCTCTTTGTGTCTTGCACTGCATACCTACCTTGACATAGAATTAACAAACAATTAAAAACACATAATTGTTATTACGAAACAAAAACACAAAATCGACAAAAGTCGGTAACTCGGTAGGTATTTTAACCACATTTTGGCAACATCTAATTAATTTCTGGTTTCTAGCCACAGTGCTTAGGTTTAGGTACACACATTCAGTATAGGTAGATAGATGGGTAGATAGACATATTTATCAATTCTCATTTGATCATTTATATATTAACGTGTGGTTAATTATATTATCTATGGTGTGGTATTCCTCTAATGATTTATTATAATCTATATTATCTCTACATAAATGTAAATTAGATTCCTAAATTTTCAAAAAGTTCTCAATAAAGAAACTATCAATCATACCATCATCACGCTTGTCTTCCCCGAAGGGTTAGGGAGAGGCGTACTAATGTACACTCACATTTAGCCGGTATGAAACTGTCCCTCATCTAAAATTCCGTTTCTTTCTTAAATACATTGTTTACTGCTACAAAATATTATTAGTTGAATCGTTTCGCCTTTATATGGAACAAACTTTATCTACTTAAAAAAAGATAAAATCGACTGTAACCTCGGGAACACTCTTCACAATACAACAAAGTAAGGTAATTCAAGTCACAACTATATTGCGGACGGACCCTAAACCGACGGTCATGCATGAGGACGAGAAAGTGGTGTGCCCGTATCGTAGCAAGGGGAATCTATAATCTCTGGCTACCCCAGTGGGAGTGAAAATGAAAATACGTATGTAAGTGATAGATTACACAAAACACAACATAATGCAATCTTCAAAAAATCGGTAAGTAGTTAGCTGTTTAACATTTAAGTTCTTTACAAATTATTAGACGACTTTTACTTAATCTAGATGCAAAAATAAATTTTATACACATAGCCACTTTCTCACAAATGCGTCTCATAAGTGTAAACGAAAACAGTAAAAATACCTTCTTCTGTTAGACGCAGTCGATTCTTTATTTAGCTGCTGTAAAATTTCTCGGGACGCCGCCCATACCAAGGATTCCCACAGGGTCCTATGCTGGGTCCAGATCAACACAGACATTATTTATAATGCTGATATTAATTGCATTGGTTATTTAATCTTGTTAGCAAATAAAGGTGGCAGGCAACGAAACCTCGTGACCCTGTTAGTCGTGTAAAAAGTAATAAAAGTTTACGATCACGCATAGCGATTGAGTAACTATTGGGATTGTTATTGTAATGTAATTGTTCTCATGCCACCGCATACTAGTCGGTATGATGTGATTGACGTTTTATGACACCCTTTATTTTAAAACAATATTTATTATATAAAAATAAGTAATTTAATATGTTTTAAAATATTCACTGAGTATTTTATGTATGAAATATGTAATAAATTTAAAAGTATTGCGTGTTCAGTAGGGAGAAATCAAAAAACAATAATAGGAAGCGCGAAGCTTACCTATATTTTATTTTATACCACTAAGATGGGAAACAAGCAGACGGACACTTACCGTAGCATAAGGACGCTTGCAACACCTGGTATCACTCGCGCGTTGCCCACCCTGTAAATTAAGGATAGGAAGGAGAATAGTTGAGTCAATAGTTGAGACATGCTGCCATGCATGACAGCGACGTATAACAAATAACAAAACACCACCGGTCCCCCACTGCCAACACAACGCTTCCTCGCGGAGCTCTGAAGACCTTGCTCACCGTTAGGAACAACATAGCATGAAGCTGTAATTTGGCTACGATTTTCTGCAAGGTACTTCCCCAGTCGGGGCTCCAATTGTGAGTGGAATTATTCGATTCCGCTATTCCCTACCTCTCTTAACAAGAACATAATACCTATAACAATAATATAAATATTTTATATCTACTATCTGACTGCCTCATTAGTCTAGTGGTCCCCAGCGCGACTGATATGCTAGAGGTGTTATTGGGTTTTTCTATGAAATTCTCAGTAGCAGCTCGGAGTCTGGATTTGTGTCCGGTGAATGGCTATAGGCTCGTCCCCAATAACATGGGACCTAAACATACCGGTGAACTGCCTCTACCTAACCCTTCGGGGAATACAGGCGTAATGTTATGTTATATTTATATTAGGTGTACTAATATATTTTTTGTTAAAGTACGGTTGAATGTTAAAAATTGGTAATCTATACTAATATTATAAAGAGGAAAGAATTGTATGTAAGTATGTTTGTAACGAATTGACTCAAAAAGTACTGGACCGATTTCAAAAATTCTTTTGCCGTTAGAAAGCTACATTATCACTGAGTAACATAGGCTATATAACATCACGCTACGCCTCTTAGGAACGGAGCAGCGCGGGTGAAACCGCGAGCGGGTCGCTAGTTATTATTAAAAGTTTAATTTTGTATTTATTTATAATTAACATGTCGGTATTATTTTTATACGAATTATTATCACCTGCTAATATAAGTCAGAAGCACTTAGTTATGATTGCTTGTAGTTTAGATTATTTAGATTTATTTTGGTTTCTATAATTTAATTGGTACGTAGGATTAGTTTTTAATTTTGAATGATATTTCCTTTCTAATTGTTTTATATAATTATGTTTTTATTCATATATGTATTAAAATATATTTTATTTTTTTATACTTATTATTTTTGCATGATATAGGTAAGTTATTTTATATACTTATTTAATTTAATTATAGTCGTTGATTGTATAGTAGGCTTGGTTAATGAGTATTTACTTTAGATTATTTATAAGTTTTTTTTTATGGGATAGGGGGGCAAACGAGCAGACGGATCGCCTGATGGTAAGCGATTGCCGCCGCCCATGGACACCCGTAACACCAGAGGAGTAACAAGTGCGTTGCCGGCCTTTTTAAAAGGGGGTTGGGCCTCCGGTAACCTCACTCACTTGGCGAAACACAACGTAAGCGTTGTTTGACGCCGGTTTTCTGTGATGCCGTGGTATCACTCCGGTCGAGCTTGAGCCGGCCCATTCGTGCCGAAGCATGACTCTCCCACGTAAAAATTGTTTTATATCACTAATTTCATTTTTTTTATTGTGTCTGGCAGTTTATTAATATTTTTATGCACATCACATGAGGGCTAGTTGAGTGCATTGTTGGCCGGGAATTTCGTAACATTAGTCTATTCTTATCCCTTAAGGATAGATTAGTATTTTTATCGGCACATTTTGTAAAGAATGAATTATAGGTATCTTCTGGCAAATTTGCATGTTTCTAGAATGTATATGCATTTTATGCTTATTAAAGAAATAGGTTGGGCACATCATGAAATAATCGGCCATATCACAAAATGCCAGCACATCGTGAACTGCCTATTTTAATGCTAATGAGGGGTTCTTCCGAAATAAAATAGTGCAATAAAATGACTGGTTGCATAGAATAGAGCTAACAGTACCTATCTAATTTATTATACAAGAGAGGACCTTGAAAAGTTTGTATTTCGTTACACCGTGCAACGGTGTGGTGGCTATTGCGAAAGCCCAATTAGGCCTGATATTTATCGTGATGCAATTGACTCTACATGTACAAATCCCGAAGTTCAGAGTCAGACACTAGATATGAAGATTGTTGAACGAATTGTTTAAATATTTTAAAAATTACATTTAGTGATTTTCTTTGCATTTTCCATGTTAAGATTAGGTATAAAGTTATTGTAGTGAAGGAGAGAAGACGCAGGTTCAAATCGTGCCCGCGGTCGAATGTTTCCTTCAGTAAAATAACTATTTCAAAAGTAGTTTTGTAGATACTTATGTGCTCGATTTTGGTTCGTTTATTCGCTATTATAGCTAGTACTTCGCTACATTTTTGTAATGATCTACTTACTGTACCTATATTGAATAATGTGAGACTGATCGAAGTTTTATTTCCGGCCGATCGATCTCCAATGTTCAACCCATGTCTGTGTACACAGACATGTACGCAATACACTCATGATTATCTTAAAATAATGAAATTATACAGGGGTAGTTGATTATTTATTAAATAACGATAATTTTTATTGCAGCTCCATATGAAGTGGTAAAGAACACACTTAAGGGCATGAAGACTCTTAAGGAGGAATCACCGCCCGCACCTAGTCCGAAACCATACAGCATTTCTGAGACCGTCTGATTCCAAAGCAGATTCAAGAAAAAAGCATTGATTGTTACTTAAAATATGAAGGTTGCTCGTAGTGTCTACGTGCGGTATAAATTTTATGACATAAGAGGTAATTCTCATTCATATCATATATTTTGTTTTTTATGTTGTATAAGAATCGATCGAACGATGAATCGACTTGACTGAAGATATTCTACTAAGGCCCACTTGCACCAACTTCTTAAAGATGTTTAAATTGTATATTGTATTTAAACACAAATTTTCAAATGAAACATTGTGTTTAAATACAATAAAAACATATTTAAGAAGTTGGTGCAAGTGGGCCTTAGTAGAATATCTTCAGTCGAGTCTATTCATTGTATTTCTAATGAAAAATTGTGTTTAAATATGTGGAGGGGCGAGGTGTGTTGCCCCTCACACCAAAGGGAGGATCCTCCGACCAGGCGGGTGTTTTGCCTGGCGGGCCGCGGCCCGATGGTTGATGTCGGGCGGTTGTATATATTGCAGGTTGCGATGCAAACTTCACTTGCGCGATTCAGGACTTGTCCAGTTTGTATGTAGCGCGGTAGATGTCGCTACATCACTCCCCCCCGAGACCGGAGGTCGATGGTCGTGTTAATGAGTCAGCGGTCAGTGCGTCTGAAGAGCTTGCCAGTGCCAGTGGAGTGTGTTCCAGTGAGTCGGAACAGGATGCCGCGTAGTCCGCAGTGTCGGGACTGTGTTGCGGTGAGAGCCCCAGTGAGTCGGGGTGATGCTGCGTAGTCCTCAGTGAGTCGAGGTGGTGCAGTGTTGAGTAGTAGCTGGCTGCTGTGTCGACCAGGAGAGACTGCCTCTGCTTGTTGACCGGCCGAAGTGCAGTGTGCTGTGCCAGGTTGCTTGATGTCGGCTGAGGGTGCTGACCAGGCATGCGCGTTCGCTGCAGGCGTGTGGTCAGGATGCCCGTTGAAGCCGGAAGAGTGCTGGCTGGCTGTGTGACTCGCTGCTCGTGCTGTGAGGGAGGGAAGACGACGGTGTGATGAAGCTGCTGGTCTTCGAAGGCTGCGCTGGTGTTCTTCTCGGGGTCCCCAGTGTGGATACACTGGGATCACGTCGGGGTCACCACTGTGGAGGGGCGAGGTGTGTTGCCCCTCACACCAAAGGGAGGATCCTCCGACCAGGCGGGTGTTTTGCCTGGCGGGCCGCGGCCCGATGGTTGATGTCGGGCGGTTGTATATATTGCAGGTTGCGATGCAAACTTCACTTGCGCGATTCAGGACTTGTCCAGTTTGTATGTAGCGCGGTAGATGTCGCTACAAATACAATATAAACATATTTAAGAAGTTGGTGCAAGTGGGCCTTAGTAGAATATCTTCAGTCGAGTCTATTCATTGTATTTCTAATGAAAAATTGTGTTTAAATACAATATAAACATATTTAAGAAGTTGGTGCAAGTGGCTCTGAATGCTTGAAGTGGATGTTCTTTTATTATCTAAACTTTTAAAATTCTGTACTGTCACGAAGTTTATACGTTAAAATCCTTTCTATTTACATAAAATATCAGTATTTAATAAAATATTAAATTATACATTCAATTATTGTAAGTCAAGGTGCTGTGCCTACCTATGTACCTACTTATGTGGCTACATAATGTTTTAGGTGATATAATAAGATAGACAATAATAACACGTTGTTTACAAACATTTTAGTTATTATGAATTAATAAATAAATAATTTTCCTGAGTGTATTTGTTTTTATTTCACTATACTCAAGCTGCCGGCGATTGTATATCTATCGGCGATCTGGCCATAACCTTCCTAAGTAATCCCTCTTTCTATCTATTGATTAAAACCGTATGAAAATCTGTACCTATAGCAGTTCTTCTAGCAGGTCGCGTTAGGGACATTAATTAATGTACTGATTATACATAATTATGCTACGGGACTAGCTTATGTTTATGGTAGAGTGAATTTATATAGAAAGAAAGAAACACATTTATTTTATTTAACATGATTATTAAAATCAGAATCATTTTTTGAGTCTGCGTTTACGGTTCTAAATTAGTCGCTCGCTGCCCATGGAGAAGAACCGGCAAGAAACTCCATAGTACGCAATGATATAATAATATAATATAATATGTCCTTGATGGTAGGTATACCTATTCTTGACAATCATGTTCCTCTTTTTCTTCGGTGTTCGACATAAAAATTACTGAGACAACAATGTTTGCGGATGTCTTTGGTTTGCAGAAAATATATAGATCGACAGATAGAATATTAGATTAGATTTATTGCACACAGTATTATCGCCCAAGAATAGTCGCTAAAATTCAAATAACATTCATTGGGTAGGTAAGTAAGTTAAGTACATACCTACCTAAGTTTTGTTGATGACTGTGACATAGATAAATAATATTATACTTAACCTTGTCAGTATGTAATAAATATGAAATATATTCACCTGCCGGCAAATAGTTCATGCTTGTTCACGCTATATCAATAACATCTAACGCCTGCCAAAGTTGCCATAATTTCATTACGCACAATGGTGATATAATATTTTTTGCAGGCGTCTGCCCGGAAGTGAGAACCTAATAATTGTTTCCAACCTGGCTATTTACGCCTTAACGCTAATGAAACTAGATGATTTAATGATCCGAAAACACAATTGACATAAATATAATCTTCAGATTATTTACCTGTTAACAACGAATGCATTGATAAGCTATGACATAAGAGAGGTTTATAGGTCAATCGTTGTAACGTAACTTGAATGTAGGCAACACTCGCTCCGCCAGTGTCCCCTGCACCGTCATGCTGGTGCGACGCGCGCTTTTCCTCCTACCACAAGAATTCCAATTTTGAAAATAAAAAACGCGCGCATTATTTGACGTCCACCATTTTAAAATTGGAGCACTGCATTTTTAATTGAAACCATGTTTCTTTTGCTATTTTTAGCGTTGGTCGGTTCTATTTCATTGTGTTTTATGTTAATCGATAACCTATGGAGTGTTTTGGAGCTCATATCTTCCTACTTGATGCCATATTTCCTGCCCACTGAGGTACAACCGCTGTCCAAGAAGTTCGGACCTTGGGCTGGTAAGTAGATTTTTTTGACAAGAAGTATGCCACTTATTTACGGCATTTAGGTCTGTGCCTACACCCTTTAGAGAAAACAATTGTTTCAGTAAAGATGTTTTCATTTTCAAGTGATTAGGTGATTTTATAAAATTTTAACTAGGTATGCCTGGCACTGGTTGTCAGCGCTATTATATCAATGGTTATTATTTATCGGTAACTCACGTAGTAGGTATTAATATATTATCTATTCAATAAACGTTAACATAAGTAGATAGTCATTGATCGATTCGAATTAAAAAACATACTTATAGGTACCTACATTTATATAATATAATATGTTTGCTTGGTTGGAATTGTTAATCAATAAAAATGTTTACGTAGCTACTTAGCTGTTACTCCCGTCTGAGTATTATTGATTACTACGCGCGACGGATGTGTAATGAAGTAATGAACTAAAGACATTACGGACCGCTATTAGAAAATTATTTAAAAAATATATTTGTTATGACATACTCACATTAACCTTCGTTAAATGGTCGCGCCATGCGCCGCGGAAAGCGGAATCTTTGTTATCTTGAAAAAAAAAACTTACATCTATGGTTGGCCCCGATCGTAGGGTTAGTATGGTACAGAGGCATACACAGCTACATACTTAAATGTACGATCAATGATATTTTCGCGCCATGAAAAACAAATAAATGAGAAAGGAAGGAAAGAAGAAGGAATGTGGGAAGCAACATGAAAAATAACTTTGAACATACCATCTTGCCTGTATTCCCCGAAGGGTTAGGCAGAGGTGTACCTACTAACGTAGGAATGCGTATCTCGCCGCGCTGGTATATTTAAGTCCCAACTCCAACGTTACAGTATGTTTTCGATATTGTTTTTTTTATTAAAACATTTTTGTTTTGTAGCAATTTATTTCTTTGTAAATTAGTTCAGCTATTTTGCAGTTTATGTGATCTCTTATAAAGCAACAACGAAAAAGATTGCGGAGACGATAAACTTATACTTACGTGACCACTCGTCGTAACGCGGCACTTTCATATATATTAATAGTAATAAAGAGTATAGACTCTTTGCGCGGCACTCAATACTGACAGCACCGCGACAACCGCATGGGCCTTGTCGATGCGCATGTTTGTGTGAGTGTGCCGTTTCGAGCGTTTGTAGGTAGTTTCCGTACTGTTTGTAGTATATTTATACCGTGCTGCTACTGAGAATGTCATAGAAGAACCCAATAACACCTTGCTCCACCTGGAAAGCGAGCCCCGACTCTAGTGTAGCAAGTCAAGGTCAAAATCATTAATTCAAGATTGACTAAGTATTATATATAGGGTTGCCAACTCTTCGATGGTCAAAAATAGTAATTCTATAATTATTACCCATAAAAATATTGTAGATAACGAAAAGATGAAAAAAATAGTAGCTTCCAAAATATGTACTTTATTTTTTAAAATAATATTGTTTGCTACATTTAGCCTTTATTAATTTTTATTTTATTTTTAAGATGCCTCATAGCTATTATTACAATTTAATTGAAATTTGATATGAATATTATTGCTTTGAGTTTTATGCCCTTAAAATATAGTAGTTTCGCCTACTATATATATATTTTTCAGAAATATAGTAGGCCTCTAATATAGTAGGATACTACTTATATTATACAGAGTGTTTGGTAGAACGTTGAACATACGAAAATGGTGGTTAGTTGGGGTCATCTGCTACCACTTGGCCCAAATTATTTGACCTTGGCCGCACCGTTTTTTTTTACTTTTTTTAATTTCACAGAAAATTACCAGTTTTTTTAACTTTAAATTCGAATATCTTTACTTGTGACGGGTAAAACAGGCAGGATGTTGTTTTGTATTAATGTCTAATTGTAGCAGACTCTCATAAAATTATTGTTTGGTACAGATTTTAATGGGAAAAAAAGTTATGAGTCTTTAAAGGTACAAAAAGATGTAAAAAAATACATATTAGATTAGATTCGAATTTAAATAGATAAAAAACTGATAATTTTCTGTGAAATTAAAAAAAAGTAAAAAAAAACGGTGCGGCCAAGGTTAAATAATTTGGGCCCAGTGGGTAGCAGATGACCCCAACTAACCACCATTTTCGTATGTTCAACGTTCTACCAAACACCCTGTATAGTAGGGTTGGCAACCCTAACTATAAGGTAGTACTTTTGGAACCAGATTTTTAAATTAATGTAGAGAGGCCCCAAAATGCTCGCCCTTCAAAATGGGCAGTGTACACAACTATTGCGAGGCATTCTCTTTAATTGTATTTCTTTGTTTTTTGTCCGAAACCTTCACGGCACGCATACAACAATTCACATTTTCATTATAGGTTGAATGATCTTTTATTAGCTTTAAAAACATGCGACGAATCGAAATGATAGGTAGGTACCTATAATCTGGGTGTTTTTAAATCACGTGTGAATCGGTTTCTAAGCTTCTAGGCAAGCGCGCTCCATCGTAGATCGCAGTGTCGCGAACTGGCGGTCAAGCGTAAGCCTATCACGAATAAAAAACAAAAAAAATGGTAACTACAGTAAACATTACTTATTTATTTTAAAATGTAATTTCAGTGATCTAAATTCTAAAAAAATACTTATTTCTTATCTTAGGTTAGATGGTGCTAACTAAGCCTTCAGGTAGGTATGATTTATCGGTAATGATTTATTTGTATCTTACTAAAAACACAAATTAACTAAGTATTTGCGTGGCGCGCCTTATCAATTCATTATGCAGATACCTAGTTACTACGTGAAGTATTAACGTTTTGTACTTACTTTATTTTACCTATCTTTGTCTATTCATGAGAAAAGTACCTACCTACCAGTAGAAGCGCACGATACGTTGCCAAATTCTCTATATTCTATAATGGTAGGTACTAAAAACGTATAATTAGGTATTTTCCTTAATGACGTGTTCTAAATTTCATCCTGTTTAAATTAATTCCCTGGTTCATTAGATATTTAAGAACCTATCTACCTAAGTGTAACTCTAACTACCTCAGTAATTTAGTGCCGTGAGTGCGACTGTCAGGACCTGGATACGATGCCCAGGTCGAGCAAAATGTTGTTTCTTTTCTGTGAGATTCTCAGTAGCAGCCCGGAGTTTGAATTTATGTGCGATTAATGGCAATAGGCTGGCCCCTTATTACATGGGACCTAGAACAATACCGTCGAATTACAGTCAATGCAAAATCGATAAGTAGTTCTTGGAAACCGGGGCTCTTATGCGATTTGCTGCATAACATACCTACCATCCTAGTCATGTACAGTGTACAGCAGTTCGCCGGTATGTTTAGGCCCCATGTAATAGGGGGTGAGCCCCACTCATCAGATTCAATCAGAGTTTTATTTTATACCTTTGGCAGCATTTTAAACTATTTAATTTCTATCGGTAATCACAGGAATCGGTGTCTGTACCACATATCCTTAAGGCGGATCGTTCCAAATTCAAAATTTTCGCAGTTTGTAGGTCCATACTAAGTTCTACATTCATTGCAATAGTAATTTTGCGACATTAACTATACAAAAGTCACAACGTTTAACTAAAACCATTACTTACCTAAAAATCATCATTATTGTAGCTAAAAGTAGTGTAAAGTGTAAATTCTGACGATTGACACAGTTTTTGGTAAGTTTTTGGCTTGATAAGGATTTATAAGTAAAGGTTTTAGTTCTCAGTAGTAAATGTTGTATAGTTAATGCCGCGTTACTGCCATGAACCTAGAACTTGTTATAGACCTACAAACTTGAAATTTGAATTTCGCGGGCTCAAAACGTTTCTCGCAAGGCCAGCGATGTACTTCCGTTGTGTTCTGGAATCAAGAATAACCAGTTTCAATCCGTTTAGCTATTCAAATACTAATAGACATTACGCTACATGCAGTTCAACAAGAGAACTTTATTTTAATTACATTTCCAATAATCAGAACTTACTTTCTTATATGACTAAGGGTTAATTTTTCCATCGCAAATAACTTTATCGGAGGAATAGATTCGAATTTTTCGAAGTTAAAATTATCTCTAGATTTAACTGAGGAATAAAATTGACGTTTGACAGATTTTGTATAGAAAACTAACAAAAATTCCAATTTATTCTTCCGTTAAAGAGAACGGTGATGGAAAATCGGCCTTAAGGCAGCAATTGTCTAGTAAATGACATTAAAACTACGATTATATTGTAAAACTTTATCTTTACATACTAGGTACTGAGCAAGACAGGATATAATATCACGTCGAGACATTTTAGTGGCGAAAAAACCAAAAGTGTAACCAATTTGCTCTAGTTTTCAAGCGTTTTATAAGAATCATAAAATAACATACCATCATGCTTGTATCACCATGTTTAGGTCCTTTAGTCCCAAGTAATAAGGGGCGAGCCTATTGCCATTAACTGGGCACAAATTCCATAACTCCGAGTTGCTATTGAAAATTTTACAGAAAATCCCAATAACACTATTCTCAACCTGGATCAAACCCAAGACCAGAAGCGCAGTCGCGCTTGGGACCACTAGACTAATGAGGCAGTTTATGTATTATATCTTTAGACGGGGCAAAGACATAAGAAAAAAGAACACAAGCACATATAGGTAAGACACAACTAATAAGAATAGAATTTTTGTCTGTCCGTATGTTTGTAAGCGCATCATGCAATAATTATAAAATATAATATAATATACCATACAATGTTTCATCTTGATTCGCTGCCTAGAAGCCAAGTTATTATGATAAGTAAAAACTTTTTAGATGCGTGTAAAACAGCGGGCTACAGTTACTATGTGGTGATAACCTAGTGATATGGCCGTGGAGTGCATCGGAGTGAATCGTAAACATACCTTTCCATACTGCCTCATTAGCCTAGTGGTCCTAACCGTGACTGCTACTTCCCAGTTCGAGCAGTGTTATTTGGTTTTTCTATGAAATTCTCAGTAGCAGCTCGGAATTTGGGATTTGGCAATAATCTCGCCCCCTAATACATGGGACCTTAACATACCGGCGAACTGTGGGTGTACATTAATACCTACGCCTCTGCCTAACCCTTCGGGAAATGCAGGCGTGATGGTATGTTTAATTACCTTTCTAACTAGTTACGTACCGGCGACACATTTTCGACGGCTTGAGAAAATAATAAATCTAAAATGTAAAATAAAATATCTGACTTGCTCGGTGGTAGGACCTCTTAAGGTCTGACTGGCTGGCGACCACCTACCCTTGTGTGTTTCGATTGTTGCGCGTAAGATAAGACCCAGTTCCCCCTCTTGGTTTTTGCGGCTCTGGCAGTCTGCACTCTGCAGTCCGTAGGAACTCTTTTTGGGATAGGGGGACAAACGAGCAGACGGATCACCTGATGGTAAGCGATTACCGCCGCCCATGGACACCCGCAATACTAGAGGAGTCACAAGTGCGTTGCACGCCTTTTAAAAGGGGATTGGGCCTCCGTTAACCTCACTCACTCGACGAAACACAACGTAAGCGTTGTTTGACGCCGGTTTTCTGTGAGGCCGTAGTATAACTCTGGTCGAGCCGGCCCATTCGTGCCGAAGCATGGCTCTACCACGTCAAGTCTCTCATGGCAGGGCAGGGCAATGCATCAGGTGTCCCTGGACGACGACGACTACGTGCCACCAGGTGGCTCATCAGCTCGTTTGCCAACTTAACCAATACAAAAAGAAGACAGTAGCTATAACTTACGACCTTTTAGTCTCTAACAGTAATTTTCGTGAGAATAGTTTGTAGAAACAGTTACACAACTCCGCAACATCTCCATGTCGAGTGGTGTGGCAACACCGCGCTACTCATGAGAGAGTTATGACATGGAACACAACATTAGTGTGTCGTGTTGAGGCACATTAAGTTTGGTTTAACAATGACGCTGGCAAATGCAAGCTTAGCTATTTGAAAAGGCTGGGACAGATTGCATGAACATTAATGTAAACCGCGAAGATTATACCTAATATAAATAACTATAAAGGTTTTAAATTATTAATTACCTATGGTACAGAGATGGATTACATCTAAGAAGGGCAAAACGACATTATTATCTGACAAAAAAATCGACAAATATACGCGACGCTAATTAAACACGTATGTACTTACTAGCTTCTGTCCGCGACTTTGTCTGCATGGACTTCAGAATTGGGTCTGACCTGGATAAAAAGTAGCCTATGTGTTATTCCAGACTATAATCTATCTCTGTGCCAAATTTCATCCAGATCCGTTAGCCGTTCTGGCGTGAAAAAGTAACATACATCCATACATCCATCCATAATCACAAACTTTCACGTTTATAAATTACTAAGGAAGTAAGGATAGTAAGGATAATAATGTATAAAAAATATTGTTAATTTTACGTCGTTTGCGATCAATATCATTCATCCATATGATAATTAAAGTTGTAAAATTGAATAACTCTGAAAAATAAAATTGGCTCTCAAATGATATTATTGATATTTGTTTTGTCGGATATTTATGTATCTACTAAGATAGAAAAATGCAACGCATCCCGGGCACAGTTTTATAATGAGAAAACGGTAACAATACTTAAATAAATAATGCTATTTGTATGTCATTAGCAATGCGGCATGCAAGTATGCATTGCTTGCATCAGCTCATCAAAGCACATGTACAGTATGTATTTATTGTACGTGCCAGTCTACTAAATTGCTTTGCAGATATTGATACTTATGATTTACTATTTCGTTGTCAATTATGTCTATGCTGAAATGGAATATCACTTCACGATTTGGGGCTACCATTGCAACGCCAGCTCAAATTGACTATGATTTTGTTTACGTAAACACACATAATTATGTATTTTCCGTTGTTTTTATGTCTAAATGGTAAACCGAGCTTACAGGAGAATTTGCTACGGTTGAAATCGGCACAACCATTTTTTCATGTTACTGCTTTTAATAAAGATGTATGTTATAAGATTAAATGTTGTTTGTTTATTTGATGTCTATACATTATAGATATTAAAGAAAAACTAATATGGGGGGGACTTTACAACATCAGAAGCAACAGAAGCCAAAATAACATTTTTTAGAATTTTTATCTGTCTGTATGTTTGTACGCGTATCTCGCAAAAACGACTGCATGGAATTGAATTCAGTTTTCACAGATGTATTGCTAAAGGTCTAACTTAAAATGGTTCATCTTGATACGTCGCCTAGAATCGGACTTATAGTATGGTCCACATTTCACAAGAGTTTCGTTCTACGGGGTTACTGGAAATTCGACGTATTCCCGTTAGGAGGTGATAGGGGTGACTATTTGTGATAATTGTAACCCCCACATGCATTATGCAAAGGTGAACCATTTTTGAGTTATCATGCTTTTTAGCTTTTTTCAAAATAAGTCAAAGATGCAACGTCAAAAATGTTTATAGAAAAAGTATGAACTTAAATCTAATTTCTTCTTCTGATTTTTAAAAACGATTAAACACTGGTTATCTATCAATATTAAAACAACAAAAATATTAAACAATCGGTCCAAGTTTTAAAAAGCGAGATGAAAAACGATATTATTTTAATATAAAAATTTAATTTAATTTATAAATTTACCCCATTGTTTTAATAAAACTGTAAGAATTCAATATAAATATAAAACTAATATTATTAATTAAGGTAAAGACTAACACTACATTATAGCTCATGCAGTGCTCTTCTGTAAGTAATGGGTCACAGAGTCAAAAGTTGAAATGTTTTCTTTGGTTATGTAATATTGTATCCATTGTTGAAGAGCCAAATAAATAAATAAATATTTTTTTGAGATATTTTCCACTAAAATGCCTTAAAAACAAAAAAAAAACAACACCGTTTTCTTGGCTCTCCAACAAAGCATAACAACTTGGAACATACTGGAAATTATTTCCAATAAACCGAAAAAAAATCACAAAGGAAGGAGTCGGAAATTCCTATTTGAATTAAACTTAGGTCGTTCTTTGAAATTTACATAAAATTAATTAAAAACTACCCAATGTAAATAGAACAAAAAATACAAATTTAAAATAAAATTTAGAACCAGTAACAGTTTAGTAGATAGTAATAAAAATTAATAGGTAATAAGTAACAATTAAGACATTTTGTAATGTAGCCTAATTAAAGTTCTATTGCGTACGCAACTACCGAAGTAGTCAAATTATTCCGCATCGCATTTGCTGCGTTTATAATTCTTGTCGTAAACTTTCATGGGATTTCATGTGACCCCAGACATAGAAATCAACATGGGTCCTCCTCGCCCTATCCAACGATTAGGAAAATGGCTGTCGAGCCATCGCCTAACATGGACTTCGAGGAGGCCAAACATTTCATTTGTCAAAAATTTTTCGTACGCTGTAGCATTTAGATTGCTCGGTAATGTGGTCCGATTAAATATATTGTCGTCAATTATTCCCATCAACATATTGACTGAAAAACGGCGTTGCGACTTGCGACCCTTTTGGCCTCTTTTTTAGGGATTTTTCATTGTCCCATTTTGATCGAATTTGAATTCGTCGGTCCACATTATTTTTATTTTAAAAAAGGTCTCGTCTTCTAAATCCGCATTTAACATGAATCTACAGAAAGCAACTCTCCTTTCAGGGTCCTTTTCGTGAATAACTTGCAAAGAAGTATAATGGTAAGGATAGAATCCTGCATTATGTACTGTAGACCACGCTTTCCATTTTGTTACAGACAGTCGTGTGGCGACGGTGTTTGTCGAAATTGTTGGTTCACCGATAAATTCTTGCAGAATATCATCTTCGTAATTAACAACATGGACTGGGTGTCTCCCGGCATCAATTTGTCGTCTCTGAACACTACCAAAAATTAAAAATTAAACTACAATCGTGAGTGTATTTACTTAAAAAAAAGAGTGCTAATTTGTAAAACTAAACTAATGCAAGCGTGAGAAGTTTTTGAAAAAAGAACTCTTTGAAAACTTGTTTTTTTTTTTAACCTGCCAGTTTGCTTCCTGCATTGGCTTAGGTAGACATTAAACTTATTTGCAATATATCTATACAGCGATTGTAAGTAATATTAGTTCGAATACGAATTTCCGCCTGCTTCCTTTGTGATTTTTTCTTTCAGTTTCTTTGAAATGAGTTCCTAGTTGTTATGCATTGTTGGAGAGCTAAAAAAACTATTGTTTTTAAAATAATCTGCAAGCCAAGTTTTACAATGACTTTTTTTATTTTTAAAGTTTTGTTGTGGAAAAAATATTGAAATAATATAGTCTTTCGTCTCGCATTTTTAAATTTGGGCCGAAAATTGTAGTTTTAATATTGATAAATAAAAACACCGGTTGTGTTTAGGTAATAGTTGTTATGAATTAGAAGAAAAAAGAGTTTTAAATTGATACTTTTTTTAAATAAAAATTGTAGGGTGCATTTTTGACTTATTTTGAAAAAGCTAAAAAACATGATAACTATAAAATGGTTCACTTAAGCATGAGGGTTAAAATTATCGCAAATAGTCACCCCTATCACCTCCTAACGGGAATACTTCGAATTACCAATAACCCTGTATAATGCCACATGGCATAATTTAAATGTATAAAAAATATTTTGTTTTCATACAATCGTATTAGATTAAAATCGGGTCGAAATGTTATGAAATTAAAATGAAATTACAATCAATCATGGACGATAGAGTTCAACTTCCAGGAGTCTCGCGAAACTTCAAGGCTTGTTTCAAGGGCAGACATATATTTAAAAATACTCATTTGACATTTCCTCAAACATGCCAAATGAAATCTTAGATTAGATTAGAATCTAAGATAAGAAAAAAGCAACCAAGCTGCGAAACAAATCAGTCTAAATCCAACTTTACTGCCGTGACCAACGCTAGAGGTTATCTGTAAAAAAGTTTTAACTAGTTACACTTTCTTTAACTACACGGGTAGTTAAGGTGAAAACTGTACCTAATTATGAAATGACCACAGCTGAAGCAAAAAGCGTTTCAGGTTCTCATTATGTAATGAATAGTTTTTTTTTATTCCTGATAGGCTCACTGCTACGATGGAGCGCGCTTGCCTAGAAGAAACTCATGATTTAAAGACACCCAAATTATATCTATCGGGGAAGACCCACTCGGGAAGCGCATTCGTTACTTACCTGAAATAGTTTTTGGCCTATGTTCCTATACTAATAAATAAAACTATTTTAAAATAAGAAATAGAGGTATTTTGATGAATTTGTGTAATAATTTTGTTCGTGTTCATAATCAGAAAAACTATTAATAAAAATAAAAACAATAACAATATTCCAAACTATGTATTCTAGAACAGATAATACGTTCGGAACTTACCACTTTCAAGAACGAGGAGGTCCTCCATTTTACTACATTTTATGTGTATGTATGTTATGCGATATTTATCGCCAATGGTGAGTAGATTCGGATGTATGTTCTTTTAACTGATAGAGATTACAATATAATGATGTATTTCCAAGTTAGTTTGTTACAAATTTGGTTGGTGTCTGACGATAGCGTCATATTGATTAATTAACTTAATAACCAACGCAATGATCTTAACAATTGACTTTTATACTTTTACTCGTGAGCCTGTAGGTACGTTCATTGGGGTCCAAGTCTGCTCAGCACAAGGACTGACAAATTTGGTAGATCATCAATCGTGAAGAATTCACGATTTGGCACAATAACAAAGGCAGGTTTGAGAACTCGATCTAAGATCATCTACATTTCGAAACATTGTAACATCTCAACATGATAATTATTCAGTAATCTTCGTTGCTACAGCTTTGCTCTTACAATTTGCGATGAGAGAATAGTTGTGGTATATTTGGCATTAAGTCTAAGGTCAATATTATTTTGGCATTATTATGAAATTGGTTATTGCAGTCTGCATTTGTAGCATCTCTTATGTAGGTACCTATCTATATATTTACAAACTAATTCAAAGCTTCTCAAATGGCACAGTAGCAGTCAAACGCGGCCTACATTAAACTTTTTTTAATTCAGAATAAAAAAAACAAAAAGTCTACATTTCTACATTTTAGGTAGTATTTACATCTTATATGATTTAATGCCTTTTCAGGCGCCTGTAAAGGTGTGAGATAGACTGGATAATATCTTAGAAAAATCGATAGTTGATTTATGGAATATGTTCCATGGTAGTTCCATTATAATAAGGACTTCATAAGTACAGGAAAAATAATTAACTTACTGGCTTTATCGCTAGATCAGAAGATCAGATAACCTTCCGTTTGTTGATGATGCATGATCACCTCGATGATGTACCTACATAAAAAATATATTTTACATATTTATTTAGATAATTTGAGACTAATCGCATCGCAGTACCTATCGAATAGAATTAAAAAAAATATACCTGGTAAGTATGCAATCTTTATGAAATCGAAGGTCAAAATGTTTTATTTCAATTTGGATTAAGTTAAGGCAATATTGCACGGCTCCAAAAAGTGAATTATAAATATAAAAATTGAAAGTAAGATGTCAATAGATCGCCCGCGGACGCGACAGTGACGTAACGCATAGCGTTGCGTATGCGCAGTCAACTGCCGGCAAGGTCGATGACTTTCATAGAAGTAGGAGAAATAGGTCGATCAGTGATCTTGAACTTTTGTTTGGTACTTGTTGTGTGGTCTAGGTGGTATACTTAGGTATACCTTTCCATAAAATTATGTTTCGAACGATATACTGCAAGTCTAGGCTCCCAGAATAGAAGAAGTTGACCAGAGTACCTAACTCTTGGTACTCACTATGAATCGCCCCCCATTATATATACGGGACCTAAACATACTGGCGAACTGTGGGTGTACATTAGCACACCATGTGAAGGCGAATGAATACAGGTGTAATGGTATATTAATTTTAATATTCTTATCACTCGCCGTATGCAATTCTCCTTCCGTTCACCTCGTTTTTATCGTCGAGTGCTGTCATTACTCTCGAAAAGTCAAGAATATATAAATCATTAATGGATAACTTGCGTGAAATCAACTGTTTTTGGTAACTGAAACGAATAACACCTAATGTGTGAGGTGTTCACATTTTAATTACAAAGTTTTTGGTCTTTGAGAAGATTTTAATGTTTAAGTCGTGCACCACGACTCATTTCAACCATGAACATCGTAGGTAAATACTAGAATTGGCGGATAGTTCGTCGAGTAGGTACATTATAAAAAGACTCGCATGAAGGCCTTTATAGGGATCTATAAGTTATCGACTTATCGCGTAATGTAAGGTCAACAGCACATCACAGTAACCAAAACTGACAAATGTCTAATCAACGCGATATCACAACAGGGTGACTTATTTAGCATATTTAAGTTACACGAACCGCTTATTGTATAATATCCCATACCTAGTCAATAAAAGTATCACGGTCTGTATGTTATTAATAGATCTTCTATACTTATAATAAATCTGTAGAGAGGTCAATTCTGTACATGAAATATATTTCCAAAATAACTATCAGCGGGTGATTAGTGATCGATACTGACGCCAAAAATGCAATCAGTAAAATTTTTGTCTGTCTGTCTGTCTGTCTGTATGTTCGTTATAGAAACAAAAACCACTCGACGGATTTCAACGAAACTACAATTGGTATTGGTACAATTGTTCTTCATACTCCTGGGCAGGTTATAGTATACTTTTCATCACGCTACGATCAATAGGAGCAGAGCAGTGAAGGGAAATGTTGGGAAAATAAGTGATTCACGAGAAAGGTTTCAAGCTATAAAACATCACGCTACAACCCTTAGCAACGCAAGTGAAACCGCGGGCGAAGAACTAGGGAACAAAGTAACTATTCCACGCGGACGAAGTCGCTGGCAAAAGCTAGTATTAGAATAAAAAAGATATAAGTACTTCAACTACGCTATTGAATTAGGTGTGAACCTGTAATAATAGTTGTATGTGTGAAAATAAATAAATAAATAATTTTTATCTCTAAATATAGTATAGGTATAGAGTTGCAAAAATTCCTAGGAATTTTGCGGTAGGTGTTTGTGGTAGGGTTTGGGTCAGCTCGTTTGCTGACTTAATCCATAAAAAAAAGAACTGTCTTAGTTAGTCTAGTGGATCTAAGCGCGACTTCTACGCTAGTGGTCGAACAAAGTGTTATTGGTTTTTTTTTTGTGAAATTCTCAATAGCAGCCAATGGGACCTAAATATACTGGCGAACTGTGGGTGTGAAGGCGTAAGTATGAATACGTCAATTTTTTTTGAAGTTTCTGATAGCGCAACTCAATATACATACTCGTATATAAGCATTAGGTTTCATTTTTATTTTTAACAAACAAAGCTGTTAAAAGATATTACATATTGTTATGTAAAACAATATAAAGCAAAAAAGGGCGTAAACAATACTTAGCCTGCGCATCTTGTCACAATATAAAATTTCGTAAAAGCAGTAATCACAAATAATAACAGTATCATAATTATCTTTTTGTGATTTTTTTGCATTTTCCATGCTAAGATTATAAAGTTCGATTCGTAAAGGGATTCGCAGGTTCGAATCCTGCCCGCGATTGAATTTTTCCTTTACTGAAATAACAGTATAATAATTATTTAGACACCAATGATTGGAGTAAAAATCATAACATGTGAAAATTTATACTTATAATAAGGAAAACGTCTGTAAAACTTAAAATATGAAATATTCATTAACAAGATAATTTGAAGTATTTTGAATGGGCACCTGTAACACCAGAGGACTCACAAGTGCGTTACTGGCCTTTTAAAAGACAATAAGGGGGTTAGGAGATTGGGCCTCCGGTATCCTCACTGACTCGGCTATACACAACGTAAGTGTTGTTTCACGCCGGTTTTCTGTGAGGCCGTGGTATCACACAGGTCGAGCCGGCCCCCGGGTTTGATATTTAAAAAAAGACTGGATGAGTAATATTCTATCGTATGTAAATGTTTTGTTTCTTCTTTTGTTTCAGTGGTAACTGGCGCGACGGACGGTATTGGTAAGCAGTACGCACTGGAGCTCGCGCGGCGTGGTATCAACGTCGTCATCATCAGCCGAAACCATCTCAAACTTAAGGCTGTGGCCAGTGAGATCGGTTAGTACTGAATTCAATGTTTTACCTGTACAGCAGTCTGGATTTCGGGTAGGTCATAGGCATGATCATGGTCAGGGGCAGGGGACATTGCTCACTTTACTTGATTTCTCGCGCGCTTTTGATTCAATAAATAGGTCCAAGTTCGCCTATTATGGCTGTAGCACATAGGTTCTGCTTTGGTTTAACAGCTACATGAGCAATCGCTATCAATTTGTTCAGCTTCCAACTGACAAAGATGGTGGTAAGTAGTGTATTTTCACTGAGTCCAGCGGTGAGGGTCCCGCAGGGATCCATCCTTGGCCCACTTCTATTTATTGTTTACATTGCAGATATAGCCAACACCATAATCAACAGTAGGTTTCATCTATATGAAGATGATTTTCAGTTGTATATATCTTGTCATGTGGATGACAATTGATTGCCCAGAATCGGTAAACAGGGTAAATGAGAATTTGGATAGGGTATCTGAATGAGCAAGGAAAAACTCCTTGGTACTTAACCCAAACAAATCTAAATGTATGACCTTGGGCTCTAGAGATACAATATAGGCCATAAAAAACTTTCATGGTCCAGTGACCAATACAAACTTAAAACTAGGGCCTCGTCATACCTGTTAATCACTCCTGGACGTAAAACCGCTGCATTTCGGGGTAGTTTTAAATTTGCTGCCACCAAGTGCTGGAATGAGATGTCACCACCACTCCGTGCCCTGAAATCATTCATCCTGAAATCATCACAGCACACATTCCACATAAACAATAAACATAATTAAGGTAACAAAAACAACACAATGAAATAGTTCACACGTTACTAGCTTTTCCGAGCATCAGTTTGAAACTTGTGAGAACCCCGCGCGCGTACCTACGTCCGTGTTGGTCAATTCACTCAATTCTGAGTGTCAATGTCAAATGTAAGTCATAGACGGTTTTTTTTATTTATCGCATGGTTTCTAAGATCTTTTAGCCAAATATGATTTTTTGTTTATTTTCTTTATTTCAATATGAAAATCATTGAGTTTTAACAGTACAACAAAACATAGTAACAGAATACCAGCGCTGCGTCATTTTTTTTTTCTCGGGTGGGGAAATGCTCCTTATGCACGCCGCCCCGCTTCGGGGATGCGGGACGGTTGTGTCGGGCTCTCCGGCCAGGTGGCCAGCATACCGACTAAAACCACCACCACTGCCACCCTCCGCATAGTAGTGGGATCACGGGAATCGCTCTCGCATGCTCTGCGATCTCACCGCGGACGTCCAATATTGGACCCTCCTCTAGGGTGACTGACGACCCCGAGTCCGCCGCCCGAAACCCTCCCTGCGGCGGGACAGATATGTAGCCCCGCCGCCGTCCACACATCGGCCGCAGAGGGTAGGGAGAGGGGCGCATTGTAATACCGACACTCCTCCCCCCCTGCGGCCCCACCGTGTCCGCAGTCTTACGGCTGCGACCCTGCCGAGGCCGCGGAAGGCAGGGAGAGCGGCGCACCGTAATACCGGCACTCCTCTCCCGCCGCGGCCTCTCAACCTTCAGCCGCAGTGTCGCCCACACAACACCGAGGCCCGCCTCAGTTGCGGTGCCTACCATACGACACCGCAACCTACAGTGGCCGCTCTAATGCAGGCCTCCTGGGCAAAGCCCGCAGGAGCAGCCCCTCCCTGGGGTTCTACTTAGCTTCGCCGTGGGTCACCATTCACGGTTACTAAACCCCCCCGCCGCGACAAGGCGAGAACCCCTTTGGGGGGGAGCGTTGCGTCATATAATTTAACTCAGCTTAGGCCACCTAAGCTGAGTTAAGGTCCTTTTTTTGTTCTCACAAATCAGCATATTCATAGATTAATTTTATTTCGAATTTTCCTTTTTTTGTGTGCTTACGTTGTGAGGACAAAATAAATGTATTTCTTTCTTTCTTTTACTCAGCTTAAATATCGTCTGCAACCGCAACCTCCCCGGGTAACAGGCCGTTGTCTGTACATTATAGATATCAAAGAAAAACTAATATGGGGGTCTTTATTAGAGCAACAGAAGCCAACATATTTTTTTTTTTAGAATTTTTGCCTGTCTGTCTGTTTGGCTGTACGCGCATCACGCAAAAACTACTACATGGTATTGATTGCAGTTGTCACCGATGTATTGCTAAAGGTCTAACTTAAAATCTGGTGCATGTTTCATCTTGATATGCCGTTTAGAATGGGACTTATAGTATGTTAATCTTTCTGGAACGCGAGTGAAACTGCGAGCAACAGCAACTAGTACCAAAATAAAACGCTTCTACTTTCAATTTCATAGTATTTGACCATCGGTTTAAACCACTACGATACAGATTAACATTATTGCATTACATTGTTCATTTGTAGATATAAAAAACTTTTTTTCTGCCGTTCACTTCATTATATTATCGTAATTAGCCGTGTCTTGGTGCTACCAGCGTTGATCTCCATTTTCCCAATACCAGGGGAATTTTCTATACCTATCTACATAATAGTCTGTCATAAAGCATCATGGTGTGTTGCGCGTGAGAGCTAGTTCCTCTGTGATTGCTATGGCGCAGATAGTCTGCAGACTGTACTCTTAAGCATTAGCAAGGTGACTCTTCTGGAGTTGTCGACGGCGATGACCATCAGATGACTCGTTTACTGACATAAAAAATAATAAAATACTCTATCTGGTAATTTTGAACTGGTTTGACGAGTTAAGGTAATTAACTCTCTGTTAAGTAAAAATCTCACATGACTCGGTAAGATGGAGGTAAAGAAAACAAAAGAAGGAATGAAATGGGAGGGTTAAAACTGCTGTTGTGTGTGAGATTGTACCACCGCAATGACTGACTACCTCACTAGTCTAGTGGTCCCAAGCGCGACTGCTACGCTAGAAGTCCTGGATTCGGTCCCCAGGTCGAGCAAAGTGTTATTGGGTTTTTCTATGAAATTCTCATTAGCAGCTCGGAGTCTGGATTTGTGCCCGATTAATGGCAATAGACTCGCCCTCTATGACATGGAACCTAAACATACTGGCGAACTTTATGTGTACAAGTACGCCCCTGCCTAACCCTTCAGAAGGAATACAGGTGTGATCCGCGTGATGGTAGGTATATTATATTATGTACCACCGCATTCCCAAATATTCTGCTGCTTAATTATAATGTGCTAACATTATTCCAGTTTGAAGGGTAGTCAGTGAAATTACTGAGCGAAGGCTTCAAGGTGATAACGTGCTACTGATAGGTGTCTTAGGTTGCTGTTACCACTCATCCGATGACCCCTATGCTCGATTATCATCATAATACCTATATAATTTTCCTGTTAATTCTAGATTTACACGTTTTTATTATAAATTAGTTGCTGTTGCCCGCAGTTTCACTCACGTCCCAAAAAGATTAACATAATATAAGTCCAATTCTAGAGGGCGTATCAAGATGAAACATGCATCTAAGCGTTTTAAGTTAGACCTCTAGCAATACACCAGTGAAAACTGCTTTTAATTCCACGCAGTAGATTGTGATGTGATGCGCGAACAAACAGACAGTCCAGACAGACAGACAGACAAAAAATCTAAATATTGTTATTTTGGCTTCTGTTACTCTAATAAAGACCCCCCTTATTAGTTTTCCTTTAATATCTTTAATGTACAGACATCAATTTGTTGTTTATTGTTACTATTTTATTATAGGTATAGATACTTAGACAGCTTAAGCTCATATTGTTTTTTATTTCTGCATAACATATTTAGACAAAGTAAGTAGGTACAAGGAAGATGATGGTTGTGTTTGTTCTTATACTCGTATGTATATAATCATTTGTTGAAGGGCAAATATTGTCTGTCGACTCGTTCAAACACTAGTTTTTAATACCGCTTGATATTCAGATAAGTAAATCGACAAAAAATATTCGATTACTTCGTCAATATTTTTTTTGTCTTCTATAATAAATTAAGGCGGCCAGTATAGACATAAAATAATTGATTTTTCCTCTTTTAAGATATGTAAATAACATGGTAACCGGTCCTTGACTTCTTGTGTAAGGTTTTCGGCTAATTATTAGCTCAACCATAATAAATTTAATTTGAATAACTATTTTTTCTAGTTTGGGTTCGACTATTCAACCGTATAATGGTACCTACTGCTGAGCTAAAAATAAAAAGATCGCTTTTTATAAATGAATACTTACGATTTTTTTTTATGAATCTGATTAAAATATGAAAATTAGAGGTCATACCTTGGGTAGGCTGGTGTAGGAGTACGCACTTAAGATACAAATTGTTCTAATGTAAAAATATATAATCAGATTTAACTTTATTTTATTTTACTTTTTTACTTTACTCCTCGCATTTGGAACATCCAATCCAGTCTTTTCTAGGGTGTCTCTAAGTGTGGTATACTACTTCACCTGGCGGATATTACCACATTTTCTTTTTGGAACTTGGAAATGTTTTTTAGACCCTTCAGTATTTGGTTTTATAAATTATTTTAGATTTTTTCTTTGGTAATTGTTTTGGAGCCAAATCCTTCGAGTACGTGCGTACTCTTGCAACATACTCAGGTGCGTACTTTTGCACTCATTCAAGATTTTCTAATCGAGTGTGGTACAACGCCATCTATTACCATCGGCAGGAATCGCTCTCACTCTGACCCCTAGCTGAGTTTCTTACCTACCGAACTGCATAATCGTCTTTTTCTTTATATTTGTAGTTTAGTCTCAAATATACTTCCAAAATGCTATAAAAATATTTAAGAAAACAAGTAAAAATGTTTAATTTTACGTACCTAATTCCTCTATTTTTGCTGGGTTTTTCTTGTTTACGAGCACAGCACTTTCAAGTCACTACAGTTCAAAATAGGACTGAAGTTAGCAGCGTAGGTATCGTAGACACCGTCTGGGTTAATATAACTTTATAAACTTAACATGGAAAATGCAAAAAAATCACAAAAAGACCGTCTGGGTTATTATGATTGCGTACTCTTATCGGATGCATACTCATGACCAGCCTACCCTTAAAGGTAAAGTTTGTGAGAAAGGGATGAAGCCAATGATATAATACTATTAGATACGCCAATAAATGTCATTTAAAATTGAGCCGCGCTACATGTCAATAGCTATAAAACTCGACATTTTACGCTTTCCTGATGAGCACGCGCATAGATACAGGCAGCCTGATGAAGATGAAAAGAAATAGCACTAAGTAGTTGTCTTATATGACACATTTGATATGTCCAGTTTGTCCGTATATAGTGACGGACGTGTGACATGAAAAGTATTGGGTCCCTTGCTCTCATACTAATAAGGCATACGCTGACTTTTTCTTTCATTTTAAATTTTATTTGCAACGAAAAAAAAATTGTACGGAAGCTAAGAATGTATTAACTTACTTGTGATAAGATACTCCATGCTCTTTTTTTACTTTAGTATAATAATTTGTGCAGTATCGCAGCACAAGACGGCACATAGAAATAAAATTAAAATTTATTGCTGTTAATAGCGCTGTCAAACACACTTCTGCACCCTAAGTCGGTCAACCGCTTAAGTGACACTACAAATAACACATTGCCCACGAACCAATATTCACATTTGAAGGATGATAACGTGTCTACCTCTTTTTAACTATATAATGTCATTGGATGAAGCTATATAATGTGTAGAATGGCATTCTTCCCCTCAATTGCAAAAAGATCACAATAAGACGTTGTGGGCTTGTAGCACTATCTCTGCTATCCATTATTAATATGAATTGATTCTAGAGGAACCTTTTTAACCCCCTGATATTTTTCCTCAGGAGACCTCTAAATAACTAGCGACTTTTCGCTAGAAGATCTAGTAATCGCTTTCGACATCCGCGTAGACAATCAATCACTCGCCGCGGTTTGCGGCATGAGGACCTTAGCTTTTGGTCTAGATATATTGGATTTCTTTTTAGGTTTAGGTATTGGTTGGAATTTTGAAATAGCAGTATTTAGTAATTTCTTTTGGTATTAGTACGAAAGTGCTGATATTATTTCTAAAGAAAGAAATACTAAGAATTTTATATGCAAGACAGAAAATAAATTTATTGGTAAATGCCAAATGTCAATTTCGAGAAGGAGGGAAGTAGGATTAACTGTATCACGATCAAAAAACAATGAGCCAGTAAATACAATACGGTCAATGATCACAGTTAAACAAATCTCCGCGAAAATTACGAAACAGTACGTCTTGTTTGTGGTTCTCGCAACGATGTATTTAGGAACTGATGTTACAATCCCCCATTGTAACATCTTTGTTGCTCTAATATGTTGTTATGTTTGAATCATTGCGACATGATTTTCCTAATGAGCAAAACTAAAGAAAAAAGAACTACTATCACGCCTGTATTCTACGAATAACCATTCGTAGACAGAGGCGTACTAATGTACACTCACGGTTCGTCAGTATGTTTAGGTTCCATGTAATAAGGGGTAAAAATAATTATAATTTTTGTATTCCCAGAAAAAGAGCACAGTGTGAAGACCAAGGTTGTGGTGGCAGACTTCAGCAGAGGCGCCGAGGTGTTCCCGCACATAGAGGAGGAGCTCAAGGACATACCCATCGGAATACTAGGTAAAGAGCAACGACTTATCGCAAAGTAGAGTATTCAATGATGATGAGTCTACTGCAATTTGGTTAGAACAGTCGATGGCGATTGCTTAACTGTCCTGCTAAACCCTGTTCTTGTTCAACAAACGATTTAATGATGTTTACAGAAATCACTTGCGGTTTTAACCCTTGCCAGACTCTGAGCAGCGGATCTTTACGAGGCCCTTGTCCATTGTGTTTTAAATGTCAACTTTTTTCTACTCGGGTTGTGGCGCATGGCCTTGGGATTTTGCCCTGCTCGCCACCCCCTAAGGCCGCGACTGCGGATAATACAGCATGTGTACACAGAAGTTGAGTACAGGTCACTCAATCGACACGGAAAACCGGACAACATGCTACTTGCACTAATATAATTCACATTATTGAAGATCATAAGCTATTAAATCTCCGAACTGTCGAATTATGAGGCATAAATGGCCGTATTTACTGCGTTGCAGCCCCAACCTTCAAGGGACCTAGACCTTTACAGAAACCAAGTCTCTGTTATAATTTCAAGTTATACCTAACTAGTCATGGAAATTATAGCTAACAAGGTATGGCGATAAATTATTTTGAATGAAAATTCATTGCGGAGGAAAAGTAGCAGGCTACCAAATTTCGCATGTGAAATCGCTGTGAAAAATAATCATAATTTGGTCAAATGATCGATCGAAGTGATCTTATTAGGGTTCAATTTTTAAAGATTTAAGTATTTATGAAGTATCTTGCCGGAACTTCTCCCCCACTATTTGGAACTGTACTACTAGATTTTGACATTTCACAAGTACCTAACTGTAATAATGGTCTAATTGAAATAAAATATTTGACTTTGACTTTCTTTCAAGGTACAGAACCCTTAAAAGAAGTCATGAATGTAAACAAATGCGTTTTCTTGTAGTCAACAATGTGGGCGTCCAGTATGACTACCCGATGCCGCTGTGCGAGGTTCCTCTCTCCAAGTCGTGGGAGCTGATCAACGTGAACGTGGGCGCTGTGACCTCAATGACTCGGTTGGTGTTGCCCGGCATGGTGCAGCGGGGGACTGGCGCTGTAGTCAACGTATCCTCAGGATCTGAGCTGCAGCCACTACCCCTGATGACGGTCTATGCTGCTACTAAGGTAAATTGTTGGTGGTTTACCCGAAAAGTCATTTACAAATATATGTAGCGAAAATGTGTTTAAACTCTCATGAGGGTTAGTTTTTTTTTTAAACTGAAAAAGGCAAAAAGGCTATTGCTCTACTATTATTGTAAGTACTCTTTGACATACATTGCTCTATTCCATTGATTATTCTTTATACTTTATACTTTGCCGGTATGTTTTAGGTCCCATATATATAATAGCTAGCTTTTTGACAGTAACTGCTCACAAATTCAAACTCCGAGTCTCTAAGTATTTAAAGTTTTATTGAAAACTTGCGACTACTAGACTTTTGAGGCAGTCGTCTTTGTAATTTGTAAATTGTTAATGTGTTTCCAGGCTTACATCCACAGCTTCACCCACGCCATCCGTGAGGAGTACTCCCCCAGTGGCATCTACATCCAGCACCTCTCGCCGCTGTTCGTGTCGACGAAGATCAACGCGTTCTCGCAGCGGCTGATGGACGGCAACGTGCTCGTGCCGGATTCCGCCACGTACGCGCGCCACGCCGTGGCCACGCTCGGAAGGCAGCGTGACACCACCGGCTACTGGCTGCACGGCATACAGGTAGACACCATACTCTGTGATATAATGGGATGGACCACAACTATGACTAAACTATGGACATATAAGAAGAAGAAATTTTCCCACAGGGAAACGCCAGCTTTTTTGTGGGAAAATTACCTCTTCTCGTGGAAGGAAGACGACTCGCGACTAATCGGTTGATTGGTAGCTAGTAGACCCTAACCTAACATGGTATCTAACTAGGAGCATTCTGGATGAGTAACCCTAGGGGCAGAGATGGTTTGCATTAAAGAAAGGAGGTGTATATCAAGCAGTGATAATACTGGCTGTGAATGATGAACGCGGGACTTGGTTTCGGATATCTAGTTTTTTTTATGAGATAGAAGGGCAAACGAACAGATGGATCGTCTGATGGTAAGCGATTACCGCCGCCCATGGACACCTGATACACCAGAGGAGTCACAAGTGCGTTGTCGGTCTTTTAAAAGGGGATTGGGCCTCCGGTATCCGGTATCATCACTCGGCGAAACACAACGTAAGCGTTGTTTGTCGCCGATTTTCTGTGAGGCCGTGGTATCACTTCAGTCGAGCCGGTCCATTCATGCCGAAGCATGGCTCTCCGACGTAGGTATTACGCTACTTATTTCTTATTTCCTTGTTTCCAGTACTTCATTATAAAAGTTGCTCCAGTATGGCTCAGGACCAAGATCGGCTTACACCTCAACGACCAATTGCGTCAGGAGTACCTGGAGAATGCCAAGGTTAAGTCCAATTAGAGATCTTAGCACAAAGCAACAAGCATCAAAGTACAAGCATAAGAGAAATTTCTGCTTTGTGTGGTAATCATATGTTTTGGTTGTTATAGGTATTTTCTAAAAAGTGTTTTTAAACATTGTTACTAATAAATATATTAATATGTTTTGTACTAATATGCGTTACAAAAAACGGTGTTTGTGGTGGAAAGCGCTAGATAAAAAGAGAGCCCAGAATAGGTATCGGTTCAAAAGAATGAAAATAATTTCATTGACGTGTTCATTATACGGGAATGAAAAGGGGGATGTCCATTGAAATAGAGGTATCAGCCAGTTGCCTATTCAATAAGGCCTTTGTAGGATCGACATTGGGAGTTTCCACGGACAAGAGATTCGCAACGAATCGCAGATAGGTACTATCGCCGCGCTAGTACCCCCTTCTGGAGATTGGGCCAAAGAGTTTGTATCGAGTTTGGAGGCATGGCCACATTAAAGCGATACTCTGGTCCGTGGTGATGGCGCCTAAGTAATACAGGCTTCAGGAGTATTATGTTAAATATTATTTCAATATTGTACAATAGTCAATCTTTATAATAGTCAGTTTAAATGTGGAAATTAATATTTGTATACTGTGCATTTGTCTTTAATTTTATGTCTTACAAATATTTTTAAAAGAACGGGTACTTTATTCCTTTATACGTATTCTTAATTTTAATATACATGAGACGAACGAAGTCAATAGATTTCAATATATGTAGCTAATCATGATTTAAACATGATTCCAACATGTTTGTCAACGTAATCTTGTTTTTGTTGTTTTGCAACCTGTTGTGTATTGTTTACATACAATAGTTATAATTTCAAAGAATGCTTGTGAATATAATATTAACTTACTATGCATAGACAAATTTTGTTGCTGTTTTGTGTGAATAAGACTAAGAATTGTGATATGTAAATATACTTTTTATAAAGGTAAATAAATGAGAAATAAAATGGAGATACATATACAAACCTACAACTTGTTTGATTCTTGCCAATCAGTTGAGGAACTGTCCTTGCGCCATGCGGGAGTATGTTCGCCGATCAGATTCGCTTTTAAGAATCAAAACATCTAAGGAAATGACTTCAAAAAGTGTGCGAAGTCAGTCATCCTCACCACACACAATGTAGGTATGTCCAGTCCGTAGACTTAAGGACTGAGTTTAGATACTGTTTGATTACCTGATAGGAGAAATGTACGCATTCCCATCCCTATATCTCTATCGCGAAAATAATAGTCCCCTTTGGAAATCTGTGAATGGAACTGACATCCCTCTTGATAATGTGCAGGAAATAACCATCGTCTGGTTCTAGCGATAGGAGTCAGAACAAATAACTATTGAGTATCCAAGAGGATTTCCATATGAGATAAAAAAGGTAGAAGAACATGCCTCACTCACACTCACTTATATATCTAACATAACATACAACTTTATTACCTGAAGGGTTAAGCGGAGTAACCACAGTTCGTTGGTATGTTTAGTTCCCATGTAATGGGGCGAGTCTGGTGCAATTTACCGCAAACTCAAATTCAACTTGGGAATTGTAGGTATAAAAAAAATTATGCACTTTATTTAATCTAGTGTGATAGACAACCTCTTTCATGTAATTTCTTTTTAAACAGTATTCTAGAATTGACAAACATTTATGATGTTCCATAAATAATTGACGTTTTGACATTTTCGAATCGACATTGTTTTTCTGCAACAAAGGTTATTAGTGGATTATTAAAATATGTCTTGGAATCAACGTAAAGTGAGTCAGGGTAGTAGTAGTAGGGGCAGTTACAGTATCCGCAGCAGTCATCTAGCCAGTGGAATCAACATCCGGGGCAGTCAGCCCCGGGAGATCGAGTTCCAGTTCTTCATACGACAGACTGAGGTAACGTAACTGAATGTTAGGAACTGTACAGTACGCGCGACATAACTTGGCCGGACTGAAGTTAGCTGTTTGTCAGTTTTTGGTTGCGCAGTACACAATTTTTAACGTAAACAATCCACTGCGCATTAAAACTTCACTCCGGCCAACTTATGCCGCGCGTACTGTAATAATGTTAGGCTATATATATATTAGACTAGTTAGAAAATGTGCTATTGATGCTAGGAGGTCGCTCCACAAGACACTATATATATATAATGTCATTGTATCAATATACAATGACATTATATAGTTTTGAAATTAAAACAATCAGTGAGTTTAGGAGGCGTCGACGATGAAGTGAACGAGGTCTCTTTTGCTTTCTGCTTTAGGTATCAGTAAGTGTCTTAAGGCGACTCTCTGACCATCTACTTGTCTTGATACAGAAAGAAAGAAGCTTTTATTCTACTCCGAGACTGTTCTGACTCCGAGCAGTTACTGAGATTTAATAGAAAAACCTAATAACATTTTGCTCGACCTGGTCATCGAACCCAGGACCTCCAGCGTAGCAGTCGCGTTTTGGACAACTAGACTAATGGAGGCAGTACTCATTATCAATATAGGTATCTAATAATATACTAAAAAAATTAGGACAAGCGCTACGGTCACCGGATAGACGAAGCAGGATAATTTGGATGGGTACTGCAAGGACTGGTTTTAGGCAGCATAAGCAAAGAGTACATGGAAGGATTTGGGGGAGATCTTTACCCACAGTGGGACAGCAATAGCTAAATAAAAAAGGATACCTACCAATTTTTGGTAATACGTGGGAGAGCCATGCTTCGGCACGAATGGGCCGACTCGACCGGAGTGATACCACGGCCTCACAGAAATCCGGCGTTAAACAACGCTTACGTTGTGTTTCGCAGAGTGAGTGAGGTTAACGGAGGCCCAATCCCCTTTTAAAACGTCGGCAACGCACTTGTGACTCCTCTGGTGTTGCGGGTGTCCATGTGCGGCGGTTATCGCTTACCATCAGGCGATCCGTCTGCTCGTTTGCCCTCCTATCCCATAAAAAAATAAATATCGAGGTGTACGCATTCTCCCCGTCCCTTTTCCAAATCACCCTCTCTTTGCTTCTGCGTCTTGTTTGCTCTGCGTGTCACTCGGGGACATGTAAGATTTCTTTGATGTAGTCGGGTAAAACGATTCCTTCTACTTTGTGTCACGAGATAACATTTTAGAGATGCACATAACTTAATTTTTTACGATGGTGAACCCCCGTTTCAGACATTGTACCCTCCATGGTGGACCCGAGGTGGTCTGATCTCTTGGTTCCGTGACCTACCTGATGACACCATGTGGAACTGCTACATTTGCGGCTGTGTGCTTGTGGGGCTGGTATGGACAGTCACCAAGCTTAACAACATCTACCTTGATATCATCGACGTCTTCTACAACATCTCGTACGCCATTCACATCTTTGCTATCGGATATAGACTGGTCACGGAATTAGAGAACACTGATATTACTTTTTGGACGGTCCGTAAGTATTCTTCTAATGTGTTAGCACAATTATGCTATGTAGACAAAAATATATGCTCAGGTCATGCTAAATATTAATGGCTGGCCACTCAACCTCATCTTATCTTATCTTATATAGGGCCGGGGCAGCAATGCCACAGTGCACTTCCACCCAATGGGATCTTTTGTGCTTCCCCTAGATGCCTATGACTCATCCCCGCCATAACCCAACCTCATACAAATAAGGCGGAGTCTGGAGACAACACTAAATGAAACCACAACCTTATACTAGTCTTAAGAAGCACCAAACAAAAACGAACACAACCGTCCATACAAAGTAAAGTGATGCGCTTTTAAGCTTGAATAGATATTTGATTGCTTTTTGATAGCTATTTTTTATTATAATAATGGCATTAAGAGTCCGGCGGACCGAATTTCTCTTACAAACGTAATACTGAAATAAATCGTAATTCAAACACAATTTAATCAAATTCTGTTATTATTTCGGATTCCGGTACCGTTAATCAAGATTCCTACTCTACCATTGCGTCCAAAAAAAGCGGCGGTAGCTTAATGACTAGGGACTTTTTTTTTGCACTACCGACGTGAACCCACTCGTAACACAAGCATTTAGCTTAGCACGAGGGGTTAACAAGAATACTAGTAATGTGCGACCCACATTGCTAGTAAGACTTAAAAAAAAATACGTCACTGGAAATAAATGTAAGCGAATGCAATTTTTGATAACTTTACCAAGTTTAGAACGATTTCCGGGTCTTTTATTTCCAGTGAAGTAGTAGTAGACGAAATAGTACCGTATGAACCTAGAGTAACGGTATCAAAATCGGAATGACAACACAATTTGATAGAATAAGGTCTGTATTACGATTTATTTCGGTATTACGTTTTTGTGCGCAATTCAAGCTCCGCCGGACCCTTAAGGCATGTTATACATGGTATTTAAACATAATTGCTGTACTATAGGTACTATAGCTGACTTACTGAAAAAAAAATCTCTATTGAAATTGAACAAGTTACCTGGTACCTGGTGACGTTCTAACTTGCTAATGTAAGATGGGTGTGTAGACCACAAGGTTATTTTAGAAATCTGTCAATCATCAATCTTTTGGTAAATCCGAATTACCCAAATTCTGATTGACTTTTCGTGGATAAATCAATATTGACTGTGTAAGTAGTACTTACTCTGTTTTATAATATTTTTATTTATTACTGAGCGGACTTAATATCTAATTGAGTGGTTTACATTTTTTAGTGTGTCATATTGTTCCTGGCTGTCTACCTGACCTAGTGTAGCGGGAGGAAAGACAGATAAAAATGATGTAGAATTAATTAAAAGCAAATCAATTATCTCATTTCAGTTAGTTTTCTGGTGGATCTCGGCTCGTTTGCTCACTACGCTCAAAGCCACAACCCAAACTTTAAGCTGGGCGCTTACTTCTTACGGCTACATCGACCTTATAAATATCTTTGTTAGTTGCATTTGTCATAATTACGACTCGCAAGATATTTTTTATCTAACGTATCATTCTTTCTGATCCCACTGCAAACAAGTATCCCCTATCTTCTTGCACCGATCTTTGTGAAGCTATCTGAGGCCAATCTGTCCAAGAAGTGTTCCAGTCGTCCCGGCTGCATTTTCTGGGCCTTCCTTGGCACCGACGGCCGACTTTAACTATTACCTACTTTTTTATGGGAGAAAGGCGTGTCTGTAAAAAGCACGTATTAATACATTCGTTTTTTCAGGGTCTTTGTCTGACTATAATCTTAAAGGCAGTATATTGGGAACAACATTGAAATACTGCTATATATTTATGGTGCTAAGAATCACTTGGGCTTATGTGTGGCTTCATGTGTATGTGGTATGTATAGCAGTAACATTTCATCTGAATACAAATATCATAATTTGAGTATATTTTTTACAAGCATTTTCCCTTAACATTGGGTACGTTAAGATTATTTATAGTAATAAGATGCGGGCTACGGGTACGTAATCGGCAACCGTAGCGGGTAGCCGTTATCATCTTGAGACTGTGCAGGGGCGAGGTGTGTTGCCCCTCACACCAAAGGGAGGAGTGTGTACGGTTGATGTCGGGTGGTTGTATACATAAATTATATCCAAGCTGCGTTGCAACCTTCACTTGCGCGATTCAGAACTTGTCCGTCTAGTTTATATGTAGCACGGTAGATGTCGCTACAAGACCTCACGCAATATATAAGTATTACATTGAAGCAGCGGTAGCCTAATGGCCAGGGCGTCGGACTTGCGATCATGTGTTTGCCGGTTCGAAACCTACCTATTCCACTACCGACGTGAACCTACTCGTAAGACAAGCACGACCCACATTGCTAGTAAGCTTTCAAAAAAATTTAGTTCGATATAATACCTATATAATTATTACATCATTATTACACAGCACATTATTTCTTAGGGTACCTAGCAGAAAATTTGGTGATGTGGTGGTACCACCCCAGATCAGCAGCAGGGTTTTACCATTTAAAATTATTTTCTTGCAGGAAGACAAAACTTATTTTACTATGGGGAACCAGACGGCATTAAAGATGCCGGTAATGAGAACTAGTGACGAGAGTGAAGCAATTAAATTCGTCAGTGCGCTCGGCATCATCAATAAAATGTTTATACCAATTGGGTACGTATTGTATTATATTTAATATATGTAAAATATTAGGTAAGTATTATCTGAGAACCTCACTGACTGGCTGACGTATCAACGCGTCGAGCAGTGTTGAGTTTATGGAATTCTTAGTAGCAGCAAAGATACTGTTTTTGGAAATTTACGCGACTATTAAACGTTGAAATAAAATTTCTTTTTAAGGATTTTACCGCCTTGTATTGATATTATTTTATTCCCGTTCCGATTATTTTTTAGCAGCTCGGAGTTTGGACACGTGTTCGATTGCTGCAAAAGGGTCGCCCCCTTTTCTTTGGACCTAAACATACCGCGTTGTGGTATATGTATTTATATAAGTTTTGGTGTAACTGTAAAGTTGTATAACACAAGTATACAACTTGTAAATAAATATGATAATATGCATGTATTCTGCCTATTAAGGGGAAGCAAAAGACAAATCTAAAAAAATCACACTCTACATCATTCTCCTTGCCATTCCCCAAGTACGTCAGCTTCCAGTTTGACCAAATGAGCTAAATATCAGAATTTTACATCAAGTGACCGCTACTAGACCTTCGCAACCAAATTTCTGGACAATAGAGACCATCCTGTAAGGATACACGAACAGTCTGCAATAGTAGTCACTGAACACGATACGATCTTCAAATCTCTTTAATATAATTATTTTCTAACCAGAAGTTACTGTGTAGAGAAGTCATTCTCTTGCATAAGGACTATTAAATACTTTTTTCTGTTTGTTTTATCTTAGACCTTTAGTTTTCCCTGGTAATGACATAGAACGAATCTGTTGTCTCCTGATTATGATGACCGGCTGTCTAGCGTGCACTGGCGCGGCCGTGGCATCCCTATCCCTCATCGTCAGCCTCTACATGAGGCCGGAAGAGACGTTCCGCGCGAGGTACAGACTCATTATGCAGGAAATGGTAAGAAGTTCTAGTTGAGTAGTGAAGAAGTTCAGTTCTAGTAGTGTTTTTTACAAAACTGATGGTATCGCTGATGGCTCGCGAGCAGCATTCGGCTCTTTGAAGGGTTAGCTGCAGCTCTCCACAAGGCTATAAGCCAGGATTCAAACCCACCCTGCTTGGAAGTCACATGCCTTACCGCTCGGCTACCTGCTTATTTCAATGTGAAGGTTCTGTATACAGTGAAAAATCTGAAACAGGAAACTGCGGCTCTTTGAGCTTCCGAAAATTTTGTACTTTTCTGTACTACTACTGTACTGTACTGTTTCTGTTGTAATCTGGCTCTGTCTAAAACGTTTATCGACCCCTGGTCTACACCAAGGGCTTGGATCTCTTCGCTACTACTACTGATAACTGGATGACTAGCCCAGGAGAGTGGAGATAGTCATAACCAAAGAGATCAGACATAAAACATGTGTTGGGTTGGTCGAGAATACAGTTCTTTACTACTGCCATGAACTGAGGATGTGATAAAAACTTACGAATTGTGAAAAACGGACTCCATCACCTTAACCATTTATCTGGTAAACGTTGCCTAAACATACCTCGTATTTCAGAAAGATACTCACGTGCCGCCATTACTTCGCGAGAAGGTAGAGACGTTCTACAAGATGTACTGGCATAAGCAGCGAGCTGTATCAAAGACACAGCTGCTGCCAATCTTTCCGCCGACCCTGCCTGCAACCATCAATATTGATATTTACTTTGAAGCGACACAGAAAGTAAGTTTATTTGTTTATACTTTTAAACTCCAAAATCTTGAACATTGCCGCAAAGTTGCTAGCTTATCGGTTTTTCATCGGATACATTTCGGAGAGTTTGCATTAGATCTCCACGATCTTACTCCCCCTACCCCGAAAAAGCGTTATCGATTCATGGTGGACATTCCAAAAAACCCGAAGGAAACGCAAACGAACGTCCACTTTTATCATGCATACCGCTGAAATATGGAATGTACTTCCCGAGTGGGTCTTCCCTGATAGATATAATCTGGGTGTCTTTAAATCACGAGCGAATCGGTTTCTTCTAGGCAAGCGCGCTCCATCGTAGATAGCAGTATCGCTTAACATCAGGAGAACTGGCGGTCAAACGTAAGCCTATCACGAATAAAAAAAAACTTTGTGTCTATATTTTTTACCTTTCATAAGCGCCCGGTTTTTGGGGATTCAACCGGCGAGTGTCTCCCCGGGCGCCTTAAGATAAGATAAGATAAGATTTATTTTATTGCCTTCTCCGAGCAGAGTCGATTCTTCCATGATTCCACTCTTGTTTATAGTACATAGTTAAACTTAATTTAGCTTCATGCGCTTATCAGGGTTCTATGTGGTGGTGGAGCCAAAAAGGGCTTACTTCAAATGGTGGTTTAGTATATTTATTAAATTCGGGAATGGCCAGATCGACTGAATACCTAACATAACAGAACCCTCAAATAAATTCCTCCTATCGTTATTTAAGGCCCGAATTCTTCGCGAGCTGTCATACCAGATACTGTCAGAGCTTGCAAAGAAAATGGAAACGATACACTACATTCCTGGAGATGCCATCATTAAACGGGGGTCTAAGAAAAGCAAAATCATTTACATTACATATGGAGATATTGAGGTAAGATATTTTATTTGGGGTTTTAAAGTGCTGTTTTAAGTAGTATAATGCCCATTGTGGACTGAACACGCAATTAAATATACATGGTTCTCTTATTACACAGTAAAACTCTTTGGAGTCGGTCTTACATTGTGAGGATTGTGGCTAACCAGGATTCAGCAGCATCAAGCGTTTTGGTTTTTTACTTATACGTCACGACTTTGCACCCAGAGTGTGAAGAGAAAATTTTGTATACTGTGCTGTCCATCGACGGTAAAACAAGACGTATCATAGATGTTGACAGCGGAGGACGACAATACCGCAATACTGCGCATGACGCGTGGCACAGTGCTGACGCCGTGCGGCGGTTCCGTAGCGGCGGCGGTGGGCCACTCGCACCTGGCCGTGCGCGCCGCCACCTTCTGCACCGCGCATGTGCTCACAGCATCTGCACTCTGGAGGGTTGTGTCCAAACACTCCGTTACGCAAGATCATGCAGGACCCATACTGGCTGCTTTCACAGTTCGTATTGCTATCTCTGTTTCTTCAACGTTTCATCGTCTTTGTCGTCTCATAGCCTAAATTTTATTACAGGTCAGGTTTTGTGTAATTATTGTGAATTAATTTTGCGAATATTCGACATATTAAAATAAAACCAATTTACGGACTTTATCGCGTTATATATTGACATTAACAAAATCCCGACGTTTCGGACTCTTTACAGCGTTCATGGTCGCAGGCAGACTGATGTCGTATTTATTGAAGCTAACCAGCTAAGCTAGCTAACTCTTTCACTTTAATAATTAGTCATCCGATTCATGCAGATTGGATTTAGATTTAATAGAATCTATAATAGTGTTCCAAGCAGGTGGTAAGACGCAGCCATCTTCTCTATTGAAATTTGAGTGTTTTATCATTTCAATTGACTGAGTGAATCATCCTGGGTAAGAATCGGTTTTCCTTTGCAAGGACTTGTGGTTTGTCAAATTTGATATAATGCTGGGCCTTGTCAAGTGTGTGTTAACAAACTGCCGACATTTTGAAATGGCGGTGATTGACATCAGCGATGTTTTCTTTTTGTTTGGCCTATTATATGAGAGACCGCAATTACTTGCATCTTGTAGAAGTATCTTGTATGGTAGTGACACTTGACAGGCGGTAAGAACTAACTGATCATTTTATGCGGCTTGAAACAAGTTTTTAATAAAGCACGCTTCAAGATGTAGGCTCAATCTTGTCAGTGACTCCTCGTACATACGGTAGTACGGCAGGTAAGGGCTCTACTGTGGCACGTTTCACGCAGTTTCTGTTGTGACAGGGGCGCGGTATTTGGAGCTTGTTGTCGTGCAGTACTTGCTTAACATGCATTGCTTAACATTAACAACACCCACTTTATCATTAACCCATTTACCGTCCCTCTGTTTAGCACGGGTCTCCATTTAAAATGAGAGGGTTTAGACTGTAGTCTATCATGCGGGCCTATGGTGGATTGACAGATATCACGCATGCAGGTTTTCGCACGATGTTTTCCTTTACCATTTCGCATATGATTGCGAAAGGATTCTCGTCAGTCAATCAGAGTTTGGACTCGAGATCGATGACTTAGCAGTCCAACGGACATAATTATCACTTGGATATATAATGTCACTAAATGGGAATAAGGCGTATTTAAGACTTGACCATGTTCGGTCTTTGGCCAGTCTATATTTTGTTATGTCACCAACTTTGCTTGTAAATTTTGATCATGTCCATGTAGGTGAACAATCTTGACTTATCCATAAGAAGACTGATCCATTAATGAAGATTGTTTGCAGGATCACATCGAAAGAGTGAAAAGGCACTACATAACGAAGATACCAGATGATGCCTAGTAAGTATTATTTCTTGATTTGAATTTCAGACTTGAATTAGTCTGACGCGCATCGGACGCGTATTGAAGACGTCAGTATTGAAAGCGTCGGTATTGAATGCGTCGGAATTGAAGGCGTCGGTATTGAATGCGTCGGAATTGAAGGCGTCGGAATCAAAGGTGTTGGAATTGAAGGCATTGAAGAAATCGGTATTAAAGTTGTCAAGATATTACAGATTAATGTAATAGAAATTATGATTCGGTGGAATTTTTGTATTGTTTAACTTCGAAAGTAATCGGATTACAATTTATGATTGTCAGCTACAAGAGCAGTATAGTGCAGTTCAACCGCAACCTGATGGCGCTGAAGAAGATGAAAGATGAGAATGGAGTCTGTGTGCTCGCCAGCTCAGACGTGTTCTTGGAGATTGCCGGCTGCTATATTATGAGAAATGTAAGGCTGTCAATCTTTCAAAGGAAGCCTTAGGGTCTAAGAACTTGATAATCCGATAGCAAACGTCTACAAATTTTACAACTTACGCAGCACCTAGTAGAGATATGATAATATCCCTCTCCCAAATAAATAATGCTTTCGCGATCATTTATATTGACACATACCTACATGGTAATTATTTAATTTTTAAATTCACTTACAAAACGTGAATCTGGTTGCCAATGATATTTTCAACTTTATTCTTATTATCAAGATCTCAATTTATTAAGAGCAATGTCGCTCTTCGGTCGTACTTAAATTTTTTTTTCAACTTTACCTCAGTAATTTACAGAAACGGTGGCTGAAGTTCGAATGCATTCAAAAGTCACTTTGTATAGGTATTACAGGTATCTCCCTATTTTTCCACTCCAGCGTCCGGACGCTACCCTGACGGACCAGTCCGATGAAATATGTCTCCGGCCAACGTTCCCCTACATCCTACAGCCGTCTTCGTCACTTCTGGTTGCATGGAACGCCTGCGTTGCTACGCTCATACTTATCGTCTGCATTGTAAGTGTCCCACTGATTATTATTATTTATCATAATTCTGAAGTAGTCCATGTCATCCGATTATGATGAAAGGGTGTGCTACGCGGGTTTCTGCCACAATAAATAAGATACAAAAGGGACATATAAGTACAAGATAAGTAAATTTATTAATAGGACTGGTGTTGTTTTATTTAATTTTATTAATTAAGGGATAATAAACAGCTATAACATCTAAATATATATAAAACTCAAAGGTGACTGACTGACTGACTGACATAGTGATCTATCAACGCACAGCCCAAACCACTGGAGGGATCGGGCTGAAATTTGGCATGCAGGTAGATGTTATGACGTAGGCATCCGCTAAGAAAGGATTTTGATAAATTCTACCCTCAAGGGGATAAAATAGGGGATGAAAGTTCATATGGAACAAAGTAACTATTCCACGCGGAAAAAGTCGCGGGCAAAAAGCTCGTAGTATATAAAATAATGGATTACAGTTAAACAGAAATAAGTAATTTTGCAGCCCACGACATTAGTGTTTGATGTACCTGCATAATATTAAAAATAATAGGGTTAGTGAAAAATATATTTAATTATAGTTCGTTCGTATTTCCCCGAAACGAGTGTTAGGAGAATTTACATGGCGTTAGTCTTGACTTGAAAATATTGCTTTTGCAAAAATGCTTGAAACTGTTTTTGAACCGATATTAATAAAGAAAATTATTTTTATTCATGGGCATTACTTACCTAGTTATGGTAAAAATATTCATGAGGTCATCATGATTCGCTACGATGCATTGTGTTTTCTTGTGCACCACAGGCTCACCCGTACAACTTGATATTCTGTAAGACTGTAATGTTGGATTTCAAGTTCTTCGATAACTTCGCGACTGCTGTGTTCGTGCTTGACCATTTCGTGTATCTATCCACCGGAGCGAACGTAGAAGAGGGTAATTTATTCTCTTCTTTTTTGTAATAAAAATAATATTTTTGGTAACAATTTTGAATTTTTAGTACCTAGGCTCGTCCTCTAGCCAGATGTGATCGGGTTGGATGTACCTACCTATAGTAGAACAGCAGTGCTCGCCCGAGGCAGAGGTAGCTTTACCGATCGGGAAATACACGCATACTGGATCAAATATGTATCTCAAATTGGCCCTAAATCTTGATACTTTATATCACAATCAATGAAAAAAATGTTCTTTGGATCGATCGAAATGTTGTTGACAGATATTTAGATTTATTGAACATCGTTTGATGTACTGCGATATCTTCTAAAATAATTGGATAATAATTTTATGATTGTTGCCAGGTGTACCTATAACCTTCACGCAGACGTCATCGCAACAGATGCGCAGTCACTGGTTTGTTCTGGATGTATTGGGCACACTCCCCATCTTCGAGTTCGTTGGTGATGGACGCTTCGCTGGTATCAACAAGCTTCTTAGGCTCCCCAAGGTATGGTTCAAGATTCAAAGAATTATATGTACCTTCAACCAAGTAAAATTATGATCATTTTTGAGACGATATTTCAATTGACATTAAAGGTAAGGGTGAGGGTCTGGGCGTTTGTGTATGTGAGAATTTGTGTTTGTAAACGCACCCACGATACAGGAGAAAATCCTAGTGTGGGGCAACGTTTTTTTAAAAAAAAAAAAAAAAGATGGCAGGATAGACTGGAATCTTACTTCAAAGATTGGACCGTAAAAGCCTTGAATCAAGAGGAGGAAGAAAGGCCTTTATCCTGCCATGGGATAAATTGGTTTGATAATGATAATTTCAAATGCTGAAGATTTGTGTAAACTGCATCAACTGGCCGTATTAAGCGCTACTGCTACGCTAGAGCTCTTGGCCCATTCCTAGCTCGAAGAAAGCTTTATGAGATTTCTTCAGCTCGGGAGTTTAAATTTGTGCCCGGTTCATAGTAATAGAATCGTTTTCTTTGTATGGGATCCAAAAAACTGTGAGTGTACATCAGTACATTTCTGTTTAGATACCGATGTGATGATGGTATCCATTTTTTCTTTGTTGCTCTCAGTTGTTCCGTGTACTCAAAAGCATGGAGGAGAGTTGTGTATACCGCAGCAATGTGCTCCGGTTCCTCTCCTACACATTGCTGCTGCTCATCGCTTGTTACCTCATCGCATCACTTCAGCAGGCCTTCATGTGCTTTCAGTAAGTTCCTTCTAGTACCGAATATTCAATTTCCTTTTTCTCAAAGATTGTTGTAATGTTACTTAATAATCCTAATATTAATTTTGGTGTACTAAAAGCAGCCCTTACAATATCGATGATATTTACAGTAGGGTTGTTTAAAGGGGGCAAAATCGATCTAGAAAAATATTTTTCTCCGCGATTTCACGCACAAACTTGCATTGCCCATTATTTAGATTTAAGCGAGACATTTTAAATTTGTTTTAGAACTAGAGAGAGTCTCATGTCACCCTGTAATAAATATGGGAAGAAATTTGAAACCTGTTTATCTGCCAGCCAAGTCAACTCTGGCCCGGATAAAGTGGTTTTGGAAGCGGCCTTTTAGAGTAGTTTTCTTGGATGGACATTATATACCTTAGATGCCTAATTCTCTGTTCAGGTCTGGTTACTGCCTGGTGACGAACTTTACGCACAAACCTTTCTGGGAAAAGAAACCACTTGACGAGGAATCAGTTAGCAACAGGCTTGCTTTCAGCCTTTATTGGGCTATATCTATGATCAATTTTACCTGTAAGTGAAAAAAATTTAAAGGTTTTAAGAGTTGCTTTGTATCATTATTTTGAGCTTTTGATAAATTGAAACGAAGGATGTGTCATGGTATTATATCGCTATTTTTGCTAAAACAATGCTTTCACAGAATCACAGAAACCACCATTATAGTAAACATCAATCCGTTCTTTTGGACACAAGGCTTATCAGTATTACCTACTCTAAGTATACCAAGTTAAAAGTGAATCTATTGTTATTTAGTTCACAGGGACCCTTTAGGCCAAGGTAACTGGAAAAACATGATAAACACTTTGATCATTCTGGAGATATGCATAGTTCTGCGTACCTTCATGGAGGCTGCCTACTCTGCTACGATCATGGTCACTACAGCTCCAAGGTATTTATTTCTTCTGTTAACTCACGATGAGATGGGATGGTGTCGTGAGTCACTTAGTATTTCAATCTAACTTTATGAGCATAGTAGCTGAGAAATTAGCTTCTGCACTATGGGTTCCATGAATGGTCCACGGTTTCTAATCTGTATCAGATTTGTTGTCTAATGATATTAAATGACAAGGACTGATAGATTATATAGGCTATTGTCATTCCGAAGACAATAAACAACAATTTGACGGAATGAAATAGCAAACTTGTGGCCCTTTGCGTTTGGTGATATTATTTAGAGTTTGTCAGTCAGTAAAGGGACCCTAAAACCCTTATACATAGTTAGCCTGTGGTGGTGGTTATTGTAGTTGAACTAGGTACTAGTGATCGGGAAATTATAACTTTAGTATAAAGGACAAGCAAAGTAATTGTTAAATTATTTAAATTGACAGGGAAGCTTATGGATCTCGGATAGCAATGGTGAAGAATTTCTTGATCAGGAATGAGGTGGATCCTCTTTTGAGGAAGCGATTCATCGGGTACCTACAGCTTTGCTGGCACACTGATAAGGTGATATTTTAATTTCTCGAAGTGTCCTCACCGAGGATGTAAAAAGAGCCGAGCTTTCTTTTCCCGTTTTTTACTTAGGCCGGCCCGCTCTGAGCCAGTTGGTTTGAATTCACCTTTAAAAAATCTGACAGCCTTCCCTTTATGCCAGCGAGGTCCGATAACCGTTAACTTTTGGTCCTGGCCAGAAGCCCATTTGGCCTGGTCACCTTGGCCGTTTATATTGTTGTAATTATCTATAAAGTTCACTCCAAAAGAAAAGCACGAGGCCTACCTAACACTCTCTGGATGGCTCTGTATGTACAAGACCGTATATAGCTGGTAAATTCAAAAGAGTCACTTACCTTTTGATGTGTTAAAGCTGTAGAAAAATACCTGCGCAGGGTGCAGGTGACTAATTGGCGAAATCTATACATATAAAATGCTTTGCCCTGAATGATTGACTGACGGATAAACGCACAGCCTAAACCGCTGATCGTAGAGACCTGAAACTTGGAGGGTGTGTTCTTTGCATGACGAAGGCATCCGATAAGAAAGGAATTTCCGAAATTCTACCTTCTGGTGAAAAGCGGGGTAAACATTTGTATGGAAGTCCGTCATTTTTAGTGGGTGAAATTGCGGGGTACAGCTAATTATTAATAATCCATCTCTGCATTGTTTTCCCAACTGGAATTGACATAATTATAAGATCTATAAAAGTGAACTCAAAATTCGATCCTCAGTAGGCAAAACAAGCGACGGTTGTCTAATGGCTAGGGCGTCGGACTTGCGATCATGTGGTTAACGGTTCGAACCCACCCATTGCACTACCGACGTGAATCCACTCGTAACACAAGCATTTTAGCTTAGCACGAGGGGTTAACAAGAATACTAGTAATGTGCCATCCACATTGCTAGTAAGCATTAAAAAAAACAGAGATAGATTATTACTTTGAGCCGTAAATTGGCACCCTGTAGCAATACAGGGTGCCAATTTACGGCTGAAAAAACTGAAAAACGATCTCATATGCAAATATGAGATCGCTTTTCAGTTTTTCAGTTCTGTATTTTTCCGAATTTAGTGCGTTATATCGTACTAATATACGTAGTTATAAGATACAATAAATTATACGCATGAAATGACGTTGTTCTATCCAGGCGTACAAGATAACTCACAAGAAGCAATCGATATTCTTCGACCTGCCGCCACACGTGTTTCAGGATATCGTCGGCAGAAACCGCATGAAGTACCTGATGGTCATTCCATTCATGAGAGTACGTACTTGAACATATATGCTAATAAATTAAACTGTGATTTTGAAATGAATAATGGTCCCATGTTAAAGAGGGCAAGCCTCAATGCAACCAGATAAAAACTATACCGGCAAACTGTGTGTATATTGAATGTAAATAAATATTTTTTGGCTTAGGTTTTTTTAGTTTTACTTGGTTAATGCCTATAGGTCTGCCTCTTATTACATAGGACCTAAACATTATGGCGAACTGTAGGTCTACATCAGTACATCTCTGCCTAGGGTTACCATCCGTCCGGGATTCCCCGGATTTGTCCTAATTTAGAGTGTCCGGGAAGTGTCCGGTTGGGGTTTATTTGTAGGTTTAAAGGGTTTTTAAATCACCTCTTTCAAGTAACGTGCGACAAGCGCGCCGAGCCACAGGACCACCGGGGTACCACGCGCTTTGTCCATGTCCGAGTTCGAAAATCCGTGGTTTTCACGCTTCTTGTTCTAGGTACTAGAATTTTAGAGATGGCAAATCTATCTCTGCCTAACCCTTCGAATACAGGCCTCATAGTATGTTATGTTAATATGTCGTTGTTTCAGCATATCAATAAGGAGAATCTTAAAAATGTATCATCTTCCGCAAAACTGTTTTACACGTCGCCAAACGAGATACTACTCAATACTGGAGAACTTACTAACGAGATCTATATCATTAAGCAGGGCATCTGTGAGGTCAGAGCACTTTAAGTCATTTTAATGCAGCTTCCAGCTTTCAGAAAAACTCAGGGCAGGCCTTGTGGCTAATTAATGACAACTCTGATGAATCGATGTGTAAGGATAACTTGCGTTTACCGCAGTCAGTTTAAGGATGAGTGTGTCAAAACTCTCAATCTTAGCAAACTAAGACCTGTCCGTAATTTGGTGAAAACGCTAAGATGATATATGAACGCCTTACGACAATCGTTACTAATAAAATCAGAAGCGCGAAGTATTTCATTCGATATTAAAAAAAACCGATTTGGAGTAAATTCAGAGATGAAAACACCTAATAAAGTTTACATCCGTGATAATTTCAAAGTTTTATTACAACATTTAGTTAATGGTACTCCAGCTTTTGTCGGTTCTCCTACTGATGTGACCGGCCCATTGTCACTTCAGCTTGCTAATCCTTTGAGCTATGTCGGTAACATGGCGTTTACTAGGAGACGCCTACGTCCAGCAGTGGACGAATATAGCCTGATGATGATGATGATGTTGATGATGATTTAATGGTGTATGTTTTTGTTTTGACCTTAGATTCTAGATCCGGTGTCTCATAAATCCATCGGTCATTTGTCCGCGAAGAATCATTTTGGTGCACTGTTGTGTTTATTGCGTTAGTATAATATCTTTCTTATTAGAAAACGTTTATTAAGCGTATCTTAAATAAACTGGGCATTTCTCTCTAGTTTAATTAAGGATATAGACGGGTAGGTATATACATATATACTTAAGAGGTATACAAGGTGTTAAATGAGGGCTACCGCGTGAGAATTCGCCGATAGAGGCGCTAGTGTATGAGATCTCTGAAATGTCAAATTACACTGTTTGTGGTTGGACAAAGCGGGTTTATTACTACATAATCAACCATTATACTGTCCCACTGCTGGGCACGGGTATCCTCTCAGAATGAGAGGGATTAGGCTATAGTCCACCACGCTGGCCCAGTGCGGGTTGGCAGACTTCACACGCCATCGAGAAAATCTCTCAGGCGTGCAGGTTTCCTCACGATGTTTTCCTTCACCATTTAAGCGCGTGATAATTAACTATTAATACGCACATGACTTCGAAAAGACAGAGGTGCGTGCATTGGGTTCGAAATCGAGACCTTTGACTTGGCAGTCCAACCGTAATACCACTAGGCTATCCCTGCTGCTGCACTGTTTATTACTAATTAGCATAATTTAGTGAACATTTGGCAATATGTGAGATTAATTATGGCAAATGTGAGTTACTAGGTCAATGAATGTTGGTGTTTTGTGACAATTTTATGTTTCGGAAACATATGTGTCCTTTTTTTCCGAACAAAACGGGACACCCCAACCCTCTCTGGTTGGGGAGCCAAACTGGCTTCATTGTTTACATTACCTTCAAACTGGATCACATAATATAGATATTATTGCTTAGCACATCACTCATTTTAAGCCACATATTATATATATAAATGATGTAGGTCTGCCTTCGTACTACACGGTCCGCGCCGTCACTCACGTGCAAGTGTTCAACGTGCCTAGGAAGGTCCTCATGAACGCGGTGGAGTCGTCACAAATAAAACAGGCGATTCGGTATCTGAAGACGACACCGGTATTTTGTGTCTTTAATTCATTTGTACTTAATTTTTTTAATGAATTAAGTCTGCAATCTGAGGCCAGTCCGTCCGGAAAGAGTCGAAGTCGTCGTCCCAGCCCTTTCCCGAGATCAGTGGAAGGAGATGGGGAAACTTTTGCCCAGCATTGGGATCAAATAGGTTGGAAAAAAAGTCAGCAAATGGGCTGACGAGCCATCTGGTGGTAAGTTTACCACCTGCCTTTGCCTGGAGACTTACCGCCTTATGCTAAACGTTAATGCTTATCTAATGATAAGCATTAACGTTTAGCATAACGAACTCTGTGAAGGAAACTTTCTTTCTTTATTCTTTCTTCAAATTCGACAAAACCCCTTAGTTCTGAAATACCAGAAATTTAAGTTTTCCGATTGAAAGAGAAAGATATCGCTCTACACTTTGAATAGCGCCATTCCTTGGTGATAACCTAAAAATTATCGCAATAACTCGTCTTGGTATGGCCTCTGGACTATGTTATGTAATGCTGGAAAAATAAATTTAGAGTAAGCTATACATCAAATTAATTAAAAATCCCATACTCGTAATGTTTTTGGCACAGGAGTACCACCGTCTGCAAAAGCGGATACCTTCGTTCGCCAAGTATGAGCCCCCGCCTCCGACAGCCAACATGATGCACTTCCGTCTACCCCGGAAACATGAGCCCGATACTGAATTCTTGGCACCGTTCGTTTCGCTCGGCTTTCTGTCTATCTTGCGGTAAGGCTCAAGCTGTGAAGTGAAAGGTAACACTGCCTATCATTACGTATTTATAAAAAAAAACTGTAAATAGATTTACTAACCTAACTGGCGACCTCTGAGATAAAACACCGAGACAAATTCAGGGAATCATGGCCTCTTTTAAAGTCCAGTCATAGTACTTAGTAGCAATTATCAAATCAAATCAAAATCATTTATTTTCAGGCATCTATGGCCCATAGATATATACCTTACACACTAACATATATAAAATAAATAACAAATGATGTTAGTATATAAACTTAACCTATGTTAGTAAGTCACTTCACTTGGCACTAGTCACTGTCACAGTGCGTTCTTGTGGCACTTGTCCCCGGAAGCGACGGAACACCACGTCCTGCGGCCAGAAGTCCTCTTCCATGACGAGGTGCAGATAACACGTTGGTACTCGCACTACAAACGCCATAAATTAATTATGTGAGTTCCAATGTAGGACAATGTCTGAAATGCCCTTTTGAAGAAAGAGTCATAGGGGGTTTAAGTAGACCAGTCCCATCTGACGGCACGCATGCATCAGTTATTGGATAGCCCGACCATAACCTAGGGAGGTAAACAACCCGTACAGTGTGAAACAACCGAATGGCCACTTGTAGAAAAATAACCTAAATATGAAAAATAGCAAATTTTACTTAGAGGAACCTGAATTAACTGGAATTTGGTTCATAGTATTGGTTTTTGAAGTAGGTATTGGGTTATTCATAGTAAGCATATCTCAGTACAGGGACTCACAACTGCCCCGTAAATGGGGCTGATAGACTTTATTTGACAGCTACGTATTTCCACGATACACGATTCGACCCGACGGCAAGTACTTGGTGCGTTACGAGTGGTTCCGCGTCACCTGCGCCCTGTGCTCGGCGCAGCTGTTCCCCCACTACACCTACCTGGTGTTGCAGTGGCCCTGGCTTTACTACGGCGCGTTATTCCTAGATTTGTCTGCATGGTTTGATATGTGAGTACGCCTTCAAGATATGTAGCTTCTTTCCATAAATATCTTGATGATTACGTGACTAGTTTTGGGCTCACAAGAACAATTTTTCCTCCTCAGCCTACCTCACACACTAGTCCAACCGGTAGTAATGAATTCGTCGAATGCGTCATATACGTCAAGCATAAAAGTAGAAAGAAAGCTTTCCTTTTAACTTAAAGCTTTCCCTGTAGGCTTTGTATGGCGGAGAGCGCATAATTTGCATGGAACGACACGTGCGCTCTGTCGTGCGTTTGTGTAATTTATGCAATTTATCCGGCGGTTTGTAGGCACTTAACTTTCGTGCCTGAGCGACTAATGAATAAGAGCAATAATTTTGTATTGTTGCAGTATGCAACGCATGCTAATAGGCTACTTCAATGAGGATGGAATCTTGGTGTACCATCCTTCCAGTACTGCAGCTTATTACATAAAGGGAGCGTTTATCGTGGATCTATTCGGATGCGTTTCACTTGAAAACTTGGAGGCAACTCGCATGGAGAGCTATGGTGAGAATTACACACTGGCAAATCTCATAGAAATTGTTAAAAATGACCATATTATAATATACACCTTTTTGAGGTGGACAAGTTGGTCAATGTCCGCTGTCTTTGTGTTTTAGGGTCCCCTACCTCAAAAGGAAAACTGACACATTTAATAGGAATATTTAGTTATCTCTCAAGACGCTTTCCCTCAGGAACGCGTGGAGTTATCAAGTTTGAATTAATATCTGAAGATCTGGCATAACTCTAATTATCAATATCGAATCCATCCTTTCATTTACTGGTGATTAAAATAACTTCTTTTGGTGGGAATTAGAGGACAAAATTCGCGTGACGCCGACGGAGCAATTTCTGATGCTGAACCGACTCATGCAGTTGTACCGGCTGCCAAGCGCCATGATGGTGCTCAAGGACTACATCGAGAGACGGGACATTCTCATGGTGTAAGATCTTCATTATCTAATATAAATAAACGAGTAACCTCGATTGGCTTATTGTTGTTGTATGTAGGTAATCTGCTAAGGTCGGTTTTCTTAATCGAAAAACGTGTTGACTTTTTTAATTAAATTTAAAAATCTATGAAATGTATAATAATTTAATAGGTAGAATGATCTATCACCCTATATGCGTCCACTGCTGGACATAGGCCTCTCCTAGTGAACGCCACAGAGCCCGATCTTCGGCTTTCCTCATCCAGTCACAATCATTCTACCTTGTTGTACACAAATAACATCAATTCTGTTTGTTAGACTTAAGTAAATACTTACTTCGTGGTTCTTACTTACTTTCCTTGGGCAGGAGGCGGTAACTGTGGAGCCAATTTTCTTTAATCAGGAGAGCCTTAGTACTTTTATAGTCTTTTGAAATTAATGTAATTATCACATTAATTAATTGTTTTATTATATTTCAGGTTCCAAGCGATCCCCTTGTTCATGGCGATGCTAAACATTCTGACCTGCTTCATGGTATTCTATTCCGTTAAGATATTTTACTCCGTAGACAAAAATGGCAATTATGATTGGATTATCGAGCCATTTCCTGACCCCGGAGGATCGTGGTTGCATCTGTTTCGCAACACATGTAAGAATAGAACTAAGAACAGAAAAACTAAGAACAGCTATGAGATGCGGTAGAGATTATAATTAAGTTTCTTGACAATTTTGACATTATATTTTAACGACGATTCAACGTATACTATGACAGGGAGTTGGACCTTCCTGTAAAGCTGGGTCTTTTGACTATTCGTGAGAAAATCTCGAACATTTGTTCACACTTTAGGCTCACGTATGATCGCGTGACAGCATGATAAGTCAATAATTGTCGCGCCCAAACATATCACTGCTGCCGCGGCTCAGCACTGTTACCTATTCTGTGCTGCGGCAAAGGCGTGGTCGCAGTTTTGTCGTGTTGGATATGCAAGTCGGCAAGTTTTGTACTCCAGCTCAAGGTGTAGGGTTTGTCAAAGTTGAATATTTTCAGTCACGTATGGTCACTATTATCGACTTTTATATGCGTCAATGAATTTCAACCATTGTCCTCTAAAAAGACCAGAACCTCGTCAGTGCAACGCCTGTTCGGGCACATGCCACTCACTGTGCACGGCGGGATGAGTATGAGTTGCTGACAAAATAATCTAAGTAGTCTAAATAGTCTAATATAATCATAATTTCATTATTGGCCACCACTTACTTAATACGCTTTCTGCAGTTCGCTTCAACCTGACGTCGACACCATGGAACTTGCACTTGGCGACGTACTTCTGGGTGGTGTACGAGTGCAGCAGCACAGGCTACGGTGTATTCAACCCCAGCAACCAGACTCTCATGCAAGTGTTGTTTATCGGGATGGCCAGCAGTGAGAATGATTCTATACTATATATATATATATATATAATTTTAAAAGAATTACCGTTTTTTGTAACTCATTTATTGACTGGACTGATTTTGACGGCACATAGTTTGAATACTTTTTTATTATTACCTACTAGCTGTAGTTCGTTGTTTCTCGTCTCTAAGGTCAAATCTATTCATTAAAATTGACTAAGCTATTAAGACGTGAAAATGTGCCAGAGTTGCTTTCGCATATTAATAGTATGGATATAGATTTTAAAATGGATTCCAACAGTGTATGTATCGCGAAAATATCGGTCTCCTGTATAACTGGGATAAGGTAAGAATGAGGAAACTTAAACATTTCTATATTCATTAATAAGCAACGCCCGTAATGACCCCCCATGCCAACACAAGTCTATAATACGGGTCTTGATGGGTTAAAGATTAAAGAAAACCCTAAAAAAAATCTTGTGACTTGAATGCGCCGCGCACTGACATGCCACGCGAGTGAGTGACTTTTGCTTTTCAGGGAGAAATACGTAACTATTATTAAATATAAATTAATTAAGTTGTAATAAAAGGTCAATACATTCAGGTACAATGATAATCACGTACTACTCGGTTCGCATCATCAGTATCCGCGCGAACGTGAACAATTCTCTCGCTGGCTTCCAGCAGCACATGAAGGATATCAACGTATACCTCGCCAGAGAGAAGATAAACGAGGAATTGAAAAAGTATGTTTTCTTTTTACATTTAACATTTCATTATTTGTGGGGAAAACTTCTACCAAATAATTAAACACTGAATAATTACACTAACTTGGATAAGTGTTGGGCCTAGTATTTAGTTTGGTATAGTTTTTATTATAGAAGAACATCAACATTAACATCGCGTTGTGGTAAGTAATATGGTTAATTATTTTGTCTTGAATACCTTATTGCCCAACCAGAATGGTCCAGAAAAATTTAAATTCATGCCTTGAGATAGGAAATATAATTAAATGTATGAAACAGCGACTGAGGGCTTCCACCTTAAGGGCAGCCTTCGAAGGAGTTCTGCCCATGCTAGCGGTGTTAAGTCAGTATGAGTCCAACATACCTACCCTGCGACCTCCCCTGGATCAGACAAGTAGACGATACTTTAAGATTTTATACACAATAAAAAAGTTAGAATGCAGTTGTATTTTTTTTTATTCGTTACGCTTACGCTTTACTGTTGGTTTGCCTGATGTTAGGCGATACTGCGATTTACGATGGACCGCGCTTACCTAGAAGAGAATCGATTCGCTCGTGATTTAAAGAAAGCCAGATTATATCTATCAGAGAAGACCCACTCGGAAAGCCCATTCCGCATTTGAGCACGCATGATAAAATGGACTTAGTGTTTCGTTAGAAAATTACAGAGGCTTTACTATGGGTAAAGGATTTATTATAATTGCTTGGTTTTAAGTAATATTTTCGTGTGTCAGAGAAATAAGGCGATACTACGAATACAACTGGGAAAAAATGGGCGGCATCGACTATCGAGGTGTACTCAAACTGTGCGACCAGATCACCCTCAGGACGGATGCTATACTACATATATATGGACCCACGTTCGCTAAGGTAACAGTAGATATGTACCTATATAATCAAGAAAATAAATAAACCGCGCTTTAAAAATACTGATGGAGTGACAAAATTACTGATTGAGCAGCAAAATTCTAAATACAGATATCGGTTATGTTAGGTTAGAACTGTGACCACACATCCCACGAGTCGAGCGAGCGAAGCGAGTGGTGCCCAACTAGCTATTTTATATTTTAGCTAACCGTTTACTTTTTTTTGCTCACAGAGATACGAATACTTTGCTAACCGTTTAACAATAATTAATCACGTTAACTGTGAAGTGTTTTAGAAAAAGTATCCATTACTAGCTACATTCGATAGTTGCTGATACGTGATTTCGGTATTTTTTGCATATTATTACATAAGGCACTAATGGTCAGAAACAATGATAACTCATACGCGCGGTCAAGCTACACAGGGACTAATGCATGCGTCAGCTGCCCTCCGGTGGGACTGGTCTACCCAAAGCCGCTATGGCTCCTTCTTCAGAAGGTGATTGCCTTGAATTGTTACACTCATATATTGCTTTCGATGTCTCAAAATTAAAAACAATAATTTTTAAAAGTCTAATGAAAAGATCTATTATTTACGATAGGTTAGGTTATTCATTTAGGACTGGTGTATGTTTTTGGATTCCATGTAATAGGAAGCGAGCCTATTGCCACTAACTGGGATAACAAATCTGAATTCGGAGCTGCTATGGAGAACTTTTAATAAAACCCAATAGTACTGCTTGACCTGGGAATCCTATCCGGAAGTTCCTGCTTGGACTGGCCTTCCTTGGCTGAAATTAATGAATGATTAATTTCAGCCTTAACTGATTTCCATAACTTCTCCTTTTGTAAGACTTCCTGCGAATAATTGTCATTCATTAATTCTTACATAGTGTCCTTTGCTGGTAAATGTGGACGTTTCCTTATTACGCATCATTGGGCGCGCAGTGCGAGGCGTATACTTCCTTCGTGACATGAAGATCATTGAGCTTCACGACATGGTCACCGACATGTACTTCGTGGATTACGGTAGTGTAGAAGTTAGAGTGACGAAAGGCGAAATGGTTTCTACCGTACGACTACCGAGGGGCAGGTACTAAACTAACACTTTTTTGATTTCCCTTGAATATTTGTCCATATTCTGATTATGTGTGTTCTTTCCACGAGTACCTAGTGGTAATAGAATTTGGTACTTCTTCATATCGTGTCAATGATTTTGCACTACGAAATGGTTTCTATCGTACGACTACCGAGGGGCAGGTACAAACTAACACTTTTTTGACTTCCCTTGAATATTTGTCCATATTCTGATTGTGTGTGTTCTTTCCATGAGTACCTAGTAGTAATAGTATTTTGTACTTCTTCTTATCGTATCAATGATTTTGCACTAACTATAGTGTACTCGTCCATGTTGGAGACCAGTCTAGCCAGATGCGATTGAATATCAGTATAGTACTCGAGTCCACAACCGTTCTGGGCAATACTATTATCCTAAGGTCGGACTGCTTATCACCCTTTTTCAGATTTCCAAATGTCACTAACGATTGTCATTAGTATGACTAACAGGACCGACGACTTTACGTGCTATCCTGGGCATCTAGATGTATTGAGAATGGTCATCCATCAATAGACCATGGACAGCCACAGCACGGCGTAGCCTTGATCGATTGTGATAGATTGTGGGGCAGTAACTGATATTATTCTTGGTGTAGTGTTTTCGGCAATATTGAAGGCACAGCAAGCCAGAGAAGTCCCTATGCCGTGGTAGCCACCGGACGACTCCACGTGTTGATGATCAACGCGCAGGCCTTCGCAAATGTTACGAAGGACTTTCCCGAAGTTAAGGAGCGAATAGCCAAATCCAAGTCTGACAAGGTATGATTTCGGAACAGATACTACAGATAGCTGTAGCCCGACCGGGATAGGCAGACGTCCTGATGAACACCCATAGTTGCCGGTATGTTTTTAGGTCCTATGTAAAGTAAGGCAATCCTATTGCCATAAACCGCAAGTAAATTCCCACCTGTTTGTCGTCTTGTAACGCCAAAAAAGACACATTGTCGGCTTCGATAACGTGGTCAATTGCTCCACAGAAATACATCTTGGGTGGCGAAGCTCAGGTGAAACAGAAACGCAATGTTCCCACAGGCCCACCACCAAGAAGCAAGAAGAGCCTCCAGAAGTACATCTTCTTTCAAGAAGGCGTGATACAGCATTACTTGCTTGTCATCTGCATGGGCTGCATCTATTTGGACATTTATAATGCCGGATTTATGGTTACCATCCAAATGAATTCCGTATTTAAAATCGAAAATAGCTTTCTTCTTCTGTTTGTAAATGTGTCTTGTCTGTTTGTAACTACGGGAATGATCAGACCTGACGATCATCAATGATCTCTGAATCTGATGTGTGATACCCACACGATTATGTTTTATTATAAGCCGTTACTGTCCTAATGCGGGGCAAAGGGCAAAAACATTAAAAAACAAACAAACTACATTCAAGGCAAATATAATTTATTATATTATAATTAGGCAAACTATATTCTTTATTATCATTAAATAACAGATGAATATATACCTATATATTTTAGACCGGATCTTAGACTACCATTCACATTAGCTTCTTCTAGTGGCGACTGGCGACACTGATATCGAAATCGGATCGGAGTTATTATTCTCGATTTCAGGACAACAGTGCGTGGCTACTTATTTCGTTGTATTCTTTGGACTTTTGCTTCGTGTTGAAGATATTGACACAACATTCTTTGCCATTGCTTGTAACCAGTAAAAGTATGAAGACTCTTATGCTGCCCATACGGAGATTGTGAGTATTTGTAACGTGTGTAGGTATTCGTAATGTTTAGTTTAGGATGTAAAATTCATAATTGTAATATAAATATCGTTGCACTCATGGGAAGAGAGAGTAGGTATTTCTCATATGGACATAAAACATTATATTATTATTTATCTAGTAAATGTCATCTCGCTAGTGTAGGCTCGTTTCTATGCATGGGAATCGAATTGTTTTCGAACAATACCTAAATTCTTCTAAATTTTAATGATGACTGATGGGTTTTCTAATGTCCCTGGTTGCAGGTATTTCAAGCAGGACTTTAAGTACGACTTCATATCAATACTGCCGCTAGAGCTGTTTAGCTTTGCCGCGAAAGAGACGAGCTGGGCTTGGTTCGCTGTGTTGCGCCTCAACCGGACCTTTAGAGTTGTAAGCGTCTCCTATTGTACACTATTAGATTATATTATATTAGATTATATATATGAACTTGCATGACGCATTGCAAGAATTTGCAAATTGATTCGCATACCTTCTTTGTCTTTTTATCTATAACTAGCTACCCGCCCGCGGTTTTACCTGCGTTGCTCCGTTCCTAAGAGGCGTAGCGTGATGTATATAACCTGACCTTCCTCGATGAATTAACTATCCAACACAAATATAATTTTTCAATTTAAACCAGTAGTTCCTGAGATTCGCCTTCAAAGAAACAAACTCTTGAGGTTAGTAGGTGTAGATAACATTGCAATCCTGTTTTTCCGATCCTTTTTTTACGTAATATTGATGATATTAAAACTCAGTGAAAGTTATTTATATAAAATTACTTTATTTTATTAGCGGATAAAAATATGCCATCTTGAAATAATCACCATAGAGTCCGTAGAAGAAAGAGATATTGTTATTGCCTTAGAAAGAAAGTGGACTTAAAACGACTCGTTCGGGTTTTTTGAATGTACAGGAAATCGACCCTGGTCTTCCCAAAGAACCGGATTATGAACGGTTATTAAATTGTATTTAGGTTTTCAGAGCTTTCTAAAGAATGTTATATGTCTAAGATGGATTCGATTTTATCTTTCACTGTTAAAATTGACGATTGACGATTTGTGTATGTGAGAATTTGTGTTTGTAAACGCAGCCACGATACAGGAGAAAGGGTTTGTCCACATCACCACGTCACGACGTCGTCAATGTGGAACGGTGCGGTGTCGCTGCGCGGTGCGTTGACTTGTACGTACATGTATTTTTACGACACGGTAACGTAAATTTGCACGTCACGTCAACGCACCGCGCCACGACACCGCGTCGTTTCACGTGAACAACGTCGTGACGTGGCGTTGTGGACAAGAAAGAAAGAAGAAGAAAGAAATGTTTTTGTTTTCGCCCTTATGACACACAACAAATCAAAATGCAACTGTACAATCAAAAACTTATATAGTACCTAGCAAAAGGTTGCGCAAAATAGAAAAACAAAAAAGGGGAGCTGGCAACACAACAGGCATGGCCATCTACCAGAGCCACAGATTAAGGAAACTATAGAAGTTTACGAGCATATTTTTATTTACAAGCATAGAATCCTAGGACGGGGCAAGGTTTTTTTTAAAAAAAAACGATATCCGTCACTTAGTCTTTGTAAGTCGTACCTCGACCTTCCACAGTGTTCCACGTTTTAGCTATCATAAACATACTATCATACACATAACCGGCTTCCTCCGTACCAGACGACGGTGTATAAATCCTTGCAACGGCGGAACGAGAGCATTACGGTGAACCTGACGCTCACCACGGTGATGGCAGTCTCCATCTGGTTCACGCTCTTCGTCCACTCTACTTCGTGCATCTGGTACTCCATGGCCATGATACAAGACGCTAGCGTCCCAAATTCGTCGTGGATCTATATCGGTATATTTTTTTGCAATTGCTGTCCCTTTGTTGGGCACCACTAGGTCCTTCTATGTCCTCTTGTCTTGAACTCGTGAACTCTTTGTATAATGTAAAAAGTTAATTTAATATAAGTAATTTTCTTATCGACTCGACTCTTTCGATATCGCCTTCCAACGTAGCACAACTGCTACGTTGGAAGTTCATAATAATCAAGTAGAGCAAAGTATTATTAGGGATTTCTATGTAATTCTCAGTAGCAGCTAGGATTTTTTGTACCCGGTTATTGGGCCTCGCTTATACGTGGAACTTAAAGATACCGACGAACTGGGATGTGCTGGGAATGTGTATCAGTACCTACACCTCTGCCTATCCCGTCGGGGAATACAAGCGTGATGGTATATTATGTTAATAATTGGAATTGTGTGTAAATCCTGTAATAGGCTGGAAGCCTTCGCGTCAGTTATAAAAGGTTTTTTTAAATAACGTTTTTACATGATGCAATAATTTAATATCTAATCTTCCTGTGTAATATTTAGATGGCGGCGGAAGTCACTGCGACAACCATTATCTCTGTTCATTGTACTTCGTGCTTACCACGTTCACGCAAAATGGAGTTGGAGACATTATGCCAAAGAATGCCTCCGAGGTGTGTAACGATATTTATTTCATACATAAGTACATACATACCCTCACGCCTTTCTCCCATAAGGGTAGGCAGAAACTATAAACTGCCACTTGCTACGATTCTTGCTTACTTCTTTTGCTTCTTCCATATTCATACATCTTCTCATACGTACACATAATTTTTTTGTTTTCTAAAAAATCTTATTATTCTTGTGAGTCGCACATTACCAGTATTTTTGTTAACCCCACGTGCTAAGCTAAATGCTTGTGTTTCGAGTGGGTTCACGTCGGTAGTGCAATGGGTGGGTTTCGAACCGGCAACCACATGATCACCAGTCCGATACCCTAGCCATTACGCTACCGCCGTTTCGAAAGAAAAAAGAGAAATTAAGTACTATGATTTTTAGCAGTTTGCAAGATCAGACGACCGTCTTTGGTATAATTAGGTAGTTATAATAATATAGTCTCTCCATTTCCACAAAGTCGATTAGTCAATATAATCACAGTATGACTAATTTTGATGACTTTAATGACAAATGACTTTTATTACTGTCAACAGACTTTTACAAGTCAACTGACATCCTCAGAGGAGAAAAAACTAAACAAACTCAAAGCAATCTGACTTACAAATGTACAATGCAAGACAATACCTGAAAAGGTCTTTGGAAGAAAGTTTCATGGCGGCTTTCAGTAGACTATTATGGACTACCTTTTTGTGATTTTTTTTGCATTTTCCATGCTAAGATTATAAAGTTATTTTAGTAAAGGAAAAATTCAATCGCTGGCAGGATTCGAACATCATACACCAGACCTGCGTCTTCTGGTGTATCAAACCAGAAGACGCAGTTTCGAATCCTGCCCGCGATTAAATTTTTCCTTTACTAAAATAATATTATGGACTATATAATAATATTGTCGTCCCCGACAGAGTCCATGATTGATACCTTTAAAGTTATGTTTAACACCCGTTAACATCGTGGAGTGCAATTGTAATGATTGGTGTGGTGGCAGGTGGTGTTCGTATCAATTCTTATGATACTTTCGACGATGGTGTTCATGGTGTACGTGGGCGAGTTCTCCAGCATCATCCAGTACCAGTCATTCCGTTCGTTCAGCTTCTACAGCAAATACCTCGAGCTACAAGTAAATATCTTACGCAGCTCCGAAAAGATTCTTGTTCGTATAGTTCGAGTAATGTTACTGTCTCCCCTGGCCACGCAGGTGCACCTACTACTGGGCACAAGTCTCCTCTCAGTGTGCCTGTCGCATATTGCTTAGAATAGTTGGCAATGTTGCACCAACCCTGTATTTTTAATTGATTTTTTTCATACCACTAAGGTGGCAAACAAGCATACGGCCCGCCGGATTGTAAATGGTTACTGCAGCCTATGGACGTTTGCAACATCATAGGTATAACTCGCGCGTTGCCGACCCTGTAAATAAAAGAGGAATAGGTGGGTTGGTAGCATAGAAGAGATTAGCGTGATGCTTATCCTATCTGCCACCACAAAGCTTCCTCGCGGAGCTCTGGCTACCTTGCTCACCGTTAGAAACAACAGCTCCCCGTCGGGCAGCTCCAATTGTGAGTGGAATTTTTCGATTCCACTATGCCCTACCTCTTATGATTTTATGATTCACTACTTCGCAGGAGTTTATGAAGAATAATCGAGTGTCCAGTAACCTGGTGACTATAGTAAACAAGTACACGCTGCACCTGTGGCGGGAGACACGTGGCTTACAGGTGCCAAAATTCTTAAGGGACGCGCCCCTCTCCCTCCGCTTGAGGATTATGTCGGCCGCATATTTGCATCACATCACCCGGGTAATGTACTAAGAGATAAAAGATCTAAAAAGTAGATTAAAAATGTGCAAATGTTCAAGAAGAAATGTTTCGAAAACCTCTTGGCTGGGCAATTTTTATTTGGAGTGTGTCAGTGTGCAATGTGTGTCGCACATTATTAGTATTCTTGTTAACCCCTCGTGCTAAGCTAAATGCTTGTGTTACGAGTGGGTTCACGTCGGTAGTGCAATGGGTGGGTTTCAACCGGCAACCACATGATCGCAAGTCCAACGCCTTAGGCATTAGGCTACCCCCGCTTTAATCTCCTCTAACAGTCTCTCATTAAATATCTTACTGTAAATTCTACATATCCCCATCGTGCTAGCTAAACGCTGTCATCAACGCTGACCACGCTACCTATACCAGTGATATGGTACGACGTGTGTTTGGTTATTTATTACTAAACATCAAAATACTTATTATAACATTATTTATTTCAGCATCACATCTTTGAAGAATGCGAACCTGCTTTCCTGAGGCAATTGTGTGGTTGCTTGCAAATATACACTTATAATGCAGGTATATAGGTTATCTTTAAGTTTTGGTATGGAAACCAGGTCAACAATGTACGATGGGTTGGGATCCTATCTCAGTCATATGGGTTGGAATGTGGTGTGAGGCAGGGCGGGTTAAGCTCGCCCACGCTTTTTAACCTTTATATGAATGAGATCGAGGGGCTCAGCAGCATTAGGGTCGGTTGTTTTAGATGGTGTTTGCGTTAACAATATCAGTTGCGCGGATGACATGGCGCTGCTGAGTGCCTCGGTATGCGGTCTCTGAAGGATGATTGACCAATGTGAAGAGTATGCTAAAACACATGGTCTAATCTGTACTGGCAGTAAATCGGAAGTCATGTTTTTGAGACCGTTGGTCGGAGTCCAGATAGTATACCAACAATTAGACTCAACGGGAAACCGCTGCATACTCTCAAATTTAAATATCTACGGCATATCTTGACCCCCGATTTCAAAGACGATGCCGATATTGAGCGAGAGCTGAGGGCGTTATCGGTTAGAGCGAACATGCTGGCCCGCAGATTTCCACGTTGCTCACTTCCTGTAAAAATTAAGCTCTTCCGGGCTCACTGTACGACCTTTTACACGTGCAGTCTGTGGGCTAGATATACTTGAAAGTCCTATAGCGCTCTCCGCGTTCAATATAATAATGCGTTTAGGTTGCTGGTGGGGACTTGCAGAATAATTAATTTCATTTCATTTCATCTCTGGTCGGTAGGGTGCGGGCCAACTCCAACAGTCTCCTAGGCGTAATCGCTAACAGACGACTGCGCTTGTGTGAGCTGTTGTTGCGCCATCTCCCACGGGATGGTGCAGCAATAGGTTGCCTAGCTATGTTGTATGTGTTGTAAATTATATTTGTTACTAACATAGATTTAAGTTTTACTAACATAATGAGTATTGATCACTCAAAAAATAATATTTCTATTGTAATTATGGATCGCCTGCTACGGGAGGCTGATATTTCTCGGCCGGAGGTATTCTATTCAAAAATATTGTTCTCGATGCCTCTGCTTTTTGTAAGGAATTTTATCACAGAATGGTGCTCAAAATGCTTAAACCGCAACGATGCATGAGTGCATCTAACATTGTGATGTTTATTATTAACAAGCGCTTTTGCCCGCAGCGTTACTCGCGTCCTGTAAGATTTTACTTACTTCGGCTTAATTCTGCTTTTAATCAGCGCATCAAGATGAAACATACACGCGATTTTAAGTTAGGCCCCTAGAAATACAACTGTGAAAACTGCATCCAATTTCATGTAGTGTTTTTTGCGTGATGCGTGATGATAAAATTAAAATTCTTATAACTTATTTTTGTCGATGTCAGTGCATATTCGGCCAGCAACCAAGTCCATTCGCCTTCCATTTATATTTATCATTATTTTAAGCGTAGCTTTCAGCACTGAAATAAACTATTATTAACAAGAGAATACAATCGTTTTTGTAGCCATTTCAGCTGTCATTACTGCTTAGGTCGCGACCCGAACACTACACGACAACTTCGTCTCTATCTGCCATGCATAAATATTAAAAAGTTTACTAACCATATTTTGTAATATATTATATTACCTTAGATATGTACGTCGTAAAAGAGAGTGAGATCACGGACTCGATGTATGTGATCCACACCGGCAAGGTGAAGGAAACCTGCGAAGAGATGGACATCATCACTGCCAGAGTGTACCCCGCCGGATCATACTTCGGCATTGTAAGTAAAAGGTTATTACCTTTAGTACAAGAGAAACACAAGTTAAATGTTTTAAATGAAATATTTATCCTCTCAGTTGCAGGGCTTACTACGCAATACGCCATACTCTCACTCGTATCAAACTATGATCAAGTCGCAAGTGCTCAGTCTGAACCTCAACGACTGGGAATACTTACTGAAACACTTTCCAGACAGCAGAAATGCTATTCATAAACATATGAGACAGGTGGGAGATAAAGACATGGATCAAAGCAATTGGCCTGGAGGTGCTCCAGAACCCCTAGTAGTTCATGAGATTGGGCCCCTAACGGAGATAGAAACCACCCACCACCCCAGTGGAACATTTGCTCAATATCCCACATCAGGTAGACATTTTGGTAGAGTTTCAGAAGTAGAAGACACCTCTGGTTTAGGTCGGAAAGCATCACGGGTTTTCGCTTGGCCAACAAATAGTAGAGATGCCGAGGCACAACGCCGCAAATCCGAGCCTCATAAAGATTTAAAGCAAGAAGAATCTCACGCTGTTGTAGAAGATAAACCTAAAATGGGTTTTATGGCTAAATTTAAAAACACTGCAAAAAAGTTAATGAGTAAAGTATCTGAAAAAGAAGCACTAGGTGCAATTGAAGGAAAAGATGAACTTGCACTTGAGGAAGATGCGGAAGCAACTGAGGCCCTTCTTGCACAGTTTGAAGCAGCTAAAAAAATGGCTGCTAAAGACATCGTTAAATTAAAACAGCGAAGAAAAAGTATGTTCCATGTGTCGGAGGAAGAAACTGAAAAACACATGCTCACTCTAGATATGGAAGAAGAAGAGAGAGAATTAAAAATGGATCAGCTGGAAGGTAAAGAACCTAAAATTGATGACGCAGAAGATAAAGAAAGAGAAACGTTTATGATGCGGCCACTTCGGATCCGCGATAAGGAAGAAACGGCAACACCGAGTACCACAAGTACTCAAGAAGTTCTTTATCTAGGTCGTCCTAAGCCTAGCATGCCTCGAGAAATATCAGAAGTTGAAGTTACTAAAGACATTACAAACAAAGAAGCAAAAGCCGATAAAGATACTCTGCAACCTGCAAAACTTTCCTATCCGACTCCTGCAAAACAATCTTCGGTTATCGAAATTCTAAAGCCTACTGAACCTGACGATTATTATAACCAAACTGCAGGCGCTGCTGAAGACACCACAAATGTTGAAGCAGATGTCCAAGCTCGCTTAGATACCCAAGATGCTCAGCCCATGAAAGATATCCTAGAAAGTCTGCCACCACAAGACGACAAGGTCAATGAGCCAGCTCAGTCTCTCAAACATTTCAATAAGGGCCCCGAAGCTGATCATGACACCGACGGAACTGAAGCTGCTCCGGACATCACTGATGTCGAAACTGATTTAGATACCCATGGTGCTCAGCCAGTCCGAGCTGCCCATGAGACTCAGCCCGCTCAAGATCCAAAGGTCAGCGAAATGGAACCTGCAGCTGATCAAGATACCCCGGATACTAGCGGTGTTAAGGACTTAATTGAAATCAAAGGTAGCAAAGATACCATAGAAAGCCAGTATATTCCACTAAGTAAAGATGTTCCGGTTACTGAAACTCCAAAACCTACTCGACCAGAAACTGATCAAGATATTCATGCAATTACAGATACTCTAACAGGTCAAGGTACTCAACAGACCCAGTTGGCCCAAGATGTCTCTATCACAGAATCTAAACAACCTTCAGAGCTTTTATACCCCGGACCTAAAACTGCTGATTATATTCAAGCTGCTAAAGACACCACAGAAGCTGAGCCTGCAAGAGATATCAAAGATTCAGAGCCTGCTCAAAATATCACAACTGATACCCCTAAACTCCAAAGCCCAAAGAGCACAATTGAAGATACTCAGACAAGAATTCCTAAAGAACTTTTGGATCGCCATCGCTCATTTGCTAAACGACCCATCATTTTTGATCCAAATCGAAAGCATTTGGATGATACAGAAGGTATCTTGGTCCATTTTTATTGATCTTATGAAATAAGTTTTTACTCGTTTAAACTAGTAAAGTGATACCAGTTGTAACCAACATAGGTTTTGTTTTAACTTCAGAATCTTCCCCCGTATCGTTCCGTAAAAGAATAGATTACAGATAGTACAGCCAGCCTACTAAAGTAGCTATTCTTTGGAGATTAATGTCATGTTCATTGAACATAGCTTATCGTATTATTTCATAATTTAAAATATTCACTGCTCAGAAGTCAGAGGTTGAAAGAGATTGTTCTAAATTCCTCTAATTACTTAATTAGTACATATTTTAAAAGTATTTTTACACATAATTTTATTGCTTGTGAACCGTTACACCTTTCTTGGTACATTAGAAAAATGATTACCTATTTGACAAGGGTTATGCACATTCATACTTCTTCAATCGAAAATTGGTGAACTCAAATCCAATATTATTTCACTCTGTTGTAGATGAGGATGCTCCCCAAACATCTTCCAAAAAGACGACAGAAGACGCGGAGAGTAAGGAAGAGGGTACAAGCACGTCGGTGTCAAAGATGAACAGACGTTTCGTTCACGTACGCTATGATGCAGGAGCCGACGAAGAGGTAAACTTTGAAGCAGATTCGGAAGATAATAAAGATAGGCTCAGTGAAAAGCCTCAGTCGGAAGGTGACAAAAATATGCTTACGTTGGATAGTGATGAGCCAATGGAACCGTACAGGAGTGAAGGAGCCAGCGACGAAGGCGACGACGACGCTACGACTTCTGCATCCACTTCTGGAAGTCCTACGTCCCAGAAAAAAGCAAAACCACCTAGACGCGATTCTGATTAGTTTTCATAACTATAATATTACTATAGGCGACAAAAATAGACAATAATTTCTCAAGTAAGACAGTACTCATTAATACAGAAGATAGTGCTAAGCATAAGTAAAACAACAAAGTATAGGAATAGTAAGTATCTAATTACTTACTTTTTGATGTCATATCATAATAACAAAAAGAAGAAGGTTATTTAAGACCATGTTCGTCTCTACACCACCCAAAGGTGGTCTCCTAGAAAATGCCTAAGGCATTAAGACCGCCTTTGTCACATTTTTGTACACAAAGTATAAATAAATAAATAAGACCTGAGTTTTTAAGACCATCCTTTGTAATAGAGTAAATAGCTAGAAGCTAGTATATCTAAGACTTTTCTCAACTTTGTTGGACTCTGCTTCAGTGTACGTATACAGATACGGCTTAGATGAAGATATCCCAGATCAAGATTTTTATTTTTAAGCGGCGGTATCCTAATGGCTTGGGCGTCGGACTTACGATCATGTTGTTGCCGGTTTGGAACCCACTACGACTATCGACGTGAACCCACTCCTAACACAAGCATTTAGCTTAGCACGAGGGGTTAACAAGAATATTAGTAATGTGCGACACACATAGTGTAAGCTTTTTTTTAAAAAAAAATGTTCTTTGTTACTCACTTAATTGAGAGAGCAAGTATGAATAAAAAAAGATTATGTTGCGCTACCGCCGGCGAGTCCAATAAAGTTGGGACATTTTCAGGAAGATGATGAGTTCCTAATCCAAATTGAAACTTTGAAAGCTAAGAAAGCATTTTCAGGGCTCTTTCTATAATCTAGTGTACCGATTAAGTGCGTATTACATTCGCACTTAGTGTTTATTTGTTTTGGCATATACAGGTGCGAGTTATATAGCCTTGTGTTGATAGCAAGATTAGCATGTAAAACATAGACTTGTGTGTCTATAATCTTTATATATATAATTCTTCTGTGAGTGTGTATGTGACTGAACTTCTCTCAAACGACTGGACCGATTTTGATGAAATTTTTTGTGTGTGTTCAAGGGGATCAGGGAATGGTTTAGATTCACAATTGGACCCGGTAGGTGGCGCTGCAATCGAGTTTTGTGTTATTTTCAGGGCAGGACAACGTCTGCTGGGTCCACTAGTACTATATAAATTATATTGTAAGGGCTATTGATTGCAACACGCACACCTTGTTTGTTTATTTGGAATGATAGTCACTGATAGCTAGATAATGCAATTTATTGATAACTAAACTACCCGGTAACTATGATTTAAATGATAATTATTATACTTGCTAAATGATATGAATGTTACGTAAATGAGTACACGTATTGATAGTTGATCGCGAACTGTCGAGCAATGACCTATATAATGTAAGGCGAGGTAAAAGTGCGGACGATACATTGTACGATTTGGCTCGTACATTTATATACCTAGTGGGCTCTTATTCGCAACTTCGCGACATAGCTCGTATTCTGCCTACAAAATAATATTTGATAAAAGAACACTCTTTTTAAGTATAAACAAGGGGCAAATGTTATTTTAATATTTTGATTATTTTGTTTTTAGGACATACGCCGATATTATTGGTGAAATCCTTCAAAAAGGTCAGGTGCGTAGCACTCGCAACCGGCGTGTATGTATGAGAAGATGTATGAATGTGGAAGAAGCAAAAGAAGTATGCAAGAATCGTAGCAAGTGGCAGTCTATAGTTTCTGCCTACCCCTGTGGGAGAGAGGCGTGAGTATGTATGTATGTTTTTAATAAGTATTTCATTATCAAGTTAAGCTTGAGTTATGGAGCTAATAAAGCCACACTAAGCGATTCCTGAATCAATTGATATTTGGAATTTATAGTTACGATACGATACGTAGGACGTTTTTGCCGTGATACTCAAGTGTACATAAGTTAAAAAGTCTTACAATTTTTTTCTCTAGTATTTTTCACTTAGTCTCTATTTGAAAGCTTGTAGAGATTGCCACCGGAAGCTCTCGTACGTGATTATTACACTTTAGCTTTTAATTTTAATGCTTAATTTTTCTTTCTTGCAATATTGGTTATTTTGGTTTGTCTTAGCATTATTTTTGAGTCTTTTCATAATAATTTTAAATGAAATAAAATAATTAATTATTATGCTATCCTAAATATTATTTGCACATTGCGGCAACATTTTACAATTGTTTCTGTTTAGCTTAATAATAATGAATAATGCATAAACTATATTATTACTTACTTATGTTTTAATTCAAAATAAATTTATTTATTATTCCATACAATCCTCAGTGTTTATTTTTAAATAGTTTATCAGATATTTCGGGAGGCAATCACAAAATACGTCGCCCCGCCGCTGATTTCTTTCATAATTATGATCTACAGAGAAAATCCAACAAGCTTGACTGGTTGATTGTAGATATGAACATACAACATAGAACGTATTCTCCGAAGGGTTAAGCCGAGGTGTACTAATGTGTTCTGCGGGATGTTTAGCCTATTTCCATTAGCCGGACACAGATTCAAACTCCGAGCTACTACGGAGAATTTTATATATAGAAATAGGCAACCTGGGAATCGAACCTGGAGCGTTTATCGTAGCAGTCACACTTAGGACCTCGAGGCTAAGTAATTATAATGAAACCATATACCTAATTTCCATTAGGTGTTCTAGGTCGCATAGTTACCTACCTACCTAGTTTTGGGATGTAGTGAGGCATTAGTGTTGATTTTTCCATCGCCAGATATCTTTTTTTTTTTTTAAACATTGCCCCACACTAGGATTTTCTCCTTTATCGTGGGTGCGTTTACAAACACAAATTCTCACATACACAAACGCCCAGACCCGGAACAACTATCTGTAGATCATACAAATATTTGCTCCGTGTGGGGATCGAACCCACAACACGTGACGCAGAAGCCGATCGCTCAGCCGCTACGCCAAACGTGTCGTCAAAATCTGAGGAATAAAATTGACGTTTGACAGATTTTTTAAAGAAAAACAATCTTAAATTAAACTGTAATAGAGCGAGAATAGAGCTCACGTTTTTCGTAAAAATTTAGGTTTACCTATTCTTGGGGGCGAAAGTCTTGAATGATTGTTTATATCAAGAACCTATAACCATTATGGTCTAGGAATATAAGGCCGGGTTCAAATCGTGTGGACGAAAATATGTCCATACTAGGTCGTTGAGCTCCCTAAATTGGTTGAGCTACACGATGGCTGGTGCATGCGTGCCGTCAGTTGGGACTGGTCTACTCAAAGCTGATATGGTTCTTTCCTCAAAAGGCCATTTCAGACATTACCCTACATCGTGCAACTCACATAAGTGTTCTTGCATGTCTGGACTTTAAAAGAGACCATGATTCTCTGAGTTTGTTTCGGTGTTTCTTCTGAGAGGTCGTCAGGAAATGCCGAAGCCATCTGGCTATAAAAAAAAACAAACCATTGACATGTAAAAGTCTCTCTAAAGATCTACTTGCAGAATAAAATATCATTTCATTTCTTTTGATTACTTAACGATACTACGTGTCCGCATCTCCTATTCCCTTCGATGATCTTGGAACAACTGCGTCGGGATAGCAGTGTAGGTACTTTAAAATACTATAATCTTATAAATCAATTTAAATTTATAGATTAACTCCGACATAGTTATAGTTTGACTGCCTCATTAGTCTAGTGGTCCCAAGCGTGACTGCTACGCTAGAGGTCCTGGGTTCGATCACCAGGTCGAGCAAAGTGTTATTGGGTTTTTCTATGAAATTCTCAGCTCAGAGTCTGGATTTGTGCCTGGTGAATGGCTATAGGATCGCCCCCTGTAACATGGGACCTAAACATACCGGCGAACTGTGGCTGAACATTAAGTACGCCTCTGCCTAACCCTTACAGGAATACAGACGTGATGGTATGATGGTATGTTTAACTCCGAAGTCCTAATATGAAGTATGTCAAGACTTGAACAGTCTCTGGTAAATAATTGTTTATTCATAATACCTACTACACTGGTATACTTACAGTAATGCAATCTCCTTAATCCCAAATACGTCGATACGATACGCGTATCCCATACGAAGTGTAAGAGATACGCGATTGTGCGAAACGAAATGTACCTATCAGCTACGACGTGACACAAGATCGCATTTTTTTTTTATTCGTGATAGGCTTACGCTTGACCGCCAGTTCGCCTGATGTTAGGCGACACTGCGATCTACGATGGAGCGCGCTAGCCTAGAAGAAAACGATTCACACGTGATTTGAAAACAACCAGATTATATCTTTCCTCTGAGATCTATCATCATTTTGTGTCTATAGTAGCGATAGTGACATATGTCAGTGCCACGCGAAGGAGATGACGACGGTCCATAAAATAATACAAATATGGACCTGGCCTTATGTTCTGGACTATGACAACTTCTCCCTTCATGGAGAAGTTCTGAGAGTTATACTATATAACTGTCACTGTAGCTAGTATAGACTGACCTCTATAATACTATACATAGCTCAGACATAGAGTTCCCAGAGATCCTCGTATATTAAAAGTACTCTGTGGATCAGTGCTAGTACTTATATGATCTGTGATGAAGAGTCATTATAGGTCATTATACTCTTTGGTCTGACAGAAATAATTTTTAAATCAACGGCATTCGTGAAACCGTTGTTATTTTTCTTTCATATCAACATTTATGTTTTTGTACGCTGTATTTGTAGTGAAATGTGGTGGAATCAGCGCAACGTCAACCAGATGGTCAGGGCGGCAAGCCGCTCGAGCCAAGTAAGCTTTTCAAGCCGCACGAGCCACGTCAGCGGTGCCAACAGGCGTGGCAGCCAGCGTGGCAGCCAGCCTAGAGAAATCGAGTTCCAGTTCTTTATACGACAGACTGAGGTACCTTTTAATGCAGAAAGCTCATTGTTAGTCGAAGTACAATACTTACGAACAGTTATTTTCCTACACGCCGCTGTGAAACCAAGTTTTTTAATACGTTGCTCATCTATCATCTTGCTAATATAATAAAATTATAACTAGCTGGTGTCTTTACATAGGAGATACATAAGAAAAAATAATATGACGAGCTTTATAAGAGTAATAGAAGTCAAAACAATTATCTTTACAATTTTCTCCTCTGTTTGTATTTTTGTGCGCGCATCGCGTAAAAAATACTGCAAGAAAATAGATGCGGTTCACTGTTGAATTGCTCGAGGTGTAACTTAAAATTTGGTGCATTGGTCACCTTATACACCGCCTAGAACTTATAGTAAGTAAATCCTTTTGGCACGCGAGTGAAGCCGCGGACAAAAACTAATAATGAATAAGTCATTTATCAACTTGAAGTAATAGAAAAAATTGTGATCTTTAGACTCAGTACCCACCGTGGTGGACTCACGACGGTGTGGTAGAATGGTACCGCAACCTGCCGGATGACACGCTGTGGAATTGCTACATCTGCGGCTGTGTCCTCGTGGCTGTTATATGGACGGTGGCCCAGATGGAAGGCATCTACCTCGACATCCTAGACGTGATCTACAACATCTCCTACGCTATCCACGTCTTCGCGATTGGATACAAAATGGTCACTGAACGGGAGCATAAAGATATCACATTTTGGGTTATTCGTTAGTATAATCATTACTTATTATTTTCCAGTAATGCACCCAAACATAAGAGCCTCAAGAATAATAAATATTGTGTTTTATTTCTAGTTGGTTTCCTGGTGGATCTCGGCTCGTTTGCGCACTACGTTAAAGATTATAATCCGACATTCAAGCTTACCTGTTATTACGTTCGACTGCATCGACCATATAAATATTTATGTTAGTTTCTTTGGTTTACTATATGTTTTTATGTGCGTGTATGGCAAACACGTGTACCGCCTAATTGGGGCTGATGCTGGGATCGGGAGGCGGGCACCTCAAGTCAGTCCGATGGCAACAGCTCTTGAAATGGAGGTCTGTTGCTGAACGATGGATGCTTCTTTTTCATTTATCATTTCATTCTCTCTACCATCTCATTTCTTATTTCCTTCTGCTGCGTCCTTCGCAAGTAGAACTTGTTTTATAGTAAATTATTGTAAAATAACTTCCATTATTAGACTCCCATACGGCTAAAGTCCAAAAAACCAACAAGAAACCGAATATTTGCTCGTTGGATCTTATTATTATTATTTATTAACAGGCAGGCAGTTGCGACAACTGATAGTAGGCTGTATCTGGCTGTTCACAGCTAAGTTAGTTTTTGGAGCTAAGATGTTTATCCAGTTTATTTTCAAATTAGTTCACATTTTCGGCTGCAATTACGTCCTTTGGCAGTTTGTTCCACGCTTTAACTATGCGGTTGCTTATCAAGTATTTATGCGGGTTATTATAGCTTAATGTGATGGCCTTTGTAATGGACGTTGTCGTTACGTGTGGTCGAAGTCCTTGATGTCGTAATGTCCATGATCCGTCCAAGATCTTATATGTCTCAATTAGATCTCCACGATCTCTTCGGTCCTTTAAAGTTGTGAGCTTCAAAATTTCTATGCGCTCATCGTACGGCCGTCGCTTAAGTAATCGTGGTAATTTCGTAAAGCTGCGTTGTACTTTCTTCAGGAGTTCAATAACTTTGACAAAGTAGGGATTCCGACTTGGAATGCATACTCAATGATGGGCTTACTGAATGTTTTGTGGATCTGGAGCATCACTTTTTGTGTCAGTATACCAAAGGCTTTACTGACAAGGTAGACAAGACTTTCAGCTTTCTTGGAAATTGTTGTGATATGCTCTTCCCACTTTAGGTTGTCAGTCTGCACCTTGACATCTGTCAAATGAGCGTCACCCAGTTTGTAAGTTAGGCGGGGATTGCGGCTGCCTATAAGCAGTACTGTACATTTTGAGGCATTGAGGTTAATAAGCCATTCCTTAGACCAGTTGGCTATTTTGTCAATCAGTGGGTTTGCAAATATTTTTGTATCTTCGGAAAAGGCAATATTACATTGTAGGCAGTGAGAAAGTTCAAATGTGTATATTATATACAGTAACATAACATAACATACCATCACGCCTGTATTCCCCGAAGGGTTAGGCAGCAATGTACACCCACAGTTAATGAGAATTTCATAGAAAAACCCAATAACACTTTGCTCGACCTGGGGATTGAATCCAGGACCTCTAGTGTAGCAGTCTCACTTGGGATCACTAGACTAATGAGGCAGTCTACTAGTGAGGCATTATATACCGTACATAATCAACCCATTATATTGTCCCACTGCTGGGCACGGGTCTCCTCTCAGAATGAGAGGGATTAGGCTATAGTACTCTATAATTATATACAGTACTGGGCCCAAAACTGAGCCCTGCGGCACACCACTGTGAACCTGTAGATGATCTGACATTGTTTGGCCTACTCGCACTTGTAGGGTTCTCTGTCGTAGGAATAATTCGATCCAAGTTAGTTATTTTCCACGTATTCCCACAAATTCCAATTTTTGTAGAAGTGTTCTTATTGGGACCTTGTCAAAAGCCTTTTCATAGTCTAGGTAGACGACATCGGTTCTTTCTCAATGAAGTATTTTGTCCATGAATACAAGCATGAGAGTAATTTGGACACCGTGGATCGATGTGGGTAGAAAACATGTTGCTGTTAGGGTATACTCCGGTGGTTGGAGAAGAAATCTCTGATATGCTTAACTATGATTTTCTCCATGACTTTGCATACTACACTAGTTAAGCTTATAGGTCTGTAATTAGACGGATCTAGTTTACTGCCTTTTTTAAATATGGACGTCACCATTGCTGTTTTCCACAAGTCTGGTAAGATTCCAGTCTCGTTCTTTCTGCATTATTATTGCTAGGTTTTTGTAATATGACAATTTTTTAATAACGCCACAGGGATGCCATCTTGTCCTGGCGAAGAATCCGTTTTCATTTCTTTAATAAGTTGCGTGATTTGGTCTTGCGTGAACAGTATTTCTTCAATGGAGTCACCAACTCGAAGCAGCGGATCTAAAATTGGCAGCTGGTTCTGTGGTTCTGGCCTCAATTATTTAGTAGAACGATTGGAGTTCTGCACAGTGTTACTCGTTCAGCTGCCTAAATTCTGGTTGATCTGATTCTGAGATGATATTGAACTATGTATTTTCTTCCAGGGTCTTTGAATGACTACAATTTAAAAGGCAGTATATTGGGAACTACATTAAAGTACTGCTATATATTCATGGTGGTGAGAATCACTTGGGCTTTTTTGTGGATTCATGTGAATGAGGTACGTGGGTCTATGGATAAACCTAATGTGAGAAATTAAAAGTGACCTTTTTAGCCCCGCATGAGAATTTGTTTTACCTATTTTTTGTGTATTTCTTTTATTAAGGTCGGTAATTTATACATGAGACTTAAACAACTAGACTTCAGATTTCAAATGCTGTCACAAAAGAAAAAAAATACTGAGAGTCCAGGCGACCAATTCCTACGCGCGGTTTACATCATCAATAAGATGTTTATACCTATTGGGTAATTATAAAATGATATTTTCCCATTGTTCACGGTTTTATGTTATAATTTATTTTTGGCACATATAAAATTCATAGTTATTTGATTAGTATAGGAGGGAATGGAGGCCTTTGCCCAGCGGTGGGACGAAATAGGCTAGATAAAATAAATTGATTAGTAGATATTTAACCAGTGGCTCAGTTTTCTTAAATAAAAAAGTTAGTATCTTCCTTCTAGCCACCAAAATGGCTTCCAGAAAATACAAATATAGCTTTTAAAATATGAATCAAGATGTGCGAAAACTCATCTTGCATTAGGCATAATGTTATAGACACATCTGCTCACAGGTAGTTTGAGGTGAGCCTAGAAGTAGAACAAAGATGACCTTAATTATTATAATGTTTTTGTTCTGCAAAAGTAAATACTGACGGAACCTATAAAATAATTTAGAGCCGTCGCTTAATGACGTGAGCGGTGTTAGACCATCTACAATGTTTTTATTTAGCCCGTCAGAGTATCCAGATTCGGATATAGAGCGCGTCTGTTGCCTCCTGATCATGGTGACAGGGTGCCTGGCGGTGACAGGAGCGGCCGTGGCCTCTATGTCACTCATCATCAGCCTCTACATGAGGCCTGAAGAGACCTTCCGCGCGAGGTTCAGACTCATCACAAAAGAAATGGTAAGTTTAACTTAAAACTTCTGCTATAATAGTGCACGAGTTTTTATTACTACTATATTTCGAGTTATAAACCTAACCACATCTATCCGTGCTTAATACTTGGGTAGGTACCGGTTCAGCCAGTGGCCTGTTCACATCCACAAGTCGGTGAGACGAAACTCTGCGTGATATGAATCGCAAAATGAAATAAAGCTTAAGCTTGATAGATATTTATTAAGAAGCGCAATTAAAAAGATAGTCTTGGACCTCATCCTGTGCTAAACTCATCAATGAATTTGCTAATGTCAAAAACCTAGAAAGTAACTTTCGTTTCCCATGATCTCCCTCCACCCTGAATGTAGAAAGAGACACAAGTCCCGGGCAGTCTTCGTGAGAAGGTGAATACATTCTACAAGATGTACTGGCACAAGCAGCGAGCCGTGTCGCAGACGCAGTTGCTCCCCACCTTCCCACCGACCCTGCCCGCTACCATCAATATGGACATCTACTACGAAGCTACACAAAAAGTGAGAGAAGATTTCTATCTGAAGCTTTTAGATCGAAGTAGAATGAGATAGTTTAATAGCATATTGTACTCAAAATTACCTCTTTAGGTTAAAATATATATAACTTAAAAAAAAATTACCCCACACTAGGATTTTCTCCTCCGTGTGTCCGTGGGTGCGTTTAGAAACTTTATAAACACAAATTTTCCCATACACTGTACAACAAATATTTGCTCCGTGTTGGGATCCAACGCATAACATGTGGGGCAGAAGCCGATCGCTCAGCCGCTACGCCAAACGTGTCGTTAGAACAATTTACCAAATTACGGGTAGTTTCTGTCTGGTCTACTGGTTTCTATCTATCAGGCTTTCAAGCTTCTGGCTGTTGCGAGGGTCCGGCGGAGCTTGAATTGCCCACAAAAACGTAATACCAAAATAAATCATAATCCAGACAATATTCTATAAAATTATGTTATTATTCGGATTTGGATACCGTCAATCTAGGTTCCTACCATACTATTTTGTCTACTACTACTTCTGGAAATAAAAGATTGGAAAATCGTTCTAAACTTGGTCATTTTATCAAAAATTGCATTCGGTTACATTTACTTTCAGTGAAGTAGTTATTTTGGACAAAATGGTAGCGTAAAAACCTAGATTAACGATATCGGAATGGGAATAATAACACAATTTGATTAAATTTCGTTTGAATTACGATTTATTTCGGTATTACGTTTGTAAGAGAAATTCGGTCCGCCGGAATCTTAAGGGCTTCCGTAGGAATCTTTATAAAAAAAAAACTGTCGTTTTACTAATCAAAATAAAATAAAAATGGACATCCTAGCAGAGTGTCATAAATCTAAACTTCTCAAGGTTTTGGAAAAATACAGATAAATTGAATTCGAGGCCGGGCGTTCCTGTGAGTGTTGCGGGACAACATGAGCCTGCTGCTATAGCAAACTTGTTTGTAGAACATTTTAAAGTTGAATCTCCTCTTGGTCCAGCGTCGCAGGCGATCGATGCTGAGGCCTGTCCGGCAGAGTTAAATGTCAGATTCTCAGCAAAAGATATATCTACTCTAATAAATAGTATGTTACGGGGCAAGTCTCCGGGGCATGACCACCTCAGCAGCGAGCACCTGCGAAATACAGGATTTCACCTACCTAGGGTACTGGCGATGTTCTATTCACACTGTCTAAGCCACTCTCCCAGTCACTCACCCAGTGACCTAATGAAAACTGTAGTTGAACCGATTGTGAAGTATAAGACCGGTGACACATCAGATCTCTTGAACTATAGGCCCATATTTATTTATTTATAGGTACTCCAACAACTTATCCACTATTAGAATACAAAAAAGAACATTATGGTGAATTCTTCACTTATAGAAGTACATAGCACTTACACAAAAATATCAGATTGTACTTAAAAAAAGAAATTTTTAGTTGTAGTTAAAATCTAAGATAACATAAAATTTAATAAAATAAATATCGCTTGATACTATCATGGCCAAGGTGTTGGAAGGTTTGCTTGATAGGCATATGGCGACACGCATCGGATTGGCTGATGCGCAGTTTGGTTTCAGACCAGGTATCTCCACGGAAAGTGCCATCCTGTCTCTTAAGCACACCGTCCAATACTACACATCTGGGTAAACGCCAGTTATCGCGTTTTTCCTGGATGTTTCTAAAGCGTTCGATCTGGTGTCATACGATGTACTGAGTGAAACTATTAAATGAGAATTCAGTAGATAAGGGGTTATATCAATACTTCGATATTGGTGTAACAATCAAATCAATTATGTAAGGTCGGCAAGGTCACTTTCGGATGTGTATAGGCTGGAATGCGGAATGAGGCAGGGTGGTCTGTCTTTGCCTAGGCTGTTCAGTCTGTACATTAACCGGTTGACCGTTGAGCTCAGCAATACATATCAGGGTTGTCACGTGGACGGTATATGCGTCAACAATATTAGTTATGCAGATGATACGGTGTTGTTGAGCCCATCGATTAACGCAATGATAAGCCTGTTCAAGATATGTGGAAGGTACGCGAAAGCCCACGGGCTCAGATACAATGTTAAGAAAAGTGAGGTACTGATTTCTAAGGCCGGACCTAAATACCTATAGTGACTTGTTTTAAGGTCACTACTTTCAAGTACCTTAGTTATTGGGTTTCCGAAGACCTGAAAGACAACCTGGACATTGAGCGCGCATGGCGCTGGCTGTCCGTGCAATATGTTGGTGCGCAGATTTGCAAAATGCTCGACTAAAATATGTATGGTATAATATATATGGTGTTTACAGCATACTGCAAATCTTTTTTTTTATTCATGATAGGCTTACGCTTGATCGCCAGTTCGCCTGATGTTAAGCGACACTGCGATCTACGATGGAGCGCGCTTGCCTAGAAGAAACCGATTCACTCGTGATTTAAAGACACCCAGCAGGCCTAGCCAAGTTGCAAATCTATATTATCTATTGGGAAAGACCCACTCGGGAAGCGCATTCCACATTTCAGTGGTACACATGGTTAAAGTGGATCTAAAGCGTTTCGTTCGGGTTTTCTGAATGTCCACCATGAATCGATGTCGCTTCTTCGTTCTTTCTGATCGTCCGATAGTAGAATCAATATTTCTATACTTACAGTCTTTGGGTCAACTACACGCAGAGGGCACACAGCGCTCTGCGCGTACAATACAATAATGCATATAGGGTACTGATGGAGATGCCACGCTACTGTAGTCGAGCATGTTCGCAGAGGTCGGAATAGATAGTTTTCACGCTATCATACGCAAGCGATGCGCTTCTATCATGAACAGGGTACGTGCCAGTCGCAACAGCATCCTAAAAACTATAGCAGAAAGATGGGATAGTCAGATACTGGGACACTGGATACGCTTATATGCCACTGTCGCGTAGCCTTTAAATAAAAATCTCTGATAGATGTAAATACTTACTAACATTAGTTTTATTAAGTTGTTTGTATACTAACAAAATGGACTTATGGTCTGAAATAAAAGTATTATTATATGTATTATTATTTACAACGGGCTGGCCAGCCGTTATAAATCGACACTAAGCTACATTTTACTTTGCATCAAAATATATTTTTTATAAGGACGCTTACGACAGCATTTAAAAAAAAAAAATGTTTTGCCTTATAAGGAATTTATTTGGAGCTTCCTTTTTTATGGAATAGTGGGCAAACGAGCCGACAGATCGATTCTGGTGTGATCATCTCTATCTCTACAAGAGTACAAATCCCACTATTTAGTACCATTTTCAAAACCTATTTTCATGGTATAATTAAAATAAAGCATTTTGATGCATCGACTCAACAAGCCCCTATTATTTTAGGCTCGTATACTTCGCGAGCTGTCACACCAGATACTGTCAGAACTGGCGCGGGTTATGGAGACTATACACTATATTCCGGGAGACGCGATCATCAAGCGAGGATCCAAGAAGTGCAAAATAATTTACATCACGTATGGAGATGTTGAAGTAAGCTAATGAGATTTTTTTTTCTAAAGCTGTTAAGGAGATTAATGAATGAGAATAACATTACCTGAGACGGTTATGCTTAAATAGTTCCTAGGAGTGACATATAATTATATGACAAATAGTGGACAAGGTTAATTATAGGAGTTATTATTTTTAAACATATAGTAGTGAGAGAATGCTGAAATAACATTAAGCGATGATTTTATTAAAAGTATGACAATGAAGCAAGCTCCAAATATCTGGGAAGAAGTCACCTTTTATCATAATATTTTGGCTACAGGGCCTAGTGACATTCTAACGGTCATACCTACCGTTGGACTGCCAAGTCAAGAGTCTTCCGAATCATGTGCGTCTTAATTATTAATTGACTATCACTTGAACAGTGAAGGAAAGATATCGTGAGAAATCCTGCACAATTGAGAGATTTTCCCAATGGAATTTAAGCTGCGTGGTGTGTGGGTTGATGATGATCGTAATTAGATGGTGACGGCGGAGGACGACTCGACACCAATAAAGCGCATGACGCGCGGCACGGTGCTGACGCCGTGCGGGGGCGCGGTGGCAGCTGCGCTGGGCCTCTCGCACCTGGCCGTGCGTGCCGCCACTTTCTGCACCGCGCATGTGCTCACAGCGGTGAACCTCTGGAGAGTTGTGTCTAAGCACTCCGTTACACAAGACCACGCCGGGCCCATACTCTCAGCTTTCACAGTGAGTATTGTCAATCAACCTTTAGGAGAGAACAAGACATGTTTATTATCGGAATCGATCGAAAAAAAAGATCTCTTTTTTTGTTATAAACCTTCCCAGACATGCACAAATCAACTTACCAAAGCCTCATCTAAATCGGATGAATTGCATAGGAACGTATAGAGGACAAACAAACATTAATTTTTAATTACATAGATTGTAATAGTGATTAGTAGATAGAATAAGCTTTTAAATCTTTCTCTCTAAAAAAAACTCTTTTAAAAATCTATCTATCTCTTTTAAAAAAAATCTCGTACCATGATAGACTCCGGCACTTCAATATAGACGCACTCAACACACGAAGAAAAATCTTGGACCTGGTATTTGTATACAAACTGCTCAGAAGTAAGATAAATTGCCCACAGCTACTCAGTAAAATAAATATTCGAGTACCCTATAAATATCCAAGGATGCATATTACGCCTCTTTACCCTCCTCCTAGAAGAACGGTTCTTGGTGCTTCCTCTCCTATCCCACGTCTGTGTAGGTTACTAAATGAATGTAGTAGTTCCGTAGATATATATGCTGATTCTCTCGCTTCTTTTCGAAAATCCGCTAAACAACTCTTAACCAATAACTAATACAATTTTAGGATTGTAAAATCATTCTTGAAACCTCCTTTTAAAATCCTGTATTAATTCTGCAAGTGGTGTTTGCTTGTAAAAGAATGTAACTCTCGAATCTTTTCATTTAATAATTATAATGTGTATCGACTATTGTTACATTTGTTAGCAAACCTTATGTAATAAAATAAAATAAATAAATTTAGCTGTTGCAGTGTTGATGAGCATAATGGTCTGTTTAATGTTATAGGACCACATCGAGAGAGTTAAAAGACATTACATCATGAAGATACCAGATAATGCTATGTTAGTATTTGTTAAATAATATCCTGCTTGTATTGGCCATAATACATATGTAAGTTTAAATAACTCATTGCTCAGTCAAAAGTCAAGTAAAAAATGTCAGAACAAGAACGCGCAACATAAAAAAGTATCTACAAAAAAGTACCTATCACACTTTTCCTTTACTACAGGTTCATATGACTTTATTCAGCTTGCTAATGACTCGAATGTCGAATACAATTACAATAGTCGTTGAATGTTACAAAATATTGAAATATCCATGGCAGAATAAGATTTGCATGACCAGGTATGCTCTTCCCGTGACAGCTAGACACGTCCTTGGCTCCCATTGACGTTATCGTTTGTTATAGTACCACTATGTGTAAATAAATTTGCCAAGCAAGATGATTTTTTTCTCTTACTCAATACTCAACACTTTATTGCATTCCATAATGTGTAGGTTGTACAGATCGATGGGTTAAAATTAAAAAACAATTATGGACCCTGTCGGGCACAGCAAAGTTTGTACAGTAGAAGAGAGAAGCGTTTTGTGTAATTATATTAAGTTTTATTTTGTAATTATTCTTCTGTGTACCTTTACTTACACCATTAGATTTTACTGTCAGATTAAAGGATTCAAATTCAACCAATGTGAGATATAATTTGTCAGCCACAAGAGCAGTATCCTTCTCTTCAACCGCAACCTGATGGCCCTGAAGGAGATGAAAGACGACGAAGGCGAATCAGTGCTGGCCAGCTCTGACGTATTCCTGGAGATAGCAGGCTGTTACATCATGAGAAATGTTAGTTACCCACAAATAATAGTAAATACGTCACTATATAGGCCTGCAACTTCACCTGCGCATCTGAAGTTGTCCGCATGTATGTAGTTTTGCAGTGGTAAATAATATAAAGACAATTGGGGTCATAAATATTTCGCATTCATGATTATTGTCCATACTGATTCCGATATTTTTGTTAAAAACATATCTGCACGGCCGTTCAGAACGAAAACGCCTTCTTCAGACGTGCACAATTATTTCTACTTAAGTAACGAAGTATAAGATAATTAATCTTTTCCAACCCCAGCGCCCGGATGCAACACTGACGGATCAGTCGGATGAGATATGTTTGCGGCCGGTTTTCCCGTGCATCCTGCAACCAACTTCCTCACTACTGGTCGCGTGGCACTCATTTGTAGCCTTAATCATACTCGCCGTCTGCATCGTAAGTATCAATACTGTATAATAGTTATTCATATTATATAATTTCAATAATTAACAGTAAAGTACTATATAGTAGTAAAGTAGTATATTTACTATTATTCTGTTAAACAGAAGTTATTCTGTGCTAGGTTATGGTATAATTGATAGAAAATACCGAAAGCCCAACATAAATAATCCATTACTACACTTCAACTAATGTTTGTTGTATTTCTTATTATAGGTAGGTAGTTGTATTTTAGATTTGTTATCAGCAGTTGTTCTATGAACTGAGTTATTGTGTCATTGTGGAAAATAAGGAACTACCTACGCTTGCAAGATCATTAACGACATGCCTCTATCTTCGTGATATTTATGGTGTGCATATTTATCCCCTGCAGTATCATCCCTACTATTTAGTCTTCAAGAAGACAGTTCCGCTGGAGTTCCGGTTCTTTGACTACGTCATAACTGCTGTATTTATACTGGACCACATCGTGCACCTATCTACCGGAGCCAACGTTGAGGAGGGTAATCTTTTCTATCTTACTACTGTAAATAGCGCTTTCTGGCCTGGTGTACGATATATTATCTTTAGTAGAAATACTCGTATTGAACCTGCCTTTGAACAACAAACCAATACTAAAACTCAAATTGGGAGAGAATGGTTTGGTGTGTAGCCGTTCGTTCACTCGGTACAACAATTGTTGATCGACTCTATCGACATTTGTACCTCTACCTTTTTATAAAAGATTACCGTTCTTTCTTTCTGATCTGCAGGTGTACCGATAACCTTCACGCAGACATCGTCCCAACAGATGCGCAGTCACTGGTTTGTGCTCGACGTGGTAGGGACACTTCCCATCTTCGAGTTCATCGGTAATGGGCATTTTGCTGGCCTCAATAAGATTCTCAGACTTCCTAAGGTAGGTATGACGCTTTAAATAAATTCGCCCATTTCGTCATGGCTTAAAATCGAGTTACACTTATGCACAGCCCTCTATTAACGCCATGTATTTTAAATTGAACTGTTGCCCGCAGTTTTATATACAAACCAAAAGATTTTTTGGAACAAAAGATAGCCGTTTTACCTCGTGTGGATTTCGGATTAAAATACGGTTCCGCACTGCCATTTAGATAAACATCTCTTAAAAACCGAGTATATCTGACTTGCTCGATGGCAGGACCTCTAATACCTTCATAGAAAGAAACAAGGCCTCATTTTTGAATTGTCCTTAGTTGTTCCGTGTACTCAAAAGCATGGAGGAGAGTTGTGTATACCGCAGCAATGTGCTCCGGTTCCTCTCCTATACGTTACTGCTGCTCATTGCCTGTTACCTCATCGCGGCCATGCAGCAGGGCTTCATGTGTTTTCAGTAAGTTCTTTAAAAGGTGACAATCTATTAAGATAACAACATAATTTGGTACAGGTCCGGAAGGGGGAAACTAGCATGTCCAAAACCATACATTTTACATCAACAAAGAAATTTAATGTAACGAGCGATAGAATATCGTAATCTATACTAATATCATAAAGCTAAAGAGTTTGTTTGTTTGAACGCGCTAATCTCAGGAACTACTGGTTGGAATTGAAAAATTCTTTGTGTCGGATAGTCCATTTGTCGAGGAAGGTTATAGGCTATATACGCTATGCCTCTTAAGAATGGAGCAACGCGGGTAAAACCGCGGGCGGGTCGCTATCTTTGATATAATATAATTGTTTCCAATTGAAACCGAATCGCTCTGTCTCTATAATTATGTCAACTTAGCAAAGAGCAAAATCAAATCAAATCAGAATCAGTATTATTGTATGAAAATGTTTCGAATACCTAACCCTTTTAAACCTCTTTGATTCGAAGACGTAACATATCACATCACATATCTATCAATTAATACAGTGTGGGCTTAGTCCTGCATTGTGTGGTCAAAGAAGACGAAAATTTCCATTCCTCCCTTCATTAACTTCATTGAACTGTTGAAATTGTGTTGCATGAATATCTGTTTACAGGTCCGGATATTGCCTGGTGACGAATTTTACCCATCGACCATTTTGGGATCAGAAGCCGCTTGATGAGGAATCAGTCAGGGCCAGGCTTGTATTCGGTCTCTACTGGGCTATATCCATGATAAATTTTACTTGTAAGTGCGACTACTCACTTCTGGGGTTAAAATGGCCACTTTTATGAATCACAAAATTTACTGACACGCCTTATACTGCTCGGGGGTAGGACAATATGGGGTCTGACTGGCTGGCGACCAACCTTACATCGGAGTCTGTCGTAAAGCACCTTGGAGTGTGTTTCGACTTTTGCGCGTAATATCATTAATATTTTCCCCTTGGTGTCCAGTTCACAGGGAGACTTTTGGAATGGAAAACTGGAGGAACCTGATTTACACCTTAGTGATCCTAGAGATCTGCATCGTTCTGCGTATCTTCATGGAGGCTGTATACTCAGCCACCATCATGGTCACTACAGCTTTAAGGTACGATTCAATTACTATATGCTGCTCTACCTACTTACCTAATAACCTACCTATATAATATAAATTTTATGGGCAAATAGTTAATGCTAATGTTCATTTTAAGTCTGGAAGATTAGTAGCTCACTCTAATTGTACTTCAGATAGGGTAGATAAACTGAATAAATTGACTAATTACTTTACAGGGAAGATTATGGCGCCCGCATACGAACGGTAAAAAGTTTCTTAATAAGTAATGAGGTGGATCCTATACTGAGGAAGCGATTCATTGGCTACCTGCAACTTTGCTGGTACACTGATAAAGCGTACAAGATGACCCACAAGACGCATTCGACTATATTCTACGACCTGCCCCAGCACGTATTCCAAGACATCGTCGGCAGAAACCGCATCAAATACATAACGGTCATACCATTCATGAGGGTAGGTATTTACTTTGAACAGATCTGTAGGCGTACCACAATAAAACTCAATCGCAAAACGATCATGATTGGTACGGCTCTGATGGGTGGGTAGCAACAGAATCATTTAAATGCAACATGTCCTGTATGCGCTGCGTAAAGCTCAAGTCCGCCAAGGAAATACTTAAGAGTATAATAGGAAATACTTTGTCCATCACACAGAAACCGTTGGAAAATAACAAATAACTTGGCAAATACATGCTAATTAGTAAATAACTTTAAGGTCGCAGTTTTTCATTCGTTTCCGTGATAACCCATCACAGAAACATAATGTGTGTTGATTGGCAATATATGGTATACTTAAAATGTTACAGCTGCTTCAGAAGGATGACCTTGGAACTCTGTCCTCTACAGCGAAACTGTTCTACACGTCGCCCAACGAGATACTGATCAACACTGGAGAACTGACAAACGAAATCTACATTATCAAGCGAGGCATCTGTGAGGTCAGTATGTTACAACTTTACAAGTTAGTACCCCATCATATCAGCCAAAAGACGTCCACTGCTGAACAAAGAACACCCCTAAAGGCTTCCACATGCAAGCTCTGGTTATCACCTTTATCACCTTATCGAACGACTCCTAGGAAGGAACCTTTATCAGGTCGTCCGTCCATCTCATTGGAGGTCGTCCCACACTGCGTTTTCTGCGTAGTCTCTTACACATAATCATAGTTTTAAGAATAAAAAAGAGAAAGAGACGATAGAAGAGAAGATTAGGTAGGTTAGGCAGCCCCGTGTTAGTCAGGCGTGAGTAGGCTGCAAGGTGATGACTTACGTCCTTAAAAAGTTTCCATGATTGTAGTGGACCATAGCCTTTCGGGGTTTGGGCGAATATGTTAACGAATCCCATGGCCCTGACGATAGGTTTGGGAAAGCAAGTGTATTGGCCAGTAAGAGTCCGGCTTAAGAAAAAGACGGTAGTAGGGTCTCCAAGACGTACCATAATATGTTTTCAACAGTCTATCTATCTAGGCTGTATTGTCCCACTTCAGAACAAAGACCTTTCTCTCCCTTTTCCACAATTCTTTGTTCTATTTTAATGTGTTTTTCTTAACTAGGTATAATTGAATTGAAACTTATGTTTTTTGTTCATTATTTTTTAGATTCTCGACCCGAAGACTCGTATGTCTATTGGAGAATTGACTGCGAAGGACCATTTTGGAGCACTGATATGCTTATTACGTTAGTAATAGTATGCTTTTTCCACCAGTATCTCATTACGAACGATAGCCTAGTCATATTAAACAGAGTTCTAGCTGGTTTGGTTAGATTTCATGTAATAGGGGGCGAGCTTTTAATCGGGCTTAAAGGAAACTCCCCGAGATCTCTTATCGAGAACATAGAATACCCCATTATACCGAGGAATCGAATCCAAAACCATGAGCGTAGCAGTCGCGCTTACGACTACTAAATGAATGAAGCACTTTTTCTCGACGGCGCCGGCGGCGCGACGGGCGTATGAAATTTGCTAATTCGCTCTAAGCCAGCGTAGTTGGACTAAATACAGTCCAACCCCTCTTATTCTGTGAGGAAACCCATGCCCAGCATTGAGCTAATAAATAAGCTGATAATTAATGGCATTAGTAAGTCGAAAATGAATTCTCTGTTTGCTGCAGGTCTACCTGCGTACTACACGATCCGTGCCGTTACCCACGTACAGGTGTTCTGTTTATCCCGCAAGTACCTGATGAAAGCAGTTGAGAACCCCCACATAAGGCAAACAATGAATTACCTCAAGACAACACCGGTGAGACGGCGCTTAACACACAAAAAATTTTTCTTTCACAAAATATCGACTTAAAAAAATAACAAGGTAGAAGAACTCTAACTCTGAACTGTTACTAAGTTCTTGTAGTGGTTCCGTCGTATTGCCAAAATTCTTCTGCCGCTAAGTAATAATGTGCTAACATTGTCGCTAAACGTTTGAAGTATAATGTAGCCAGTCAAATTACTGGGCAAATGATGTCTCAAGATGACAACGCGCTAGAGATACCACACATGGTGTTGCTGGCTGCAGTTGCCGCCATTACGATGCTCCTCTGCTTATACGTCATTCTTATTAAAAAAGTACTCCCAAACCAGGAGTATCAGCGGCTGCAGAAGAAAGTGCCGTCATTTATTAAATACGAGCCCCCACCACCGACGCCTAACATGATGCGTTTCCGGCTACCCCGCAAACATGAGCCCGACACGGAGTTTTTGCTACCCTTTCAAAGACTCGGCTTTCTGTCTATTCTACGGTAATCAGATACATTTTTATTGCTTGGTTAGTTTAAATAAGGTATACCTTATCTAATAATAGAAGTATCATCAAAATCGGACCACTCTGTCAAATGATGCGTGGTGATACATAAAGACGCGTTGACTGGAGAATACTCGTTTTTTCATCGGGTAAAAATCAATTGCTGCTCGACCGATTTGGCTGTCCTTTTCATGTTCGTAATTGTATTTTTTTTTATTCGTGGTAGGATTACGCTTGACCGCCAGGTCACCACGCTACTACATCACGCTACTACACCCCACTACTATATTAAGCGACACTGCGATCTACGATAGAGCGCGCTTGCCTAGAAGAAACCGATTCTCTCGAGATTTAAAGACACCTAGATTAGGTATATTTATCAGGGAAGATCCACTCGGGTGGGAATATTCGAGTGGGAAAATGTTATCAACCGAACTGGTTGGATAAGCTCGCGGTCAGTGTCTGGATGGGTGATGATTTATAACACATCAATACCCCTCCTTATCTCGGAGATCACGTAAAGCCACCACCGCCGAAACTCAAAAAGTCTGACAACCAATCTATCCTTTAAATAGCTGTATTGTCCAGAAAGTGTGGAGGTCTGATGGCAGTCGCTTCTCGTTAAATACTGATATCCAGAAGCCAACCCGAACATAGTTGGAAAGAGCTGGCAGGATTATGAGTTCTAAGGTGTTAAATTGTTTCGGACAGCTACATATTTCCACGGTATACGATCCGTCCCGACGGCAAATACTTGCTGCGTTACGAGTGGTTCCGTGTCACCTGCGCCCTGTGCTCGGCGCAGCTGTTCCCCCACTACACCTACCTGCTGCTGCAGTGGCCCTGGCTCTACTACGTCGCGTTTTTCTTAGATTTATCTGCGTGGTTTGATATGTAAGTAACCCTTTAAGATATGTAACTTCTTTTTATAAATAGCTTGAAAAAGACTAACAAATTGGGCTCCTCGTCGGATGACCTTACATAAGTGGTTCCCAAAGTTGACTGGACCGCGACCACTCGACCACCAATTGCTGTCATGAAGAAAAAGGAACATCATCATAATATGTATTTATTGAAGGGTTACCAATGGTATGTTTAGGTTACATGTAATAGGGGGCGAGCTTATTGAGTCTAATGAATGGTAGAGCATAGGCTAATGTCACATTTTTTTTGTGAATAACTGATTAATTATCTCATTGTTGTCAGTTTTCAACGCATGTTGATCGGTTATTTCAATAAAGACGGGATTCTGGTGTACCACCCATCGAGTACTGCGGCTTATTACTTGAAGGGACCCTTCCTCGTGGATGTCTTTGGGTGCCTCTCACTTGAAAACTTGGAGTCAGCACACAAGGACAGTATTGGTAATTAAATATTTTATATTTTTAACCCTAATCGTAGTAGGTGAGTATTTTCCATGAAGGAGAATATCCATACCGTAGCGGTACGCAGAAACTAAAATCCATTTGCAACGATTCGTGCATAACTCTTTCACTTTGTCCATTTATACGCCTTTAATACAAATAATGTTGGGTGAATAAAATATGGAACTAAATCGTACCTATTCTTTGTCTTTGGCTTGCTTCTATGTCATCATTTTAACTGTTTTAGCTTCAGGTTGGTTATATTGACAACCATCTTGTTCCCATCAGGCAACAAATTTCGTTTGACTCCGACCAAGCAATTTCTGATGTTGAACCGGCTAATCCAACTGTACCGGATGCCAAGCGCCATGATGGTGCTAAAGGACTACATCGAGAGACGGGACATTATCATGGTGTAAGAAAAATGTTGACATTCATAAATAACTGTAATAGCTGTATTTGTTAGTGATAAGACAATACTATCATCCATAGTTCCGTGTATTGCTTTTATTTTGCAAAAAGTAAGAATTTAAAGAATGAATAAGGAGCGTATATATTTTTGGAATTTTATTTATCGATTTATCTGTGTGTGTGTGTGTGTGTTGTTATTTTGCTAAACATCATCACAACCATAAATCACAGGAGTGTATAGAACCGAGAGGGACCTTTCGCTCAAAAGTCGAAACACACACCAAGGTGTTTTACGACAGACTCCGACGTAAGGGTAGTCGCCAGCCGTCAGACCTCAAGAGCTCCTACCACCGAGCTAATAGTTATTTTTAAGCAGTCCCGTTTATTTATTTACCTTTTTCTCACTTTAACTCAATGTCCACGTCTCAGCAGTGTACAGAATTACGATGTTACAGCTTCCAGGCGATCCCCCTGTTCATGGCGCTACTGAACATGTTGACCTGCTTCATGGTATTCTACTCCGTGATGATATATTACTCTGTGGACAAAGAAGGCAATTACGAGTGGTGGATCTTACCCATGTCAGACCGCGGAGGCTCATGGCTGCATTTGTTCAAGGATGCTTGTGAGATTTACTATTAAATTCTAATTTTATAATACTTAACCGTCTGATGGTAAGCGGTTACCACACCCAAGAATAAGATCCAGCAACACCTGTGGTATTACAGTGCGTTACCATCTTGACAAAATTTGGTAAAATTGTGTTTGGATTACAATTTATTTTGGTATTACGTTTTTGTGGGCCATTCAAGCTCCGCCGGACCCATAACGACTCACGTCTCAGGGTGGGAAACTCACGACTATCTTGCTTGCAAAAGCTATGGTTTCTACATAGGTACCAGGCGGGCCGTATGTTTGTTTTGCTACACATTATAATTCTAGACTGCCTTATTAACCTAGTGGTCCTGAGCGCGACTGCTACGCGGTCCTGAGTTGGATTCCCAGGTCGCGCACAGTGTTATTGAGTTTATCTATGAAATTCTCAGTAGCAGCTCTGAGTTTAGAATTTGTGCCCGGTTAATGGCAATAGACTCGCCCCCTATTAGGTGCATGGGATCTAAACATACCGGTGAACTGTGGGTGTAAATTCGTGCGCCTCTGCCTAACCCTTCAGGAAATACAGGCGGGATGGTATGTTATCTTTTATTTCTTGACATAGTGTTGTTAATAAATAATATACATAGGTAACATTGTCTATGACAGTTCGTTTTAACATGACGGAGACTCCATGGAACCTTCACCTGGCGACATACTTCTGGGTGGTGTATGAGTGCAGCACTACTGGCTATGGCATATTCAACCCCAGTAACCAAGACCTCATGCAAGTGCTGTTCATCGGGATGGCAATCAGTGAGATCACATTTTAGAATGCTAATATGCATGCAATGCTATAATAATTAAATTTAGGTCCATGGACACCACCCTCCTAAAAGCATTGAAACTGTTATTCCTGATCAGCTCTTCTCCATAAGACCCACTTTTTATAACCTTGCAACTAGTTTGAACTTTTCAAAAGTATTTACTTTAGCGGCCTTTTTTTTCCGACAAACCAATTGGGAGACAAACGAGCAGCCCGATCGCCTGATGGTAAGCGATTACCGCCGTCCATGGACACCCGCAACATCAGAGTGCGTTGCCCACCTTTTAAAAGGGGATTGGGCCTCCGGTAACCTAACTCACTCAGCGAAACAACGTAAGCGTTGTTTGACGCCGGTTTTCTGTGAGGCCGTGGTATCACTCCGGTCAAGCCGGCCCATTCGTGACGAAGCATGGCTCTCCCACGTTAAGAAAAAAATGAATTTCAACAAAACGACAGACTTTATTGTCATATCCTTGAGGTTATTAACGTGTGATCCGATGCACAGAGATTATTTGGTTTCAGTTAACGACGACAGACCTCAAGGAGTCGCTTCGTGTAAAATATTGGCAGTCTAATATTGCTTTTCTCATTCTTGCCGATATTCAGCTGCCTCTGGTTAGACTGGGAGATAGTAGAAAACCATACGAAACTCAGTTTTACTTCTCAGAATCCACAAGACTATTGCAATCAAACCAGGCCATATTAGTATCGAACAATTGCGAATTCATTTCATTAAATTTTAATGCTAAAACATAGTTTTAGTAAAAGTCCCTTTGTAAACAAACATGTTAATTCAATCACCTCTACAAGATTCCACCAAGTCATTTTGCCCCACAAATCATGTGGGGGAATTGCGTATGAAAACTCTGACACCTGCAATGTCAGACATAATGCCGTCCCTTTTTCGTTTCTAAACTTTTTCGTGAGAAGAGAGAAAAGCATGTTTATTAACCATGTCACCTGTCAGATTTTTTTTAACTCAATATGAGGGTAGATTTGTTTCATCGATATCCCCACATCCTTACACATAATTAAGAAGACAAAAATTTATCTGAGTAAGAAAGGAGAAAGCTAGTCATTCGAGATGAGGTAAGTTATGGGGTAAATTGAAGTAGGTATATGAATGTTGCCCAGCTTCTGATAGCTTAGTAACCCGAGTCTGGCTCATTTTATCTTTATATCTCCAGGTTCGATGATGATCACGTACTACTCAGTCCGCATCATCAGTATCCGCGCGAACGTGAACAAGTCTTTGGCGGGTTTCCAGCAGCACATGAAGGATATCAAGGTGTACATGGCCAGAGAGAAGTTACATGGGGATCTTCAGAAGTATTGCGTTTAACATCTTATTTTCGAAGGTCGTTGGGCTCTGCTACTGGAATCGCTAAGATTATAAAGTTTCGATCTAGCGGGTGAGACTCGCGGTAGCTTAGAGATCAGGTCTGGTGTATCTAACCCGAAGACGCACGTTCGAATCCTGCTCGCAGTCGTATTTTTTCTTCACTAAAATAACTTTTAAACTAGTTTGCAGAGCAATACAGTCAGTGAAATTTTTGCCCTTATGAGACTTATTAGGCTCAATATGGCGCTCTAGTGATACTACTGGTGTTGCTGAAGTCTGTGAGCTGCGGTTACCGCTTATCACCAGGCAGACCGTATACTTGCTTGTCATCTTTCACTAAAAAATAACACCTCATTACCTCTCATCAACAACAACAGCAACAAACTGTTTTCAAGTGTCACTCATAATTTTTCAACAACTCAGTTACGAACTTATTTTATTCAGTTCACCACGACGGCAGGATCACGAAAACCTAAGTGTCAAAACTCATACACATATTAACTCTCCCTGAGTTACCCGAAGCATAAGGTAGTGCGACGAAATACCTAGTTTCGTTGAAATAGTATAAAGTCAAAATCATTTATTCAAGATTTTTTACATTAAAGATAGCCCCCAAAACGCCCCAAATCAACTCGACCTTCACCACAAGGGACAAAATGCTGTTGAATTTGATAGCCAGTTAAACCTAAAATTTTTATTCTAGAGAAATACGGCGTTACTATGAGTATAACTGGGAGAAAATGGGTGGCATCGACTACCGGGCTGTACTCAAATTGTGCGACCAGATCACCCTCAGGACGGATGCTATATTACATATTTATGGACCTACTTTTGCAAAGGTATTCTACATATTTGGTCACTTATCTGTAGGAGCTACGAATTTTTTTCCCTATTTACCGATGCTCACCGGAATTAATTTGATATTTTCATCGTTTTCTGTTTTTTTCGGATCGGGTTTTAGTTTTATAACTTTTCTTTTTTTTATTCTTGACCTGGGTAAATCTATCTAACTCATTTCTCTAAAGAGGTACCATGTTACATCGATATAATACCGATATTGCATCGAACTATTTGCACCGACAGATTCCAAGTGTCTCCTAGGTCTCTGGATGTATTTCGTTATAGCCTCACGAGACGCAACGTAGTCAATATACCAATATTTTTAACAGCATAGCTTTAAAAAAAATAAAGTATCACTTTCTCCCAGTGTCCATTGTTAGCCAGTGCCGACGTCTCCTTGCTGCGCATCATTGGGCGCTCAGTACGAACTGTTCACTTCCTTCGTGACATGAAAATCATTGACAGTGATGACATTGTCACCGATATGTACATTGTAAACTACGGTGGCGTGGAGGTGAGGACAGCCACGGGAGAGACGAACCAGGTCATACGACTGCCTAGGGGCAGGTATGGGTTTCAAAATTATAATATTTAGGTAAATCACATGGTATTCATTGTCATGTCATTTTTGTCAGTTTTAGACTTCATGTTAATGGGCATTGGGCTTCGAATTGAGGGCACTGATCATCATCAACCCATATACCGTCCCACTACTGGGCCATGAGATAACTGGTTTAGTTAAAGTATAGTCCACCATGCTAGCCTAGTGAGGGTTGGTAGATTTGACCCGCCGCGTCCGTCAAGAAAATCTCTCAGGCATGCAGATTCCACGATGTTTTCCTTCACCGTCCTGAAATGTATGAGGTGCATGCCTTGGATTTGAATTGGAGGCCTTTGACTTGGCAGTCCAAAGGCCATATTACTAGGCTATTTCTAACTACTAACTCAGGGCACTCAGTCATTGGCAATCGTAGCGGATTCAATAACTGCACGGGACAAATAGTTATTTGTATAGGCTTACAGGTCTTTGCTCCAAGTCGAAATATTTCTATGAAAAAAAAAATATGTAATAAAATATATGTATTTCTATGTGTGAGAATATGGTATATTTATTTTGTATATTTTCGGTGGCCGCCACAAGATTTTTGAGTTAAATTGTAGATAAGAAGTTAACTTATCGTGTATACCTATTTAATATTACATTTTTTTATTTTTTTCTTTATTTGTATTATTAAACTCATATTCAATCTGTGTTGAAAGACTGGTTTGTATTCGTGACTCTCACTTTTTGAGATCCAGTTGAAAAACCAGCGCCAGGCAGCTCGTCGGCAGTCTGGCATTTAGCTGAACTGGACCCATTTGGCATAGCCGTGGGGCACACGATATTTATATTTTTTTATATATATTTTTTTTTTCTATTTTATAATATAGGTAATTATTTTTTATGTGTGCTCTGTGCAGTGTCCGTAACTTTGTCAATGTATATGCTTATCTTTTTCTTTCATTTCTGATGCAGCGTGTTCGGTAACTTGGAAGGCACAGCAGGTCACAGGAGCCCATACAGCGTAGTGGCCACAGGCCGGCTTCACCTCATGATGATCAAATCGGTTGTTTTCTCTTCCATTACGAAGGACTTCCCTGCTGTACAAGAGCTCATGGTCAAATCCAGGGCCAGTGACAAGAAGGTACAGTAATTTAGCTGGTTAAATATAAAAGAAAAGAAAAACGGCGCTTCTTGAATGTTTGAAGAAGAGGGCAATTACTTAATTTCTTTTTTTAAATGGCTACTTTTGATTTACCACTCAGAAGGGGGTTTTCGGTGGATAAATACATATTAGGCGAATGTATAGTAATTGTAAAACCACTTTTTGAACGGGATTTTAGTAAATTCTCGTGAGTAATACTAGTATTCATAGTAGGAATCAGCTGGGAATATTATCTGGGAAGATTACTATCTGTATCCCCCGAAGGGTTAGGCAGAGGTGTACCAAATGTACACCCACAGTTCACCGGTATGTTTAGATCTCATGTAATAATTGCAAGCCTATTACCATTAACCGGTCACAAATCCAAACGCCAAGCTGCTACTGAGAATTTCATAAAAAAACCTAATAACACTGACAGACCTGAAAATCAAACCCGGGACCTCTATCGTAGCAGTCGTAATTAGGACTAGTTGACTATTAAGGCAGATCTTTCTTTAAAGAATCGATATTATATGCGATAGGGTTGATACGCTATCGATGTTAACAGATGTACATCCTTGGTGGCGAGGCTCAGGTGAAGCTGCACCGTACCGCCTCCATGGGCACGCCACCACGGAGGAAGCCGAGCGTCCTCAAGTACATCTTCTTCCAAGAAGGCCCGATACAGTTCTACTTGCTCGCCGTGTGCATGGGCTGCATCTATTTAGACATGTATAATGCAGGATATCAGGTACCTCAAATTCGAATACAAAATCTCTGACTTTTCGTAGTCAAAACGAAGACATCGTGAGGAAACCAGCATGCGTGAGAGACAGAAAGTCCCGGCGGCATGTGATGTCTGCCAACACGCAGTGGGCCAGCGTGGTGGACATATCCTAATCCCATTCTGAGAGGAGATCCGAGCCCACCATTGATGAATATTTTATGTGACCCAAATTAATGTAACTAGGTTATGGTCAAGTAGTAACTATGATATTGAGCTGCGCTTACTGCGGTCAGTTTATGAAAGGGTGACCATTCGTGCCGCGGAAAGCACTTTATGCCGTTGGTCGCGATTGTTATTTGACCATCTTTGACAATAGTAGTACCCAACAAGCCTAACAACCAGTTTATTCTTCTAAGATTATATCGGTATTGCGAAATTGGTTGCGAAGGTCTGATTTCAGTTCTTTCATATAAAATACCGTATTTAGTTAGACTTTAAGGCGATCCTAACATATTTGGGAAAAGGCTTGAATTTTATAGATTTTTTGGACAATCAATTAGAGGTCAGCTGTGATAGAGACCATGATTCTCTGAGTTTCTTTCGGCGTTTCCTTTCAGAGTCGTCAGTTAGGGAAATGTTGACGCCATCTAGTTAAAAGTAAACTGCTAACTTTCCTGCAGCAGAAGCTGGATGTGATGGACGAAGTGTCCGCCATTCAGATATGCTCCACGAATTTTAGTGAAGACGACATCGCCGCATCCATCTGCTCCTACAAACCTGTACAAGCTGTTTAATAACACAGACAAGATGGTGTCCCGCAAGTGTGACGGAATAAAGAAAACATTCAGGACATCAGAACGCTGCTTAAGGAGACCGACCCTGACGACGTGCCCACGTTTGTGGCGAAGGACCTGCACAAGCTTCGTTTTCAATCGTTCCTTTAAAGGCTAGCCTAGTGGATGTGCAGAGGCATCTTAAAATACCGTCCCCGATTTGCGCAACGAACTTGTAGAGTTGCCTAAGATGGTAACGGTAAGTAGGTCACCATCGAGTGCATCGACCGTCAACACGCGTCGCGGAGCGGGCCTCGATGTATCGGTGGCGAGCTTCGCGTCAGCAGTTCGTCGCCGCCACCGTCGAATGCTGAGCCTGCGGAGGGCGCACCGTGCGCACCCCGCAGCACCACTTCTGGCCCCACAGCCCATCCCCGCGCCGCCGCTCTAGTTACCCGACTTCCTGACCAGCTGCTCGTGTCAATCGAGCTAGCTAAAAGAAGCTATCCCACCGGAGTCACTGTGCACCCTTGATGCTCCTTCCAAGAATCCCGTGCCTGAAAAGGCATCGAATCGAAGCGAAAAGGCATCGTAACCTGAATTAAATAAATTAAATATAAATAAAGTGCCTTTTAAATATCTATTTACAGTAATAAATACCATTTTAATTATATTTTTTATCATTTTAATTTTACTAAAAATATATACTTAGCTTAAAGCTTAATCCTATTACTTTGTTACCTACCTATGGAATTGCCGATTTTTAATACTGGCCTAGTTTTTAAAATCGGTGAGAACATGTCTATAGCAGTGCGTAAAAACAGTTATGTCGTTTCAGGACAACAGTATGTGGCTGATCATTACGCTGTACGCGTTGGACTTTTGTTTCTTTCTCAAGATATTCACACAACACTCTCTGCCGTTTCTGGCCACTAAAACAAATTTAAAGAAACTGATGTTACCAATACGAAAACTGTGAGTAGCTACCCCTTCAAAATCAATTAAGTAATACATACATATGCAGTAAAATACTAATAGGTTAGATGACAAGTCTTGGATTTATTAAAAACAAGCTCTCTCCGGAACCTCCCTTTTCATATTTTTTTTATCATAATAGGTTTATAACAAAAAAAATAGGCACGCACTCATTAAATCGCCAAAGATTCATCGCAATCGCATAAATGGTTGAGCCCCGCGGTGTTACCCGCGTATGTCTAGAATTATTTCTATTCAGATCTTTTGCATACTGCAAGATGGAGAAGACTTGTCAGAGATACGCTACTGAATCTATAAAAATAAATTGTTGGCGTGGGTCATCTTCCTGATGGTTCCGAAACGTCGGGATTTAATTAATAATATCAGTATAACGCGATGAAATCCATAACCGAAAATTTACTTTTACAGGTATTTCAAACGGGAGTTCAGATACGACTTGATTTCAATATTGCCGATAGAGCTAATTAGCTTTGCGATGAAGAACAACCGGTGGACTTGGTTCGCTTGGCTACGGCTCAACAGAAGCTTCAGAGTGGTAAGATAAGGATGGCTCTTAAATAACCTTTCTAGTGTACAGCTTTTATGAAAAATGACATGGCTCCTCGTACTTGCTCGTCGATTTATTGTGCTTTTAATCTGGCTTTTTCTAAGTTCCCGAAATCGGCCCCTGCCAATTCTTTCATTCATACTCGCCACGTTTCTGTTAATATTATCTCTAATAGTATTAGCTGTATCTACTATTTTAATAACTCGCGGAGTTTTACAAATCCTTCAGTAGATTTGCTTCCTTTGTCAACATTCTATATCTAGTAAGCAAATCTACTGACTGAACTTATAGTTATCGTAGGTAGTTTAAAAGAAGGCTAGTTACTTATATCTGATTACAAATCACACAATTAACTTTATTTATTTTCTTCACTTCTACATGTCCTGCTATCCATGAAATTAAATAGTTAGACAATTGAACATTATGGAGTGCAATATTAATTTCTTTGTTATTCTTTCTTTCAATACATTGATATTGATTTGTTATTGGGACTAAACGTATATAATAAAGTCCTCCTACCCAGGCAACGGTTCACAAGTGCTTGAAGCGTCGCAACGAGAGCATCACTGTAAACCTGACGCTCACCACTGCCATGGCGGTCCTGATCTGGTTCACGCTGTTCGTGCACGCCACCACTTGTATGTGGTACTTCATTGGAAGCATCGAGGACTCTATCGAAGCTAACTCTTCCTGGATGTATACAAGTATGTTTAACGCACATACCTTGGCAGTTCTTTTGTTTGGTAGATTTAGTATTATTACCCTTTTTTCTTTTTCTTTATTGTGATATGTAAACGTATAGCCACCCACGTTTATAACACCCATGTGTTTCTAACACACAAGAATATTAGACATTCAATAAGACTATATACTTTTTACGGATTTTATCGCGCTATTAACAAATTCACAAATTCACAACGCATAACAAAGTGACCTACCGCGCGGTCTAGTAGACTAGAACCTTCCTTCCTTTTCCTAGCAATATTAGTAGATGTATTATTTTATTACAGGTCTCCCAAGTTGCCAAATCTAGGTATTATATATGTTATCCAGCGACCATACAATGAAGCGACACTAAACATCAAATAAATAGACTTATGAGTCCGGCGGACCGAATTTCTCTCACAAACGTTATACCAAAATAAATTGTAATTTGAATAAATTGAATTTATTATTCGGATTCCGATACCGTTATTCTAGGTTCCTACTTTACCATTTCGTCCAAAATACTTCACTGGAAATAAATGTAAGCAAATGCAATTTTTGATAAAATTACCAAGTTTGGAACGATTTTCCAATCTTTTATTTCCAATGAAGTAGTAGGAGACGAAATAGTACTATAGGAACCTAGAGTGACGGTATCCAAATCCGAATAATAACATAATTTGATAGAATATTGTATGGATTACGATTGATTTCAGTATTACGTTTTTGCGGGCAATTGAAGCACCGCCGGACCCTTAAAAGTTTTTGCCAATCCTACCCCAAGGTAATCCATCTCAGCATAAAATTATTTAAGAGATACATTTGTGTCATTTAGATGAAGGCGGCACCCTCTGCAATAACTTTTATATCTGCTCTGTGTACTTCGTGATCACCACGTTCACTCAGAACGGGGTCGGAGACATCATGCCCAAGAAACATTCCGAGGTACGAAGCTTTTAACTAAACTTTTTTATGTCGAGAAATATTTCTATCGACTACATAATTATAAGTACCTATATACCTACGATAAACATATTTTTTTGTTTATCTTTCATTATCTTTTTGTAAATCATCTCACGAACTACCTGAATCCATCCATATCCTACCTAATTTAATTTTCCATAATATAAAAAACGTTCTGGTTTTTGACACTTATGCGAATATTAGACATTGAAATAAAACTACTTTTTACGGATTTTTTCTTAACTTGGTCTACCCGTGACCATGGATGCTGTAAAGGATCCGAAACGTCGGGAATCAAATAATATCAATACAACGCGATAAAATCCGTAAAAAGTAGATTTATTTCAAATAAAAACGTTGTCTAAGCACCGTTGTATCTACTATAACTGTTAGGATTAAAATATTTTATATTTGAATCGATAATACCGTTTTAGCATCGATACGATCGTGCTTTATATGGCTCTAATATCTCGATGGTTCAGGTATATGGTCTATTATCTGCAGGTGGTGTTCGTGTCAATTCTTATGATACTGTCTACGATGGTGTTCATGGTGTACGTGGGCGAGTTCTCCAACATGATCCAGTACCAGTCCTATCGCTCGTTCAGTTTCTACAGCAAATACCTCGAGCTTCAGGTAAACCAGCTTAGAAGTCTCTTAAAGTAATGTTGAGGTTCAGTAAAATTATTAAAGGGTTAGGGCAGTTAGTATATGTTTAGGAATGAGGTGATTCTAGGAATCAATATATAAAACCAACGGAAGTATCCTCTAATCAAAAGGAATGTCCTTCAGTATTTTTTATTGAAATCGGCGCTACACCTCTGTTAGGTCCTGGCCTCCTCAACGATCATCTTCCATTTCGCTCTGTCTCTGGCGGGATGCCAGAGATTCGCCAAGATATTTTTCTACCCGTTTTTTTACATAAGATACCAATACGCCTGTATTCCCCGAAGAGTTAGATAGAGGCGTACTAATGTACTCCCACAGTTCGCCGGTATGTTTAGGTCCCAATTTAATAGGGGGCGAGCCTGTAACAAATCCCAAAAATATTTGGTATCCACTCCATCAATTTTCTGCCAAAGCCAAATCAAAGTAGTTTTAATCGCCATGTAAGCGGCAATCTTGTTTTATGACTTCTACAGGATGTGTTCCACTTGCACTGAGAGACCGGACGAGTTAATCAGTCATAAAATCATGCAAAACTAATAAATTACGTATTTATGTGAGGTTTATGTGTAGTAACTAATGTACATCGTATTAGGTGGACGGTCTTCAAAATAACATCAAATATTTATGAAATAGCACAAATATCTTTTACTCGTGTTTGTTTAATGACTGCGCGTGCGTCATTATGTGCGCAAACGCGAAATGATTATCAATTATGTTTTATAAATTATTTAAAACCGGTTTGGTTTTATTTTGTGAAAATTGTACACCAGATTTCAGGCATTTCTGCTTGTTTCTATTTATATAATTTATTATATATGTATCACAAACTACTTAAATCCTATGTACCTAACTTTATCAATTCCTCTACAATATCTTTCGTCGGTGGTTTATTCTCTGATGATTTTGAAGAAAAACTGGATATAACAATACATGACATCTTGACAAGTCTAGGAGCAAGTGTATGAGTGTAGTGATAAAATTCTAGTTCATTACCTTTAGGCCTTTGCCCTGAAGTAGCCAGAGGGGAAAGAAGGAACAGTAGGTTCTAGTATTAGTTTATTCATATTACTCATAGCTTCAGTTTTTTCGCAAGAAATATATCGTTTTTCTTTCTTTTTTTCTTACATAAAACAAGACAGACCGGTCTCCATCACGTTTCGAGTTAATTACAATACCAATTTATAAATATGTCAGCTTTCAATGCATCGACTTGGGATTTTGGCAGGGTACTGCAACGCCGTGACGTCAGCCATAAAAAAATCACCACACATATTTTTCATAAGAAATCTCGACATTTATATACTTGCTACACGGTTTTGTGTGATAAACACGTTATTTATATAAAATGCTGAGGAATTAACTGGATGGCGGTTTTATGTAAAGGGAAGAAAAAAGGCGTAGGTACCCTATATTTTATGACACCACTGACTTTTGAGATAAAATAAAAGTACCTACATCAATTATTACCCATACAATATTTTCACCTATTTAAAAAAATATACAATGATGGCGCAAATGCAGGCCCCTATTTAAACTCTCCATTAGATGTAATCATTAAATCGCTGGTTTCGCTTTTTCACCAGGAGTTTATGAAGAATAATCGAGTGTCTAAGAACCTCGTGACCATAGTTAACAAGTACACGCTGCACCTCTGGCGAGAGACACGAGGCATGCAGGTGCCACATTTCCTGAAGCACGCGCCCCTCTCCCTCCGCCTGAGGGTCATGTCGGCCGCATACTTGCATCACATCACTAGGGTAATTCATAACAACATTAATAGGTCCCTAATGTGCCATATTCTTCGGTTGATGTCTCATATAATAATAATAGACATTATTTATTGTGACTACATAGGTCCTCTTGTTAGTTCAGACTTCTTTAAGTCTGAACTTAGTTACGGGTTAGTTTAACTATAATAGATAAAAACAAGAGTATGAACGACAAGGTCGACCTTGTCGCACTAAAATATTCACAAAATGCCCTAAATTCAGCATTCAGCTAAGCCAACGCCCCTATGATGCTGTTGGAACTGCCGCGTGTTCTGGATAATAAGGATGCGATCTTTTTCCTTAAAATAGCATAAAGTTCGGCTATTCGTGCTACAGTGGCCATACTTGATGCACTACAATCTCGTGGCAGACCCAACAACATTCTGAAACTATAATTATAATATTATACTCACATGGTTTCTAGAGCTTTACGAGTACAATTGACCCACCAGGCCGGCCGTGTAGAAATTCTGACAATAAACCTTAAACAAGACATGGTTCAGTTCACCACATAAACAATCAATGAAAAGACTAAATTTAAAAACTATTTTTTCTAAATATCACATATTTAAACGGTGAAGGAAAATATTTTGAGGGAATCTGCATGCCTGGGAAATTTTCTTGACCGTATGTGCAGTAAGTATGCCACTTTAGGCCAGCTTGGTGGACTATATCCTCATGGATCGTCTGCCACATGGGGAAGCGTACTTGCCTTCTTTTGCCCATTAGTTACGGCCATGGAATTTACGAAACATTATCACGCCATGTATTTAGCTCCACATTGTCGCCGAACATTAAGGATCGGTGTGATCACCGATCATAGTGATTTATTGGTGTATTTTTCAGCATCACATCTTTGAAGAATGCGAGCCTGCATTCCTGAGGCAGTTGTGTGGCTGCTTGAAATTATACACTTATAACGAAGGTAAGCACTTATTAAGCGCAATCATGATATAACCATAAATCAATCCGATCTGCAAAAACTAAATTAAATTAGTTAAAAAATTTGAAAAAAAAAAAATATATGCCAGACGGAGAGCATATTATACTGAGAGATGACGTCAAGTCTTAGGTGCGCCATACAAATTCTATAATATCACTCGTTTTGCGGAAAAGGGACAGAGCATTCCTTAGGAGTCCGGTGGACCGAATTGCCCATACAAACGTAATTAAAATATATTTTAATCAAACTGTGTTATTATTCGGATTCAGATACCATTAATCTAGGTTTCTACTCTACCATTTCGTTCAAAATACTTCAGTGGAAATAAATGTAAGCGAATTTAATTTTTGATAAGTTTACCAAGTTTGGAACGAATTTCCGCTTGTTTATTTCCAGAGAAGTAGTACTAGACAAAATGGTATGGTAGCAACCTAAATTAACGGTATCCAAATCCGAATAATAACACAATTTGATAAAATTGTGATTGGATTACGATTTATTTCGGTATCACGTTATTGTGGGCAATTCAAGCTCCGCCGGAACCTTAAACATGTTAACCGCTTAAATCTCAAAACTTTATTTATAAGTCAATTTAAATTATTTAAGTATTAGGTTTACGATTAATATTATATTTTTAACTAAGTCGCTTATTTTTTATAAATTCAACACTAGTCGTTTACCCTAGTCAAGGAATTTTTAATATTAAATCCTAGACATGTACGTCGTAAAAGAGAGTGAGATCACGGACTCGATGTATGTGATCCACACCGGCAAGGTGAAGGAAACCTGCGAAGAGATGGACATCATCAGTGACAGGGTCTACCCCGCCGGATCATACTTCGGCATTGTAAGTATGATCACCATTTTTTAAGGGTTCCGTACCTCAAAAGGTAAAAACTGAACTTTGTCAAGACCCTTTATCTCGGGAACGCGTGGAGGTATCGAGTTGAAATTAAAATCATATTCTCAAATCTTCAGTCCCTTGAAGCTGTGACTCAATCAAACTTCTAAGTAAAAGTTATTTTTAGTAAAGGAAAAATTCAATCGCGATCAGCATTCGAACCTGCGTCTTCTGGTTTGATATACCATACGCTCTGCCCACTAAGCCTACCACTAAGCCTTCGCGAACCCCACCCGCCTGATTGAAATTTGCCTTCACATTCTGAGTTTACGTCGTAAGGTGATGTTGGCGACATCTATTGAGAAGCAAGTTACCTTGTTTCTCAACCGACATGACTTACTTCAATCACAAAAAGATAGTTAAAAGGTAAGGTGGCATCGTACGATATCGAACTTACTGTAAAGTAAGTCATGTCGGTTGAGAAACAAGGTAACTTGCTTCTCAATAGATGTCGCCAACGTCACCTTATGACGTAAACTCAGAATGTGAAGGCAAATTTCTATCTGGCGGGTGGGGTTCGCGGTGGCTTAGTGGTCAGAGCGTCTGGTATATCAAACCAGAAGACGCAGGTTCGAAAAATAACTTTATAATCTTAGCATGGAAAATGCAAAGAAATCACAAAAAGATAGTTCTAAGTAAAAGTAAAAAATAAGATACGGCCATTTATGCTGCAAAAAACATATATTTCGACACTCTCAAGAGAATAAAAATTTATAGGATACTTTCTGATGACCTAGAACTATGAAATTTGGCAAGTAATACCGTGTTATATTAAGTATAGGGGAAAATCTGAAAACTATAAATTTGTAATTCATTATAATAATTACCTACAAATTTGTACGGAATCTTCGGTAGGCGAACCCGACTCGCACTTGTCCGGTTTTTTAAACAATGAAATTAATTTTCAGTTGCAGGGCTTATTACGCAATACACCCTACACTCACTCGTACCGAACAATGACCAAGTCGCAAGTGCTTACTCTGAACCTCGACGACTGGGAATACTTGCTAAAACATTTCCCGGACAGCAGGGATGCTATACATAAACATATGAGGCAACTGGGAGACGATAATATGGATCAAAGTAATTGGCCAGGAGGCGGCCCGGCATCTAGAACCCCTACATACGAACCCCAGTCACAGATGACAGACATTCCTGATATGCCTGGATTTCAAGACCAATATCCTACAACTGCACGACATTATGGTAGACAATCAGAAGAGAAGGAAAATACACTATCTTATTCTTCTATAAAGAGACCATCACAGTTTGGTTTGCCAACAGATAGTAGAAAGGGTTATGATCTAACAGGGACAAAAGAAGCCGAGAATCAAGCTGACGTAGAAGACGTTGGTAATGAAAGATTCATCAAAAAGTTCGTAAGCACTGCAAAAAAAATTATGGGTAGAGTGTCCAACTCCGAAGCAGTGTCCAGTGAGGGTAAAGATGTGCTTCTTCTTGAAGAAGACGAGGAGGCAACTGAGGCCCTCCTTGCGCAGTTTGAACAAGCTAAAAAAATGACAGAAAAAGAAGTAAAAAAAGCAAAGAGCCGGAGACAGAGTATGTTTTTTGGTGAAGAGGAAACAACCGAAAAACATTTGTTCACATGGGATATAGATGAACCAAAACCTGATCAATTAGAGCAACCATTAATGCTGGGGCCGCTTCGAATCCGTGATTCTGAAACTAAAGTTGGAGCTGTAAGTAGTGATTCTACTGGAGAGGTCCTTAACCTAGGCCGGCCAAAACTTAGTGATATTACAGAAAGCTCAGAGATTCAAGCGACAGTAGATATGACGAAAAGTAAAACTACCTCGGAATCCCAAACCTCAAAAACAACGAACACTACATCTAGCGAAGAATCCCTGAATGTGCGAAACCAGTCGGGTATGAGACCGCTTAGTCGTTTCTACCCATCCACTGAAGTCCAAGACACGCAGGAAATTCAACCCAACGTAGTATCTGAAAGTCAGCAAGCCGCTGAAGAAACCACAAGACCCTCACCAAAGGGACCGTTTACAGAACCGGCCACATTTTTCCACCCAACTCCTAAAGTTGCTAAAAATACCCAAGAAAGTCTGCAAGCTCAAGACACTCAAGCATCTCAGTCTAGCGAAAATAATGTAGATCTGCCTAACATAGTTACCGACAGTAAAGTTACTAAAGAAACTGAGGTTACCCTACAAGATACTGATAAAGCACAAATCAACCAAGTTCCCGAAGATTCTCAGCCCACCCGGGAAGACCCACTTACAAAAGCGTTAGATACTTTATACCCAAGTCCAGAGACTGGCCAACATACTCAGCTTGCCGAAGCTTCTCGGGGCGTCACGGATGCTCTGGATGATACTCCAATTACTGTACCACCTAAACTGTCTCCAACACCAAAACTTTTTTATCCTGAGACTTCTCCAGAAGCTCTCCAAGATGAATCTCAAAAACCTGCTCAATCGCCCAAGCTTTTATATCCCGGTCCAGGGTCTACTCAGTCTTCTAATGACACAATAGCTACTCAACCTGGTGAAGCCATTACAGGGGCAAAAGTGGCGGGTGTTCAAGTGACCCAAGATATTAAGGAAAGTCAGCTTACCCATGACACATTGAGTGTCCAAACATCTCAGAAAATTGAGGGTACTGGACCAGTCCGCAATACTACAGGTACCCAAGCCAATCTTCATACCAACAACACCCCACCCACTCAAGATAGAGATACTCAAGCGGTGAAAGACATCGTTGATTCAAGTCCTACTCATGAAACCACGGGCATCCAAGCTATTGAGGATACCAGGAAAATTCAACCTATCTTAGACACCACGGGTACCCAACTTGCCCAAGAAATGGATACTTTACTCCCTCGAGATACTAGGGGAATCCAAGCCACCTTAGATGTCGGAGAAATTTCGCGTGACCAAAGTACTAGGGGTAATCAAACTACTTCGGGTACTGAGGCTGTACAAAAAAATATTACTGATACTTTTAAACAACCTTCATTGACGCTCTCCGATACTAAAGTTGTTAAAAATTATTCAGATACAAACATTACTGAACGAGCGCAGTCATTTTACAAAAAAAACATTAATTTCGATCCGGGTCATCAATTTTCACCAAATACTGCGGCTGATAATCTACATGCCAATGAATCCTCCAAGACTTCTATCAAAACGACAATTTCATCGGCATCAGAAATAAATTTACTCCATTATATGTCTGACGAAGGAGTGGGTATTGCCGCTATTACTGGCACCGAAGCAAAGACCTCGCAAACTAACGCCCCAACAGTAGAGAGATCGGAGTCGCACTACAGCATGAAAGAGCAGACGACAAATACGTCGGCGTCGAAGCTTAATCGACGATTTGTCCATGTGCGTTACGAAGAAAAAAGAGACAATGAAGAATTAGGAGAAGAGGAAGAAGATTCAGAGTCGAAGCCGCCCGACCAGCATTTGAACATATTCACGATGGACAGTGACGAGCCAGTTCTTACAGACCCGAGTACCGGGGGGAGCACTGAAGGTGACGACGAGGCCACCACCTCGACATCGACGCCAACGTCCGGCACCTCTAAAAAACAACGAATCAATCAAAGAAAATTCTCAGATTAGACACATTTATAAGTTATTTGTCCTATTTTTATTAATCTTTTACGTTGTCAAAGTTTCGTTTGCCTCGCTTTTACTAGTTTATTTATTATTTAGATACCAATTAATTTATTAAAATAATTATGATTTATTATAAGTTTTGTTTGTATTGTGGCTCTTTAGATAATTACGTTGTCGAAACACAGATACAGATTGTTGTAGGGACAGCCACCTTTTTCTATTTATTCGTTTTAGTTGTACCTGTACATAATTATAAATAAAATTACAGTTAAAAATGTTAGTTCTGATCTGACTTTGACTATTCTTAAGTGTATTATGTATATCTAAATGGCGTTACGTTACGTCGATACAATTCACCAATCTGCTTCACTTTATAACTAGGTAACTTCAATATGTTTTAGAGAAAGTCGTCAATTTAATATAGGAAGATAGATAGGTAGCTTATTCTAAATAGTCACCTCACTACACACTACAAATGTTGTCTCATTTCAAATAATAACACAACAATCTATTCGTGTTTCAAATAATACAGTTCAGACGATATGCCTGCACAGCTTTGCTACACACATAAATTCACGTAACAAGCTGATTGCATATTATTGCAAAAATATCAAAGTTTTAAAGAAAATAATCATAAATGTGAAACATTTACGACCCCAACAATCTTTATACCTACCTTTTAAGGAAGGTACTTCCCGTACCTTCCTTAAATTTTCTTGAGGCCACAGGAACTAGGAAGATGTGAAACGTGGTTAAAGACTGAAGTCTAGGTTTTGATGTAGCTTTCAGTTCTATAGAAAACTTCCCTTACGCCTGGGCCGGTTCCCAACGAAAAAATGTCTTAACAGACCTTGAACTCCGGTCGGAGACTAGACTCAGATCTTGACTTCTTGACTCAGATCAGTGTATTGGCCTACCGTCTATAGTCTGTAGAGAAACGCCATCCGTTTTGCCACACATCCGCAAAATCACGTACAGTCAACAGCAAAAGTAGATGCTCAAAATCAGAAATTCAATACTAATGAACGGAGTTCGCGTCAGAACTGTGTGGCGTCAGAGTGATTCAAAAGTATGTGATTGTAAATTATACCAAACATGTACTACTAGTACAGCTGCCATATATTCGTGATCAGTTTTGACTCCAAAGTTATAAACTCAATTCGCATATTCGTATATTGTAGCCGACTGGGCAGAAGCAATCATTGAGTTATGATTTTGTATCGCATCAGCTACTATTGAACATTGATATAAATTCACAAACATGCAAAGATAATAATATTTATTGAATTATCGTTTTGTATCACATCAGCTACTTTTAAACATTTGACAGAAGTTACAAAAAAAATCAATTAAAATAGTAAAGTTTTTAAATTATATGATTTTTAATGAACATATTGTGCTTTTTTCGGGGTTCAATTGGATGAAATTTGGCATATATTAAATATGCAATTTTTTATCCAATTCAGCTGTTTTTCCGTAAAACATAACAAATTAAATTACTGGTATAAATAAAAAAGTATTGATGAATTATTGGCCCCATGATTACGTGGCCTCAGTTTCATCATTTAATTTTGATTTTGAACTGTTCACTAGTTTTGAATATTGTTTTCACTTAGTTCTGATGTGAATTGAGATTATAACTTTTGGAGACAAAACTGATCACGAATATATGGCAGCTGTACTAGTAGTACATGTTAGGTATAATTTACAATCACATACTTTTGAATCACTCTGACGCCACACAGTTCTGACGCGAACTCCGTTCATTAGTATTGAATTTCTGATTTTGATCATCTACTTTTGCTGTTGACTGTACCTACCTATTTGTCACTTTGATGGATTACTTAAATTTATTAATATTTTTTTTTTATTACAATCCTATTGTGACACGCTGACGAAACACATTATTTTAGGATTGCTTACTAATAATTAACCTAAGTCTGAGTACAATGTAATGTAAATGGATGTAACTTTGCGATGTTGCTTTGTTAAATTAATCAAGCTTAAGAAATAAAAGTTACACGTTCATAAATGGCGTTTATTAAAAAATATCTTAGCTCATAACAACGATAATATATATCCTTAACAAGATGGTTTGTACCGAACATCAACAATAATTAGCTAACTCATTAACATTGCATTGATAAATTTGCCATTTAATATGCTGTCTTTCACATATATTTTTAGTTTTATTTATATTGGAATGCCCAGCACTGTTTGTTTACATTTTTCTTGTCTTCCACTGGTGTTTCTGAGTTTCGTCCATTCTGTGCGACCTCCTTTAATATTTTTGTTCCATGGTCTTATGTTATTTAAATGCTTGGGTGTACATTGATTAACTTACGATTAACTTATTTACTAAAATTACGGTTTCCTAAATATAAAATATTTTATAGCGTTTGTTGACCGCCATGTTGGATTGGTCTCAAGTTTGAGTTTTTTCTGGACTGTTCCTGAAACAAAACGTATAAATTTAAATTTCTGACTAAATCCTACACATTGGAGCCGCGGTGCCATTTTTACGATCAGTAATTCTAGTGTCTATTTCGAGTGTAACTATATATTTCAATATAATTATCTATTTAAAACTACAGGAAATATCATTGACGTCATCGTGCACTCTGAATTATATGACTTATAAACTTTATTTCGATTCTATATAAAAAATGGTTGAGAAATATTTACGGTGTCTTTAAATGTCGCAATAATCTGTTATTTACGTTTTAAATTCCCTGTGATACAGTCACAGCTATTTACGAACATGTCGGGGTAACATCAAGAAATTATGACGTGTCTTGCCCGTGGGAGTTCTAAAATACTTGCTTTTGATGATTATAATATTAATAGCGCTGGTTTGCAGCTGTTACTACGGAGCGCTGACTAAACGCGGACCTTAGCAAGTGCCATTAATTAAAAAACAATTTATATCAATTATGAGTACCTAACTGTTGAGAATAATTGTATTACGCCTTAATGTAATGTCACTAAATTAGTTAAATATAATATATTAAAACATATATTTTATTTTAAATGTATATTGATTTTTGCGAATTAAATATATTCGACATAATAAAAAGTCCAAAACGTTGGGATTTTATTTTAATATATATTATATTAGTAATAAAATGAAAAGCTTCGTTGCCCGCGTAGTATATTATCGTCACAAATCACTCCTAATTGCTAGGCATGCGCCCGCTCAAGAGAAGGGACATTTTATTGACGAGTTACGTTCATCGTTATTTCCAATGCTGGAATGTGTGCTGCACTTCGTCATTATCTCTAAATGTGTATTCCTGCTGTAACATACAGTTGTAAATTACAAAGTAGTAATCGTTTCAAGGATCATTATCATCATTCGTTCACTGCTGGACTTGGCCGTTCCCAGCGAACACCACAAAGCTTGGGCTCAGATCATTATTAATCCGCCGCCAGCCGGCTCCCGCAATTCATGACCACGTGGTCAATGTGTGTCCTACGCTTAAATATATTGTTTTATGCCACTGAGGTGGTATGCAAGCCTCCGGCTGCTTCTGCTTAATGGTAATCAGTTACTGTCTGCCTATGGACATCTGCAAAACCAGAGGTGTCGCACGTTGCCAACCCTGTAAAAAACCTTTCACTCCTTTTTACATTTGCCTAAACGAGGTTCCACTCTCTAACTCGTTTTCTTCGCCATCATCAACACTTACTGTCCAACTGTCTTCGGTGTAAATCTCCTCTCAAAATGAGACGAGCCTATGCTGGCCTAATGTGAGTTGGCGGAATTCACACACCATCGAGATCCACACGAACTCACGATGTATTCCTTCACCATTGAACCGAGTAAAAATTAATGTAGTTAGGTTCTTCGACCCGACCATTGCTATTATTGCCACTTCGGCTTGCTCCTCTGAGCCTTGTTCTATATCAGATTGTCTGCTTTTATATCAGATCACCTGGTTGCGAATTCCGTTCTTCATTTCACTCTTGTTGTCATACTACATAAATAAGATTGTCGTTTTAAGTCTAAATAATTATGACTATTGTACCAATCCAAAGTGTGTGACTTTAAAATCATCAATTTTATTACGTACCTAGTAAGGAAACCTCACTAGGACAGGTATATGGGTTGATAATGTACCTATATTGGCTGGTAATGATGTTGCAATACTCGCAAAATAAAAGACCGTAAACAAATTTAAGCGATCATTTAACACCACTTCTCGTTCGATTTTGTTCAAATAAACAACGTTATACCTTCAACTGGCTTTATAACAACAATATTCAGGTTTTTAATCACGTAAGTATTGGAGTTGGCAACGGAACGCAGTAATCTAAATTACATTACTCTATTTTCAACGCCATGGCAAAGGTATCGACGTCCGTTCTGCCAAATGATTGATTACAATCGTTAACCAAGCTGTCACTACTTTTTCTATCCGCCTCCCAATTAGATTTAGCTCCCGCCGTCCATCTTCTCGAGTCTAGATACGATTTACGTCATTCTAACTACTTATTGCTTTTACCATTATTCGTGGCTCTTATTTTGAATTCTATTTTTAAACGAAGGACATCAAAACTGACATAGAAGTTCTATTTTAATATTTGGAGACAGAATATTTGTTGGGGTTTAAATAATGTTGCCAGGCGGTTTTTGTCCCTATAGGGAATTTATGCTGTTGTCAATAATTCTGACAATGTGAGATGAGATGAAATTTAAAATGTGTTTCAATTAAAAAGCTAAGATTGAAACTTGATTAATTGATAATAAATGATATTGACATTCTGTTGCAGTGTTTCTTTATTAAGAGTAATATTTTTGCTTTTGCCTCGGTTAAAACTATTTCAAGATTCTCAATGCATCTACTATATCTATAGTGTTAACGGCTTCTCAACACTTAAACTACAGTGTCGGTGTCATCTGCATAGCATCAAACGCTTTTCTCTGGAATTACCGTGGATCGTGGGCGGTGAGTATCTTAATAATTTGCCAGCACAATATTGTTTAGTCTGGTATAACATTATGTTTATTGCATAAAGCGTTCTAGCGAGAAACAATGGAAAAGATTTATGGACGAAAATGAGCGCGTATGCGTGCCTAAATTCAGCTATTATGTATTAAACAGGTGGATACAGCTTTAAAATACGTGTCGGGTTAATTTATTATTGGTTGTCTTAAAAGTGCACTTGCTGTACGCATTGGCCAAGGTGCGCAGAACTGTGGCAAACTCGGCAGAATGCTTATAAATGGAGGAAAGCTCAAGGTACCTATCCGAAGGAAATTATTGATACAATGCCCTTGTAGAGCAAGCTGCAGATATTATATGAGAGAGACATGCCTTATGGTGTGACAAACGTTCATCATTTGTAAAGTCGCCTGAGGAATTCCCACCGGGAATTGAGCTTTCCTGGGCACCCTCAAAGTCTCTCAGACAGACTCCAAACTGAGGTTGGTCGAGCGTTGTTATCTACGCTTTAAAATTTAACATAAGAAAATATGCAGAATAATTGTAGATTTACAGCTATTGTTACAGAATATAAAACTTCTCTAAGAAGTAGTTTTCTCGCAGACTACATGAGTTATTGCAGTAACACTGTATTAAAGCCATCACAAAGTAATGTTTTCATTTAGTATTCGCAACTGTAAAAATTGTGTTATTTACAAATGTTATTTTCTGAAATCTGCGCTTAAATATACTCGTCAACAGTATTACGTAAATGTTATCACTTTTTCTAGATGTTGTTTGAAAATGCTCGGTGATTTTTTAACAGAAGCTTGACGTTTTGGCGAACGTTTGTTTTGATTGCACGAATGTGGTTTGCCGGTCCAAATGTTTGTTTATCGACTAGTTTGTGTGTCATTAGACGCCTTTGTTCCAAGATCGAGAGTGTGGGTGTCGTCATCACCGCTTGACATGTTTACAAGACTATATAATTCGACCTGCATCATTTGAAATAAAAACAACTGATAAAACACTATTCCCATTTAAACTAAAAGCTTGTGTGCATTTATCTTGACACGCTCACGCTCCATATATCTCATGACCGGTCATTCAGCATTTCAGTTAGATTATTTCGTTAATTTTAGACGCGGGAATGTTATGATTTCTGTGGAGAAGCCGCAGCCACAGGCGCCGCTCCGTGAACCATTTTAGATATCCACGTCCAATAACGCGATGTTGTACGAATCTACAGCAATCATTTCAACATCGATTTTTATTTTTAAATTGATCATCATAAATATAGATGTTTGGAATACCTATCTAAAGTTAGGTAAATATTTGTGGCACTGATTGGTCACTACGACGTTGTTTTATTTGGTTTTATGGTATGCAAACTGATTTTATTTTACTACGCAATTATTACAATCCAAACAATGACGTATTTTGTTTTTTTTTTGTAAGCAGGTAAGAGAATATCTTTATCGGCCCAAAAAATAACTGCACAACCGGCCGAAAATTCGCTATTTAAATCGTTCTTGTACGCACGAATTAATGTCGTCCTTTATAAACGGAAACCACTCAAAAAGCGTACATGCAAAAACAAATAAGAACCTCAGAACATCCCCGAGTAGAGCAGCCAGAGGCTGGCGAGGAGCAGCACCAGGATGAGGTACGTGGCGATGAGGTTGGTGGTCTCGTGGTTGGGCATGTTGGCGACTTGACACCTTCACCGGACAAACGGCTCCAGGGAACTGAGGCAACGCTGGAGTAACCCGCTAACGGCCTGCGCCTACGCCACGCCACGCCCCTTTCTCACGCCAAATATTTTTAACATTTATAAATATGAATGTACGTTAATAGACCGTTGGTACAGTGACAGGTGTCACGGATTTTACGGATAATTAACATTATGATGCAGCGGTAACTTCCATGGATGCCCAACGACCGAACGAGACACGAACGACAATTAGATTTTTCATCTCACAGTTTATCATAGATTAGATCACTTTACACATAACTCACAGCACTTACACAGATGGAGTTTAGAAGACGGTGGAGTAGAGTAGCCACAGGAAGAAGAGGAGGATGACTAGGATCATGTAGGTGGCAGCCAGGTTGACCGTCTCCGCGTTGATCGGCATGGTTGCAATGTAACGGAGCAGGCTGGACTGATCGCTGGAGGATCTTCAAACCGTTTGAACCACCAAATTTGCGTCAGAGCACAGGGCCCAACTTTCGTATGGAAGGAAGTTTCAAATTTTTTGTATTTTTTTATTTGGATTTGATAGGTTTAGGGCCTTTACAATGAATTATGAAAAATACCGCTCAGAAATTATGGAAAATCTATGATTGGAGATCTTCAGTTACTCGTTTTGGATTCTGAAGAGTTTCGAAAAGAGAAGCCCACTGGAAGGTTTTAAGGCCACTTGGAAAAGACAATCAAGTCAATAAGCTGTCTGGTTTTTAGGACGTCACCTACCTACCTACGTCCCTAAAAAATAAATACTGCAGTTACTTGAAATCGAATGCACCAATTTTCTATTCACCCGATTGCGCCAGGAGTAATTTTCTTTATAATTGCAATAAACCTATTGCAATTATAAAGCAAATTTATTTATTTATTTATTTTATATTTAAAATTACTGAATTTAATTAAACCATTAATGTCACCGTAGCATTACATTTCATACTTAATTAAAATCATTATCATTGTAACTATTTGTAAACTTTAACTTAGTAGTGTCTTATATAATGTAGGTATTCTGACAAATTGTAACTAGTTTGTGGAAGCTCTGTATTTATCTGTATTGTCTATAAATATGAATAAATGAATTAAAATTAAAACAATGAATAATTCGAACTAGGTACCTATATCTTATTACGTAACGGTGGTTAATGCAGGATCTTTTTTAATGAGCATATCTTATTATAAGCAAATGAACATCACCATCATCATTTATTTCTATATAATTAGTCAGAAATCATCGTTCGGTTGCAAAAAAAATGAAGCTCAAAGAGCCTGTATGAAACCTAATATCCTTCAACTCCTTTTTAAAATAAGCAATGTCTGCCTAACGTCTATTTATCTTGTAAATATATAACAATTTAACCGTCATAAAATGTTTCACAAATATATAAGAATTAACAATTCACAAATGAAATCACACGTCTTGCAATGGGATAAAATTTTTAATAACACGACAATAAAATAAAAGATAGGTAAGTATTTTATTAATAAAAACCACATACAAAAGTTTCCAGTCCTTTGGAACTTTCTACGATATTCTACTAAGTATCTGATATTCTAGCGAATTATGTAAGAATCCAGAAAACGTCGTAGGTATCAATGATTCCAGGGTTATTTTTGATACACAAACACTGTTTTAACACACAGTCACGAATTCGAAGCTTCCACGAAGATCCAAAAGTATGGTGTTATTCACTCTACTCACATGTCGTCCTTAGAATGCTGAGTACAGTAGCCATAATGAGATGAGGAGTAGCAGCAGGATGCAGTATGTCGCCACAAGATTGGTTCCTTCAGCGGAGTTCATGGTGTTGCCTCTATCGCGTTACAGATGAGATTGAGCACAACACTGGGGGACACAGCTTCATATATGTGTATCTAATTGTTTAAAACGTGACGAATACATTCTATTTTTTGTTTTCTGGCGACGCATGTGATTAATTGGCTGTCTTGTAAAAATTCTTCGTTGTTAAAATTCGGCTTTTATTTACAAATTTACGCTGTTCAGTGTCCCTTTTGATTTTATTTACATACTGGTTTGGCATCGGAGTGGGATTAAAATAATTTGTTTAAGAATAGAATTGTTGTTTACACTTTTCTGTGTTTTGTTGGTTTCCGATACGCCTTTTTGGGTCTGATTATGTTTTTATTTTCAAAGTCAAATGGTTTTTTTTTTTCAATTAGACCAATATTATAGGGACTTTTGAATTGTCAATTTATTTATTAGGTGCACGTTTTTAAATAGTGGGTTTTGGCATGTGGATTATGCAACATATTTTCACATTACATTATCCCATTACACATTACATTACATTATTTGTACATTATCCCTTCCATAAATATAAGCCTTTATTTATTTTATCGCCGCATTTGGGTAAAAACGATAAAAAATAATAAAAAAATATAAAAAAATGGCTGGAATTCTCCAGCGCCGCCGAGTCCGTCCCTGTATTCAATTCACATTTATGGGGTATGATAAACCGAGCTATTTCCGCACTGGAGCTTTGGTTGTGCGCGTGAATCTTAACCGGTGCGCGTACTATGCACTCGAGGATTTCCATGCTGAAATGTTGAAACAATACCGAAATAATTCTCGATAATATTTACAAGTTGTACCCATCTATTTTCCTGATCAAAAACCTAGTCGTGTCTATTGATTTTTTCTGATCTTTTACATCATTGATGAGTTGCGTCAAAGACTCTAGACACTCGCTATTTGATCTTTTTGACGGAATGAACAAACGAAAATTAGGTTTAGAGCTCCCTGGCGTTTGTTGATTTCTCAATGATTTATTTTTGCAAGTTGAAAAATGTGGACGTAAACTAGATTAAAGAAGGCTAAACTCTAAGCAATAAACGTCTCGAGACGATTACAATGTGCGTCGGCGAAATAAACCCTCTACCAGCTGGCAGAGGGTTAATTAAAGATTAGTTGAATAGAGATTCCTAAAGATAATACCGAGCCCCAGAAAACTGCTAGGTATAGGGAAGTAAGTACTTTACACTGAAACACAACAACAGTAAGTACTGCACCTTGCCCGGGATTAGAAATAGAGGGTAAGTAGGTAACCAGAATTCTAAGATGGCAATTCAGAAACCAGAACTTTGACTTATCAGGTTGTGCCAATGTTCAGGTGGCTAAAATTGTGTCTTTTGATGAATCACATTATGATTCACAGACACATGACTACACATTGTGCCATAAGTATGCAGTATAAGCTGACTTAAGTCTATGATAAGCCAAAAACATGCGAGGTCATCATTAAAAAAAACGTTGCTCCACACTAGGATTTCGCCTATACCGTGGGGGCATTTACAAACACAAATTATCACATACACAAACATCCAGACCCGGAACAACTACCTGTAGGTCTTGCAAATATTTCTTCCGTGATGGGATCGAACCCACAACACGTAACGTAAACCGTGGTTACTTTGATCAATTTTTAACAATGGTGGTTTATATCTTTTAATTATCAAAGAACAAAATCAATAACAAAATATTTACTATTGATTTTCTCAGCTCTCTTGATTTTAGTAATGAAAACAAAAAAAAATGACTAATAGTTAAAAAAATGGCGATAATAACTAAACTCGTTTTGAGGTTACATTGATACCCCTACTCTTTATTACGTAATTTCGTCGTTACCTAATTACGTAGATAATAACGTCGCCCCAAATATAATTTTAAACTTGTTAGTTAGTTGAGTTTAATCACATAAAAGTCTACGAGTATAACTCGCCAGCACTTTTATTAAATTTACACATAACTAATCTACTAAATTGCATTCAATACTCAATAACTTTATTGCATCCCATAATGTATACAAAAGCTGGTGGGTAAAATTAAAGAGAAACAATTATGGACCCTGTCGGGCACAGCAAGTTAGTTTTTTTAAAGGAGAGGATGAAGAGCGCTTTTTAAAACATAATATATTGAAATAAAGGAAGATCTGATATTTAGATGTTTAAGTAGGTAAATAATACCTATTTAAATGTAGATTTATATTCATTTTTTTATTAATATTCATATATTTATTTATTATTAATAGTTATATTCTAGATTATGTATTAATTGTTATTGTTTATTTTTTATATATATTTATATATTTGCTGTAATTTTAATCAAATAGATTGTAAGTAATTATAGTTTGCACGGTGAGTAAGGTAAATAAATATATTTAAGTACTGCTTGTTTAATCTAATTATCCCTATTTCCCTAGTTGAAATTTATCTTTGAGGTATTCGTCAATTGTGTAGTAACTTTTATCTAAGAGAAATCGTTTTAATTTATTGGTAAATATATTATTTGATTCTGTGTTTTTTATGTATTCAGGTAATTTATTGTAGATTTTAATGGACGTAACAAATGCACTAGAGGAGTGCATTTTTAGCCGTGAAGTTGGTAAATTTAGTCTATATCCATGTCTAAGTTTGATTTTTGTTTGAATGTCTTCTCTTTTGCTTAGTACTATTTTTTAAGGAAATTTGTACTTCCTTACAAATTTGCAAATTTCAAATATATAGAGACAGACTAGTGTTAAGATGTTTAGTTCTTTGACACTTCAAAGAACTAAACATCTTAACACTAGCCTGTCTCTCATGTGGTTTACATGAGTCGGTGTCATTGATGTTAATCAGTATTCTTATTAGTTTCTTCTGTATTGTAAATAGTGAAGGCGCGTCTGAAGGCGTTCCTGCTCGCGTAATTTCCATCTTTTTTTATAAACGTAGGTAGGTTTTTAGCAAAGTCATCTCAGGACTCAAAGTAACCCAGGTGTACTGCAGCTTAGAAAGCGATCGCTTAGCCAATCGCGCCGGCAAAGCCGTCATAGCTAATATCTACTAGAAATATTTGTGTAAAGCCATATCTAGAAGTTACGTAACCTATACCTGGTCTTACATACTTAAGTTGCGATGTTAACCCCCGGTTCTCCTCCAGAAAAAACTAGCAGGAATAAATATGGCGATAACTCATCGAGACAGCCCCTAAGGGTATCGTAATTTTATTATCCTTATCTAATATTATTATAAAACAAGTCTCAAGTCCCCCGCCGCGTCTGTCTGTTTGTTCGCGATAAACTCGAAAACTACTGATGGATTTTCATGCGATTATCACCAACATACAGTGATTCATAAGGAAGGTTTCAAGCTATTAAACATCACGCTACGACCCTTAGGAACGGGGCAATGCGGATGAAACCGCGGGCGAAATGTTAGTAAGTAAATAAAAAATAATAAATTCCAAATCTCTCATAGTAACAGCGCTGGTATTTTCGTGACTTTGTCTTCTGAAATGTGTAAAACCTTGAGTATCGTAATGATCTTATTAGATCACATGATTCATTCAACCGTTGCAATTCCAGATTCAAATGATATCGAATGCCAAGTGCTATCTCGTAAATTCTTTTTTTTTTCATATCATAAGCAAAATAGCCCCAGATCATGTAAGAAAGGAACTGAACAAAAAAGTACTTAATTATGATTAAATCGTTGAAATTTGTACATTAATTGTAATGTCTCTGTAGAGAAAAACTGAGGCTTTCAAAAATTCATCTATAAAAAAATATAAATGGAATCGGATTCTTTCTTTTTTTTCAATGACCGTGATAATAATATTAATATTATATTCACACAAGGAAGGTTCTGCCGCTGCGAGGTGGCGATACATGAGGATTTTCTAAATTTCAAAAAAGAAAACAAAGAAAATATAAAAATATCAATTTGGAATTTGACCATAAGTTGACAACTGAATACATACACCCAAAAAACCCATGCCCAGATAGCATAAAATATGCTCACTTTTGATTATTCATATTATGATTCAGTAGGCATAAGTAATTGATAATTTTATTACCACCACTATTTCATTTTTAAGCCCTAGTCAGGAGGGTCAAATATTATAATTCGATACGTAGCTTTTTAAATTTAAGTTTTAAAATTGTTCGGGATACAGACAGTCAGTTTTACTGCAGTTTCTTTTCTGAACGACTAAATACTTCCAGATTGAGAAACACTTTTAGTTACTAAAGTTTGTTATCACGCTGCAATATATTTGTGAAGTTGTGTGGATGGAGGCGCGCCCCCGCGGTTCAAGACGACACTCGGCACTTCGGCAGCGACAATTTCAGGCCACTGAACTAAAATAGATGAATAATACAGGCATTTCTAAGAGGATGCCTTCTGCTGCGTTTTCTCGGAAATTTTAAATGATTTTTACATACCGACAACCATCGTGAGAAAATCTGCATGCCTGAGATTTTGTCGACGGCTAACGCGGCGGGCTAACGTTGGGGACTTTAGGCTAACTCCTAATATAATAGGAGACCCGTGCCCACCCCCACACCGTGTACACTGACACCTTTTTTCTCCATAGAAATAGGCAAGATTACAGAATCTCACTAATTGCAACATTTCTTTGCATTCTTATCTGGCATTGTCTACATTCAACAGTTGCGGGTACGCAATAGTAGCGCTGCAAATTTTTGAAGAATGTCAGCAATAATTAAGTTGACTTAGGTAAAGGTAGGTATTGGTATTGAGATGGCTCTGTCTGACATTATTGGGAATTAAAAAAATATTCCTATTTTGGAGATTAGAAAACGTTTTTCGTTCACTCAAAATAAAATGACGGGTTTTATTAAATCTAGATGGGTGAATATTTGAAAAAAAAATTGAACGTCATTATCTTCATCCCAAAGTTATGAACACAGTTGTTTAAAACTACAATTATGATAATGAAAACTTAAACTAAACCACTGTCGTCAAGCAATAATACAAGAATAAAAACAATCTGAACTATGAAAGAGAGAACTACTATGATGAGAATAATGATTTGTTATATAATGTTCGAATATTCACGCAGATACTTTCCTATTTTACAGCACAATCTTACCTATAAATAATGAAAATACCTACCTACCTAAGTACCTATCTCCAGTATTTACGTTAATTTAGCATGTGCGACATGCACGCGCATAAGCGCTAACGGCAAGAGTGCTAAGATCGCGTTTTTGTGTCACAATCGATAACAATTTTGCACTTACTGATTTCTGAGAGTTATGCGAGGAGTAGGTACCTACCTAGGTATTAGACATATTGAAATAAAGTATTTTATCGCGATATATGAATCTTGTTCTTGGCGATAATATAATCAGCCTCTGAGTTCTGTTCTGACCCACTTTGAAGGACCTGCTTATAAATAGGTACCTATTTCATTAATTACGTAGGTACCTATTTATCGAGTATTAGAAACCAGTAGATACCTACCTACCTTTTCCTAAAGTACTTATAAAACTATCCAGTAGTGACAAAGATCGACGCACTTCGCGATTATTTTATTTTTGAACTGATAATTTTTCTCGGCGAGTGGTCGGCTGGAATTATTCCAAAGAATTTTGCCGGGTTCAAAACACTTTATTTTCAACGAGTTTGTTCCGAACTGCAAAAAAATATTGGGACCAATAACCGGCGGCGACATGTTTACTTAAATTTGCCTAGGTATATCCTAAAATTGTTTTATGTAGGTACCTAGGGTATTTCAAATGTAAGTTTTTCAAAACACGTAAAATTAAAGATTTAGCGAGAAAAATCTAATCAGTACATCTTCTGTTAATTTTTTCAAACTCCGAGTGCCCAATTACCTACTAGATACAATTTTTTTTAAAGTAATTTGCAAGCTCTTGAAAACATACCTACAACAACATAAAGTACCTACCTAGGTATTAGGTACATGTGAAACTTTAAAACTCTTCCTGCCAATCGCCGCCCTTCAGTCGTATATAATAATCGTCTGGTCATAATTCTATGTTTTGCGCCAAACTAGTCCAGGTCTTTTCACTACCTACATTTTAATATAAGTATCTATCCACCTGGCCATCAGTCTTTCTACACTCCGTGTGCTTAATGTCGGCCGCTATATTCTGGTAAGGATACCTATAATGTGATGTCGGGTAGAACCCCGCGACTTGGCTGACGACAATCGAAAAGGACCCGGTGCGGTCCCAGCCAAAGACTAGGCCCCCAAAGTATTTGGCTGAGACATAGTCAGAGATAAGACCTACTCTCTGACTATGACTCAGTCAAAGACTTTAGGTACTCGTGACTTAGGAATAGGAGGTTTATCAATTTAAAAACGGGTACGATTTTGGGGGAGCTCATGACCCCGAAGACACCCCTCACCCCCTCGGGCCGCTACTGAAAAGGACTTGAAGGAGTGAAAAATACACGCCTCATCCGCGTAGCGGAGGACAAAAGCAGATAAAGACGGCTGACAAGGAGAGCCAACCTAAGTTGGCTATGAGCTAAGGTAAGGTTAAAATAACGAAATATGTATAAAATCGTCTTCAAAAACATAAAAAAATAGTGTTAAATGCGAAACATTGGTCGGCATCACGCGTGAACAGCTAGACCGAATTCGTTAATTCTTTTTTTTGTGTTTGTTAAGTTTCGGAAGTTGGCGCCTTTGATTTGATCGGATCTTTTGATTTCGCCACCGACTTCCGAAACTGTTTCGCACATAACATTTTTTTAAATGTTTTTGAGAGCAATTTTACTTTTTCTTAAAAGTTAAAATAACTTCTTTCAACATTTTGAATAAGGACAACGAGTAGAATTTTACGTATACCTAGACGACGTTATCATTTACTCGGTCGTTACGTGTTATTTTGTTCTAAATTTTGTTTTAGTTCAATAGCTACAGATCATGTATTTCAGCTAGTACCTAACACCTATTAGACACCTGTGAAACGAAATTTTAACGCTATCTGCCAAATATGTTGCGGATAGGCTATCAGAGAGTTTATCAGCAGGTGGGCAAGTGCGTAGTACTTGCAACCGGCGCGTGTATAATTATGACAAGATGTATGAATGTGAATGAAGCAAAAGAGGTGTGCAAGAATCGTAGCAAGTGGCGTTCTGTTGTTCATGCATACCCCTATGGGAAAACGGCATAGTGATTGTAGGTTTCTTCTAGGCAAGCACACTCTATCGTAGATAGCAGTATCGCTTATCATCAGGCGAACTGGCGGTAAAGCGTACCTACCTAAGCCTATCACAAATTTTAAAAAAATGGTGAAACAGGCCCCTAATCATGACATTCTTTTGACACCTGACGTTAACGGGTAGAGACTGACATTGACAACACTGACCTGACAGTGACACCCGTCGCTGACCTGACACCTAACAGTTCTGTGAAGTTGTGAACAGGCAGGCAGTTGTGTTATTGCAGAAAAGGTGTGAATTAAATGTGATCTGTAAGGCGATAAAAGCCTTCAGCCTATACGTATAATGTGAATATCTATCTCAAGCGAAACACTGTTTGATGGGAGAGCGTCTACTAAGACCTGAGGAAATGGCCAGTACCAGCACCGCGGTCGCGACCGTCCCCGCTCAGATACAGGAGGTAATCCCGAATGTTGCTCTGTTATGCCGCCTACACATGCTTGCTAATTCTTCGAAAACTATTGGCCAGCGCAGAACAATGTTTGTGAAAGCTTGCTCGCGAGTAATGTTACCATAGATTTGTTTACTAGGATAGAAAATACAAGTCGAGTAATAGGTTGTCTGTCTGTTGATGATTATACGATCGCTTCTGAGTACTTCCTGTGCTTTAGATGCGTAAAATGAGCATCTCCTTTCCTCTCCTCCTGTAATCTAAGGCTTGGTCAAAAATAATAATTATGTAGGTACTTACTTACCAATATTTTAAGCTAATTTTATTTACCTACACAAGTAAGGACTATCAATTAAATTTAATACATGTCCATATTACAATACAAATATCTTTGTTTGAATCCTAATTTAATTCAGCCTAGTTTCATTTGGATCCTAGAAGTAAAAATGAAATTTTCTATTGTCTTATTGTTTCACTAGTTATCAAGTCTTACTAAAGTCATAAGAAAAAGAAGAGATATGTTTAACAATGTGTATTGTGAAAATCATTATCAACAGACCAAGGTTTCCAATATTATGTCAGAAAATATTTGAAGTTTTATCAAATGCATTTGAAAAATACCTTCTCCATTATAAAGTCATTAGACTGATCTCCTTTAGTAGCTCTAGCTGAATTATAAAATAAAAATAATAATAATAATGATAAATTAAAGCTATAATTTATGATACAAGGGCCTAGGTTTTAGCTTAGATATTTACTGCATATTTGTACTGTCAATATTAATAGCTTATTCAGTTTTTGAGATCTCTCCGGGTTGTTTGAAATATTTGGTGCCCTCATAAGCTAAGCTACTTCCAAAAACATGAACATGTAGATGGCACATTAGGTTTGGCTGGTTTAGGCCTGGAAGTGTTTGTTGCCCTACAGCCAGTTTAAATTTTTATGCAAATGGGGCTGCAAACATTTGGAAGTAATCTACAAACATTTTTGGTGCCATAAAACAAATCACCATATTTTTACTGTCATGTTTTTCAATAATGAAATATACTAATTACTTACTTATGTTAGTTGCTTGTTGACTAATTTTATAACTACCCTTATGGCCAGTCCCAATATCAAATCAGTCAGTAGCTTTGCTTACTAGAGATAGAATTTTGACATAAGGTCCATAAAAGTAATGTCAAAATCCTATCTCTAATAAGCAAATCTATCGACAGATTCTTTATTATTAGGACTGGTTAGAATACAAAAATTCTCAAACTAAATCGTAGAACAGGTAACTTAAGATAGGATTACAAACATCAATATTAATAAGCAATTTCTTTTTATCCAGTTTATGTATGTAATAAAGAAACTGATGAAATTAGGATACATACATAGAATACTTGTATACCTCTTTGTCTAACCCTTTGGTATGATACTCTACTGCAAATGTTTGTCTAGGCTTATCAAGAATTTGTAGAGGTTTGTATTTGCCATGTGTGTGGAGGTGGCTTTATTCCTTATCTCTTATATTTGATAATTTCATACTATGTTCAGTACTGTCACATTGATAACTTTAAATTTATACACTTCACATTTAATTGTTTTTGAACGACGCTATGGGACACTTGCGTAAAATCGGCTGGTGCGCTTTAAAAACGCAATTCTCGATTTGTAAACATAATTACTCAACAAATCCGGGTTTGTTGAATGATGTAAATGTGTTAGATCTGAGTAGAGTTATCGCTGGGCCATTTTGTACTATGTCACTTGGGGATCTTGGAGCAAATGTTATCAAAGTGGAAAGCCTGGATGGGGATGAAGCACGCCGGTGGGGACCACCATTTGTCAATGAGGATAAACACATGGACTCTTTCTATTTTATGTCAGTGAACAGGAATAAGAAGAGTATTTGTATTAATCTTAAGACACCAGAAGGTAAGCTATCATTTTCATTTGTCTTTTACTAATTAGTTGTGTATAATCCCACTTAAAATTACTGCCAGTTTCTAATACACGATTAAAATGTATATAATGATGAATATATGTATTTCACTTAGTAATGTTCATGCACTCAACGGGTTAATGACACCATTTCTCATATCTCATATTCTGTCATAGTTTTATAACAATATGCATCAACTATACTGATTGCTTATACTATAAAATCATAATAATTATTTAAAATGTATTGTTACATAGTACCTAACCTATTTTTTCCTGCTAAGCATAGGCCTTTCAAATTGCCTTAAAAAACTTTGAATTAATTATTTGCTCTTATATTTTATTATTAACACTTGAACTATGTATATATATATCTTTTAATGTAGGTAATTCTTAAGCTTACTAGCAATGTGGGTCGCACATTACTAGTATTCTTGTTAGCCCCTGCTAGCCGCGCTAAGCTAAATGCTTGTGTTACGAGTGGGTTAACGTCGGTAGTGCAATGGGTTGATTTCGAACCGGCAACCACATGACCCCCAGTCTGACACCCTAGTCATTAGAATACCGTCACTTCTTTAGAATATTGGTAGCCAGGAAATTTAAATAATATCTTTAGCAAACAAACAATTCCGTTTTTGTAAATAGAAACAAGATAGATAGACATTGCTTGTATTTACCAAACCTATTAACTTTATCAGATAACATCTAGAATATTAAACTCAACTTAAACCCGAAACTAAACTTTATTTCCATGGTGTAAAGTTCAAGTTAGTTTGAATAAAAAATCAAGAATGTACCAAAAAGGCATTGCCAGTTATGGCAGAACCTACCGATGTTAGGTATAGTGTGTTTGATGTTTTTTTTCACATCTAAGTAATAATTGGTTATTGTCGAATAATTTTGGTGCTGAAATAAACAACATTTTATTCAGCAAAGAGCTCCAAAGCATGACAATAATAGATTTTGCATTGTGTCTGTAATTTGTTACTGGAAGGGTTATTATAATAAATAATAATAATAAATTATAGGGAGGGTTATTAGGTACATAACATACAAGAATATTTTCATCATTTACTTTAAATGTAGAATTGAGACAAGCTACCTTAAACCCCTTTCATATACTTCAACTTCTATTGCCAGTAACATTAATTTTATAACTTTTTGTCGTTTTAAAACCTACTTTAATTTTGGTAAAATGTTTTTCTCAGTAAATCAGAGCACAATATCCACTTAAGATTTTGTGTGAATTAAGGACAAGATCCTTTCATAAATGTCTCATCATGCTCCTTTCCTTCCTTCCCAGCCATAATTGTTTCTATACATATAGGTCCTCAAAAGTCAATTCCAGAAGACAGTGTCTATTATTGCAGGGTGTATTGTATCAGGTGATATTTTCTCTTCACATATTCCTCTTCTCTCTCTGTCTTCTCTTACTTTAAGTACCTATTATAGATGATTAAAACAACAAAAAAATTCTAGGAAAGAAAGTAATATACGATTTGGCAAAGAAATGTGATGTCGTGGTTGAAAATTTCGTGCCAGGCAAGTTAGACCAACTTGAGGTTGGGTATGAGAAACTTAAAACTATCAATCCACAGCTTATATACTGTGCCATAACTGGGTTCGGTACCAACGGACCATATGCTAAAAGACCTGGGTGAGTTTTTTTTTCTATTTAAAAAAGATTGTAACATTCTAGAATTTTATTTTTTGTCACAAAATTATTTGTAATTATCTGCGACCGCTATGAATGGCTAACTTCAGACTCGCACACACTGTTATTATTGAAAATGGGCATGCTTTTGCCTGCGGAGGAAAAATTTGGTCGACTGTAGAACAAGCACACCCAGATGTTTCGAGATGTTCACCCTACTTTTAAAAAGATTCGGGTTATAAGTACCTACATACTCGGAAATACAAACGTAGGCAGGAAATTCCACTCCTTGGCTGTGCGCATTAAAAAAGATGATAGTTGTGTGCGAATATGTAGAATATCAACCGATGGTAAAGGGGGAGGGGGGATGAGCTCATGGAGCTCTTATGCAATTTTTTTTATATAAGTATCACTAAGGTGGCAAACAAGCATACGGCCCACCTGATAGCGGTACGGTATGCGGTAACAGATACGGTAAGCGGTTACCGTAGCCTATGTACTGCTGCCGACCCTGTAAATTATGGAGGAATAGTTGAGCTGGCAGCATTGGAGACATGCTGCCATGCATGACCTACTGCCAACACAACGCTTCCTCGCGACATTGTTCACGGTCCTAACGGTACTCTCCGAAGAACACTTATTTTAACCCGTACAAGAGCCGAGCCCAAACGTTATTACGCCATGGTATAAATTATGTGACAGTAATGTTGCTGATAAGCACTAGATCACTATGCTTTACCTATTTGCAGGTATGACGTAATAGCTTCAGCAATGGGTGGTCTTATAAACACAACGGGACAGCGTGATGGCGAACCTGCTAAGCCGGGCGTCGCGATTACTGACGTCACAACCGGCCTCCACGCTTTCGGTGCCATCATGACGGCCCTCTATTACCGACAGAAGACAGGAAAAGGCCAGAGAATCGACTGCAACCTCTTATCAACACAAATATCGAGCATGATCAACATAGCCACTATCTACTTAAACTGTGGCATTGAAGGCCAGCGCTGGGGCACCGCCCACGCTAACCTCGTCCCCTACCAAGCCTTTAAAACCAAAGATGGCTTTATAGTCATCGGTACGGGCTCCAATGCCCAATTTTCAGACTTCTGCAAATTAATAGGCAGAGAAGAGTTGATCACTGATGAAAGGTTCAAAGATAATTCGAGAAGAGTCGAAAATAGAGAGGAAATTATTAGAATAATTAGTGAAGTTATGCAGACAAAGAGTAATAAAGATTGGATTCGGATTTTCAAGGATGTATCGTTTCCTCATGGACCAATTAATAAGATGCAAGATGTGTTTGACGATGAACATGTGAAGGCAATAGAATTGGTGAAAGAATTGCCTCACCCTGATGCTGGTACAGTGAAGGTCGTGGGGCCTCCTACGGAGTATGGTTTAGGCGGCAATAACGTCAGAACCGCCCCTCCAAAGCTAGGGGAACATACTAGAGAAATATTGTCAAACTTTTTGGGGTATCACGATACTAAAATTGAAGGTCTTTTTGAGAATAAAGTCATACGATAGTACTTGCAGAGAATTATATTTAGAATTCATTTATTCTTTAACTATTTATAATAACATAACATACCATCACGCCTGTATTCCCCGAAGGGTTAGGCAGAGGCGTACTTAATGTACGCGCACAGTTCGCCGGTATGTTTAGGTCTCATGGGGGCGAGCCTATAGCTATTAACCGGGCACAAATATCCGAGCTGCTACTGAGAATTTCATAGAAAAACCCAATAACACTTTGCTCGAACCCAGGACCTCTAGTGTAGCAGACGCGCTTGGGACCACTACATTAATGAGGCAGTATTTATGATTTGATACAGAACATCTAACTATTATGAAATGAAATGAAATTATATATTCTGCAAGTAGATCTTTAGAGATACTTTTACATGTCAATGGTTTGGTTTTTTTTAGCTAGATGGCTTCGGCATTTCCTAACTGACGACCTCTGAGAAAAAACACCGAAACAAACTCAAAGAATCATGGTCTCTTTTAAAGTCCAGACATGGAAGAACACTTATAAGTGAGTGGTACGATGTAGGGTAATGTCTGAAATGGCCTTTTGAGGAAAGAACCATAGCAGCTTTGAGTAGACCAGTCCCAACTGACGGCACGCATGCATCCTTCATCGTGTAGCTCAACCATAATTTAGGGAGCTCAACGACCTGTCGCACGACCATACCAGATCAGCAGGACATTCGTGTAGGTCTAATGAAGTTCCCAAAGCCTCCAGACTATAATAAGTTTGTTTAATTATCATGTATCAAAAGCCTACATGGTACTCACATTTACAAATTACATATATATTTTTTTATGACTGGAATATAAATGTCACGGTTCAATGTTTATTATGTATGTGGATTATGATAAAAAGCACATAATGCATAATTCTCCGTAGTATAAATGTTACAAATTGTTTGTTTTACTCATAGTGTCAAATAAAAGTTTATTGCAAACCTACCTAAACAAAATCAATTATCAGAATCGAGATCTCGTATAGATACATAAAAATACCTACATATATTTTATTTAAGAGACTACTCGCAAAAAAAATACAATTCTGGATATTTCCTTTAACGTTGATACCTTGTACGAGTATGCATAATAGAGCGATGTAAGTAACCATAGAAATAAGTAATCGAATATATTTCAAGTACCTAAGCAGTAGGATGTATGTATATGTACTATACTTATACAAATATTTTATAAAGTAAATAAAATTAATATCATACATAAGTAGATAAAAAACAATACCTACTTACAATAAAAATGTGTCAATAAAACCTATTTCCTTTTATTTATCAATAAAATTCAACGGTAGCTTAGAGGTCAGAGCGTCTGGTGTATCCAACCAGGAGACGCAGGTTCGAATCCTGCCCGCGATTGAATTTTTTCCTTTACTAAAAAATAACTTTATAACCTTAGCATGGAAAATGCAAAAAAATCACAAAAAGATAGTTAAAAGGTAAGGTGGCATCGTACGAAACTGAACTAACTGTAAAGTAAATCGTGTCGGTTGAGAAGTAAGGTAACTTGCCTTTCATAGATGTCACCAACGTCACCTTATGACATAAATTCAGAATGTGAAGGTAAAAATTCAATCATGCGGGTAGGGTTCGCGGTGGCTTAGAGGTCAGAGCCTCTGGTGTATCCAACCAAGAGATGCAGGTTCGAATCCTGCCCGGGATTGAATTTTGTCCTTTACTAAAAAATAACTTGTCCGCAAGTGGTTTTGCCGTCAATCTATACCTAGACTTAATAAAATTGTAACAGGCCGATGTCTGTACATTATAGATATTAAAGAAAAACTAATAGGGGGGTCTTTATTAGGGCAACAGAAACCAAAATAACAAGTTTTATAATTTTTGTCTGTCTGTCTGTTTGTCTCTATGTTTTTACACGCATCACGCAAAAACTACTGCATGGAATTGAATGCAGTTTTCACCGATGTATTGCTAGAGATCTAACTTAAAATCTGGTGCATGTTTCATCTTGATACACCGCCAGCAATCGGACTTATATAGTATGTTAATCTTTTTGGGACGTGAGTGAAACTGCGGTCAACGACTAGTTTTAAAATAAAAACTCGGCGTAAAGACAGTTGGGGTCTTAATTGTTTCGCATTGGTTAATATTATCCTTACCAATTTCGATATTTTTACATACGAACCCTTAATTTAATTATTTGACCTGTGCGGCTGTTCGCAATGGCTAACTTCAGACACGCGGTGTTATTTCGGGGGTACTGTACTATTTTTTTTTAAAAAAAAGCTTGCTAGTAATGGTCGCACATTACTAGTATTCTTGTTAACTCGTGCTAAGCTAAATGCTTGTGTTACGAGTGGGTTTACGTCGGTAGTGCAATGGGTGGGGTTGGAACCGGCGACCACATGATCGCAAGTCCGATGCCCTAGCCATTAGGCTACCGCCGCTTCAAATACCAGTTAAATTATTATGTTAGTCGTGCATTAATTTGCTAATAACCGTAGATATCGCTACTAGCTACCGTAACCACAGAATATAATCATTAGATAAACAACATCGCGATAGATAAGATTGCGTGCGTTTTTTTATAGACGGAAAATACCCTGTTTACATATTTATCTGATGCGCCGATGTTAAAATACACATTCCAGTATTCTTGCTATTATAATAACAATATTTTTTTGTTATCACTTTATCAGGTAACTACCTATATAAAAAATACACACTTAATGACAATAACATGCACACTAATACATAAGTTTGTGTTAGTATTATAATCATTAAGATATTAAAATACTCCACTCGCATTAAGTCACTGTGCGTATTGGGGGACTCAGGGCTGGAAAATGATTATATTATTATCCTAGTTTAAAACCCAGTTAAGTATAGCTGTAAAAGTGGTTACCTCAGTGTCAACAAAGCTTAATAGATTTTTTATCGTTTCTGGCATTAACGCATTCTAACATTTTCAAAGATATAAATTTTATTGACAGAAACATACAACAGTACGTACGTACCTCCCTAATGTCCTACCTAATGTCGGTTGACGTCGACGAACAATATGGAAGAAGATAAATTCCGACATCACAGGAACTGATCCCGGTAGCTTGCGGTGAACCAAATTGGAGGACGCAGGTTCGAATCCTGCCAGAGCCTCAATTTTTCTTTCACAATTTATTTCTTTGATAAACCACAGTGTTTTTCCAAAAAGAAGAATAGCGCAGACAGAAAATTTCCCGAAAGAACATTGCTAAAGAGTGCAGAAACAATACACTAGTGTAAACACAGGTAACTCAGGTTTGTATGCCAAAACGATTTATGCTGAATAGTTTTGTAACTTCCTCGTTGTCTTCATCGCCAGGAGCCTGTAGAGCGCGTAGCAGTGATCACCTTGCGTCAGACGGCGACGCGCCCGGTGACGCGCAAGAAGGTGGTGTGGACCGAGGACACCGTCGACAACGAACATATGAACAAGAAGAAGTCTAAATGTAAGTTGAGTACGATATTTCAATCTCAAAGGGTGATCATTAACTGCCAAAAATAAAAACCTATCTCTGTATTGTTCTCACTACTGGAGATTGAAATTTGACATAAGATCCATAGAATGAATGTCAAATTTCGATCTCCAGTAGGAAAAACAATCCAGAGATAGGTTATTAATAACGGCGGTAAAACTTAAACCTTTTGTGCCCTCGGCGCCAAGCTCCGAATTTCCTATAGAACTCTGTCACCCAATCGCGACCGTGGCGTGCTGGTCACGTTTTGGTTTGTCGTCTTTATATGACTCTGGCATGGTCAAAAGGTTAAGCAATTTAATGATAGATTAGGAGGATCAATGCTTTCTAAAAGGAAAAAAATCAGCCATGGCATGTAAAAACTGAAACTGATTAACAAAAATGATGAATGATTCGTCAAAAGTGGACAATTTAGCCGCCGCGCGCCGTCCTGACAGATAGTTCCCTCTTTCACGCGCAAGTGGGTTTGCGCATCATTCGACGAAACCGTATTGTCCGGAATATAAAACCGGCCAATAGATTCTTTCATGATTATTTTTAGGGTTCCGTACCTCAAAAGGAAAAAACGAAACCCTTATAGGATCACTTTGTTGTCCGTCCGTCTGTCTGTCCTTTTATCTTGAGAACGCGTGGAGGTGTCGAGTAGAAATTAAAACCATATACTCAGGCCTACAGTCCCTTGAAGCTGTGACAAAATCAAACTTCTAAGTTATCGTCAAAAAAAAAGATACGGCCGTTTATGCCGCAAAAAACGTATATTTGGACACTCAAGGGAATCAAAATTTATAGGGTATTTTCCGTTGATCTAGAACTATGAAATTTGGCAAGTAATACCGTCTTAAACCACAAATACAGGGGAAAAATCTAAAAACTATACATTTGTAATTAAATTATAATATGTATCTACAAATTTGTACAAAACCCTCGGTGGGCGAGTCCAACTCGCGTGTATTTCAACGACCACACATTTTTCTAGGTTGCTGCATATACGAGAAACCTAAAAAATTCGACGAGTCGGATTCTGAGGACAGTGACGATGAATGCGAGCACTGCTTCGGCCACGTGGAGAAGAAGCATGGGAAGCATCACCACCACCATCAGCACACGCAAGAATGTGCACTACGCGACGGGGGCGGTGGCACTGTGACTATTAATGAGGTACCAATTTGATGCCAAGATAACATAAAACATACATACCATATGTAGCCTATAGATTTCTGCCCAGGCATTTTGGGCGAAAAAAATAAATGCCCTGGCATAAACCCATCTCTAATCACGCCTGTATTCCCCGAAGGGTTAGGCAGAGGCGTACTTAATCTACACCCACAGTTCGCCGGTATGTTTAGGTCCCATGTTATAGGGGGCGAGCCTATAGCCATTCACCGGGCACATCTCCAGAATCCGAGCTGCTACTGAGAATTTCATAGAAAAACCCAATAACACATTGCTCGACCTGGGGATCGAACCAGGACCTCTAGTGTAGCAGTCTCGCTTGGGACCACTAGCCTAATGAGGCAGTCGACCAAGATAAATTTTATAAAATTCAATTTCATTTGACAAAAATATTCTTTTCATTGTGATTTCACCGGTGAAATTTCACAGCTACTTTTCATTCGCAGTGAATTCCGTTCAAAGTGATTTAAAATCACACTTACTATCTTTTTGTGATTTTTTTGCATTTTCCATGCTAAGATTATTAAGTTATTTAATAGTAATGGAAAAAATTCAATCGCGGGCAGGATTCGAACCTGCATCTTCTAGTTTGATTTACCAGACGCTCTGACCTCTAAGCCACCGCGAACCCTACCCGCATGATTGAAATTTTGCCTTCACATTCTGAATTTACGTCATAAGGTGACGTTTGGTGACATCTATGAGAGGCAAGTTACCTTATCTCTCAACCGACACGACTTACTTTACAGTCAGTTCAGTGTCGTACGATGCCACCCTACCTTTTAACTATCTTTTTGAGATTTTTTGAGGTCAGAACGTCTGGTATATCAAACCAGAAGACGCAGGTTCGAATCCTGCCCGCGATTGAATTTTTTCCTTTACTATTAAATAACACACTTACTACTTAAAATCTGTCGCTGCATTATGAAATGTAGCTGACGTCGAATTTAGGTACTGCTACCTACATAGATGGGCTTTCATCTTTTTTATTTCTTTTTTTTATTCGTGATAGGCTTAGCGTGGCGTGCTCATTCACACGAGGTCGTTTCGTTTTTTTTTGTGACGAGTCGACTGTTTTCATGATACGTTTTCTTTTTGACCGCGGCAATGCTTTTTAAATGCGATATGCGTATTCACACGCATCACGAATCGTGAAAAATGACGAATACTTCATAAATGACGTACCTACTGTCTTTTAAAAATCACATTCGTCAAAAACCACTGTAAACATAATAAGATACTTTGATGAATCGCGAAAATCTCGTTTCCGTATGCAATGTGAACGTGCATCCGTCATGCCGTTTCGTTTTTTTTTAACGAATCGACAATGACGGATCCTGTGTGAATGAGCTCTTACGCGCCAATTCGCCTGATGTTATGCAATACTGCGATCTACAATGGAGCTTGTCACGATTAATTTAAAAGTGCTATCGTTGGCACGTGGTTTGTACAGGCTGCGCGAAAATAGTAGCAAGTTCGCATAAAAAAAAAAAAATATTTGAACTTCCATATATGTATATTTTTAAAAGTGAACCTTTAAACCATTTTAATAATAGGCTCATTAAACTATTAGCAGGATGATACTCCGGCGCACGAGCCTACAGCGGTAATCACGCTGCAGCCCAACAATGCTACGCCCATACCTGCGTCTGCGCCGCCCAGCGATGGAACGCCCATACCTGCACCCGCGCCGCCCGACAAGAAAGACCAGTAATACACACACACACATACATTAAGTGTTCCCTAGGTCAGTTAACATGGCTGTCATCATGACGTTTATTGAAACATTTCGTATAGAAATATAAACTTTAACTAAATGAAAATAATGTCCATTTTAGAAGGGCAAGATATACTGGTTTCTGACACTTACGCGAATATTAGACATTAAAATAAAACTACTTTTTACGGATTTTATCGCGTTGTATTGATATTATTTAATTCCCAACGTTCCGGATCCTTTACAGCATCCATGGTCACGGGTAGCTTAGACTAAGCCCAAGCCCAAAACTGCAAGATACGGTGAGCTCGGTCTGCGTGAATCGGATCGCCAATAATTAACAAAAATGTAAGGTAGTTAGTAATTGTAACATTATGACGTCCAACAACTTAGTCTACGGAATCAAATAATATCAATGAAACGCGATAAAATCCGTAAAAAGTAGTTTTATTTCAAGGGCAAGATATATTGTAAGAGGGTCTTAAAAATAATTATTTATTTGTAATGGAAATTATTTATTCCGTTACAAATTACAAATGATTTCTGCATAATCTTTGTATTTATTGTCTACTAACTTTTCGCCCGCGGTTTCACCCGCGTTGCCCCGTCCTTAAGGGTCGTAGCGTTATGTTTAATAACTTGAATCTGAAAATGAATCACTCTGCCTATTGGTGAAAACTGCTTGAAAATCCTAATAATAAATAATAGCTATCAAGTATGTTCCCAAAAAATCGTTCAAAAAATCCTACTTTTTCCTTCCATTTTAAATTGACATCAATGTAAACTGACTTATCGATCTCTCTCTCTCTCTCTACATACATTATGAGAAACTTATCTGACCGATAACATCAACATTAGTGTGGCATTTACTGTTGCTGTAGGAATTTCACGGAAGATTTAAAATCTCATTATTGCTTATAAAATAATATTCTTTGCGCTAAAATTAATCTGAGTTTTAGCTAATAATAATAATATAATAAGTAACAAATATCAACACACAAAAAGGGAACACTAACTTGTCCGATATTAATAAAAATAGCATCGCTCGAAACGTTAATTAGTTCCAATTACGTTCACCGGGGCAGAATAATGTCATGTACAGTCTTTAGCACACAAGTTAACAAGGTATTTGGAGATAAAATTGAAAATATATTAAAGAAATTTGACAGTTTTGGGACTGTACTTTTCCAAAAGTTTTCAACAGTATAAAACCTATTATTTTATAAGATTATATGATGGACTGATAGGTAACATAGCTTGGGCAGTTTTTTTTTGTGTTGCAGTACAGTCTTGATGAAAAAACAGTATGGAAATAAAGTCGTTGTGTGGGTGTATCAGGCAGGATATGTCTACGTAGTGTCGGCACAAATTAGATAAACCTAAACATTGGTGCTACTTCTGTGGTTACACGTCACACATGTTTTTAATCAGGTTTTTTTTTTCAAAAAAAAATACGAATAACGACAAAATAATTAAAAAAATTCAACTATAGATACCATTGTCATTTGCAAGAAAATCGTCGCGACCTTATAACCTTCTTGATAGTAACGATGATTTATATACAGGAAGAATTTCTTAACACGTTCCATATTTTTTTCTAGTAATTAGGTATCTTTCAAAGACTACATTTTTGAAAATGAATGTACGTAAAATTTTCAAAATAAAATGTTTTATCCGCAATTTGAATTTTGCATGGCTACCTAGTAACGCGTAAATACATGAGAGGGTGGTGCGGGACTGCGGGGCGGAAGGGGTAGCCTTAGTGGCGAACAACAAACCGTTAATTAACAAACAACATAATGGATAATAAACATTAACTCCTTTGGGATATTGAAATAAAACTACTTTTTACGGATTTTATCGCGTTGTATTGATATTATTTGATTCCCGACGTTTCGGATCCTTTACAGCATCCATGGTCACGGAGTTTTATTTCAATGTCTAATATTCGCGTAAGTGTCAGAAACCAGTATGTTAGTCCTTTGGGATAACTTGTGATGCTATTATCTCAATATTTTAGTACTGAGTGACACTAAAAGAAAAAACACGTATTATATTATTATTTTCAATAATGAGAATATTAAAATTTGGAACGTAATAAAAAGTTCGTGGATTTGATATACAAAATCCCTTGATAGATTTGCTTACTAGAGATAGGATTTTGACATTACTTGTATGAACCTTAAGTCAAAATCCTATCACTAGTAAGCAAATCTATCGACGGATTTGTTATAGGGACTGGCCATAAGAAGAGACACACAGATACTAAATTAGTTTAGTTTTTACACAATAAAATCTTCATATGTCGCAAAACATGTGCCGTACCTACGCATAGTGCATATACGCGGAACATTGAGGTCAACAGCAAACCCATTTTTAATAATAAATGTTTTTAAGAAGATTGGCGCGGATAGCCTTGACGGCTCAGTTCCGAGAAAGAACTGTCTCGAACATTTGTTACTATATGTATACAATGGAAATTGAACTTAAACTTTAAGGAATAGAATTGAGCTTTTGACGGCAGGTGGACTTAAATGAGTTTTATTATGATTTAGTAAAACTTGCGATATTTAAATCGACTATATAGATTTTAATTACGTGCTTCTTTAGAATTGTGTACCTAAATGTAACTTATTCCTTACTTTATTATGTTAAGTAACTTAGTTGTAGTGATTAAACCTTTTATTTCATTTTATTTTTGTTTTATTTAAGTATACTTTTGGTTATTTAAAATTATCGGTGCCTTTTATAAACTTGAAAGAATTGATTATGGAGTAAATTTAAATTTATATTTGGGTTGCATGTTTTAAAATTTATTTTTTTATGTCTAGCAACATTGTGGTCAGGACCATAGTGAAAGAAAGTATTGAAAATATTATCAATGTTTTAAAAATAATACTGGGTGGTAACCCTACTTTGAAATAAATGTGCCTAAGAAAGATATTTTCAAATCGTATTATATAGAATCGTGTCTGCTTATATTGTTAATTATTATTACGAAAAAAAACAATAATGATTCGCAATACAGACATATTATTCGAATACAATTTATTATAACAATTTAAAAATCATAAATAATTCGTATTGTGTAACAATAATAAAATAATTTAGAAATAAATATTTCATATTGGTGTTAGTAGATGGTAGTCGTTGTTAGAAGCATGTACGTCTTGTACGGACTTGTTAGAAAATATGGATTATTTCAAATAAAATTTGAGAATTTAATCAATTGTTGTTTAATACGAAAGTCATCATATTTATGTTTAGTATCAAGAGTAAGGGTCCATCCAGATCAGGCGGAAAAATGCTCGCGTAAGTATGCGGGCTTGTTCTTGGCCGCCATTAACACTTAGCGCAAATAATTAGACAGTCCTGAGCATGCTCGAACCGTCTTGCGGATCGAATATCCGCGTAGCGCGTCTGCTCCAACATACTCGCACCGGCGCGCTCAGGTTCTATCATGTTCAAACATGATCGAAGGGCCGCGCGTGCGCTCGCCCTTGCTCGAGGAGACGCGGAGAGGATGTTCGAACACGCGTTACTGTCTTATTGGATAAAATTGAATGTGCATATTATTTTCAGCTTTTAAATGGAATAAGGTAGATATTCAATTACCACCTAAAAATTACGCGAGCATTATTCAGTTTGATCTGAATTGACCTTAAACCTCGTAATATAACAGCTAATAAGGTCCATTTTATATCAATTAATGCTATGAAAAAGAAAACTAATTAACATATTCGATAATTTATTGAAATGTTCATACATTAAACTTACGTTTATCAGTCGTAAAACAGAATAATAATTATATTGTCATCATTGTGAATATGAATAATTTCATTATGGTATTATAAATACAACTATTTGGCTATCAACAAATACGAAAAGGATTGGACACAAAAGGCATTTCTAAATCACAAAATTGTCTAATATCCTATCAGAATATATTTCGGAGCGGAATATTGGAATTGGTCCTCCATGGTTTAGGAATATGTGGTATGTGGTGGTATTAAGGCCGATATGCTCGCTTAACCCTTCAATTTCAGATTATATTTGGTTTCTCGCAAATTCTGGTTCTATAAACCACAATTAGATTACATGAAAATATTAATCACAACAATAACTATACAATATTCGCAACACTGTTAGTTAAAATCTTTGCTCAAGTCCTTATCTAACTACATAACTTTAACTACATAATTTTGGCTTTGCATTGCTATGTTAGTGATTTAACATTGCGAAAAACCAAGTAAATTTGAGTTTTGCGAGCGAACGTCTCCACGTCCATTACAAAGATTTAACCATATTACAATTCCAATGATAAAACTGATCTCTGAAATTGTAAGAAGTGACTGTGAAGAGGACAATTTAACTAATTTATAAGTGCGGCCGTTCGGATTTAAAATAAAATTATCAAGAACAAACGCGGGAATTCTAAGGATAAAATCGGTAATACCTCAAAATTGGGAAATGTAAATACTGAAAACAACGGACATATAACAAATCAAGATGGCCACGTTTAGAGACTAGTTTTGATTTTGATTACTCCGGATCGTATTTTGCTCCTTTTACAAAATACGTCAGGTGATACTAAAGATAGAAAGAGGCAAAGATAATCAAGCTATCATTGCTCTGTGCCATTTAATCCGATTTAAAAACGATATCTTTAAAAGTATCTATTTATACTACAATCAACATTAGCTAGACAATTGTCAAGAACAATAATAATTAACTAACTCCTCTTATCAGTTCCGAAAAAGAAAAGTTAACATGTATTAACTATTTCAAACAGATATTCAACAATTCAATTATAAGTTAGTTGAATGGGAAAATGCAAAAAAAAATATATCAATAGTGAGCCAATCAGCGAAAAGGAAACTAACTGCCGCTTAAAAGAGACCATGATTCTCTGAGTTTGTTTCTTCTCAGAGGTCGTTACTTAGAAAAGGCTTATGTTTAACTAACCGTCAGATCTAGTAAAATGTTACGGCAAAAAATCACTTTATATTGCCAAAAATAGTAAATGATCACCAAAATAAGTTCTAACCTAACCTAAACCTAATTTTTGGTGACCATTTATCCATTTTGGTGATCAATTTACTAAATTTGGTGGTCATTATATTTATCCCCCTTAGAAAATGCCGGGGAACAAAGGAAGTAAGAACATTGTAAAACTTGTAAAAGTGTCTTTAAAACAGCTGTTTACAGAAAATACAGTACTTCAAGATAAATAATGGGCTTAGGCTAACTTCGTGTTTCCAAAGAGGACCGAAACATCTAGGCAGTATAATGATATAGAGCTGCTGTTATCATATAGCCCTTGTACCTGAGATGCAAATATTTATCACATTAAAACAATATACGATGAAGGGTTATATCAGCTCTGTATACTTCTACAAAACGGTAACGCACGTCCTTCCTGCTTTCAATACTATTTGCAACTGACTCAGTAGTGAAACCGGCGAAACGCTCGCACGGTTTGCAACTAATTTGCCGTTGACACGTTGACATTTATTACATTGCAATAAAGATGAAATTGTGAATGATTTTTAGGGTCAAATTTCTTTTTGTGAATTGTCTATGTTAGACGATTTTTCGATATTTTCCGATGCCCATTATTTATCTTGAAGATCTATACCTAAATATTATTTCATTTCATATCACATACAGACGTCAATTATCATAATGAATAATTAGCGAACAGCGACCAGTATACCTTACCTTAGCACACTGACAACAAATCAAATATGGAAAATCGAAAATCGGTCAAATAGGCCAAGATATAATAGCCACTATCAGCCAACGATTTATTAACATTAATTGGCGTCTCTGACGGCGGCAGTTAAATCTGTTCAAAAATAAGGAATTTATAAGAATTTTAATTTCATGTTATACTTTGACTTTTAATTCTATTCAGTAACTTGACAGTTCAAAGAAAAATGATACCATAGTACGACTAATAGTGTTGGACTAGTGAACGATTTTGCGAACGAATGATAAAACTGGTTTAATTTGAATAAAACTTTTAAAAATCGAATATAAGATGTGGAACATACGAATAATTAATAATAATCTTCTATACTTATAATAAATCTGTAGAGGTCAATTCTGTACATGAAATATATTTCTAAAATAACTATCAGCGGGTGATTAGTGATCGATACTGACGCCAAAAATGCAATCAGTAAAATTTTTGTCTGTCTGTCTGTCTGTTCGTTATAGAAACAAAAACCACTCGACGGATTTCAACGAAACTTGGTACAATTGTTCTTCATACTCCTGGGCAGGTTATAGTATACTTTTCATCACGCTACGATCAATAGGAGCAGAGCAGTGAAGGGAAATGTTGGGAAAATGAGTGATTCACGCGGGCGAAGAACTAGGGAACAAAGTAACTATTCCACGCGGACGAAGTCGCTGGCAAAAGCTAGTTATTAATAAAAGTAATTTCCTTTTTTATTTTCTTCTAATAGAAATAGACTACGCATAAAAACCATGTAATTTTACTTTTTTTACTTTTGTCATTTTATTTCCTCTGACAAAGTTCTACAATGTTTAAATAGTGTATATCGTGTTTTCAAGACAAGTTATTAAATTTAAGTACATTACTTAAGTTCATTCAATTTCATTCATTCTTTCACCACCTCACTATAATTTTTTTGTCAAAAACTGGTAACCCTTCAACTGTCAAGTTACTGAATACAATTAAAAGTCGAAATATAGACAGAGCATAAACGTTTTATTATTTCAACATTTATATTTTCCACTAAAGGCCGCTCCCTAACAAATCCGTTGATAGACTTGCTTACTAGAGGTAGGTTATTGACATTACTTTTATGCACATTATCATGTCAAAATCCTATTTCAGGTAAGCAAATCTATCAACGGATTTGATATAGGAACCGGCCATAAGCCTGTTATTTTTAATCATTCAAACACCGATCAATTTGATACCATATTAATAAAGATTTGGAAATATGAGATCAGTATTACTTTGTAAAAAATTCAACAATGACTTTTTGCATCAGACAATTAACAATAATTAAGAGGCCGAAGGACCGAATTTCTCTTACAAACGTAATACCGAAATAAATCGTAATTCAAACACAATTTAGTCAAATTGTGTTATTATTCGGATTCCGATACCGTTAATCCAGGTTCCTACGCTACCATTTTTTCCAAAATACTTCACTGGAAATAAATGTAAGCGAATGCAATTTTTGATAAAATTACCAAGTTTTGAACGATTTTCCAATATTTTATGTCCAGTGAAGTAGTAGTAGACGAAATAGTATCGTAGGAACCTAGATTAACGGTAACCAAATCCGAATAATAATATGATTTGATAGAATATTGTCTGGATTACGATTTATTTCGGTATTACGTTTTTGTGGGCAATTCAAGCTCCGCTGGACCCTTAAGAGATAAAATAATAATTTTGCTTTAAAATGTAATTCGGAAAGATTTATTAAAGTGGCTTTTGCGGTATAGGCTTTTGCTGCAACAACGGGTATATTGAGACTGCCACTAGAAATATTAGAGTCCACGACTTAACCCTGCGGCTGCTATACACGGCAGGATTTAATTAAGGGTGAGCTCCTTTATTTTCCATAAATCACAATAAGCCAGCGCATTTTTGCATTACACTACAAACCTCAGTATCATTAAAGATCTTTAGTCTCAGCTCAGATAGTCAGGAATTAAAGGTTAATTATAAATTATAATATTAAAGCTACATTGAATCATTGATTAAGTACTTCAAACACTTCTGACGATCATCTCCTCATTTTCCTGAAACAAAAAATAAATCTGTAACTTTAATGTTGTTCATTAAACCTAACCTAACCTACGAAATATCTGAAAATGAGAAAGATTTCTAATCATTATAGTCTTACGCTTGACCGCCAGTTCGCCTGATGTTAAGCGACACTGCGATCTACGATGGAGCGCGCTTGCCTAGAAGAAACATGCTTTTGATAATCGTCTTTCAACATTTATATACATACATACCATCACGCCTGTATTCCCCGAAGGGTTAGGCAGATATGTACTATTGTACACCCATAGTACACCGGTATGTTTAGGTCTCAGGTCATAAGGGGCGAGCCTATTGTCATTAACTCGGCACAAATCCCAGATGCTATTGAGAATTTCAAAGAAAAACCCAATAACACTTTGCTCGACCTGTGAATCGAACCCAGGACCTCTAGCGTAGTAGTCGCGCTTGGGTCCACTAGACAAACGAGGCAGTAATGTCTCATTATATTGATACCTGTTCAAAGGTTTCTCCTTATACGTGATAGCCTTCCTCGGGCGTCGGGTGCGGCCCTCGCAGACGGAGTCCCCGGCGCCGCCGCTGCCGCTGTCGCTGTCGCGGCTGTCACGACTGTCCATGCGGCTGCGCTGCCGGACGCTGTGCCCGCTCTCCCGCGTCTCCTGGCTCGTCCTCCTACCGGGCCGGACAGGGCGGACTGGGTGACTGGGAGAGAAAACATTTTCGATGAAGATTAAAGCTACCATTACATGCGCTTGTTGATATCATCAAGGACGTCACGGACAGAAAGGCGATTTGTGCAACCCCGAAGTCAAAATCTTTCGAAAAATGACTACTACCCGAAGTCTGTTTTATAATATCTGAGACTAAATTGACAGAGGCAAATGTCAAATTTACAAATAACGTTGCCAGCTCTTTTGTGCAGTGTTGTACCTACGATACCGGTTTCTTGAATCGTAACTTTTTATCGTTATTAAACGATTAGTTTCATAGTTTTCTATACGCATTATGTACATACGGCCACACGACGCGCTATGCACGGTAATCTAAACCCTTTTCTCTTACAAAACGGCTGAACTTTAAAAAATACGGCAATTATTCGAATTTGACACCACACAATCAACATCATTGTTTTTTTTTGTAATTTGTTAATGTTTCTAATACATTACTTAAATTCGAATCTATACCTTATTTATTTTGTATTATTACGTTTTAAATAAGTTTTTACACATTTTTCAGGACACCTTATATAAAAAACGATAAATGATTTTAACAAAGTAAATTTTAGATTTTCGATTTCATCACTATTTAACAATTGCAAAAAACTGGACACCCACGTAATGTCACTATCAGGCAATGTGTAAGTCGCAGTTGGATATTTTGTTTTACAAAACCGCTCTGTATAACGTTTAGCTGTTTTTCAGAATCGCTGACCTTCAACACGCGGATTTGCATGAACGTTTTGCATTCACCAATACAGTGAGTTATCGATTAGCGGTTTTGTAAAAAAGCGTGAAATGAGACGTTAGATTTGAGTTCCAAATTTTGGACGCTGTATGGTATAAAAACGGGTTTACAAAACCGAGCTGTTATGTAAAATAGCTAGCGATTATGAAAGACAGTGTATTATACAATCTTACTTCGACATTTTTAAACATGTGTGACATCAATTTACAATAAAAAAAAACCTTTCAAGATCCTGGCTGATGTTCCTCTGATCATGTTCGCTGGTGGTCCTTCCCCTGATAGGATCGTGGTCTCGGCTGGGCCCGGTTGCATTCAGTGTCTCCGTGTCCTGGCTGTTCAGATGAGCCCGTGGCGTCTCGTGGCTGTCGCGACGGCTCAAACGGACAACCGGCTCTGCTGTTACTTCCCTATCGATCCGGGTTTCGCTGTGAATGTGAAATGGAAAGGGTTTAAATGAATCAACCTTAAGGGTCCGGCGGAGCTTGAATTGCGCACAAAAACGTAATACCGAAATAAATCGTAATCCAGCTAATATTCTATCAAATTTTGATATTATTCATATTTGGATGCCGTTAATCTAGGTTCCTACGGTACTATTTCGTCTACTACTATTTCACTGGGAATAAAAGACCGGAAAATCGTTCCAAACTTGGTAAAGTTATCAAGAATTGCATTCGCTTACATTTATTTCCAGTCAAGTATTTTGGACGAAATGGTAATGTAGGAACCTAGATTAACAGTATCGGAAGCCGAATAATAATAGAATTTGATTAAATTGTGTTGGAATTACGATTTATTTCAGTTTTATGTTTGTAAGAGAAATTCGGTCCGCCGGACTCTTAAGGGTGCATTGCCACTGACGCGGAGCTGGGCAGAGTGGAGTGGAGAGGGTAGTGTAAGATGGCAAGTGTTTCCGTTGAAGCGGAGCGGCCACACATTCAAAACAAAACCACAGCCTACTCGACTCCATCCTGTCTGGCTCGGGGTCACATGTCACATTTCCACTGATGCGGAGTGGAGATTTCGAGCATTGTGATTGACCAATCCACGGTCCGCTCCTCTCCACTCCGCCCAGCTCCGCGACAATGGAAACGCACCCTAAGATTAGTTATTTTTAATTTGTCTATTTTCTTTTTCTTCTAAGGAGACTGAAGAAGTCAAAATAGCTCTTCATGGATACGTTAAATAGGAACTGGTTCAGCAAGTCAAGTTCAAGTCAAGTTTAAGTCATCAGATGGAATGTTTGGAGCTGATTTTTGACCCAAGGTCATTATGTAGGATTATAAGCAATAAGTTCACCCCTTATTACATGGGACCTAAACATACCGGCGAACTGTGGGTATACATTAGTACTCTGCCTTCAGGAAATACAGGGGACATGGTATGTAAAATTGAAGATTCAAGTTCAGTATACTTACGACACAATGACTCGCGAGTCCGTGGCGCCGTTAGGGCTGGGCGCGTCGAAGGCCGCCAGAGAGCACAGCGACGGCGAGCGAGGACGCTTCGGCGGAGAGGACAGTTCTCCTTCAGACCCGTCCAAGCGCATCTTTGCTACTAACACTTTTAACACGCGCCCACTTGTGCTGTGAAAGTTACATTATCATCAGGCTTATATTCCTGGAATGGTTAAATAGAGGGATACTACAACCATAGTTCAGGGGTATATTTAGGTCCCATTAAATAGGGTTCGAGCCTATTGATATTATCCGGCTACGAATCCCAAACTCCGAGCTGCCACTGAGAATTTCGTAGGAAAACTCAATAAGAATGCTCAGTCTGGGAATTAAACCCAGGATCTCTAGCATAGTCACGCTCAGGGCCACAGACTAATGAGGTCTTCTGTCAAACTGTGGGTGTATATTAGTATACCTCTGCCTAACCCTTCGGAGAATATAAGTGTGATAAATAAATCATTTATTTAAAACAAACACTTTTTACATTTATTTTAAACCCAAGAAACTGCGTACAGTTTGTCGGCGGGGATGAGCGCTCGTTATTATGTACTTATAGATTATGTTGGTAATTACAAAAGCTTAATTTTACATTACTTAGATAGTAAAAACTATTAACTACATAAACTTGCAGATAATTCAGTAAGTAGCAGATGTTTTAATTTATTTATTACTAGCGAGCGGCCTGTCCCGACTCGTATGGGTGGACATTATTGAAGTTTTAGTCGGGATCCCTAATTTTTTCTAGTAATAAATATAGCCTGTGTTACTTAGTGATAATGTAGTTTTCTAACGGCTAAAGAATTTTCAAAATCAGTCCAGTAGTTTTTAAGTTTATTTGCTACATACAAAAATACAAATCTTTCCACTTTTTAATATTATTATTAATTATTAGTGTAGATGGTCTGTTTACTTATTTTACCATGATCTTTTTTAACCTAAGTAATTTTATTAAATAATGTGGAAGTTAAATACTTGTTAGTTCTTTCGGATTAATTTACGTTCTCTGACATTCCTAGTATTGCCAGTGTTATGGACGGGTACTTTGAATTGGGTTCCAGTAGCACAAAATAGTTGACCTTTAAGTAGGACATTTCTTGGCGATAATTCTGCTTCAGCAACCTCAGTTATGAAGTGTTCTCTAATCTTTATGTAATGTTACCTGTTCCGCCTAGACGAGGAGGGTCTGGGCGAGTAGTGGGAGTGGCGCGGCGTGGGCGGCGGCGACGACGTGCGCTTGCGCCGCCGCACCGTCGGCGAGAACGCCCGCGCCGCCGCCGGGCTGCTCTCCGCCTGACAACACGACATCAACTAAACCTGAATTTAACATGACTTGTACAAATTCCAATTGATACAATAGTGTGTAAGACAATGGTGCGGCATGATGCATTGACATGGATAGTTTGGGCCAGTCATGTAAAGGGATTTATAAAGCGAATGTCAGTGGAGCCGCCGGGAGGGGACGCCGAAAACTAATGGTGTAACCCATGATCTCATTTATATGAAACCCATAAGAATGTCCAAAATCCTATATGAGTCGTTATTTATTTACGTTATTTATGGAACTAAACCTGTGGGATTTGACAGGATTCCGGAATAAAAGAATCAGTTGCTAAAAACTTTTTTCGGTAAAGTTAATTTTTCGAGTAGACATCATTTCTCGTGGAGACATTCGTATAAAGTTGTCACGGCATATAAAATGATAAAAGTGAAATCCGGCTTTATATTTAAAAAAAAAATACCTCTATATTTTGTTCAATTTTCCGGCACGAAGTTTTCAGAGTTCTGTCCACCTCTGTGGTAGAGTCCGGCTCTAGATTACTCTTTGGTGTCTGTAAAATTATTTATATTTTATATATGTTGTCTATTCGTGAGAATGGACTTTAGTAAGTTAGCAAACATTACTTAAAACTTCACAACGAGAAAATCTCTCAGGCTTGCTCCAGGTATGGTCCCTGCCAAAGACTGGGGGGTCATAGTCAGAGAGGAAGTACTTGTGACTAAGCAATAGATTTTTCTCAATAAGTGTACGATTTGGGGGGGTCATGACCCCCATGCCCCCCACCCCTTCGAGCTGCCACTGGCTTGCTCACGATATTTGCCTTCACCGTATAAGCGTTTAAGTAATTATTAATTTTATTATTATGCAGATGATCTGAAAAAGTCTGGACGTGCATGGTTCGGATTCGAACTCTTTACTTATGACTCGACAGTCCAATGTTATCCCTGCTACATTGTTACTATACCTGTACTCACTTTTTATTTACTTATTACCAAAAAAAATCATACATACCTTAGAATTTACATGTGTATCAGAGTTAGTAGGTGTATCATCTAACAACCAACTGGGGCCTTCCAACGGGTTTTCCCAACTGCTATTCCCTGGGGGGTCAGCTTGTTTATTTAAGGAGGACTCCGACTTTTTATCCTGGCTGACCCTAGGCCTAGAATAAAACGCGATATTTTGACTACATTCAGTTGATGGAATTTGCATCATGTGACAGCGGCTTTTTTGTATTCACCGTTTTTTAAAACGTTGCCCAACTCTAGGATTTTCTCCTGTATCGTGGGTGCGTTTACAAACACAAATTCTCACATACACAAACGCCCAGACCCGGAACAACTACCTGTAGATCATACAAATATTTGCTCCGTGTGGGGATCGAACCCACAACACGTGACGCAGAAGCCGATCTCTCCGCCGCTACGCCAAACGTGTCGTCTAATTAACTTTAGTAAGTAATTATATAATGAGAATATAAATTTTGCTATAACTTTATGCTAGACAAAGAACATACTATAGAGAATTGTGACGTCACAACTCCGTACAAATCCTATACTAACAATTGTTTTGCGGGACAGAGACAAAGCATCAAAGTTAAAGTCAAAACATTTAATGCTTATATCTTGGAACTTTGGGCGATTAAATTTTTTTTTTCAGAATACAAATTACAATCAAACACCAGTCAAATATCCAATGATTACGTGTGTCACACTGTGATGCTTCAGTGTGACACACGTAATTGGATATTTTTCTAGAATGGCCTTTTGAAAAAAGTGAATATCTGATCCATGACATTGTGTAACTCAATTTTAGGAAGCTCAATGATCCAAAGTCAATAAGTTATACACACCTTACCGGGTCATCTTCTCTAGGGTTTAATGTAGTTTCTTCTTCACTAACAGTTTCAAGTTTACTCCTGCAAATTTATAACTACAGTTATGTTATGCTAATATTCTATATCAAATAGCTAGGTTTACTTGGCGAAAAAGATCTGAGTGTTCCTATCAGATGTGACATGGCTTCCATCGTCATCTTCAAAGCTAATGCTTTCAAGGGTCTCCTCTCAGAATGAGAGAGGTTAGACTATAGTCCACCACGCTGGATTAATGCAGGTTGGCACTTCACACGCCACACAATAATTATTTGATATAATTTACCTATTTAGCGAGACTAAAGGTACATTTTCGAAGTGTTTTTTGCTATTGTAATGTTCACTGACATAAAGAACAAATTAGATTAACAATTGGATATACTTCAAATATGTACCTTTTGTACTGTTAAATAGGATATATCGGATAATGTTCGCGCCGCGCCGTCGAGAAAATCTCTCAGGCATGCAGATTTCTTACGATGTTTTCCTTCACTGTTTATGCATGTTTTTTTTATACCACTAATGTGGCAAACACCCATACGGCCCGCCTGACGGTAAGCAGTTACCGTAGCCTATGGACGCTTGCAACCCGACCCTGTAAATTAAGAAGGAACAATTGGGCTGTCAGCATAGGAGACATGCTGCCATGCATGACAGCGGCGGTAACAAAACACCACCGGTCCCTCCCACTGCCAACCCAACACTTCCTTGCAGAGCTGTGGCGACCTTGCTCACCGTTAGGAACACAACATAGCACGGAGCTATGTTATTTGCTGCAGCTTCAATTATGTGTGGAATTATTTGATTCCACTATGCCCTACCTATGATAATTAACTATTAATACGCATATAACTTTGAAAATTCAGAGGCGCGTGCATTAGATTACAACTCAGTCTATCACTGCTTTCCTAATAACCAAGATTAATCATAAATCTTCACTTACACATCATACTCTTCTGCTTCTGATATATGTCCATCAGAATCATCCAAGCTGTCCAGATTTCCTGTCAAAGTAATAGTGAATATTATTTTTTTGTTATTTTGTATTTAATCTCATCAGTCCCAGAGTGCCAGAGGACAAACAATTCTTCTGTCTGCAGCGTGTCACTTGGAGAGTCATGAATGTAGACGAAGCAAGAAAAGAATCAATAGCAAGTAGCATTCTGTAGTTTGAATGGGAAAAAAGTGTGAGTGTATATAATATCAACTAGTAAATCAATTGTTACCCCTCAACCTCTGTTCCCCAAATTCCTCCACATACTCTTCAGGGCTATCCTCAGCATTATTGGTCTCGACATCTGTATCTACCTCCATCTCAATATTGTTGGTAGGAAGATCCGATATATCTATCCTTGTTAATGGTATGTACACATCTGAAAAACAAATTTGAAATCAACTTGTTACTTTTTTGCATCCTGTATCTAATATACCTTTCTAAGATGTGACTAGAAAGAAAAAAACAAGCTAAATGCGCGTAAACAAACAGAAACGGGGAAGGCAATATAAAAGATGGGCAGATGATTTAAAAAGTGGTAAAAGTTGCCCACTATGGTTAAGAATTGCCAAAGAAAAACCAAAATGGAATAATAATGAATCTTAACTGGACTGATGTGCAGTTAAGATTCATTATTATTCCATGCTAAGCTACTAAAATAATATAGATAGTGGTGGCAATGTACCTATACTTTCTAATAAGTTAGTAATAAAGGCTATTTCATCTGATTATATTTATTTTGAACCTTAATAAAACAAAAGCCACCTCCTATTAAATGGGACCTGGGGCATACCAGCAAAACTGTGGTGAATGTACATGGTATGTTATGTCATGTGTTTTCAAGTAAGTATTTTACCTTGTAACATATGCATAGGCACAGCCCTCTCTATTAAATTACGATTCTGGGATGGACTTCTTGTTGTAGTCCCTGAAACAATGCATTATTTTATAAATAGACTAGGTCCATACACAGTATGATAATTAATGAAGGGTGTTCCCGCTAACCCATAATAATTAATGTTGTTGTAAGGAAGTCTCCACTTATGTCTCTGTTCTTTGAAAAAGTTTAGGTAAATTAACTCACCTTTTTCCAATCATTGGATTAGCGGGAACTCCCTTTTTTCATTAGCATTCTGTATAAGTCTTAGAAATAACTACAGAATGACAAACTGTAGTAAGTTGGAAGCACATTTCTGTGAAGTAGTTTTATGTTAAAAAAGCGGGGTGCTTGCATGCCCAGGAAAGTATGGTTGTTGTGTACCTATATCTGAATATAATCCTGTCCTATCATTTAGTGCAGAAGGACTGACACCATCATAAATGTTTTCCTTTTTTTGTGTTCTCCTAACAATATTTTTTACACAATTACATTTTTACCAGACTGCACCAGTACAGCTGTTTTCAGAGTGCCTTACTTCAAGTACTACTTGAATTATTACAGAATAGACAATATAGTTCATATTTTTTACTTATGGTAAGAAATAATGAGTTATGATTCATATTTTCTACTTACCATAAGCATCATAATATAATACACTTTATCATAATATACTCAACTATACTATTGTCTATTCTGTAACATAATACCATACTAATTAATATAAAAATAGTTATTTGGTATAAACACAAAGTTACATCAAGAATATGAAAATATATAATACTTTATAAGTATCAGTTCTCAGTAGAAATAAATTATTATTGCTGTTCCGGCTTACTTGGGTTATTGGTGTTCAACAAAGTCCTGCTGAGTGCCACCACTGGCTGTATAGACTGCCCACCCATCATCATAGGTGGAACTCGATGTACCCTCTCACTCTTCTCTGCCGTTGGTGTGCCACCGATAGCACTCCATCGAGGAGACAGGGCATCCATCTCCTGTCGTTCTCTCATGTATGCTTTGGCTATTTCCATGCTCTTGGCAATTTCTGCAGAAGCCTTCACCAGGTGTGAGATGGCTTTCTCACTACAATCTTGTAGTGTAGCATCTAGTTTTCTTGCTTGATATCCACTATTATTTCTAAGCCTCTATAAAACCAAAACCTTATATTGTCATTGTCACTATGACCATGCAATACACACTGTACTCATAACAATAGAACTTTTTGACATCTAGACATAACTGCATAAACACTAGAGATTTTGACCTGATACAATTTAGATTATTAATTAATCTGATTATAGTAATAAATAAACCTAAATGTGTTCTAAGTTTTCTTTTAATTTTTTTACTGTGTGGTTGCGAATATGGATATTAAAATGTCTTACAAAATGTATGTCTACAGTTAATGAAAGGAGGGAAAGTACACAGGGCCAAGTCAGTAGTACAGTAGGTACATGTGTAAAAAAAAGGTCAGTTTACATGTGCAAGTTCACAATTGCAGCAAATTTGACCCAAACTTCAATCTCCAATGAGTGAAGCTAATAAATATTGATGTTCAGCTACGAGCCAATGTTTTGATTACGTATAACTATAGGAACATAGTTACAATAGGTTTACTTTTTCCTAATGAATATTTTTTAATGTGACTATAAATTTATTTATTTATTGAGAACAGAGGATTGATTCAAAACTAACCCGATGGTTACAAAACAGTGAAATTTCTAAAGCAAAGTAGCTGTGACAAGAATGTAACTCACACTTAATTTTAATCTTAATTCATTGATTTCTTTCATTAGGGCCAGTTTCTCATCATCCTTCTGAGCAGCCGTCATCTTCCAATACTGCACTTTTTGAGCCAGTTCGTTGTTTTTCTCTTTCAAATCCTTTAATTCATCTTCCATCGTCGCCATTGCACTGAACACTATTTTCTGAATTTAACTGTACCTAAAGTACGAAACAGTTAATCTACAGTACTTATTACATGTAATTCATCGAGAAAACATTTTAATCTTTCATTTTCAACAGGAATCGTCGAAAGAAAAACGGTAAAACCAAATTAAAATATTCTCCTCTGGATCTGGACAAATTATTTTGAAACTGATTTGACAATCTTTTGAATTGAAATTTGTTTGACATTTCGACACAGTACAGATTATCATAGAACCCAGACTTATTCAATCAATGAATTCATTTATTTGAGAAAATGGGTACAGAAATAAAATTGTTACAATAGAGTTTATGATCTCCACATTCTACTCACCATTCATTTTGAACAAACTAGTTTCAGGTTAAGAGTTTATTCAATTACACCTTGTTTAAATACATAGTTTCATTTATATAAAAAGCCCTGGCTGTGATTATTTTTTGTAGAGAAAACCTATAAATACATTTTCTTTCTTTAAATTAGAAATGATAAAAGGAATCACATGCACATTTTCTTTTTTTTTATGGAATAGGAGGCAAACGAACAGACGGATCGCCTGATGGTAAGCGATTACCGCCGCCCATGGACACCAGCAACACCAAAGGAGTCACAAGTGCGTTGCCGGCCTTTTAAAAAGGAGTACGCTTTCTTAAGTATCTAGATCTAGAAAGTTTAAGAGTATTCAGATTAAATTTATATACACATACTTAAATAAATATGTAATTTATTGTTATCAATAAAATGAAATGAAATAGTATTCCTTGTAAAATTGTTTATAATATCCTTCACAAGCACATATGGGTAATGAGCCCCGTCCACCACGTAACACCGCTAGGAAGCCTCTGCGATCTGCGAGGCACGCGGCCGCAGCTGCCCGCATCCCGTTCCGCCCTCTTGACGTCACCGTGGTCATTGGTCACTGGGCAACCTGTGTAGGTGATTGCTAACATTATCGATAAATTTAAATAAAATAAATAGAAATTTTACTTCATACAGAGCTGCAAATGTTTTTATTAATCCTTTGATATCTCAGAAGAGCGTGTTTGCTGGGTGGTTCCTTTTTGCATAAATACGGACAATTGCTGTTTGTCTATGAAACCTCGAAGTCAGCCCATAATCTTGGCCTGAGGTACCTACCTATTCAAGTAGGTAGCCTGTGGTCATTCTATTCTATCTGTCAGTAGTGTCAGTTTCAGTCACTAGTCACTGAGTTTAGATGTCACTTTCACTTGTCATTTTCTTGTCACTGTCAGGCAAGAAGCGTGCATGGTGAAAACACGCACGCTTTGAGGTTATTTTACAAACACGCTTATTTTGCGGCACGGTCGTACACTATGTCGTTCCGCGGTAGAGGTGGCGGCGGTGGTCGAGGAGGCTATGGTGGTGGCGGCGGAGGTGGAGGCAGAGGTTTTGGCGGCCGAGGAGGCGGTGGCGGCCGAGGCGGCTTCGGAGGTCGCGGCGGTGGCCGTGGTGGAAGAGGCGGTGGCGGTGGATTCCGACAACAGGACCAAGGACCTCCGGAATCAGTCATCCCTCTAGGACACTACGGTTGGACTGTGCAAGATGATTTAGTGTGTAAAGTTGACATCGAAGATGTTCCATATTTCAACGCGCCTATCTTCCTCGAAAACAAAGAACAAATCGGTAAAATAGACGAGATATTCGGCAACCTGCGGGACTACTTCGTGTCCGTTAAGATGAGTGAGAACTTTAAAGCAAATAGTTTCAAGGATGGACAGCAATTCTACATTGACCCTGCAAAGTTATTGCCTCTGAAGAGGTTCTTGCCGCAACCGCCCGGTGCGAAGAGAGGCGGTGGCCGCGGTGGCGGGAGAGGAGGCCCTCGCGGCGGGCGTGGAGGTGGCGGCGGCTTTGGCAGAGGCGGTGGTGGCGGTAGAGGCGGTGGTTTCAACCGAGGAGGCGGTGGTCGCGGAGGCTTCGGCCGCGGAGGCGGAGGCGGTGGCTACGGTGGCGGCGGCGGCGGCTTCAACAGAGGAGGTGGTGGCTTCAGGGGTGGAAGGGGAGGTCGATAGCCTGCTTGTGATTATTAGACAATGGTTCTGTACATTTAGGATTAAGGAGTTTGTGTTATTATTCTTTGTTAAGGTTGACATGTGTGAGGAACTAGAAAGAATGAGTAATATGACATTGATGTTATAACTTTCCATAATACCTCTAGGCTTTACTTGCATCTGCAGATTTTGGTGATTAAACATAGGATCTAAGCCATTGTCCACAGATGTATTAATGAACTGTAAGTGTAGGGTACAGGATATCCTTACAATATTATTTGTATAATAAGCTTGCAGCTTCTTCTGAATGTAATTTGTAGAACAGAATGGAACCAACAAAATACCTCATAAAAGATGACCAAGTACACATTAATACACATATATACACATAATGTGTTTGTATTCCAGCTTATCTTTGGGTGTAACAGATGTAATTGTATGAAACAAACAATGTAATACGCATATTTTTGCAGCAACTTTCCTTGATTCATCATTATTAGTATAGGTTTTATTTTTACTAATAAGTTGGGATGTGAACCTAAGGCCTCTATAATTTGTATACTAGTACCCAAGGTGAATTATTTTATCAATTGGAGATACTAAAGTTAAAGGAACTTTATTTCTAAGCAATAAGAAAATAAATGTTTTACTTTGTTAAAGTATAAATAAATACTTATATTAATAAAGTAAAATGTAAAAAAATTAAACATATTTTTAAGATATAATTTGTTTTATTTACTCTTTGACCATGGTTTGCATTAATTAAATAAATATTAAAGTATTTCTTAGAACTAAAAGAAAATAATTACAGTAAACATTTTGCTGTCATTCCAAATCATTAGTCAATACCTTTTCAGTTTACTAGATGATTCCTTGAATTGGTACCTACTTATTTAAATAAATAGCATCTTAGATTATCACTGCTATCATTGAAAGCTAAAGGTTATAGTGAAATTATAAAGATCTGAGTCCAGATAACATCACAAAAGGATTTAGTAGGTTTTTAACCTTTTGACTACCACATAGATGTCTAGTGTGTAGTGACTGTCTATACATGAAATATAGATGACAAACCAAAATTTGCCCAGCACACCACAGTCACAACTGGGTAACAGATTTCTACAGGAAATTCGGAAGCTTGGTGCTGAGGACACACTTTTTCTGTTTTGATGTGGCCGTCAACGGGTTAAGGAAAGTAATTTATTTCAACCCTTGTAGTCTGGGGATCACAGTCTCTTTTAAGGGATTAACAAGAAATCTTTAGTCTCCTCTCCCATTAGTACTAGTCTACTACTTTGTATTTTGCTGTATAAAACACATTCAAAATTAATCCATACTTGTAAATTTATTGATATTAAACTAATATGAAACAAAACACTGTTTGATAACTTATTCTACATTTTCTAACTCACACTTCCCTCCACTGGGTATGTAGTTATGTGCCAAAGCTTTTCCTCGATGGTTGAAAATGTAAAAAGAGGGCAGATTTTGCTGGGTCTCCCATTTAACAGTATTCAGTTCAGCAGCGGCCGGTATTTCTCGTAGATTACCGGCCACATTGAGCACTCCCCACATTACAGCAAATAAACTGACTACAGCTTGCACCACAATCTAAAGTAAAGAAAGTCCAAATTAGACAATGTTATGATATGTTTGTATAGTTAACCATTCTCTTAGATTCCGATACGTACGTCTAATGGCAATGTAGTGAATTCCTGGGAAGTTATTCGAAGATATGAGCGATCTGAAATATAGAAAGACACACACTTAGTAAAAACTATCAATAAAATTAAATCTTATGTAGTGGCGAAAATACTTACGTTGGGCTGCCGAAAAGGCAGCGTGGAATAACGATATAAATCCAACAGTGACGATTATTTTGTGCACTGAAGATCCCATTTTCCTTCAATATTCTAACAAATTAAAATTAACTACAGGATTTGTCAATATTCGAAATATGAGTCAGTAATTCGTAATTAAACTGACAAGTGAATTACAGATAGAACATTGAGTTTATTTAATTCCGTAATTTCCTTTTTCAGAGATTATGAAAAGGAAAGGAATGAATTCATGAACTTCCTAATTCGTTATCGTGACTCGCTTGTGTCACTTCTGTTGTGTTGTGCGACAAATGACAATTTGACAACTATTTGATTGACAGTTTGAACTTTGTCATTTGACAATTGATATTTTTTGAGTGACGATGGCCGTAAATTATATTACTTGATGATTTATACGATTCATTCGACTATTATACATACATACATACATACACTCACGCCTTTCTCCCACAGGGGTAGGCAGAAACTATAGAGAGCAGAGCTACTTGCTACGATTCTTGCATACTTCTTTTGCTTCTTCCATATTCATACATCTTCTCATACATACACGCCGGTTGCGAGTGCTACGCACCTGACCTTTTTGAAGGATTTCGCCAATCAGATCGGCGTATGTCCTTCTTGGGCGACCTCTACCGGCGCTGCCGCTGACATTCGCCTTATAAATTCCTTTCGTTAATCGTCTTTCATATTCTTTCGACTATTAAATATTGTTTTATGTAGTAGCCTCTTTTGTGTCCCACTCTGGGCAAATGCCTCCTCTATCTCAGTCTAGAATTTTCTATCTAAAATTATAAAAACACCTTGGTGTTCATTTCTAAATGTTTGTCGAAATATTAGTTTTGAATAAATAAATAAAAATAAAAATTGTAGGTAAATGTATTCTAAATAATGATTTAAATTTAATTAATAATACGGCTAAATACTTCAATAAACAACATACCTACATGATGGGGACGGGGGACTACATTCGACTAGTGTGCCGCTAACGCCATGTGACTATTCTGTGAAATATTTGGAAGTGGAATAGTGGATGAACGTCACTAGTTATACTAGCTACTTGCCAGTTTGAAATTTGCGGCAGCGGCTGGGGTGTGTGTTGTGTTGTTTTTAGTTATTTTCGTGTTTTTGTGAGAGAAAGTGTCTCGAAAAAGAAAATGATTAGAAATCCGAGATTAGAGGAATTCCAGATGGATACGAAGCCTTTGCATCGGTCTGGAAAGCAAAAATTAAACAACTTTTTTTACAATGAAGAAACGGGAGAAATAATGGGACGAACGCCTGAAAGTTGGGGTCAGTGAACTTATTCTATCTATATTTTCAGGAAAAGTTATTAGATTTTTGTACATTACTACTGCTGCTGTAATTGTGTTTTGTGATTTTATTTCTTTGTGCCATGAATGAATGGTAATGTGTGGACAGGGCGTGGCTTATTCTGACTGTATGGTGGTGTATTTTTGGTGGCTGTTTTATAGGTATTTTTGCGTAAAAACTCCAGTAGAAATACCAACAAGACAGTTAATACTGTTTAGTATAATTTTCAATTGAATTGCAGCCTACCTCATTGGTCTATTTCCTAGTGCGGCTGGAGCAACGTGTTACTGTGTCTTTCTATTAGAAAATTCTCAGAAGGAGCATAGATACTATGTGAAAGAGTTTTGATTTCCCTATTAGATGTTTTAAATAGGGTTGCAACCTGTTACTGGAGATCTAAAACATTTGTTGTTTTTTTTTCAGTTATCTTTAGGGAATAAAACTTGAAGATCAAAAAGGTTGAAACCATAATCCACAAAATCCTTAATCTGATTAATTAAAACACCTTTCAACTACCATAAAGTCATTTATATAACTCCCCAATTGAAGCTAATCTTATTAGAAGCCTTATATTCTGTCTGCGGATTTTAGGCAGTATTTACACTAAGCCAGGTGTATATTACAACCGGTCATGAATGTGGTGAATGTAATGAATCTGTACCGTGACTAATAGGGCAAGGGAAGGTAATAATTTAATCTAATTCTTACCTTTCGACTTTAATTATTGTATAAATCACAAGTACTTAAATTGATTTCTTCTTGGCAAGCACACTCCATTGTAGATCACAGTATCGGTTAACATCAGGCGAACTGCCGGTCAAGCATAAGTCTATCACGAATAAAAAAATGCAATATGTGTTTGATCCATACTAATATTTCAAATCAAAGTAACCTTATTTATATTTTTGTTACCTTTTCATGCCTAAATCGCTGAGCCAATTTTGATTAATTTTATTTTGGTATAGAAGTAAAGTGGACTGAAGTTCTGCCTTAAACCCTTAAATTTGCTAGATTCTGTGGACTTCAAAATTGGATCCAACCTGGATACAAAGTAGCCTATGTGTTATTTCAGACTATAAACTATCATATCATAGTAGCCAACACAGGACATTTTAAACTGTAACAACAAACATTCTTACAAAAATAAAAAGTGTAACATGATTAATGTTATAATAAAATGAATTCATCACGCACAATTGGAGCATGGCATATTACCTACTCGATTATAACAGTTTATGCACCAATTACCAGTGGCGGTCTGAATGCGGGGGGGGGGGGGGGTTCATGAACCCAGTAGATTGTCACAAGTAGATACCTACTCTCTGACTATGACCTGCCACACACAACATGACTATGGCTTTGGCTGGGACTGCACCTGCCAATTACATAATAGAATGGAGGTTTTGAAATTGAATCAAAGGGAAGATTAAAATATGAAGAGTAATTAATTAAAATATTAATCTAAATTTAGAGATTTTTGCCAAAGATTATGGTATTTTAATGGTACTTAATGTTGTTTTCTAGAACTTCACCCAGACACTTGGCCCTTTTGAATAAAAATCATGAAGACAACATGATCAATAAATATTATTTTATTAAATAAATTAAGTATCACAGTCTTCTTTTTTTCCCACACAATGTACCTAGTAGTTTTTCCTAAGTAGTTTAGCTCAGGGCCCCACAAACTCACGATACGCCCCTGGAGGTTGCCCTCATATTATGAGGCACTGTGTTATCTTGTATAGTTTACATTTCTGAACTGTCAAACTGTGAAAGGTGTAGCAACATCTACCACACTACATAGAAACTAGATGGACTAGTCCTAAATCGCGCAAGTGAATTATACATCACAACACACCTCGCCTCTCCACAATGCTAAATCAACCCTTTCTTTTCCAGGTAAAATCTTCATCTTCTATGTAATCTTCTATGCAGTACTGGCAGCTCTCTTCGCAGTCTGCATGGTGACATTCCTCCAGCACTTTATCAACCCTCGCGTACCACGCCTACAGCAGGAGTACAGTGTAATAGGCACTAGCCCAGGCCTGGGCTTCCGGCCGCTGCCAGCTGATGTCCGAAGTACCCTTATATGGTACAAGGGAACTGGCTATGATAGTTATAAGTACTGGGAAGACCAGCTGATTGATTTTCTCTCAGGTTAGTTATTGATGATGATGTATATTACTATGCTCTTTTTGCTGGTTAGGATTAGTCAACTTGATTCTTGAGTCATCCTAAATGTAATCTAAAATTTAAACTTTTTATTTGAGAAGAATGGCTGGAATACATTTCAATTGGATATTTATCTTTTTTAATATATTTATTTTTTATATTTCGTTACATTTTTATGATTATACACAATGATCAATGCCACAAAATAAGTAGGTACGTATTAGAAACAGCTTTTCTGATTTAATGGAAATACCCCACTTTCATGGGATTTAACAATTCTTATCTAAGATGGCGTTTAGTACTAAAAAGACAGAAATTTCCTATTCTAAATACTAATTTATTAATTCTATATAGCGCGCTCCATCATAGATCACAGTGTCGCTTAACATCAAGCGAACTTGCGGTCAAGCGAAAGAAAACCTATTATGAAAAAAAAACATTGTTAAAATTGACTAATAGGCTGTACATTTCACCAATATGTATATTAGCGGAGCAAAAGTGGGTAAATCCATATTCGGTTTGTCTGACATGAAACTTAAATTCCAAATTACCGCCAACAGTTTACAAAAAGAAAGGACAAACGGCGGGCGCCGGTCAGAACATCTTCAACTGCGATTTCAAGAACCTACCGCCCCCTGGAAAGGTGTGCGACGTTGACATCCGAGGGTGGGACCCCTGCATCGATGAGAACCACTTCTCCTTCCACAAGTCTTCGCCTTGCATTTTCCTCAAGTTGAACAAGTTAGTGGTTGTTTTAGCAGTTTTTGTATAGAGAGAAGTCAAAGTCATCATCAAAATTTTTCCAGCACTAGGCATTTCTAAGCTATAATTCGAGTAAAACACTCGTATGTACATTTTAAGCCACTATAAGCTTAGCACTATACGCTTTTGATGAACCATATTGAGTGGCAATAGGAGTCAATTTTGAGTACCACTGTATAGCTTGGAAGGTCGTCATGAACAAAAGACTTAAAGATTTTTGATATTCTCCAGAATCTACGGTTGGCGTCCCGAATTCTACAATGATACGCAGCACCTGCCGCCTGAGATGCCTGTGGAGCTGCAGACACACATCAGGAACATCACCAGTTACAACAGGGACTATGTAAGTGGTAGAATATTTCCATCCTGTAACACCCTGTCATCAATACTTGACGCTCGGGGAAAAAAGTTTCATTCGTTCACAGTTCCGTTATTTTCGATTATTCGCTTAACCGTGGGAGAGCCATGCTTCAGCACGAATGGACCGGCTCGACCGGATTAATACCACGGCCTCCCAGAAAACCGGTGTGAAACAACGCTTACGTTGTGTTTCGCCGAGTGAGTGAGAATAACGTAGGCCCCATCCCCTTTTAAAAGGCCGGCAACGCACTTGTGACTCCTCTGGTGTTGCGGGTGTCTCGCGGCGGTATTGGCTAACATCAGGCAATCCGACTGCTCGTTTGCCCCCTAAAAAAACCCGATCAGTACAACCCTGTTGTTAACACTATTGATGATTGGGATAAAAAAGTTTTATTGGGAGCCAACAAGAGATTGCAAGTTGCCTAAAGGTTCCTGAGTGCAGGTTCACACCAGGCCGTCAGCATATTCGGCACCGTGTGCGAAAATCAGCCTGTGACCCTCGCACAACCAAAAAACCGAATGTTTTATTTATTTACGCCCCCTAAGACCCTCCCAGCCGTATTGGTTCACGCTCCCAGGACTTCCAGGGTAGCAGTCGCGCTTACGACCACAAGAAAGAGGCAGTTATTAAACACAATATTTATGTTTTAGGCCAACATGGTGTGGGTGTCCTGCCACGGTGAGACTCCGGCAGACAAGGAGAACATCGGTCCTATCAGCTACCTGCCCTTCCCTGGCTTTCCTGGCTACTTCTACCCGTACGAAAACGCTGAAGGATACCTGAGTCCCCTGGTCGCTATCCACTTACAAAGACCTAGGAGTAAGTATTGAATTTTAAATATTCACGTATTTACGTATTTTGTACAACTGGGATAGTCATTACCCAAACAAGTTACAGAAGATTTTTCCACAAACAGATAAAAATGTAAAAACTTAATTTAGTAAAAACCATATTGGTGGTAAGTTGCCATATTTTATTTTTATTTTCTTTGGGAAACAAAATCAATATACTTGGGCAAATGTAGAGTGATGTGAACTATGAATGAGACCAGTCACTCATGGCGATGCGGAAGAGAAGGGTCTCTGGCAGAGACAATAATACGTAACCGATTACCTGGTAGACCAGATTCTGGTCCAGATCTCGCCCCTCAGTCCCCTTGCAGTTGCCGTTTCCTTTCCTATTGATAATCTCTTGTTATTATAATTATTATCTTTTCGATGTTTCGGATAAGAGTTGGTAAAGATTTCTTATATCATATTTAATTGTTTTCAGCCGGTATTCTAATAAACATTGAGTGCCGCGCCTGGGCCAAGAACATCAAGTACGACAGGAGAGAACGGCTTGGTGTCGTACACTTTGAACTAATGATCGAATAGTTAATCTATGATCCGTCCAAATTTGTCTACTCGGTTCTTATTCAGACATGACAACTTTTATTGATTATTAAAACTGAACAGACACGACTGCACAGAACTGGGTTCAATTGCCCGGACGAGAAATGTTGATTTCCTTCGGGTAATACAGTCGTGTTGGTTTATTGTCTTTGCACAGCCCGTTATGATTGTTGTGAATATCGCAAATCCTATGGACTATTAGGGCAAGAGAAGGCCGGCTCTTTCCAGGGTCAGAGGATCCATGAGGATTTACCGCACATCAAAAATAAAAAAAAACATTTCGGTATATTGTGGTATTACATTAAATTAATGCAAGGACACTTGTCATATGGCAGTTTTAGAATAAATCTCCAAATCTTCTAGTAGTCTTTCCAGTAGACCGAGTAGACCAAATCAATTAGTGTATAAAATGTATTTAGGGTATAGTTTTAAGTTACTATTGTGTGAGAATAGCCTTTTAAGGCATGGTCTGTTGAGTAGACCTCTTGAGTAGACCGTATATTTAGACATTAATTGTATTTTTGGATCACCGAAGTGCCAGTGTGTATAAACTTAATACTGTACTGAAAAGGTTACAATAGAAATAGGTTTCATACCTATATATTTTATACCTTAAAGTTGACTACTTAAGACAAACATAAAAGTGCTAATCGAATGTATTTAATGCGTAAGGGGTAATGATTTTTAAAAGTTAAGTAACTTTATATATGATAAGACTACAAAAACATTTTAATGAATCTGACAGAATCTCGATGTAGCTAATAGTTTGCCAATAAACATTATGTATACATAAAGTAATAAAAACTTATTACCATTGTTTTAGAATGGTACTCAAGCAATTATCTACACTATAGGTAAGCATTGATTTGAGTCCATTTAATTTTCACGCGGCAGTCACGCTTCTCGCTGTGACTGCCGCTTGTGCGACCGGCGGCCCTAAGACATATACAAAATAGACATATCATTAAAATCTGTTGACGTTCAAATAATGATTACAATGTTAATAATTATCGTTTGTTCTGTACATCGGTACAATTATTTGGCTCTCTATTGACCAAATGTTAATACAAAGCAGCTATTTTACATACTACTTTATCTATAGCTGACGCGAACTGCCATATATTACATTTGTATTAATAACCAAGGCAGCATTTTTTTTTAAATATTATAATTTAGTTACCTTTACCGCATCAAGCAAATAGTCTACATCACTATTTTTAAATTACCAGAAAAATAGAACGAGTCACGCGCGAAATTTATTAGAAGTAGGTACAGTCAGCGCCAAAAATTCTGACCTGAAAAGTTAGTACCTACCAGTTTTCTTATATGCAGAAAACTGCTACTAACTTCTCAGGTCAGAATTTTTTGGTTAGTAATGATGTAAAAACGTTTTGAAGATTGCATCGTGTTCAGCGACTTTTGGCGCTGACTGTACGTAAAGACGACTTTGTTTTCCAGTAACTACTGTGTCCATTTGAGTTGTTGTTTTCTTTTTCAAATAAAACAAACACTTGGCCAAATCTGCCAAATTTTATTATAAAATGTTTCAACCTTACATACAATAAAGAAAAATTACCGACTTCATACTTAAAAACCCTTATTTTTTTAAGCTATTGCATAGCTTCTATCGCGGGCCTTGAGCGTGGGGACTGAATCCAGAAATTCCGTAACGAAAAAAACCTAACACGCTTGTCTCTTTAGTTCAGCAACCCGCCTTTAGGTGGCATTGGTTGTATTACATAAGTTGATAAAAACCAATGCCACCTAAAGGCTGCTGAACTAAGGTTGCTGAACTAAAGAGAAACACGCTTGTCTCTTTAGTTCAGCAACCCGCCTTTAGGTGGCATTGGTTGTATTACATAAGTTGATAAAAACTCTATGCAATAGCTTTACCGCGGCAGTCCCCGAGTGCCACACGTATTTTTTTTGGTAATTTTAAATTAGTGGTGTAGTTACATTATGAAAGGTGATTTTTAATATATTGCATTATTTAGAATTTGCGAAATAAACTTTACATAACTTATATCCGTCCAGTGAATTTATCTTTTTGATAATATTTTATAACTTATGTAACCTCTACCTAACCTTTCGGGTTTATGTTATACATATCACTACATAGTATAAAACAAAGTCGCTGTCGCTGTCTGTCCGTCGCTATGTATGCTTAAATCTTTAAAACTACGCAACGGATTTTGAAGCGGTTTTTTTAATAGATAGAGTGATTCAAGAGGAAGGCTTTAAGCTATTTAACATTACGCTACGGCTCTTAGGAATGGGGCAACGCGGGTGAAACCGCGGGTGGATCGCTAATTATACATTATATTAAATATTTACATTGTGTATGTACTTGTGTGTTGATTAGTTCATAAGCATAATTTAGTATCATGAAGATTTCAGGCGGGCCTTACCTGTATCTATGTTTGATATACATAGTTTACTTTTGACATGATTTTTTGATACAATTTAGGATCCCGGCGAAACGGGTTGATAAAATATTCTGTATCTATCATACTCACACCTATATTCCCGGAAGTGTTAGGCAGAGGCATACTAATGTACACCCACAGTTCGCCGGTATGTTTAGGTCCCATGTAATAGGGGGCGAGCCTATTGCCATTAACCGAGCACAAATCCAGACTCCGAACTGCTACTGAGAATTTCATGGAAATAACACTGCTCGACCTGGGGATCGAACCCAGGACCTCTAGCGTAGCAGTCGCGCTTGGGACCACTAGACTAATGAGGCAGTTTTCAAGTTGTTTTTCTATGAGATTCTTATTAGCAGCTCGGAGTTTGGATTTGGGACTCAACATATTCGTCGGTATGGCGTACATCAGTAAACCTTTGCCTTTCCCTTCGCGGATACAGGTCAAAAATCTAAATTCGTAAGTACATTTAAATAAAAATCAGTTGCCATATCGTGACTTGAGCTGACCGATTTAGGTGATTATTTTGTTGTGTAATAATAATAATAGTCAGGACAAGGCTTGCAAACGAAAAAAAATTAAAATCTTTTGAAAATCCACCGACAATGTCGGGAAAATTGACGCATTCAAATCTGCGGCCGGGTCGCGTACTTTTCCCACTTTACATGTTTAAAAATATTCGCAACCGATTCTATATGATTATTTTTTATACAACCAGTTATGTACCTTCTTAACACACGGTTTGTTTCCAGTTTTCTATTGACGGTTTTCAATGTTTTATGGACCATCATGAAAGCTTTTTATATATGAAAAAAGTCGCATATCCGGTTTTTACGGATTAACGACAACACGCAAATCTGTGTGTTAGCAAGCTATTTCATGGCAATCTCAATATTAAAAAGACTGACTGATTCTACCGCTTTATTTTGACAAAATACTGACTTCATTGTTTGAAAAATATGTTTTATTGTTTTTTTTACATCGTACTTATATATTATTATTTTATTTTGTACGAATTAGTACCTACACTTAATGGATTATGGATATAGATGGGTTTCTGCCCAGGCATTTTGGGCGAAAAAAATAAATGCCCTGGTATAAACCCATCTCTAATGATGGATATACAAACTTACATGTTTTGTACCTAGGTACTTGTGTTTAAAATGTTGTTATTTTACATTTCATGTGCGTAGGTGATTATAATATATTGTTATTTAAGATTTCACGTGTATCAATGCTATTTTTTTTTGCCAAATTGTCTATACCTCGTTTGTACATTATTTCTAGATTTAAACCTATTTAAAATATCGTCAATTACCATAACTATATGGAAGTGGAGGAATAAATCTCGATTTAAATACAAATTTATTTGTTTTTCTGCAAATTGTTGATCAATATCATCAAAATCAAACATTGCATGTTCATGGCAATATAAGTTGCGACAATTGCTATGATCGTAACGAAACAATATCCGTCCAATTATATAAAAAATATTTGCGTCCATTGTAAGCATAGTAAGTTGTAAGAAATATTTCATGCAATTATAAGCTTTAGAATAAGACAGTAAAATGTATATTAGATTGAACGGTTTTTGTCCATAATTATTGAAGTGCCTCGAAATATATTTTAACAAATAAAGATTTAAAAGTAATGCTTTTAAGTGTTTCTTTTGAAAGTCTTTGCCTTATACTACCATCTTCTTCTGTAAGTACTCGGGTACGTTTATAAACTCAAATTCCTGTGATCTATGAAGTGAAATTGCTCAAATTTGAAATGTTGGTAATTACCATAATTAACTAACAGGGTCAGTAAGGTGAAGTAGCAGTGGCTTGTTGGCCGAAATAAGCCTTCTGTGATATGAGATCGAAGAAGTCCGTAGAACCCTTAAATTGGCTATGGAGCATAGAGAGCCCTTCAGCCAGATTGCCAGTAGGCTTGGGTCAGTAGCTTGGGTAGTATTATCATTTTTAGGTTGTGACAGCGGGTTGGCGTTGTCTAACCTGTGAAGGTATCTTTCTGTAAACGAAATGCACATTTACCTAATAGTTATTTCGTATGGGAAGTTAACAGACTTCGTACTCGGGTCCGCCGGAGCAAAGTTAACATGGTCCGGTGGGGACTCCCCAGTGGCACTAAGTTATTGTGTAGGTGTGGTGCAGTGGAAGATATGGCCCCTAAGCTATCATTCCCAGCGTGCCCTTACACCTGCACACATCAAGACCTAATGGTCGCTACAGAAAATGCCGTGCGCGTAGCGGAATACTTGGCCAATCTACTTTTAATGTTTTTTTTTTCAATTAATTTCTTTCTTTTAGGTACCTACTGTTCTCTTTCCTTTGCTGTCGATTCGATAAGATGAAGGTAACTGGGAGCTTTGTTTGAATAACATTAAAGTCAAAATCATCTATTAGAGACAGACTACCAGGTAGTACCTTTAAGTTAGTCCACAAACGGGCCTGCCTTTCGCCGCTTCCTAGTGGTCTCGCTGGGAAGAAGGAACGGCGCAGCAAACTCCCCAGCAACACATCTTTGCTAATCCTAACTTTTTGCTAACCTTTTGTAGGTACAAGGGTGAAGGGGTATACACAAGGTCACCTCCCTTTTGAAATAACTGTGTGTGCCATTGTGCAACAAAGAAGGGGCTCACTGAATAAAGGTACTAAACATGTGTTTGTAATTACATATTTATAGTGACTACATGTAGGTAGTTTCCTTCATTTAGATTTATAGTGACTACATGTAACTACCTACATGTAGTCACTATAAATCTAAATGAAGGAAATATAAATATAAATGGAGGAATCGTTTCCCCGCAATCAGTTCTATTCTCAGGGTTTAGAAGATTTATCAATTTGTGATTTTTTTGCATTTTCCATGCTAAGATTATGAAGTTATTTTTTAGTGAAGGAAAAATAACTAGAATATTTTCTCATAAAATATTCTTTACAGATGTGTATCAGTCTGCAGTCTGAAGAAAAACAACAACAAGGATAATTTTAATGGTCTGATTGGCCCAGTGGTGCGGTAATCGGCTGCTGTACTAGAGGTCTCTGGTTAGATGCCCGCTCAGGAATATATATATTTTTAAACGCACCCACATTACAGGAGATCATCCTAGTGTGGAGCGACATCTTTTTTAATACAGTTAATGTCAACATGAGCTCATTCCTTTGTGTCCCGATTATTAATAGGTACCTCCTACGAGTGGGTTTTGAACTTGTAGAGTTGTTGGACTAATATAATAGTCTATAAAGCCCTCTTTCCTGTGACAAATGCAAGCACGGATGCAAACCAGACGACGTTTAGTAGCAGGACAAATAGGTAGGTACCTACCTAGCTACTTGTCCTGCGAATTACCTATTGTAAGGTCATGCACATGTTTAGGATGTTTCGGACTTTCCGTTGCAATTGAAAGGCGATCAAATAGGAACTAACTATTTTATTCGCCTTTCAATATTGGTTAGTGGTAGAAAACGCGATTGCTGAGTAAGAGGACTCATGAGTTCGATTCCCGGGATGAGCAAAGTGGTATTGGGTTTCTCAATGCAATTTCCAGTAGCAGTTCGGAGTTTGGATTTGTGCCCAGCTTTTTGCTACATGGGAACATAGTAAACCGGCGAACTGTGGGTAATAGTGGTAGGTACAACTCTGCCCAAACCCTCGAATACAGGCGTGGGGGTATGTTATGTTATTTTAGTGAAGGAAAAAATCCACTGCGGGCAGGATTTGAACCTGCCAACACTCCGCTGTCAACCGAGGGCGCAACCGTCTCAGCAAGATCATAACCAAGGTTGGCGAGTCGAGCGACAGGTTGCAAGTTCGAATTCACCCATGCATTTTTTATTTATTTACTTAATCAATTTTAATGTTTGTTTATAAAATAAAATCAAGCAAGTTAAATTAGAATCACTCCCTTATTCTATACCTACAGTAGATTTTTTACGTTTTTATTGCAAGCATGACCTGAATCGACATTCAGGATTAGCTTCAGATAATTCGTCAACGGTCAACAGCACAGAAACGATTTTTTTAAACTGTATCTACAAACATTTTTTTTATGAGAAAGTTGATTGATTTAATAAAAGCACCACACTTACTGAATTTACTCAGTTGTATACTTTTTGGATCTCGTTATATATATCAGGTCCAAGACAATATCTAGCTACTCCACAGAGGGGTCGGAGTTGTGGGCCAAACAGATGAATACATAATGGTATCTCTGGTCACAAAAACCTCATCTGGTATTGTGGTGATCTCTCACACATGTTCCCCCTGCACGTGTTGACGTGTGCAGCAGGCACGTTCTTGTATCGGAGTTATTGTGAAACGTCTGGAAATGGATTTTGTGCAATTTTCGTGATATAACAACAGAGTGTGATTTATTTAAGTAGGTATATCTTGGATTAATTAAAATGCTATTGCGTTATAGATTTTTGTTTGTTATGACAATTTGACTGGAGAATGGAGTCATTGTGAATAGTACATACCTATAGTAATGACTTTTTTGTTATTTAAGTAATTGGTTCACCTCTGCCTTTTTGCAATCATGTGGGTATAATTAATTATCGCTCGCTTAAACAGTGAAAGAAAACATCGTGAGGAAACCTGCTTGAGAGATTTCTTGACAGCGTGAAGTCTGCCGACCCATAGTAGGCCAGCGTGGTGGACTATAGCCTAAGCCCTCTCACTGGAGAGACCCAGCCGTGCCCAGCAGTGGGACAGTGAATAGGTTGTTGATTGATTGAGGGTTAGCGTATTTGAGATGTGTTAACGGCACCGACGATACTTACAGGAGAAAACGCTAGTGCGGAAGCAAATTTTAATTAAAAAAAATAAACATATAATTTAAAAACAAACGTAAATTATTTGCCACATTAGCTGAAGGTATTAACCGAATCAATGAGTTTGGCCTTAAGGTAACAAAAGCATCAATCATACAATTCACATCAAACCAGACATTCATAACGACACCCGTTTCTCACTTTAACCGCGACCCAATCTGCGTACGCGCAGTGTACCCAACACAGCCGCGAATGACGGTCGCGCATGATTTACATCGCGGCGTTTCTATTTACGAATAAAGTCGCAACTTTTACGGGTTACTCAAAATTTATTAGAAATGGCTAGCAAAGCGAACGGCGTTGACGAGTGGGTCCGGGCACCCCCTCCACCAGGAACTTGCTGGTCCAGGTTCATGAACTCCATCTACAATCCTGATGAGAACAGCTTTTTGGGACGGACACCGAAGCGATGGGGTATGTTTATGTTATCACCTTATGAGAAATTTTAATAATTTGTAAAGTAAACATACTGAAATGCTTCATTAGGCCGAGAGTTGATTTGAATGAAATAAGATTTGTAAATGTGAAGAAGTTTTTATGTAATACCTATTGCAGTCAACAAATGCTTCATGAAAGTCTGCGATGTTTTGTGAGGTAAAATGTCTAATATGTCGTTATACTAGGAATCAGGATACCTTTGCGATTGCGAGGTCTGTGAGATGAAATCTAAAATGTCCTGTCCAAATACCCGCTTTTGTACTTATGCTTTGATGTAGAACAAAAGTAACTACCTACTTCAGCACCTACATTAATGTTTAAAATGCGTCAAATCGTAAACAACATCCTCCTTTTCCTCATCATAGGTGTTGTACCTATTATAACTTTCATTTTCAGCTTGGTACACTCATACCGAATAATCCTTTATTTAATCATGGTAAAAAGGTTATTTCTCAAACAGGGTTTCTCTGAACTTTAAAAAACTTTTAAAAGACGTCTATGTGCTTACATAAAAAAACATCTAAAACGTTATGTCTTGAAGAAGTGTATCTGTTAGATCTTAGATCAATTTGAAAGAAATACCTAAATAGGTACCATCTGCCAAAAATCGCAGTGTTCCTTCAGCCTACCTATCGTTCCTGCCCCATTAAGATCCCAACAAGACCCACGTACCTATTTCTGCACATCGCATAGCAAAGCATTACTTTAATAATACTAATTTAAATAATACTTTTTATCTATTGCAACCAATTTGCCACGCCGTCGGGAATCTTCAGCAATCATAAAATCCAAATTGCCCATAAACGTTGACTGCTTAAGATCGTCCCCCACGGAACGTGACTAAGAACAGTTCCTGTCGTGGGGGGATATTGTCATTATCCAATAGGTAAAGACGGTAAAGACAGAAGAGGAAAGTAGAAAACTTTTAGTTTCTTCAAATATCAAACGTATCTAAGTCGTAACATAATTCCACCTAACATAATGGAAATGATTTGGCAAAGTTAACTTCCCTTGAAGGCGTCCAGCGCTTCCCCTGATGCTGTCACGAGTCCAACAGCCATGATCATAGGGTAGGCAAGTGTCGTTTTCAGAAGGCCCGATATCCCCCGCAACGTCTCCCCTGGCGGCAGAGGATCCATGAGGATATTCTGCAAAAAAAATAATATGACTTCAGGTTCCTTTACATTCTAATTCTTAAAGTCTATTGTTGCTATACGGTCCACTCCGACTACCGTTCACGATAAGCCAGCGAATGAAACAAAATGTTGTGAAACGATGTCCAAGTTTTTAAGGACTAGGTTTTCGGCACGGCGGAAGTCCCATGTTGCTCGAAGTTCGTGCCGAAGCATGGCTCTCCCACGTATTAAATCTGTGTATATTTACTGTAAACTAATAATAATTTAATTTGTTTAAGTACCTAGATAGATAAGTATATATGACAGTGACCCACATCAATCCGATGCCGGTGCTACAATGTCAGAATGCGCTTGCGCTTGCACACGTACGTAATGTGATGCGCGAGATTCTGTTACTGATACACGACGCGAGACGTCTTGAAATTATTTTTATTTTATCTATCTATGTGTATTCGTCGAAAAATCCATTGTCATGTTTTGAATTCACTCTAAATCTGGCTAGGAAGTTATTCTTTTTTTTTAGTGCGGAAAATCGTCATGGGTCGTGGCAGACGAGCTTGGGGAGGTAGCAGGGTAAGTTGGACTCGTACCGACTGGCAACCATACTACCGTGTCAGGCTGTGGTCCGGACCCATTCAAGAGTAGGTATGGTAAATGGGATGCGTGGGACTGTGACAGATCTACAAAAGTATTTTTGGGCAGGGTTAATGGGGTTTATTCGTCAAGGTCAGTTTTAACAAATAGACCTGCATAAATACTTACTCAATTTGACATAGCGCGAGTCCCTACCTATTATTACTATCACCTCTAATCATTATATTTACATATTTAAATACATTTTCAAATATTTTTATAAAAATAACAATAAAAACATTTAAAAATATAAAAAAAATAGTAGTCCACCGGAATCGGGAACAGGGTCCAAGCTACAGGTGGTCAGGGCCTCAAAGAAAGGAACCTCCTAATAATACGCGCCGTATCAGGAGTACCGCTATCTGTATCAGGCCCTGCCTAGCGAGAGCCTCCATAGGTGTAACAGTGACATGTTAATCTTATTTCATTTATTTATTCCATTTCCTTATTTATATATATTATTAAATATTTTTATAAAAGTAAGAAAAACATTAAAAAAATAGTCCATCGGTATCGGGTGCAGGGTACAAGCTACCGGTAGTCAGGGCCCAAATCTCCTAACAATGCGGGCCGTGTCCAGAAGTACCACTTTTTGTATCAAGCCCATATTATTATTATTATTAACCCGGTTTATCCCATTGGCCACTGCACTTCCACTCCTCACGGTTCAGTGCTTTTTCGGCCCGATTACTTACTCGAATAGGAGTCTATTTCATTTCGCCATCTCCGTCCCTTTACCTAAGAGTAAAAAAGCATAAGTTTTTTTCCCTGAGTTAAGAGGGCAAACGCGCAGACGGATCGCCTCGATGGTAAGCGATTACCGCCCCCCATGGACATCCGCAACACCATAGGAGTCACAAGTGCGTTGCCGACTTTTTAAAAGGGGATTGGTCCTCCGATAACCTCACTCACTCGGCGAAACACAATGTAAGCGTTGTTTAACGCCGGTTTTCTGTGAGGCCGTGGTATCATTCCGGTCGAGTCGGCCCATTCGTGCCGAAGCATGGCTCTCACACGTAAAGTTAGCCGTATATTCGATTTGTAAGTATCATTTTTATTCTGGCTACGTCTGAAATTGGCTAAATTAACTGCCAGTGCCAATTTATATGTCGACACACGGCCGGTTGGCACTCTTTAATCGATGTAAGTGTAATAATGAAACAATTGGTAAAGTCTCGCGTTCAAAAACAAAACAACTTGATAAACATTTCACCTTTTGAGAGCATTTTTGATAATGCTAGGTGACATTAGTGATTGTATAAATAAGCAATACATACTCACGCATTTTACCGATAGGGATTGGCAGAAATTACCGAACGCCATTTGCTTCGATTTTTGCATAGGTAGGTAGGTTTATTTTTACTAGCAATGTGGGTCACACATTACTAGTATTCTTGTTAACTCCTCGTGCTAACCTAAATGCTTGTGTTACGAGTGGGTTCACCTCGGTAGTGCAATGGGAGGGTTTCGAACCGGCAACCACATGATCCCAAGTCCGACGCCCTAGCCATTACGTTACCGCTGCTTATTTTATAGTTACTACTTTTGCTTTGTCTACGTTCATACATTTTGACCGAATAATATGAGTACCAATCGTACCTAATATCGACCTAGTATACTTACTTAAATAGGTACATAGCTGTCGTACTCAGGACTACGGGACTAATGGGGCATTGGCATTTGATCTATTTATGACAATGATCTATTCACGGAAAAAATATCTAGTGTATCTGTCCAGAACAGAAGACGTAGGTTCGAACCCTGCCCGCGATCGAATTTTTCCTTCAATTTATCATTACATCACACATCTATAAATATGTAATCAGGAGAATTTAATCATAATAAAGAAGGGAAGAAATAATCCCTCTTACTTCTACTTTAGTACCTATTATTTATGGTTTTTTTATGTTTCTTTAGGATGTAATATCACTTTTGCGAGAAGGTCATTCTCACTTGTCATCCTAGGCAGCAATGGGAAGCTAGAATCATTGGACCGATATAAATTCATTGGCTGTTTGTGATTTATTTTAAATGAAGTTTAATTAATTCTATTGCATTCTGAATAGACAATCTATATGATATCAATGAGCAATAATATTGCTTCAGCACGTTCATTGTAATCGGTCAGTGTTCAGGAGACATACTTAGCTGCAGTTGCCAGGGTCTGCCCTTGGATGTGCATTATGTTTACACTGTCGAAACCCTGTCTACCTCAGAGACTGTCTGCTGTAAGTATTTATTAGAAGAAAAGTTTTATTGATATTTTAACATACTTAGTAGTAGCTATGCTGAAGAAGACATCTGTGGAGATGGGACTTGGGGAAGTTGGTACACGAATCCTACGGCAATTGATAATATCCAGAGCAAATATGTACTGTCAAACAGTATCAGTAAGTCTAACTTAAAATCTTAAAACCAATAATAATTGTATAGTACAAATAAATTGTATAAAATTTATTAGATTATTGGTTTCGCTTCTATTAACTTAAATTATCTTAATCACCTTTCTTATATCATCATTTACCTATGATGCATTGTTATTCGATAGGTGCCCAAATGAGGACAGAGATTTAGTAACGTTTAAAAACATTCCTTAAATGAGTCCACGAATATGAGATTTGATTAATCACGGGAGCCATATTTGGCGTTCGATTCAAATTACGATATTGCTCGATGTGGTCTATTTAGCTTAAGATTGTAATTTGAGAGACTAGTACCTACGACTGCAATATCCAAGGAACTTTAACAGATGTTAGATACCATAGAAAATTGTAAGGGCAAGACGATTGGGCTCTTCGGATTTTAGAAGGAAAGCGAGGAAGTTAAAAATCTAGATAAAGCTTTATAGAACAATGAAGGAGAGAGCGGGACTCCTTTATTTTTTTATTTATCGCATGGCTCAAGCGCTTGTTTGCACATGAGCATGACTGATGAAAATGCTGTTTATTTTTTTCAATCAAGCTACTCAAAATTATAAAACTTAAATTACCACAGCAACAACTGCGCAGTCGCACATTCATAAAAAGATTTTTTAGAAATTAAGCTGTTTTTAATAACGCATACATAGAAAATTTCAATACTACATTTAAATAAAGAAGGGTCGTTTTGAATTGTCATTGAAGTGCTTTACAATTACGTATGTCGTATTTACCTACCATACCTGTATGTTGAGTGAATAGGTAGGTACTCTTTTGTGACCAAGGACGAGGGGAGCGTTTGTGAGAACGGTCAGAGATTATTCATGCGAGGAAAAAGCGTTAATTGATATTAGCTGTTGCCCGCGGGTTTATTCGCATCCCAAAGGACTCGTTAGCCTAGTAGTTCTGAGTGCGACTGCTATGCTACAGGTCCTGGGTTCGATTCCAAGGTCAAGTAAAGTGTTATTGGATTTTTCTATGAAAGTCTCATTAGTAACTCGGAGTTTGGAATTTATGCCCAGTTAATGGCTATAAGCTCGCCTCCTATTATATTGGACCTAATCATACCGGCGAACTGTGGGAATAAATCAGAACGCCTTTGCCTAACCTCTCGGGGAATACAGGCGTGATGGTATGTCAAAGGACTTGGATAATAAAAATATCTGTAAGTATACAAAATTCATCAAAATTAGTTCAGCGGTTTCGGCAAGAAAACGTAACAAACAGAAGGGTTACTTACGCATTTATAATAGTACTACTGTGTTATCTTACTTCCTCTAAAGCTGATATAAATTAAATCATGCATGTCAATGTCATCTTTGAAATATGATGTCTTGTGATTTTTGGGTAGGTACCTACTTATGTTGGTTGATACGGACATCGTGTTCACTCAGGCTGGCACAGCTAAGTCGACCGAGTTTCAATGCAAGATAATGCAAATTGTTATTATTTCGTGTGGTTTCCGGCGAAGAATTGACCACGCCTCCCCGACCTGACGAATTTAGAGAATTATGAATATGACATATTACTCGTATAGTGTCTAACACTTTTGTTTAATAAAATAGTGCTGTGTCATGTGTGCATTTAGAAATACAAATTCTCACATACACGAACACCCAACCCCGGAACAGTAGAAAGAAGCGAAGCTAAAATCAAAATGATTTTGTTACACAGCAGAAAAAATATACCTGTAGGTGTCTTGGAAATGTTAATGAAAGGATAAAGCAGTAGAATTATTTAAAACTTAGGTGTATGTATGTTTGTAGGTTATGTAAATTAGGTGTATGTAATATTTTTAATTATTAGGTTTATGTATGCATTGATTTGGTTGGCACTTGCTGATGACCGGCTGCCACCTTTTCCGTAGAGGTAGGTAGAGCAGAGGTCCTCAAACTTTTTTATCTTGTCTGTTGTAGACCCCCTGTTGGGCTAATTAAAAATTCTTGCAAATTTAATTATACCATATACCCATTTATTTTTTCCACTGACATGGACCCCTTGTAGGTCGTCGTCAACCCCTGGTGGTTGGTATAGACCACTTCAAGAATCATTGGCGTAGAGATTGTCCCTCGTGTAGATGTTTGGGCATATATACTCCAGTAAGTGTTGCATACATTGCTCAGGATCTCCGCAATCATAATGATAACAGCTAAGTAGGTTACTTAAATACTTACTAATTTATGGGCACTTATTTGCTAAATGTTCCTTAATTGGAAGATATTCCGTGTCGTGACGCGGAACAATCTATTTACCCGGATGCGGGAATTGAATCCCCGACCCTGAGCAGGAACGAGCGGACACTTCACCATTGCCAATTGGGTCATGGGTCATTAAAATTTGACGAGGCTATCACGTTTGTGTCCTAATAGCCGTTATTTTTCATTCATTTATCTTTGGAACTTATAGTTGAGTGAATTTCTTATCTCTTTACAACCGGCATGAACTTTGATTGAGAAACTTATCCAACACGATTAAAAATTGCTTTAAAAACGTTCAGTGGCTAAGAGAAACTAATGTTGTCTCACTTTAATAATATCCAAATGACAAAGACATACATATTTCCGTGTATTTTTTAACATTTTAGTTTTTCTATAAAATTCTCAGTAGCAGAGGCACCCCCTTACATGGGACATAATCATTCTAACTATTTAACAGAAATGAAACGGGTAGTGGTTTGGCCGGATATCAGATACCGGATATTTGGCAAGTTACGAGGCCTGAGTGTCGGATATCTAGCTATCGGATACTCGGCCCTTTATCGCGTTACATGACGCCATCTGTTTCATTTGAATATTGGCGCAGTGAATAAGATCAGAAATATTCAGGCGCGTTCGGGTGTTATCACACGTGTCAGTACTAAACTAATTAATAAAACAAACATTTTTGACGTGCGATTATAAAAATAAACGGTGTCCATAACCTATTGTGGTGCTGATTTGCCTTATGTAAAAATAAAGTAAGATTTTTTTTCATTTTACTATCCGGAATCCGGCCGGATACTAAATTACTATCCGGTATGCGGCCGGATAGTGAAAACAAGGCCGGATAAGCTGGATACCGGATAGTTACCGGATATCCGTTTCATCTCTACTATTTAATATTTAATCTGTGCCTAAACATACTGGCGAACTGTCTGCCTAATCATTCGAGGAATATAGGCTTGAGAGTATGTTTATGTTTGTAACGAATGTACTGACTGACTAATGAATAATTTGTCTACGGATTGTGAGGCTTATTTCTCGTTGCAATATTATTGTAAACCGTCCAAGACACATAATATAAACTAATAATATTATTATCCAAATCCTCCAGACAAGCATCAATATAAATGTCATAAAAACATTATTTTGTGTACGAAGAAATGCGCCCGCGCTATTTATGTCCCGGCGTTCAAAATTAGAACGTTTTCGTCATAGATATCAGCCGTTAGATTTGATTAGTTAGTAAAATATACCGTATTTTGCACTAGATACGGTTGACTATTCTTTGGTGGGGATATAGGTTAGTAGAAAGAAAGTTTATGTGCGCTAGGGCATTGAGAGCGCCGGTATAGATAGTTAATGGCTTAGTTACCTGTCGATATAATATGTAAAACGGTTTATTTAAATATGTCATCAATTCGATCTGTTCCGTGGGTAATTCATGGGAGATTGGGTCATACCGTAACCCAATACTTGGGGTAGGCATTGGTAGGTAGATCATAGCACATGGCTTTGTTTAGTTTAAAAAATATTCAAGCTAATGTAACTCTGTTTGTCGTCACGTTTGAACCGCTGAGCAGATTTCGAAAAATTTGACAAGAATATAGGTAGTTTGAGGCCTTCCTCAGGACTCTTTCCTCAGGCCTATGTCCTTACTTAGGCTATCATTTTGTCTCAGATAGTCCTTTGCGATGCGTGTGAAACCGCGAGCAACAGATAGTTATACACAGGGCCGTTTTAGGCCATCCAGGGGCCCTTGGGAATAGCAGAGATTGGGGCCCATTTAAATATTTAAAAAAGTGAATTATTTTGTTTCTTTATTATAGGCCTGGCCCTGTGCCCTTCGTACCCTTATGGAAAAGACAGAATCGGTTATACTGGGTACATACTATAAATTTTACATCGTTGCCTTAATTTGTTTCTATAGCGAAACTGTGTTTGCTTGGTTTCATTGCATTGCCAAGTAATCTTGATGGTGTTCCAGGCATAGTGCTGACGTTCTACCTGGTGTTCTACGCGGTGCTGGCGCTGATGTTCGCGCTGTGCATGGGTGGGCTGTACCTCACCTTAGAGCAGAACAGGCCCACATATCTCCTGGAAGAGTCGCTAATAGGTAAGTACTATTAACGTTCTACTGATCTATCAAAATCCTTGACTAGTTGTCTCGGCCTCCCCTCTTTAAAAACAGACTTAAAAAAAGAAAATGTTTTTAAATGCTCTCTTTATATATTTTTTTTGTATGTAAGTACATATTTATACCTTTATTTTTACTAGCTGTCGCCCGTAACTTTTTTTAACTAGAAGACACCGGCATTTTTTGAATGACGATCTCTGAGAAGAAATACCGAAACAAACCCAGAGAATCATGGTCTCTTTTAAAGTCCAGATACTAGTATCTAGTTGTTAACAAATACATAACGTTAACAATAAACTCGTTAACAATAAATACAAACTTATGCACACGCCAGTTAGTTGTCTACTATTTAAATTATAATCGGTAAATATACCCACACACGTATAATAATCAGAAACGATCCTTCCTTCCGTTATTTAAAATAATGGTTGAATATTTAGTGTTATATAGCTTAACAGATCATTATGTATTATTTTAAGTATTCTCATCACAATTATTTATTTTAATTGATCAACCAGGCATAAAAGTATACTTAATTTGCAATTGACATAACTGCTACACTAGAGGTCCTGGGTTCGATCCCCAGGTCGAGCAAAGTGTTATTGGGTTTTTCTATGAAATTCTCAATAGCAGCTCGGAGTCTGCATTTGTTAATGGCTATAGGCTCGCCCCCTATAACATGGGACCTGAACATACCGGTGAACTGTGGGTGTACATTAAGTACGCCTCTGCTTAAGCCTTCGGGGAATACAGGCGTGATGGTATGTAGTATCTATTTTCAACCAAGCAACACACCTTCGAGAGTTGTAAGCGCTTAGTGCTACACTAAAACAATATTTTTGGAAATCAGAAGTGAAATTCTTTAAAAAAAAATACAATTTTATTGACCTAGAAATTAACAATATTTGAATTTAGAAAAATATTCTCAAATAATAACAAGTGAATAGAAACTACGTCCGCACAGCACGAGAGTTAAAAAAATAATGACGCCGAAGCTTTTTTTTTTTTTGAATGGTGATAGCTGTTGATTCAGGGAATCTTTTCAGCGTAACCGGACTTGGTGGCGAGGCACCGAATGCCTCCAGCCAGGAGCACGCCGATGCTGCCAGTCGCGTTGTTTTTATATCGTTCGGCCGTCCTACCCCCTCTCTTCGTTAGAAATGGCTAACAATATCAATTCTACGAATATTTTTTGACTACTATTTTTATTTTTCTACTTCCCTTTATAGTCTAATAGGTATTAAAGTATGAGTTATAAACGTACAGTTATGCTATAAATCTTAAGGAGGTCACGTCTCATTTATACGTCGGTTATGTCGGCCAGAGTTCCGCACTTTTTATTATGTAATGGGCTTCCTACGGCCGGTTCCTACGGCGGGGGGCAAATTGCCTGGGACGCCTGGACGGTGGGATGGACAATGTTTTGTTGCGACTTTTCTAGAATATGTACATTTAATATTTAACTGGAATATGGATTGAGTCTTTAAGAATATTAGTGACATACTCAATAAATATCTTTTAATACTCAATATTTATTGCATTCCACAACTTAGTTCTCATAGTTATTATTTAGTATTATAATTTTTAACATTATTTGTTTGTCATATGTATACAACTAGATTAATAAGATATTTTTTCAGTACAATGGTTATTATTGATATTTATTATTCTTATTATTATTTAGGGACATTTGTTTAATCTATACTCATTGCTTTAATTTATGAATTATTATTTATGTAGATATTATTTCCTTTTCTATAATTTTGTAGGAATTTATTCATTAAAAGTAGTTTTATTTCAATATTTAGTAAATAGTTTATAAAATTATGAGATTAGGATTAGGATAGATTGGGAAAAATGCAATCAACTCGGGGAACACTGCGGGACACAAACAGTTCTCATTTTAATACACAAAGTACTCGTAATAGTATGGAACTGTTGACATTTTAATTAGTTACAATATTGTGGGAATTGTTTAACATCCTGGTGGCCTATGTTTTAGTTATGCAGTGTTTACTGCAACATTGTAGGCATGCGATAATATCGGACATATTTTGCATTTAACAATAGTAATGTGAGTACGTGTGGCGTATCCTGCGTGCGTACCAGAATACATTTTTTATTTCGGAGATCTGTTAAAGGCCGGCCGATTTCGAATGCTAGTTAATATAAATAGAAGCGTCGGTAGCCTAATAGCTAGGGCGTCGGATTTGCGATGTGGTTGCCGGTTCAAAACCTACCCATTGCACTACCGACGTGAACCCACTCGTAACACAAGCTTAGCACGAGGGGTTAACATGAATACTAGTAATGTGGGATCAACATTGCTAGTAAGCTTTTCAAAAAAAAGGTGAGTGGTAATTACGTGTTAAATACATACACGTGATTGTACTCATGATAAATAACTTTCTCAAAGTAAGTTAGGTAAAATTCTTTGGCAAATAATAATAATAGATAATGTATTCAGAAAACATTGTTTTCCTAAAATAAGTTTATACTTACTACAAAGTATAAAATAAATCAAAATCCTTACTATATTAATATTATAAACGTGAAAGTTTGTGAGTATGGATGTATGGATGTTTGTTACTCTTTCACGCCAGAACGGCTGAACGGATCTGGATAAAATTTGGCATATAGATAAATTATAGCCTGGAATAACGCATAGGCTACTTTTTATCTAAGTAGGTCGGACCTAATCCTGAAGTTCACGCAGACAAAGTCGCGGGCAAAGGAGCTAGTATAAAATAAATAAAATATGTTAGAGGATGACGAATAATGACGATGGTGAAGATGTATGTAGCTATGTAGTTGACAACATTTCTAAATTATTAAGCCACAAAACCAAAAATTCTTTGTTTTCCTATCCGGAGTTCCAAAAAAAATTTTTTTTTTTCGCTGAAAGAATATCATAAAAACTCACTCAAACGTCACTTAAACGGCGGAACCTAAAATATAAAATACGGGTATACTATTTTTCGATCTAGTTTCAAATAATACACGAATGTCCTGCTGATCTGGTATGGTCGTGTTACAGGTCATTGAATTAGCTCCCTAAATTATGGTTGAGCTACACGATGACTGATGCATGCGTGCCTTCAGTTGGGACTGGTCTACTCAAAGCTGATATTATGGTTCTTTCCTCAAAAGGCCATTTCAGACATTACCCTACATCGTACCACTCACATATAAGTGTTCTTCCATGTCTGGACTTTAAAAGAGACCATGATTCTCTGAGTTTGTTTCGGTGTTTCTTCTCAGAGGTCGTCAGTTAGGAAATGCCGAAGCTATCTAGCTAAAAAAAAAACCAAACCATTGACATGTAAAAGAATCTCTAAGGATCTACTTGCAGAATAAAATCATTTCATTTCATTTCAATAAAATTATAATATGTGTTAAAAAATGAAATGTTGTCAATTACCAGGAACCTTAAATAAGTATCTGTTGGTATCAGGATTTCAATTTTTTTTCAGGTTCGAACCCCGGTGTGGCATCCCGTCCTCTTTACGAGACCCCTGTGCTGCGCTACAACACAGACAATGGCTCTCAGTACCAGCCCTACGTGCGACAGCTCCACGAGTTCTTTGAACGTGAGTATATTGCTTACCATCAACACCAGTGGTTCTTAATATTTTACAGCCGGTTCCTATAACAATCTGACAGTCGATTTCTTTACTAGCGATAGGATTTTGACTTAAGTCCATACAACTTATGTCAAAATCCTATCTCTAGTAAGCAAATCCACTGACAGATTTGATATAGAAACCGGCCGATAGTAATGACCATAACACTTTACTCGACCTGAGAACCGATCTCAGGAACTGTGTGACCAGTAGTCTAGTGGTCCTTAGCGTAGCAGTCACGCTGAGGTTGACTACACTAACGTTGATTCAGACAACTTCTTCATAAAAAAAATGTTTTTTTTTCAGTTTTAACGTTTAAGTATTGTTTTTTGACATTTTATTATAATTTCCTTTAATAATTATGTTTAAATACAATTTCAAATATTTCTATAAAAATAACAATGAAAACATTTAAAAATAAAAAAAATAGTAGTCCACAGGTAATAATTATAATTATTGTTGTTTTTGTGTAATTTCATAGAAAATCGTTGTATAAAATTATTTGAGCCTATTGCCACAATATTTATATATAAAAAAAATATCACCTCCTATGACATGGCGAATTGTGGGTGTACATTAGTGTGCCATTGCCTAACCCTTCGGGGAATACAGGCGTGATGGTATAATGGTATTGTTTTTACACAATAACTTTTTGAAAAAGTTTGTCACATCCTGCTCACCCTCCAACGTCTAGGTATGTGTTTGTATTTGTACGTAAGTACAAAGACTTACCACGCCTGATGGGCGTGCCCGGTACGAAGTAATTTGTCTGTATCATGTATGGGCTCTACCATTGTAGCGAGATCAATACTTCAATGGAAACATACTGGCACAGGACATAGATACTCCACTGACATACATAGCATGACCTTCACGCTGTTGACCTCTGTAGGGAGAGGCAGAACAGCTGTGCTTTTGTATATTTACTGTTCACCAATTACTATAACGTTGATAGGGAAATATCTATAATTTATATTATATAACTGCATCATTAATCTTATGTTTGCGTGACAGCTACGCTACCGGTCCTGGGTTCGATTCCCAGGTCGAGCAGTGTTAATGGGATTTTCTATGAAATTCTCAGTAGGGTTTTGATTTGTGCCCGGTTAATGGCGATATATTCTCTCCATATTACATGGGACCATACCGGCAAATAGTGGGTATACATTAGTAGACCTTTTCCTTACTCTTTGGTGAATACAGGCATGACGTTATGTTATGTTATAATCTATGTATAATTATTTACAAAAGGTATATTGGATGAAATTGGTACACTTGTAAACTTGTACTTATTTTTATTTTTTTATGGGATTGGGGGACAAACGGGCAGCCGGATCGCCTGGTGGTAAGCGATTACTGCCGCCCATGGACACCCGCAACACCAGAGGGGTCACAAGTGCGTTGCCCGCCTTTTAAAAGGGGATTGGGCCTCCGGTAACCTCACTCATTCGGCGAAACACAACCTAAGCGTTGTTTGACGCCGGTTTTATGTGAGGCCGTGGTATCACTCCGGTCGAGCCGGGCCATTCGTGCCGAAGCATGGCTCTCCCACGTTAAAATTATTGTCGTTTTTCAGCTTACAGCAGTGATAACTGGTACTCATCGAAGACAGAATGCATCGCAATCGACCACTACGGGTTCCCAGACAACCCTTGCTTCTTCATAAAAGTCAATAAAGTAAGTACTAAAATATTATCCGAAATTTCCCGGAGTTTGGATTTGTGCCCGGTTGATAGCAATAGGTAGTGGCTTTACATTAGTACACCTTTGCCTAACCCTTCGGGAAATATAGGCGTGATGGTATGTTATATTTTTTAAGAGCTACAGAATATCGTCTGACTCACCGCACGCGGTAAATGATTTGGCGCTGACCAATTATCTTCGTTAGAAGAGAGATTTATGCAGGCATCTCCTGCTGCTCTAAATAGGGTGCTTATGACGTATCATTTATTATGATTCATATTTCAGAATTGCAAAGAAGTTGCTATGGGTTCTAAATAGATGTTAATTATAGAGCAGGGGGGCTGCACTTCATTCACGTACGTTTTCTAGGGTTACCTTCACACTGAATTTCTATAATTGCAGATAATTGGTTGGAAACCTGAATTCTACGAAACCACGGATCTGCCAGCGGACATGCCTGAGGATCTCAGAGAGTATATACAAGGACTCAATCCCACTGAGGTCAGTCTGTTTTAGTGATTTTCATATTAAATACGTACCTAGTTCCAGGATAGTAGTGATGCGGAAAGATATCCGATATCATTACTCCACTTAGTTTCAGTGGACCACAGTTCGAACAGAGTGGAGAGATATATTGGCTGTGTAAGCGGGAAAGGTGTAGAAAAGTTGAAAGCCGCCTGATTGGCCCACAGCCTATCCATGCACGCGCAAGTGATACCACTGGTGTTGCTAGAACACCTCAACATCGTGTTGAGACCTCAAGGACCTTACTACAATGTACTATTGCGATCATTTTGCGATTGACAGGGAGAATTGCCGCTCTACTCATTAAATAGTGCTGTTCCTTTCTAACAACCAAAAATAGAATAGCATTAATACATTGTGAACGGCTTCAGTTGCTAAGTCTCATATGCCCATGTCTTCTTTTATTGAAAGCAAACGGAGAAGAAGAAAAGAAAAGAAATAATTCAAAATGTTTGAACTAGATTAGCCCAGTACTCTGCTACGCGCAAGGCATTTTCTGTAGCGGCCATTAGGTCTTTATGTGTGCAGGTGTAGGGGCACGCTGAGCATGATAGCATATGGGCCATATCTTCCACTGCACCACACTTAGATACAATTTCATTGTATGAACTGTGAACTAAACTATCGTATAAATATCGTCGTTTATACCAACAGCAAAAGCAGATATGGATATCCTGCGAAGAAGAGAAGTCCAATGACACCAAGCTGGAGTACCCTTGGGGTCGGGGTCTTCCGGGGTCTTTCTATCCGTACCTCAACGATTATGACTACAGGAGCCCGCTCATCGCTGTCAGGTTGGCAGCACCAGGTAATATAGATTTTTATGTATTTTTTCCCCGTGTGGGGACGGGTTGGAATACTGTTCCTCACTACCTTTAAAATAGGCATCTCGTAAGAACTGGGAAAATATCTGACTTGCTCACTCGTAGGATCTCTTGGGGTCTGACTGGCTGACGAACACCTTTATCCTAGCCTGTCGTAAATCACCTCGGTGTGTGTTTCGACTTTTGCGCGTAAGAGCCAGTTCTCCCCCTGCCCTGCGGCTCTGGCAGTTTGCACTCCGTAGGGACTCTTAAAGGTCGGCAACGCATCAGCAACTCCTCTGGTGTTGCAGGTGTCCATGGGCGACGATGACTACTTATCACCAGGTGGCTCGTCAGTTCGTTTGCCGACTTAATCCATAAAAAAACCTCGAAGCAAAACGATCGATGTTATAAGTAGTCTGAAAGCCTTTATCTCTTTAATGAATATTAGCACACACACTTTCAATCCTGTTTGGATGAATTGCAGGTGATTTAACTACTTCTTTAGTCTAATAGCCATAAGTGTGACTGCCACGCTAGAATTCCCGGGTTCAATTCCCAAGTTAAGTAAAGTGTTATTAAGTTTTTATATGAAATTGACGGAAGGAGCTCGGTGTTTGGATTGGAGGACTCCCTATTACATGGGACCTAAACATACCGGCGAACTGTGTACATCAGCACACCTAGCAAAAAAATATAAGGTCACATATCTTACCTATATTGAATACTTATAAGCGATTTGCTTTATTATATCCGTAAGTAGGTACCTAAATCGTAGATCAGCTTCATTGTTTTTTAATTAAGTAACTTCAGTGCTCTCTTTTATTTCAGCAAACAACCTAAACATAGTCATCCGATGCAGGGCGTGGGCCAAGAATATAATCCACAACAAGAGTCTCAAGGAACCCACGGGGTACACGCGCTTCCAGTTGTACATTGAAGACAATGATACGGCGAACGCCACTGAGGTCCTAACATAACGCACAATGTATTCAGAACATAGTTATATTGAAGTTCCATTTTAGTAATGAAGTGTATAGTACTGCCGTTTAGGTTTTGTATGCATTATGATGTTATTGAACGCTTCATTACCAACATTAATTTATTCAGTAAAGTTGGTATTTTTGTTAAAACACAACGTTTAGTCAAAAATATACTTCTCAAGTAATAATATTTTTTTTTTATACGGAAGTTTTTAGTACGGAAGAATGCTGGACGATTTTGATTTCCCATATTTACCATAGAAGATTTTTACCATGTAAACTTGTATTAGGAAAGAATTTTAGAGTCACCTAGATTACAATAGATGACAGCATGGATATATTATATCGCATTTCACCTAAATATACTTAATTTGTATAAAAAATAAAACATGAAAACGACAAAATAACCGCATAATGCGTACATTTCCTTAGAACTTATATTTAATTAGATCAATGTTCAGTTTCAGTGAATCATGAATTAATGAGATGTCAGTGGTTTACTTAGCTTTTCTATTTTACATACCGTTTAGCGTTACCTATACATTATTTATTTACCATACTATTCCATATTTCTAATTATATACTTAAAAGTTTTGCAATGTGGAAACTTTCGACATTTTTGATGAATGCCAATTTTAGAGTTCTTTAGAATTTCATTATCAAGCAAACACATTATTTTGTTCTAATTTCAAATTCCAAATTTAGCTTTTAAATTAAAATATTTGGAATTAGGACCTTAAAATTTTATTTTTGTATTTCACCTATTATCTGTGACCTAAGTGAATTTTTGTGTGAGTTGGTAATGTGTTTTTATTAAAGACTAGCTACCCGCCTGCGGTTTCACCCACGTTGCTCTGCTCCTATTGGTCGCAGCGTGATGTTATATAGCCTTCCTCGATAAATGGACTATCCAACACAAAAATAATGTTTAAATTCCAACCAGTAGTTCCTGAAATTAGCGCGTTCAAACAAACAAACAAAATCTTCAGCTTTATAATATTAGTATAGATTACTTTGGTATTAAGTGAATGAAAACTGAGATGAGTCTTAGTCTTAAAAGCCACATATTATTTGGTTTATTTATGATCTTCAATGAAAGGAGGCTGGTCTACAAATTTGTAAAAAATAATTGTAACAATAAACTGTAAACTGTTTTTCAAGATATTTATGGCTAAGGATAGAATGTCTATTAAATGTTTATACATGACGTATATAATGAATCCCACATTTTTTTTCTTATAATAGGTCGCACTAATGTGTGTGCACGACGCATGTATCTCTAGAAGATGTACCTCTGCCGCAAAAACACTATTAAGTACCTACTTATTTAATTTTTTTTTATGCACATACGTTAAGTATAAAGATATACTACTTACACTATAGCTAGAGAGAGGAGTTAAGGAGCTCGTCTTTAGCTTCTATTTGCCATTATCTCAGAGACTTTGTGAAACTAAGTGACCATGGCTGTGGTCGTGGCGGCAACTGCGACCAGGTCCAAGTGCACAGTTTGGACGTAGCAATCAGTCTTGTGAACCGGATAAGCTTAGTGTTAACGGTTTTAAAATGTTCCTGGTCGCTACGACCACGGTTGTGGTCGCGTAGCATCAGAAGTACCACACTAATCAAAGATATTGTTTTGTAGTTTAATTATATAACTACTAAGTATATTTTTTAAATAATTTGAGAATGTTACAAACACTTGTGTAGTTTTAGACTATGTTAATGCCTGGTATGAGTACAAATTCTCTTTTTAATTTAAATATTCCATGTTCCAGAAAATGAAAATTTATTCCAAATAAATTGTTTAAATTAGATTGATATTTGGTTTTTTGTTTCCATGTTTTACCTTCATTAAGTAAAAAGTTTTTGGTCACCATATTATGTCTAACGGCCAGTTTTTATATCCTATCTGTCGGTAGATTTACTTACTAGAGATAGAATTTTGACATAAGCTCCATACAGCTAGTGTCAAAATCCTATTTCTAGTAAGCAAATCTACTGACAGATAGGATATAGAAACCGGCCGTTATTCATCGTCGATTCAATAGTTCCATGTACTCGTAGATATGGAGGGGGCAGACATCAGATGAAAATGATTACAAAGATCGTGGATACGCGGAAGAAGCAAAAGATTTACTTATACACATATCATCATTTTGGACCGGCCGGTCATAATATTATTTTATTATAAAATGAGGTACTTTATTTAGCAAGAATCGTAGTAAGCGGGGCAGTAACCCTAACCATTCTAACATTTAACCCTGTGCGAATAAGGCGTATGTATGTAAAATGTAATTGATTAAAATTTGACCAAACGCTATGTAAACGTCATTATTATATTTGAAGGAGTACTGTGTGCAATTTTATGCGTCAAAAAGTCGTCATTCGATGACTCCAGAATTGCTTATTTTTAATAGATTTGTCAACAAAATCTGTACGTCCTTAAGTATGTCATTTATTGGACGATAATTCTGATACAATTGAAATAGTGAGCTTCAGCCCTTGAACAAAGATTTCCTGAATCCAACAGCTCCCAACGAACTTCAACTGTCACCTAATCACAAAACATAAGGCTCTCCTATTTATAACCGACTTTAAAAAAGCAGGAGGCTCTATGATTTTTTTTAATTCGTGATAGGCTTACGCTTGACCGCCAGTTCGTCCAAGTTCGTTCTATATTCGTCTGTATATCACTGATACTTCGTCAGTTGTGAACCGATTCCAAAAATATTTTTTTTATATGAAAGAGTATACTCCCAAAATGATCCCATTCAAATTTGGTAAAGATCTGATTACATAATTTACAACAAAGTATCAACAACACGTACCGACCGAATAAATAAAGACACAGACTAGCCACTCAAAATGTTGAAATAAAATAACTTTTAACAAAAAGTAACACCGCCTTCAAAAACAAAAAATTATGATAAGTGCAAAACAGTTTCGGAACTCAGTGGCGAAAACAGAAGACCCGACCTAATCGAAGGCTCCGACTTCCGAAACTGTATTGCACAAACATTATTGACAATTTCTCGAATAAAACCCTTGGGTAAATCAATCAAGTGAGCGCCTCACTAGTACTTAGTTCATTACTTTGTAGTTCAGGGCTTGGCCACGGGGGGCACTTGGGCGGCGGCGATGGGCGGGCGGCTCGCCGGTTTCAGGCAGATTTGGGCGGCAAATCGTGGGCAAAGATTATAAATGGACTGTAGAAAGGCGTTATATTGTGTGTTAGGCACCTATACTTTATAGGAGATACTGTTTCCCGGTTTCCAAATGGACTGTTTACTTTATCTTTTTTTGAAATATCAGTTAGCCTACTTTTCTCCAGGATGTAGATACCTAATCTACCTTCTAGTAAATTTTATCGAAATGAGAATCTGTCAGCGTGAGAAAATAACAGAGAAGCAGACACACAAACTTTTTTTCGAAATTTTAATTTTCTAATAATACTAGCTTCTGCCCGAGACTTTGTCTGCGGACATCCGACCTGGAAAAAAATTAGCTTATATGTTATTCCAAGCTATAATCTATCTGCGTGACAAATTTTATCCAGATTCGTAGAGCCGATCTGGCGTGAAAGAGTAACAAACATCCATACTCACAAACTTTCACGTTTATAATGCTAGTAGGATAGGATGGAACAACTGGTATTGATTGAAAATGAATTAAAAGTGTAACTTTATGTGGAGAGACACATTTTTAAAATCGGAATGTTACTACGTTACTGTAACTGTAACTGTCTTGACCTAACTAACTGTCTTGAGACCCTTAGCTTGCGCCTTAGTTAAAGAGCTGAGCAATTATATAAGTTGCAGAAAAATACAGTATTTTGGCTACCTTATGTTGAAATCAAACCAATTTCTGTATTGTCTACGTTAATCATGTACTTAGCGTTAGTTTTTGGTATGAGAATATTCTATCTATCTATTATAGGTACTCGGGTGCCGGGACCTTTATGCAGTTTACTAAATTAAAAGAATTCCACTTACCTCCTTTATCTGCCTCTGTATAGACGTACAAAACAAAAACTTTGTAACGCGTTTATTTTTCGAAAATTTTTTGTCATAAAATGTTGAGAACATCACAATATTATTGTAATTTAAAAATATATTACATTTTACGGTAATCATTATTTTATTTAAAGCACAAACCGAAATCCGTCCTCATAGAATGACTCCGGAAATAGGCACAAAACTCCACACGATCACTTTACCTCCTACCGACGCGGCACCGTCAGTCTTCAACCGCGGAGCCGCCACGATGGGCGCTGACAAGCCCAACGGCGTCGTGAACTACTGCCGCCGACCTCCCCAAAGACCCTTCCTCCAGAGAATCCGATATGGTATCTGGAATCCTGAAGACAGAACATTCCTGGGGAGAACTCCGCACCGATGGGGTGAGTAGTAAAACTTTTTACCGTCCGATTAGTTTCGGATTTAAATTTGGAATTTGTTCTTATTTTTTTAAATGTTTTAAATATTTTATAGCCACCTCGCTTTTACGACCAGTGTTTAGCAGAATGACAGTCTAAACTTCAGTGTTCCAATTTTGATTTTTTTTATGTTCCATCGATGAAAAAAGTATCATTGTATTTTCTTTTGCAAGTTTTCACACCAAATTATACGTACTTATGTTTAACACAATACATTTTCATATTAAAATAGTCAAATTAATTGTTTAATTGTATGGATATTCCCTTTATAGTGGATAAATTTTAGACACGTGTATGAGGTCAAAGTTTTGCTAATGGACTTTTACTAACTAAACGGCAACAGGTTTTCGGTATTCCGATTGGTGGGATGGGTTCTAAGGCGACTCTCTGACCGGATTTTCCATTCTTCATAACCCTGATAAAGGCATTTGGATAAATATTTTTCACACCTATAAATTTTTATCTGTCAGTAATAAGTTGAATTACTGCGAATAAAAATTCACATAAACTTTTAGATTAAGTTTCAAACAATTAAGTTTTATATTTATTTATTTATACAGTATTTGGATTTATACAGTACAGTAACGCTGTATTTTATCGGTACAATCCTGCCTAACCTTTAGGAAATACAAGCGTGTTGTTTATGTTACGTCTTTATGACAAGCACACGTTTTAGGTTATTCTAGAAAATTAATTAAAACAAAATATTGTTCAAACTGTAGGTGTTAATTGGTCTAGTCGGTGTGTTTGTAAACGCATCTACGATTCAAAAGAAAATCCTGTGGAAATGTCTTTTTTTAAGTAAGAAAGAAGGAACTAATAATAGAACCTATAACACCAATTATTAAAAAAAACAAATACCATTTGAGTTTGATGAATCCCAGACAATTTTACAAGCCAGTATTTTAGATTTGCAGTACTAAATACAGCCGCGTATGACCTCCGTCAGTTTCCACTCGCAACTTTGTCTACACAATTTGTTGAAGGAAAACAGTTATAAAGCACCACTCAGAGATCTTCACAATGGTCTTATCCCTTCTTACGGCCGGTTTCTATATTCTATCTGTCAGTAGATTTTCTTACTAGAGATAGGATTTTGACAGTAGCTGTATCGAGCTTATGTCAAAATTTTATCTCTAGTAAACAAATCTACCGATAGATTGGATATAGAAGCTGGCCGTTAGACTCCATAATAAGGGACCATCCAGGGCCACCAGTAGAGGTATGTCGGAATCGTACCAATTTAAAAGTTCACTTGCCTTTCCTTCCCGTATAGAGGGGCCATGAGGGACCAGAGATTACTTTTTTTGTGGCATTAGGATTACATTCACATTTATAGTTTTTTTTTATTGTTATAAGATGACAAACAGGCTTACGGGTGATGTTAAGCGGTAACTGAAGCCTATAGACGTCTGTAACATCAGTAGTACCACAAGCGTTGTCATCTTGAGACCTCAGTTGTTGTCTCAAAAATCCACTCATTGCACTAGCTACATTGCCTTTCCAACCGGAAAACAATATAATTAACACATTATTTTAGTGAAGGAAAAGTTCAACTGCGGGCAGGATTCGAACCTTGCGTCTTCTTGTTAGATACATCAGACGCTATGACCACTAAGCCACCGCGAGTCCCACCAGCCAGATCGAAATTTGCCTTCACATTCTGAATCTAGGTGACGTCAATGACATCGATGGAAAAGCATACTTTGCTTCTCATAGAAAAAAATCAAATTAATAACCTGGGACATTTCAAGATTGTAGGCTTTCATGATCAGTCGGTAAATGGTATATTAGTCTAGTAGTTCCAAGCGCGACTGCTACGCTAGAGACCTGTCCATTGAATTCGATTTCCAGGTCGAGCAAAGTGTTTTGGATATTTCTGTGACCTAGAAATGAAAAAAAAATCTAAGTAGCAGGTCGGAGTCTAGATTTGTGCCCAATAGGCTCGCTCGCTATTACATGGGACCTAAACATACCGGCGAAATGTGGGTGTACATTAGTACATCTCAGGCTAACCGGGTAACACAGGCGTAATGGTATGTTATGTGGTAGATATAGAATTAAAACACCGTGTAATGCAATTACTCCCTCGGTTTATTATAAATACATATGTTTATAGTTAGTATGACTCTGTCTTGATCTACTCGCATCAAAAGCGTGACGCTGCCATTACGCAAAAGTACCATAATACCCACATCCGCATAGAATACCTTGGTCTTCAATCATCAAAGCGAAATAGTTTTGGAGCACTTCGTATCTAGGTATAAAGAGCATAAAATAACTAGCTTTTGCCTGCGACTTCGTTTGCGTGGACTTCAGAATTTGGTTCAACTTGGACAAAAAGTATCCTGTATTTATCTTTTTTGTGATTTTTTTGCATTTTCCATGCTAAGATTATAAAGTTATTTTAGTAAAGGAAAAGCGGTATCCTGTGTTTGTTCAGTGAGAGAGATGGCGCTATACCTGTAGAGCGTCATCCTACTGTAATAATCTGAAAACAATGATCGCGTTGACTTTTTGTGGTGCGACCTCAGGTTTGAACTATCTGTATGACAATTTTCTTCCAATCCATTTAGCCGTTTTTGCGTGATCGAGTAACAAATATACAAGCTTACACATCTATACTCTAAAGTAGGTTTCCGGTCTGTTAGGGTTCAGTTAGTCAATTTGTGAGTCCTTACCTTTAAATACACCAGTGACATACTTCTTTGGTTTATCTGGAAACCCAAACATACATTTATAGATGTGGAAAATACCTTTATGTAGATCGGTAAAACGTTATATTTCAAATCTTGTATACATATAATATAATATTATATATTGATCAAGGCCGGGTTCATACTGAGCGGCTGAGTTATAAATCTAATAGTAACACACTGTTAATGTTGTTTATTTGATTTTTTTTACACATGGTTATCTTAAACCACGCGTATCTAGAATATGAGTATTCTAGGTACGCGTGGTATAAATTAACGAATATTATAAATGCGGAAGTAACCCTTTCTGCATGTTTGTTACGTTTTTACGTCTAAACCACTCAACCAATTTTGATGAAGTAGAGTAGAATTTTGAAGAAGTTGGTATAGAGATAGATTGGACCTTGGAGAAGAAGATAGGCTAAATTTTGTCAAAAAAAGTACTTTGGGATGCGAGTTAACAGCTGCAAATCTGCACAACAGCTGGCTCACTGGTCCATGTCGAGCATAAGGACCTTGTTCAACATTCAGGCTTAGATATTTATTTATGCACACTTAACAATAGAAATTGACATCAATAACTTAGGACTATTAAGTACAAATGTACTGCTTATTTCTGAAGTTATCTCGATACCTATCAGTAGTCAAGTAATCACATCCTTACTAATATAAAAAACGTGAAAGTTTGTGAGTGTGAATGGATGTATGGATGTTACTATTTCGCGCCAGGACGGTTGAACGGATCTGGATGAAATTAGGCACACAGATAGATTATAGCCGGAAATAACACTTAGGCTACTTTTTATCCAGGTCGGACCCAATCCTGAAGTCCGCAGACAAAGTCTCAGGCAGAAGCTAGTATTATTATAATATTAAAATTTAAAAAAAAAGTTTGTGTCTGTTTCTCTGTTATTTTCTAGTATACAATAATAATAGGATATTTTGCGGGTTTTTCGATAAAATGCTCAGTAGGCAGAGGAAAATCAACATTTTATTTAACTAAGTAGCTGATAACTCTGGTGTAACCCGCAATGATCTCATTTTCCCCAATCCTATAGGAATTGACCAAAATCTTGCATGTATCCATTATAATAATAATTCTATATTATCATTATATTTTTATTTTAAACTATCTTCTGCCTACGACTTTGTCTGCGTGGACTACAGAATTGCGTCCGACCTGGATAAAAATGTAATTTAGCCTATGTTATTCCAGGCTATAATCTATCTCTGTGCCAAAATTTTATTCAGATCCGTTCAGCGATCCTGGCGTGAAAGAGTAACAAACATCCATACATGCCCACAAACTTTCACTTTTATAACATTACTACAATATTTATTTATTTATAATAAATAAACCTATGTCTAATTCTGTAAATAGTGTGTTATAATTAGTATTACTAATACGTCGCAGGGGTATGTGGACTCCAGCAGTCTGTTTCTTTGTCATAATTTCAAATTTTATCTGAAAAAAGTAACTATACATACCTATTTTGTTCCACAATCAAGTGTACGTCACTGAGTGTAGTTATACGTATATGAACGATCTGAAATCCCAATAAATCACATTTACGATTTGTTATTTATATATAACTTTTATCCCCATCATAACCGACGTTCCTCAATTTTGAATACGGTCATGGAATTGGGGTAATGCAGCTTTTAGTATATAAATCTTCAAAGAAGTCATATTTTAAGTACCATTTAACGTGGGAGAGCCATGCTTCGGCACGAATGGGCCGGCTCGACCGGAGAGATACCACGGCCACATAGAAAACCGGCGTCAAATAACGCTTACGTTGTGTTTCGTCGAGTGAGTGAGGGTACCGGAGGCCCAATCCCCTTTTAAAAGGCGGGCAACTTACTTGTGATTCCTCTGGTATTGCGGGTGTCCATGGGCGGCGGTAATCGCTTACAATCAGGCGATCCATCTGCTCGTTTGTCCCCATATCCCATAAAAAAACTAGATTCAGATACGTTGCCTCTTAGATTAGTTAGTACCTACCTACAGTTAGTTCTAACTCATAACACAGAAGCTGCTTTTGCGACAGTCTCAAGCTCATTTTTTTTTCTCAAAATATAAATTATCCTTTCACAAAATATAATAATTTCTCAAATTTTCCCTTGAGCAGTTTTTTTTCTAAAATCGTACCGTTTTATTTTTCAAATAAATGAATTATGAGCAGTGTTAGGTAAATATTGGGTTTTCCTATGAAATTCTCAGTAGCAGTTCCGGGTTTGTAGCTGGTTAATGGCATACCGGCTGGTTAATGGCCCCTAAACGTACCGGTGAACTGCGAGTGTAAATTAGTAGACCTATGCCCAACCCTCCTGGGAATACAGGGGCGATGGTAATTATGTCTACATATTTAACCATTTAACCAATAAGGCAGTTTTACCTTTGAAAATCGACATAGCAACACACAGTACAGTAACCTAGAAGTTTCCTGATGAAAGCCATTGACACAATATCGCCGAGTAACTAATTACTTACGATGTCAGAGCACGCAAGGCAACTTCCACTTAATTAAGTAGAAGCTCTTCGCAATTCATATAACAAAAACGTACCTAACCTAGCTGTAGTACCTATTTTAGGATAGGCATTTAATGTGCGGAAATATGAGGACATTTTTGTGAATATTTCCTCATTATTACTTCTTCCTCATAATTTATGTTCATTATTATCAATTATGTTTTAATAATTATTACCATTTTTGTTCTATTGCTGGGCACTCGTGTTCGGAAGGATAGGGGCTGACGTCACATGCCGTCGAAATCTTTCCGGCATGCATAATCGTGTGCGTCAGTGGATCCTAGTTCGGTACTAATGGTTCGGAGGCGATGTCAAATATAACAAGTATGATAAGCATAGTTTAAAAAAAATACATCAACATTTATCATAGTGGCATACGATGATGTGGGTTGGTGTACACGGCGCGTCGGTGAGAAAATTGAAGCATCTCTCAAGCATGTAGATTTCCTCGTAATGGTTCCTCCTCTTTATAACTACTTTTTTTGTGAGAAATGAGGTAACTGTTTAACTTAGCTAGGGCGTCTGATCCAATTGTAACTGTTAGATCCTTTGTTGATTCTTCCCCACTTATAAAAATAATTTTATGTAACTGACTGTACCACACACTTTGAAATAAAAAAATAATTTCCTTCACTTTTTAAGCGGTACATGATTTTGGAAAGTCAAAGATATTTTTGCTTTTAAACTTGGGAAATAAGTTTCAAAGGGGTTTCCAAATAATGTGTCCAGTCAAAAAAAAACGGGGTATAGCTTTTTTAAGACCGAACAGGGCAAACTCGGTATACAATAATATCGCGAGCAACTATGATCGGAATCTACATATAGTATGAGGTTTTACCTATAACATATTAGGCACGTTCTGACATACCGTCAGAGTTATTGCAATACCGCGTCACGCCGTAAACTTATCCGCAAATAGTGGCCGGCCTCGGCAACAGTAATGTGTATACATACTTATACACTAGACTATACCATCATATTTATACTGTGTATAAACGAGGCCGGGGTTCACAGATAGGTACTGGCTAAAGTTGTTTGCATGGCACTTGAATTGTGTGGCTTCGCCTTAAATAAAATGGGTAAAGGGTTAGAGATAGGCACAGAATACATAACGTCACTATTATACTAACGTCACTACATGGTTGAGTCGAAAATCCTATGAAAATGACTTGACAATACTCAGTACATAGAGTAATCTGAAGGTTTCCAAGCAGCCGAACGACGCTGATACGTTACGCTGGGGAACGGGTGCTGTCTGTCGACCAGCTGAGAAACTGAAGGGTTATCAGGATTCGTATTCTAGTTAGACACTTTTATGTAGATTCTTACTTACACCTGTACCATTATCAACCCATTATATTGTCCCACTGCTGAGCACGTGTCTTCTCTCAGAATGAGCGGGCTAGGCTATAGTCCACCATGCTGGCCTAGTGCGGGCTGGTAGACTTCACATGCTGTTGAGAAAATCAGGCATGGTGGTTTCCTCACGATGTTTTCCTTTCATAAATTAATTATATTTAATACGCACATGACTTCGAAAGTCACGAGGTGCGTGCCTTGGATTCGAACTCGAGTCTTTTGACTTGGCAGACCGATGGTCATATCACTAGGCTATCAGTGCACTCCACCTGTACACCTCTACCTAACCCTTGGAAGAATAAAGGCGTGATGGTATGATCTAAAAAATATTTACAACACCTTTTCTTCGTAAGCTCGTAATATATATAATTATGTAATGTTTATTTAGTTAGTCTGATATTTTAACAGTCTTACAAAGTTAACTCTTCTGAGAAAAACCAGCTAAACGTAACTATACTCGTACTTTCATTAGCGATAACATATTTATGATGATTCGACAGATAATAAAACATGATTGAAATAAATTGAGTGCGGTTATATTGTATTGAGGCTGTTATTGTCTTCGGCCGGGAGTTTATGTCCGACTTTGTTTCAGACTGTCCGATCTGTTGGATCGTATTCATACGATACACGTCCCCTTATACATAAAAATATAAAACTACTTGTAACTATAATATGTTGTGTCTTGTTTTGCTATGGATCTTTCTTCAAAAGGCCATTTCAGACACTGCCCTGCATTGTATCACTCACATATTCTGATACTATTATATCTGAACTTCAAAAAAGACTATGATTCTCTGAGTTTTTTTTCGATGTTTTTTCTCAGAGGTCGTCAGCTAGGAAATGCCAACACCAACTAGTACTTAAAAAAGTTACTTGTAAGTGTCTTTAAAATACCTATTTACAGAAATAAATATCATTTCATTTCATCATTTGACACGTGATATTTTGTGTCAGGGAAAAGAAGACAAAACTTACCTATTATAATAGCTATAAGGTGTTTTACCTATATTTTTTATATGAGAGGGTTAGTCCTTTCAGAGCTAAGTATTGGCGCGAACGTTATCGCAAATATCGCATACTCCCAACTTATGTAATAAATTATTATATATGGATTCATATTTCGTCATAAACGGTTTAGCACTGTTTCCAACTCGGACGTACGATTCGACTATCGGATTGGTACTGAGTGTTCGAAGAAATATATACGGCGGGATCGGCTTCCGATAATCGCATCAGACTGTCGTCGTATGAAAAATCTAACGTAGGTATATATTCCCCGCCTTACGGTTTGTTTCAGTGGTAATAAAATTCAGTAATGACTGAAACCACATAATAATATATAAGTACATGAACGAAATTAAAGGCTATTTTGGTATTCTATACCTATACATTATAGATAACTACTACATAAAGTTATACCACAAGGGTTTGGGTTAAGCACAGGAGTACTGAAGTTATAAAAATCTCAGTAATCTCAGCCCGGAGTTTGGTTTTAAAGCTCACCACCTAATATCGATAAATCGCTCGCACACCCAAAAAACATAAGGTCATCTGACCTTAGGGGGTGCGAGATCCACGTGGATCATCTGCCATCTGGGGAGGAATGGGTAAGTTTGAGTCGAACCGGTGAACTCACATTTAGTACACCTCTTTGCCGTGACGGTCTATATCTTAAGTACTATATTCTTTGATCTTCGAAACAAGCTGAAAGTCAGCTGTTTGCTTAAAAAAACTTAGTGTCCAAGTATCTTAACATACAAAACGTAACTTCTTGTGTCTAAGGGCCGATTTTTCTGTCCTCTGATAACTTTTAACTGAGGAATAAAATTGACGGTTGACAGATTTTGTATAGAAAACCTGTCAATAATTCGAATTTATTCCTCCGAGATGGAAAAATCGGCCCTAATTCTCTTAAGGTGCTTAACTTTTTCACCAAACTCGGGAAATCATAGCAGAACGATATTGTTTTAAACTGGACGGCTGTGTGGCACTAGCATTGAAACTCATTTGTTTAAGCCACACGTGTATACGTTTAGAATTTACGATCAGTTTTCAAAGGCGGATATTACGGGCAAACTCATTGCTCCACTTGGTACTAATTACGTGTGCAGTTTCAAAGGTAATTGTGTTTCAGGAACATAGAAAATTAAGGAAAATGGACTACAAAAAGTTTGTGGTGTATCTTCAAATATCAACTAATATATGGGACCAACTAGGAAGTATATCCGATCATATAAAAAAAACCACCGATATGTGAAAATATCGGGTAACTTAAACGAAAAAATCGAAAAAATATAAGCTTCCACGAGTGACTATTAGGTGCCCGTCTAGCGCATCCTGTGTACACAGCAGTCAACCTACTGACTTGTTATTTACCATGGACTAAAACATGGCAAACTCGCTCGAGCTTTTTGCAAATTACTTAAAAGCTATATTTAAGGTTAACACGATGACGCACTATTCCGACGAGCTTTCAGTTAATTGGATAAATTAATTGCCTTTTTAATTTCAGGAATAGATAACTAGAAAGTTTGTTTAGCGTTTGAGGAAGAATTAAAGCTGTAGAATTTATTGTTTCTCTGAAAAATTGGGGACGATCCTCGAAATGACCGGGTGGTAAGTATTACCTGGTACCCACGTCTGTGATGAAATCAGACATACGTATTGTAAAATTATACAATTTAGGGTAAACTGATGTTTTCGCAATGTAGGAATCAGTGACGTCATTTGAGTAGTAGGTATACGAGTCTTCACTGTCGTTTTTAGATTGGGTTTTTCATACGTGCTTGTAGACAAGTTGCAAACTGACTTGAATTTAACATTAGAATTGAATCAAAACAAAATGTATGTTCTATTCGTTACATACACACCATCACGCCTGTATTCCCCGAGGCTTAGACAGAAGCGTACTTATACACCCACAGTTTGCCGGAATGTTTAGTTCATAAAATATTGTCACAGCGCAGTATGCAAAAGTTGATCAAACTGTATGGCGTTTACCAGAACAATGAATTACTGATAAATGATGATAAAATGTCCTAACAGACGACACCTCTACCTACTTAGTCTACGTACTTACTGGGTATAATTAAAGGCTACTTCACAAGAATTTATGCCACTTAACGTGAATACCGGCGACTCAATGTGGAGATACAAAAAACGAGGAAAATTCGCTAAAGATGGAATTTAACATCACTCATCGTCTTGGTAATCCTCTAACACTCCTGGCGTCCCTGTTACAGTGACGTCGGCACCAATGTAAACAGTCCGTGACCGGCTTGCGTTGTGCGGGCTATTTCGGCCAGTGCGGCGGCCATCTTGCCTCTTTGTTTGTTTACTGCATACAGCTATGCTGTGGCGCGGTTACGAATACTTCACATAGATTATATAAAAAGATTTTTTGGTTTAAATTTTCTTAGAAGTTGTTTTTTCTAGAGGTATGTTGATTTCAATGTCATCGTCATTTTTAGTGTTAAAAGAGCATAAGTAATTGTCAGCCGCATGCACCATGATCGTTGGGCAAGGTCCTCCACTCAATGGGTGCCTGAAGATGGAGGGTACTGTCAAGGCCGGTCTGGAAAGAAGTGGCAGGATTTGGATGCGTACCGCGAAGGCAGGTTTGAGGGAGCGCAGGAAAAGAGTACCTGGGAAGACTTGGGGTCTTTGCCTAGCAGTGGGACAGTAACGGCTTATAAAGAATAATGTGGGACTTCCCTGATAGATATAATCTGGGTGTCTTTAAATCACGAGTGAATCGGTTTCTTCTAGACAAGGGCGCTCCATCGTAGATCGCAATATCGCTTAACATCAAGCGAACTGGCGGTCAAGCATAAGCCTATCACGAAAAAAAAATGTAATAAGCATGAGCAAAAATTACATTGAAAGGACTTGCTATGATGTAAAGATGGATCAATGCGATTTTTAGTCGGAAGATTCCGATATACCCTGCGACCTCTCTAGATGGCAGAGTCCTTGCGGAAAAGTTTCCACTCATTTTCGATGGATTTTCAATAGAGCATAGAAGCGTTGTATGGTAAGTAGATTTATTTAGGTAACCGGTGTTTTAATTTTATTGCGCGGCGTCCATTGCGGACGCAGTTACGCACGTTACGACGTCTTCTCGTCAAAAGCTTTAGCAGTTTAGACGCACTCAGTTTAACACGCAGCGAATTTGTTTAAGTGCGCTATAAACAGATAAAGCAGTGATAGACTAGTGGTCAAAACGTTCACGTGCTTTGGTTAGAGATCGCACCTGAAATAATTCTCCAACCTTCTCAGCGGAAGCCGAGATGACCAATTTTGGTGAATTACGGGGTAATTACGGGTATAACAGGTGCCATATCCAATATAGGCTGACCTGGCATTATAAAGGGTTTTCCAACATTTAGAGGTCAACTTATACTGGGAAATATGGCATGTTATATATTTGCTGTAGGTATTTTTCGTTCGCATAAGGATGCAAAATTTCTAAATCATGGTAATCATCGAAATGATCGTTTTTATCGAGTAACTACGCGGATCAATGCATCGCTAGGGTCGCTGTCTTCAGTTATGGATGGGTGACCATTTATTTGCCATAAGTACTGGTAGTCAAAAGTACGAGGAGCTTTGACAACCAGGTCTTAGGATATCAGTATTGCACAGAAATGGGTTGTGGAGGTCTATATCTTAGCTTCCTACATTATCTAACGTCATAGCTACTGGCTGTATATTACGTATCTTACACTCATATTTCTGTTAGATGTAGAAGCGTTGATCTCATGTTATCAAATAATTTGAGGATTTCTTAAAATCCCCTCTAGTACGTAGTACCTTAATAAGGAAGTCCTGTGCAAAATTTCATACTTCTAGAGGCACTTAGAGCCAGTCAATGTTATTGTTTTAATAAATAATAATATATTTGTATCCACTCTTACAATTCATGGCCTGCCACTTAGCATAGAATAAAGTATGATGAATGTGATAATGTTCAATGATAAGTTACTTTGCGCAAGGGCCGCTAATGACATAATCAAATGATTCTATTGACTTTAGGTGTTTGAACAATGTTACATTGTTACCGATTGTTCCATTTTAACATTTTATATCGAAATTGTCTTCATAATTATTAGCGGCATATTAATTTAAATACCTATATAAAAAAAATAGCCCCACAAAACAATTGTTCTCGGCCGGTAAATGTACCCTAATTACATTATCCAAAAATCTCCAAAATAATAATATTCATATTATATGCCCTTTCTATGTTCCAGGCGTGATAGGTCTAATCTACCTGGTGATGTACATCTGCATCATCATCTTCTTCTCCATCTGCATGTGCGGCCTGATGGCCACCATGGATGACAAGATCCCCTACTTCACGCTGGCTGACTCTATTATAGGTAAGCTGTTGTTGTGGAAAACTGAAAGCTCGAAGACGCAGTCGCGAGTTTCCTTACACTATTTCGATTTTTCGCATCGATAGCATAGAAAATGGATAAATATTTTTGGTTATGGAAACTGAATCATTAATTGCTGTGTCATTCAAGAAAACATTTTAGTGCCCAGCCTTATTTACACTTAAGAATGTAGCAATCACCCCTTTTTTAGGATGCAGATAATCGTCATGGATCGTTTGCTACTTGGAGAGCTATCAAAAAATATACTATAAAAAAATCCATGAGGATTTTCTGTGTCCCAAAAAAGGCGACAATTGCTACATACTTAAGTGAATAATATAATGATTTACAGGAGCCAACCCTGGCATGGGTCATCGGCCGCTGCTGTTTGAGGAGGGAGCGCTGATCTGGTATCACGCAGACAACGCCTCGCACGTCAAGAAGTACGTCGACAACATCAATGAGTTCTTAGCTCGTGAGTTCAACTTTTTTACTCAATATTATTACTTACTAAGGACCGGTACGAGCTTCGCCTGCGTATCCCTCCATTTCTAGTGAGTTAGAATTCTTTTGTACAAACCTTATCCCGAATATTATGAATACAAAAAAAAAACAGCCAAATCGGTCAAACCGTGCTCAAGTGAAGCTCTTTTATACATGCGGTAATAGTAACATTATTTAATTTAATTATACGAGTAGATTAGTATTTAAACAGAGTTAGCCCACTAGAAAGAATTCTGGCGCGAATCTTCACATCTCATCAGCTTATTTACTTCCCCGATGATGGGCACGGGTCTCCTTTCAGAATGAAAGGGATAAGCTAAATTACACTACACTGGCTTAGTGCTGGTTAGCAAACTTCACACGCCGTTGAGAAAGCTCTCAAAACACGTTTCCTCAAAGTACTTAGCTACCGCTGCTACCGCTTAGCCGGTTCTACAGTCCCATAGATATCATTAACATTTTAATAGTTGCAAAATAATGACAACTGGTCTCCCAAATTTCAGCATACAACAACAAGACGTTGTTGAACAACAAGGGGGTGAACCAGCGCGAGTGCGGTGACGTGAAGCCGCCCCGTGCTGAGGTGTGCGCCTTCGACCCCAGCAGCCTCGGGCCCTGCTCCAGAGAGAACGGCTTCGGTTACGCCAACAAAACGCCGTGTCTCATCATCAAGCTTAACAGGGTAACAGAACCTTCTCTTTATCTAACCTGTTTCATCATGATATCCATTGGGCGTCCACTGCTATGCTAACCGGTTATGTACCGCTAGAATCAACTTTACCGATAAAAATTATGACGGAAGTTCACAAGAGACATCTATGCAGCAAAGCTTACAATTTGGTCATCATCTTGTTTTAATGTTGTTACAGTTATATGATTGGAACCCTGAGTTCTACGACGATCCTGGAACCTTACCTGACAATATGCCACCTGACATCAAGGACTACATCGCAAACGCTACGGATCAGGAAGTAAGGATGCTTCTTTACTGTTATACTTCATAGTTTTATTCAAAGATAACCTTTAATTTAAGGAACATTTAAGCTCATTTCCGTACTCTGGAGACCTTAACTAGGACCACGCCTGCCTTGACCCTTTGCCTGTGTAAAGTTAGAACCTAATCAATTAGTACACCTAGAAAGGTATGTTTTAGTTTTCCTACCCTTACCTACAGAGATCTAATTTATTACATCTAAAATTAAAATTTCAGAAGCTATAAGGCCAAATCGGTAAATAGATATCCACTATAAGTATCCGGTTTCGGGATAAATCTGCGTTTCCAATTTTTATACGGTTTTTATCAATACACCGTCTATTGAACTATGAGAAAGTTTAGCGTAGCTTTTAGCTTACATCATAATTCTTCGCATTTTTCCAGCGTCGCAAAGTGTGGGTGTCGTGCATGGGCGAGCGACCGGCGGACGTGGAGGCGCTGGGCCCGCTCAAGTACTGGCCATACCCCGGCCTGCCCGAGACCTACTTCCCCTATGACAACACCCCTGGATACCTCAGCCCCCTCGTCGCGGTGCAGCTCATGAATCCAACGCGTTAGTATTTCTTTTACAGATGTTGATATTGAATTAGGTCCTAAATATTATAAACGTGAAAGTTTGTTACTTAATTAAGTCAGAAAGGCTGAACGGATCTGGATGAAATTTGGTAAAGAGATAGATTATAGTCTAGAATACAGGCTATCCTTTTTATCCAGGTCGGATTCAATTCTGAAGTCCACGCAGACGAAGTCGCGGGCAGTAGCTGCATAAGCCTGCTGGTTGGCTGGTAGTCAGAGTTGTCATGCTCACTAAAAAGTCTTGCTGATGGTGGCGTTGTGTATCGGGTCGTTTTATTCGCTACAACATGGTTGAATCGCTGACACTTACGTCATAGTATCCTAGATTAGTAAATTACATTGTAAACAGAAATGAAGAAAAAACAATGTCACTTATAATAATTTTATTTTAAGGAGTATTTATGAAGTTTCTTACCGGCTTTTCTCCATATGACCCATTATTTGGAACCATGCAACTAGATTTGACTTTTCAAAAGTACCTATTTTAGTGATCTAACTGAAATTAAAAAAAACATTTTGACTTTGACTGACCGTTTATTTGCAGTGCACCAAATAATAAATATCCGTTGCCGTGCGTGGGCGCGCAACATCGTGTACACGGAGAGTTTAAAGGAGCGGCTCGGCTCAACCCACCTGGAGATCATGATCGACTGAACTGAGACCACCGTCGCCGCAGTGCCTTCAATGCTGGATGAGGAGTATACAGCCTGTGTTGATGTAGGAATTGCTTACTTAAAATTGTGTCTCTTTAGTTAAATCTTTTTCTTATTAAAACGATTGGTCTAGTGGTCGTTAGCGCGACTGCTGAGCAACACATCGTCTGTTCGAATCCCAGGGCGAGTTCAGGTTCAAATGTTTTTATTGAGCGAGCAAAGTGTTGTTGGATTTTTTCTATAAAATTCTCGGTATCACCTCCGAGTTTGGATTTGTGCCAGGTTAATGGGAAATAGGCTCGCCCCCTATTACTTGATGCCGGCGATCTGTGGGTGTACAGCAGATGTGTGCGTGATGATATGTGTAAACGACATATACAATTGGGAGGCTTGAACTCGACTGAATTTTGTTTGTGAATTTTGTTAAGTAAGCGATATATATCTTCGCAGATTGTGAACCGAACTCGACTGTTTGTTTTTTATCTGATACAAAACTATATCATTCTAGATTTTATTTATAACTCTCAGGCAAGGAATGAACAAAATATAAATGAATTTATTTATGTTTTTTACTCAACACAGGCTGCTACGTCCCTTACATTCTAAGTTCTTATAATTTGATGTGTCTTATTGAAGATATAGTAGAATACTGTCATAATACGAAACTCAAAGAAGATTTTATTTAAAATGCGTCTAGCAATTGCATAATTATAATGAGGTAACACTAAAGTTGTACTGCATTCGAAATATTGTTACTATTTTTAAATGTGGAAACGTTGGTGTATATTTAATTACAAAGGTATCTGTACATTAGAACGGTATTACTTTTCATATTTTGTTAAAACGTAACATGCACTTGCATAATTATTTACTTAGCCAATTTTTATTGCATAATTATATAATTCTAAATTATCAAATAGGTAATAAAGAATGTTTTTTTAAGATTCTGTCATAAGCCACGTACCTATAGATAGACAGTTTATTATAGGACTATTGGTCCAAAGAATTACTTAGAATTAATCTGACAAGTGGTTCAACTAAGGAATCTTGGCTAGTGGTAGAACTTTTCGTGTCTGTTACGTTGGAATGTACAGGCACCTTAAGATTTTCGAAGAAACATTGTATTTTACCTCTAATTTAATATTAAATAAATAGATATGTGGTGTTATTTTTGTAAATGAGTACTTAAATAGATTGTGATGTATGTCTATTATTATTTTATTTATCTCACTGAAACGTAAGCGCCTACATTTAAGGGAATAGAAACAATGGTTCGGTATCTACATTTTATTAGAATAAATTACTCATTAATCTCACTCATCTTAACGGCAATCACGCAATCAATCTACGCAATTTTTGCATTATATACTTTATTGTTTTCAATGCAATCGATATATTTGGTATCCTAGCTAAGGTTGTTCTACGTACAATTAATTATGGCAGTTTTATTCAGTACAAGATTTATGTATACAATTTATAGGTAACTTTAGATTTGTATATGTATATAGCTGTACCAGGAAACACGTTTGTTGTCGTAGCTTAGAAAGTACATTATAAACACGTATTCACATGCATCGTTGTGTCAACATTTCAAAGCTATCAGTGAAAAAATATCGAAAATTTAAGATTATTTTTTATTCATATAGATTACCAACAAAATTTATTTTCTAGCCCATTTCGCTCCACTTCTGTAGGTTATTAATAGCAGAGTATTAATTTACACTACTTGCACTCAATTTTATATCCTGGGCCGTTGTGCACTGTTCCAAATCCGTGTAACTAAATATTGTCAAAATTACTGCCCACTTGTAATTATTTATAGATATACACAGTATTTCTTCAGATTCCGTCAAACAACAACTTTAAATATACATGGATAAAAAAGACAAAAATGAATCTATAAAAACATAAGACTCGTTTTATGACAAAACAATTATTATTAATCTCAAAGATTTCTGCATTAATTCGTGTTCATCCGATTCTCTCTCACACTGGGCTCAGACCTGGTCTACTCGATCATGATCTCGATGTGCACGGCGCCCATGGCCTCCAGTCTGTCGTACTTTATATTCCGTGCCCACGCTCGGCACTCTATGTTGATGAGCATCCCCGCTGCAATGAGAAAATAACCAATAAGTAAATAATAAAAAACAAAGTAGCGATGTGTCCATGAATTAAAGTTGTGATTTTCAGTCCCCCTGGTACTTAAGCCGATGACAACCACCCGTAACCGATATAGACCCGGACCCGAATGATTAAAGACTTTTAAAGACTAAAGATCTATGTAAATAAATATAAATATTTTATGGGATAGGAGCGCTAACGACCAGACGGATCGCCTGATGGTAAGCGATTACCGCCGCCCATGGAGACCCGCAACACCAGAGAAGTCACATGTGCGTTGCCGACCTTTTAAAATGGGATTGGGCCTCCGGTAACCTCACTCACTCGGCGAAACACAACGTAAGCGTTGTTTCACGCCGGTTTTCTGTAAGGCCGTGTTATCACTCCGGTCGAGCCGGCCCATTCGTGCCAAAGCATGGCTCTCCCACGTAAAAAAATCTCAAGATATTAACGATTGCGCCGACATTTCCTCTGAAGACCTCTGAGAAGAAACACCGAAAGAGAATCATGGTCTCTTTTAAAGTATTATTAGTAGGTATTACAGAGTCCGGCGGACCAAATTTTCCACAAAAACGTAATACCAAAATAAATCGTAATTCAAACACAATTTAATTAAATTGTTATTATTCGGATTTCGATACAGTTACTCTAAGATCCTATTCTATCATTTCGTCAAAAATACTTCACTGGAAATAAATGTAAGCGAATGCAATTCTTGATAACTATACTAAGTTTGGAACGACATTTCGGTCGTTTATTTCTAGTGAAGGAGTAGTAGACGAAATGGTACTGTAGGAACCTAGATTAACGGTATCCAAATGCGAATAATAAGACAATTTGTTATAATATTGTTTGGGTTACGATTTATTATGGTATTACGTTTTTGTGGGCAATACGAGCTCCGCCGGACCCTTAATTAAAATGGTTATATCATAACATCATTTTAGGTCGCGAGTGAAATCGCGGGAAACATCAAACAGCTAGTCTAATTATATATATAATTTGCACGCAACGGTGCACATACTTTTGGGCCTCTGCAAGTGTACAGCGACGAGCGGACTGAGGTAACCCTCCTGGTTGGTGTAAGGGAAGTAGTAGCCGGGGAACCCCCGGTAGGGCATGTACTGGATGGGGCCGATATTCTCCCGGTCGGCGGGGTTCTCCCCCTGACACGATACCCACACCATATTTAACTGTGGAGAAAGTTCATATGTAAATTTTATAATGCATATCATACACGCCTGAATTCCTTGAAGGGTTAGGCAATGGCGTACTTATATACACCTACAGGTCGCTGGTATGTTTAGATCTGATGTAATAGGGGGATAGCACATTGCCGTTAACTTGGCACAAAGCCAAATTCAGTAACAACAACACTGCTGGACCTTTTACCTTTACATTTTTAAGAACTAGATAGCGCCAATTTCTAGCCCGCGACCTCTAAGAAAAGCCACCGAAACAAACTCAGAGAAAATCTAGACCGATAAGGTAGTTAAGAGTTACAAAAAAGTTTATCTTGCTTACAAAATTCTTATCAAACGCCGTCATATTTCGAATATGCTCCTTCAGATCCGCAGGCATCTCTGCTGGGAGATTGTCAGAGCTATTGTAGAAGGCTGGCTTCCATCCATATATCTTGTTGAGCTTCAGGAAGATGCACGGAGTAGACTTCTGGTAAGCGAAGTGGTTGTCCTCGACGCAGGGCCCCCAGGCGCTGATGTCCACGTCACAGACCTTTCCGGCAGGTGCGGGCAGTTTGAAGTCACAGCTGTGTATATTCTGACTCGCTCCAGATTTCTTGCCATCGCGTTTATAGACTGTAATGTTATATATAGTTTATTAATTTGATATAATTATTTAAAATCTAAATTCTATTAGGAAGGTAGCCAGGAAACGAAGCCTGTGTCAATTTCAATGGCTTATAATTATGATTCAAATATAGAATCGGAATCCGTGCGATGGGAGTATAATGGAGTGAAAGAAGGGATTGAGAAAGATACGAGATGTATCTACCCTTGTGTAGAGAGGAAGGACGAATAAAGTTGAGGAAATTATGCGAGACAAGTATAGATGTAAGAGCTAGAAAGAGACTACCTTGACGAACCTTGATTACGGTACAATCTAATCGTTATTCTCAAAAAAAGCCAGTTTGAGAACACCCTAAACCGACAATTATGCATGAGGAGGTTATATATTAGGATGTTATATTATAAATTTATAATGGATTAAGATGAAGCGAGAGTGGTGTGCTAAGATCGTATCAACCTAAAATATGTAATCTAGATTTTAATTGGTTGCACAAAATTTATCTTCGAAAAGGTTCTATGGGAATTTAAAACTTTGTGAAAATATTTGTTTTAAAATAGGCAAACATGATCTCATTTCTTTAAGAGAGAAAAATACCTTGCAAAAGTCACAAAAACTCTCACCTGCCAAAAACTTAGACAGCTGCTTAGCCCAGAATTGATAGCTGCCTGGGTCGTTCCCCTTATACCAGATCACGCTGCTGGCGACTTCTGGTGGCATAGGCCGGAAGCCCAGCCCGGGGTTAGTGCCTATAATGCTTTTCTCCAGCTGCCACATGGGCTGTCGCGCATCCAGGAGTTGGAGGAAGGTCCACATGCATATCGCCACCAGGATCGCGAGCGCAGAGTAGAAGATGAAGTAGAACAGCGCTATTTTAGCTGAAATAAAAGTTTTTAGAGTATATATAATAGAACATTACTTTAGCGTTGCTGAAACGAAAAGGACAATTATGTTAATTTAAAATGGTCGAAATACTTGTACCTATACTAGATAAAATCTAATATTAGATATTGAAATAAAACTACTTTTTACGGATTTTATCGCGTTGTATTGATATTATTTGATTCCCGACGTTTCGGATCCTTTACAGCATCCATGGTCACGGGTAGACTAAGTTGTTGGACGTCTTAATGTTATAATTACTAACAGCTACCTTACATTTTTGTTAATTATTGGCGATCCGATTCACGCAGAACGAGCTCACCGTATCCTTCGGTCTTGCAGTTTTGGACTTGGATTTTGATTTTATGGAATCTATAATGGGGTTCCAAGCAGGTGGTAGCTGTTAGTAATTATAACATTAAGACGTCCAACAACTTAGTCTACCCGTGACCATGGATGCTGTAAAGGATCCGAAACGTCGGGAATCAAATAATATCAATACAACGCGATAAAATCCGTAAAAAGTAGTTTTATTTCAATGTCTAATATTCGCGTAAGTGTCAGAAACTAATATTAGATATTTTGATGCAGATAATCAACCATAATATATTATAATTAGTTTTCAAAATTAGTATGGCTATCGAACCTACAATCCATAAAAATTCCAATTGCTAGACCGCTAAACCATCTAACAGAGAAAGGCCATGATCTAGCCGTGTGCTGTCCGGTTAGATCCCGCGGCGAGCGGCGCGCGCGCAGGATGCTCCAATGATCTCATTGTACCAATGAACGGCCGTCGCCGCTTCCGGTAGCCGCGTCTTTATGCTCTGCCCGTTTATGCAGTCTCCGGTACTCATTTTAGGGTTTTTGAAGTTTGAGTCATAGTGACAAGAACTCTGTCTTTTCTTACGAAGAGCCTATTTAGATCATAAAAATAAGAAAGGACTGTTCCAGAAACATGATGAAGACTTGTCTTTGGGAGACACTCAGTTATTGAATTTATGACTACTTCAATAGTTTAGTGCTCCTATGCACGACTGCTAAACTAGAGGGCTTAGGTTTGATTTCCAGCTCGAGCAAAGTGTTATTGGGTTTTTCGAGTAGCAGTAGAATCTTGGAGTTGTCCGGTTAATAGCAAAAGGCTTGCTTTTTGCTATTAACCGGACAACTCCAAACATGGGGCCTAAACATGCTGTACATTACTACAACTGACTGACAACAGATTTCTGGAAATACGGGCGTGATAGTATGATGATAATGATGATGATATAGTAAGATCGAATAATCTGCCTAGCTAGCTAAGCCATCCAGCGAAGGACCTCTAATCACTCGCGGGCAGGATTCGAACCTGCGTCTTCTGGTTTGATATACCAGACGCCCTGACCTCTAAGCCACCGCGAACCCTACCCAAGGTAACTTGCCTCTCATAGATGTCACCAAACGTCACCTTATGACGTAAATTCAGAATGTGAAGGCAAAATTTCAGTCATGCGGGTAGGGTTCGCGGTGGCTTAGAGGTCAGAGCGTCTGGTATATCAAACCAGAAGACGCAGGTTCGAATCCTGCCCGCGATTGAATTTTTTTTTTTACTATTAAATAACTTAATAATCTTAGCATGGAAAATGCTAAAAAATCACAAAAAGATAGACCTCTAATCACTTTCATATAATTATGTAAGTCGGGCGCTAAAGATATTTCCTATAAATTTTATGACGTCGTGTGTACAAACCACACTTTCAGCTATTCACTCGGAATTGCACTACAAAAACCACCGCTATTCCGACGGAATACGCCCCGGTCCTAATGACAAACTTGAACTTACTTGAGAGCCAGAGCCCGACCGGGTATTTACTTGAATTGCTACATGTTAGACCTTGTTTGTGATTTCCATGACCAGACTAAATAGTCAATGTCACATATACTTAAGAAACGTACACCTACGTCTATCTAACATTTGACACTTGGCAATTAGACTAAAATAGCTTCAATAGCTTTCTGACAATATGTTTAAATAGAACAAGGTACTTTCTACGGTCAAAGACCGCAACTGTACAAGGCAACAAGCCCTGTATCGCGACGACTTGATGAACTAACTGTCCTTAAAGTACATCCCTAATACTCATAGCATTACTGTCAATTAATATCGTGAGATACCTAACAGTCTCGTAGGTAGTAGTTTGGAACATAGGTTTATTCCACTAAGAAAGGATGTTTGGAAATTTAAACATGAGGTAAATGAGAGGGAAAGTTTTGTATGAAAATCATAGCTATTTGAAGTTAGAAATATAAAACAACACATAAAGTATATTTATACCTATTTCAGGATTTTTTAGATTTCCACAAACGAAGAGGGCAAATAGAGGGAGAGGTATTGCAACTAGTGTAATATATAAAGAGCCACTCACACCAGCTAGCGCCTGTCCTGCCACAGAACTGCCTGGTCTTCGGGTTCCAGATGAAGCGCTTAACCTTCTGGATACCGGTCAACGGCACCTCCTTTTCCCGGTAGTACATGTTGAACCGCTCCAAGCTCGTCAGGTCTGACGTCCGTTTCTTGGTCGCCGTCATTCTGAATAGGTGTTATTACTGCAAGCAGAAACATATCATCATTATCTTTAGCTCGATATGAACCCTGTTTCTTTTGGGCTAGTCTTGGCTGAATCTAGAGACATAGGTAGGTAATTGCTGGACGATTGAAGGTGGAATTGAAGGTTGATTTGTTTATAATAAGAGTATCTGGAGGGAAATTTTCGACAGAAATTCCTCACTACCTTTTAAATACTTCCCTGCGAAAGCAAAAATAGTATCCCACTGCATGGGCCTACTCTAAATTTAAGATGATTTAGAATAATACTCCACCATGTCGAATTAGTGTGGATTGGAAGACCTTGAAATAAATAAGAGCCATGTCGTGGTTGACTAAACCATTTTAACCCAAAATTCCCAGTCTTTACAGCCTTCACCGGCAAAACCGCTTTCTAAAGTGGGCTAAAGTTGATTAACACTTTTTGAACCTCGTCGATTATAAAGACCCCCAAAACCGTCTGCATTCCACTTTCTAGAGTTTTTGCCGGGAAGAAGGAGCTCTACAGAAGGAGAAACCAGTCGTGGAATTGCCAAACAGTCTTCATTAAATCCGTGTATCAAAAATACAAATATGGTGCTACAAAACCGAATTTCAATAAATCATAATATTCTGCACACAATTCAGCATAAGGAGGCGCCGTGATTTCTTGAATGAAAAAATTCAATATAATTATTTAAATGAACTTAGTATTACTTGTATCTTGCCAGCTCCTCTCTTTTCATACGCCAATATATCAAAAAGGTTAAAAATAAATCTCACCGCGCTCACCTGTCAGCTGTCCTGTAGGAATGAAAGCGGCGCGCGCGCGTGGATGCGCACAGCGACTGCGCCCGCGCACGGTAACTAACAGCGCAGGATAATGGACGACGCTATGTGGGAGGACAAAAAAACCCAGTTTTTACTAACTGTAAGTAGTTATTACGGTTATAATTCGGGATATTACAGTCTCATTACTGGGCATAAGACTCTTGACACGGGTAAAGTATTACACGTAGTTTACAAAGTTTACAGGCCTAAAATGGCCACTTTTGGTGGTTCACAACAGCACATATCCAAACTCCGAGCCTACTGATAAATTTATAGAAAAATACAATGACACATTGGGCGACCAGCCATCGGTAAAAATAAGGAGTCTCGATGTGTTAAGAATGGACACCCATCTATAGACTGACCGTGACAAGCGCAGCTTAACCTTGCAGATTGATCTATTAAGGGTCCGGCGGAGCTTGAATTGCCCACAAAAACGTAATACCGAAATAAATCGTAATCCAGACAATATTCTATCAAATTATGTTATTATTCGGATTTGGATACCGTTAATCTAGGTTCCTACGATACTATTTCGTCTACTACTACTTCACTAGAGATATAAGACCGGAAATTCGTTCCAAACCTGGTAAAATTATCAATGTTTATTTCCAGTGAAGTATTTTGGATAAAATGGTAGAATATGAATCTAGATTAATGGTATCGGAATCCGAATAATAACAGAATTTGATAAAATTGTTTGAATTATTTATTATTGTTTTTTATTTCGGTATTACGTTTGTGTAGGAAATTCGGTCCACCGGACTCTTAGCGTACCTAGTAAGTAGGTATAGGTAGGTGTAGGACCTGGACATAGTTATTACGCTAGCCTCACTGTTGTGACTAATTAGTCCGTCCACTAAAGAGTAGGTAGTCCTCATACGAATGTGAGAAAAATGTAATTGTAAGATTTTGCATGTCGGGCATATTGTATTATCTTTTCCGACGCAGTATGTGAGACTATTATATTATGTTTAGCGACCAACTTCTATATACCATACTTCAAGCAAATAAATTCCATTTCATTTCATTTCATTTCCATTTCATTTCATTTCATTTCATTTCCATTTCATTTCATTTCATTTTTACGTCCCTCCAGGAACATTTCCAAATTAATTTTTAACCGAATTAAAAAAAAAGGAAGAGCTTTTTTATGTATTTATGTTTACCTATATTTTCGTCAATTGTGAACCGATTTCAATTTTTTTTATTTATTGGCATAAAAAGGAATAAAGGTAAAAAAAGTAAAGACGTGACTCCTGCGCTAGGTACAACTTTGTTACTGGAGCCAATGTCTTCTCGCGACAATTATGGGAACCGAGTTTCATGTATTAAAAATGTGATTAAAATAACAAAAATTAACAATGGAAATTACATTTAAAATTCATGTTTACTATGGAGGTGCTTGTGAATGTTTTGGACATGAGTAACATTATTTTTTAGGTTTTTTTGGTGAATTGGCTGTGTCACTAGCACATAATTGCGACCGTTCGCCCCCTCACTCACTCGTAATGTACTCGTAATTCATGCCAGTTGTGATTAACTTCGCTTTATGTAACATCATTTTTGATTAGTGACGACATTTTCCTTACAATCTTTAAGATTGTGATGCCTGCTTGTTTGAATGGAAAAGATGCCAATACCTTCAACAAAAGTGGAATGAAGTTACTTTTATTTTATACTCAAGCTGTTGACCGTGGTTTGATTCGCGTTCCGAAAAGTCTTACTATAGTAGGGCGACGTACAGTTAGACCTCCAGTAATAAAACTTTGAAAACCGCATCCAATTTTGTGCTGTAGTTTTTGTGCGACAGGCAAACTCAAATTCTAAAGATTGTTTTGGCTTCTACTAGTATTGCTCATTTAGTGACCATTCATAGCTATTTTTTCTCCTTAAATATCTCTTATGTACTGTACAGACATCGGCCAGTGACCTACAATTGTATTTGGTATAATATGTAGGTATTACTATACAAACCTGTGTTCTGAGGAATTGTTTGAAATGAACCTAAAAGCTACTTTCTATCACCACACTTCTCGCCATCGGCGAGTTCATCCACATACCTTAGAATGACTATGGTCTCATACTGTGTGATTCCAGAGGAATTTCCTCCCACGCACACTCAGGTTCAGCTCCCCCCCGAGGTTTTCCCAAAGAACTACAGCAGGTTCAGGTACAGGTTCTTCAAAAAGGGTGTGAAAAGATTTTTAAAGGGTCGGCAACGCGCGATTGATACCCCGGTGTTGCAAGCGTCCATAGGCTACGGTAACCGCTTACCATCAGGCGAGCCGTACGTTTGTTTGTCACCTTAGTGGTATAAAAAAAACGTATACCAGGCTGAGTCGACTTTTGCACCATAGTTGAAAAATATTTGTACGGCTTACAGTGCCTCGTTAGTTTAGTGGTCCCAAGAATACCTAACTGCTACGCTAGAGGTCCATTTTTTGTGGTACGGGAAATCCCCATGTATCCTCTCTAACCTGGGGTAGCGGCAGGGTATGTCAGACAAAAAGTACTTGCCTTTCTTCAAAGTCAAAGTCAAAATGGTTTATTTCAATTAGACCAAAATAGGAACTTTTGAAAAGTTAAGTTAAAAACAATATTAAGCTTTACAACTTTGTTTGTGTAATAATGCAGTTAGATGTGTAAGATTTATTTACTTTACTTTTAAAAAAAGAAGGATTGCCTCAGCAATTAAGAGCTGACCAGCCCCGACAGACAGCACCCGTTCACGAGCATGACGTGTGTATCGGCGTGGTTCGACTCAACCATATTGTAGGGAATAAAACGACCCCGTCTTGGCCCTATAGTCATGGCCATAGCCATGGGATTCGTGATATTCGCCATGACAATCGATTTTCAAATTAATCTCCAACCAATAATAGTTTAGTATCCATGAGGGAAATTTTACAGTTTATGGTAACTTGATGTGCTGAGTCGTTGCCAATGAGCTTCTTCTCACGTTTCTCGACGGATTCTAACGCCTCGAGCTGGTACTTAGTCGATCCATTCCAAAGGTGTGAACAGTACCTACTCCAGTAGGGTGCGTTTGCAAACTCAAATTCTCACATACACAAACGCCCAGAGCCGGAACAACTACCTAATTAACTATGTACCTAAATAATATTTGCTCCGGGTGGGAATCGAACCCACAACACGTGGCGCAGAAGCCGCTATGCCAAACATGTCGTCAATTCACTTTTCTATGAAATTTACAGCTCATTGATAAGCTTGCCCTCTATTTCGTGGGATCTAGACGGCCTGGCGATCTGTAGGTGTTCAATAGTACACCTCTGCCTAACGCTTTGGGGAATATAGGCGTGATGATATATTTATGTATGCAGCTCCAGTATGTGATAAAGTACATGTTGTTAGTGTTATTTCTGCAAATAAAACATCACATAAATATGTAAACAAAAGTCATCGTATCAGCGTCTTAATAGATCACGTTTAACAATATAGAGGTACAAAAGATAGTCCTAGAATTAATTCTTATTTAGCAGCTGACAGGGCGTAAAGGATAACTTTTACGCTTTTACGCTAAACAATCTAGAAAGAAATTACAATTAGCACCTTTTAACCAAAATCATACACCATCAAAAGTAATCGTAACGAGCGATCGATAAATAAAATTTACAAGAACACTACACACGATCATTCAAAAGTAATTTTCCTTAATACACAATAAAAAAGCATTAAATGTGCAAAAAGTACTTTATCATTCCGTTTCGCCGAACAAAGATGGTTTGATAATAAATCGGCCATCGACAATGATTCGAGGCACTGACCGTGTCGATTGCCCGAAAAAAATAAAAGGGAATGTTAATTATGTCCTTTATTCGGGTGCGCGGGCGCAGCGTCAATCATGCGTTCGGACAGTGTAGTAAGCGGGTCCAAATGTGGGTATCGATAGCGAATTCGACTATCGATTGTCGATAAGTCGTCTATGTAAACTGGTGTTAATTAATCGAGATACTCTCCTTTCAATTAGTTCATTTCAAGTCTCTAAATTTTTTTTTATTGCCGAATACATTTCCGTCTTTCAGAAACACGTTATACCTACCTGCTTAGTGTTAATTGCCCACTGAGATTTTTTATTTAATTAAAAACACAGGAATAGTTATGTAATCCCATTGATAGTTCGTTTCGTCTTCGTGTCTCTGAAGACGCGAAACAAACTGGGTTTTTGGACGTCTGGTCGGATAAAGCCACAAATAGGACGCAGAGGTCATGGGGGAAAACCATAGCTACGTCAATTAATTATATAAAATAACTAGCCTATGTGTTATTTCAGACTATATCTATCTTTGTGCCTAATTTCATCCAGATCCGTTCAGCCGTTCTGGCGTGAAAGAGTAACAAACATCCATACATCCATACTCACAAACTTCCACGTTTATAATATTAGTAAGGATATCAGACAAGACAACATGAGTCCATAACGGTATAAGTCGTAACAAAGGAACATACAAAAAGTTTGTATACTCAGCAATAATGATTTATGTCCTTATTACATCGCTTGTCGATATTCGCCTAAGTTTCGCTCCGGACAACCCCACGTAGCGGTACTCTCACGAAGGGTGAGATAACTTGCGCCAAAGTCTTCGATCACATGAAGCATGCTTACGTTGTAGGGTTGTCATCTCCATATTTTTGTTCTGGTAACATACCGTTTTACGTACAAATATTTTCTCTAGTAAAGTAAGTAGTAGTAAAGTGATGGTAATGTACAATTCGCACATTATTAAAGTGTTATTATGAAATCAGATCCAAACCGAAGGTCAATGCTTAGAATAAAACATTTAATGTTTTATTCGGTAAATTTTGTAAAAGTTATTGGAAAGGTACTTTCTTGAAGAAAGTACCTACCTAATTACTAACTTAATTGATTTGTAGTTATTTCTAATCAGATATTAATGGTGGAGAATCTTTTGAGAAAGAATAGAAGTAAGTAATGATTTCTCGAAGACTTTCCATTTTCGTTACCTACCTACGACTGCCTAGAACCAAATTTTAGAGCATTCTTTTAATTTTTTTTTAATAATATCTATTTAACTTTTTAGGGTTGAGATGAACATTATAATTAAACGTTGTTCTACCCCGAATTTACGAATAGACGTACTTATGAAAATATTCTAGCTTCTCTATAGACTTAAAAAAAAACAGACTATTTAATCAGGTATGTACTAAATAAACTCCAACGTACAAATCTAGTTAATATTATCGCAACGTTTTTCTAAATGTAGATTGGAAAAAAAGATACAATATCAAATGTAGCAGCCCTATGTTTGACGAGGACGGTGGCTGCAATATAAAAGTTTGTCCTTGAGGCGAGGCGTCAATCGAAGTGCACTCCTCGCCATCAGAGTACCATCAGCACCACACCACCATGGAAAGACACACCAAGACCTCGATATTTGTGAGTGTTTTCTGAATTTCCTGACCTCTTTGAAATAGACAATGTTTATAGTAGCGACTATTAAAAAAAAAAAACTTAATAACATTAAAAAATCTTAGTGCATTACAAAATGTTGAGCTAATGTTATTTTTGTTGTATGGCAATAATTATAATAATTATTACCTGATTTCAAAAAGGGGGTTTCAATTTGATGGTATTCTTTTTGTGTTTATGTATGTTACGCGATGTCTTTGCCGATCGTGCGATTCCGCTTTTTTATCTGATTGAATAATGTATATTTCTTTTATGGAATAAAAGTTAACAAAGATAATATTATACCTATGACGGGTTGTGTTTAGCAGGCCTTTAAGAGCCCTCCAAGAAGGATCGACTTCACAACACCATTAGTTAGGTCTCTGGCCACAGAGACTTAGCATTACACCTGTTTTCCCTGGAGGGTTAAGCAGACTGTACTAATAAATACACACAGTTCACCGGTATTTTTAGGTCTTAGGAGACGAGCTTATTGCCATTAATCGGACACTAATCCAAACTTCAAGGTGCTACTGAGAATTTCAAATAACACTTTGTTCGACTTAGGAATCGAACCCAGGACTATCTACAGTAGCAGTCGCGCTTACTACCACTAGATTAATAAAGCAGTCATTAGACTTATCACTTTATTACTACCTCTTACGTTAATTTTCTTTACAGATACTCGTCATTGTACTGAACAGCATAACAAGTGCGTTAGAAGCAAGAAAAGTGCTACACATACCAGAGAAGATTATCGGAGGAGTCATTGACATAGTCCAGAGTCATAAAAACAAACCCACGCAGATCACCACCATCCAGGGTCAAACCCAACAGCAGGTTACCGCAGTTCAGGGACAAGCCCAGCAGCAGGTCTACCAGCAGTACGCCCCATGGTACCAGGGTCAGGGTCAAGTTCAATACCAGGGCCAATACGGAAACTATGCTTATCCTCAATCAGGAAATACCTACCCTCAAGGTGGTTACGTGAACCAGGGATACCACCAGTATGGAGGGTCGCAGTCCCAACCGCAAGGCCAGTACCCAATTTACCCACAAACTCAACCTGGAAATCAATTCCAAGGAACCAATCAACAGAGTTCTGGTTCGTTTGAAAGTCAGCAAAATGGTCAGTTTCAAAATACACTCCAGAATGGGATTCAAGGCCAGGGGCAGCAGAACCAAGTCCAAGTCCAGAACCAGCAATTCCAGAATCAAAATCAGCCATCCGGTCAGTTTGTGAATCAGAATCAGATAGCTAATGGAAACTACCAGGGTTCACAGCAAGCGGTAAATCAGCAAAACTATCAGAATCAGCCTTCGGGAGGTTTCATAGCTCAACAAACAGGAATCTATGGAAATCATCAGCAGTCAAGTAATTTTGCAGGCAACCAACAGTCAGCCAGCAATTTTGTGACACAACCGTCAAATAACTATGTAGGGCAGAATCAGCCTCAAGGGCAGGTCACACAATCTTCGTTTGTAGGACAAAATCATCATTCAACCCAATTCCAAGGCCATACAGATCAAAACAGTGCAGCAGGTGCCACCGGCTCAAACAGCGGTAGCTACCAAATATCTAATGGTCATTATTCTGGTGGGACAGTACCCACATGCTTGTGCCAAGCATGGACAAAGCCTCAAGTTGGAGTACTTAACGATAACCCAGCTCAGAGAAGCGAGGAAAAAGTTGAGAAATCTGATTGATACTCCTTGTTAATTTGACTTAGCAAATGTTTATATAGAAATTACTGTGTACACTTTTTTGTCAGGCGCTTGTATTTTTCATTTTCAAGATTGTGCCTTTTTGATTCTTGACAATGCAGAAGATTATTTTAATAAAATATAGTAATAAATACATATATATTTTAAATAAATTTACAGTACCTTATATTCGTTAAAGTACCTACACTATTGTGACTGATATTGTAAGTTTCGAGTTAAGTATAATAATAATCGTAATTATTCATTTAAAATTCGTTTTTATTATATATTCTGAGCAAATAATGACCGCTACATTTGAACGAAATTAGTAAGTAGGTACAAGTAAATTACATACTAAAATTAAATTTATTATAAGTATAGATAGTCTTACGCTTGACCGCCAGTTCGCCTGATGTTAAGCGGCACTGCGATCTACGATGAGTCCGCTTGCCTAGAAGAAACCGATTCACTCGTGATTTAAAGACACCAAAATTATACATATTTATCGGGGAAGACTCACTCGGGAAGCGTTTTATTTGGTAATGTGATTGAATTCACATTACCAAATAAAATAAAAAACATGACATCAATATTCATGATAGCAAATAAACATATTAATGAAGTTTAATACCATTGCCTTGCCCAAATTTCTGTTATTACCCCAAAATCGAGCAAATTTGTAACCATAACACATACTATCACGCCTGTATTCCTAGAAGGGTTAGTCAGAGGCGTACTTAATAGACACCTACAGTTCGCCGGTTCACCATTCACTGGGCACAAATCCAAACTCCGAGCTGCTACTGAGTATTTCATAGAAAAACCCAATAACACTTTGCTCGACCTGGGGATCAAACCCAGGACCTCTAGTGTAGCAGTCGCACTTGGGACCACTAGACTAAAGAGGCAGTCTTTTAAAATGTCAGAAAAAAAAATCATAAATCATAAAATCAGTCATAAAATCATCACCGGCTTCAGAATGTTTGGCACTCACGGACGGTGTCACTGCCACCGTAAGCATTGATTTTCATATTCCTCGTTTTATAAAAAAAAAACCGGACAAACGCGAGTCGGACTCGCTCACCGACCCGTATAAATTTATATTACAATAATTACAGTAGTATAGTTTTCAAATTTTTCGATATACTTGTAGTATAAGACGGTCTTACTTGTCAAATTTCATAGTTCTAGGTTAATGGAAAATACCATATAAATTTGGATTCCCTTGAGTGTGCCGAAATATACGTTTTTTGCTGCTAAAACTGGCGTATCTCTTTTTTACGTTAACTTAGAAGTTTGATTTTTTTCACAGCCTCAAGGGACTGTAGTCTTAGTACCTATATGGTTGTAATTTCAATTTAATACATCCACGCGTTCTCGAGATGGTCTCGACAGACAGACGGACGGACGGTCGGACGGACAACGAAGTGGTCCTATAGGGGTTCCGTTTTTTTCTCTTGTTTATTCATAACTACCCCCCTTTTGATTTTTATAATTAACAAATACCCAAAATAACTTGATCTTGACACCCTTCACGTTCCCGTTGCCCAAAATAAGAACCTGTCCAAATTTAGTGCCACAAAGATGCGCTTGCGACGATTAAATCATTGAGGTCGAAGTATGGAAATTAACAACAAATTGAGTCTAATTGATTCGCAGTCTCGTTGTTTAAACGATCAAATAACAAGTAGGATCAACGATTCGGCAAGCGAATCAAACGAGTTTCTCTTAATCTATATAAAAGTTAGGTAGGTAAAGTTTGTGAGGTTGTAGGGGGTAAATCTCTGAATCTACTGATCCGATTTTGAAAAATCTTTTTGTGTTGGATAGTCCATTTATCGAGGAAGGTTATAGGCTATAATATCACGCTACGCCTCTTAGGAACGGAGCAGTGAAAGCGCGAGCTACAGCGAGCGACAGCATTTATATATAATAAATGCTGTCCTCTATCCATACAGTATTTCTCCTGAACTTGTAAGTAGCAAGAAACCAAAACACGATTATCTATACAAATAAATAAAATGAAGTAACATAACATACCATCACACCTGTAATCCCCGAAGGGTTAGGCAGAGGTGTACTAATGTACACCCACAGTTCGCTGGTATGTTTAGGTCCCATGTAAGTCAGGGTCAGTCTATTGCCTAACCGGGCACAAATCATAAACACCGACCTGCTACTGAGAATTTCATAGAAACACCAATAAAACTTTGCTAGACCTGGGAATCGAACCAAGGACCTCTGACGTTGGAGTCGCGCTCAGGACCACAGGCTAAAGATTATAATAGAAAATCCTTACTAATATTATAAACGTGAAAGTTTGTGAGTATGGATGTTTGTTACTCTTTCACATCAAAACGGCTGAACGGATCTGGATAAAATTTGGCACAGAGATAGATTATAGTCTGGAATAACACATAGGCATTTTATCCAGGTCGGACCCAATTCTGAAGTCCACGCAGACAAAGTCGCGGGCAGAAGCTAGTTGTAAATAATTAATGCACCAATTTCCGGAAATTCCGTATAAAAAGTAGGAATTGCATTGTATACTACATTTTAAATCAGATAGACCGAGGAAACATTCCAAATAAAGGTTTAAGGTCAGTTATCAGTTAATTTATTTTTTGGATATGTAAGTACAAGTCTCTATAACGTAACCTATTATTTTATCATTTACAATTTTACATTTAATTTAGAATTTTTATCAACGACGTCCTAAAAACTCATTTCCGGTTCCAGTATAGGGAAAGGATTTGCGTGAACATTTTTTTACTATACCTACCTACACGTTACCATTGTTACGCTATAGGCATTTGTACATATATACATATCCCAGGAATCCTAAATAAATTCTAGACTTTTTAGACCAATAACCATGGCACTGTCTGGTCTGGCGTGAGTTGCAAGCCTAGTATAACCCAACAAAATTTAAAATCGCCTCTAAATCCAAGACGCGGAAGACTATTTGACGGTAAAGCATTATTTTGCAACCCTATTTCCTGACTTATTTACAAAGAGCCCCTTCTCCCCTCGAAAATCATACAAAAGATGACAGGAAAGGGATTATGTGCGTGTCTAGAGAGGTCAGCGTAAGCTGGCAGGCTATGTAGGTCTAAAACGTGCGCGCGCCGCGTTATGTAATCGTTACGTAAGGCCGGTACGGGGTTGCAGGGGTGCTAGGCGCACGAGGGGTGCGAACTGCGCGGGGCGGGGGACAAGACAGGGCGAAAGCGCCGGCAATCGATTCCCGTCCGCAGTCCGGCTCGGCATTCGAACATGGCAGACAAGACAAAGGTTGCAGAACAGTATTACGCCCCGCCGCCGGATCTAGGCAAATGGGAGTCGTTCAGGATTTTCCTGTGGAATGGCGAAACAGGACAGTTTCTTGGCCGCACGGGATCGAGTTGGGGTAAGTTATTATTTTATTAACTAACGGCTGTATAGTAAGGTTCCTTTGCCTTTTTGGAGGGAAAATCGATAGGCGATGACTGGGGAAAACCGCGTTCGGAAAATGGATATTTTTTAGTTAAAATTTTCTTATTGTTTTGCGATCAATAGAAGAGTTATATAAATAACACCGCCGCTATATCGCTAGACCATAGTAGTTTAACTTTCACAGAACGTAACTACTATGTACTAATAAAAGTATGTCAGTATGTCCCTTTGGTTATTACGTACGATTTACAATAACCACACCTAATATATATTTTACAATATGCGAAGTATTTTATTTCTCGGCCTAAAAACAGAGGTCGCACTTAAAAAAAATACATCTGGATGTCACGTTACGTAAGTGGAATATCGACAGACCTTGATAATAAACTCAAATGAACTCTTTTTATCTGCGCCGAGTAACTATCACGTCCTAAATAAAACAATTCTGTTCGTTGTGTCAATTTTGATACATTTTTTGCAAAGAAAATGCAGTAGGGTGCGATTTTCGCGCCAAAGGGCGGCGCGCGCCGTGGTTGGCTGCGCGCGCCTCGTCCTTGCTGCGATCGATCCAAGGACGAAAGATGTCTTACGGGAATATTCCTTTTTTCATTTGAATCTTATTTTCTTTTTTACATGTTTATGTTATTATAGTTAAGAATAAAATAATGTAAGTTTTAATTATCTTTCTTCTGTTATTCAATAATATTTTTTGCATGCCTATTGTATAAGTATATGGCTGAACTCTATTCATGTGTAACTACATTTTATACACATATTTGCAAAATAAATCTTCTTTCGTTCTTATATTTTAAGGTTATCATTTGCAAACTATGCCGTGGTCGGCTTCCTGTCTAACTAGACGCAGTTAATGCCTCAATATCATCCATTCCAATCGCAAATTTTATTCATTTCAAGCGGCGGTAGCCTAATGTCTAGGGCGTCGACTTGCGATCAAGTGGTCGCCGGTTCGAAACCCACCCATTGCAATACCGACGTGATCCCACTCGTAACACAAGCATTTAGCTTAGCACGAGGGGTTAACAAGAATACTGGTAATATGCCACCCACAATGCTAGCAAGTTTTTTAATAAAAAATAATTCAATATGATTCACGGAATATCCAGCTCGCACTGTATAGGCTTTTCATACATCTAAAGGCCAGCTTATACTGGAAATGTGTGGTCTTTTTAGTCCCCCTGACCTCCGCAACCCAATTATTATTGTACAATATCGATATCCCAAAGATAACGGGTCAGCCTTTTCGGCCTTATGACTGCCGCTAACGACTGTCATAACTGTTCCCCGAGGCGCGAAGGATCTTGATGATTTGAAAATAGTCACCCATCCATAGACTGACCGAGGCAAGCGAGAAGTAACCTTGCAGATCGATTGATTAGCGTAGTTATCCTTATTGACCGCCACAGTAGTGTATAAACGACAAACCAAGCGTAAGCCTATCACGAATAAAAAAAAAACCAATTTGTGCCCAGCACGCCACGGGCGCGACTGGACGACAGATTTCTATAGAAAAAACGGAAGTTTGGCGCTGAGGGCACGGTTTTTCTGGTGGCGTGGCTGTCAAAGGGTTAATGCGTAGCCTCGAGACCTTCTTGAAATCTTATTTTCTATATCATCATAACAATGGCAACTAGACGAGTCAGCAATAAGTCTAGGAGTATTACTGTCTGAGTTGTAGTAGGGAGAGAGTCGGATTTTCCCTATTTGGCTGTTTTTCTTCTATAGGGCTGTCAACATTATAAATAATCCCAAAGAGCTTTACCACTGATGTAAATAATTTTGTGCTGGATTCTCGTCATTGGACTGACGTGGACGTGGCACGGTGGCATCGACTACCACGTTGATAGAGACTGGTTAGGCCATTGTTCACAATACAGGCACGTGCGCGTTATAGCCACACCTTCAAAAGCATTGTGAAGTGAATTCTCATAGAAGTGCGGCATGAACTTACAAACTAAGCAACCACAGTTTAGTGTATCTCCTGACGATGCTCAGGCCCGGGTTTGGGATGTTGCTGAGAAAGCTGTTAAAATGTTTTTATCTGAAACAAGCATTTTTGAATCGATATGATTCTAGTTGCACGTTTCCAAAAAGTTGTTCCTATGGATATGAATGCAAAAAGAAACACCATGGACATTCTTTTAAGATACAATATGTCTATTAGGTCATAGGATGTGTGGACATTGAAGATTAATATCTAAGTTGGACCGAAGACGATAATATGAAAAGAAGGTGGTAAATTAAATGCTGCCTGCATTTGAAAACTCAATGTCATTCTAGTAAGTAAATAAATAAACGAAGTATGTGGTAAAAACACACATCATCAAAGCAGGTAATACAATGTTAACCAGCTGTGCGGATTTGGTATCTTGGCTGTCTCAGGCCTACAAAAGATTTTCGTTCACCAAGGAGCCTTGCCTTGGTGAACCCTTGAAGGCCTTGCAAAGTCTATAGTAGAACAAAATAAATGTGATACACTTCATCTAAAGGTCAGCAAAGATCCAGGTCGATGATTAAATTTTAAATCGGAAACTACATACAGGTTATTTTGTTGCGAGGCGTTAAGTACTCTTTACTTATTGAGTTTTCAGAATTTCGATGCGTGGGGTTCTCATAAAAAAACTTACTAAAATAATAATATTATAAACTTATAAAATAATGTAGGGCTTATTACGAATGGCCCAAGGGCATCACGTGTCGTAGTGACAGATTACGTAATGTAAACATGATGTAAACGCGTATTTACGTACTTTGCTAGGTAAATAAACATTAGAATTACACTTTTCTATTCATAGATAATATGGGCCCGGCCCAGAATCGATAATATTTTCAGTCTACGAAATAAAAAAGTTAAAATTATAATTTTTTTCACATGATTTTATTCCTGTCAATCTCTAAATTACAGAATGCGTGGTATCAGTTACCACTACATAATTCAGTTCAATAGCCTAGATAGCAATCATTAATACATAAGTCAAACTTATGTATTATGTACAGCGCGACCACGAACCCACAATTTTTATGAATTTCGATTTTATTCAGACATTTTCAAATGAATGTTTTTACAATATATTGTGGCAATTTGACAATAATCTTTAAAATACACTTTGTAATCATTAGAATGCTCTTTGAGTTTGTTTTTTTCTTTGAAATTTAACCCTGTTTAAAGGAGCAAGTGGACTAAAAAACGTCTCTAAAAGTCTTCTTCCAAGTCCAGTCTATTATAGAGCTAAAATCTATCAGTTGTATTTTTACCAAAATTCATCTAAATTGGTTCAGCGGTTTTAGCGTAAAAACGTAACAAACAAACAGAATTATAAGGAGTCTGCCCACTACACCGTCTCTTAACATGACCGTACTAGGAATGTATAATTATTAGCAAGGATGATCCACAAATATTTGTTTTCAGTCTGGGTGTCTTTGATGTCTGTTGTACCTAGTTTTGTAAAAAAATTCCTCGAATATGGGTGAAGTAGGATGAAAGGGGTTTAGTTAAGCTATAGTCCATACTGGCCGTTTCTGCGATTTGGCAGACGTTTTTTTTTTATGGGATAGATGGGCAAAGGAGCGGACGGATCGCCTGATGGTAAGCGATTATCGACGCCCATAGACACCCGCAACACCATAGGAGTCACAAGTGCGTTGCGGATCTTTTAAAAGGGGATTGGGCCTCCGGTAACCTCACTCACTCAGCGAAACACAACGTAAGCGTTGTTTAAGGCCGGTTTTCTGTGAGTAGTATCTATTCGAAAAGTCAGATCTGCCTGAAATCATCCATGGTGATGTCAGTGCTTTTCCATTAACTATAATTAGAATCTTATACGTAGCTAATTTTGTAATCCATCTTTTCGTAGGCTCAATATAATATCATAAACCAGGTACATGAAATTCGAGTCTGAAATCTATAGGCGGGCATTTTCATCGACACAAAAGGTCGAAAGGTGATACTTAGGTGCGCATGCTCCGTGACCTGCCTTGTTCGCCCGCCACTCTATAAATAACGAATATCTGCATCAATGCATGTGCTGCATACGATATTGACGAATTGATTGTTCCTGGGAAAAGCTACTGGTGACACATCGATCAGGCGGCAGTTTATGGCGTTTATATGGGCTTCTAATAGACACAATCGAATGAAACGATGATTTTTTAAAGACTGACACGTGCAAAATGAGGTTAAAAACATTTTGGTTGATCGCTGATAAAACGTTTGACGACAATGATATTGTTGTCACTTGTTTTAACCTGTTCTAAACTGCAATCGTAATTATCTGCAATCATATATTTCACTCACTTCCTTCTTTGTAAGATACAGAGATGACGAGAGTTGAAATGAAAAAGATATGTGCCTAAATTCAAATTCAAATTCTTTATTTCAGCAAATGAACCTACTATAATAAGAGAGAAAAATTGCTTATGCTTAAACTTAAGTTTCTCCACTAAACTGTTGTATTTAAATATTTTACTATAGGTTATTTTTAGTAACATTGTTCCGTACCTTCCGAACTAGTGGATACTGTATCTTGGGAAAAAATAAATAAATAAAATAAAAATGTATTGTGCCAAAAATATTATAGGTAGATAAAGCCCTAGGACCTAGACCCCACACTAGGATTCCCTGTGTCGTGGGGTCCAACCTCTTTCTGTCCAGTTGACATAGAACTTGGCACCTGGCACATATGTATGTAGTTACTTACCTATATTTAATTAATTCCTACAGATTAAAAGTATAATTTATATGTACCTACATAATAATATCGGCAAAATTATCTCTTAAATTACAGTATGTAACTTTTTTCATTTTTTTTACAAGCGCAAAATTTGCTTAAATGAAAACAAATCAGCATAGAGCTTTTGTTGTCATACGGTTCTAAACATTTTAATTTATTTTATGACTTTTCTCATATTACATATCTAGTAAACACAACTTTGAACCTAATGAACAAAGTTTCAATTACTCTAGTAGTTTCAAATGAGCAGAACTCTTGAAGTTTGAAGCACTGTGCAGCAGTCAGATGAAACTAATAAAAAAGTGGTCTCGTTTGTAGCAGTGATAGCCTAGTGATATGATCATCGACTGCTGAGTGGAGTAGAGTTTGAATCCACCTCTAAAATGTTAATAAATGGTGCCTATTAACTCAAGTAACAAATCACAGACACAATGCAAAATTTATTGTTCTTGTGTCCCGAAGCTCTTTTGCACTTTGCTGGATTAAGTATCACTCGTTTGCAAAAGGGTATAATAAAAAAAATAGTAAGGAAACAGCGTCTGAACGTTAAATATGCATTGTCTTTATCTTAGCGATATGACCACACTTTGTCCCATTCTATGATTTATAAAATAAAATAATACTTCGCATTAGTTTTCGTTGTACCATGGATTCAGTTAATAAGTATGATCTGAGGCTATTTAGCCGCGGGCCCTTGAGCCTAATACAGTGGCCTAATTCCGGAGACTTTGCGGGGACACGATAAACGACACTAGTTGGCGATGCAACGCGAATTGGAGCCATCATCGTAGTGACATTATTGCCATTTAGCACTGATTGGCATCGCGCATAGATTTTAATTAAATCACGCTAGTTATGGCTGGAAAAGTTGTGCTTGCCAAGGATATCTCAACGGCTTATACCCATCTCTAAAGGGAGCCAAAAATCTTGAAATCTGGAAATTTGATGAAATATAAAAGTGAATCTTTTCTTTTTTTAAATCTTATTTTTAAAAAGGGTTTGGTCACATGGTGGACATGCCGCCCATCTTGTCTTTCGTATTTGGTTTCGGTAAGAAGAACAATATTATGGAATACATAACATCAGTCATCATCATCAATAATTGTTAATTAATTATAAACTTATGAATAATATTTTTTTAAAGGGCTGTCTATATTATAATAGCAGCTTATTTTACAGATATATAATTCAAAATGTCTTATTATAAAGAAACTAGGGAACTAAGAAACTCGGGCTCATAAAATTAAAGAAACAAGGGATTTATTAAATACTGCTCGTTTGCCCCCTAACCAATAAAAATAAATACTGATAGTTTACTGACGTGAATGTTTTATCCAAATAATCCTTCATAATGAGGTACACTTTACAAAAGCATGCTTGCCAAAATGCGGTCAGTGATCGGCTAGCTATTTGTAGGAAACTCCTATTGTCGCCACTTGTGACCAATTATCGGCTCCACGGTTGTTTCGACAACATACACGTGCAAGTACCTATAATGTACAGTATATAATTAAGTGCATAAACTGGTCGCGATACGATAATTAAAAATCGCCGAGTGAGTGAGGTTACCGGAGGCCCAATCCCCTTTTAAAAGGCGGGCAACGCACTTGTGAATCCTCTAGTGTTGCGGGTGTCCATGGGCGGCGGTAATCGATTACCATCAGGCGATCCGTCTGCTCGTTTGTTCCCCTATCCCATAAAAAAGTGGATATAGTTTATTTTCAGATATCTATTTTCATTTATAGTCCGGCGACATTTTAGTGTTTCGTATTTAAATTACCTTTTTGGAATTACCCTCGGAAAATCCTCTTGGACAATCGCGGCAGGGTATGTCAAACTCGTACGGACAAAAATCCGCCATAGGATTCATGATTTTTGCAACGACTGTACTTAGATTACTTAACTGATTTATAATTTACATTAAATTTATGTTCTCATTTAATCTCGCATATTTTTTGTTGTACCTACTTAATTTCTTTCTGATATTTTTTATTTAGTTACTTACTATTTTGAAGTAACAGATAATCATGAACCCAATCCTCCACAGTAAAATCTAATTCTTCGTTATTTGTTCCGGAAAGTTTTAAAATGGTTTGTGAATATTACAAAAATCGCCAAATTTTGGATAACCAGAACAAAAGAAGAAAATATAGGTATCAGCCTTTTAAAGCTAGGCGTGTGACCTACTAATCAAATAGGGTTGCCAAGAACGTCGTATTTTTATCCGTCTGCGCACGGTCATAAAATAGATGGCAATCGCAGGAAATTTGGGGCTAGCCCTTACAAGGTTATACTTTTTCAGCTGAGTTTTACAAACTGCGTGCTGTATTTTATTTTTCATTACTCGAAGGTATTATTTAACTATAATAGTATAGTATGGTCTAGGCAGCGTACCTATTTACGTATTCGTATGTATAGCCAAACACCCAGCTTTAGTCTACGCTTTAGTCGAAAAAAAAAACACTCGGGAATTTTATGAGAATAATAATTTATATGTATGTATTTTGTCCACAGCTAAAATCTTGCTATTTTACCTAATCTTCTATGCCATCCTCGTGGGTTTCTTCGCCGCGATGCTGGCGATCTTCTACCAGACCCTTGACTCGAAGATGCCTAAGTGGCAGCTCGACGGCTCAATCATCGGAAGTAACCCAGGTAAAGGCAGCAATATTAAAGCTATGTCTATACTTGCATATCGATTAGTAATTTTATTACTTGCTAACACTAGATAGGTATTTATTATGACTTATACTCGTAGTTGACCTGACAGACGCCCAAATTTCAATAAATTAGACAAAAAATCAGTTAATACGAAATTTTCAAATTTTTCAGGAATCTTTTCAAATCCTTTTTTCTCTAAAAATCAAAACTCAAAAGCCAAATCAATGCAGCCGTTTTCAAGTGATTGAAAACGGCTGCATTGATTTGGATTGAAGTGCTTACCAAAAAATAGAATTTAATTTTTAATACCAATTCAGTATTTTTTTTTGTTTTATATATTTACATAAAAATGCCTTGATTTGACCAGGTCTGGGCTTCCGCCCAATGCCAGACAGTGCCAACGTGGAGAGCACCCTGATTTACTACAAGGCTAACGACAAGGGTTCCGTACTCAAATGGGCACAGATCATTGATGACTTCCTGGAACGTAAGTACATTTCCTTACCATGATTAAGCCTTCTCCCATGTTAGTCGATTTGATATGGCGGCAATTCTGATTGGCATACACCACTGATGGCGTAGTCCCCCGCATCATGCGGATATTGGAAATAAATTGACCGATCGTGTCCGAAAGTCGCTCTATTTCGTGTCGTTGGGATTGGGCAGGTCATAATAGCCAAATGCCAGACGTTACTTCACCACTTGTGATTTGGGTAAACCAGCAGATAATGATTTAGAAAAAGAAAGCATTCAATACATCAGTGTGTATTTTCAGAATCGAAAATCAGACATCTGATGAAGATGACTTTTAAGTCCGTACCATATGTCCGTTTTGTCTAAAAAGAAGAGCAAATGTTGGCTAATCTTTCTAGGTCATCATGTCATTGCTCTTAATGACTGCTGGGACGCTAAACGCTTCAGGGTTACCTCTGTGACAATTATACGAAATAATGTGGTTGTTGAACTTCATAACATAGTATGAGTTTTTTTACTACGCCATTAATAATTCGAGGTGCCCTAATGAGGAGTTTAGTAAAGGATAGCATCTTCCGCAAATTTTCAAGGACGAAAAAATTTTGAAGAATAAGCTCCGGATTTTAGATACAACCTATGTATCTGATATCCGGATATAGTATCGAAATTCATTTAAGGATTTCCATACACTATCCAGTACCAAAAGCAGTGATGGTATCCAATATATATTACGACTAAGAAACCTAAATCTACGACTAAGAAGTCGTAGATTTCCATTTCTTCCATCTCAGACTTTTTGTAATCGTGTGTGTATTAGTTATTTATCGCTTAAAAAACGGTGAAAGAAAATATTGTTAGATTTCTCGTGAAATCTGCCAACCCGCACTAAGTTAGCGTGTTGGACAGCTAATGGGCACGTGTGACTACTTCCTCTGATACTGAGGAGGACCTATACTGAGCAGTTGGACAGTAAATGGTTGATGATAATGATCCAGTACAGTTTTACGTATTTTGACACCTGGGTAATCCGGTCCCCCTGGGTCAAATAAACCCACATTATAGCCAAAACTGTCACTGCTTTCCACTTACTTGCAGAGTACCGCAAGAAGGGTAGCGGCGTTGGCGAGGCGAGTGGCGCGGAGAACCGCGTACCCTGCTCACCTTCGAGTGGTGCGACCGGTGAGAAGCAGGTGTGCGACGTGCCCGTCGATGACTTCCACCCCTGCACCTCCGCCAACCAGTACAACTACGAGGAGGCAGGGCCCTGCGTGTTCCTCAAACTGAATAAGGTAATCATCATTAAAAAGACGTTAATCTTTATTGTTACTGCCCCATTAGTCCATTACAGTACTAGACAAGGCTTGTTACATAGTGCAGAAGGTGTCTTTAAAAAAAATATGCGGTCATAATCTTGACTGCTGAGCTTGAGATCCTGGGCTCAATTCCCTAGTTGAGTACGTCGTCGTTATTGTGATTTTCTATGAAATTCTCAGTAGGAGCTCAGAGTTTGGATATGTGACCAGTTAAAGGCAATGTGGGTGAATGTATACGTATACCTCTGCCTAACGCTTCGGACACGCGTGATGGTTTAATAAAGATATAGATATTTGAACTTTATTTCTATTTAGGTATAAAGTATTCAGTAATATTAAGTAATTTTATATATATACATACACTCACGCATTTTTTCCATAGGCGTAACTAAATATAACCAACTATAATACATTTCAGATCTTCAACTGGACTCCGAAGCCGTATAATAACACTGAGGAGCTGCCCGTCAACATGCCGGAGGACCTCAAGCAACACATCAAGATGGTCGTAAGTATACAGTGGTATCCCACCATTTTGAGGGGGAAGAACTTTGCTGCTGAGATCGTCTGGGTGGATCTTACCCCATAGCCAAATATTCCACTGCTACCCAGTAGTGTGCTTATGTTGAATAAGACAATTAAAATATATTGGTTAACTGTAAGAGAAGAGCCGTAATTCAGGTGTACCGTAGGTGGGACAGAAAATCGGTTAATAATATATATAATGATTTATGAGCTAGGGAAAGGAGAATACTGACAAAATGACCTAAGGTCTTTTTGCAAACACTTAAATCTCTTTTTTGTCAGTCCGGCAAGCCAGAAGCAAACACGGTGTGGGTATCCTGCGAAGGCGAGAACCCTGCCGATGTGGAGAACATCGGTCCTGTGCAGTACATCCCGCGTCGGGGCTTCCCCGCCTACTACTACCCCTTCACCAACAAAGAGGGGTACCTCAGCCCCCTTGTTGCTGTGCTCTTTGAAAAGCCCAGGAGTGAGTACTCAGAACTCTTACTGGTAATTTCTGTAAAAGTCTACTTTTGAAAGCTCAAGAGAGCTGCCACTCTACATATCGATATATATGGCCGTCCCTTTCTTATACCTAAAAATGTGTTACGGCTGCAGGTAACTATAAACAAATTGACACAGATGAAATTGCAGAAATATCAAGATTCTAACTGTCATGATGATGAATACAAATATTACGAATATATTCATAATTAACGTTACACGCCGCACGTTAATAGCTCAACAGAAACTTTAGAAATATCTTTTCAGTTTCTGTTCCTTTTAATCTTGTCTTACTACTTGTGACCAATGATTGATTTATATTTATTCAATGCATTTTTATAATGTAGCTTCAAGGTTGAGTTAAGCAACATTGTTAATTGTAGACTACTTGTGTAATGTGTTAATTGTGTATGTTTTATCTCTTTGCAGCGGGCGTCCTGATCAATATAGAGTGCAAGGCTTGGGCCAAGAACATCTTCTACGATCGCTACGAGCGGCGCGGCTCGGTGCACTTCGAGCTGATGGTGGACCGCGCCTAAGCGCCGCGCCCTGTCAGTTGGCCACGAAGCGTCGCCTACGCCGTACAGACCGCATATCCTTGGCGTTTGAGACTCTTTAGTTTTATTTTAGCCTCTATTATAAAATCTGTGGCTATACGTCAATATAATGGAATTCTAGACAGTACAGCTTTATTGGACTACATGCCCAGCTCAAGCTCATATTATAATCCAGCCGGGCTCTTTAATTTCAGCCACCTTGAAGTTATCAACATGTCACCGCTCATGCGTTCTGTACGGCGCAGGACTAACCGCCAATTGGCCGCCAAGGTCACCAACTGATCGCCTACCGGCCAAGGTCATCGAACCCCAATTGGCCAAGTTCATCAACTTACTGCCAAAGATCGTTAGTTGATCACTAGTCATGCTAATTGGTGGTTGCCGGTCCGAACCGGCTCTGTTAGTTGTTTTAAGTGTTGTAAGGTCATGGTCACCAGTTAGTCTCCAAGGTCGCCAATTGTTCGCTACGGCTGCCAAGATCGTCTCGGAGGTCATGCCAGGCCGGCTGCCATGCGCCATTAGCAATAGCCACATAGTCGGCGATTAATTTATATTCGTTTTAGAATAAGCCAGATGGCGCCACTAATTTTAACTTTTGTTTGTCACGCTTCAAATAAAGTTAATAAAATTTAAAATTTTTGAATATTTATGAATTATGTAATGTTTTTTGAACGGATAGTCAATAAACACGCAATAGTTGGTTCCAATTTAGGTTTTTTATTGGTGTTTTATTTCATCATGTCCTATTACACTTCCTCTTTAGTATACTTATAATCACCGGCCAAAAATATCTAAAACCAAAGGGGAAAGTACTTAGCATCGTTTCGGCTTAAAGATGTGAGTATTAGTAAAATTAAAGATTAGAAATAATAGCCGAAGAGAGACCGCTTAAGCTCCGTGTGTGATTATGTGAATTACCTAGGTAGGTAGGAAAAAATGTTTATTTGGAATAATTAGGCTTATAAAGGAAATCTACAAGGATTAGCTAGTCATCGTAAACTAAACGCTAATTCACACTGTTCTTGAAAGTAAAGGACTTCAATGCCACCAGGGATCTCTAGTTGTTCCTTCTTGGTTTTCCGACTAGGCCCGGGCGTTGGGCGGCCAGGTAAAGCTAAAAGCTCAGCATTTTCTGCTGCAGAATCGGCAGACAAGCGTGGCTACTAAAAGTCAACCAAAGGACGGGGACTGTTAGTCCGTTTCTTATTACGCTTGTATTCCCCGAAGGGATAAGCAGAGATGTCCTAATATAGACCCTCAGTTCGCCGTTTTAGTTTTTGATTCATATACATATATATAGGGGGCGAGCTTTTTACGATTAACCTAATTTCCTGAAAACCCTATTTGCTTGACCTGGGAATTAAACCCAGAACTTCACGGTCAGCAGCCACCGAATATTAAACCAATAAGGCAGTCAATTTATCAATCGACAATTAATAAAAGTAACCATCTTTACAACAGTGAGAACAATCTCGAATGATACCAAATAAAAAGGTCAATAGTTGGTTACTATAAATAGAGCTTGGTTACCATAAATTAAAATCGGTTCAAAAATAAGGAAGTTAAAAACATAACATAACATACCAACACGCCTGTATACCCCGAAGGGTTAGGAAGAGGCGTATTAATGTACACCCACAGTTCGCCGGTATATTTAGGTCCCATGGAATAGGGGGCGAGCCTATTGCCATTAACCGGGCACAAATCTAGACTCCGAGCTGCTACTGAGAATTTCATAGAAAAACCCAATAACACTTTGCTCGACCTTGGGATCGAACCCAGGACCTTTAGCGTAGCAGTCGCGCTTGGGACCACTAGACTAATGAGGCAGTTATACGCATTTTAATTTTATGCAAGACAGAGAATACGCTCTCTCATACATGTGTGCACGTTGTGACGTCAAACTGTGCATGCGCCATAAAAATTCTACAGTGACGTTCGTTTTGCGGGAAAGGGACAGATAGAAGAGACCGTAGTATTCTTTCAGTAGATTAATTATATTTTTTTAATGGTACTGGTATAGCAGTGATAGCCTAGTGGTATGACCGTTGGACTGCCATGTCAAAGGTCTCGAGTTCGAACCCAAGGCACGCAACTCTGACTTTTCGAAGTCATGTGCGTATTAAATAGTTAATTATCACGCGCTTAAACGGTGAAGGAAAACATCGTGAGGAAACCTGCATGCCTGAGAGATTTTCTCGATGGTGTGTGAAGTCTGCCAACCCGCACTAGGCTAGCGTGGTGGACTATAGCCTAATCCCTCTCATTCTGAGAGGAGACCCGTGCCCAGCAGTGGGACAGTATAATGGGTTGATTATGTATGATGTATGATGTACTGTTATTTTTTAAAAAAAGAACACAAGTCAACTACCCTATTAAGCTCATATTCACGACGTACTTAATTGACGGAGTGTAAAAATAGTTGCCATATAAAAATAATATGGCAACTATTTTTATACTAATTAATTAAGATGTTGACGAGTGACTAGTGTTTTTATTTTAAAACTCCTGCTCTTGTCTATCGTCAATTCTATATATACACTAAAATGAAATGCTATTAGTTAGTAAGTTGGCACTTGAGAAATATTTTCTTATGTTGGTAGTCGTAGTAGAAAAATTGAAAGTTTGCCGGAAAAATGGAAAATTTATAAAAATCTGAAAGTGCATTTTAACACCATTACCCTTGTGTTCTCCGAAGGGTTAGGCAGAGGCGTACTAGTGTACACCTACAGTTCGCCGGTATGTTTAGTCCCATGTAATAGGGAGCGAGCCTATTGCCATTAACCGGGCACAAACTCCAAGCTGCTAGGTACTGAGAATTTCATAGAAAAACCCAATAACACTCGACCTGGGAATCGAACCCAGGACCTTAAGCGTAGCTGTCGCGCTCAGGACCACCACTAGGTTGATGAGGCAGTTAATTGTATTGAGTAAAGTCTCTTTATGTGATTTTATGAGACTTTTTTTGTTATTCAGCCGTAATCGTCCCACTGCAGGGCGAAGGCCTCCCTTCTTCCACTCCTCTCGGTGTGGCCAATCCCTCCAATAAGGGAGACTAGAGACTTCCGCATGATTTATTGCAATGTAGAAGGAGGAAAACGTCTGGTTACCTCGACAAAAAATATCTGCCACCAAATAGGTAATTACGTACTTGCATCGTTTCAGCTTAAAGATGTGAGTATCGGTGAAATTAAAATGTTGTCTCAGGCCGAAGAAAGACCGCTTCTACGTCTAAAGCTCTATGATTAGTTATCTGAATTACCTACTAGGTACATGGTAGGAAAAAAATGTGTGTTTGGTCAAACGTCGTAAAATGGTCGAACTAAAATGATGCATACCTACGTGTCATCTGTTACTGGTTATTGTAATCAAAGCCGCTATAGAGCTAGCTGCTCAGATCATCAAACATCAACATCAGACATAACATCGTGACACTCACATACCTACTACATTTTGACCACTATGTCTGGACTTTATAAGAGACCATGATTCTCTGATTTTGTTTTCCAGCGTTTCTCGTCAGTGACCGTCAGGAAAAGATGCTACCTTAAGTACTAAGAATTTAAAATATTTAACATAACATACCATCACGCCTGTATTCCCCGAAGGGTTAGGCAGAGGTGTACTTAATGTACACCCACAGTTCGCCGGTATGTTTAGGTCCCATGTTATAGGGGGCGAGCTTATAGCCATTAACCGGGCACAAATCCAGACTTCGAGCTGCTAATGAGAATTTCATAGAAAAACCCAATAACACTTTGCTCGACCTGGGGATCGAACCCAGGACCTCTAGTGTAGCAGTCTCACTTGGGACCACTAGACTAATGAGGCAGTCAAACAAATATTTACTTGTAAAATTTCTCCTTTATGTTTTTCTTTTTTCAGTGCAATCTGCTTGACCTCATTTAGCTTATTCATTTCTGTTAATTAATGAAATTTATTAGCAGGACAAGTATTACCTACAAAAGTTTTTACAAAATAATGATAGTGGGTACGTATACATATTCTATCTCGGATATGAAAATATCAACATATTGTTTCAAGTTTAAGCCCAAAAATCATTAAAATGTGAAACAACTTGTCAATTTACCTTAATACATTAAAAATAAATAGGTTTACCTATTTAGATTCTTACATTCATGTTGTTTCCCCATCAAAAAAATATTACTTAAACAAATAAAAACAAAACAAATATTACTTACAACACTTTCTCAACACAATATGACGTCATCAGAGTAGTGCTAAATGTAGTAACGGGCTGTTGGCTAAACAGACCCCTAACCCCTAAGTAGGACACGGTAGGGTGGGGACCGCGCCGACTGCCCGGCGCCAGAGGGCGCGAAAATGTCGCGAAAATCGAACTATCTTCTCGAATCGGACCAGATTAGTATTACAACATAGTTGAGTCGAACGGCACCGTCATGCTCGTGAATGGGTGCTGTTTGTCGGGGATGGTCAGCTTTTACGTACTGTAGCAATCTTTTTCTGTAATCAATAAATAATATTATTGAATTACTCTTACACAGAAAACTACTATTTAAAGGAGTCTATGGACATTGTTGCTGGTCCTTCTCCATAAGATCTAGATTTTTGGAACAGTGCAACTAGATTTTGAGGTACCTATTTTAATAGTGTTATTGATATAAAACGTCTGACTTAAAAGTATGCATTAATGATTAAAATCCCAGTAAGTAAAACGCGCTGCAATAAATTTACATACAAGTGTATACATTTATTGACTGTGCTAGTCACCCCCTTCGTGATCCGCTTGGCGTGTCGTCAACCCCTACAAAATGTAACATAGTAAAGTAATTAACTATTACTTACTATACATCGACAATGTTGTAACAATTCTCATTAGACTACTCATCGACTAAGAATCGATGTATTGATGAGAAATAAATACGAAAATTTTAAGTTAAAACACTTTTCACAATACTGGTAACACTGTAAGTAGTATTCATACTGCATTTTCAGTATTCAAGTTCAAATATTTTTATTTCAATGTGATAAATGTTAATTTGATATTATCAAAAGTACCCAGCATCTGAAAATAGTCGTGGTCGGTAAATAGTGATGGTTAGTATAGTTATAAGCATAGCCAGTTTGAAGGTGGTCGCATCCTAAGTCCGGCAAACATGCAGACTTTACGACTCACCCAGTTCGATTTTGCGGTCTATAATGACGGTCCTAACTAAAATGATAACCTTTAGATATACTTACATAACTTTTGACTTTTGCCTGCCGCGACCAAATTTGAAGGCTAACACTAACGCGAATATTAGACATATACCATCATACCTGTATTCCTCGAAGGGTTAGCCATAGGCATACTAATGTACACCCACAGTTCGTCGGTATATTTAGGTCTCATGTAATAAGGAGCTCCTATTGTCATTAACAGGGCACAAATCCAAACTCCAAGCTGAAAATTTCATAGAAAGACCAAATAACACTTTGCTCTACCTGAGAATCGAACCCAGGATTTCTAGCCTAGCAGTTGCTCTTAGAACCACTAGACTAATGAGTTAGATAAACTTATATTGCTTATTGTAAATTTTATCACAACATTTTTATCCAATAGGATAGCACTAAAGACTTGAAAGATCAATAAAAGGAAACTCGATGCCGTGATCAAGGACCACATCCCTATAGTAATAAAAACTGAAAGTTATTTGGTAAACAAACAGCTTCGTAAGACAGAGATCGGTGATTACGTCATAGTGTTGTTGTGACAGAGACAGCGAATGTTATCCAAAGCATCTATCTAGATAGATAGCTAGATAGAGGTTGTTGACATTAGAGTAAGGCGAGATAACGTATAGGTACTTAGATTGTGTCTTGTAATATATTTCTTTAGGTTCCTACAATGACGATCCTATACTAAACTAAACTTTTTGGTGGTAGAAAAATAATGAATGTGAAGGATAGACTACCTCGTCAGGCTCATGGTTCGTAAGCGTTACGTTTGAAGCTTATCTTGAGGCGTTAACTTTGATTCCCAGGTAAAGCAGTGTTAACTTATTATATTCGCGTCATAGGGTTATCTTTACTTTTTTTGGGATAGGGCGGCAAACAAGTAGACGGATCGGGGGCAAACGAGTAGACGACTCGTCTGATGGTAAGCGATTACCGCTGCCCATGGATACCCGCAACACCAGAGGAGTTACAAGTGCATTGCCAGCCTATTAAAATTGGATTGGGCCTGCGGTAACTTCACTCACTCGGCGAAACACAACTTATGCGTTGTTTGACGTCGGGTTCCTGTGAGGCCGTGGTATATCCGGTATCATGGTATCACTCCGGTTGAGCCGGCCCATTCCTGCCGAAGCATGGCTCTCCCACATATAATCACCACGCATATTACTGTGAGAATTAGATGAATAAGTATCTAAAAAGTTATTTTTTTGAGAACTTGGAATAATATAATGTCGTCTCCTTTGTTAGTGTTGTACTTTTGCAATCAATTTGATGGATCCTTTGGGGTCGAGCATCACTGCTACCCTAGTGCGTAAGAGGTCGTGGATTCAATCCCCGCTTGAAACCAAATACTTATTATATTTACCTCTGAGCTGATAAACGCACCCACGCTATAGGAGAAAATCTGAATCTATTGCCGGTGCAAAATTAAAAAAATAATTAATAACACAACTATTTATGAAAGGGGTAGAGAAAATAAAATATAACAACGCAATAACGGAACTCCTGCTTACGTCTGCTTGTGATCACGATCGGTGCAACCTGGTCAAAGCGTCAAGCGATTTTTAGGGTTCTGTACCCCAAAAGGAAAAAACGGAACACTTTGTTGTCCGTCCGTCCGTCCGTCTGTCTGTCAAGACCCTCTATCTCAGGAACGTGTGGATGTATCAAATTTAAAATAAAACCATATACTTACTCAGGTCTACAGTCCCTTGAAACTGTCAAAAAATTAAATTTCTAATTTAACAAAAAAAAAAGATGCAGCCGTTTATGCTGCAAAAAACGTATATTTCGAGACTCTCAAGGGAATCAAAATTTATAGGGTATTTTCCGTTGACCTAGAACTATGAAATGTAGGTGCCTACAAATTTGTACGGAACCCTTGGTTCAACCAATCCGACTAGCCTCCCTACTCTCTTTCCACTCCTCGCAGTTTAGTGATTCTTTTTTCAAGCGATTTAAAGGTATTTACTATCTGTTAGTTCTACAGTAGTATCAGCGTTTGTCCCATGAACAGGCCGCTTCTCCCGTCATCTTGGCTCGTACTAGGGTGAACAAATCGTTGTCGTCGCAGCGTTGCTGGCGCCAGGAGGACGCGCGGTGGCGGCGCGCCGTCGCCCGTGCAACTACCCCCAGCACGACATACATTGCTGGCTAACATTTTGTGCATTACAAATATTTTTTGTGATTAAAATTCGTCCTCAGGCAAGATTCGAAGCTACGTCTTCCTGTTTGGATAATGGACGGTTTAGGGATTTTTTTTTTAACATATGGGTGATTTTTTACTTTAACTAAAAGTGTAATAAATTAAATATGAATGTGAAGGGACGGAGGGGTAGAGGGAGACCAAAGAAATTATGGATGGATTGTGTTAAGGCCGATATGATGGGAAAGGGAGTGAATGATGAGGTGACGGCTGATACGGATGAATGGAAGAAAAGGACATACTGCGCCGACTCCAAATAAATTGGGACAAGGGCAGGAAGAAAAAGGATTGCACATAGAATCTCCTCTTAAATTTCGATCAATTAGAATCTCTTCTCATTTTTACATTACAGGCAGCCCCCAAAACAGCCGACCTTCACTTAGTGTTTTTGCCGGGAAGAAGAAACGACTTAGTAAACTCCCCAGCATCACAATTATGTCTGTAAAGTTACTAAAGTGTTAAAAGTGACATGAAAACAGAATTGGAATTCTAGATAGAGGGGGTCTGTTACCATTAACCGGGAAAAAATCCAAACTACTGCCAAGAATTTTAAATAAAACCCCAATAACAAAACGCTATTCGAAACATACAGTCGTCTCCCTCTAATTTAATTTCATTATCTGATTCTTTTTGTTGATTTTTAATATTCAAGCAATACTATTACTGAGACACGGAATTTTCGTAAAATTGGAAGTTAACCGATATAAAGATTGCTACGAAACAACCGCCTACGGCGTAGGCATACACCTACGCCGTAGCTGTGACGTAGCTATGACGTAGACACGAAAGCCTCGTAGCGTAGCACAGAACCACTACAACGCGTCCCTAGACCAAAGTCTTTTAAGTATTTATTAATTCTTTTACTCACTGCTTTTAATATTATTAATACCTTCCAAAACATTGCACCAAAAAATGCAGCGTAGCACGACCGATAACGAGATGTTCTTCGTCAATAAATTGTATATCATATATTACATAATAATAATAAAATATCTTTATTTCTCTAACTGCCTCATTAACCCACTGATCCTGGTGCTGCCCAACACTTCGGTAAATACTGGCGTGAAGGTATGTTATGTTACATAATACTCGTAATATAACATCGATATATCGCAAAAATTGGTAAAAATATTTTGATTGTTTCTTTATTTTTAGTTTTTATACATGCTTACATATGCAGCATGTTTACCTAATACTCGTATCTCCCTGTTTTGTTACCGAATTTAAAATCTTCTTCTGTCTTCAAATTTCGTAAAATAATGCTTATAAACACATTAGCGGAAACAGCAATGGACGCTATCCACAGTGATCCTCCCCGGTGCTCCCAGCGTGCGAGGTATTGGCGAGCCAGTATTCTGTGCCCACGATTCTGCGAGGAGGGACGTGCAGCCATGGGTCTCGAGAAAAGAACCATCAAAATTATCGTCATCGTGGCCGTCGCCGTACTGGTCATCGGTGAGTGGGTATTTTTAACCGACTTTATAAAAGAAAGAGTTTCTTAATTTGACTGTTTTTTTTTGTGTGTGATCGTGATGCGATTTAAATGTTTCTTTGTTATCTAATAGAATATACTTCATAGTTGGTATTTGACTATTGATTTTATAGATATTCATATCATAAAATTAAAGTTTATTTTCTTTATCTATTATGTTAATTATTTAAGTGTTCATCATGAAGATAATTATCTGTGTGACATATAATTAATTGGCATATCATATTATTTACATTATTTAAACACATTTAATATTTAACTTACAAGAAACCTTAACTTTTTAAAACATTTTTAAACTGTTTGCAAATAAATTAGTGACTATTTAATTAATCTTGTTATTCTTAAATTATTCTTTCGTCAAATCTCAAAACTAAAAAAGATAGAATTAATTATAAAATTTTCGTATTTTTAAAACAAAGCGATGATCTTTTTGTGATATTCTTTTTTGCATTTCCCATGCTAAGATTACAAATTTATTTTAGTGAAGGAAAAATTTGAACTGAAAGATCGATCCTGCCTACCTTCCCTAAAATAATAACAAACTGATGAGTTCGGTAGGTACATATCCACTTTTTTAACCATAACTTTAATTATGCAAGGCAAATTTTGTGTTTGTTGCTTAATGAAACAGTGACTTATAACTATATTTATACTAACTATAACTTGTAACTATAATTATTGGATGAAAATGTTCGCAATAGGCTAGGCTATTACATGGGACCTAAACATACCGGCGAACTGTGGGTGTACATTAGTACGCCTCTGCCTAACCCTTCGGGAAGTACAGGCGTGATGTTATGTTATCTTAATTTGTAGTATTAATGATGATTATGTTATACATTTCAGCCCTTTCTCAACTACGACTTGGTTTGTTATATAATCAATGTAAAACTCTCTGATAGAAGATGTAAGAGCAAAGTTATGTGCATTATTGTCACATCTTGGAAAATACAAAAGTCGTTAGACAATAGTATAGGAAAGGCCACATAGCATTTTGCCTGAGCAGGGAATCCGTCTACTGATGCCACACTCCGCCATACCTGATACCACCAGCTGGTACGAGTGTTTAGTGTGATCATTGCTCATGGGGGTTCTTTAGCCCATACGAGACAAAAAACAATCTCGCCGGGGCACCCTGGTTGGGCAATCAAATGCAAATACTAGAGTCGATAGCCTAACCTCTATCGATAAAGTCTTAGAAGAGTGAAGGGAAGTAGTAGAGTGGAAGTAACTAATATATAGTAGGTACACAAAAATACTTTAATTGAATTGGAAGAGTTTTTTGTAACATTGAAACTAATACCAAAAATTGGTGCCGAAAAAGGAATACTGCAAAAAAAACCTCACTCATTCAATAAAATACAATATTTTTCTTTAATGTACTATTCTCTTCAATTGAAAAAAATTGGCAACCCTAGTTAGACTACTGTTGTTTACTTGTAAATATTTTTACAGGATCAAAACAAAAGCTCACCTTTTTAAAACCTATAATTTCTATGACTTCCTAGGCTAGGCTTCAGGCAGGACAATGAACTATCAACACGTCACACGAAGCGCGATAAAAAATACGCAATGGTTTTACTAAGTACATATAATGGATACTACTAGACTCAACAGTCGTTGTCTTGTCAAAATTTTAATTAGGTATCGCGATTTCAGCCGTTCTCAAGTGATGCGCTTACCAACGACCAGCATTTCATTTTTATCACTACATAGTATAAAACAAAGTCGCCCCTGCTTCTCGCTGTATGCTCAGATCTTTAAAACTACGTAACGAATTTTGATGCGGTTTTTTTAAATGGATAGAATAATTCAAGAGTAAGGTTTTAAGCTATTTAACATTACGCTACGACTCTTAGGAATGGGGCAACGCGGGTGAAACCGCGGGCGGGTCGTTATTCATATAAAAGATTTAGCAAAATACAAATAAACTTATCTCCAAGCAAGTAGGTACGTTAGACCGTCACACAGTTTTCTCTACTGAGTCTTTCATTACGATATGGGTTTGACATGTGTTTGATAAGTTTTGTTACAGACATAGATTGGTCTTTGGAGAAGGCTAACTTTTGTCTGAAAAAATCCTTTGTGATTCGAATGAAAGCGCGGGCAACAGCTAGTAATAATAATAATAATGTAAATATCAATAACGTAATCACTTCGTCCCCCACCCAAGTCACTGAACTTTATTTACTTGCCATCGTAAAAGTCGCTCTACGTCTCGAAAGTACTCTTCGCCAGACAATATGGCGCCTGGATAAAGACGCTCAATCTTAGACTTCGTGTAAATAGTAATATATTTATCTTTTGAGAGCGCCAAAAAATTCATCATATTCATGCTTATTTGCACAGACCCGTGCTCACCAGTGCGTTAGCCAATGGACTGATTGATTAGGTAGTAAGTACTGTATTGTTTTTTTTAAGACACCTCTAGACTTGGCAACAAGCTCTGCATACAAGTACACCCACAAATGTCCATCGAACACTCATAATTATTTATTTTGTAGCGACATCTACCGCGCTACATACAAACTGGACAAGTCCTGAATCGCGCAAGTGAAGTTTGCAACCCCTCGCCCTCCTCGCCCCTCCACAAAGAAAATGTGTACAGTACACACTTATTTACCTCGGGTGGGAATTGAAACCATGACGAGCGGTGCCGTTATGCCACACCGGGCAGTCAATTGCCACTTGCATTTCGTTCATGTGTCTTACACCTTGTCATACACATGTGCCGGCTCCGAATAGGTAGGTACCTATTACTCACTAACTGCCTTTCCCTCAATATTGTTTTCCCTATTTTAAAGAAAATATCGAGACAGGTTCTTCATTTCGGTCGTACGACAATCACTGTCTTCTTACCTCGGGCATATTTTGCAGTTAAGTAAAAACAACTTCAAGAGGGAAGCCATGAGGAGGATCCAGCTGGCGGAAGTTGGATGCGACAAGCCGAGGACAGGGTGATATGGCGCACATTGGGGACTGCCATAGGCTGATGATGATGATGACAATCACTGTCATCATCACTATCACTATTCACTATCATCTATCTATCTATATAAACAAAATAAATGTTTGTTTGTTTGTCCACTATGCATTTGTTTGTATGTTTATCCGACTACTTTGTGGAATCAATTACCAGCAGAGTTATTTCCGATCCGGTACGACATGGCAACCTTCAAGAAACCAGCCTCTTCTTTTCTTAAAGGCAGGCAAAGCACTTGCAACCCCTTTGGTGTTGTGAGTGTCGATGGGCGGCGATGATCACTTACCATGAGGTGGCCAGCTTGCTCGCTAACCTATAATTCATCCTATTGCTATGAAACTTTGATGAATTGTTGTGAGCATGCGTGGGAAGGTTTATGACAAAAAAAGAGACATTGCAACGCATGCCGGGAGACATGTAGTTTATCACTACATAGTATAAAACAAAGTCGCTGTCGCTGTCTGTCCGTCCCTATGTATGCTTAAATCTTTAAAACTACGCAACGGATTTTGAAGCGTTTTTTTTAAATAGATAGAGTGATTCAAGAGAAAGGTTTATGTGTATAATACATGCATAATATTGCAGAGAAACACGGATAAATTTAGAGGTCTCTAATGTGATGTTGTAAATAAACACATTTTTTTGCGCTTACATTGCAAACGCTGGCTGAACCACACGAGATAAATCAAAATAATGTACACCTTAAAAAGGTCAACAAAAAAGTCCGGTATGGTATATGTCTATCTTTTAAAGATAACCCACAATAACCATGTTTTATCCTTTACATTTTACGGGAAAAAATGGCGTACGTAGTGATTTTAAGCAATACAGCATTAATCCTTTTTCAATTAAGTACCTTAAATACATTGTCCATTTAATATAGATCAATATGTCCCTTTAGAGCATGTAATTTAAATGAATATTTCCGAAGATATTACAGATTTAAAATGAAGGGACATAGCGGTGCGGCGGTACCGGCCCGGCCGGCGGGCGCGTGCGCGCTTCGCTCTACTTAGGAACGGAGCAGCGCGGGTGAAACCGCTGGCGGGTCGCTTTTATAATATACAAAACAAAGTCCCCTGTCGCGTATGTCTGATCGTGATAAACTCAAAAACTACCGGACAGATTTTCATATGGTTTCCACCAATAGACGGAGTGATTCATGAGGAAGGTTTAATTTAGGCTACGACCTAAACCTTTATCATTAAATTAAACGCTTTGCTCTGTTCCTAAAGGGCACACGGCAAAGCGGGTGAAACCGTAGGGTACAATTGGTATTAAACCTCCTGCTGTGATGATTTTGTGTTTGTTCGAGTTGATCTGGGTTACTGGGTACAGCTAGAATTACATAATATCTACTAAAAGCTTTGTTTGACCTATAAATGTTATTACACTGTTTCGATTTATAGGTGAGGTTAAAAGACGTCATGGCAATACGGTTTAGGTCACTTACGTAATTACTAAGCTATGCACTAGATTCCATTGTCAGGTTATCATATATATTTACTACGTACCAGGTAGATTGAAAAAGAACTAGATATGCACTTATTAATTAAATTAGCTTTAATTGTCCCTCATTCTGTGAGAAGACCGGTATCCAGTGTAGGACAATAAGTAGGTCGACGATGATGACCCTGAGAAACAGAAATTTTATCCTGTATATAAATACAATTCCTTGTTTCAGGTGGCGTTATCGGACTTTTACTCGGGCTGCTATTACCCCAACGATATGCTGGTAAGTCCTTATCAAATACCTGCCCATGAATTGTATCCACTAACTGTTATGTTGGAATAATAAAAAGAGTTGTTTTGACGTGAGAGAGCCATGCTTCGGCACGAATGGGCCGCTCAACCGGAGTTATATCACGGCCTCACAGAAAACCGGCGTTAAACAACGCTTACGTTGTGTTTCGCCGAGTGAGTGAGGTTACCGGAGGCCCAATCCCCTTTTAAACGGTCGGCAACGCACTCGTGACTCCTATGGTGTTGCGGGTGTCCATGGGCGGGGTTATCGCTTACCATCAGGTGATCCGTCTGCTCGTGTGCCCTCCTATCCCATAAAAAAAAAGTTAGCGTTAGTAGCGTCAATATCAAGGCTCTCTACCCAGGCGCGGTCCTAGCCAAAGACTTCGGGGGGTCATAGTCAGAGAGTAGGTACTCGTGACTAAGTAGGTTTGTTAATTAAACGTGTACGATTATTCACACCCCGCCCCCCCATGACCACCACTGCCTCTACCAACTAGATAAATGATATTTCTGTAAATCGATCCTTTAAGAGTCCGGCAGACCGACTTTCTCTTACGAACGTAATACCGAAATAAATCGTAATTCAAACACAATTTAATTAAATTATGTTATTATTCGGATTCCGATACCGTTAATCTAGGTTCCTACGTCACCATTTCGTCCAAAATACTTCGCTGGAAATAAATGTAATCGAATGCAATTTTTGATAACTTTACCAAGTTTGGAACGATTTTCCGGTATTTTAATTTCAGTGAAGTAGTAGCAGACGAAATAGAATCTTAGGAACCTAGATTAACAGTATCTAAATCCTAACGATAACATAATTTGATAGAATATTGTCTGGATTACGATTTATTTCGGTATTACGATTTTGTGGGAAATTCAAGCTCCGCCGGACCCTTAGAGCGCAATACAAGTTCTCACTAGCTAAAACATATGCGTAAACATTGACATTACAACTTCTTTGGTGATTTTCAAGTTATAAACCGTTTTTAAACACACAGAACAGGTTCCGGAACAGGTTCTCAATTCGACTAGCTATGTATTACGCGATTTCTTCGCCGATTATCGACATTACGACTTTTATTTTTTAGCCGATAGAATAGAATATACTTACCTTCGAAATGGTTCTATATTAATTATAATAGTGTCAAATCATCTTTGCTGAAGATAAACCCATCGTTTTTGAAGTTGTATCCAACTTCAAAAACGATGGGTTATTTGCCCAAAAAGTTAGTTATATTTTTCTTCCTAACACAGAACTAGAGGTGTGGCCTCGCTCGGAGGAATACAACTGGGACCAGCCTCTGATCCAGGTCAGATCGGAAGACCCGGGCAGCTGGCATGTCTGGTACCGACGCCTCAATGATTTTCTCAAGAGTGAGTACTAACTTCGTATAATCACTAATGGCGCAGTGGCTGAAAGAATGGCTTCCGTACGTGGGTGTGATTCCCAAACAAATATTTTTATGGCCTACAGCTTTGTTCAAGTCTGGGTATTTGTGAGATGGGTTAAATTTTATGTAAAATCCTTAGTGGCAGCGTGGAGTTTGGAGTGGAACTTTGATTCGTTAGAATAAGCTTGCCTCCTTTAACATGGGACCTAAAACATATCAGTGAACTGTAGGTATACCTACCTACATCAGAACATCTCCTATTTGCCCTTCGGACACAGGCAGGGCCGTCTTGGGCTATCCAGAGTTCGTCGGGCATAATAGAGTTTGGGACCCTTTAGTAAGTAAAAATAATGTGAATATTTTATGATTCTATTTTATAGATCCCCAACAAGCCGGGACTTCTTAGCTTATGCAGGAAAAGACGGAACTGGATACAGGCTTGATGGTCTTCTATTGATGCTGTGGTTGATTAGCTAGACAGCTGATGGATAGTGAGGGGCTCTTTATCGCATCTTTAATATTGATAATATAAACTCCGTTGTCACTTCCTAGTTTACGAGACCTCGATACCAGAGAATCCTCCTCGAGCGCCGTGCTCGGTCCACAACCAACGCGATCAGCACCTAAGATCGGATGCCTGCGACATGGCCATGAGGATGTGGGCACCCTGCACCGCTGACAACTTCTATGGCTACGCCTCAGGGAAGCCCTGCATCTTCCTCAGATTGTCCCATGTGAGTTTTTTTAATAGATACTAAGAAGTCAAAGAAATATACAGGCTGCCTGATGCCTGAAGATTGCCTGAGTGGCAGTAGTAGTCTGTCGATGCCAGCAAGAGCAACATTAGTGGTATCATTCGCGAAGACAGTTGCTAGCCTCTTTCGCCCAGTTTTTTAATTTATTTCACTGGCTATACCTATTACTCTTTTAACCGGAACACATAATATGTGTATTAAGCATGATTTGAATAACTTAAGGCCTAGATTCAGGTGCGTAAAAGACAAAAAAAGAAATGCTTTTATATGCACTTCTTTTCGTCAGCTTGTGAACTCTACTAAGTCGTGCTAGGCCAGCGTCTACTATACTTGTATAGTAACTCTTCTTCTTGAGGAAACCCGTACCTAGCAGTGGGATATTACCTACTTATATAGGGTAAAGCTTCTTATCAACAGCTCAAGGACAAATATATGATTATTTTTTTCAGATTCACTACTGGGTACCGGAGCCTTATAACATGACGCAGCCCATTCCACCGGAGATGCCGGAGCATATTAGAGAGGCTATGGTAACATACATAACTATACATTATAACACTTTTTTATCTATATAATGTCATTGCTATATCCCTATAATGATCCTTAGTTTCAAAGCGTAGTGACGAAGCAATCCAGTCTTCATTAAGAATTAAAAAGTGATGACTTAATTTCTGATCCACAGAAGGGTTTTAATTAATGTATCAATCGCGTTAAAAATGTACACAAGATAGAGACTTCTTTGAACTACTAAATGACTAGAAACCTTTCAATTTTAACGAGTAGGATTTTACAATGTTAACTATCTTATAATCTCTAATATTTTTATAATTATAATTATAAATATTTGTATGCCTAATACAGGCAGAATATGGTATGAACTATGCACCATTGGTATATCTGGTACCCGTATTCCGTACAAATAAATATTTTCTTTCTATCTAATTGCATCATACTATCACGCATATTTTTCTTTTATTAGTCCAGTAGAGGTGAAATAATAATTATACAACCACAGTTCACCGGTATGTATTTTGGTCCCATATAATAGGGGGCGAGAGCCTATTGCTATTATCGGGCACAAATCCAGACGCCAAGATGTACTGAGAATTTCATAGAAACAATAACACTCCTTGATCTGGGAATCGAATGCAAGACACCTCAACAGCCGCATAATAAAACGGTATAATCCTCAGATCCACAGGCCCGCCCATCAGTACGGTGACTTTGTGTGGGTGTCTTGCGGCGGGGAGTTCAGCGCGGACAAGGAGAACATAGGCCCAATACAGTACATCCCGGCCGGGTTTCCTCCAGGGTTCCCACTGAGCCGGTTGCACACCGCCGACCGCATCCCGTACTCGGCCAGGAACTTGCCCGACCAGGTCCCAGGACCCCTTGTCGCTGTGTACTTCGAGAACCCTCGACGTAAGCATTTTTTACCAATATTGATTTATTCAAGTTTATTCTTTGTTACTGAAACAGTACGACGGGTTAGTGCGCTCTCTTGGACTTGGGGATTTCAAAGAGTAAGGTGTTCAGTGATCTAGACTACGAAAGCACAGCTTATGTATTGGCAATGACTGTTTTTGTGGCAGCCACCTTGCTGAGACGCCACATTCAGAAATACATAAGTATTTCTCACATTATACATAAGCTCCATTGAGCTTTTTAAACTTACGGTTTTATACTTAGTTCTGTCTTAATAATTTTATCACGATCGGAGGGATCAGTTTTACCTTATGATATAGGTATTGCCCAGTAATGGGGTTATTGGGTTCCTAGGGGTCTAGACTGGAAGCCGATCCCAATATAGTTGACCAGTCTAGGATGATGATTAGGTAATTTTCGTATTTTTTTTTTAAATAACATTGCCCCACACTAGGATTTTCTCCTGTATCGTGGGTGCGTTTACAAACACAAATTCTCACATACACAAACGCCCAGACATGGAACAACTATCTGTAGATCATACAAATATTTGCTCCGTGTGGGGATCGAACCCAAAATTAATTAAAGTAATTGTTAGTACTAGGTACTCCTTACAAAGTACCTAAATTAATAAGTCCTAATAACCTTGTTATATTCTAGGTGGAGTCGTGATTAATGTAGAATGCCGGATCTGGGCCCGGAACATCTATTATGATCCCAAGAGCCGCTACGGACGAGCCCGGTTCGAGTTGAATGTGGAATAAACTGGCAACACAGTCTGCAATAATAAATACCTACTTAATCAATTTTTTTGACATTTAATTGAATAACTAAGAAGGCATTTTTTTTCGAAATAGAAATAAATTTATCTCGTGTTAAGTAAGTACCTACCTGCACCTTCTGGAATGAAGGTTAGAGGTGCACTTTTTAACATAAAATAAATGATAAAAAATATTTTGTTTGGTGGTAGGACCTCTCTGAGTCTGTCTGGTTAGCGACCACCCTTACGTCGGTAGTCTGGCGTAAAGTACCGCGGTGTGTGTTTCGATCTTTGCGCGTAAGAGCCAGTTCCCCCTCGGTTGCTGCGGCTCTGGCAGTCTGCAGTCCGTAGGGGCTTTTAAAGCTCGGCAACGCATTTGCAACTCCTCTGATGTTGCAGGTGTCCATGGGCGGCGATGACTACTTACCATCAAGTGACTCGTCTGCTCGTTTGCCGACTTAATAAAAAAATATATATAAATATGTTACACTTATTTAAAAATGATTTTCTTGATCCCTTCCAATTACTGTTATAATGTTTGATATATTAATTAAAATAGCGAATAGATATTTTTTATTAAAAAAGATCAATTACTTAGGATGTAGGTAACTTATAGAAATAAATGTTGATGTTGTCTTTTTTCGCCCGCCTGCGGTTTCACCCGCGTTGCTCCGCTCCTATTTGTCGTAGAGTGATGATAGCCTATAACCTTCCTCGATAAATGGATTATCCAACACAAAAAGATTTTTTCAATTCCAACCAGTAAATCCTGAGATTAGCACGTTCGAACAAACAAACTAACAAACTCTTCAGCTTTATAATATTAGTATAGATTACGTGCATTAGGTACCTACCTACATTATTATTAATAATATATTTAATGTTAATGATTTTATAAAGTTACGGTTTAAAAATGTCTTCAAAACTATATTCATTTTGAAGCAAACGTATAACAATGATCATATATTTATACTTCACTTAAGTAATAAAATAATTGTACTTATTTATTATTAAAAAAAACTACCTCTATTCATATAAAAAGGCCAAATTGCTAATACCTTTTGTACCTGTGCTAAAATTAATACCTAATTCAATTGAGATGGATTATTTATTATTAAGGTATTAACTATTCCCATAAAACGATGATCTCTGTCTTTTCATTAATTGTGTGACTGTTTATGATTTGTAAATATTAAAAATGTTAAGTTTATGAGGTACTACTTTAGTGTACCTACCTATATCTTGTGAATTATGATATTACCTTATGAATAAATATATATAAAAATTTATGTACGTTATAATAAATACTAGCGGTCCTGGCACACGTTGTCTTACCCTGTATCATCATCTTCCTGTCCTTGTCCCAATTTATTTGTGCTCAGAGCAGCATCTCGGTTTCTTCCATTCATCCCAGTCAGCCATCACCTCAATCATTTACTCGTAGAACCATCCAGGGACCCTTTTAAACAAACACGAAAAAAAAAACAAAATCACACCATCAGTGTTTATAGAGTTGGGACGATGCACACTGGCCTTACCGAAACAGAAAATAACGCCATATTTATTTGTGGCCGTTTTATTTCTGTCAAATCTGTCAATCCGTTCCTGATACAAAATGTATAACAACATAACATACCATCACGCCTGTATTCCCCGAAGGGTTAGGCAGAGGCGTACTTAATGTACACCCACAGTTCGCCGGTATGTTTAAGTCCCATGTTATAGGGGGCGAGCCTATAGCCATTAACCGGGCACAAATCCAGACTCCGAACTGCTACTGAGAATTTCATAGAAAAACCCAATAACACTTTGCTCGACCTGGGGATCGAACCCAGGACCTCTAGTGTAGCAGTCGCACTTGGGACCACTAGACTAATGAGGCAGTCATACATTCTCGTATTTTCTCATACATTCTCTCTCTCAAATGTATGAGAAAATAAATTTACTTCATAATGTTCCTTTTCGTGATATTTCGATGTTTTAATAGTTATTCTGCTATTCGGGGAAGAGACAAATCCAATAAACCAAAGAACATAAATAAATTGGTTCAGCCGTTCCGAGTTATAAGTGTTGTAACAAACCCGACTTTGTTTTATTTAAATAGATTTAATTAATAATGACCTTTGTTATGGGATAGGCCCTCCTATCCCAAAGAGCAGACAGATCGCCTGATGGTAAGCGATTACCGCCGCCCATGGACACCCGCAACACCAGAGGAGTCACGAGTGCGTTGCCGACCTTTTAAAAGGGAATTGGGCCTCCGGTAACCTCACTCACTCGGCGAAACACAACGTAAGCGTAATTAAACGCCGGGTTTCTGTGAAGCCGTGGTATCACTCCGGTCCAGCCGGCCCAGTCATACCGAAGCAAGACTCGAACGTAAAAGCAATGTGTGTGACCTTGCAAATCCCCCAGGATTGGGGAGCGCGGCAATTTTAAATGATTCAGTCCCAACTATAGATGGGTTTCCACCCAGGCATTTTGAGCGAGAAAAATAAATACCCTGGCATAAACCCATCTCTAGTCCCAACTGAATCATTTAAAATTGCCGCGCTTAGTGTTGTAAAGTTGCTTGGACTGATGACTATTATTATGTTGTCATATTGGCTAACCTAAGTAATTAAACGATGTTAGTAGCCTAATAAATTAAAATAAAATGGAAAAAAATAATAAAATTTTTCAAAATATTATAAAACTGCCTGCTACTTTTTTTACAATCTACCGGCACCAGTGTGGCCAGTATAAGATTTTTAATAAATTCGTAAAAGCCTTCACTATGGTAAATTTACGATTTCAACGAATATTATTAGATGGTGGATATTCCAAAAATCCGTACGAAACGCTCTAAGTCCACTTTTATCACGCGTACCGCTGAAATGTGGAACACGCTTCCCAACTGGGTCTTCACCGATAGATATATTCTGGGTGGAGATTAAAGATGATCGTAGATCGCAGTGTCCCTTTTAACATGGACGAATTGTGGTCACGTATAAAAGAATCAAAAATTTAAAAAAATCCTTCAAAAAATAAAATATTCGGAATTCCTGATGTGTGATTGTGATTGTGTGATTCTATTTATTTTAGAAATAAAGTAAAATAATAGTAGAAATCTGTGAGAAGTGGCAACCCAGCTCAGCTGTCTTTACTTGACATTCCGTATCCGTGGACGTTTCTCCAACCGCAACCGGATTAACGTCGTATCACTTATTTGTACCGCATTTTTAATTGTGGAGTAATTCGTGCACAGTTTTAAATCATAGCATCGTGACCCATTAAAGATGTCTCGTTTAAGGATTTGTTTGTTGTTGGCGGTATTATGCAGTTGCTCTCAGTACGGTGAGTGGTATTTCGTGAAACTATTTATGTTGCAATAAGTTCTTTGTTGCTTTTTATCGTCATGTCGGCCCGAGTGTACGGCTCGAGCGCTTTGTTGTCATGATTGGGCGTTATTTGCGCAATTAGTGACAAAAAAGAGCTCGATTCTGCACTACCATCGTTCGTGAGATTCTAGAAAAATGTACCCACTATTTCTCATTGTAAGAACTAATTGGATTAAATTTGTGCGTCTCACGGGTTTTTAACGTAATTATAAAATTAGACTAATAAATTATAGAATCATTATGTATCTCTCGGCCATTATCTTTTTAATATCTGCTCTGTATACCTACTTTTATAATTTCCTCAAATATAAATGAAGGACACTGCTCATTAATACCAGTATTATTTAAGTGAATATATTAACCTTTACAGGAAAATATAAAATAAAAAACTTAAAAGTATAATGCACCTTACAAAATGAACAATAAGTAAAAGAAGTTATTTTATTTGACCCACTTTTGTGCATTTTTTTAAATGAGAACTCAAGCTTAATTCTAATTCTTAGAAATACTTCAATTTTGCAGTCTTACGGCGCCTACTCTGTGACCCAAATTTCTAACTTTAGCATCTTGAAGGTAGGTTAGATAAAAAAAGAATACCTCTCAATATTACATAGTAATTCTGGCTCAAATCATAAGGATATGATTAATTTATCTCTTTAGCATTCTGTTTATCATCTGTAAAACATCTTCAGCTGGCTCCAGTCTTCTACTACTAAAATCATCCATATTCTGACTTATTACATCTGTCACCTTTGACCTTTGCCAAAGTATCCACTTACTGAATGTGATAATTAGAGATCACTACAGACCATATCAAAGGGGAGAGGTTTGCCCAATAATGACACCTTATGGGATAAAAAACTGCAGTGACTATCCTATGCACGGAACATTAAATAGGTGGAATTAGCATAATGCCTATTTTGTATGAAAACCAGTGTTGCCAAACTCACACATTTACGTCTTACACACACTATTGTAACTGGATTATGACTGGTCAAAAATAACAATCACGATCAGATTTAACACACTAAACTATTTGCATTGAATTCAACCTTATAACAATTGCACATAATTCACATTACCAAATAGGTCTATAACCTTTTACGACTATTTTCTTTTGGAGTTAAAATCGATTTCAATACGATGAAGTACCGCTACTCCACGCTAGATGGCATTTATAACAATTTTTTTCGAATAAAACTCTATAGTGCTTGTTATAAGAGAAGATTTTGAATGACAAATAGTGACGAAACGTATACCGACAATAGTGATGTGTCCATATAATACATTCTTGTGAACTTATCGATAAAGATACTACGAAATAAGTGAAGATATAATGTTAAAGTAAATACCAAACATCGTTTCTGGTTTACTACGTGTTGTTATTATATTATTATTATGTATTACTAACGTTGTTAAATAGTGCGTCGTAAAATTTTATGAGATATCAGCTACATAGCAAGCAAATTAAACTGCCTCATTAGTCTAGTGGTTCCAAGTGCGACTTCTAAGCTAGATGCTGGGTTTGATTCCCAGGCCGAGCAGTGTTATTGGGTGTTGGTGTGAAATTCTCAGTATCAGCTCGGATCGATTTGACCTGTGCCCAGTCAAAGTTGATAAGCTCGCCCCCCTATTATTATTATAGGACCTAAACATACCGTTAAATAGCATTCGACTTGAACAATATCAACATAATTATTTATATTTCTATAAATTATTTAACTTAAAAAAATATATCAACTGAAATAATTGATTACCGGTTTTCAATACATATTCCATCACGCCTGCATTCCTCGAAGAGTTGAGTTGAAAGTTCCACAGTTCGCCGGTATGTTTAGGTCCCATGTAACAGGGGGGCGAGCCTATTGCCATTAACCGGTAACAAATCCAGACTGTGCTGTTACTGAGAATTTCATAGAAAAATCCAATAACCCTGCTCGACCTGGGGATCGAACCCAGGACCTCTAGCGTAGCAGTCGTCGCGCTTGTATATGAGGCGGTCAATAAATTATGATATAATATGAATAATTACACAAATAATCATATTTTTCATAATGATACCTAGGTATTTTAATTGGAAAGTACATGAAGTAGTAGAGTACCTAACATTCATTTGTGATAGTATTTTTACTCGACTATCAATAAAGGAAGAGTGATGACTTACGGTCGATTTCTATATCCTATCTGTCAGTAGATTTGCTTACTAGAGATAGGATTTTGACAGTAGCTGTATGGACCTTATGTCAAAATTCTATCTCTAGTAAGCACATCTAATTATATTAGTATTTTGGATTCTAAAATAGTTTTAGCTCCGTAATTCATACTGACTTTTGAGACGGTTACGTGAATATTAGATATATTATAATAACGCACTTTACGAATTCTATCGCTTTATATTCTTTTTTTTACAGTAACAAAATCCCTATATCATGTTTACGAGATTAAAAATTTGCATCACAGGCTAAATTTTTCTTAGTATACTCGAAAGTAATATAGGTAATTTTAAAAACGAAAAATAGTCGATAACATTTTATCGATATTGCATGCACTAATTGAATAGCGGCATCAATTTGGTTAGGTAAGTAAACATTCTAGAACAATTGATTGCCAGTAAAAGAAAATCAACTCTATTTCTATAGGAAGAGGGATAACTTTAGATTGTCATTTTTGTGCTATGTTTGGCGGAAGAAAATTCAAACTTATTTTATCATTTTATTGTAATAAACTGAAAATAATACTTCCCGATGATACGAAATCCCTTCATGTGATAGATTTTTACCCCAGCTATGGTTTTTGTATTCTTAAATGGCACAAAAGGGCCTTTTATTATTTTTTTTAGATTTTTTAAAGTTTTCGACGCATGTTTGCGCGTTTGCTATCTACGAACGCGACTGAGAGCACTTTATACAGCAAGTGAGTACATCGTACCAGACTAGTGGAAACAAGGTTACGCCCACTTACTGCTTCTAGGTACTTCTTTGTTCTGTGATCCTATGCTTTGCTTTCCAGTGTGTGGTTGCATTTTTAGGATTATTTAATTCTTAACAGGGCTCAAACAGGTTTATTGTGGTAGGTAGGTATTGCCTGGCTATTGCAATATCACAACTTCTTGAATCTAATTAAAAACTATCATTTTGTAATTTTACATTGCATGATAGGCTTACGCTTGACCGCCAGTTCGCCTGATGTTAAATGTTACCTAATACTACCTTAAAGATGTAAATTCAGAATGTGAAGGAAAATTTTGATCTGGCGGGTGGGACTCACAGGGGATTAGTGGTCATAGTGTCTGGTGTATCTAACTAAAAGACACAGGTTTGAATCCTGCCCACAGTCAAATATTTCCTTCACCATAATAACTTTTTAAAAACTTCATGTATATCTATCACAATAATTAAGCATTAGGAAGGAAATTATTTAAATTTGCGACAAACAATCATATCTATTATGGTACCCACATAGTGGGCGGTTATCTGCAACTCGACAACAAGCACATATTCTGTGTAAATCTAAACCATTTACATTAAACCTTTATGAAATTTGGTAGCTGATAAACTTAAATAAAAATACTTATTACGGATTTTATCACATTATATTGATATCAATTACCACTAGACTAACAACTGCCTTATTAGTCTAGTGACTGCTACGCTAGAGGTCTTTGGTTCAATTCCCAGGTCATGCAAAGTGTTGTTATTGGATTTTAAAAATGGTTATGAAATTCTCAGTAGCAGCTTGGCTATGGGTTTTTGTACCCAGTTAATGGCAATAGGCTCTTTCCCTATTACTTACATCAGACCTAAACATACTGGCGAACTGTGAGTGAACATTAGTATGCCTCTGCCTGACCCTTCGGGGAATATAGGTGTGATGGTATGTTAGTTTATAATAAACTAGCGACCCGCCCGCGGTTTCACCCGCGGTGCCCCATTCCTAAGAGCCGTAGCGTAATGTTAAATAGCTTAAAACCTTCCTCTTGAATCACTCTATCTATTAAAAAAAAACTGCTTCAAAATCCGTTGCATAGTTTTAAAGATTTAAGCATACATAGGGACGGACAGACAGTGACTTTGTTTTATACTATGTAGTGATATTGATATAATTTAATTCATTACATTTCGGATCTTTTACAGCATCCATGGTCACAGGTAGTCTTAGCTAGTATGCATATCTTAAATGTTAAAATTTACAGCTAAGTACTTAACATTTTTGATAATTTTCAGCAATCCGATTCATGTAGAATACTCACCATGTCCTTTGGTCTTGCAATTTTGGTCTTAAATTTAGATTGAATGGTATCTATAATGGAATCCCAAGTGATAAAATCTGTATAAAGCAGTTTTATTTCAATGTCTAAGCAATGACTCGGCAGGGGATGACATTATAATGTACCAAAAGTGAAAGCAAACTATACCATACATAACAATTGTATTTCCCCATAGGCTTAGGCAGTCCTGTACTAATATGCATCCACAGTCTGACGGTATGTTTAGGTTCCAGGTAATAGGGGGCACGCCCTTTGCCATAATTTGTTTGAATTAGGGTAAATTTTAATTGAAATACCAACTACCCACTGTGCAACTATATTGTGTTTTGACTGAATACTATATTTAATGCCAACAAAATGAATCATTTGAACAGTTGGTAGCTTGTGTTTATACGTAACTTTTTGCTTCCCTGATCCAAAAAATCACTTCAGTAATAGTAAAAATGTTTTAGAAAAAAAAGACGAAATCAACATAGGTACTATGAATAAACACCATTTAATAGAAGGAATTTCATATTTGTACTTGGTTTCCTAGTTTGGGGAACAGTGACAATTAAGCATGTAAACTGATATCACCAATTTTTTTGTGCATTCAGGTCTTGGTGACTCGATAACGACACCGAAAACTATTGTCATACCCGTGGAACCTCACAACCTTCAGGTATTGGAGAAAGTTACCACTTTTATACCTGAGACTACAGAGCCAGCGCCGACGACTACAGAGTCGTCACCGGCACCGACCACAACTTCCAAGCCAACTCCTAAACCAACGCCAGCGCCAACACCAGCGCCGACTCCAGCGCCAACGCCAAAGCCAACGCCTACGCCCACACCAGCTCCTGCGCCAACGCCAGCGCCTGCCCCGGCCCCCGTGCCCGCCCCAGACCAGGGCACATGGTCATTCACGGATGCCAAGACCAATGTCACCTGCATCGTAGCCCAGTTTGCAGCGCAATTGAATGTCACATACACAAAGGCTGTTAATAATGGTAAGTGATTATAATATTTTTCTATAATTGCGTCCATCGTAAATCTGGGACTGATTATTATCACTATGGACACGTATTATTACTGCAATATAGACCTTATTCCCTTGCAAGAGATTCGCATGTATTTCATAAACAAAATTGTATGTAAAAACGTAGGTATTTTCACCTTCTTCTAGGACTGTTTTTACTATATTCAGAACATTTTCTATGGAAGTGTTAGGTCATGATCTCCACCGCTTCTGTTGAGCTTTTTCGAAGCGGTTGGAATGGAGAGAAAAACGCCGTGCGTGATGGAGCCCCGAATCATATTTAGAACAGGTTGATAAGATTATAGCTTACGCATAAACTTATGCACTGAAAAACACGTTAATGTAGGTTGTTCAGTAAAGGCCGATTTGTTATCAAATAATTTGATCGATTGTATCGGCTGGCGACCCCTCAATTCGATAAAACTTGTAAAAGAAACAAAATACTTATCGTTCTTTTTAGCAGACGATATAGGTAACTCTTGAACGCTTTTGGCACAGAAATTGATCAAGTGGGTGGGACACACCATAAGACCCCAGACAGATTTAAACTGATCCTAGCTATAACCCTGTAGGAGCCCGAGGCGCAAAACAAATAAAATTTTAATTTGGAGGTCTCGGCGAGCATTTAATTTCCACTTTAACTTTAAAAATACTAGTCATTTTAACACGTTGTTTTAGATAACAGCTTTAGATACGAAGTGTATGCATTACAAATTTATTTTTTAAATAGATAAACACGTCTTTGTGACGTCACTTATCGTGCTTCATACTTCCATGTTAAATGTAGGCGCATGCTTGTGGTCAGGGTGGCGGACGTATCGAAACAATGAAAAACATTGGTCAGCAGGCTATGACGAATATTAATTCGCTAATAATAACTCGAATTTGCAACTTATTTTTCAGCTGTATTAGTCATTAGAGCTTCGAACGAAAACGATTTTTGTTTATAAACTGGTTTAATCAAGCCATATTAGTGCAGTAGGCAGTAGTTTCAAAATCATCAGCTCATTAGTTACACAGGATAATAATGTACAGTCGCCAACACATCAAGTTACCACATGCAAACCAATGGATAATAAACTATTGTTTGGAGATTAAATTGGAAATAGTTTTTTTTATACCACTAACGTGGCAAACAAGCATACGGCCTGCCTGATGGTAAACGGTTACCGTAGCCTATGGACGCTTGCAACACCAGGGGTATCACTCGTGCGTTGCCGACCCTGTAAATCAAGGAGGAATAGTTGTGCTGGCAGCATAGGAGACAATGCGTGATGCTTATCCTATCTGCCAACGCAACGCTTCCTCGCGGGGCTCAGGCGACCTTGCTGACTTGTTAGGAACACAACATAACACGGAGCTATGTTGTGTTACTAACGGTCCTTCTTCTATTGAATAATTTTTTTCCCGTTTCAGGGACAAAGAGTATTTGCTTCAATTGCATGATCAACCCTGTTTTTACTTTACATCAAGCAAGACTTGCGTCAATCGTAGTCTAAAAACCTGAAAGCCACTCAAAAAAAAGTATGATTTCGTTAATTCGTACTGTCTCAATTCTTTACTGAATGATGTTTGCTGCTTTTCTAACCTTATGTTACTTTTAATCCTTCTTATGAGCTAAATGGAAAAGTTGGTGAATACGTACCCCATTTAATCTGAATTTAAGTAGGTACTATAACATGATACGGGCACTGTTATCTTCAATTTGATTATATAGATCTTTTCTAACTTTAATTTAGATGACTGTTTTTGTCAAACTTATGTATTATTTGATTTCCACACTCTATCCCAAATGGTTCCTACTTCCTAGTTTATACATATGTATTTATGACCCTGTTCTGTTTTAACCTAAGAGATTTCTTCCGTGATTGCATTTTTATACCTTCCAATCTTCAGTCGGAAGAATGACGGTTCCGGGTTTAAAGACCTGCATTTTTTGCACATGTAATTCTTGTAGGGTCATTGCAATTGAAGCTACGGATAATCCAAGGCGCAGCGTGCGCTTGCGTCGTCGTGATTTTGATTCTTGTATTGGAATAAATATATATTGTTATAATATACCTTTACCATTTATGACGTTTTTGATGAATATGTACACGTATTTTTTAATTTCTGTGCAGTTCACTTGCACAGTTGGTTCGAACTTGAGACCTTTGACTAGGCCGTCCAACGGTCATACCACTAGGCTATCACTGCTTTTGGCTTGGCTTGGACTTTGTTTAGTACCTATATTTTTTAAGTAACAAAATTAATGAACAATATGGTGATAATTTCTACATTTCGCGATAATATTTCTCGTTTATTATACCATTAATGTATACCTTCATAATGAATGGTTGTGACCTTAATTAAATTTGTTAAGAGCCGCTCAGCCAATGGCTTAGCAGAGATAACGATGTAATTATATTTATTAGAAACATTTTATCCTTTGACTGCCTCATTAGCCTGAGCGCGACCGCAACGCTAGAGGTCCTGAGTTCGATCCCCAGGTCGAGCAAAGTGTTATTGGGTTTTTCTATGAAGTTGTCAGTAACAACTCGGAGTCTGGATTTGTGCCCCGTTAACGGCAATAGGCTCGCACATGGAGCCTAAACATACCGGCGAACTGTGGGTGTACATTAGTATAGCTCTGCCTACCCCTTTCGGGAATACAGGCGTGATGGTATGCTACGTTGTGGTTATCCATTAAATATTAATTAACATTCTACTTCTATACTTCTAAACAGTCAGATTCATAAATTTATGAAAAAGCTTTTATTTACATACTTAATAATATTAAGTTTGATTTATTATAGTAAGTAAAAGAAATAATAACTCAACATTTTTATTACTTACTAGCTTTTGCCAGCGACTTCGTCCGCGTGGAATAGTTACTTTGTTCCCTAGTTCTTCGCCCGCGGTTTCACCTTTGTTGCCCCGTTCCTAAGGGTTGTAGCGTGATGTTTTATAGCTGAAACCTTTCTCATGAATCACTCATTTTCCCAACATTTCCCTTCACTGCTCTGCTCCTATTGATCGTAGCGTGATGAAAAGTATACTATAACCTGCCCAGGAGTATGAAGAACAATTGTACCAAGTTTCGTTGAAATCCGTCGAGTGGTTTTTGTTTCTATAACGAACATACAGACAGACAGACAAAAATTTTACTGATTGCATTTTTGGCGTCAGTATCGATCACTAATCACCCGCTGATAGTTATTTTGGAAATATATTTCATGTACAGAATTGACCTCTCTACAGATTTATTATAAGTATAGATTTCTTAATGTTTATCTTTTTTATGTTTATATTTTTGCATAATTAATTACCTAATAGTACTTACTTTTAGCTAGTGTGAAATTAAGAGCAAAATTCTGGCACTTTGTTTTCAAAAATTTAACTCACTCTAGTCATGTCTTTATTCCAGTTTTAGAAACATTTGACAGTTTTACTAAATCACTATTTATTATAGTCGAAAAAAAATTAAACCACTATAGAACATAGTTATTAGCTATTTAAGCCATGCTAGCTTCTGGCTGCGACTACGCCTGCGTGGACCTCAGAATTGAATCCGACCTAGATAAAAAACCTATGTGCTAATCCAGATTATAATCTATCTCTACAGACTCTCTATAACCCAGACTATATATATTTTCGTTCAAATCCGTTCAGCCATTCTGATGTGATTGAGTAATAGACATCCATACATCCTCACAAACTAGCGTTTTAGTAGTAGGATTTAGTTATAAATATCGAAAGTGTTTTATCCGTCTTTATTGTATAGTAACACGGAATCTAGTCTCATATGTATCGCCGAATTGTTTATGACCAATTTATTAGTGACAAGTTCCTTATTTCCTTTACACAACTTGATCATTAAACGACTATTGTGAATTAAATTAACTCAAATACAAAGACTTAAAGGCTTTCAAATCAAATATTATGGCGTTATCTAATCATGTCTGCATTTCTGAGAGTTTTTAATGTACACGCATGTCGTATTTACGTGAAAAACGATATAAATAATATATTTTTGGCTGTCATATTTTAAAAACTGTATTTTAATAAGTGTCTAGTCTAGTGGTCCCAAGAGCGAGTGCTAAACTAGAGGCCCTGGGTTCGATTCCCAGGTCGATTAAAGTATAATTGGGATTTTCTATGAAATCCTCAGTAGCAGCTCGGAAGTTTGGGATTTGTGCCCGGTTAATCGCAATAGGGGGCGACCCTATAATAACCAATATAACCGTTGCAACCAGCCGAACAGCCCAAATAAGTTATTTTAGTGAAGGAAAAATTAAATGCGGGCAGAAAAAATAATTAAGGGTACACTAAATAAATGTACAAAATAATTGTATCCTTTGTATGAACTATTGGTGTGTGCTTTGTTGGTTGTCCTTAAGTAAATAAAATAAATAATAAAAAAAAACTTCGGCAGGTAGCTTATTCCACAGCCTGTGGGGTACTGTATTTTTGTTAAGGTCAAAGGATCCGTTTACTTTTCCAAGTACAAGTACATTTTGTTTATTTTTTCAGTAAATAAGGTAAAGTTTATTCAATGGAATAAGGCGCTTATATCAATTCAATAAATATACCAATTACTAAACAAATATTATTGATAGCGCGGTGACGCATGCGAACGCCCCTTGCATTCGCTCAATGATAACTGTCAATGGCGCTTTGTTGTGGAATATACTGTAAATGTAGTTACATATACCTACACATTTTGTATAATCGGTGTTCCTACATAGTATCTGTGCTGACTGGCTCTACCTATTGCCATTTTTTTTTCATTCTACACTATGTTAAAAAAGACCCTGTCCGATCCGAAAGGGCCATATAGGTATCCCAATCACATCACGAAATATTAAATATTCATAAAAGTATACTAATTAAGAAAATTCAAGGGTAATTGTCCTGTCAGGGTCGCGGCGAAGGCCCCGAATTCCATTAAGGCAAGGGAAGGCAAAAGATACTACCTTGTTTTCTGAGATGGTAGAACTCTGTTTTTCCAAATATTCCACCGAAAAGCAATAATTTTCTTTATTAAAAACGATGCTCCACAGTAGGATTTTATCGGAGAAAATCCTACTGTGGGGCTTTTACAAACACAAACGCCCAGACCCGGAACAGTTACCTGTAGATCATACCAATATTTGCCCCGTGAGGGGATCGAACCACAACACGTGGCGCAGAAGCTGATCGCTCAGCCGCTGCGCTAAACGTGTTGTCAAAAATGTGTTAAAGTTGTGTTCGAGTTTGAATGGTATTGCCAGTGAAATAACTGGGCAGACTTAACAACTGAGGCCTCGAGATAACAACCGGCGAGTGATACCATAGGTATACTCGTTTATTACCCCGCGTTGCCCCATTCCTAAGAGTCGTAGCATAATGTTAAATAGCTTAAATCCTTCTAAGATAGAGCGATTACTCTATCTATTAAAAAACCGCTTCAAAATCCGTTGCGTAGTTTTAAAGATTTAAGCATACATAGGGACGGACAGACAGCGACAGCGACTTTGTTTTATACTATGTAGTGATAACTACTAGCGTCCATAGACTGCGGTTGCCACGTACCATCAAGCGGCCGGTATGCTTGTTTGTCAACTTTTTATAATAATAATAAAAAAATATAGGAGTCGGAGTCTATTCAATTCATATTTTGATAGAATTTTGCTAAATTAACCTAATCTATTCGTGATCATCATCATTATCAACCGAAGGACGTCCAGTGCTCGGGATAATAAATATACCACGTTTACTTATTTTTATTCAAAGAAGCACAAATACTTTTAAGATGATTAAGATAAAATAAATCGCATCATGATCGCATCATAAACAAAACTGGTTCAAGGCATAAATGGACCATGTAGTGGTCAAATTCAATCAAAGACTCGTTTCCACAGCAAAATGTTTATGCTAATGTGGGACCAACTTATGTAATTGTTTAAACAAATGGAAATATTATACATAACTTGTAATAACGGTGTCGTGTTTTTGCCATCATTCTTGAATGTTTAACCAAACAATAGAATGTTTATGTTAGGTACATTAAGTTATAATATTTTCTAGTTTCTATATCCATTTTTAAATAGACGAATACCTTTTGTATTAGATATTTGCATACTATTAACAATCCTACTGTGATTTATAAATTGACAACCTATCCATTGAACCCCATGTCTTCAAATAAACCCACGTCTTATAAGAAATGCCGGCATCACCTAGTTTTATTTAAAAAAGATAACGCAAAGTTGATTCAATGCAAATAATAAATATTATCCTACAGTGTATATTATTCAGACTTGGCAAAAATCGAGACAGCTCTGTTATTAAACACCAAACATTTACTTAATAAACAAAAAAAAAATCAACAAAAGTGGTTCAGCTGTTTAGGCGTGAAAACGTTACAGATAGAGTTATATTCGCATTTAAAATATTATTGTGGCTTGAGGACTAGTATAGGTACTAGATAGGTATATGAATGAATATTGTAAAACATTTATTTTATTTTTCTTAAACCGCAAGCAACGAAGACTGATTGCTTATACAATAACTAAAGTAATCGACGGTAGACGTGCCTACCTACTGCGTTATCAGTCACGTCCGATAGGTGCATACGTGATAGTAGCGTGTTCCTATGTAATCTTTAGTAAATAGTGCCTGGACACTGAGGGAAATATAGTGCAAGCTGTAACACCTACTTTACATGTTGGCTCCAACGATTCCACCAACGTTGGAGGTTTGAATCAGGCTATGTGAGTGTTGGCGGCAAACCCATTTTACTGATCCACATGTTGGCCGAATAGCATTGACGCTAACACCAACGTGTGGAACCTGCCTAATTATACTAATTGACAGTTGCCTTTAGAAAGTCATTTTTGGCGCGAGAAAAGAAACTTTCCTGTTGGTAACATGTGCGCGACGATATTATCTTGTCGTCCCGTGCCCAGACAATGGCTAGACAAGAGATAGTGTGATGAAAAATAAGCGCCGTCTACGAGTCCACTTTATCGTTTACAGTCTAAACTTTGGACTGTCAATCCGTGATGCTGGTGTGGCTTGGTTGGCTTGCCTTCCTTATATTTCACCTCTTGACATCAGTGTCAGTAAACTTATAGGATCTAAATATGAATTTAATCTAGAGGAATTGCTCAACATGGCATTTTAGCTCCCCAGCCAATACGAAAAGTATGCATTAATCCAACTTCACAATAATGCTGTACTTATGACATTCTAATTAAAATTACGAAGAACTGGTTTCCAATTGTTACATTCTCAGCTCGATATTCGGTTCTGTGAAAAAGGTGAGATGTTAAACATCTCGGCGACATACCTGCGCGTGATTCAGACAGGTGACTCATTACGGTACTAAGTTCTATACTTCATGTAGATGTATGCATACCACACAGATATTCACAGAAGGTCCAGTGCATAATGATGCATGTCTTCTTACTTTTAATTCAGTGACTGAATCTTCAGTAAGAAGAAATTTTACACATAGGCAGTCCTAGGTGTATGATCTTGATGATCTTAACTTTAATTCAGTATTATAAATGTAAAGAGAAAACGTTTTGTCATATCAATTTATATACTGTCTCCTTTCAGAATGAGTAGAGTATGACTAGGTTGGCAATCTTCGCATGTAATCGAGAAACTTACACATAGATTTTATTATTGTAATTTTAAACGCTACAACGTTTTGGTGTAACTGTAAAGTTGTATGTGTATACTTGTAAATAAATAAATAAATAGATATGTAGATCAACGGTATGTTTTTAGAACCCATGAACCGGACACCAATCCGATATTCGATTAAGAATTTAATAGAAAAACTCTAATAACACTGCTCGACTTAAACTGCCAGCTCAGTACCGTGTTTGCCAACTAGCGTAATGATGCAGTTAATAATATATTTATAAATGGGAAAGTAACTGCCTGTTTGTTACGTTGTCACGCCTAAACCGCTTCGCCAATTTTGATGAATAATATAGAGATAGACTGGAATTTGGAGAAGGACATAGGCTGCCTTTAGTCTCAAAAAGTCCTCCAGATTTCGAGTGAAACCAGCAACAGCTAGTAACTTATACTTTAATAATATTAGTTATCACCAGGGGGCAATGAAGCCAATGTTTGCTCGATGTGTAGCCCTGTGCCAAGAAATCATTTTAGCCACCCTGATAACAATTCCACTGAATCACAATTTTATACAGATTTCCTGTGCATGAATTTGCTATCGCGTGTTCTATGAAACGAGCCTTTTGTGCATTCATTGTTGTGTGTGCATACTGTGTCGAACGAAACGCGGCCGCACATGTGTGGTGTTAAGTAGCGAGGTATTGTATACAAGATAGGCGCGTGTGACTGGCTTGGCACTGTTGAATTATGTTGCTAGGCTACGCTGACGATAAAGTAACAGTAAAAACAAAATGAACAAGCTTGCTTTTTTAAACGATGCCTCCCGCAATAGGAAACGATCCCAATGTCGTGGGGGATATCACAAACATACAATTAATGGACAGACAGTACGCCCAGACTGGAAAAAAAATATTCGTGGATATTTGCCTCGGGTAGGAATCGAACTCACGGTGAAGCCCTTAACTGCTACACTAAACGCGCTGTCAAGCTGGATAATGAAATAATAATTTATTTATTGCAAGGAAGATTTACAGACAAATAACTTCAGAAACATCGAGATACATAAATAATAATCCAGTGCCTATTCAAAAATCTCTTCTCATCTTTTTTACGTGGGAGAGCCATGCTTTGGCAGGAATGGGCCGGCTCGACCGGAGTGATACCACGGCCTCACAGAAAACCGGCGTTAAACAACGCTTACGTTGTGTTTCGCCGAGTGAGTAAGGTTACCGGAGGTTTTATTCCCTTTTAAATGGTCGTCAACGCACTTGTGACTCCTATGGTGATGCGGGTGTGCATGGGCGGCGGTAATCGTTTACCATCAGGCGATCCGTCTGCTCATTTGCCCTCCTATCCTATATAAAAAAAAACTTTACAGATAAATTACAAATTTAGAAACACATTAGAGCAGTTAACTAAGCAATAACTAACATAAGATAAATTATAAAAAGAATTACCGTGTGTTCAGTATTGAACAAAAGGGAATCAAATTAGGAGTGCTGATTAGTAATGATGATCTCTGAACCAGAACTAAGTTTAGGTTTTACGAAGAAATCATTGGCTAAGAGTTTTCTCACTGAAATAGTGCTTGAGCAATGTAGGTCAAACGGTAGTTGATTAAAGGTGCACGTGAGATGAAAGTGTTGATTCTACTTGGTCTTGGCAGATGGCACTAGAGTTGCCAACTTTTTTTTTTTACAAGAATTAAAGTATATTTCGGTCTGAGAAGGAAAATAAACAGTATTTTAGGAAAATGATCAGTATTTTACACGCCACTATTGTGATTACGCTCCACTGACTTAGTGTGTGCTTAGTGTTAAGCATTTTGATGCTGAAAACAATATTTTGTATACCTTATTTTTGTTCAACAGTAAAAAGTTATAATGTAGGGAAAAACAGTATAATACTATTTTTATAAGTATAGTTGGCAACCCTAGATGGCACAGACAGGAGTCGCTGTCTTAGGCGGAGCGTGTTGGTGTTGGTTTGGCACATTTATACAATAATTCGGGATAACCGACCTTACTAGTAGCTATATTCATTAAATAGCAAATGCCATATATATATATAACGCAATATGCAACCTGTATGTCGGACTCAAACCTACCGACTAAAACCACGTTTGCCTTCCCTTGCCTTATAGAATTGACCGTGTGTGGCAGACAGGTTCTGAAAGACATTTAACAATTGGGGTCCCCAAGGGAAGTGATTGCTAACTCCAAATTCATAGAACGTTGGGCGTCATGTAGATCTGATGATGCATGTCACCTTTGTCATCCGTGTCATCCGGGGTCATTATTCGCTTATTACTAAAATAAGCAAAACATTCCAGATTCAAATCATTTGCGGTTTCCGCTGCCGCGCTGTTTCCGATTTCTCGATCACAGTAATTCCCTGCACATTGAGTCATCTATAAAAAAAGAATTTGTGATAAGAGATTCATGCTAGTTGTTATTAAGATTTTTTTCAACTAATGCATAATATTTTGCTAACTGCTTTAATGGTTAAAACACTTAAAACAAATAACGAGTTTCTAGACTTTGAGACTACAAACATAATTATTGTGTTTGCAATTGGTTTGCGAAAGTTGAAGTTGAAAATTCGTTTGCTGTAATTGATGCATATTGTGGGAATTCATGAAAATTCAGACATTATATCAGTGAACACCAGTGACACAAAGAAGAAAAAAGGTTAGGCAGAGGTGTATTAATGTACACCGATATGAGGTACCTAGTCCCGTGGACTAGGGGACCGGCATATTGTAATCCACCATTATTATAAACTCCGAGCTGTTACCGAGAATTTTATAGAAAAATCCAATTACAATGCTCGCCCTAGGAATCGAACGTTGGACATTTAGCGTAGCAGTCGTACTTACGACGACTGATGAGGCAATCTTAAAAGAGATTTTATATATTGGTAACACGCCTATTTTTTAACAAACATTATTTCTGGTTTCTGAATCACAAAGAGAAAAAAATAATTAAGGTCATTATATCAATGCTTTCGGCAGCCCGGTGACTGTTCTAGATAGTCATTGTTTAAAAATCAGTCTAAATAAAGACGAGAAAATATACTTAAGTAGGTACCTAACTATATATCGAGGACATCGCAGCGTGGAATACCGAATCTTTATTGTGTTACCGCCTTACACAAAGGCTGTAACTCTAATTAAGTTTTATTTTTGTGTTGTGAAGGTACCAAGTGAGCTCGAAAAAAATATTTGGAAATTTTATATTCTCATGTGATTCTATACTTTTGCATCGGAAATCCTGGACGGCTCCACCTTAGCTAAAATTAAACGTAACATGACCGCTCCGGCTTCACAAGGGTATATTTCTAAACTATAGCCTATAATCCTTCTAGATAATCCCTCTTTCTATTGGTGAAAACTGTATGAAAATCTGCACAGTACCTATTTTCTAAAATCAACACCTCTGATTATTTTTCAAATAATCACCCTTGTTCGGGTTTTTTACGTGGAAGAGCCATGCTTCGGCACGGTATGGGCCGGCTCGACCGGAGTTATGCCACGGCCTCACAGAAAACCGGCGTTAAACAATGCTTACGTTGTGTTTCGCCGAGTGAGTGAGGATACCTGAGGCTCAATCCCCTTTTAAAAGGTCGGCAACGCACTTGACTCCTCTGGTGTTACGGGTGTCAATGGGTGGCGGTAATCGCTTACCATCAGGCGATCCGTCTACTCGTTTGCCCTCCTACCCCATAAAAATTAATATTCGAACGTCATTAACTTTATCCCAAAGTTAAGGATGCAAACACAGTGTCAGCATGGGGTACTTTAATTTATAATAGCTGTAACCCACGGTTGCACCAGCTTTGCCCCGTTCCTAGGGTCGTAGCGTGATGTTAAATACCCCATAGCCTTCTTCACGGATACCTCCGACCATTGTTGAACATCGTATGAAAACCTGCTTGGTAGTTTTTGAGTTGATCATGTCTATCACAGAAGCGGCGGAGGGAGTGTTTTATAATAATTATAATAATATTTCGCTCATTATGAAGTGATAGCAGACCCTTTCGCCTTTGAGAATTCCACATCTATGTTTCATGAACGGTTAAAAAAAAGCAGTAGAAGATCCAAAATTAACAGCATCATCTTGCGAAACGAGTAGCCTCGCCGGTTTCAATCAATCGGACTAAAGTTACGTCATTATAATGTGTAGCCGACTTTGATTTCTGATCGTAATTACAAGTCACTTTGTGCAACGAGACCAAGAAAACGTGAAAGTGAGTTAATTTTAAACCGACAACAGATGGATGTCTGCCGTTTCACAACGCGAAGTGCATCACTCCAAACAACTAATTGGAATTGTATCATACATGTAGGTATTAAATATAAAATGCCTTGTAATTTTCTTGTTTTATTTCTTCAAATTTGCAACTTACAACTTTTTCTTCTTAATTTTTTTATAATCATCACCACCATTATCCTTTTTTTACTCATATCGTTCCTCCTCTCTCCCTACTTCCTTCCTGTCCCCTCTCGTTCATCTTTTGTCCCTTTCCCGCATATACTTCTCTTTTACTCAACCTGTTCGAATACATTCATCCATCATTTATGCTTACTTACTAACAATATTCGGATACACACTCAATCAATCCCACATACATAGACAATACAAAAAAAGATACCTAGGTACTTGCTTTTCGACCTCTATGCGTTGGAATAACTCAAACTTGTGCTCGTATTTTGTGATTTGAATCGCAAAAAAAAATAAGATAAAAAAAGTAAGATTGGAACGCATGCCAGGCAAAACTAGTGTTTTAACATAAAATACATATAAGGACCAGTATTTTACGCCATATGTAAGTTGTTGTATATTTATATCATCTACGATTGAGTCAGTATAACGTCAGCGCTTAAGACAGGTACAAACCGTATCTCGGTGCACAGTCTGGGTTTTTCATTACTAAAAAACAATTGACACTAGCAGGAAACCAGTAGACATTGAATCGGTATCCAGTAGCCTTAGCACGAACAACTTGCGAAAAAGTATTCGTATCGTCACGATAGAGGCGCTGGTCCATATCTCATACAAATTGGTCTCCATGACGATACGAATACTTTTTCGCAAGTTGTAAGTGCTAAGGCTACTGAACAGTAGCCTTAGCATGGTCATGGAGACCAATTTGTATGAGATTTGGACCAGCGCCTCTATCATGACGATACGAATACTTTTTCGCAAGTTGTTCGTGCTAGGGCTACAGTTTGAAATCAGTAAATGATAAACTGATCTAATCTATCCTCTGAATAGCGGTATTGCCCAGAAACTGAGTTGCGGAGGTCTGATGACTAGCACTTCGTGTAAAATATTGATATTCAGGTTCTGGTTAGACTGGATGAGGATGAATATCTAAATATACTTTAATGGAATCCCCGATTGTTGGGATCTACTAGCTAAATACTAACAAATCAAACCTGACACTAACTTCTTAAGACAGTCTAATAATACCCAGCTTAATTATTATGTTAATTGCTGCATTCCGGCTAATTTTCAGACTGAAAATGTTTTATTATTGGATAAGTTAGAATGAAATTTAGTCTCCCCCGCAGGGGAAAACCTAGTGAGGGACGATCTCCAAAGAGATGGACAGACGATCCTCCTCTGGTGTTGCAGGTGTCCATGAGCGACGATGATTACTTACCACCCGGTGGCTCGTCAGTTCGTTTGCCGACTTAACCAATAAAAATAATAATTGAGTGATGATTTTGTCACAATAAAATTGCACAGTTGGCTCACTGGTCGAGGTCGCTGGGAGTAGTTGTATGCAGACACATAGCCGGTCTTTTTGGAAATTTGGTGGTCTTTGTTTAGTAGTGGACTTGTTTTAGCTGATGTGATGATAATGTATGCAAGAGCTTTTACGAAATCGCCGTGCGTGTCTGCCGTTCCGAACGGGTGCGCAGGTATAGTCAAAAATATCCAAATTAGTAATAATAATCACGAATAGCAAACATTTACGACATCCAATTATCTTACGAGTTTATATCGTAAAATTTATCACTGCGCATAAATTTGAGGAACTTTAAAATGAACCAGCCAGTGGTGAATTGACAGCGTATTGTCCAACTAGTAGGTCAGTTTCTCCAACACGACAGCCAATATTGTCGATAAATATCATTTGTTGCCAGAACATAGACAATACAAAGGTTTTATAAGCATCAGTACAAAGACGTGGCTTTGAGGTCAGAGGAACGAACGACAATACTTTTCTTTATTTACCGTGCACACGATGAGGTCGTTTGGAGCACGCGAAGGTTTAAATCTGGTGCCAGTTTCTGATTTACGGCAAAAATTGCATTTTCAACGGCGGTGCAAGGCAAATTTATGCGAGGCACCTGAATAGTACCTCAATTAAAAATAAGCCGAATTTTATCGCGATTTAATATATTGGTATTTAAGACCGACGCTTCATGGTCATGGTTCAGTATATCCTGCGATAAAACCCGAATCAGTACTTTAATAATAATTGTATGATTGACTACCTTCTCTTAAATTAAAATTTTAACTGACCGATGTCCTTAGTCTGTACGTAGGAGAATACTGTTACGAGCTGGGGTTCGGGATAAATTAAAATCACTAATTTCACCGAAAACAGTCACTTTATTCACCACACAAACACACAGAAATCACACGAACAGTCACTATACACTAGCACTTGTTACACTTAACGTCGCACTGATAATCACTTGTAACTTCACTTCGATCTTCACTTGGATGCGTCCAAAAACTGAACTGCCCTTGCCGACGCTGTCGACCATTATTTATATGAGCCACGAAGATTCTGGATTCGAAAAATCTCGATAAATCTCAATAATGCGACCCGCCCGCATTTTTGAGACAATAGATGTTTACGTCCTTTATTCAGCTTGCAAACAATAGATGTTTACGTCCTTTATTCAACTTGCGAACAATAGATGTTTACAATCGCCATTGTTAATCCTTGACCTTGAGCCCGGTCTCACGCTATTGTGTTTTGTTTGTCTTTCTTTTTGTTGCGGGTGCCGCATTCTAGCATATTCCTCTTGTTTGTTTTCTACCTGCTTCATCGACTAATCCAGAATCTCCGTGACCCATCTCCGTCGTCCTAGTTACTCGGCGTAACACTGCCCCCTCCTAAGACATGCTCGTCCCGAGCATTATTACATCCGTGATAACGTGCCAAACGATCCACATGAACGATCTTCGGAGCACCTCTTGGTCCTTTCTGTATCCGGTAGGTCACATCGTTGATCTTAGTCACGACTCGGTAGGGACCGTCCCATTTTGCCTGTAACTTCGGTGATTTTCCTTTGCTGCGTACGGGGTTATGTAGCCACACTAGTGAGCCTTCGTCGAAGCCCTTATTGTTCATCTTGCGGTCATAGCGGGTCTTCATCCTCTCAGATGTTTGTTGGCCTGATTGTCTGACATGCTCATATATGTCATTCATTCTGGTACGCAAGTCGTTTGCATAATCAGTCACACAACGGGGGGTGTCAGGCGGAATACCGGTGATGAGATCTGCAGGCAACCGTAGTTCTCTTCCGAAGTTCGCGAAGGCTGGTGTTACCGACGTACTTTCGTGAACTGCACTCCGGTATGACAAAAGGAACGGCTGGATGTGCTTATCCCAATCCCTCTGCCTGTTCCCCACGACTTTTGCCAGATATCTCTCTAAGGTTTGATTGAATCGTTCAACCATTCCATCAGATTGTGGGTGGTAAGAGGTGGTTCTGGTTTTATGGGTACCCATTACCCGACACGTCTCCTGGAATATTTGAGACTCAAAATTCCTTCCTTGGTCGCTGTGAATCTCCAAGGGTACTCCAAATCGACAGAAGACTTCATGGACCAATTTATCTGCAACCGTCGAAGCTTCTTGGTTAGGAATGGCGAACACTTCCGGCCACTTTGTGAAATAATCCATCACAACCATAAAATACTTGTTTCCACTTTCACTTTCTGGAAATGGTCCCGCAACGTCTAGGGCTATTCGTTCCCAGGGCGCACCAACGTTGTAGACTTTCAATGCTCCTCTGCTGCGCGTGTGAGGCCCTTTTACAGCTGCGCAACTAGTGCATTTACGACACCAGTCTTCAACATCGTCCCGACAGTGGATCCAGTAGAATCGCTCTCGAATCTTTAATAGAGTCCTTTTTACACCTAGATGGCCTCCCGAACATCCGTCATGGTAAAGTCGCAGGACATCTGGTACCTTAGCTTTGGGAACTACCATCTGCAGATGACACTTGTCCCCTTTAACATTTTCCCATTTCCGGCATAAGACACCATTTTGTATCAGCAGACTGTCCCACTGTGCCCAGTAACTTTTTGTGACTGTGCTCAATGACGCAACATCACTCCATGTTGGTTTAGAGGCACCAGCTTTCATCCACTCGAGGATCGGTTTGATATCAGCGTCTTTTTCCTGAGCCTGCTGTAAGTTTTCTTTCCATTCGTCGCTAAGGTCAGTTTGCAGCATTCTCACGCGCACTGTTTCTTTAGCCTCTTGTCTGGAACAATGTTTGCACTTCTCTGGACAAGGTCTTCGTGACAACGCATCTGCGTTACCGTGGGATCTGCCACTGCGATGTTCAATTACGAAGTCGAATTCTTGTAGTAGCTCAATCCACCTTGCTACTTGTCCTTCCGGGTTCTTAAACTGCAATAGCCACTTTAGTGCAGCATGGTCCGTACGCAGGTAAAATTTCCTTCCCAATAAATACTTGCTGAAATGTTGCAACGTCTTGACTATTGCGAGCAGTTCTCTTCTCGTGACGCAGTAGTTTCTCTCTGGTTTTGACAATGATTTACTGAAGTAGGCTATCACAACCTCTTGATCTCCTTTTTTCTGTGACAACACTCCACCAATTCCAGTATTACTTGCGTCTGTGTCCACGATGAATTCATTTTCAGTGTCAGGATAGCCCAATATAGGTGTATTGCACAGACGGTCCTTTAACTCTTGAAAAGCACTGTCACAGTTTGTGTCCCAGCAGAACTGCGCTTTTTCCTCGGTCAATTTGTGTAAAGGTTTCGCAATGTCCGAAAAATTCTTCACAAACCGTCGATAGTAGGAGCACAAGCCCAAAAATGCTCTGACTTGCGTCTTATCCTTCGGCACTGGCCACTCTTTGACAGCAACTATCTTCTCTGGATCCGTTTCAACACCCTTTTCCGAAACTACGTGTCCCAGAAAACTCACTTGTCGTTTGAATAATGAACACTTTTTCGGACTCAACTTTAGATTGGCTCCTCTGATTTTTGATAGCACACGTTCCAGGTTTCGTAGGTGGTCATCAAATGTACGGCCCACAATGATGATGTCATCCAAATAGACCAGGCAGGCGTCTCCGATCAGGCCAGTGAGCACTAGTTCCATAAGTCTCTCGAACGTGGCAGGAGCATTACACAATCCAAACGGCATTACTTTAAACTGCCACAGACCCTTTCCCGTAGAGAATGCGGTCTTCTCCTTATCCTTTGGGTCTATTTCCACTTGCCAGTAGCCACTTTTGAGGTCTAAGGTGGTAAACCATTTCATGCCTGTCAGTGTATCCAGTGTGTCATCAATCCTTGGCAATGGGTAGCTGTCCTTCTTCGTAATGTCGTTCAGTCGTCGATAGTCCACGCAGAAGCGCATACTGCCATCTTTCTTTTTCACTAACACGACAGGAGAACACCACGGACTAGATGAAGGCTCTATTACACCATCCTTCACCATCCCCTCAATCATGATCTCCACTTCCTTCTCTCTTGCAACTGGCAGTCTTCTAGGTCGCTGACGAATTGGTGACTCATTGCCAGTATTGATCCTGTGTTGTACCAATACGGTTTTTCCTATATCGGCATCATTTGTAGAGAAAATATTAGCGTACTGAAGCAACATCTTCTTAGCCTTGTCCATTTCTTCTTCAGACATATGATTTCTACAGTCTTCCAAGAGCGTTGCCACGTTAAACCTTGAATTGTGAGTGTTATTACCAGTACACTGATCACTGCAACGTCGCATCCAGGCTACTTCTTCACAAATGCCCATCAATGTGCCCTTCTTGATCACTTGATCCTTATCGCTGGGATTGAGTATGCGTACAGCTGATGTATTTGAAGCTTTGACCAACGTTCGTGCCATCTTCCATGGCAAGTCTTCGTCCAACCTGTCTATGAGAACACATCGATTTTCCTGCCCAGCATTCTGTGGTAGAGCGACTGGAACGATTGTTTCCGACTTAGGAGGTAGAATTATTTTCTTCAGGCAGAACACTTTCCCGGCGGTTGCACCTTCCATAAAGACTTCTTCTGTACCGCACTTCAATACTCCTTGATTAACGTCGATCTCACAAGAATGCTCTCGCATAAAGTCCAATCCCAGTATGCAGTCGTCTACTATATCGGCTACGATGACCTTATGCCGATATATTCTGTTACCAAGTTTCAATTCCACCGTCTTCTCACCTCGGACGGATATGTGCTGACCAGTAGCTGTTACTAATTGTATACACTCACGGTCAATGATGCAGTCCCCAAGAACCCGACGTGCCAGTTGAGAATTCACGACCGTGCGAGAAGCTCCAGTATCTATTGTCAGCTTACAGGGTGTTCTGTTGACTTCACCTTTGATGATCAGGCTGTTTCCATCATGGGCTTGTGAGATCGAAATCCTTGGGGCTACTTCTGCACCAGCCAGCACCCGCCCCGCAGTCCTGGCTTTTACTCGTTTCCCTGCTGCTCCTCGGCGGTTGCATTCACCGCCCTTACTGTTTCACCATAGGTCTTTTGTCGCCACGTGGTTCCCTTTGGGCAGTTAGCTCGGAGGTGGCCCTTTTCTCCGCATATGTAGCATCTTGGTGATGCTGCACCATCCTTTCGACCCTCGCTGCGCTTCGGGCAACCTGCTTGGAAATGGCCCTTTTCCCCGCAAAGGTGGCATGTTGGTAAAACGACTTCCCGGATACGGTGAGCCCGATAGTCCTGTCTCACTGCTTCTACTTCCAAGGCATGGGCTAAGGCGTCTCTTAAAGTCTTATGGTGCCCAAGTCTCACAGCGGCTCTGACTTCTAGATCACGTATTCCATCGACGAACGCCTGAACAAGATTTCCGTCGATCAGCGCAGGTGTGGACTGGTAGGCTTTCCGGACTAACTTTTCAACTTCTAGAGCCCACTGCTGTAGGGTCTCTGCACCGCGCTGTACTCGGTCCTTCAGCTGGGCACGAAACACGTATTCTAGATGTGCGTCGCCGTATCTTGAGTCCAATGCTTCCAGTAGTTGGTCGTAGGTCATGTCCTTGTCGAGCGCCTCCAGTACAGTTAAAGCCTTGTCGCGGAGGCATAAGGTGAGTGCCGTCTTGGCCTGAGTCTTATCCCATCCATTTGACTCCACATAAGCTTCAAACTGGCGTCTGTAAGCTGACCATGAAGAGGTTCCATCAAACGGTGGCACTTTAAATCCACGTACTGTAGGGGTCGTGGGAGTATCGATCATAGGAGCCACAAATCCTTTTCCTGCCTTGAGATCACTAAGGGCCTTCTTCATATCAGCCATTTCAACTTTGACTTCGGAAATCCAACTCTCATGCTGTTCCACCTGCTCCTTCATTGCGCCAAGCTCTTTGCCGAGAGTTCCATGGAGGTCTTTTATAAGGAGCATCTGTTCTTCTTGGCGGCGTGCCTGCTCCTCCTTGTCCTGCTGCATCTGCTCCCGCAGTAGGCGTGTTTGCTCTTCCTGCCGTTGAGCCTGCTCTTCCTGCCGGCGAGCCTGCTCTTCCTGCCGGCGAGCCTGCTCTTCCTGCCGGCGAGCCTGCTCTTCCTGCCGGCGAGCCTGCTCTTCCTGCCGGCGGGCTTGTTCTTCCTTGTCCTGCTGCATCTGCTCGCGCAGCAGGCGTGTTTGCTCCTGCATCATTACCATCAAGGCCGCCAGGTCAACTGCAGGTGCTGGAGATGTCCCGGATGGACCAGCGACTGGGTCATTAGGTGGTTGCTCATGACCCGAAGGTAGTGACGGCGAATCTGCAAATCGTCTCTGGTCCATCTCCTGCTGCCGCTGACTTCTTGTCCGGATACCCTCCGTATCTTCTTTCGGTAAAACCGGCATAATTTATCCCACTACTTCTGACACCAAATGTTACGAGCTGGGGTTCGGGATAAATTAAAATCACTAATTTCACCGAAAACAGTCACTTTATTCACCACACAAACACACAGAAATCACACGAACAGTCACTATACACTAGCACTTGTTACACTTAACGTCGCACTGATAATCACTTGTAACTTCACTTCGATCTTCACTTGGATGCGTCCAAAAACTGAACTGCCCTTGCCGACGCTGTCGACCATTATTTATATGAGCCACGAAGATTCTGGATTCGAAAAATCTCGATAAATCTCAATAATGCGACCCGCCCGCATTTTTGAGACAATAGATGTTTACGTCCTTTATTCAGCTTGCAAACAATAGATGTTTACGTCCTTTATTCAACTTGCGAACAATAGATGTTTACAATCGCCATTGTTAATCCTTGACCTTGAGCCCGGTCTCACGCTATTGTGTTTTGTTTGTCTTTCTTTTTGTTGCGGGTGCCGCATTCTAGCATATTCCTCTTGTTTGTTTTCTACCTGCTTCATCGACTAATCCAGAATCTCCGTGACCCATCTCCGTCGTCCTAGTTACTCGGCGTAACAATACGTATAAGAAAAAATACATAATATGAGTCTTTAGCAGAGCAATAGAAGACAAAATCTTTGGAATTTTTAAAACTTTTTTATGAGCACTATGCAAAAACTACTGCACAAAATTGTATATGGTCTTCACAGTTGTATTGCTAGAGGTCTAACATAAATCTGGTACTTGTTTCATCTTGATATGCCGCGTAGAATTTGAGTTATAGTAATGCTAAAAGGTATAGTAATAAATATGGTGCTTAGTATTAGCTGCATATTTAGATATGTTAGTCCATAAGGATGGGGAGGAGTGTCTTCCATTCGTCCGTGAACAACAGTCAAGCTTGGCATCCAGGAGATGGTTGAGTGTAGACAGTGTGCGAGGAACAGAAGAATGTGCTCGCGAAGCTGTCACTGTCACGCAGGCACAGATAGAGATGGTGATGGATGGCACAAACTGTACTATAAAGCTCCCTCAGTTTGTGCTAGGCTTCACAAACCCAGCTAGTGAGTCAAGTCAAGCCGTGGATGAAAACCAGTTTCCTATATATAAACTAAGAATTTTATAATATAAAAAGAAGCCTGGACTTTGAAATATAACGTTCAGCTACAACATTGTCATACATTGAATATTTTGCATTACTGTAGGTAGGTAATTTAGTATTCTTTAGTGATTAAAATTATTGTGAAATTAATATGAATCATGCTCGTTTTATACTGTTCGATTGGTACATAAGTACAATCACATTATATAAAAGTAATGTTACATGTCTAGACATAACAGCTCCGTCATATTACTCTCCTGCATCACTAATGGGTTTATATTTTACACGTTAGGAACGTAGGCACATCTAGTTTAGCGTCAATGGTATATTTTGTCATTTATTTTTTTTATCAACCCACACTAAGTCAGTGCGACTAGCCTAATCCTTTTCGTTAATGTCAAGAGGCACGTACACAGATTGCTCTTGATTCTGGGTGTTGGTGTTTGAAAATTTTGGTTTGTACTCGTAAACGCACCCAAATTACAGGCGAATTACATTAGAAAATACAGGTTTTTTTTAAGTACCTAGTTCTTTTTTTTATCTTGCTGTCATTGCCTCATTAGTTTAGTGGTCCTGAGCGCGACGTTAGAGGTCCTGGGTTCTATTCCCAGGCCGAGCAAAGCAGCTCGGAGTTTGGATTTGTTCCCGAGTGGAATAGACTCGCCATTACATGGGACCTAAACATACCCGCGAACTGTGTAGGTACATTAGTACAAATCTGCCTAACCATTCGGGGAATACAGGCGTGATAGTATGTAATGTGTTTTAATCTTTATTTGTCTCTTATTTCACAGCGACATCTCTCTCGTATGTCCTTCTGAACGTGCCCGCCAACGCGACGGTCGTGAACGGCAGCTGTGCGGCAGGCGACCAGTGGATCTGGCTCAGCTGGCCCACGGTGAACGCCAGCCTGCCCAACAACCTGACCCTGACGTACCACAGAAATGACACCACCAAGGACTACGGTCTCAAGAGCTTCAACATCTCCCTGGCACCTGAGAACTTCGTGAATGGCTGTAAGTTACATCTTTAGCTACATAAAACTCATGCCGTGGTATGGATTGCCCAAACGGCTAATTTTGCTAATTTTAAATCGTTGAAATAAAGTTCAAATCTATTCTCAATGTATAATAGATGTCGAATAGTCTCCTTTGCCGATTGACGTCTTATGTGAATAGCTTCAAATACAAATTAACATCGAAAAATCTCCGAATGTTGATAATTACAACATTGAGACTGGAATTTATTGTGAAAATGTTTAAGTATCACACTTACCGTTCAGCGTGTGTATTTTTGCCAAATAGCAAGTCAAGGGAGTTATGTTATTAACACATAATAATGTCAAAAATTGTAATGCTTTGCAATAGTTGCTGCGGATATTTTTATTATACCTACTTTGTCTTTAAATCTTGGCCAACCTTGATTAATAAGCTCAAACGTTTTTACAAGCATTTAAGAAACGTGATGATTCGTTGTTCGGTACCAAATAGTTGATCCTATGGAGAAGAATCTGACAAGAAACTCCATGAACAATATGGAAAACGGATGTTCTTTATTGTTTGAAAGACAATAATTGAACACACACGTTGACATGCGCAGTAAAATAACAGTTGTTGAATAAAATTATGCATTTTAAAGACTAAACAAACAGAAATATTTTCTTTTGGTACATAAACAATAACTTTATTAAGTCGCGTATATTTTACACACAGCTGACCCAAATTGATCTTTGAACTAGCTATCGTAATTACTTGTAGGTACTTACAGATTATTGTGTACGCATTATCGTTTTAATACAACAAACTCAATATGGTCCACCAATTGGATAAGAGCTTACTCACTACTTTTGTCTGCGGTTAAGGCATGTTCTATACAAAGGTCTGTAGTATTTGTTGAACAACATAATCGACCAACAGCATGTATAAATGCGAAAATAACTGTCTGTCTGTTATGTTTTCACGACTTTGCTCGTTCCAATCGGCTTATCTGTGATCAAAGATCGCGGCGGTAGTCTAATGGCTAGGGCGTCGAACTTGCGATCATGTCGTTGCCGGTTCGAAGACCACCCACTGCACAACCGACGTGAACCCTCGTAACACAAGCATTTACCTTAGCACGAGAGGTTAACAAGATTACTGGTAATGTGCGACCCACATTTCTAGTAAGCTTTTTTTTAAAAAAATATAGCCTGATATAGTTCAGGTACGGTGTGACGATCTTCTTCGACTTACAATTCAATGACCTCCAACGCCTGATATCTGATCTCTCCATTTCAGCATCGGTGGACCCCATCGACCTATACCACGGCGCCGAGTGGCTGGTTCCGCTGGCGACGTCGTACCGCTGCAAGACGGCGACACTGCTGAATATGACGTCGGAGTCCGCCGGCAGCGTGGTGGCTGTGCTGACGCTGTCGCGGCTGCAGGAGGAGGCCTACCGCACCACGCCCGGCAGTGGCTTCAGTGCTGGTGAGTTACTGTTCTCTCTATTATGCAGACAGAATTCTGTAGGAATTATTTATAGATATAGTAGCGTCTGTATGTAATTGTTCTGGAAAATTCTCATAGCAATTATGAATAGATGTGTGATAGAATGACGGCTGATGGAGGCACATGGAAATAACGAGTGAACATTAAATAAAAATAAAAAAGGCTTAAAGGAAAGGACACAATCCCTTTCCCCGTAAGTACACCCAAAGCCGAGATCTCATTGTATCTAACAATCTCATCGTAAATAGGCAAAAGGATGATGGCTTGAGATAACAGCAGAATTCTTTTAATTTCCAGCGAAATTAACTTTATTAATAGTACAAATTATGGAAAACTCGAAACCATTCCCGATACTATCGGATATCGTGTTATCACCGCGTGTTATCGCGCGTCTGGCGGCGCGTGCGCAACTCATAATTGCTGCGTTTTTTATACTAACATGTTATTTATGAAGCTGCCCTTACAGACCTTGTGTATATTTATTGAATCAATGTAATACATTCGCGCACCGACTGAGATTGCAAGTGAGGTTAAGACTTAACTTCCTCTACGCATGCTGGGAAGAAATAAAATTCATGATTTCATAGTCAACAAAGCCTTTTTAGGATTTAAGGATCCGCCTGCTTGCTGCAGCTGGCTAGCTATAATCAACAATCAATCAATCAAACACAATCAATTTTAAACAACAACGCACGAAAGGAAAGGCAGCGTCTGCGAGAAGAAATGATTAAAGCCCGAAAACAGGGATTGCACGCAATTATCAAAAATAACCAATTATTTATAGACGGAAAAAAAGTCAACATGACCCATGAAATAGATAAAAACCACAATGAAAACCGAACCACTTATCTAAAAGAGAACCAGAAAACGATCTACAACAATATCCTAACCTATGAACATGAAACAAACGAAAATAACATGAATAACTTAAATCATTCCTTTCGAAAATACAAATCTACAATATAATATACTATTTCAGAACATACAAAGTGTTTACAACAAACAGCATATATTAGAAGCCTTTGTAGTACAAAAACCCATATATAAAGCAATATGTTTATCCGAAACCTGGCTTTCACCTGAAAAACTTGACACTGTACAAATCACGGGATACGAAATAGCATCTTCTTACTCAAGAGTCAATCGAACAGGTGGAGGTGTCTGCAACCTGGTACACGAAGAAATTAATCACAGAGAAATATTTGAGATTTCAGCCTTGTCAATTGAATATATTATAGAAGTATGTGCATGTGAACTCCCCAAAGAAAATATATAATTGATAACTATGTAAAAAAACTGACGACACGTTTGGCGTAGCGGCTGAGCGATCGGCTTCTGCGCCACGGGTTGTGGGTTCGATCCCCACACGGAGCAAATATTTGTATGATCTACAGGTAGTTGTTCCGGGTCTGGGTGTTTGTGTATGTGAGAATTTGTGTTTGTAAACCCACCCACGACACAGGAGAAAATCCTAGTGTGGGGCAACGTTTAAAAAAAAAAACTGGAACAAAAAAGAGCAAGAAGTATGTATTATGAACCAACTCAAATTAATATTAAAATATGTAAACGCTAAATATCGGATTAGAGAATTTATTTCTTATAAAAACTATACAGTTTGTTAACAACAATTTTTGTTATTAAAAACATTTCGGTACCTCTGGCTTATTGTTGTGATACTAAAATAAATTAATATAATTATAATTATCAGCAAAATAGATTTGTAATAATAACAATGCTAAGTAGGTAATTATATAAATAAATCGATCGTTATATAAATTAAAATTGAAATATTTGATAGATTCATTGCATTAATTAAAGTGTTCGTACATATTGTTTTAACTTAGTTTTAAATACATTCATATTATCACATTCCTTTATGTCATTTGGTAATTTGTTATACAGCTGTGCTCCCTCAAACAAGATCGTTTTCTTTCCATAGTTAGTCCGTGACCTAGGTAACTGAATTTTATTTTTATTTCTTAAGTTGTGAATAGAGTAGTGAAATATTCAAAAGGTAATGTAATTTTGGACGGTGATTTCAATATTAATATATTAGATGATAGTTTAAAAAGCAACCAGTTCTTAGATCTTATGTCTGTATTTATGAATATAAATTCACACAACACATAAAATATCCCACGCGTATCTCATCAACTACCTCAACGTGCCTAGACTTAATATTTACAAATTTTATTAATAACAAATTATTTACAACCGTAAAAGAATTCGGGTTTTCGGATCATAGTGGGACAATAATCCACCTAGAACTACCTCAACATATAAAACAAAAGATATGGTACCTAAAGAAAAGAATATATAACCAAACAAACATGCAAAAATTTAAACACAAATTGCACGCCCAAAATTGGCAAGATATATTATTATTAAATCGAAATGTAAATGAAAATTATAACGCGTTTAAAGATACATTACAAACAATTTTAAATGAATGCATACCAGCACACAAAATTAAATTAAATCGACAACAAAAAAACCACTGGCTAACAGTAGGTATAAAACTCGCATGTAAGAATAAAAGACTATTAAGAATGTTGACATTAACACACAATACTATAAAAGATATGAAAAATATTAAAAAAATACTGTTGCGACTGCAAAAAAGTTATATTATAAAAATAAAATGAAAAAATCCGAGAACAAAGTAAAAACAGTGGAATATTATTAACGAACGAACAATTAAAAAAAGGAAAACAGACAAGGATAATATTAAACTACTAATTAATAATAACCTCACGTCCGATAGTAAACATATTGCCAATTATTTCAATAACTTTTTCGCGTCCATTGGAGAAACGTCCACCTACTCACTAGGTAACGAACCAAAGGGTACCCCTGTTCTCTGCCCTTCCGAAAATACCATGTTTCTTAGCCCAGTAGATCCCCGCGAAATAAACACGCTCTTAAAAAATCTAAAAAACAAAAGCAGCCATGGAATAGATGAGCTTCCTCCTACGTTACTCAAATATTGCGCTGAAGAACTGACATTTGACCTGACCATTTGACTTTTTAGTTAACCAGTCATTAGTATTTAAAACTAGCGCTAATAAAACCACTACATAAAAAAACGCTAAAACCGACGCAAGCAATTACCGCCCCATAGCCCTCCTATCCACCGCGTCCAAGATCTTTGAAAAAGCCATGACAAACAGAATATAAAATATATGATGCATGCCATAACGGATTTCGTAAAAACAAATCTACCACAGTATATAAATACATTTTTTTTTATTCGTGATAGGCTTACGCTTGATCGCCAGTTTGCCTGATGTTAAGCGATACTGCGATCTACGATGGAGCGCGCTTGCCTAGAAGAAACCGATTCACTCGTGATTTAAAGACACCCAGATTATATATACATTCAAGAAGCTTTGAATATTATAAATAATAAACAGTACGTAGTTGGCATATTACTTGATATGTCCAAAGCCTATGACAAGGTGCAATTTAAAATATTATTAAATAAATTATATGGAGTAGGTATCCGCGGAAAAGCTCACGATTGGCAAAAATCATATTTAACGAGTCGACAACAACTTGTGGAAATAGAATATGTCAACCAAACTACTCATGAAATTGAAAAAATCCGTTCCGATAGAAAATATATAAACGCCTCAATCCCTCAAGGCAGTGTGATCGGGTGCCTATTGTTTCTTATATATATAAACGATCTACCCAAAACAGTAGATGGCTCATGTGTCTTGTTCGCGGATGATATTTCTTTACTCGTTTCATGTAAAACTGATTTAAATCTAAACGAAAACCTAAACTCCATTCTGTCAAATACTCTAAACTGGATGAATAAACATAATCTTGAAATAAACTTCTCAAAAATTAAACTAATATCCTTCCACCCCCGCCAAAAAATACCAATAAATATAAATTTCTCTTTTCAAGGGACTAAATTAGAATTAGTAAACGAATTTAACTTACTCGGATTAACAATTGACACCCACATCAATTGGAAATCACACATAAAAAAGTTGAGACCAAAAATTTCAAGATTTTCTTACGCACTACGTGAAATGAAAAAAAAAACCACAGACCTTAAAACCGCCCTTGTAACCTACTACGCGTACGCGTACTCTTGGCTCAGCTATGGTGTAATTTTGTGGGGAAATAGCACAGATGCACCTACCGTGTTTACCCTACAAAAGAAACTAATTAGAATTTTAGTAAATATTGAAGAAACAGATACTTGCAAACCACACTTCCAAAAACTAAATATTGTAACCCTACCTTGCATCTACATTTTAGAATTACGTAAATTTGTGCGAAAACACCCTGAACTTTATAGTAGACGAAAAGAATATACAAACTAAAATAGTACTTAGGCATAAAAACCGTCTAAATCTACCAACTTCCCGACTAGAAATGTATTCTTCAAGCCCTTTAGTAATGTCCATAAAAATATTTAACAAATTACCAGAATCCATAATAAAATGAAAATAAGTTTAACACATTTTGTAATAAATTGAAACACTTTCTTATAAGTAAAAGCTACTACACTATAAAAGATTACCTTGAAGATAAACTATAAGTAGGTACATTGGTATATTTAAAGATCTATTTGCTTAATAATAATATACTACTATATAACTATACTATAATAACAATATTTAAGAAAATACGATACAAATAGAGATAAATACTCAATAATGAAGGAGGCACTAGAAATAGAATCAGAACTACATTTAGCACAGGGCAATATACATACAGACCAAGAGATTAAAGAAGCAATAATAAAAAATCTAAATTCATTATGGAGAAGTAAGCAGCTCCATGGGCAATTCCCAAAAAAGGAATTAGATCAGGCCAATGTAGATAGGGAGCTCTCATTCAAATGGATCAAAAATCAACAAATATCTTCCAGTGTAGAGTCATCAATATTTGCTATACAGGATCAAGCAGTTGACGCGACAACATCAACGCGACATTTTGAAAATATCAGTGGACGGAAAATGTCGTCTTTGCGCCTCCAAAGATGAAACCACGCAGCACATCATCTCGGGTTGCGAAAAATTAGCAGGGACTTCTTATGTTAAACGGCATAATAACCTTGTACAGTTTGTCTACTGGTGTAAATAGCTATATATAGTGTGGTGGTGTGTATAGCTAGGAAACATAAAATCGAAATTTTATGTTTCCTAGCTATACACCAGTAGACAGTAGCAGTAGTGTTTCTTACAATACTGTTTCAATACTGTTTTTGTACACAACACAGAAAATCAACGCATACAAAATACACAACCACTATCTAACACACAACAATCAGTAACCTCAACAAACTCAGTAGCCACATCCAACGCGACCTATATACCCAACACAAATCAGTCACAAAATACACAAGATCAACGTACACAAAACACCAGTCAAACAATCAATGTACAAAATGCACCAAACACAATACACTCAACTGACTCACCACGTTCAAATAACAACCAAGGAAGGGGACGAGGAAGAAGAAAACGAGGAATGACGAGATCCTGACACAATATAAACACACAATAGATATAGTTATAAACACCAATTTAATTTTTAATTAGAATATGAAACAATAATATACAATATATATAATAATAACAATAATATATTTTATGTATAATTAACGAAGGGGGAAATGAATGCCTTTTTTCCCGTTGGCTACGGGACGGGGCATTTATTAAAACCGACATAAAAGTCGAGGTTTCATAAGAAAATAATAATAATAACAAGAAATAAAAACATACAATCAATAAATTTACAATGGTAAATATATTAAAAATAAAATAATAAAAGTGCAATAATTACAATACCAAAAATAATAACTTAATCTTGTAATAAATATTCAAATAAATATCATAATTACATATGTACTATATACAAATTAATAATATTTCAATAGGTAATTTTAAAAATAAATAGTGCAATGTATAAACTATAGTTAGAAAATATAATTTAAACTCGACTATTAAATTAATATTAATATATTATGCATAAGTACATCTCCCACTCTTATACTTACTTAAATTGTGCTGTGCCCTACAGGGTCCATAATTGATCCTTAGATTTAAACTTACCATCTGTTTTATCTGTATGTACATTATGGATTGCAATAAAGATTTGAATTTGAATCCCGAAACTTAAGACCGGTCAGTTTAACTCTGTTCCATCATGGGATCACAGTGGGATAAACACTACAGTATTATTAGTTAATTAATTAATTAAATTACAAATTTAATTAATTGTATACTATATACTGTTAACTGCTATATGCTGTTAACATTAGTCTTGTAGGAGACGCGACCTAAGCGGTATCGACAGCTATATGTTAAATTAAACTTCAATATCTTTTAAAGATTTATTGCTGAACTGAAAACTATGCTATGCTATGCTATGCTAAATGATTATGGTTGAGCTGTCGGTAAGAACGAATGCAACCGGTTTGCTGTCCGAATATGCACTGGCGTCCCGAGGCACACAGTGCGGCGGTATTGGATCGCTAGATCAGCAAAATGTGTTCGATCGTAATTATTGCATCGAACATGCTCCCGAGGGGAAGAAATGCAAAAGCATATATAACAATAAAAGCGTTACGTGAGTATGGGCTTACATGCTAAAGAGGATTAGGACAATGTTTAATGATGGATGAATTATAAGGTGATTAAACAATAAAACTTAAGAGCTAATATGATTACACAGTTGAGTCCTCAATCGAAAATACGGATTGTCTTTTGGCAATAGGAGACGTTGACATGTCTCGCCTTTTTGAACGTAAACTTGACCATTGCTTTGAAGACCTAGATATATCCGCACTATCACTTCTCTCGACTCTCGACCCCTTCACGGATCGGGGTGGGTTTCGCGCACTGACACTAGAGGTTTGTTCTTGCTCAGTTTGGTTTATACACACACTCACACTGGTTGGGATGCTCTCAGAGCGGCCCTGAACGGCAGGACCGCCGACTTGCTGACACCTTCGCCGCAGGATCCACAGGAACACAGCGATAGCTGCTGCTAATAATCCATATGATAAAGCATATTGATGTACATCATGCTTTGTAAGAATCTCGGTTTGCTGTCCGGATTTCTTAATTGATTTAATTTGTTCACCGAGATGCTTTAAGGAATCGTTTATCTGTGTGTTATCATAGTCGAATTCATAGTTTTTAAAATTTTGGATAGGTAGAGTGAGGTTACTAACTAAATGATTTATCGGAATTATATTTGTCTCGAATATATTCGGTTTAAGATTGATCGTATTCTGTAATTGCTGATAAGCGTATAGTGTTACGTCATGACCCTTTGCAATGCATTGCTTAGTCAGTTGAATAAGTCCGGCCTTGCTTACTTGGCGTTCTTGTAAATCGTCGTCACATATGACTCTCAAAGAGTATGGGTCACAACAGAAGTACAAATAGGTAGATAAGTTGTGCAACAGAATCCATTTGTTTTCACAGTTAGATTTTATCATTCTGCAAGTAGCTGGCTTCTCCTTTTCACAGAATTTGTCATCAGAACTTAAACTCCTGACCGCTCCAGGTAGACTACAAAGGTAAGTTTCTGCTTGATATTCACAACGCTGAAGGTCATTGCGATTAGCTAATATGTATGCATCCCGTTTTAGGTTGATCGCGACATACTCTGATGCTGGATTTATGTTAAACATGCTTTTATCAACTTGAACCGGCACAGCTATTAAACGATATAGCTGGAACGTATCTCTGCTGATTAAGGGTAATGTAATTTCAAATATGAAATATTCCTCCGTCATTCTTGCCTTGACTTTTAACAATTTGTAGATCTTGTACAGGTTGAACTGGATGTCATCTACGGGTAACGCTAATTCCTTAGATATTTGACTAGATACAATTTGTAACTCTCCACGAAGCTGTTGTGGTGTTAAGAGGTGCAGATTGATCTGTCCATGATAGATTTCAGTCATAGTGTTAAGAAAAGTATCTTGAATTCGCTTTAAATTTTGTATCATATTAATGGTTGCTAATGCTGCTAATGTGAAATCTTGTTGAATAGACATTATATCGATTTCTTTCTGCATGGAGTTAGTGACTCGGTCCAGATAATTTAAATGTTTATTAATTATCTTATGCTGTTTTGTAATTGTCTCCTCTGTTCGCTTTAATATATTATATTCCGCTTCTATGACCGATGTCTGGTTTCTGTACAGCTGACTTAGGTGGTTTATATTACTACGTATGAGGTCAATGTCATTCCTGTATTTTTCCGCGAATTCCTGATCGAGTACACCGAACAATGAATTTGCAATGGAACCGACACCGTTGATAAGCCCGCGTCGGGTTCGCAAAGGCGCTACAAAATGCTGATTTAGTAGCAGCTGGTTGTAATATTGTAGTTCGTTGTACTCATGCTGTATGTGTAGGATGATAATTCGACAATTACTCTGTTCTTGAATTTTGCTGCAGGTTTGCTCAAGATAGTTTGAAAATTGTGTTATCGCTTTATCTCCTTGCCAGTAAGGAGACATATTATAATACGTTACGATTTTCCACTCATCACGTATCAGATGCATTTGCCCCAGAGGATCAAAATACAATGTTTGATTATTGTCGAATTTTGTGATCTTATAAGATGCTTCAGTGGATAGGATAAGGTTGATAAAAAATAATAACGATAATGCTATGTTAAAGATTTTAGGACAACTGGTAACCCGTTTTCTCGATTCCGCTTTTGCTTTATTGCTTTGGGGCCTTACTGCTTCGATATTCTCTTGCTTGCTTTTCTTTTCTGCTTGCTTTTCTGCTATAGGTAAAATAGATAGTTTTATTATTGGCCGCTTTATGTAACCATTTTTTGTTTTCAAAGTCACCACTCTGACAACGCCATCTTTTCCTGGATGGTCCTCTACTACGCGACCAACAGGCCATTTTCCTGCGGGAATGTTGTCATCATGGATATTTACCATATCTCCGATTTCTATATTCTTTTGTCCTTTTAACCACTTGCTGCGCACTGATAGTAGACTAAGATATTCCACTTTCCACCGCTTCCATATATCTTGAAACATTTTATTCACCATATGCCACCTTGTTCTCGCATCTTGAGCCGTTTCTATGATAGTCAGACCGGCACGGCTGGTTAGAAAATGTGCTGGTGTAAGAAAATCAATATCGTCGATATCCTCTGTCATCGGACACAGTGGTCTTGTGTTTAGGCTCGCTTCGATTTGAGATAGAATAGTGCTGTATTCTTCGAATGTCAATGCTGGGTCTCCTATTACCTTTTTCAGATGTTGCTTTAAACTCCTAATAGATCGCTCCCAGAGTCCTCCAGCACTCGGCCAAGACGGACAATTCCAATGCCATTCTAGGCTTAATTCTGCTATCTCTTTGTAAAAGGTATCGTTAAAGATGCGCTCATACTGTTGCTGCTCTTCTTGAAGAATTTTGTTGGCACCTACAAAGTTAGTACCATTGTCCGAATATATGTGTTTCGGAGCTCCACGTCGTGCCGCCATTCGGCGTAATGCAGCTATGAACGTTATACTGCTAAGATCGGATACTAATTCTATATGGATAGCTTTCGTAACCATGCAAATAAACAAGGCGATATATCCTTTAGACGTCTGAATACCTCTGCCCTTGTTTGATTTCACTCTGATAAACCCTGTGTAGTCTATGCCAGTATGATAGAATGGAGGGGCTGGATTAGTTCGAAAATCAGGCAGGTTCCCCATTATTTGATGCAGTCTTGCTGGTTCTTGTTTTTTGCAGGTCACGCAGTTGCGAAGTTGTTTCTTGGTAGCTCTATTTCCTTTAATTATCCAGTATTGTTGTCGCAAAAGTGACAAGGTGAGCCGAGCTCCTCCATGAAAAGTATGTTCATGTGCTTGCTGGATGAGAAGCTCTGTCAATCGCCCGCTATAAGGAATAATTATCGGGTATTTCATGTCATCACTAATGTAAGCATTTTTAAGTCGTCCCCCAACTCTCAATATGCCGTTTTGATCTAAAAATGGGTTAAGGTTTAATAGCTTACTGTTTGAGCTTAATTTGTTATGCAATAACCCATCTATATCCAATGCAAATTCATTGTGCTGTATGTATTTAATTATAACTAATTTTGCTTTCCTTAACTCTTGTAAGGTGAGATACGGCGGCCTTTGTTTACGTGTTGGTGCAAGTGCACGTAATAACCATGCTACTATACGATTTATTTTTGTAAAGGAACTGTGGCGATTTATTAAAGCTTCGATAATGCTCTCTCCAGGATTATTATGTTGGACGGTAATGACTTGCTTCCGGATCTCTTCTTCAGTGGAATATTCTGTTTGCTCCTGCTTGATCTTAAATGTGGGTGTCCATAGCCAGGCTGGGGCTCGCCACCACAATGTATGGTTTCTTAGTTGTCTAGCCGATAGTCCTCTGCTCGCTGAATCGGCAGGATTTTCCTTACTTGCTACATAATACCAACTACGGGGTGATATTATACTAGTGATTTTCTTCACTCTATTTGATACGAAAGGCTTCCATCGGTCTGGATTGCCTTTTATCCAGCTAAGGGTTACTTTTGAATCACTCCAAGCATATATTTCGTGATTCATCCTAACTATGCTAGTAACTGTTTTTGCTAGTAATCTGGATAGTAGCTCCGCTGCACAGAGTTCCAATCTAGGCAACGATACTATCTTGCTGTTTGGGACTAATCTTGTTTTTGCTGCAACCAGTACTACTGAGGCTATATTTCCTGTTACGATTCTGGCATATATGACACATGCATATGCCTTAATTGATGCATCACAAAACCCGTGTAGTTGGATAACGTCGTTGCTCGTACTTTGCAGCCATCGAGGGATTTTAATCTGATTAATACACTCCATATCTTCAGTTAGTTTTACCCACTCGTTCTTTATTTCTGCTGAAACTTCCTCGCCCCATTGAATTTCACCCAGCCAAACTTTTTGGAATAGTAATTTGAATTTTATTGTCAGCGGTGATAGCCAACCTAGGGGATCAAATAACCTTGATATTTCAGACAAAAGCAACCTCTTTGTTAATTTTGTGGTATCTGCTGAGTTATATTCGAATGTAAATTCATCTGTGTTTGGGTCCCACCTCAAACCTAATGTTTTTGCTGTATTCTCAGTATTGAAAATAAACGATGACGCTTGAATATTTTGATGAGATGAATTTATATTTTCCAGTAGCGTTTTATCGTTTGCTGACCACTTTCTCAACAAAAATCCTCCGCTGCTAAGACACGAATTAATTTCTACTATGCTTCTTTTTCCTTCGGCAATAGTATGAGCCCCCGATACCAGATCATCCATGTAGAAGTCTTCTTGTAACATTTTTGCTGCGATGGGGTAGTTATGCTGCTCATCTGCCGCTAATTGCCGAAGGGTCATCATCGCCAAAAAGGGTGCTGACTTCGTGCCATATGTAACCGTTGTTAACTGGTATGCTTTGATTAGTTGTCCTGTGTTCTCTCGCCAAAAAATTTGTTGTAATTTTTGATCCGCTTCATTAACTAAAATCTGTCGATACATTTTTTCGATGTCGGCTGTGAACACATACCTATATTGTCTCCACTTCAGTAACAATGCCTGTAGGTCTCTTTGTAAATTGGGTCCTCTATGCATGACGTCATTAAGACTCAGTCCGGTAGACGTCTTTGCGGATGCGTTAAATACGACACGTAACTTCGTAGTGGATGACTCTGCTCGCTGGACGCCGTGATGGGGTAAGTAACATTCTAGTTGTTTACTGCTGAAAGTTGCTAATTTCATATGTCCCAACTCCTTATACTCCCTTAAAAACTGCTTATATTGTTGTGCTAAATATTCTTGTTTGCTTAATTTTTTCTCTAAGTTTTTAAATTGTGCTAAGGCTATTTCCTTTGACGATCCTAAGACATCACTCGCTTGCTGTTGCATCGGTAGCCGAACTTCATACCGACCGTTTTCTAGACGTTTTGTCGTGGATAGGTAATACTCAACACATTGTTTATCCTCTGCTGATATTTCGGTTTGTTCGGGGATATCCTCGATTTGCCAAAATTTCTGAATATCTGCGGTATTATTTAAGATGACGTTACATTGGAATTGTGGTTTTACGCTACCACATAGTAACCATCCTAGCTGGCTTTGTTGAGCTAAAGGTGATGACGAATCAGAACTTCTTATCAAACCGTCTAACATAATGAGGGCATATGCATCTGCCCCCAGCAATAAGTCAACTGGGCGACTTGTGTAGAATTCCGGATCGGCTAAGTTTATATTTTCCAGATAGGACCATGAGGGCCTTTCAAAGGATCGATTAGGGAGGTTTTTGATAAGATTTTTCATAATCAAAACATCAGTATGAAATTTAAAACTGGTGTACATGGATTGACAGGTAATGCTTAGCTTGCCCTTACAATTAGCATCCTTCTCTCCGATTCCATAAATAACTCCATCAAACTGTTGTCGTTTCAAACCTAACTGTTGGGCTGCTTTTTCGCTAATCAATGAAATTTGAGAGCCCTGATCAATAAGAGCTCTCAATACTAGCTGCGTGGTATCGGCGGATGTCACCCTGACTAATGCTGTAGCTAGGAGAATCTCCGTGAAATCTTGCTGAGATGCGTGAACCCCGTTGTTATTCCCTAAATTCATATTATTGTCCTCTTGTTTATTATTATTTGATTTTTGTTTAGTCGGACCGGACGTGGAATGAGGTTTTTGTTGCGTAAAGCATTCATGCAATATAGTGTGATGATTTGCGGCACACTTGCGACATCGTTTTGTCGAACGGCACTTATTTCCATTATGATTAAAAATGCAATTAATACAATAATTATGTTGTTTGATGGTTTTAAGTTTCATTTCATTAGACAATTCGTGAAACCTTTCGCAATTGTATAAAGTATGTTCAGCAAAACAAAGAGGGCATTTAACTTCCGATACGTGCATGGATTTCGTCATAGGCTTCGTTTGCTTGAAATAACTATCGTTAACTCGATAATTATTATATTTTCTATTATTTGAAAATGATGTAGATGCTTGCTGATTAGATGTCTGCGATTTTATCATGCTATCTTGTCGTCGACGAGAAGTTTCTAGGCTAGTAAATTTATTTTCTAAAAAGTCTAAAAAGTCTTGAAGTACTGGTAGCTCCCTAACGTTCTTCAACGACTCTATGTACTCGGCATACGACTCACTATCCAACTTTTGTGACAAAAGGTGCACGAGTAATGGATCCCACGTACTAGTGTCTACACCTAGGTTCTTAATGGCGTGAAGACTCTCTAACGTAACGTCATGCATTTTTTTAATAGCTGAGAATGATTGTTGCTGAATATTGGGAAGGTTTAGGAACACGTTGACGTGCGATGTAAATATGAGCTTCTTGTTGTTAAATCGATGATTCAGAATCTCCCAACAGACGGTGTAATTATCGACGCTAATAGGTAGATGCTGTATCATACGCTCCGCTTCACCTCTCACCTTGCTTTTTAGGAATTGCATTTTTTGAGCGTTTGATAATGCGGTGTTTTTGTGGATTGCTTCGCTAAATAAATCTTTGAATGACACCCACTGCTGATAATTGCCCGTGAACACAGGGATTTCCATTTTTGGAGTTGACTTTTCTCTATAGGATGTTGACCACATTTTGGTGTTAATAGCTTTCTTCATGTTGTTAAAAGTTCGCTCGTGCCCGTTAAAGCAGGACTCATAATCAATTACTAGATCCTCTCCCGACTCGCCAATGATTTCCCAGTGAAGGTTATCAATGGTAGTCCAACGGTTTTGCAAGATTCGAAGAGTATCTTCGAACTCCCATTTGTCAACAACATTCTCGAGATCAATGTTGTCAACGGCTCTTTTAAAGGCTTTAAAGTTGACAGACTGCTTATGGAGCATGTCGTCAAGCTTACTGTTGGTGCCTCTCGACTCGAAAGTCGGAGTTGCTGATGTTGTTGCTCTTGCTTCCGGCTGGTTCATTGAAGTTCCAGCCTCATCTTGGTGTGCTAGTTGAGGATACGCAGATGGCTGTCCCCGCTGTATCAAGTCATGGTGACGTTGATTAATGAGCCTTTTTGCTGTAACGTAAATTTCTTCCGTACGCTCAAACTCTTTGTTGACAAAATATTTATGATTGGTCTTCTCAAAAGGAAGAATCTTTTCATGATTTACTTGGTATTCTTCCCAATACCTATCAAGTAACTCGAGCTTTCGCTTACAATAATCTAAAGTTTTACGCTCTACGCTATCCTTTTTAAAATTGGTGAGGAGTTTTATCAAACTGTCTGTAATCTCTGTTTGATTGAAATAAATAGTTTCCATCTTGCTGCTGGTTAAATAAGTAAAATTGAACGATCTTACTTGAGCTGGGTGATGACTGCGACTGGAGCTGGTGTTAATGTAAGCCGTCCACTTACTGTTGCTGCTGCGGTGAGGTATTAACTCACTGGTAAAATATATCGAACACTCAAAGTTAATTCTTTGCTGCTAATGTCGGTACCACTAGTCACTGCTAAGCTAATATGTAAATAAATATTGTATTCCAAATTGTCACTGGTTTGGCACAAGTGCACTTCACTGCCGTTAGTTCCAAAAAACTAAATTCGACCGCGAAGTCCTTGAATCCGGCTCGAAGGACCAAAAATGTAGGAGACGCGACCTAAGCGGTATCGACAGCTATATGTTAAATTAAACTTCAATATCTTTTAAAGATTTATTGCTGAACTGAAAACTATGCTATGCTATGCTATGCTAAATGATTATGGTTGAGCTGTCGGTAAGAACGAATGCAACCGGTTTGCTGTCCGAATATGCACTGGCGTCCCGAGGCACACAGTGCGGCGGTATTGGATCGCTAGATCAGCAAAATGTGTTCGATCGTAATTATTGCATCGAACAAGTCTAGTGGTCCCAAGCGTGACTGCTACGCTAGCGGTCCTGGGTTCGATCCCCAGGTCGAGCAAAGTGTTATTTGGTTTTTATATGAAATTCTCAGTAGCAGTTCGGGCGTCTGGATTTGTGTATTTATAAAAATATTGTGACGTGTGTGTGTCATGGTGTATCAGCTCGCGAGTGCGGCGGCGGCGACGTGCCGGACGCGGTGCCCATCGCGGTGGGGTGCGCGCTGGGCGGGCTGGTGGTGCTGGTGCTGGTCGCCTACCTGGTGGGCCGCCGCCGCTCCGCCGCGCGCGGGTACCTCTCCATGTAGACCGCGCCTGTGAGTACACTTCACTGCTCTCTTTTTATTATAATTTAATTTTACTCTGAACGGTCCGTGGTCTTCTGTCAGAATATCAAAGCTACAGCTAATTCAAACTTGCTGCACTATAGTGCTAAGATTTTCTGACGTCACACTTGTAGATGCATTGACACTAGAATCATGTACCTAGTTATATTTATTTTTTATTAGTTTTGTATTGTTATACTCAGAATAAACTTTATTGTTTTCTCTTTCGTTATAACACACTGTTTATCTAACAAAATGGCCATTCATCTTAGTCATCGCGTTAGTAATATGTACAGAATTTAAATTTACAACCGTCAAAATTATTCCCGGATTTTATTAAAAAAAAAAAGTTTTATGTTTCACACTGAATGTAAATGACCATCATATGTTGTTCCTAAAGTATTTAAGAGTATTTGAGTCAAATTTGAGCGCTCTGTGTTGGATAATCTCTTCATAATGGCATAAATTCAACTAAAAAACTTAAAATTTAATATAATTATATATTTTATTGCTTCATTAGTCTAGTGATCCCAAGCGCGACTGCTATGCTAGAGGTCCTGGGTTCGATCCCCAGGTCGAGCAGTGTTATTGATTTTTCTATGAAATTCTCAGTAGCATCTCGTAGTCTGGATTTGTGCCCGGTTAATGGCTATAGGCTCGCCCCCTATAACATGGGACCTAAACATACCAGGCGAACTGTGGGTGTACATTAAGTACGCCTCTGCCTAAGGCGAGGGGAATACAGGCGTCATTGTGTGTTTATATATATTTTTTAAATGGTGATAATTTCTATAGTACAACTGAGGATAACCCAATGATATACCAATTATTGAATAGATAATATGACCGCACATTCCAGACTTCCTTTCGGACCACTCGGTATGGGACAGCCTGTATGTATATATACTTTTAACATAAATTATTGTGTACGACCACAATTACGAAGACATTCGTGTGATCATGTCACTCAAACACACATCGAAAAGTTTCAGAATAGGCACTTGCCTATTTGTGACATTTTTTCGATGAAAAAAGGTGACAGTACTTTTTTTTTCGAAGCTGTAGCAGCACAGGTGTACTATATTGTTCTGAAAAAAAAAACTGATTAAACCTCATTCCCGTTTCAGACGACAGCCGCTCGGCGTATCGGCGAAGGTAGTCAATATATAAAGAATATAGAAAACAGTAATACATTGTTTGTGTCGCATTGACCCGCACCCAGCACGATGTGACTAAATTACACCTCTGCCAACCCTACATTATCTGGATAAATTGCAATCATCATTCCTAAAACTAGAAGATCTTTTAGTTATCGCTTTCATTACAACTAATCTATGCTCGAGTCAATGACGATCTGTCAAAATAAGTATTTCATTTTTGATTTCCAATAATAATTCTTTGTCGTTCTTATCTGCATGTTTTGATCGGTCAGTAATAGATATGTAAAGTAATCATTCAATGATATATATATTATGCAAAATGAATACACTATTATATAGCGGGCAGATAGTGTATAGCTGAATTTGCTCAAAATTAGTAAAAAAATATGTACCAATTCTTCGTTTTTAATTGATACACGACTCACAATAAAATATTTTAAAGATCAATAAATAATTTCTGACAAATTTTGATTTTAATTAGTATTTTGTCAGTGATCACATCGCGAATTGGTCATGCTGCGACAAATGTTCCATTAAAATCTATTTTTAATCTTCCAAAAGTAAATAATTCGTTGGAGGCCATTTTTGTTTCGGCCATAATAATGTAAAACAGCTATAAATATATACAAAAACAAATACAGTAACATTGTAAAAATGTGATGTAGAAGTAGTTTATTGAAGATGAGGGTAGAATAGTATTTTTGTTTGTCAAAATTTGCAATATATTTGAATATTTTTGATTTTTTTTATAATTTTTATGTGCTTTGTTTAGTCCAAAGATTTTATTATCATTTCAGTTATATGCACTTATAACTATATGTATATGGAGTCAATTTATTGTCAAAATGTCCATAATATCCATAAATATAATAAAAATCTGTTTAGGTATTAGTTAGTCTATTATAAAATGAATGCAGTGTCTTTCTTTTATTAGAATTTAATATTCAGACTATTTTAAGTGTAACAGTTATAAGCTGGACAATGTCATCGCTGTACGTTGATTTGCGATCATCAGTTTTGCCATAACAAAATGATTTTACATCATCGAAGTACAATAAAATATCAACAAAAAGCTTAAAATATTAGAACCCTGGGAAGCTCTCTCTAAGAATGGCAACACTGATGGTCACAGGTTGTCAATTCATTAATTCTGTGTCGCCAGCGTATAAAAATTATAATATTTTTAATGGCAATGAGTTGCCCAGTGTTGTGGCTGTTATTTGCAGTCGACGTACAACAGAAGCCATCCATTCCGTTTGTTTATTCGGAATTCTCACTTATAAATAATCGACTGCAGATAATTGGCTAGGTAATGGAAGTGGGGGGTATTGTCGGGAATTTGAATCCGGGCAGAATCTACTATATGGCTGTCTTCAAACATTTCTAATGTATTTTAGTCTTATGTCAGAATATTGAAATATTGTAAAATAAACTTTGTTCAATACTAAGTGGAGTGGAACACAAAGTTCCCTTGTAAAATCACGTCATTCTCTATTCATTGTTATGTTAAATTAGTAAGCCATATAGCAGATTGATGATACTTACTAAAATTGATACTTTAATACTAAAAACAAGTTTCATTTCAATTTAGTATTAAATTTTCATTTTGTTGTAAGCCATGCTGATTGATGTATGATTCAAAAGAAATAAATGTTTTTTATTGCCACAGACGAGTTTTATTTTTTCCTCTGAAAAGCATTTACAATAAATACGTATATTATATACATCGATCAAACTATTATGTACAATTACATCTATTGAACACTTTTTATTAAATAAATTATATTTGTGACAGTGATTGTGTGAATGACTCTGGCACCATCAGGGATTTTAATTTTGATAGCATAAAAAATGAGTCGCTTACTAGTCGAAATTAGTTGCCAAATATCAGAATTAGTCTGTCACTGGTTCTAAATTTATAAGGGTTTATAGGTGGCCATTCTGGAGAGCGCCTCCCCAGCTTGGCCGTTTGAATCTCAAAAGCTACCGGCACCTACCGTAGATCTGTTCTCTCCCATTTTTTTTAATACACAACTAATTCTGATATTTGGCGACTAATTAGCGACTATTTTTTTATGTTATCACAATTAAAATCCCTGATGGTGGCCATGCCAGTGTCAGTCACACAGTGAATCGCTATTTATCTATTACAGCTGATCCCTATTTATTTATTTACATCGTATAGTCGACCAATAAAATAGTAAAGTACCATAAGTTTGCAATTCATTTGAACATTTAAAAATCATTTTGCCGTTTAATGTTAAAAATATTGTAAATTTGAGGAATTTTGGCCAGACTTCTGTGCTACGTCTTCACAATTTGGGTAAAAAGGTCGCATCGATCGTTAATTATAAGTCAATAACGTCTGGATGCTTCAAATTACATTATTGATTACAATATTCACATTAATGAATTGAGAGAATTTTGAAATTTATTATACCTCATGCAGGTAGCTAAATAGAAATTAACATAAAAAACCTACAATAATTTCTGTTTGTTCTCTTTAAGTAAGATGTGAAATACCGTTATGTCTTTTGTTTCCATAAATTGTATTTATGGAACTGTATTTATTATGTAGGGTCAGGTCATTAACCATTCGGGTTAAATGACATTCAATAATGCATGTACAGTCAACAAAAGAGGTATGCTGGCAGCTAACGACATGTATTATGGTGGCACTTCACATGGCTATTTGTGTTCGCTATTGGGTCCTTGTTGTATTTGGCAAAATATATGATGTACAGGCCAACGTGCAAATACAGGCAAATACGACCATCACAAACATCATCACATTGTGTGGACGGTTTATCTGAGTATTTGCTTGTGCCTATTTGACCCCTTTGATGTGCGTCGAGAAACCGACAAGCGCACGGTAACGCGTATTTGTTATTAGCCTTATTTGTCAAATAGGCAATTATGGCAAATACTTTGTCAAATATACTATCCACACATGGTAATTGTTTGCCAAATATGCCAAATGTGCCAATACAAATAGCCATGTGAAGTGCCACCATAAGGACACAGATTGTGTAATTGTTGTCCGATGCCTTCATATCAATCCATTTGGAGGATTTTATAATTTTATAACGCAGTTTATGTCAAGAACCAGGATATCGTTAGCTGCGTACATACCTACTACTGTTGTTCACTATACAATTAAATACTAGCGCACAATACAAACTTTGTTTATTGCCTAATTTACCGTAGTTTTACGATCTAGTGACTATATTTAAATGCATTTTTATATTCAAGAAATATTAAACCAATTGATTTTGTTGGACTAAAAGGCGCAAAAAAATCCGTCTTCGGATTTCGGTTACAAAATTCCATATAGGCTCAAATACAGAAAAATATGAATTTTACGAACTCAATAAGAAACCTAATATACATTGTTTTAAATTAATTTCGAATTCAATTAATTCTTTTTAAATAATTCTGAATTCTAAACCATGAATGAATTAATTGAAAATGAGATTTATTTTATTGAATAAGAAACATTTTGTTTTGCCGTTAGTACATTTAAAACTAAACTACATACTAAAACAAATTAAAGAAAATAAACTTATCTATGTATGTACAATTATTATAAGAATACTGGTGGAAATATTAAGTACTCTATTTACAACGAGTATTTGTGCTAAGTGATGTCAAACTTATTAGGTACCTATATTATTTACATAGCCTCTTTGAAAGCCTCGCTTTTCTTGACGTTATTACGCGTAATATTTTTAAGTACACTATTTATTTAATGTTGCGAATATTACTTTATAATGTATTCTTGATAAAATAATTGAAAAAAAAATTAAAACGCAAACGATTAGTTATGAATGGCTATTGGTTTTTTCATCTTTCTGGAATCCATTATGCTTGAGGCTTTTCATTTATAGTTCATTTACTTTTCCATAAAATATCAGTATTTGTTTGAGTATTTTGTAAATTACGACACAAAATCACCGGCCTTTGGTCGAATACTAAAAATGCTACTTTGTTTTGGAAGTCAAAGAAGTAGGTACAGTCACGAACAAATATGTATCTAATATATTTGTCAAAAATCAAAAGCTTCTTAAAGTTTAGTTTTTCATGTTTTGATTGACATTGTATGGTGTTACAAGCATAGTATTTTCGAACTTATTAATCTATTTAAATAAAAATTAATTTATGTTCGTTAGTCTCGCTAAAATTGGAGAACGGCTGGACCGATTTGGCTAATTTTGGTCTTGAATTATTTGTGGAAGTCCAGAGAAGGTTTAAAAGGTGAATAAATATGAAAGTACGAAGTCTGCCGAGTCAGCTAGTATTATCTAAAAGTTGCAATCAATATTCCACAAAACAATCGCTTTTGAAAGTGTGTACGTATTTATGGTTGTGACTGTACCTGTTTTTTTTAAGTTCTTTATTAGATTCAGAAATTACTCTTGAACACATGGTTCCAACCGTTAGATATGTGCTTCAGTAATCAACCGTTTTACTAATAAATTGCGGAATAAAGATATAATGGCACTGTTTTGGTAAAACTTACACAATATAAGGCACTTGCGGGACTGATTTTTGAATAACATACGTATTATAAATGCAGACTTATGTGTTACGTATTTCAAAAATATAATACTATGTCTTAGTAGGCTAAGCATGGCACTACAGTCAATTTTTAACAATTTTGTCATAATAATTTAAATTATTCGTTATGCCAGTTTTTACAATACAGGACATTTTAGAACGCAGATTAAACATGAATCCGCACGACGTCTAAACTTTTATTCTGTGAAGATGCACGCGTTCAGCAGCGGTACATAAAAGCCGTGTCCGTAACATTAGCATTGTAATTTGAACCTTATATCATGCATTTCAATGTCTATTCAGGTATGGGACAGGAGTCAAGTAGGACATTGTGTATCGACTCCATTTCAGTCCAGCTTCGTTTTTGTCCGCCCACGGAGACATCACGGATGCAGCCGTTGAAATTCTTGCCGCCTTCTGTAGATTCCATTATACCTTCTGAAAGGATTGAAATATGGAGTGAAATATGTGGTTATAATAGTAATGATAGAGATGATTTTTCCGTTTACAACTGCATGTTTCATTCACGAGTATTACTTTTAAACACCCTAAACGTAATACAAACAAATTATTACATCAAAGTTACAAGCTTTAGAATTTTTAGTCGCCGTCGCTTTTCTGTAAATTGAATTTTTGCTTTTGTTTTGTCTATACTGTAGCCTTAGCACGAACAACTTGCGAAAAAGTATTCGTATCGTCACGATAGAGGCGCTGGTCCATATCTCATACAAATTGGTCTCCATGACGATGCTAAGGCTACTGTTCAGTAGCCTTAGCACGAACAACTTGCGAAAAAGTATTCGTATCGTCATGGAGACCAATTTGTATGAGATATGGACCAGCGCCTCTATCGTGACGATACGAATACTTTTTCGCAAGTTGTTCGTGCTAAGGCTACTGATGTGTCCTGTTGGCTTTATAAACATACGTTATATAAAAAACATAGGCATGTATAATTTTTCTTTGGGTGCGAACTGCGTAGGGTCGAAGAGCGCGGGAAACGAAGAAGGCTTTGGGGGAAGCCTTTGCCCAGCAGTGGGACAGTAACGGTTATTATTTTGTAATGTTGTTACCCGGTAGTCCTCCTATATAGAGGTGCGTGGGCGCAGGCGGCTGGTCGGGCGCGTCGTCCAGCAGCTGCGTGGGCGGCGCTATGCGCTGCGGCTCGTGCAGGTCCAGGCGCAGCGCCAGCGCGCGCGGGTGCAGGCGCGCGCGCACCGTGTGCCAGCGACCGTCGCACGCAGAGCCGCCGCCCCCGCCCCCGTCGCCCCCCTCGGCCCCGCCCCCGCCCCCGCCGCGCCACCACACGCGCGACCTCTCCGCGCCTGCTTGCTGATACGACAACACCACCTGCAAACGAAAACATTGTTATCAACTTATCAAAATCGTATCCAAATAATCATGATAATTATGATTCACGAACAGACGACTACGAAACGGGCCATGGGATTCCAATATAAGATAACCTTGCATTGTTTACGTTACGCCTTTCATACACTTAGAAGTCACCTTATAGATAGGTAGTACAAATTATGTGTGACACGTTGTGAGCTCATGTGTCCGTGGATCATATGATTATTCTGATTCATCTAAATTCTAAAGTAACGATTTTATCATAAATAAATAGTTTAGCAGTGATAGCCTAATGGTATGACCGTTGGACTGCCAAGTCAAAGGTCTCGAGTTCGAATCCAAGGCACGCACCTCTGACTTTTCGAAGTCATGTGCGTATTAAATAGTTAATTATCACGCGCTTAAACGGTGAAGGAAAACATTGTGAGGAAACCTGCATGCCTGAGAGATTTTCTCGATGGCGTGTGAAGTCTGCCAACCCGCACTAGGCCAGCGTGGTGGACTATAGCCTAATCCCTCTCATTCTTAGAGGAGACCCGTGCCCAGCAGTGGGACAGTATAATGGGTTGATTATGTATGTATGTTATGTTATGTTATGTAAATAGTTTATTCTTTATAAACCACCAATAACTAAGTAGGTAGATACTACAAAATAGAAGTTAAAAAATCATAGAAATCATAATAATTATCATAACATTTCTTTTTAGAAAATGCGGAAACAAAATTAAAAAAACCATGATCTTTACAGTACAGTATCAAATACCTCAGTCTTCCAATGTAGGTCAATATTTGAAATGACCTTTTAAAGTATTTATACACACCGCTCCATCTTTAACTTCTAGCAGCAGCCCCGCAGCCGCGAACAGCACGCCGTTGGGCTCACTCGTTCGGAACTGAAGCCGCAATTCCGTTGAGGCCTCCGACCCGTCTGACGTCATCAGCCAAGAACTTGACCACGTCGCGTACGCATCACCTACAAATTAGTGTTTTGGAAATAAACACCACCCTATTTTTTTATGTAACTTTTAACGCTTTAGTAACATAAAAGACAGAAATATGTTACTGGGAAGTTTGTTGCGCCGTTTTTTCTTCCCAGCCAAATCACTGTGAAGGCCGGGTGTATTAAGAGTCAGTCTATTTTGAATAAATGATTTTGACTTTGACTAAATACCCAGTAACATAGATAAAAATATCAGCAATTACACGATTTATTTGCGGCCACGGCGTAAGCCACGGCGAACAAATATCGAATGAAGTCATATCCTGATTGTAAAATGAAACAATGAAGCCTTAGAAAAATATATTTTATCGAACTATAAACAGTTCTGAAAGTCTTCTAAGTGTAACTAGATGGCGCATAATTTAAGGACGGATGTATTTTACGACTACCGACATTTCCGAGAAGGAAGCCATAGGCACAAGCTTGTGTGTTATTAGAGTTAGCCTCTAGGTCCTAAGCGCTAGGCTGCTAGAGGTCCTGGGTTCGATTCTCAGGTCGAGCAGTATTACTTGTTTTTTGGTGGCAGGTCAGAGTTTCGATTTGTGCACAACTAATTTCAACAGGCTCGCCCACTATTACATGGGATGTTGGGAACTTAACATTCCAGCGAATCGTGGGTGTATATTTCTGCCTAACCCTGCTGGATGCTATTATTGGAGTATAGTAATTATTTACCTCCGAAATAGGCTGCTTGTTCGACGTTGGGGAAGCACTGACCAACGCCATGGTGCGCCTGCGCATCCCGCACTAGGTCCTCAGCGCGACCGTTCACCGTCACGCGCCGAATGCAGCCCAGGAAACCAGGTACACGCGTTATCTGTACATGTTATTGGTACAAAATAAATTATTATTATTGAAATGTTATAACATTAACAAAATTAAAACATATATATTTAAAATTGACTAAGAAAGTTCTAAGTGATATCACCTTATAAAGTTTTAGGTGGGGAAGCAGAGGGGAAGGCTGTTCCCTGCAAAATGAATATCACTATAGAATTTGTATTGATGCACGTCGTGTACGATGCGCTATTGAGCTCACCATTTAGAAAATTTTAATGTTTATTTGAACCGGTTTCACATTTGTTTTTGTTGTTCTGCTTTATTTGTGGTCAAGTAAGTAAGCGGTTTTATTTGGGAATTGGATCAAAAGTTGTGGCATTGTCCCCCAGCGGTGGCCTAGGGAATATTTAAAAATCTGTGTCGCTCTCCACTAGTGGTGGCGAATGGGAATAATTTAAAAAGCTGTCCATCAGCGAGAATCCCCCAGTAGTGGCCGTCCGGAATGATCAGTCTGCTTTAATATAGTGTACTGACCGAGTGGGGCAGGTAGGGCAGTGCGGGCGGCGCGGGCAGGCCGGCCACGTAGAGGCGCAGCGCGCGCGCCGCCGGGCCCGCGCGCGCCGCCGCCGCCGCGCCGCCGCCCGACACCTGCACCCGCGACCGACTCACGCGCACCGATATCTGCAACCGTCACACGCACACACATATCTAATACTGACCACCTATGAACTAGACTTCTTGTGCAAAACAATGCCAAATAGCTTCACGGCTGATTTTTTTAAAATTTTAAGCAAACTTGAAAAGCAATTCATACAAGAATAATTACAGAAATTCATAACACTAATTTACAATATTTCCACAGGGATGAAGATTTTTTATTACTAAATCTTAATCCGACAACAGAATTAATCTAGGACGCCATAATTTAGAAGTATACCAATCTCAAAGTACTAAAACACGATTTATTTGAAGTAACTTTTTCAGATTGCACTTTCAGATTGGTATAACTACAAATTCTGACGTCCTAGACCAATTCTGTTGCCGGATTTAGATTCAGCGTCAAAAAATGGTATTTTTATAAACTAGTGTCATTGGTACCTCAATTATAGATAAGACGAAGATAGGAGAATAGCTAAATACGCTGATTGTTTAATAATTTTCAAATTATGTGAACTTTTAGGTCATACCTAGGTACATGAACGAAGAATATTATTAACCCTACCCACTAACCTGTCTCCAGCTGCCATCAGCGAGTATGGGTACGAGTGTAAGCTCCTTGCGCTTGCGCCCGCGCACCACCAGCCGTAGCTTACCCTCGCGCAGCATAAGTGCCATGAAGTGCTTTGGTTTGGCCTTGGAGCCCTGAACAAAACCCCACTGTTATTATCACATTCATTAATACTGTTATTATATCCATCGTCATAACAATAACCATAATCGTTACCATCATCATAAACATTATCGACATCGTCATTATTATCAGCATTTTAAGCGTCATTCTTATTATTGCCATGATAATTATCATTGTAAATTATCATCAGCAAAATGAGTCGGGTTAGGAAGCTAGGACAATAAACCGTCGATTACATGGATAGAATGATAGTTGTGTGCCAGGATCGTAGTAAGTGGAAATCTATAGTCTCTGTCTACCCCAATCGGAGGCAGGCGTGAGAATATATGCGTTTGTATGTCATTGAAATCATCATTACCACTACAATATATATATTTTTAAAAAAAGCTTACTAGCCATGTGGGTTGCACATTACTAGTATTCTTGTTAACCCCTCGTGCTAAGCTAAATACTTGTGTTACGAGTGGGTTCACATCGGTAGTGTAATAGGTGGGTTTCGAACCGGCAACCACATAATCACAAGTCCGACGCCCTAGCCCTTAGGCTACCGCCGCTTCACTGTATCGCTGCAATCAGAATAGTCGACAATATAAATCATCCCATCTTCATGTTCTATTACACTATCATTAGATTCAGTCAGTCATTCCGTCATACTTGGCAGAATTATCAGCGTCATTGTCATCATCATCACGATCATTATTGGATGTGGAATAGAAAGAACGAAAAAATATAGGCTGATGGTGTAGTCACCGGCGCGAGCAGGATGAGTCCGTCGTGTGCGTAGGTGCGTATCTGCAGCGTGAGCGCCAGGTCCCGCGCGCGCCGCGCCAGCCGCAGCGTGGCGTGGCTGTGCGGACGGTCGCCGAACTTCACCGCGCCCGCCTCCACCGTGTACGACGATGTCTGCAACCTCACTTCTATTAGCATACCATCATGTCTGTATTCTCCGAAGGATTAGGCAAAGCTCGCCAGTATGTATACGTCGTGATCCCCAGCAGAGGGAATAACGAAGAAGATGAGTTACCGGGGAACTATTGGGTATGGAGCTGGATAGATAATAAATTTCATTCCAGTTTAAAAAATGACTCAAGTTTTTTTTTATTGTATAAGTAGGCAAACGATTTGACGAGCCATCTGGTGGTAAGTAGTTATCGTCGCCAATGAACACCTGTAATAACAGAGGAGTTGTTGATGGGTTGCCTATCCTAAGGAACCCCTACGGGCTGTAGACTGCCACAGCAATCGAAGGGGAACTGGCTTTGACGCGCAAGTCGAAATATGTACACCAAGATGTTTTTTAACAGAATTTGATGTGGTGGGTGATCGCCAGACAGTCAGATCCCAAGATGTCTTATCACTGAGCATTGGCTGTTGTCTTGTCTAGGAATTTTTAAGATACAGTTATCTGATTAAATATTGTGCAAGACAGGGTGCATACCTTGGTGCACCCGGCGGCGTCGTGGGGCGGCGCGTGCAGCGCGCGCGGCGGAGTGCGCGGCGCGGGCGCGGGCGCGCCCTCCGCGCGGCCCAGCTGCGCGCCGCTCCACGACACGGCTGACTCCAGACCCACTAGCCTGCGACACATTCTAATTATAGCTAATTCAATACTCATTTCTATGGAATGTCCGAGGCGTGGCACTCCAACAATTGTTGAAACAAAGATAAAACGAACTTATTTTGTAACTCATAAAGCGTTAACATCATCTCGCTTGTGTAGTTTTAGGGACCAAAATCGGACCTTTTCTAGTATCCAAGGTTAATAGTAACAGTGCTAGCTATATTAACATGATGTTCAAATAGATAAGTAACATTTTGACGTTAAGCTTTACCCCATTGAGTCTCGATCAACATCAGTCTTAGTATATCAAAATTATTTTACTAAGTTAACCACAAAATAAAAACCCAAATACACGAAGACTATTTCACATCTTGAAAATGCGATAATTCTAATATTAAAAACTGACTAATAGTACCCAAGTACTACCTAGGTACAGAAGAGCCATTCTCCCTACCCCTTCCCTACATTCGATCTCTCACTGACCTCTGCACTTCATAGTAGCGTTTGTAGACTGCTAAACTAATTTACTGCAAACCTATAATGCACATTGCTTACACATAATCGTTATTTCGCGTATATCGTAAGTTCAAAGGTTTCGAGGAGCATTTTGTGTCCAAGGCGTGGCAATGCATCAATTATTTAAAAAATATAAGAGGAACTCACTGTGCATCTATGATCAGGTCTGCCAGAGTGCCTTTAAAGGGTTTAAGGGGAAAGTTAGCGTGAAATCCCTCCCGCAGCCCGCCTAGGAACAGGCCGCCCGTCCGCGCGGGAAACGCGCCGCCGCTCAGCGGACCGCTGCCCAGTTGTTCCTCGTCCACCCACAACTCTAGCTGGTGTACACGGAAACACGAAGTAATACATGAATACTCATAAACGTGATAAAACATGGTACATGATACGTGCATAAAACATATTCTGTTTTTTAATTATCGTAAAGGCAAGTAATTTTTTAAACAGTCACACCGATGCTCGTAATGTGTGATCCCGCTTGACGTAATAAATGTAATAAGTACCTGTTTATGCATCCGTATGATTCGTAATGTGTGCAGCCTGCCGTCATCAAACCTGGTGCCGTTAGTCCGCAGCCGCACCTCACCCTTGCCAGCAGCTGCGACCACTTCCAGTTCTCCTGCACAAGATACCAGCTATTATTATGTAATTTTATTCCTTCATCATCAACCTATTTATTATCCCACTGTAGGACATGGGCCTCCTCTCAGAATAATAGAGATTATAATTATGACTATAGTCCACCACACTGAATGCAGGTTGGCAGCATTCAAACGCTGTTGAGAAAATCTCTCAGGTTTCCTCACGATGTTTTCCTTCACCATCTAAACGGGTATAATTTATTATAATTATCATTAATTATTATTAATACGCACATGATTTTGAAAAGTCAGAGTTTGGTGCTTTGGCTCCGAACTTACTCATTCACTAGGCATTACGTTTTTCATAATTATAGATTTGATTGATTCAATATATTTTTCCATTTATACCTTGGTTTGCTAAAACTCCGCCTTTCGTAATGGGGCATGGTATGAACCTATCATATTGCTAGCACACAAGGTACAAACCTGTGATCATGATGAGTGCCAGGTAGTGCTTGTCGTCTGGGTCGTCGGCGTCCACTTCGTTGTCGAGAGCCGTCGGTGCCCGGTACAGCAGCAGTCCGTCAGCCAGCTGCGTGCGGAACGACAGCCCCACGGACGCCTTGCGACGGAGCTGGGGGGATGCGAGCTCGATGTAGCCCGTGCCCTTCAAGATGGCTGAGCGGAGTGTCTGTAGGTATGGAAGTGTTGTTTGTGATTGAGTGGGTAAGTGAGCGATTGTCTGGTGTATCTAGAAGACGTAGGTTCGAATCCTGCCCGCGGTAGATTTTTCGTTTACTAAAATAATGCTAAAAAATAAAATAAATAAACTAAAAAAATAATATTAGTAAGTTAGCTAGGAAAATGTAAAGGGTATTTTAAGCTGCAGGTTCTTAAAATTGTGGACATTACAAGTAAAACAAAATATAGTTTGATATTTAAAGAAAATCATCCAAATTAATGTTTATGCAGTATTATTTTGATAAAACTTATGTTATAATAATAATATGTATGTATATATTCGGACCCTCTCCCCGCAGCGCGGCTCGAGCGCGTGGCGCACGGGCGCGTGCAGCAGGTCGTAGCCGGCGCGGTCCACGCTGACGGCGCCCACGCAGCCCAGCAGCGGCGGCGCGGGCGCGGGCCGGCCGGGCGGCGCGCCCGCCACCCAGTACGCGGCGCCGCCCAGCGCCGGCAGCGCGCCCGCCGCCTGCACGGGCGGCGCGGGCGAGCCCAGCGTCTCCTCCCCGTTCACGCGCAGGCTGCCTGCCACAGGACCTCCTCAATACACTCAATATACGCTATATACTGTGCGCTGTGCACCCACAAACAACACTCTACACTCTCTATTTCAATACACAGTTATGAAAGAAGAAATGACACGAAATCATAATATTTGTTTAAAAGGTTTTAGGTACCGTCATTATATTATAAAATTCAAGATAGTTACAACCATAATTCACCATTAAAATTGTCATAATATTTCAATGCCTGAATGAAAATTAAATGAAATGAAAACCTGGAACAGTTGAATGCAATAACTGGAAGCAATAATAAAACGTATACCTACCGTCTAAACAATGCTTTGACAATGCAATTTTATTGTATGCGAGACGCAAGAAACTTGTATCGTATAAGTAACCATATAAGGTACAAAATACAACAGAAATCACAATGCAATATATTCAGTATTGGTATAGCAAACTATTTTCCGCTCTCCACGATAAAATGCGTAGGTACCTAAGTATTTTGCGTGTGTTCAACAAAGACATAACAATATAATAATGAAAACAGTAGCTATATAAGTCGCGCACATTACCTTTCTCGAGCTTGTTGCTGGCGAAGGCGCGGCTGGCCTGCACGTGCGCGGGGCGGCCGCCGCAGTGGCGCCCGGCCGCCGTGATCTGCAGCCGCGCGCCGCCGCCGTACTCCACCGTGAACACCACGCGGCACTCGCGCAGCACCACCGACACTGAACGATTCTGAACGACACAACACACGCATACTTATACAAACTTTTTTTTAAACACTAACTAGCCATGTGGGTCGCACATTACTAATAGGTATTCTTGTTAAGAGTCCGGCGGACCGAATTTCTCTTATTAATACCGAAATAATTCGCAATTAAAACACAATTTAATCAAATTGTGTTATTGTTCGGATTTCGATACCGTTAATCTTAGGTTCCTACGTTACCATTTTGTACAAAATACTTTACTGGAAATAAATGTAAGCAAATGCAATTTATGATAAAATTACCAAGTTTGGAACGATTTTCCATTTTTTTATTTCCAATGAAGTAGTAGTAGACGAAATAGTACCGTAGGAACCTAGATTAGCAGTATCCAAATCCGAATAATGATAAAATTTGATAGAATATTGTCTGGATTACGATTTATTTCGATATTACGTTTTTGTGGGCAATTTAAGCTCCGCCGGACCCTTAACCCCTCGTGCTAAGCTAAAATGCTTCTGTTACGAGTGGGCTCACGTCGGTAGTGCAATGTGTGGGTTTCGAACTGGCAGCCACATGATCACAAGTGCGACGCCCTACCCTTGTTTTTTATGTACCAAGAAAAATTGGTGAGGCCGTGTAAGTGCCAACCCTGACGAAAAGAAATCAGTCTGCTGGCTGTTTAACAAAATATCGAAATCAGTGAGAACAATCACCACCATCATCATTACACGGCACTATGCACTGATTACACGGGACTATATCGATTGAATGTTTTAAAAACTGTTTTCAGTCTACCCACCAAAAATCGAATAAAAAATTTGACCATTGTGGCGTTTTTTAATAATATCAACCAAAAGATGTCCACTGCTGAACAAAGGCCGTCCCAAAGACTTCCATAAATACCAGTCTTATTTGTCGCCTGCACCCAGCGAATCACAGCATTTTCAGGCTCCAGCATTCCATGTTAAATTCGAATTACATAAAAAGGGCTATTCCTATTAGAAAATCAGTTTCAAATATGCAAAGGATACTCACATTGACGGTATCGAGCGCCATGAAGAGCAGGGCGTCCTCGTCGCGCGTGCGGAAGGTGAAGGCGACGCTGAACTGTCGGCGGTCGGCCGGCCGCGAGCGCGCGCGCTGCAGCTCCACGTAGCCGCCGCCAGAGAACCACACCATGCCCGCCTCCCCGCCCCGCCCGCTGTACCATCTGAACGAGAAATCATCATTATTATCATAGGTATCAGTCACAACACTGTCCACTGCTGAATAAAGTCCTCCCCTAGTCGTCCCCGTCCACAAGCACCAGTTATATGCTGCCTCCGACCTTTACCAGGTCGTCAACGGAACACCATCATGAGCGACAAAGAGTAATTATGAAGGAATTTGAAATTAACAAAAACTTATTTTATTTAGCTGTAAAGCTGGGCTAGTTAGTATTAGACACATCTAATATTTAAAATACGATACAGTTTTAATTACAGTTAACCAAATACAAAGAAAGTCCAATATGAGACACTGCTCACCCTTTTACAGCCATGAAAATGTTCGAAAACGCCCATTTAAGTATATGAAATCCTTTTTCTTAGAATCAGGAGCAGCACCTTCAGTACAAATCAGTCAGTAGCAGCAGTGAGTGTGTGTACCCACCTGTGCGTGCAGCCGGTGCAGTGCGCGTCGTCGGGCTGGTGCAGCCAGTTCCAGAGCCCCAGCGTGCGGTCGTCGCTGGCCAGCGCGTGCACGCAGGCGGGCAGGCCGGCGGCGCCGCTCCGCCCGCCCAGCCACAGCTGCGCCGCCTGCAGCCCCACGGCCGCGGCGGAGCTGCTGTTGCTGGCCGACACCACGCTGCCGCCCGCCCGCTCCACGCGCAGATGCACTGTATTCCACACCCTGAGTCAATGTTGGGGAAATTAGAACATTATTTACACTAAGTACGTCCGAAAGATAATGCCCCGCGCTTTGTGCCCGCGGAGTGATGTCCTTAATACCGCGCCCAAGTGCGCACGGAATACCTTTATAAGATGGCTTTGTACGACAACTTTGTACAACAACGTCAAAGAAACGCCAGTCCCAGAGTCATAAGTACGTATCAAATAATGTAAACATCAACCCTGATCAAGTTACGTCATAATGCGATCGAAAATCAACACGAAATGCGTGAGATTACATTGAATTCTATTAACCCCTCTCATCACAATTATGCTTTCAGCGAGATCTATAAGAAACCCAGACTTAAAACCTACCTTGAAATATTTTTAATCGGAAGAAAAATCGTTACTCAGTATCTTTCAAAAAAGAATGGTAACTATACATATTAACTGACCGTTCGATTTCGATCCTGTATGAGGTGTGGTCGGCGTCATCGTGTGTGGGCTGCAGCAGCTCGGGGTGCACTATGACCGCCTCGCCAGCGCCGAGGTCCCACGCAAGGCGCAGCTTACTGCTCGCCACCGTTAGCTTCATATAGCTCTCTGTTTCCTGGGCAAATTGTAAGATGCTTGTTAAATATTTAGATTTTTGGAATACATTTTCTGATACTTTAGTTATAGAATTATGTCAAAGAAAGAAAGTTGAAAGATTATACTTATAAGTTACGTAAAGTGAGTTAATATAGGCTAATGATGATGAAATAGTTAAGTTAAAACGCTCTAGATAGACGAATAAGTTAAAAAATATCGATATACGAAATTTCATAAAACTCGCAACGCAAAATCATCAACGGATATTGTCAGAAATTATGTGAGAATCTTTAAAATCGATTTACACTATCGATTGACTTTCATTTGATGATCGTTTGTTATAAGATCATGAAATGTCTCAAAATTATTTTCAAATGCTCAATTATATTATATTTAAACTTTACAGTTTTACACCTAACTATTCCACATTGGCAAACGTTTCAGTGGAACTGACCCGTGTATCATCAATCAGGTGGAGCAGCGGGCCGTCCCTGACGACGTTGTCGAAGGACAGCGCCAGCGTGAGCCGCGTGACGGCGGGCGACGCTGACGTCACCGCGTATGCGCGCGCGCACCCCACAGCCGCGCCGCCCACCGACGTCAGCGATACCGAGATCTGTAACAATCATATACTCTAGAAATTCTGCTACAAAGAAAAGTATAAAGTTGTCAGTGAAGTTGTTCAAAAATATCGCGAATGCTGCCAACAACACTAAAAACATCATATTTTAATTTAAAAAATTATTTGAAAAAATCTGTAAATATGCCTTATAAGCTTAGTGATCTTAAGTGCGATAGAGGTTCTAGATTGTGTGTCCAGGTCAAGCAGTGCTATTGGGATTTTCTATAAAATTATCAGTAGGAATTTGGATTTATGTCCGGTTAATATCAAGGCTCGCCCTCTTGTTACATGGCAACAAAACATATAGGCGTGTTGGTATGTTAAGCTTTACGTCTTATGATACTTGGGTATTTACACTAATTAGTTAGCTGGTTAGAACTCGAATTTGAACTGTACTGACCGAGTCGGCGGCGTGTCTAGCGCGCTGAACCTTGTCCTTGAGTTCGGCGATGGCGGGGCTGAGCGTGAGAGTAGCAGCAGCATGCTGTCTCGCTCTGGCAGCAGCTGCAGCAGCCAGGGCATCTGCGGTCTCAGCACCTCGTACTGTGTTTCCGCGAATTTGGGAAACTGCGGTCGACAAATTTACAAATTTAGATAACATCTGGTATTTTCCCCCTATGACTTACGCTATTACTCTACTATTCTACTTATTATTTGAAGCCTACCTAAAATATATAAAAAGAAGAAGAAATAGTTTGGTGGTATTCCTCTTTTGTGTTTAGTAGTCGTGTAGGTGTACGTCGTAATAAAATATTTATTTAATTAATTGACCTAAGTAGTTTCGATTGACAGAAGAAAGATAGAAGGTAGTTTTAATTGATCATATAACAAAGACCATTTGATTAAATTTTTCGCTTTTAAGGTATTTTTAATTGAAACAAAAATAAACATAATGCGCCAAAGCACTGACCATGTTCCTGCGCAGCTCCGAGCGCGGTGTCCCCGTGTCTCTGCAGCTCGGTGAGGTGTCTGCGCAGGTGGTAGCGCACCCGGCGGCGCAGCTCGCTGGCCTCGTCGTAGAGCGCGCGCGTGGTGGCGAACACGCGGTCGGCCTGGTCGTCGGCCTGCGCCAGCGCAGCCAGCGCGGCGCCCGCGCCCGCGCCCGGCCGCGCGCCCAGCTCGCGCTCGCGCCACCCCAGCCCGCGCAGCACCACGCTCACCACGTCCGCGCCGCGACGTAAGTGCTCCAACTGGTTGCGTAGCTCTACGGATAGGTAGGCCCATTTACAAACGTTGTAAGTATGTTATATTGTTTGCAATGGAAGCTGGATTTTATTCCTCGCAGTTAAAGTAACTAATGGTTGATGATACCTGTACGTACCATCTGCTTTGGCCAGCACGGCCGCGCCTCGCCGCTTCAGGTCTTCGGAGGCGGCCTTCCCCTTGGCCGCACTGTGCGCCATGGGCACGTTCCCCTGCGCCAGCGAGGCGGCGGCGGCGGCGGCCTTTCCGGCGGCCTCGGCTGCGGCCGCCGCCTCCCGCACCTGCTCAGCCACGCGCGCCCACGCCTGCGCCGCCGACACTCCCATAGATGCTGCTGCACGACTACCCGCAAACAAACTACGAGACACACCGATTATAAAATAAAAATGTGATGTATATTACTACTATCACTGTCATTTTGAGAAAAGGTTCCCATAAAATAATAATTAGCGTAGCTATTTATTTTAGTAATAATACAGGCTCTTCCAAATGGTAGAAAAACCTGATATCTTTAAGTTATCTTGATTATACTTTGATATACACACGGAATGAAATAAAGGGTTTTGTATTAGGACAAAAGAAATAAGAATATCTCTTACCTTCTAATCCTCAGGCTCAGTAAAATTACAGTTAGAGTCAGTTTATATTTTACAAAAGCTCCAATGATCCACTCACCTCTTATACTCCTTGGCTTTAACAGCCAACTCAGCCACATGTTTCTCAACAGCTTCCAGGTACTTCTGCTTGTAGGCCGGTGTCAGATTGTAGAGGATGCCCTCTTTCTCTTCTGCGGCTATGGTCAGGACCGCCAGCTCAGCAGTCAGAGCTGGGAAGCGGATGCCAAGACTCTGGCCTTGAAGGAGTGACGACCGGATCTCGTCCGTGATGTTGTTGGCCGATAAAGAGTTTATATCCTGAGGATATCAATGTAACCTAAAACTTCTTAACCTTCTTTATTCTTTTGTTGCATGTTCTATTTTATTTCTGGGACGCCAGTATCCTACCACCTATCTCATACAAGCCCTATGCCAAGCAAGAACAGATAGAATTGCCGTGAGGTAAAGAAACTCGATATTATATTTAACACATTTGTTATCTAAAAAAAGTAAAAACCAAACCGAAATACATAAAAGTTGTCTAGTTTAACTCCCGTTTGTTTATGAAGAAATAATCTATAGGGCAAGAATCTAAAAATAGAGTAATTTTACAATAGTTCCCCGTATTCCCACTTACCTCAAGCACCAACCGGCATCGCAGTCCGATATCCCTGACAGCAGCCAGCCGTGGCTTGACACGATCTTTGAGCGCTGCCACAGTGTCGTCCGCCTTCCACACGGTCTCCGCCAGCTTCTGAAGGTCGGCCGCCTTCTGCTCCCAGCCGTCCAGCGCTGTGCGTAAGTTCACAAGACGTCGGTATGCATCTTCTAGTCGATAGTTGCGTTCTTGTACCGCTGTTGATTGGAGATGTGCCTAGAGGAATATATATGAAGGGTAATCGGATTGCAAATTGGCGGTACTGATCTAGCATGAAGAAAAACGTGGAGAACTGAGAACCACTTAAATTTTTTAAAGGCACTACTCATTAGCTGGTACTGGAATTCAACAAGTCAAAAATTAAGTTGTACTAATGACAAGTTCAGTACGAGTATATATTCACATAATTATTAGTCAGTCACTGTAATTAAAATACATAAGAAAACACTCACCGAATCAAAAACATCATTAACCCCTGTCACATAATCAATCAGCTTCATATCCTTGATCTGTCGAAGTAAATGCTTCGCTTCCTTCAGCGCTCTGTGAGCGCTTAAATGCTTCTCTCCTCGAGCGAACTCATCCAGCGCCTCCACCTGCTCGCTCAATCTCCTCCGAACCTTCAGAACTTCCTCTAAAGCACTCATACTCTCCAAACTTAAATATTCTGCTACTTTTTCCCGTTTAAATGCTTCGGATTTCAAATCATTTGCTTCAGTGAAAATTCTATGTTCGTTGCTTTCTAAATTGCTTAAAAGATGTTCTACGTCTTTGGAATGTACTAGATTGTTTTTAAGATGGTTGAGACTAGTTTTTAAAGCAGTGGTGTTGTGCGTGAACTCTCGTAGGGCTGCAAATGGTTTGGGTATCCGCTTGAGTTCGCTGGGGTCTGCTTTGGTGCGCAGGTTTGCAGTTAGCTGTTCTACCGAATCTAGAAGTGTCTGAGTGCAGTTGTCGCATGCTACAAGAGAATAAAATTATGCAATGGAATAATAATAATTATTATGTCAATTTGTGTTAGTACCTACAGGGTCTCTCTCACATTAGGCTATTATTATTATTTCATTATTCAAGGCATTTTTTAATAAAAGATAATTTATACAAGAATGAATCTTTATTGAGACTTTAAATTTGTTTAAAGTTAAAATAGCAATACCTACCTATAGAATTTTTAACCTAAGGTAACATAGGATATAAATTCAACCAAATCCGAATTGTTATTGAGAATTTAATTCCAGAACTTTTAAATTAAAAATACTTATTTAAAATATACCTATATATATTCATTAAAAAAAAATTACTCATTAATCTAATAGTTTTAGGCGCGACTGCTATGCTAGAGATGGCTGCGAATCCCAGGTCTAGCAGTGTTATTGAGTTTTTTGTGGAATTCTCAGTAGCAGCTCGGACATTGGGGTTTGTGCTCGGTTCGTGGCAATAGCCTCGTTTTTTATTACATGTGGCCTTAACATACCGGTGAACTGTAGGTGTACATTAGTACACCTCTCGGGAAATACAGGCGTGAAAATTAAATGAATGTGGAAGAAGCAAAAGAAGTATGTAAGAGTCGTAGCATGTGGCGGTCTATAGTTTTTGCTTATTACTGTGGGTGTGGGTGGGAATGTATGTGGGTAGGTACTGACGTTTGCAGCCATCGTCGTCCATGTATGTCCGTGGTGCGCGGCACTGGTCGCAGCGCGGGCCGGCGGCGAAGTCCCGGCAGCGGCAGCGTCCGAGCGCGTCGCAGTGCGGCGCCGCACTGCCCGGCGCGGCGCAGGCGCAGGCCACGCAGGCGCCGCCCCCCGCGCCGCGCACCGCGCCGCCCCCCGCGCCGCCCGCCGCGCGCCGCCACCCCGCCGCGCACGCGGAGCACTCCGGGCCCGCGTACCCTACACCAGTTCATTACCTATATCACATCTACTTCGACATACTCTATGTAATTGCTTTACTAAATATTCATTTTAGTTAAAAAAAAATTTGACTTCAAACAGATTCAAACCTGCGTCCTTCGGTTAAGAGCGCTAGACATTTTAGTCAAATAAGCTACAAAATAAGCGATATTTTCTTTCAGCATACCTACTAGCATTCTTGAGCATGCTAAACTTAATAGTCGGAATTATATACAAATATGTTAGTATTAAAATATATAAAGTAGGTACTTATATTTTGTTATTAATATATATTTATAGTAGGTATATTTGGACGCGAACCACATTATAAGAAAATAAGGTTAATTTATTTTAAGCATATAGTGCTTCTATAGACCTCAGTACTCTGTGCTTACATCTCTCATCTCTTCACCTCAACTCTGAACAGAATCAGTCTTTGCGATCACCACTCAATATTAAAGTTTACCGATAAACTACACAGCTATAATAAACTGCATGATATTTGATTATGGGTAAACAGCTTTGAATAATGCATTAAGGTGGACTCACCAGGTTTACATAGGCACTGGACTTTGCCTTCGCTGAGCACGCAGGCGTCGGCGAAGTTCCGTGCGCGCTCGGGGCAGGGGCAGGGCTGGCAGCCGCCGGGCAGCCCGGGCGAGCCGTAGTGCCCCGCAGCACACACTGCGCAGCGAGGGCCGCCCGTGCCTTGCGTGCAGTTCTTAAAAAACGGAAATAAATTAGTCTGGCCGAACAATACTTAATCATGTTTGGTGGAAGGGTCGCTTGCGCTTGACTTTCTAGAAGTCTCTCTCTCTCAAGGCCACCGCCAAACAGTTTTACTATGTTCCATTGTGTCTATGTGAGAACACGAAGAGTATTTATTAAAATTGGACTGCCTCATTAGTCTAGTGGTCCTAAGTGCGACCGCTAAGCTAGAGGTCCAGGGTTCGATCCCCAGGTTGAGCGTTTTTTTTTTAAATTCTCAGTCGGTAGGAACTCAGAGTCTGCATTTGTGCCCAGTTAATTAGCAAAAGGTTCGCTCCCTATTACATGGGACTTAATAACATACTGGCGAACTGTGGGTGTACACACGTACACCTCTGCCTAACCCTTCGGGGAATACAGGTGTGATGGTATGTTATATGGACTTAAATGTCAGTCATATTAATATTATAAATTAACATACCATCACGCCTGTATTCCCCGAAGGGTTAGGCAGAGGCGTACTTAATGTACACCCACAGTTCGCCAGTATGTTTAGGTTCCATGTTATAGGGGGCGAGCCTATAGCCGTTCACCGGGCACAAATTTAGACTCGGAGCTGCTATTGAGAATTTTATAGAAAAACCCAATAACACTGCTCGACCTGGGGATCGAACCCAGGACCCCTAGTGTAGCAGTCGCGCTTGGGACCACTAGACTAATGAGGCAATATTATAAATGTGAAAATAATTCTATTTATTTTTTCATAACTGGTTAAATAACTGAACAACCTTGATAAAATGTGGATAAGAGACCATACAGAAACGAGTATAGAAAACATTGTGAGGAAACCTGCATGCTTGAGAGATTTCCTCAACGGTCTGTAAAGTCTGTCAAGCTGCAGTAGACTAGCGTGATGGGTTGTGGGACAGTAACTGGGTGAATGATTATGATGAAAATAATAAATATCTATAAAAATATGTATGTAGTATGGGAACCCCCTTGAATATTTATTTATATTTAGTTTTTTTAGTATTTTTTGTTATAGCGGCAACAGAAATACATCATCTGTGAAAATTTCAACTGTCTAACTATCACGGTTCGTGAGATACAGCCTGGTGACCGACGAACGGACAGCGGAGTCTAGGAACAGGGTCCCGTTTTACCCTTTGGGTTCGCAACCCTAAAAACTTACCAAGCAGTCTCCGGTATCAGGATGGCATTCGGTGGCGCGGCCATTGCAGAGGCAGGGCTGTGCCTCTCCCTCGAGGTTGATGACGATGGTGCCGGCCACGTCGGCGACGTGCAGGCGGGGCGGCGGCGCCCAGTAGCCGGCGGCGGGCAGCTGGCACGAGCTGGCGCGGTAGCCGCGCCCGCACGCGCACACCTCCACGCCCAGCGCCGGCTCCGACCGGCTCAGACCCGGCAACGCCGTGTCCAGAGACACGTTCAGGAGCCTACATCAATTACCATTACATTTTGTGCAGATTTAGTTTTTTGAAGGATTACTTGGAAGTTACTTTTTATCCTAACTGAGACAGATCACAACTTGGATAAGAAATGGTTAATAACATTTACCTACCTATATCGAAATTGAAACAAGTATCTATTTTATATTCCTGCCATGTAACCCTTAGAGAGGTTTGACTACTCGTATATTTTTAAGGGTTTTTTTAATAATAATATAAAATGGGTAAGTCACGTAACCGATAGAACAATTAACCCAAAGAACATACCAACATTACCAACGCCCGGTGCTAACCAGCAACCAACATCGCCCGACCATTTGTTTGAAGAAATCTTTTTAAATCAGCAATCAGTAAACGAGCATTTACTACAGCTTATATCTGTTTCTACTTACAAAGCATGCACATGCTCCTGGTACGAGGGCGCTCTGGTGGTGACCCTGATGAGGATCTTGTCGATCTTGCTGAGCACCAGCATGAGCGCGGAGCGGGAGGCCAGCCCGCGCCCGCGCACCATCCACAGCGACTCGTGGAACCGCACGCTGTGGGACCCGTTGCGACCCGTGCCGTGCTGGAACAACTACATTGTCAGTGGAGGTAGAGGCTGACGCTGACATGATAATATACCAGCCAATGTCTTCTGCAATATGTTTGAGTATATATAAGAAGATAAATAAACATAGCGCAGAGTAGATCCTAAACTGCTCCGTGTATACAACAACAATAGAGACAGAAAAAGAAGAGTAGTAAACAGAGATTGGCACAATAATGTGTTTCCAGCGTAAGTGTATGCCTAAGTTTAAGAGAAGAGAGGAAGGGGAGAGGAGCGAATAAGCAGAATATCTTGAGTCTAGAATAATTCTTATCAGTTATCAGACAAAACCACTACAATATCCGCGACAATGACAATTAGACAATTTAGACTATTTAGTAAATCAATAGTTAGTTAAAATAAATAACATCGTTAGATCAAGCAAGACAATCACTAACCTCAAAATACTCCAGCACAATGGTCTTAGTGTAGATCCTCACAAGCGGGAACCGCGCCAGGACGTCACGACTGATCTCCGTGCCCCCCTCTTCCTCCACCCGGAAGCGCAGCGACCCCCCGTATGACGTCACGCGGTCCCCCACGAACCGCTTGTCCAGCTCCACGTAGACAGGCACCGGGGGCCACGGCAGAGTGATCGTCGCGTCCGGCGTGTGCGTGTGTATCGCCAGTAGAGAGTCTTGATCCATCTGATAACATACAATATTTCATTTTTGTTAGCATTTGCAAAGTCAAAGAGATCATCACTGCCACTGCTCAGCAAAGGCCTCTCCCATAGACTTATATAAGGTCCGGTTATATGCCGTCTACCTCCTGTCTGCCGAAAGCTGCCGACTCTCTCGACTCCCAGCTATCTTTACCAGGTCATGTGTTCACCTCTTTGGAGGTCGTCCTTTATATGGTCTCCGGTGCGTGGTCAAAAAATTTACTGTCTGTTTGAACATCATATATCGTAGTTTTAGATATAAGTTCGGTCTTGGATTAGGTTGGCACAGCATGTCCGTTTGTTTAGTTTAAGTTCACATAAAAAGCTATTTTCGCAACCCAAGTTATGGTCACATGTCAATTATGTTGGCCACATCTGCGTAATGTAATATTATATAATAGGTTTTCGTATTCACCGTAGTGATGACGTCGTGGTGTCCCCTCTGCAGCGTGAGGTGCAGCGGCGCGGCGGCGTGCAGCGCGGCGCGGGCCAGCGCGGCCTGCGCGCAGCGCGTGGCGCGCCCGAAGCAGAAGCACGCCGTGCACCCCGCCGGGTTGTGCGCCGACAGACCGAACGTGCCCTCCAAGCAACTGTCGCACTTCTCGCCCACTACGTTCTCCTGCACATTTTATATTATGATTTTGCGTTGTGCAGCTTCTAGATACACGAGATAACACATTAAGTTTTGGCGGGCGGTGCAATCAGTGAACTTTGTATGTCTTCGACAAACGTTGACTTTACCCTTTGGGGAATATAAATGAGATTGCATACTCTTTACAAAAGAAACGTCAGCATACCTTACAAGGACACCGTCCCCAGTGGTCGCAGTGGCACAGGCCGTGGTCACAGTGCCTGGTGCCGGGCGCGTGGCACTGGCACGGGCGGCACTTGGCGCCGTAGTGGCCGCGCGCGCACTGCTCGCACGACGCGCCCTCCCAGCCCGCGCGGCACTTGCACTGCCCAGTGTGAGGGTCGCAAATGTCTGGAACATAACACCATTTTAATTGCTATACTGATGACGATACTAGCTTTTTTCCACCTAACATAACTTGCAAGCAAAGTGTTATTGGATTTTTCTATGAAATTCTCAGTGGCAGCTTGAAGCTTGGGACTTGTGCCCGATTATTAGTAATTAACTCGTTCTCTACATGAGACTTAAGGGTCCGGCGCACCGATTTTCCCGTACAAACGTAATATCTAAATAAATCGTAATTGAAGTAGAATTTCAGCACGGACTTCCTCCCAGACCAGAATTACAAGGATTAGGTCATTTGGTCTTAATCCACCTTTTAGACTTGGAGAGCGGTACCCACATATACAAAATCCTGAAGCAGGGTTCAAATGTATATATTTTAGGTAAATCTAGACACAGCACTGTAGGTGTAAGACAGTTTTTACAGCCGAATTTAACCGCTTGAAATATCCGAGGGCACGTTAAGACGAACCGAGGAAAGCAGGGCACCTATGTTTTTTCGAACGACTACTTACTAGAGACGGCGCCGGCGCTGCAGTTGCAAGGTTTGCAGGTGTTGCCGTGTGCCCAATAGCCGCGCGCGCACCGGCGGCACCCCGCGCCCATGGAGCCTGCTGGGCACACGCAGCGACCGCTATGCGGAGAGCACACCTTGCCGTCAGTGCACACTGGGCAAGCTGGAACCGCACAATATAATGATTTATTCAATTGCTGTACTAAGGAATTAGTTCACTAACATAAAGTTCTTCAAGATGAGTAAACGATGTGATAAAGGTCGTGGTATGACGTTAGATGTAACGAGTCCTTTTGGAAGTCTGTGGGGCAAGCCTTTGTTTAGCAGTGGATTTCTTTTGGCTGATATGATTATGATGAGGCTTTAGGATGATTGCACCGAGCGCCTTCTACCATCGGGTAAAGGAAATTGAACTGTGTGTAAAGAGCAATCAATTTTTTAATCCATTATTATGCAACTAGATACACCTTTTGAACCTGACTGGCTGCCAGAACATGGCCGCTCATGCATTTCGTCACCCTTAGCTTGTAAATTATCCCTTATCCCTCCCTCCATCTATAAAAAATGGGCGAACAGACTGACAAATTCAAGGGGTGTCACTAAAACAGTAAAAAGCCTCCTCGTGAAATTATGGAACTCTAAAACATTTCGCCAGTTAAAGACCTTTCGAAAACTTATACATAGATGTGCTGTATTGGAGAAGTCATAAAAAGTACTTTTTTTTTTATTTAAACTCACGTAGACATCCAGCAGGTCCGAAGCCGTAGTACCCTGGCAGGCAGGTGTCGCAGTGCGCGCCGCCGACGCCGTCCGCGCAGGCGCACGCGCCGGTGGCGGGGTCGCACGCCGCCGCGCCGGGCCCGCACGTGCAGCGTCGGCACCCGCCCAGCTGCAGGCCCCAGTAGCCCTCCTGAAATAATGACAATCGATAATTGTCTTGCTTGAGTTACGATACGGTCTTTGAGTATCTTGATGCTATTTTGTGCTATAGTGAAGTTATTATTATTTAAAAAAAAAACGGAACTATCTCATAAGCCAAGTTTTCGCAAGGGCGACTGCTGTACGATTTCCATGCAGGTTCGATTCTCATGTAGAGCTGTGTTATTGGGATTATTTCTATGAAATTATCATAACACTAATCACTGTTTTTTTCAAGTTAGTGATATTTTCGATTTTGTAGGTATTTAGGTGCTATTATAAAAACCTCATGAAATATGTTCCTATACCCCGAACGCATTAAAAACAGCCATTTGTCGTAACCCAATAACCTCTTATGATGATATGATGATTTATAATCTAAATTAATCGCATCTTGAAATATTTGCGTCTGTTTATCCTAATTCATCATTTTAATGTAAGTGGCATGTTGCCAAGATGGCGCCATTTTGTGTAAAGGACAATTTACACTGAATTTTGGCTCATGGATCGTCTGTCTACTGTATAGGAAGCAGATTATGTCGGGCGCTGAACGGATGAAAACCGTACTCGCCTTTCATTCTCCCTCTGTCACCCCTTTGTCATGGCTATGGGATTCTTTGTGACATTGGCTACGACTGCGGTCCAGCGATCGCTGCATAGCCTACCTAGCCTGCATGTAGCGATAATCTCTCAGACTAGTGATTATCTATAATATATAAATAAAAAATAATGTTTCTTTGTGTATAATATGTTTGTCCTCTATGCCTTTGTGAAGAATTCATGCGATTGTTATAAAACGTTGGTCGGTTGTTGTGTGAGCAGCTGGATAGGATTATGCGAAAATAAAAAGAAAAATATAATAAAAAGAGCCATTGCATGCCGGGGGCAAAGCTAATTATAAATATTAATTCGCTCATGATTCGCACGGGAAAATTCAGACGTTGCATGCCTTGGATTCGAACTTAAAATCTTAAGTTATCACTATTCACATTATCTCACTTGGTTGTCAGACTTTTTGGGCTTCTGAGTATCTACCACAATGATTGTCATATTCGTATGACAGCTTTACGTGTTCTCCGAGGCAGCTTAATCTTTAACCTTTCCAGATCGGTGGACCAGCTTAGTTACAAATTTACAATACCACGACCCCCTCTACTATTTAAAATACCTACTAGATAAATATATAAAGTTCTTTCTAATAAAGATCCATCTTAATTAATGTTTCCAAATTATCATACAAAATTTACAATATTGTAGAAATACTTAACGAATGATTTGCAATGTGTCGATCGTTGAACCGAGAACAATGGTCTACAAGTGCTATCGGCGCTCACTCAACAAGCGTCCCATTCACGCACAAGAATGCGCCGGCGCAAGCGATACGATCGCGAACGCGCATCGAAAACGCAAACCAAACGCGCAAGTTGGGAAAACGGGACTAACACAAGGCCAAGGCGTCCGACATCTTCCTCCTCTAAAAACTTAATTATGTACCTACCAAGATTTTATATTTGACGTGGTAAATAAATTAGACAGATTATATAGGAAATTCGAAGAACAAAGGTTATTGCCCAGGTTTCACTTATAAATTGCCTTCTTTCAGTGAGGCTGGGCTGGAAAATTATCTAATACTAGCCAGTTGTCCACAGCTTTCCCGTGAGTTTTTGCGATAAAAGATAGCTTTAGGGAATCTATAATTATTTCAAAATTCATCAAAATTATTACAGCGGCTTAAACCTCAAAACGTAACAACAACAGACAAAGTTACTTTGCATTTTTGATACTATAGGTACCTACATAATAAACATGTGCTGGAAGGTCGGAAGAAGACACAAAGTAGCGTGTACTTCTAAACGTACGTTTATACGATATGAATGAATAAGAACACTAGTAGGTACTCATTCATGACATGCAAATGCACGCGTGCACTAAGAGCTTGTATTTTGAGGTGAGGTGGCTCAACTTCGGACTAATTTTTATCATGGGATAATGTTCGACGCAATCCGCTCCCTTTTCGATTTCTTTTTCCTTTTGAGGTACGGGTGGATTAAGGTGGTTCATTCTTTAGATATTGAAACGTATATAGAAATCTAGCACAAAGCCAGCGGTTTATTTACTAGGTTCGGGAGCCAATACCGCATTAAATAGTTAACATAAGTGCGTCATTTCATTTTATTTGACATTTAAGACTTTATAAACTAAACTCTCTATCCAGTAATACGGTTTACTTGCGTTTTATGGTTATTCAAAGTTATTATCATTTGAATTTAACGACTGAAAATGTCATTTGATACGGACATGCAAATAAATTGGGATATTCTACACAAGATTTTGTGGCTGATTATAGAACTCTATAAATCCAAGACAAATCCATGGCATGTATAACTTTTGGAATTATGCGGATCCGTGAATTTGAGTTTCATCGTACCCAATAAGGGACGAAGGGGATATATTAAAGTTTCTGAAGTCGCCACAGGTGTGCGAAAACAGCATCACACGGTGGACGATTCTTTTTTTGTCGGAGAATACCCAGCAATGATAAGTTGAGTTAATTATTTTATTAATTTCGTATCTTATTAGTTAATTGTCACGCGCATAAACGGTGGAGGAATACATCGTGAGTAAACCTGCATGCCTGAGCGATCTTCTGTGAAGTCCACCAACCCGCACTAGGCCAGCGTGGACTTAAAAGTCAAATATTTTATTTCAATGAGGCCATTATTTTTTTACCTTTGAATTATCAAAAAGTAAGTGCACGATTCCAAATGGTTGGTTTTATGAGAAGAATTGGCAAGAAACTCCATAGGCATAGCTCCATAGTTCATAGAGTTTCATGAAGTTTCTTGACGGTTTTTCTTCATATGACCCACTTTTTGGAACCCTGCAACTTTTGTTTCGACTTTTCAAAAGTATCAGTTTTAGTGGTCTCATTGAAGTAAAACATTTTTATTTGCATTTTTTGATTTTGTAGCTTTAATCCCTCTCATTCTGAGAGAAGATCCGTGCCCAGCAGATAGGGATAGGGATAATATAATGGGTTGATGATGATGAGTACCGGCTTATATGGAAACACGAAGTGTGCAATCTAAAATATATTTCTTTTTTTGGTCAATAAAACATTTTTATCTTTTTATCTTATCTTTTTTATATTTTTAGAATACACATCATACATGTATCTATATAGAACCAAACAAACAAAACCAAAATGATATCAGTTTATAGTATTCTCGTAGAAGTTAACGGGCTAAAGATTTGTGGGTTACGTTTGAAGTTGTATAAATTATCAAACTGAGGTAAACATCTGTCTTCCACAATCCTGGGTTATTATGTACTCGAGATGTTTGCCAGCTGCGGCCCCCATTCGCAAATACTTGGCGTGTTCGAGTGACATTTAATTGAGTCTCCGCGGTACAATTCCGATTCGACCGACACCAATTATTAGTGTAGACAGACAGGGCCGGATTTGGTCGAAACTGACATAATTTGGAGGAAGTAGGTTCCGTTTTCTAGTTTTAAATATACCGAGGAGTGGTCAAAGGCAACAGCCCTATTCGCACATCACAAAGAAAGAACAGCAATGGACTGATATAGGCTCATGATGATGATGAAAGATAAAACAGAAACTAAAGATCGTGACGTAAGAAGTCCCAGAATTCGATAAAACAGATTAGTGTTACGCCGTCAACAGCTTAATGCCTAGGCTTGACTAGCGTACCAGAATTATGGTTATCGATGTAAAGTTTTGCCTGTACCACACTCCATCGTCGACTGGTAGAAAATGCCTATGGCATTGTCTCTCTTCGTGAAAAATATAGCCATGCCTCTAGTGCCATTACCAAGGAAACTCTGGCCTGTATAAGTCCTGTGTAGTGGCTCATTCCTCAGCAAAAAAGGTTCAGTTAGACCCCGGACATTCTGTATACTATTATAGAAAAGCTTTGATTCCGATGCCTATTACAACTACTTATGCTATGCCCGCTAAGCTAGTTAAACCAACGACAAACGCTAAAACGTAGTGCCAGGATCAGTAAAATATCGAAGGTAGGGAGGGCGGAGCGTGGACCTTCTGTACATAATACCTTGTATTCGTTATTCTGTAGTTCAGGTGACAGGTAAGAAACATTGATTAGATGATGAGTGAGGAAGTTGAAGAATTTAGTGGGCTGGACTTTAGTAAGTGTAAAGGAAATTAAACCCATAAAAGTAAAGTGTAATACATCTCTGGCTCCTCATACAGTGGCACCGTATAAATTTCGCTCCGTTCCCTCAGTCCGCTCCGTTTATTGGCTAGAAATGTCACGCGGACATTTCCTACACGCCGCCATTTGAATATCAATGCAAAGTACGGCATCGATGTAAATTGTTTGCTCGGAATCCTAACTGTGCTCACACGAGGACGGACAAGTCGCAGGAGTTGATTGTCATTGTATAGGGCCATTTGTCTTCTAGAATTACATCGTAGCTGATAAATAGCCTTATCGGTTAAGGCATTGCGGTTAACACTTACCAATGGAAAGGTTTTGCGTGCAATTTCCGGTTAGGAAATAAGAGTGCCTAAAACATACTAACATCACGGCAATGGCAAATGGGTAAACGGGCAATATAACCCACCTTTAGCCACTTCACATACTTACTTTACCTTTCAGGGAATAATGTTGTAGTTTTAGAAGTAACTGACGATAATTGAAACAAGGAAAAGGATAATAAAATCGATGACCTATTAATCCATTACTATCCTAAAAGGCGAGAGAAAGGGGCATCTGGATGAAATGGATGATCTGGATGATCTGGGAAAAGGAAACAAGTCTTATTTCACACAGCGTGAAGCATTGTGAGACAGTTAACGCTGAATCCCTAACCACTGAAAGTTTGGACCCTTAGTACCGGTGATCTAATACTGCTATGTTAGAATCATACCTCACAGGTGTCACACGCTCTGCCCGTAACATACTGCTTGCAACGACACTGCCCCGTTCGAATGTCGCACACGTTGCTCTCGGAACCGATCGATGAACAGTTACAACCTGTAACAACGAAACAATGGAACATTAATGTCATTCTCCAAATTAGTGGTGTTTCTAGAGATGTTGTACTTGAAGCTATCTAGAGAGTTAGCATTTACACTGTAATAAAATTAAGATCTTTCAGGAAATAATCAATCCATGGCCACGATGGCCTATAGCTAGTGTTGTAAAAATGAGCGCTGCTCAAGCGCTCAAGTCTCACGAGCTTTGAAAGCTTGGACTATAACGCTTGACCATGCGACTCGAGCGTTTCAGTCCAAGCTCGTCGAGCGTTGAACGCTCGACTCTTCAAGGCTCATGAGCGTGGACTCAGTGCTCAAGGCTCGGTCTCAGCGCTCGTTTTTACCTACAACAATATACCAATAGCTGTTATGATCTTTTTGGAATCTGATGTAGGTTTTCAAGTTTCAACTTTGAAACAAAGTGACAGCTAGTTTTTGATCCGCATCAATTAATTCCGAATTTGTGGGAGGTTCATACCTTGAATTTGAACTTCAATAACCAATCAAATCCGAGATCCATGGTACAAATCGTTCAGAATTACGAATAAGTAGGAATGTAGGTTATTATTTTCGTTAAAAATACCAAAACAACAAAAAGTACTCCCTAAACGAGAAAATCATAGGTACTTAAAAAACATTCCTTTCCAAACGTGAGATTTTATTAGTTTTTGACATATCCTAATAGACTTCACGCCCACACGCGTTTTAAATTGATATCGGCATCAATTTGCTAATGCATCCGACAGTCCGATCATCGTACTAATAACTTATTAAAATGCGAGCTAATAATATATTCCTTGATATCGGACCGCTATAAAATATGCTTTTATAAAGATAGTGACTGCCCGCGGTATCGCTGCCCAAAATTAGTATAATGACGTATACAATTTTATACTAATATTGGTTTCAGAAGGCGTGATTGAATTAAGAGTTTTTCAAAGACTGTTTATTTACTATTCAGTACTTAAAAAACATTTTCCTACTTAAAAATGTTGTTGTCTGCTCCATGTACCTCTCAGATCAATGGTACCACAAAGTACCAACGATTGAAGAATTCCTTCTATATGACTTCGAGTCTCTGACGAAAATCCATTTTCTTCTAATTTTTTTAAATTAAAATTCTTATACGTAAGCCCGGACAAACCATCTTTTCTCCTTATAAGTACAAACCGATTTGTATGAGCAAACTTTTTGAGATAACATGTCGATTAAACATAAAGTGGTTAGCAGAAACACTGCTAAGAGCTCCGATATCTCTGGCCCGTTGTAAACAATATTATTAAGATAACAAGTATCAAAGATTACCCGCCATGGGACCGACAGAGATGTAGGGTAATCAACGTTTAGTGCGGAAATTACTTTTATACCAGGTACCTAATCTTCTAAGGAAATCTCAGGGTTACCATGCGACCGAGTCTCTGGATTATCTTGTTCTAGTTGAGTGACCAGTGGGTAAAAAAATCTGTTTTAAAATAGGCGAATCGGAATCTTTGAAAGAAAAAGGCACGAAATACTTGATATAAGTGAAGACTCAAATAGGGGCGATAAAATATTCTGTATTTGAGTCTGGAAACGTTCTTTTTTGTATTCCAGAAAATGGAGATGCGACGTAAAGTTGCACTAGCCTGACAGTGCCAGTCACTGCGACTTAGTTAGAAAAGCTCTTGTGCGGTCAGAAGGTCACAGACATGCAACAGGCTTCTGTATCTGTTCGGTAGGTACTACAGAAGCCTGTTGCAAGAGAATCCCTGTGAGAAAAAGCATGAGTGAAATTATCATTATCTTACTAGATGCGACTAAACATCAGTATTTTACTCAAAGCCACTGCCATCATCTACCCAATATCAATAATATTTACAATACTCTATGTAATTTAAATTGCAAATAAAATCAAAAGTAATGTAGGCATTACTTTTGTACAATGTGTGAATTATTAAACATGTCTAAGAGCAAAATTAACAGAAATTTGAGACATAGCTATATTATGAATTGTTATTGTTAATAACAGTAAAACAATATATTATTATGCATTATGACAAAGTCAGGTGTCATTTACATAGATACTTCTGTGTGCAAATATATTCAAATCTCAACTTTGTAGTACTAGAAACAAGTGACACAGTTCTATAATTTTGTTTTTAAGGGGTTTTCCCACGTTATTGAAACGTATCGATTTATGTTTCGACTGTGAAAATGCTGAGAGATGGTGATATTTTTTATAGTGAAACAAGGTCAAAACACCGTTATATTTTTAAGGATTTTCGAGTTTCATATTTTGTTATTGTTAAGTATTTTTAAGCACGACATAGGTTATAGTCTATGTGTAATAAAACGCAGATCAAATTACAACCCGAAACGGTTTCTTCCATTATAATATCCTACTGCAATGCAAGATGCTTATTCTTTATGAAGCGCGAGCGCCACGCAAACTTTACAGAAAAAAGAGCTCAAAAGGCCGGGCCTGACCTGGGATTCGAAGTCGGGAGGTCACACTTGCCACGGGAAGCAAAGAAGCAGAAGCATGTTTTTGTACAAAATATCGTAATCAGTAAGGACAATGTCAAAGTCAAAGTCAAAGTCAAAATTATTTATTTCAATTAGACCATTAAAAAGGTACTTTTGAAAAGTCAAACTAATTGCACGGTTCCAAAAAGTTGGTCTTATGGAGAAGAGCCGGCAAGAAACTCCATAGATACTCTTTTAAACATGATTACAATATTAATCTTTACAACTTTGTTTTAAATAGTTTGACAATTATGCAGTTTGATGTGTATGATGATTTATTCAGTATAAGTAGGCGTTATATTTAGTATTTATATAGAAAGAAAGGGATTGCCACAGCAAGTAAGAGCTGACCAGTCCCGACAGACAGCACCCGTTCACGAGCATGACGTGTGTCGCATAAGCGCGAATGCGATTTACGATCACAACAGTCATTAGTAGATCGAGTTTTTACATTACATAAGTACCATCACGCCTGCAGCCAGAGGCATACCTACTAATGTACAGTGGCGATCAAAAGTCCATAGGCAATCTGACAACGCAATAGCTTGACGTTTAGTTTGACTTACGACCTTCTATTCATTGTTGTTAACAAGTGACACGCACTGGCTGTATCGAGCACGCTCGTACTGTTCATAGCAATGTAATCCTTAGCGAGCTTACGGACTTTTGAGCGTTTACTGTACCTACACCCACAGTTCGCTGTATGTTTTAGATTCCATGTAATAGGGGGCGAGCCATTAACCGGGCACAAATTCAAACTCCGAGCTGCTGCTGAGAGTTTCATAGAAAAGCCCAATAACACTTTGCCCGTCCAGAGAATCGAAACCAGGACCTCTAGCGTAGCAGTCGCGCTCAGGACCACTAGGCTAATGAGGCAGCTCATTCTTATATAGAATCGAATTTTTACATTAAAATTTACCAATGCAAAACCATATGTGATGACTTCAGACGCACAAAGTTAATCAATATTTCAACCGTTGGTTCTTTCCATATCTATTGACTCAGTTACGATCGGCAGTAATTCACCGGAAACGCAATTTAGACATAAAGAACTCAATCAGTTTGGTCACTTGGTGAGCCAATTCATTTGATAATCGGATAGTTGCCAACGGTAACTAATTCAACTTGATATTAATTGAAATGGGCAAGAAGCATATATCTTAATAGATTTTCCCACGAGAGAATGAACTTTTCTATTCATGCGTATCTATAACCATTATTAAATCAGTTTTTGTATATTGAAATTAAGGTACTTAGATACATGGGACCTAAATGTACCGGTGAACTGTGGGTGTACATTAGTACGCCTCTGCCTAAACTTTCAGGGAATACAGGCGTGATGGTATGGTACCTAGGTAGTGAAATTTTATACTTAGGTGCAAAGATTTTTCAAAAAAATCGCAAGTTTTTTTTTTTAATGTTTCCCCACACTAGGATTTTCTCCTGTATCGTGGATGCGTTTACAAACACATATTCTCACAAACACAAACACCCAGACCCAGAACAACTACCTGCAGATCATACAAATATTTGCTTCGTGTGGGGATCGAACCCACAATATGTTGCGCAGAAGCTGATGGCTCAGCTGCTGCGCCAAACGTGTCGTCGTTTTTGTTTCGATAATTATAAGATCACGCTGTGAAAGAAATTATAGGTATTGAAAACAATACTCGTAGACTGGAATATTCCATAAATTGGTAATTCTTTTAAAAATGGAAACGAAGCCCCAGGGAGGCTAAAGCCCTGACTGTGGATGAATATTATGATAACGATATTCATATATCATCGAATCTATCACGAAGCGACTGTCATCAGACCTCCGAAACCCAATTTCTAGCCAATACTGAAATCCGGGGGATAGACTGGTTGTCAGGCTTTTTTGGGTTTTTGATTACTACTAACAATTGTCATAGATGTTCGTACGACAACCGGAACCGACGGCTATAAGTGCTCTCCGAGGCACGGCGGGGTGATAAGAATGGTCACCCATCCACAAACTAACCGCAGCAATTGCGACTTAACTTTGCAGATCAGTTGATCGGCTTAGTTATCACTTAACCATGAGCCCTCAACGATATTCATTTATCTACTAATATTCATCTTCACCTCTATAATAGTGCCATCTCTCTTGCTAATCGCTGTCTCGCTCTGCACATTATGAAAGGCGTGATTAAAACTATAAACATGTCTCCACATTAATCAGATTGAATTCCTAATTAATTGACATCAGGTTTAATGTCTCTAACGGTTACGTCAGGGGACTTCAGTTAATAGCTTTGTAATAAAGCATCGATTATCTTTATGTGCGGATGATTTATGCCCAATTTCTAGGTAAGTATTAGTAGTTCCTAGGCTGTGAAGCAAGTGAATGGTTACACTCGGGTCGTCAGCTGACAGGAGTCCTACTCCAACACATTCCTAATTTCAGAAAAAGCGTCATCGATTCAAGGTGGCCTTTAAAAAAACCCGAACGAAACGCTTAAGTCCACTTTTATCATGCATACTGCTGAAATATGGAATGCACTTCCCGAGTGGGCCTTCCCTAATAAATATAATCTCGGTGTCTTTAAATCATGAGTGAATCGGTTTCTTCTGGGCAGGCGCGCTCCATCGTAGATCGCAGTATCGCTTAACATCAGGCAAACTGGCGGTCAAGCCTATCAAGAATAAAAAAATTAAAATTAAAAATCGGTTAAATCGGTTAAATCGTTGGTTTACCCAAGACAGTTCAAATATTAAAGCCCTGATATTTCTTCGCGCTTTGCCTTCGCGCGTTACATACCATCACGCCTGTATTCCCCGAAGGGTTAGGCAGAGGCGTATTAATTTACACCTTTTTCAATGTGTCCTTGACATGCACGTAGACGAACTTTTAAACCTTACCGTAAAACTGGGAAAACTAAGGCGGTTTCAGAGTCCGGGGTCGCCTATAGAGAGCATAAAATGGAACATTTCAGGGTGAATTAGGACGAATTGCGGATAAAAAGCTGTTGGGATCGTAAGGTAGGTAATTGAACCTTGTATACCAACATTAGATGCAAGAGTATAACTTATCAACAACAAAAAAAAATTAAAAAAAGTCTTTCATATTTTCATAGCCATCGTGAGTCAAGATTAAAATCTAAGTTACAACATAACATAACAAACCATCACGCCTGTATTCCCCGAAGGGTTAGGCACTTAATGTACACCCACAGTTCGCCTGATATTTTTACGTCCCATGATATAGGGGGCGAGCCTATAGCCATTAACCGGGCACAAATCCAGACTCCGAGCTGCTACTGAGAATTTCATAGAAAACTCAATAACACTTTGCTCGACCTGGAGATCGAACCCAGTACCTCTAGCGTAGCAGTCGCACTTGGGACCACTAGACTAATAAGGCAGTCGTCATTTAAGTTACAACTTAAATATAAATAGCGGTAACTAGAGATTTACTCAACCGTTATCGTGAACATTTATCGTGAACAAAGCTAATCTTGTTAGCAATCAAACAATTTGTATAAATCTCAGAGAAAATCGACATTACGACACCGACATTATCGACACTAATAGAGCTGGGATTTTCTAAAGAGATGGTTTTAAAATCGAAAAGCTGTAATTTATATATTGTTCTAGTTTTTCACATTTAGGCCGAGCGATAGTCATGTGTCATACTCATAGTAGACACATACGTACCAAAGTTTGAAAATGGAATATTTAAATGCCTTTGAACTTGAACTTTGGAAAATGGCAATGTGTTTGATTTTCGAAAATCAAAAGAAGTGCCGAAAATTACCCCATTTATTTGTTTTTTTTGTTACTTCACTTGTACTGCTCATATATTCTCTCTCCCTATGCCAGCCGAAAGGCACTATTGATCATTTGATTAACATTTATAGGCTTTTCGTACACCTTAACGGTCGGTGCCGGATATTGGAGATAGGATTTTGACATTACTTGTATGGACCTTATGTCAAAATTCTATCTCTAGTAAGGAAATCTACTGACTGATTCGTTATTGGAATCGGCCGTTAGTGTCATGTGGTTAATCACTAGTGGCCATTTTAACCCTCCGAAACGACGCAGCCGAATACTCGACCACAACGCTAGTCAAACAGACAGAATTTGTATTTTTTAAATTAATAAAAAAATAACTGAGTGCAGCTGAACTAACATTGGTTATCATCCGATTATTTTTAAGAAAGGATACAAAGTTTCAAAATTACAAGAAAATTTAATAATGAAGCAAAGAAACAACCATAAGTACAAGAATAATGAAAGTATCGGTTGCCTAATTGTTAACTAGCCGCCCGCGGTTCCTCAATCAAATGAGGCCTTATTTGATTGAATTCGATAATTAAAGATTGTTAGTACCTTCTGCGATGAGCACATCGATGTGGAAAGATATTCCATGTTAGGAAATATGTTGTTAATCGCCTACAAATTGGCTAGAGTGTTTGAGAAGGGATTTTGCAACGCACTCCTAAACAAAAAAAATTAGAAATGCAGAAAATTTTAGAAAATACTAATTGAATGATTATGCTACAATCACTATATTGAATTTCGAACTTGACCGATCATCCACACATTTAACTGGGCCTGCTCGTTAAGCGGTTTAGGCAGTTTTTCTTCCCCTTGTGATGTTGGAAGCCTACAGGGGGTAAACGGTCCAGAGAAAATTGGGGGTGTTGAAGCCGTTTAAGATGTGGTAAAGTTACAACATTTTGGGGGTGTGAAATAAGTTTCAGAACCTCTAAGGTTAAGATGATCACCTCACCAGTACCGTTATTGTTGTTTTGTGGATTTGATTCGCACCCGAGAATTTGTATTCCACGGACATTTGTTTCGAGATCGTATGTCCTTTATATCCGTTAAATGTATATTTGTGAAGTACCCTAGGACACAAAGCTTGATAGTCCGGTAGGTGCCTTTAAAAATATTTTTGAAAGCGCAAAGAAACCCCGACCAAAATCAATATTGACAGAAATTCTTCAATAAAAATCTTACGTAGCGGTAAAACAAACAATTACAATCGGTCGGCATCGTTAACTTGTGGCGCATCACTAGCGTGAGTCGATCGTTAGTGTAATCGGTATAACTGGCAGACGCAATCAGTGCGGTACAATTAGCAGTTTACACAAATTAAAACACGTTCAATTATTGATATGAGGATATCGTGCAATTCACGTAATAATACCTGCTGCTTTTGCTTTTTAGGCTAATATTATCTTCTATGATAAAAATTATCATTTAATCTTTACATATACCTAATAATTGACTGATGTCTGTATAGAGGAGATATATATTTAAGTTTTATATGTTTGATTGTATGCGCATCACGCTAAAACTACTGCATAAAATTGGATGCGGTTTCAGGTGTATCGCTGAAGGTCTAATTTAAAATCTGGTGCGTGTTAAAGTAAGATTCTTTTTTCTAAACTAAATGCTTGTGTTACGAGTAGGTTCACGTCGGTAGTGCAATGGATGGGGTTCGAACCGGCAACCACATGATCGCAAGTCCGACGCCCTAGCCATTAGGCTACCGCCGCTTATAGACGACGATATAATAGACGATGTTGGATTATTTGGATATCTCAAAATAATAATAATATTCCTCAGCAGGGGTGGAATGGGCTTGACTAATGAAACGAATTGGGTATTTGTCGGTCACCTATATTACTCCAGTGATTTAAACTAACGCCAGTTGTCTGTATACCGAACATTTATTATCTTTTTGTGATTTTTTTGCCTTTTCCATGCTAAATTATAAAGTTATTTTAGTAAAGGAAAAATTCAATCGCAGGCAGGTTTCGAACCTGCGTCTCCTGGTTGGATACACCAGACGCTCTGACCTCTAAGACCTCCGAACATTCATCGCCAGCGTTTAATGAATTTATTGTTGATGGTAACATAATATGACCTTACCAGACTCCGGAGTGTATATGAGCTGCGCATACGCATACGAACGGACAGAACTATGTGGCGTTATGTGCACATGTCCATAGCATTTTGCCCACGTAAGGAATGTCAGGTGTCAGCCCATTTGACATTTCACACACCTTTAAATTTTCGCAATGAATTACGTCCACATTGAATTGACATTTATAGCCAATAATAATAGCGAGCTCTATAAAGTCGTTAGCTAATCAGGAAAATAGGCTAGACAAGTATTTGATGCTTACATTATTTGATGCAGATTTCTTCAAACACACAGTCTTTGCTTTTCTGTAGGCAGTTATTAGGTGTGGGTGCCGAATCTGTTTCCTTTACCCCGGAAACCATACGCTTAGTTACTGCATCAACGAATTGGTCAATTTTTTTTATGGGATGGGTGGGCAAACGAGCAGACGGATCGCCTGATGGTAAGCGATTACCGCCGCCCGTGGACACCGGCAAACCTTCATATTATAATTATGTATTCTGTGCTGTGCCTTAACAGGATTTCATGTTGAATCAGAACTAGTTTATAACACCGAAATGTACACATGGAAGCAATAAATACTTTGACTTTGACTTTGACTAAATTACAAAATATTAAATTTTATAAAAAAAATATTTATAAAATTTGAGTATATGGAGACAAATATTGGTTTATAAAACGACAATAAAACATCAACTTTGTGAGTTCTTTGATCCACACGGAAAATGTATATCTAATAAAGCAATATAAATGTAACATAAACCAAAGCGAAATATCATAAAAATAAGCACTTCACTTTGGTAACAGAAACATAAAAGCACTTCGTATGTTTTTATCAAACACATTTAGGTATATTTTTTTACAAGTTGTAAAATAATCGTTAAAACTTTATGGATATTCGATTCAAATTCCGCACAGCACTGTTTTAAAAAATATTCCGATGTATGAGCGAGACAGCCTGACGCAAAAATAATGCTGTCTTTATCTGGAATAGGAGAATAATTTTATAGCGTGGACCAGAAGTCAATTTCAAACGATTTTACGTGTGTTTGATAGTTAGATTTTATATTTTAAACTTATCGATTTGGTTTTATAGGTAGGCGAATGATCCATTTCCTGGTATCGATTGAACTTTTCGTGTGGTGTTATTCGTCTTATTTACACATTTTATTACACAACAGTTTTCGCAGATGGTTTTCACGGCGTCTTTCGAATATTGGGCGTAATTGCGGTTGCTGACCACCTGGGCCAATGCTCATATTGGGAAAAATATTGTAAAGATTTAGGTTGGAAATTCTAAGCATCTGCTAAATTATAAAATGTGGTAGATTAAAAAAATATAGTTACCCTAGTTCCCTTCGCAATTTATATTGCCAATTTTCGAGGGACATGTTTTTTAATAAACCTTCCTAGAAATGCGGGTCGCTCATTACTAGTATTCTTATTAACTCCTCGTGCTAAGCTAAATGCTTGTGTTACGAGTGGGTTCACGTCGGTAGTGCAATGGTTGGGGTTTGATCGCAAGTCCGACGCCCTAGCCATTAGGCTACCGCCGCTTAACTTATAATTGTTTTTCTATTGTAAGTTAATCCCCATAATTTGTAAAAAATATTATAGAAACTGAAACGACAACCTCAGTGGTGACAATTATCTGAATTGGCTAATTTCGTAGGACAAGCAACTGGGTACTTACACTACTATTGGGTTTCAACAAGCAGTCCATGTAACCAAGATTTATCACGCTATTACGCTAAGTACCTTCACGTGCTTTCGAAACTGTCCAGGCACAATATTTTACTAAATGCATTTACTTAAACCTAGGGTCACTGGATCTAGGGCGAACGGTACGCCGTTTAGCTCACAGCTGTTAATTACTACGATCTAGGCTAACTAGACAAGCACTTAGATGTTTTGTAGGTAATGGTTTTAATTAGGACCAACAAAAATAGGGTAAGCTGACAGCGTAAACACATAGGAAATACTATATGCGTTACGCACAGTCGAAACAAATTGTCCACTAGAGTTCGACAGACAGCTAAAGACAGCTAACAACACCTATAATATAATCATATAATCATTTGTTTTCTCTCCACAACACTATACACAAAATGATACAGTCAATAGGCAATAAAAGAGCTCACATTAATGCGTACATAATATTGTGGGAGACTCGTGCCCAAACTAGGAGGAAGCCTGTATTTAAGGTCACCAGGTCTCCTCCCTCAGATTTTTTATTCTAATTTAGTAAGCCGAGAAGTGAACAGTTTGACGTCATTATGGTTTGTTGGTGGTAAGTATACTCATATAAATAAAGATATTAATTATTAATTACAATTTCAATTTTTCTTTTCTATATTTTGAATTTATATTTAATTACCTACTGTTAAAAAGTAAGATGTTTTTAACTGTTTGTATACCTAGGTACCTCTTTTGTCGACTGTACTTCTTCTAGGTAAAGATTAGATGGGAGTTATTTGCAAAGGGAGACCAAACAGGCTTTACTAAAATGTGCCCTGCAGGTGTTACAAAGGGTATTTTTTTTTTCAAATAACGTAACTTTTCTAGCTTACGGGTATCAATCTGTTCCTTTTCCAGTTTTAGTCAATCTATTTCTTCTAGAAGAGCACGATCAAAAGATAAGTACCTACCTAGATTTTGTGCATTTACAAAGTAAGTGACATTAACAACGGCAATAAATTCCTTCCAGAATCTTGTGACTTGTTACGTTTGTGACTTAACAAATAATTGCAATGATAACCTTATCTATTTCTCCAGAGGTCTTAATCAGTTCCTTGACAGGTTAATTGTACTAATTTGAAAGGCATATCTTCGACAGTGGACATCTAGCTAGTTGATAGCATATATCTGGGGAATTAATATCTAATTATCTGGTGTATAATCCGATGTTTACATGGCGCGTCGAGGTAATGCGCTGGCGATGCCTTTGGTTCGCGTGCTTGGTAGCGATACCTCTAAGTGGCGCGGCCGGTTCCACTGGATCCCTATCGAGCTGATAACACTGATGTCTGATACTATTTGCTTACCTTCCACTATTGTAGGTACTTGTAATATAGTGATAATCTCGTGTTATGATATCATACCTACTATATACTAAGTAGGTAGTAGGTACTAGTAAGTAATTGTTCCTGGATATGGAACGCACAATATGTCAAGCACTACCATCAGGCAATGGTGAAGCCTTAGGAATTTAAGTCCGGCTACACACGATGACAACTGCCCCAACGACAGCACCAATGCTAGTCGGCCAACTGCAACGTGTTGATCAGTAAATAACCTTGGCGCCAACACCAATGTAGCTGGCTGACGCATTTTGATTAGTTCAAATCGCTTAGCGCCAACTTTGTTGGGATCGTAGTGTTAAATTTGGTGTTAAAGTTGCGTATTTATAGCGTATTCAGACGAGCATATATCGTTTTATATCATATGGATTGCATTATACATAATTAATTTACATAGAAAATGAGGCATGTAGCGAATCGTGCATCTAATGTCCGAGTGAACTCACATCGAAAGTGATTTAAACTATTCGCTAAAGGCGAAATGTGATTTTGAACATGTTTACAAGTATTTCAGAATAATTTATGTTCTTTTAAATCTTTATAGAATAAAATTGCTCACATAAAATAAATAACATACCGGTCCGATTTATGTTATGTGTGTCAGCATCAGTAAAAAGCACCGAATTAAAAAAAAAGCTTTTTTTAATGAGACGATCGCAATCGTAGCTATGATAAAAAAAAAGTCAAAAAAGTCAAAATGTTTTATTTCAATTAGACCACTAAATAGGTACTTTTGAAAAGTCAAAACTATTTGCACGGTTCCAAAAAGTGGGTTGTGTGGAGAAGAGCCGGCAAGAAACTACATAGACACTCTTTTAAAAAATTAAAAAAACTTGATTACAATATTATGTTTTACAACTTTGTTCCAACTAGTTGCTGAGAATTCTGCAGTTTGATGTATAAGATTTATTCAATATACAAAAGGAATTAGGGATTGCCACAGCAAGTAAGAGCTGACCAGCCCCGACAGACAGCACCCGTTCACGAGCATGACGTGCGTATCGGCGTGGTTCGACTCAACCATATTGTAGGGAATAAAACAACCCGACACACAACGCCACCATCAGCAGGACATTTAAGTGAGCATGACAAGCTCAGACCGCGGGCACAACAATATGATGATAATGACGTGAGGTCCTGGGTTATTCCCAAGTAGGACAGTATCAGCGGTTAATTCTAGGCAAGTATTAGGAAGTTCTAGTTAGACGTAGGCTAGAAGGTCTAGTTAGGCAAATAGCCTCGCCCCTATTAAGTAGGTACATGAGATCTATAAAACAAACCGACGTAGAATCAAAACATTTTAATTTTAGTGCTGGGTTTTCTCAGAACGTTTCAAAATTCTATATAAAAAGACATTTTATTACAAAAAGTGTTATAATTATCAAAATAAAAACTACAAAATACCGGCGTGATTTATATACGCGAACTGCTTTGCTAATTTAGTATTTAAACAAACAACCAAATAATAAACTACAAACGCAAAATAAGTCATAAAATTACTCTCAACACAACAATATTCAGTTTAAGTTCGCTACGAATAACCATTTAACCGCAGCATAGTTCAAAATCGTAAATCACGAGTTATTTATTCCGTGTTTGCTCTACAAAATGGCAAATCAAATTTCATTCAGAAGGTCCACTCTAAGCAAGGCTAACCCAATAAATAACATTTATTTTATACCACTAAGGTGGCAAACAAGCATACGGCCCGCCTGATGGTAAGCGATTGTCGTAGCCTATGGACGTTTACAACACCAGGGATATCACTCGTTGCTAAAAATGCCATCAAAATCTTTTCACACCCTTTTTAAGAATCCCATGTTGAAGTCCTTTGGTAAACCTTGGCGGGGAGCTCAGTCCACAATCTGAGTGTGCATGGGAGGAAAGGAACATGTCTGAACAACAATGTCTGTCTTCTTCATTCTTTGACATTAGACTGTTGTCAGTTATCCGCTTTTAGTCCGAGACCTATTTATGGAAGCACACTTGCTTAAACACAACTCTTCTATGAAGATTAGATTCAACAATACATATGAGAAAAGGTCAGCTTCATTTGATAGATTTCAGCAAATAAATTGTATTATACTTATGCCATTACTGCCTCATTAGTCTTGTGGTCCCAAGCGCGACTGCAGAGTCTTGAGTCCTGAGTTTGAAAGTAACAAGAGCAGCAAGCAGAGCTATTGGGTTTTTCTATGAAATTTTCAGCAGCAACTCGGAGTTTCGTTTTGTGCTCGGTAACAAAAAATACCGGTGGACTATGGGTGTACATTACACCTCTGCCTAGCGCTTTGGGGAATACAGGCGTGATGGTAAATGCCTGTGTATACTTATTCTCTTTTAAGGAGCCATATTACGGCCGTTAAAGCATTAGTTTCTGCGTTAATGGATCTTCTGCTCATCTCTGTCTACTGACAAAATGGTTGAAAGGAAAGCGCCCGGCCCGGGAACATTATGCATATCGATCATTTTACTGTTGCATATTTATTTAGTTTCCTTCAGTTATGGAGATTTTATGGTGGGCGCAATGGCAGAATAATAAGATGTTAAGCTTTACCAGCTTCAGGTAGGTACAGATGTGACGTCAGTGAGCTATGCAACGGCTATTTTACTTCTCTGGGTAAATTAAAGAAGCCTACGGACGATAAAATGAGATAAAAAGGAGTTATGCAGACATCTCCTTGCGATTCGATCTGAATTACAAAACGTCAATTTGTTTGCCTCGTTAGTCTAGCGGTCCCAAGCGTAGCTGCTATGAGAGCTGCTGAGATATAGGTCCTGGGTTCGATACCAAGGACGCGTAGTGTTATTAGGTTTTTCTATGAAATCTCAGTAACAGCTCGGAGTTTTGATTTGTGCCTGGTTAATGGCAATTATCATCTGCGTGAAGACGGAGAATTCTATCAAACTATTTTCTTTTCTATCAATTACTATTCAAATCGAGGTCAAAATATTGATAATTATCTCTAATTTATCTGCGCGGAAGTCGGCTAATGTCAGTAACATCTCATCATTAAACCTTGTAAATAAAGATTGATGACGTTAATGCTTAGGGCAACAAAATCATTCATCATTTCAACAATAGATATCTAGTAATCCGGTCAGTGCGCAGTGACGGCTGGTGGGCGTAGTCTCGGAGTATTCCCAGTGTATTATTGTATGGTGTCGAAGTGTATCGCGTGTTAACACTGTTTGCAGAGCTTACACTAGTTACTAGTGCTGGGAATGAACTGCGAAAGATATCCATATTTACAGAAAAGAAAAATATGTATAATAAAAGGGAAATTCAATTATCTGTCCCCTGCTCATCATATAAGAACTAGATGTTTTCCAAAAAATATTAATGGGATGTCTAATGATAACTTTCTTATAAAATTTTTGCGCCATTTTCTAAAACGGTGTGAGAAATGTCGAGATAAGTAGTAACAGCTTCAGGTTATTTGACAATTCCACTATTTCAAATTTCATTCAAACTCGAATGGTTTGAATGAAATTTAAAATCGTTTAAAAGTATTATCAACTGCCATAGGCACAGAGTATAATATGGATATAAACGTTTATTTTGTTATGATAGCTTTGAACTAACAGAAACGATCAACATTTAAGCCATGAGCGTTACAACTGCTACCTGACGTCTGACTTCGCATCTGATGTTAACACTGTCGTCAATTTAGTGGTAACGCTTGCTTACATATCATTCTGAAGTTATTCCGTGCGAATATCCCCATCACTAGCTTAGGTCCGGGAATGCAGTAACTTAGTATCGTGACTGGCGGCTCGGAAGCGATTTGGACTATATCGAAAAAAATTACAGAAGTTTCACTATTTCTATCTAGACTCTATGAGACGGTTATGCCAATCCAAGCTTTAAGTGACGTCACAGGACCCTAAATCCATATCTGTCAAAGTAATACCGATTCATCGTCTTCTACGACGGAGCTCAGCTTTGCAATTCCAATATGGTTTTCTAAATATCAGTCAGTAGGTACATTCTGTATGGCGAAAATCGTGATGAGGCTGAAGAATATTAAGACCTAATTCCTCAACTAAATAATAAGCTTGTGAGAACCCAGCGCAGTTTGATTTTTAGATTCTATGACACGAAGACTTTCTGTCGTACCATTCGGTGTAGAATTTCTGCATATTCCTGTATTGTGGTTTACACAGGCTGAGCAGGCGCAGCATTGTTTAGCTTAGCATTGTTTGAATTAAGAGCTAACTGTTATTAGTGCTTGTAATTTGAGATCTTAGTAATTTTAGTCCGGTCAGTGAACTGGTGTGAATTCGATTACAGACTTGTGTATTGAGTGGATTAAGAGGTCGTAAGTTCAGCTGTGGTCAGATTATTGTGTGTTATATTTATTGAAGGCTTTTGCACATTATTTATATTCAAAATTATGTGATGGAACCGGTATTAGTTACAATGGAAATTCGAGGGCATTCATCCACCTGCACTGAGTCCGTGGTGGGCAAGATTCTCTACCTAAATTGGGCCGAGTGGCAATAACGGAAAACAGCATCAACAGCTGTGACATGGGCTCATACACTATCTGTTTAGTAATGTAATGAACTTAATTCTTTAACACAATAAGAAACAAATTTCAGACAAATTCAATTTTTGTTAAATTGTTCTTATACTCCGGGCCTTTACGCGATTTGTTGAATTATTTAACTTTGCCTCTCTGTGCGTGTTCTACCGTTTGTACAATGGGCAGTATTCTGAGGAATTATTTGAAATGATGCCAACAGCTACTTTCTATCACCGCAACTTTAGCAATCGACGTGGAGTTCATCCACATATCTTAGAACCACTTTGGTCTCATACTGTGCGATTCCAAAGGAATTTTCTCGCGGAATCGAGTCCGCGCCAAGGTTTTCCCAAAGGACTACAGCATGGGGTTCTTCAAAAAGGGTGTGAATGCCCCTGGTGTTGCAAGGGCCCATAAGCTACGGTAACCACTTACCATCAGGCGGGCCGTATGCTAGTTTGCCACCTTAGTGGTATAAAAAAAATTTATAGTGTACTTGAGTGTACAAAGGCGGTCTTAGGCATTTTCTACCAGACAACCGTTAGGTGGTGCAGAGATGATCACGGTAAATGCACTAAATATTAATCTAAGTCTATAAGCTAGGCCCGGTTGAAAAATATATGTATTCATCACTTTCTAATGTCATATATCAAAAAGAGATACAGCTATGTCAAAACTTGGCTTATATCATCTTTTGTAATAAAGGGGATTATGTACGAGTATATAACTTAGTACTAGACACCATAAGCTAATTTATGTACATTATCGACGTCAAGCATTCAACTTTATCGACGATTAAATTCAGTATATAATGAGCTACAACCATTGAGTTATAATCATGACTAGTATTAAGGTAAGTAGAGTTTACAGTCTCCTGTCACCTACAATGAGTCAATATCTATTATCGTTAGAACACTTTGTAAACAGTATAAATAACTTAGATCAATGACCACAGAGTTTAACGCTATATTGATTAGGGTTGGCAAATATTTGGACTACATTTTGTTGAGACTGGTTTTAGAAACTTCTACGCGTTTTAGAAAGTATGAGATTCGGGCTTATTCCAAAAATCCCCTTAAGGCAGGTGACAATAATTAATCCGTCAATGGATTTTCATACTAGAGATAGGATTTTGACACAAAGTAATGCCCGTAATATCAATTCTTATCTTTAGTAAACAAAGCTCATCAGACTCTCTTGGAAAAAAAGGTTATATAAAAAGGCAGACTTTACATAAAACCAGGATAAATTATGACTAACAGCGGAGCCATTATTCATCCAGCATTCGCTAAAGTTGCGTCCATGTCAATCTGACAAATCAAGGTTCAATCGTTTATCGCAACTCATGCGCCGCTCCTTATATGGAAGTTCGTGCTACACCAGCGATAGCAAACACACTTGAGCAAATTCCAACAGGGATCGAAAAAAGATCGTCAACATTTTGTGCAACATTTTATTTATTTGTTTTATCTCGATAACATTTACATAATTATTATTCTGAACAACATGTACAAGACGAAGCTTAGGCAGAGGTGCATTGATGTGTATCCATAGTGCCATTATCCGGGCACACATTATAGTATTTTATATGATATGGGCCTTGTAGCCTGAATTAAATAAAAAAAAATAAAAAAAAAACATCGTAACTTGGAGCTACCTACTGAGAATTTCATAGAAAATCTCAGCAACACTTTCCTGGACCTTTTGGTCATCAATCGCGCTTACGACCACTAGATTATCGAGGCAGTTAAAAAAAAATCAAAAGAACAAAAGCTGTTAACCCCATGTTAGCGTCAAATGTCAAGTACTATAATCAGTCACGTGTGTAATGTAAACATACCATAAGTTTGACACCTCTGTCCGATGCTATAGTTTGATTGGCCATAAAAAGTGGTAATCTAACGATTAGAGGCGTGCAATAAAAAGATCGATAAAAACCGAAGTTAATTATAGTCAGATGATGTCAACACAAATACATGTTACTTGTACACTTTCAAGCGTACTTATCTGCTATTATTATGCCTAAATAGAGGTGTACCTGTCTGTTATCAAGATCGTGATTGTGACAAAAAAACTCAACCTGCTACTTTTGCAAAGACAAAAATCTCGTTTGCCATTATTGGGTACCTGTAGGCCATTTATGCATTGGATTGCACAATGGACCCTTTGAACTAATGTATATTGTAGTCCCAGACCCTGGTAAGATTGCAAGTTACGAATTATTTGTTATTTGATCCGATTCCGACCCCAAAATTGTCTTCATTACTTGTAAGTCTTTGTAGTCCGGATTTAAACGTTTTTAAGGCACCTCTTTCAAGTAAAGTGCGACACGCGCGCCGAGCCTCGCGATCAACGGGTCGCCACGCGCCCGGTCCATTTCCGGGTTAAAATTCTCCCGCTAAAATCCGGGGTTTTCATGCTTCTTGTCCTAGTTACCAGATTTTAAACATGACAAGTAGCTAAAAGTCCCATGTGCTCTCATTCTTGGTTCCATTCTTCAAAAAGCCTTGGTACTTGCTAGCTTACATAAAGTGAAAATTATCAAGTTGCTTAAAGTAGAGTGCATTACAAAAAGCACACGTAGATAAGGTAAGTTAATAAGGAATATTTTTTATGTGTGTCATATTACGAAGTACTAACGAACTTATAGGTGCGCGGAGAATTTAATATCCAAGAGATAAGGACACTCGTGTTACGTTACGAAGCTTGGAATGCGTCTAGACAAAAGTGTCCAGTTTAAGAAATTACAACTATCCATTAAACAAAAACTCAAAGTCTTATCACCTTAAGTATAAGTCCTTGGTGTATGTAAAAATTTCAAAACGTACCCACGACCCAGGACACATTATAGAGGGACAAAGTTTTTTTTTGAAGAAATAACGCAAAAAAGTATCCGTTTATTACGTTTGCCATGACAAAATAATAATAGTGTTTAATATTTCAAACTGTGCATTAATCGTTGGTGTGTTTGTTGTTGTATAAACACAAATTCTCACATACGCAAATGCCCAGACCCGGAACCACTACCTGTAGAACATACAAATATTTGCTCCGTGTGGGGATAGAACCCATAACACGTTGCGCAGAAGCCGGTCGCTCAGCCGCTACACCAAACGTGTCGTCATTGACGATATTGATGATCCGATATGATTCCAAAATGTAATAACTCTTGAACTTACTGGTTTCTGACACCGACGCGAATATTAGACATTGAAGTGAAACTATTTTATACGGATTTTATCGCGTTGTATTGATATTATTTGATTCCCGAAATTTCGGATCCTTTACAGCATCCATGGTCACGAGTAGACCATCAATACAACGCGATAAAATCCGTAAAAAGTAGTTTCATTTCAACTCTTGGACTATTCAGCATAGTAACCATGTATTTTGAAACGAGTCCAACGAACCACTTGAGATACAAACGAGCCAGATATTTCCCAAACTATAAATACGGTCCTCTGTTTGTGAATGAACACATTGAATTGAAATCCAATGATATTAAAATAGTACAGTCCATGTGTGGTATCTACTTGAGTAAATGTAAATAATTTCTATTGAGCCTATTTTGGAAAACCTATAATAATATAGGGTTGCTATGAATTATAGCGATCTCTGAAAAAAAAGGTATTGTCTACTGAATCTTTTTTTTTTGAAAAACATTGCCCCACACTAGGATTGTCTCCTGTATCATGGGTGCGTTTACAAACACTAATTCTAACTTACAGAAACACTCAGACCCGGAACAACTACCTGTAGATCATACAAATATTTGCTTCGTGTGGGGATCGAACCCACATCACGTGGCGCAGAAGCCGATCGCTCAACCTCTACGCCAAACGTGTCGTCAATCTCTAAAAGAATGTAGGAGTTCATAAAATAATAGAGCTTCTAGAGTTTTTTTTATTGTACCTCTGACCCGAAGCTAATCTAAGTTGGAATTGGAATTTTCTTTCAAAAATATATTATGTGTGCTAAAAAGATAAAGTTAAAATAAGAATTAATTAGGACAGATGATTTTATTCCCTTTCAGAATCCGTTCTGTGAGTTATCTTGGTTAGAATTCAGTGACCAATTAAGCATGCCCTCTGCCTTGTATAGATCCGCATACAATAGAGAGAACAAGCTAATACAAATAAATTACGTTGCAGTTTCAAGATAAACAATAGATGGTAAGTAAATCAAAGCTAACATTTTGTAACTACAGTTATGTCTACATGTAGCAAACGTAGGAATTCTGCTAACCCCACTAGGTGAAGTCGTGAAGATAAGATAAGTACGAGTGTTGGTGAATGAACGTCGGCCACATAAATCATAGTTATTTTATTATTAAGACAGCACTCAGTGGCCTAGACCGCTAGACTGCGTAGGCGCAGATGCCTAGGGTTGTCACGCAGTCGTTTCATAGACAGATTTAATATAATTAAGGCTACAAATACAGGTTTAACTTTAATATATGAGTTGTGATAGAATAAGATATCACTACATAGTATAAAATAAAGTCGCTGTCGCTGTCTGTCCGTCCCTATGTATGCTTAAATCTTTAAAACTACGCAACGGATTTTGTAGCGGTATTTTTTAATAGATAGAGTGATTCAAGAGGAAGGTTTTAAGCTATTTAATATTACGCTACGACTCTTAGGAATGGGGCAACGCGGGTAAAACCGCGGGCGGGTCGCTAGTGTTTAATAAAACATGTATACAAAGCGTGCAAGCAAGGTAATAAAGTACCTAGTTTATAAGTATTTTGTCCCGTTATATCTGTGTGTTTTCGTAGACAATTTATTATTTTAATAATGAGTGTAATCTGGGGGCAATATTATTATTACAATACATTGAGCAATTTCTTTGTTACTAAGTAATTTCCGGAACTCGTTACGTAACCACTTTTAGTGACATATTTTTATCATTCATCGAAAGTTGTGTACCTAAATCATAAAGAAAGGAGATTAGAATTCGTGGTAGCATAGTCGACTAAAGAATCTCTTATACGTAGGCTGTTCCATAAGTCTTGCAATACAGTTTATTTTCTTTGCTAAAAGAGATCTTATAGAAACGGTAGTCTTGGATTCACAGAAAACTGTCACCTCTGCATGGTACACAAGAAATTGTTTGCCGCAAGTTATAAAGAAGTTAAAGAATGACGACCGTCGTCTGAGCACTTGGCACTTCCATTATGACAATGACTATGCTCCGGCACATCGCTCCAGACAATTTTAACTCAAGAATTTTTTTAGTCAGGCCTCACACTATTGCAACACCTTCCTTTTAGCCTGGACCTTGCGCCTTGCGATTTTAGGCTTTCTCCTGTCATGAATAGTCAACAAGAAAGAATTATTAAGTGCTTGGGATAGGCCTTGTGCTTCTCTTACAATAGATAAATGGGAAGAAATATTTAGTAATTGGTTTGAGCGTATGTAAAACTGTGTTAACGAAAATGACATGGATTTTGAAAAATCCTATTAAATACTTTTGTCTTGCAAAACTTTTGTAACAGCCTACGTACGAAACTAGTACCTACGGTATGGAGGATGCGCGGTAGAATTACAAAATTCAAACTTTAAAAAACGTTTAGCTTGATTGTGTGATGCTTTTTATAATTACATCGGCCAAAGGTGAGCTTACTGGTGAATGCCTCTACCTCTTTTTCTCCATTATTTTTTTATGGCAAGAACAGTTCCTTCGAAATGTAATTAATTAACAGGCAAGTCTAATATTACAGCCCAGACACGCCAAGCTGCGGGGGCGGGTTGGTGGCCCCAGAGCCGAGAGAGTGGTGCATGCGTTAAATCATAGATATTTTAGTATTAAGGCCGTGCAGTCTGAGTAGCCTAGACCCTGTAGGTGCCTATGCGTGGGCGCACGTAGACAGGGTTGACACTAAAGGACGTGATTGATTTAGGGCAAAAATTTAACTACTCAGGTTCAAGTAACAAAATGGCGAAATGTCTTTTGAAACCAAACTTATTTATAAATTGCCTTTACTTAACAAACGAATTATTATTACTATTTAAATCAATGCCTTTAAATACATTTCTACAAACATACCTGCGTATTATAATATTAAGAAAAATAAGTCTCTATATTCGGAGCATCAAGTTGTAAATATTATAGTAACAAGGTTTTATTGATTATAAATTATGAACAGCGTGGCAGCCCTGATTATAAAGCCCACGCCCATAGCCGGCTGACCCGCCCCTCCTCATCAGTACTACAGGTGGGAGATAAGTCTGTATCAATCCCAACTGCGGTACATTAAGCCATAGCCGAGGTGCCCATAAACCATGGGGTGATATGAAGTGTCTATTAATATTATAAGTACTTTCATTAAATACCATTGCATTATTACTTTAATGTTCAATATGGTCATATTATTATTTTAGTGCCTTATTTCAAACGCTTAATAAACCTCTAATTAATAATGACACATTAAAATTTTTAATATCTTTCTTTGTCATTTTAATGTCAGCCGGCACTGAATAATGCCTCTTCATCTATCTCTGGAATGTTTTGTCGAAAGTAGGGGTTGGATATTATGTCCAGACATTACCTAGGTATATACTTAGTAGTGAGCTAGGAAATTACGGTGGAGCTTGCAGAGTGATCTAAATGCTAAATACAAAATAATTGAGAACAGGTTAGGGTAAGGTCCTTTTTTTCGTATAAAAGAAACAAATGTCCCGGTGCCATCTAAACCAGCGTCAGACCATCTGTCTGGCATTGCTGAACCAGTTCCCTTTGAGCTCAAACTTACGGTTACACTACAAGATAGAACACAGAGAAGATAGTGTGCCTACTATCTTCTCTGTGTTTCTTTTGTTATTGATGAAAGTAGGGACTTACATTTGTCTCATTTGCGTTTATACTATAATATTATAAAGCTGAAGAGTTTGTTTGTTTGAACGCGCTAATCTCAAGAACTACTGGTTGGAATTGAAAAAATATTTTTGTGTTGGATAGTCCATTTATCGAGGAAGGTTATAGGCTATATAACATCACGCTACGACCAATAGGAGCAGAGCAACGCGGGTGAAACCGCAGGCGGGTCGCTAGTGTCTGATTATATGTTACTTTCTTACTATATTTCTAATTTTCTATTGTATATTTAATTTCTAGTTTGACGAGTTAATCAATAATTGTACATGATCGTTTCTTAGCTTTCTTAGAAAGTCACATTTCTAATAGATACTGCGACATAAATATTATCTGTACACTTCTACAGGGTGCCTTTTAATTCATTGGCAATGGCAATACGTCACATACTTTACGGGTATGGGAACTAATACCGTATTTTTTGCGTGTACAAATTTTTATGTACAAGTCTTCTGCCACCTAGGGAAGGTGATGGGGTAGGTCAGACTTTCATTCCATTTGAGGTGGCCTACCGATGACACCGTACAACGGCCAGGTGAGTATTCTCAAGTGCATTGTTTCTCAACCGGGGGTCGCCTTTGGTATTAAAATAGGGGTCGCAACATGTTCATATTTGTATAAATTAGCTACCACATCGCAAAGAACGAACTGATCGCAGATGTAAAACTTCGATATAGGTCGAATTAATATATATGTAGTGAGGAGATTGCGATATTCTTTTCAAAACATTTTGACTAATTAGAGTGTCGCGACACAAAAAAAGTTGAGAAACGATGGTCCAGTGTACCCAAAAAGTTCAGAACAATTTTGTGTCGAAGAGTATTTTAACCTGGTTTTATATTGTCACGCCTACCATTGTGGCAACATGGGGCCTTATTGCCCGTGATTAAGCTTTGTTAACCGTCATGGGATGGCCGAATCGTGAACTCGTGATGATATCAAAATAATCCGTTAACTAAAATGGCGTGAATTGACACACTTGGGAGTTTGCCGGTAAAATTAACGTTATTGTTTGAGATAAACTAGCTGTGTATATTGTAATTTAGTAATTGATGGCAGCTGTTCGTAGTATGAACAGCTCTGTCTACCCGTTACTCGTGCTGTAAAAAAATCCGAAATATAAATTTTAAATAATATCAATTTAAGGGTCCGGCGGATCTTGAGTTGCCCACAAAAACGTAATACCGAAATAAATCGCAACCCAGACAATAATCTATTAAATTATGTTATTATTCGGATTTCGATACCGTTAATCTAGGTTTCTACGATACTATTTCGTCTACTTCTATTTCACTGGAAATAAAAGACCGAAAAATTGATCCAAACTTGGTAAAGTAGGTACCTAAGCAAAAAATGCATTCGCTTACATTTATTTCCAGTGAAGTATTTTGGATGAAATGGTAACGTAGGAACCTAGATTAACGGTATCGGAATCCGAATAATAACACAATTTGATCAAATTGTGTTTGAATTACGATTTATTTCGGTATTACGTTTGTAAGAGAAATTCGGTCCGCCGGACTCTTAAGACGATAAATTCTATAAAACATACCACATCATCTAATCATTTATAACCAATTATACTAACTTCAAGTACTAACATTAACAGTGGTAACCATAAGGGGGTGAGTTCGAAACCCATTCATTGTACAATTTCTTGCTCAAGTTCCTAGTTATGGAATACCTGCTAGGAAAAAAAAGGTACTCATATCTAAAGCTAGATCAACCCAGTCAGATTTAAAACAGTCTACCAAATAAATCATAACACCAAAACGAATTGTTTTTCTCCCCTGTTGATTTTAAGCCATGTTGATCGATCGCCCGCGTATCACTCGGTGCGTAGTCACAGCTCACCGTCATCAGTTTTGATCGTTGATCACCGGCTGCGCACGAATGATAAATTGCCCAGATCTGTCATCTTGATGGTAATTCTTATTTCGATCGTTAGTAGGAATTGGGTGCAAGTCATTAGAGGTGTTGGTACAAATATAGCCTTTTGTACTTATAGGTGTTCGTGTATGTGATGATTTAAGTATGTGTTCAGAATAGTAACCACTTTCATACAGCGATGATCTAATAAATCCTTTTTTTATTTATAATCAACGGATTTCAATTTTTCTTTTTATTCCTGACAGGCTTACGCTTGACCGCCAGTTAACTTGATGTTAACAGATACTGCAATCTACGATGGAGCGCGCTTGCCTAGAAAAAACCGATTCACTCGTGATTTAAAGACACCCAGATTATATTTTCCGGGAAGACCCGCTCGGGAAGCGCATTCCACAATTCAGCTGTATGCATGATAACAGTGGACTTAAGCGTTTCGTTCGGGTTTTTGGAATATCCACCATGAATCGATGTCACTTTTTCGTGCTTCTGTGTAGTTATTTTAGTGAAGGAAAAATTCAAAGATTGACATTGACGTCACCTTAAAGACGTAAATTCAGAATGTGAAGGCAAATTTCGATCTGGCGGGTGAAACTCGCGGTGGCTTAGTGGTCATATTGTGTGGTGTATCTAACCAGAAGACGCAGATTCGAATCTTGCCCGCAGTCAAATTTTTCTTTCACTAAAATAACTACACAATAGATAATTTATGTAAACTTCCAAACTAACTGTTATACAAGAATTATTTCTCGGTCTAACAAACCCACAATATAGGTAATAATCAGACAGTCATCACTTGAAGTGATTAGCAATAAGAGACAAGCAGAGATCTAAGTGGTACTGACGCAGGGTGTGTCGGACCCGACTTGTCTAAGTAGCTGAGCGATAATGTTGCCTGTAACATCGCAATGTTGGATAAATCTGTGACAGGTTAAAAGCACTAACCCGTTCACTGCAGACTTGTTAACCTGTACCGTGATAAGGCTGTTATGTCATTATTTTATAAACATTTTTAGTTTAGGAATAATAATTATCGAAATTTTGTATGGAATCAATGAAGAATGTAAGCGGATATATTTCGGTTGAGAAATTAATCATCGAATCTTTTATTTTATTCCAATTTATATATCCTACTCCATCCCAATATATTAATGAACTCACAAAATTCATAACTCTGCTTCTAATTTGCGCAATTGGCTAAGAAACAATAACATAAATAAATAATTTCATCTATTCGCCACAAGCCCAACTCTAACTTGATAACTTTTTGTATCGACTCCAGTTTTTGCTTCAAGACAGATCGTAAAGGCCACAAAACAATCTAAGTCGATTACTTCATCGTCCTACTTCGATGTTAAATCGATAAACTTAATCGATTCGGCACGCTCGACTCGATCATAGTGCGAGTGAGTTCGTGTCTATATTATTGCCAGATGTCTGTTAAGGGTCTGTCTGCAGTTGTACGGAGGGGCATTATGCGAATATAAGAATTCGAGTAACAGAAACTAATTATGATTGGATTTTATTAGCCTCCTAAGTTTGTGAATGATTTCCGAAGAGTTAAAATACTTAGCAGGGTGACTTTTTAAATATTGCATAGAAATTAAGTCCGAAATTTCACATAGTATCTGTTAGACCTAAAGCTCTGGCTTTGGCATTTGGTAGACATGAAAACAATAGTTTGAAAAAGATCCCGGGATTGTGATAAATTTTTCGAGATGGATTTTTCCGGCCGTGTGTAGCGAGTGGAGTGGCAGGCGAAACCTTTGATGATTGCCATGAAATTGTACTACGGGTAAATACAATTCGAGGTGTTTATTTACAACCAATGATCAGACACGAATCAAACATATATACGGAAACATTTTGGAAGTACTATCTATCAAATTCGATTGTGAATTAACGGATGGAGGTCCTCCACCTTTTTTGAAGTCGCTTAAACATATAAGTTCCTACACAACTTTTAAATTGAAGTATCGATCGTTCGCTTTGCATCTTTATCTGAGAGCCTGCCCATTAGATCTGAGGCCATATTAACGTCTATTTACGCGGTAATCTATTAGCATGGCTAACAAAGTGTGGTAAGAAGTAGGCTAAGCTGTGCTTATACCAAAAGACGATCGTAAGCCGATCGCCTCCGACCGCTGCCGAGTTTAGCCGAGATCTACGTCACAGTATACTAGTACATGAATTACATTGAGACACTTTGTGGACGTGTTTGCGGATTTAAATTTGTATGGTAGTCGGATTATAAAGTTGTTGATGCGACTCTGTGAGGCAATATTGTAAGTGAATGACATTCTTACCAACTTAAAAAAAGAGGTTGTTAATTTATCAGGAACTGAATTTTTTTTAAAGGTTTTCACTGATGTCATTTACAGGATAGCTAAAGGCCTAATAGATAATAAATCATGCTTAAATTTATACCTGCAGGCTCAAAGGTTGCAAAAGACATAATCTACAATTTTACGACCATTCGGTTTGAAGCTATCGACGAGATGGTGACAAAGATACTTATTGAGGCCAACGAGTAGATACTCCATTTAAGTGCATCCAAACCACGTAAACGGGTATATTATTATTTCCATTAATAATTTGCTTAGACAAAGGAATTAAACATTTGTGTAATTCGACAAAAAACCCACTTATTACTATAACCGCAAATCTAATCAGAACACCGGTATCAGAAGCAGGATCCCACCTTGTGGTCAGGTCTGTATCAAGCTCGAATGCTTATGAACATTAGTTTGCAAAGCCTCTCCCCTTTTTCTTCCAGCTAGTGGAATAAATGTGAATGTACGCCAGTCTGGTTGGAATTCTTCTAAGTATGTAGATTGTCCCAAGAACGTGGCCCCAGCGTCGTCGTCATTTAGCGGTTATAGCCCTGGTAGAGTGCTCGGCAGGCAGTCGACCAGCATGACCTGCCTAGTTAGAGTTGAGCTTAGGAGCTTTTAGGGCGACATTGGTGATACTACTGCCTCATTAGCTAGTGGTCCTAAGCGCGACTGCTACGCTAGAGGCCGTGGGTTCGATCCCCAGGTCACGCAAAATGTTATTGGGTTTTTCTATGAAATTCTCAGTAGCAGCTCGGAGTCTGGATTTGTGCCTGGTTAATGGTAATAGACTCGTCCCCTATTACGAGTATATAGGACCTAAACATACCGGCAATCTGTGGGTGTAAATTAGTAGGTACACCTCTGCCTAACCCTTCGGGAAATACAGGCTTGTTGTTATATTGTTGGTGATATTATTTTAGGACAGTACGGACTTTCGGACCCGATCAGTCACATTAACGCCTAATTAAATTAAATGACGACACGTTTGGCGTAGCGGTTGAGCGATCGGCTTCCGCGTCACGTGTTGTGGGTTCGATCCCCACACGGAGCAAATATTTGTATGATCTACAGGTAGTTGTTCAGGGTGTGGGCGTTTGTGTATTTGAGAATTTGTGTTTGTAAACGCACCCACGATACAGGAGAAAATCCTAGTGTGGGGGGCAACGTTTTAAAAAAAAATTGCTCTTAGTTTAGCCTTTTATTTTTCTTTCATCTTTCAAGGAATAGGTTTATTAACGAAATTTAAAAAATTGTAGGTACATTCTGAGTTTAACTTTGGGATAAATTGGGTAAGATCCGATCGCAATTTATCCCAATACCAATTGACGCATTTGTTGTACTCATCATCTCATTCCGACTACCTTAACGAGTTAGAATATGTGTAAAAACTGATCACCCATCATTGACTGATCACAGTTTAACTTCGCAGATCGATAGTTTCACACTTTAAAAGATTTTTATACCCACATGATCGAATATTAAAATATAATTTAAAAATTTCATGTCGGTATCCAACACTGACCTTTACAAACCTTTTATTACTTTTATTAAATGGTCTTAAAATCCAGTCATTACAGTAATAACTGAAATTACCAATTTTGAAAAATTGAAATGATGTACCTAGTACCTACAGCGGGGTTTTAAGTACAGGGCAGTTGACCCTGGGGTCAACTTAATGGGGGAATTAGTACCTTCGTTGAACCTGCGTCCTGCCCACGTACTAACGGATACATCGCGGTAATACGATGGTGCAAAACGCAACGTAGTGATGTGCAAGATTGCAGATATTTGCGGATATTGGTCGGATAATAATCAGTAGGATATTGATGATCAGTAGGATAGGATAAATGATGCGATTAATTGTTACTGTCCCGTGTCCCTGGGTTAGGATGTTAAGAAATACTGTCGATCCTAGAGTCCTAGCCGATGGTTCTTTTAGTTTATTTATATTATTGTTAAATCCAGCCAACCGTATATTTCCGTCCATAAAGCATTTGATTAAGTTAGACCAAGCTAAATTGGATACGGTTTTTTACACATATTATAAGTTATTCATTATGTAAGAAGGTATTTATTGTTTATTTATTTATTTATGCACACAAAACAATGAGAAAATAAAGAACTAAGGACTATTAAGTACAAAGGTACCTACTGCCTATTTCTAAAGAAATCTCTTCCAGCAGTCCTGCGAGAGGAGAATTTAGAGTAAGAAATGTAGGACAGAAGTGTGAAAAAATAAAATAATAATAATACCATACAAGTAACCATTAACCAAAAAAAACATTAACCAAATAAATAACAAAGTAAAAGTTGCAACCAAATGAATTAGGATAGAGAAAGATAGTGTATATTTCAATTATTTTTACAGACAACACATGAAAATACATACAATTTAAAAATATGTGGGTAATTCATAAGAATATCCTTCACGAAACAGAGAAACCATATACTTCCATTAGATCCATATTTTCTTTACTATTCATCTGAAATTCTGAACTACATTTAAAATGAATCGTTAACGCGTGTGCGTCTAAATTATTAGGGTTGGGTGTAGTAACCGAATATCCGCCAGAGTGGAGATCTACGAAGATTCCGCGCGGATTTATTTTATTAATCCGTCACGATGAAAAAGATCACGGCAACAGTGATTTAGATTTTGTTTTGGATATTTGTATTCAATGCGAACATTTTGAGAGCTCATAAAAACATTAACGTTATTTATAGAATGTTATTATAGTAATTGCAACTGCCTCATTAGTCTAGTGGCCCCGACTGCTACGCTTGAGGTCCTGGGTTGGAATCCCAGACGACAATAGGCGAACTGTACCGTGGGTGCCAACGTAATGATTGATTGATGAATTAATGAATTTACAGCGGTATGCGACCACGAATAAAAACTGAAATTTTGACACTTTCAAATGTTTCCTCCAAACGATAGATGTACGTAGCATTAGTAAAATGGATCCTGTTCCCATGTAGCTCATAGGGCATCATTATCATCTCCTAAACAAATGATGACATTACACTGTGCTAGCATTAAAGCGCGGTGCACAATCAATTGAAAACGGTCTGCGCTTGCGCACCCACCGCGCTATAAATCAGACAACCGGTGCATTAGACTAGGTTGTATAAACGTAATTTCTGTGCAGCTATAGGAAATGTGAGTGTAAATATGAAGGGTGTAATTGAGGGGAATTATACGTTGCCTGAAGTAAAGTTAACAAGTGGAGTGTTTACTGAGCGTTTTCTTGCTAGCATTAAACTTGCCCGATTTATTGTCCGTTAAATACTTTTATTAAGTTGGCACTTATTGGCAGTGTTGTCAGATGACAAATTTTTATTTTTTATTTTTGCTTTAATACTTTGGCTTTTGGCTAAGCGATTGTCGTGCGTTGTTTTAGGCGAAAATAAATTTCCTTTCTTTCTTTCTTTTTCTTTCTTACTGAGTATAGTCCCACTGACTTTTAAGTGAGTTTGCGAAACGCATTTGATATTGTCATCATAAACCCATTTACTGCCCTAATGCGGGGGACTGGTCTTCTCTCAGCTTTGTTGAGAGTGCACTTGGGGCTATTTTTTCTACTACTTTTTTACATTTTATATTACAATTCTTAGCAACTATTTAAAACAGAGTTGTAAAGCTTAATAATGTAATCAAGATTTTTTTAAAAGAGTATCTATGGAGTTTCTTGCCGGGTCTTCTCCATAATATCCACTTTTTGGAACCGTGCTCCATAGGCACGGTTCCAAAAAGTACCTATTTTAGTGGTTTATTTGAATTAAAATATTTTGACTTTAACTTTGATATCGATGTAAAGTAGCACGTTTGTTACACATCAGTGCGTAAATCAAACTCGCACTTGTGCTGTTTTTTATTAAAACCTTTAGGGTGGACGCATATCTGACGGAAGATGTGCAGTGCATCGGCCGTACTAACTGATTAGGTACGCTAACTCGCGATATGTGCGTCCACCCTTAACATTTTGTAGATCGCTGAACCGCCCAATAAGTACCTCCGATGGCTAGATGGGTCGATGACGTCTGGAAATCCATAGGTTACACGTGGATGACATTAGCACAGGACCGGAAAAAGTATCATAAGCAAATTGATGCCTATAGGTACTATGTTGGTAGATTCGAGCTGTGGATAATGATTAACAGTGTAGGGTAATTTAATAAAATAGACCATATGTCTATTTTATTAAATTTCGCAAATGAACATACGGGATGTTGAAGTAAGATTAAGACTGTAGCGGATGAATGATGATTCAATGTGGTCTCGTTACTTAATTATAAACCTTTCTGAAAAATTGGGCCACCAAATGCAAAAACAAAGTCGCTTGATTAAGGGTCCTCCGGAGCTTGAATTGCCCATAAAAACGTAATACCAAAATAAATCGTAATCCAACACACAGTTTTATTAAATTGTGTCATTATTCGGATTTGGATACCGTTAATCTAGGTTCCTACTACATCAATTTTTATCCTGTGAAGTATTTTGAACGAAATGGTTACGTAGGAACCTAGACTAAATGTATCTTAATCCGAATAATAACACATATTGATTAAATTGTGTTTGAATTAAAATTAATGTTGGTATTATGTTTGTATGGAAAATTCGGTCCGCCGGACTCATAAGTCGTTTTATTTAGTAGGTACCTACGTTAATGTAGATATTTTCCAAATTACTACTGTCAACCATTTCGAAATATTGTGATGGTTGTGGCGAAAAGGACTAGTTTAACCGGGTCGCACTATGTAGCCCCGTGGCGCGGTCCGTGTGGCCAGTTCGCGGAACCAACGGTGCGCCGGAGTTGCGAATCAACTTGATCTGATTTTAGCATATTAACTATGTAACTTATACACACATTAAATTAAATAAACTATTATGTCAGGTAACGTAGTAAAGGTAAAAAAGCTGGACAGGACAAAGGTATAACACACTTTTCGATGCATGGTCACAATAGTCACTAATCCACGGGTCAATCACGGTAAGCGCAAATCTTGAGCATTTTAATCGACCGATTAAAAAGATGTGCAGCAGCTGCTTTCTGATATCTATGATTGATTAATATGTGATTATTAATTATTAAAAGGTTGAAATTTAAAGGGATTAATTGACCTTAAATTGACAATGTAAATTCTGTACCTATACAGAGCGATTTTTTTTTTTAATATCTCATCAAAAAACATACGCATATAAATTTTAAAAATTAATCATCTCCTAAAATTCTTATGGAGAAAAACCGGCGGGAAACTTCAAGCACTCGACGTTCGAGGGTATATCCTTCATATCCCATCATAATGTAAACATTAATGCAAATCGAGTAATTATCGGCAAAACAAAGTGCGGCACCGTTCCGTTAGATCGATTCGGTGGACCCAGTTAACTGTGAAACGTGTACGAAATTCCCACCTGTGCTGATAATGTAGGGCTGCCGTAATTTCAAAACTAAAGATAAGCCCTACAACTGTTCCTCTTATTAATAGGTTTCGACTAGATACTTTAAATGATGGGAGAGAAACATGGGAGAGTTATGCTTTGGCACGAATGGACCGACTCGACCGGAGTGATACCACGGCCTCACAGAAAACCGGCGTTAAACAACGCTTACATTGTGTTTCGCCAAGTGAGTGAGGTTACCGGAGGGCCAATCCTCTTTTAAAAAGTCGGCATCGCACTTGACTCCTCTGGTGTTGCGGGTGTCCATGGGCGGCGGTAATCGCTTACCATCAGGCGATCCGTCTGCTCGTTAGCCGTCCTATCCCATAAAAAAAATTAATTGTGAAGGTCAGCTAGTCGCTTCGGATAAAATATTGATATTCAAGTCGATCTCGTAGTTCGGAAAATTTCGACTCGGTAACTCAATTTGAAAACGCTTTACTTTTTACGATCATTCCCACGATCAAATTAAGATGTTATTCAAAAGAGTGAAATCATCAAAGGGCCAGCCCTGTCCAATGCAAGCCGCCATATTTAACATTTCATGTTTATTACGCGCCAATGACGCGCCGAGCCTCGGTCGATCGGCAAATTCTCAACAAATTGACTGCGAAAATTAATTTCACGTAATTTGTTCGTGCCAATTTTATTTTAATAACATTTAAATACCGGTAATTGTGCCGTGGTTACCATATTTTACGATAGCTGCAAGCTGAAATATATTTAATGAAAGTGCATTTTTATGTCCCTGTGTAAATGTAATAACGTGTGGTTCCTAGGAAAGACTGGTCTTACACGTTACCCATATAATGAATACAAAAAAGTGGAAATATAATTATTGAACATTTTTCCAACGCTGTTCCTCTCTTAATCAATCAGAGGATATATCGATTCCGATGTTTGATTGAATTGTAGCGACATCTATCGCGCTACATATAAACAAGACGGACAAGTCCTGAATCGCGCAAGTAAAGTACAGAGTCACAATTATCGGAATGGCTGAACAGATCTGGAAGAAATTTGGCACAGAGATACATTATCAAAAAAATCCACGCAAAAAACGCTTTGCGTTGTAACTTGTGCCTCTCGTGGATAGCACTTGTCCATTATGATATATGCGTCTATACTAAGTCTGAGCCAAAACCACACCGCTTTTGGCTAAGTAGTTACTACCTATTATTGAAACCCAATAGATTAGACGAATGTCATGAGGATTTTTCGCACCATAAAAGAATTACTAAGCCAGACTTCATCATTTTTCAAATTCTCACTTTTTTATGTAACTGTTTTTAAACAACATTTTAAAGAAAAACAAAATAATAACGTTAAATTAAATAAGCTATGTAATACAATAAAATATTTAGATTTGCTGCATCAGTTATGAATTTATCTTTCCAGGAAGGCAGTCACGTGCTCTTAATATGTTCAAAACTGGTCCTACAAAGTTTATTGAAAAATATAAAATGCAATATTACTATAGAAAAGCTAGTATATCTAGACAAGATCTAGACTATGGACAGTTGCTTTTGTCATAACTGTTGCGGACTTATATCTCTGATCCCGGGAACACTGAACCACAACCTGGGGAATGTCTCGTATCATATGGCCAAGACTATAGAGCTAGGGAACCCAAATGAGGTTTTAGTCGGCACGATACCCACATACCCCCATCCTCAGATAAGTTTGAACAGCATAAATTGGTTTTATCGATCAAACACTCGTTCAATCCGCATCAATACATCGACATCTCTAGATTTATAACAGAAATTGAAATAATTTACGTAACAGAAAACATCGATTTAATCTAGGAACGCATAAATTGATGCAGTCACGCATATGCAAATATAGCGGGATAATTGAAGCCATTGGGGGGCAGTTTGTCATGCAGATAACATCAGCTGTTGATTGGGTGCGCGCGCGCATAACATCGATCGATATGAAGTATTGATCTTCTAAGATAACTGCTGTTTATTTTGGATGTGTTACTGGTAAGGTAAAGTTTTTTTCTATTGTAAGAGTATATTTTTACTGTTGTCGATAATTATTTACGTCTAGTTTCATCGGCGCTTGCACCTGCATCGACGCAAGAGTAATACTATGTGTAATTAGTTCTCCGATCCGAAATTCAATAATAAACTAATGCATTGAATACCATGAACATTCAGCCATTTGATTCGACCCCAAACGATGCTTAAAATTTTGTTTAAAATGCTACTTAACCAGTAAGTAATAGGAATTATAATTTGACCACGAGTGAACCTTGGTACAAAAGGGACAAATTTTTACTATACGTCGCAGTAGGCATTTTTTGCAAAGCGAGCTAAATAATACATAGCGTTCAATGGAAAAAGTTTCGATATCAATAACTTCCTCCACCTCTGTTTATCATGCCAAAGAACACCGGCGCGATGTTTGACAACTATACCCGTCAGCCAGGTCGTCGCCCCTTCACGTCAATGAAGGCTGAGGTCCTGTCAGATCCCTAATTTTTTCTCGCTTATCTTATGATCACAGGCTTTGTTGTGTAATTACACTGGTAGACGAAGCGGCCACAGTGTAGCAAAGTCAGCTGGTTAAGTTGCTCGTAATCATTTTATGTTTATTAGTTAATGTAGGTTATACAAAATGATTATCATGATAAATAGTGGTACCTACGTTATTAAAATAAGATTTCAATTTTATATCATTGTTTTCTTTTTAGTTGCTCACGTGGTTATTGTTAATTAGGTATAATAGATATACATTTATGTTTACATAAGTGACCAGCGTAGCTTAACTTTTAGAAGTATTAGAAAAACAATAGATACCTATATTACGTACTGCAAATCGGAAGGAAACTATTTTTTTTTAATTTTTTTTTTTAATTAAAGTTTACTAGCTATGTGGGTCGCACATTACTAGTATTTTAAAGTAATTAATGAGCTCCTCACGCTAAGCTAAATGCTTGTGTTACGAGTGGGTTCACGTCGGTAGTGCAATGGGCGGGTTTTGAACCGGCAACCACATGGTCGCAATTCCAATGCCCTAGCCATTAGGCTACCGCTGCTTAATTAATTAATGACATTATAAATGACAATCTAATTTATTATTACACTATTCCCTGTATTGTTCCATGTTAATTTATTAATAGTTGGTGCGGTATATAGTCGATGTTTCGCCTAGATAATCCCCCTTTCTTATTATGAAAATCGCAAGAAAACCACTGATGCGTCAACTAATATTTAAATTAATTGAACAAACGTTTACGACGTCGTTCACGCTATCAAACAATAACACAATAATTCAGAGCATCCATAATAGACTTTATAGACGCATTGACGCGTATCACAGACCTGTCGAAACAGACAAAAACAAAACAAATGTTCTTTTTAGATGACTGGCAACAATCCGTGACGACACGCCTTTATATGTCATGTATTCATTTGTTTAAGGGCCTCACCTTCACACTTTTGTCCTAAGGGTCACAGTATAGCGACATACACAAAAGGTGTGTCGAAAATATCATGGCATCAATGCGAGGTGCGTCAATACAGCTTAGTGTCAGTAATTGATTGGATTTTGTATGCTCTGTCGCTTATACAAGTCAAAAGCTCAAAAAAAAAATGTAGAAAAACTAATTGACAGAATAAAAAAATACGCACAATAGTTAGCTACTCCCTAACTAACCCTAACTACTCTCATTCTGATAGACGATGGGTGCTCAATATTGGGATAGCCCGGTAAATGATGATGATGATGATAAACTGCTTCGCTTATTAACTACATCGGCGATTGGGTAGTTGGTCGGTTCACCTGTCCAATTTTGTCGTGGATTCCATGTGAAGACTGACTTTACTTCAGGTTTATAATATCAGATAGGTACTTTCCTTAACCTAAAATATACTATTTTAGAGATGGTAGAAAAGGCAAAATGTCCTCTAAATTTTTCCTTATCTACCATCAGTATTGTCCCACTGTATTTTCTGGCGTATGGCGATTTGATTCCTTGAACTGCCCCGCAGGTCACGGGTCAGCTTGCTAGCCGAATGGCTGGCGGTACAGGCTACATCGCTTGTTTTGATTTACAATCGCGGTACGATTGAGTTGTCAGCGACAAGGAGAGCTGTTCGGAAGATCTGTAGAATTGTTCCGGTTGGGGATTGATTAACAAACAGTGTGCCAACATACTGGAGGCATGTGTAAGTAATATTTTGCAGGCCAGGGTGGGCAAAAGCTTTATCACAAAAAATAAATACAACAAAGCCATCGTCATCATCCTCTTAGCTTTTCCCAACTATTTTGGGGTCAGCTTCCAATCTAACCAGGGGGGGGGGGCCTAGAAAAAATTAAATCTATCACTCGAATCGACCAACGAATAGAAACAAAATGTATGGAGATGACATTTCTCGCTCTCCACGCTCGATTTGTCGAAAGCTAATGTTATTTTCATATTTTCTTTGTTTCTATTAGTTTGTCTATTCGAACATCAGATTGCAGCTCAGATCCGGCTTAATATTATTAACACAGTTTGATTTGGGCAATACCGATAGCCTAACTATAAACTCGTTGTCAAGTTTAAAAAATGGAAACTAAACAAACAAACTCAGTTTGTAATTTGAAAAATCCCATTTTCACAATTCATGTAGATGTCAAAGGCTTTTTTACTTAATGATAAAATATGAGGAGATTAATGAACGTGGATGAAGCGAAAGGGGCGTAGCAAGTGGAAATCTGTAGTCTCTGCTTACCCCAATGGGAGACAGGCGTGAAAATATGTATGTATGTATAAAATATTGTTGCTGGTTTTCAGCGCCCTGGGGCTTCATGTATGGTGTTTGGCTCAATGGCTCGACCAAGGTATACGTAAATTCTTTTTAATAAAATCCTTTTCCTTTAATAAGGTCCTTTTTTCATCTCGAGTCTTACATATTCAATGCGTCGCCTGATAACCAGCAACAAAATAACAGTTAAAGGACAAGTTCTAAACAATGAACGCGACTAACTTACGAGAGCTGAACTAATGATCGATGACTAGAGCCGGCGAATGCGCCGTGACCATCGATCGTATCGATGAATCATCATCGGTGATACATCGACCGATGCGGTCGATAGTTTTGGAAAATTCATTTTATTCACCTAGTACTAGATAGTTCTAGTTATTATATTATTATAAATTGGAGAATTATTGTAAGATCAATTTATTTAATGATGGAGCTGTTGAGTATTAAATGGGTACAGCAGACATTATAGTATGTTATTCGTTTTTGTAGAACACTTAAAATGTTTAAAAAAAATATCGATACTCTTACTGAACGCGCACATCTCTAGTGAAGTAAATGATTTAATGACTTTATTGGTTCATAAATAAATATTGAATTCAATGATTGGCGTGAGCGCACATTATGCCCATGTCATGTAGTGATGTAGCCCAGTGAATGGAATTTAAACCATGTGTGTTCTGAATATATTAAAATAAAACACGTAGCCTTGTATAATTAACTGCAGATAATTATGTACTTAGTGCTTCAACGGAGGATCACAAGTTCGATATTTCGAGTTCGAGATTCGATATTTGCGCAAAGCAAATATTTTGAAAGTAGGATTTCAAATTTACTTACATACCTATACTATAATACTGTACTACATAAAAAAAAATCGGACAGATTCCGAATATACATTAAGCCCTTCGTCTCAAAAGTCACCGTAAAACTGTTAATAATCCTAAACAATACACATAAATATGCTTCACGAAAGCTATACGAGTATTACCTATACAAAAGATTGGTGTCAAGAATCGTACCCCGACACATTATTCTTTCAGCTCACTAGCACTTCAAAAGTATGGCGTGTCGAATGGTAACATGGCGTGGACCAGACATCTCGCTATGCCGACCTAGATAAACTAAGATCGCACATTCCAAAACCATACTTTCGTCAGTTCCGATTGAAACAATAGAATAGTGATGGGACGCATCGATAAATCGGTCCCGTTGAGTGATTCGGCCGTCCGCGCCGTCCGGTTGCACCGGTTCGGCCGCATAGTACCGCCTCCGTTCCGTAATCGTACGATAACCAGCTTGGCAATGGTCGCGGGAATTGATAGTAATTTGTATCGGATGTCTTTTATACATGGTCCATTGTAAGGATGTAATTTGTTTGGTATTTTGTGGTGCTTATTACATGTTTTTTAAGGAGCAAAGAAAAATGTTTGTATGGTTGTCTTCTACGCTTTGGCAATAAATGTTTTAAAACCATATCGCCAGCGAATAAATGATTCAATTCTATTCTATTAACCATTCATTCTATTGCGATGTAACTTTGGTGAGTTATTGTGTGCGTGCCTGGGAAAGTTTATAACAAAAAAAAAAACTATAAAATAGGCATTGCAACGCATGGCGGGGGACAGCTAGTAATTTATAAAAACGAGATTATTAATGAACTATCTATGAAACGACTTAAACTAAAATGTTTAAACTTTTTAATCCTTACTAACAACTCGGTGTATATTTTGTTATATAATTATTTGTATCGGTTAACCAAAACCACCACCATGCATTTTAAAGTGCTAGAATTAAGTACCAATGATGAAAATACTCTAAAACAGAAAGTAAAGAGTATAGTCATTTAGAATAAGTATTAAAATAATAGTACTATTAAAAATTTCGGTAAATCATTTACGTTATATCATAAAAACCGGAATTAGAACCTGTCTATCTCAAAAAGGATATGCGTAAACGAAAATAGATTAGAAAGTCCCGGGAATCTCAGAATTCGTGGCAGCCCTATTGCCGGGCTTGATAAATGCGTTCACTTGATTGAGACTTATTCGTTATTACAGCGTTATCGGATTGCGGTAACATGATGACAATATTATGCGGGATGGCCATCAGCGCAACACTATCTGATGTAGCAATACCTAATATTTCCTTGCTGTGATTGCAGCCTGTCTAATGTTTGTAAGTGTGTGATTTATTCGTGTTATAACTAAATAAAGCCGACGGGTAAATATTATTTGCATTTTGCAGAATTTTAATGCTAAAGAAAACGCAAGTTACTCCGATTGAGTTTTGACAAATTATAAAAAAATCTAATTGTGTTCTTCTTTAAACTCATTCATTTTTGGGTGACTATAAGTACAACGTTGTATTGTATCTCATGTTTTTAATTAAAATTAAGATGGTACTTAGGTATCTAGACATTCTGTTTGGTTCCAAAGCTTCCGGATAAAGTCAAAAAAACCTCGAGGATAGTATCCCTCCTTTGAGGTCGAAGTATCGATATATTTGCATGAAGTCCCGCGATTGATTGGCTCATTCGGATGATTGATCGTCCCGCGTTAGTACAACACTATACTGTAGGTAATATAACTGGGGTTGATGCACCAATTGTCGGTATGGAAGTCGTTTCTATAAAAATATTGTATTTTATTTTTATTTTCATAGGTCTCTTTTGCGATATGTATCAAACTATGAAAAATATCTACTACCCTACTTTACTCACTGCTTGGAATTAATACCTACTTTGTTCTGTAATACAAAAAACCAATTACAAAAGAACAAAATGGGTAAAACAAGGTCTGCGCCAGGTTTAGCATCACAACCACTATGCATTAAATAAAAAACATGCTACACAAAATACCCTTTACGCAATTATAGCTAAATTAATACAGGCACACCATTTTATGATTTAATTACTTTTAAGGACATTCCGCTAACCACGGGAGTCAATAAAATTTATATTGTTCAGTTACTTGTAACTGCGTACAGTTAATTAAAAGAAGCAGTAAACGCTAGCTCGGATTATGTTAATTGGATAGTAGATTGGGATTGCTTTTTATGTGTGAACGTGAAGATTACCACTGAGTTTTTATCTTTGGGGCAGATTTTTAATCGTTATAAAGTTGTAACCTATTTATTGTAAGATTTCTGTATATGTAGAGTTTCTATAGACAAGTAATCAAATCAAGATAAGTAAATTGAAGTTGTAATGTAAGTTTATTTATTAATTCAAGCCATAACTTTCTGTCAACCGCACACAGGATATCTGGAAGGGATTGATTTCATAGACTTTTACATTGGTAAATATTCAAGAAAGAATTTAATTTAATTAAAGAAATAATCGTATGTGCTTAGTGAGCACACCTGACGCCCAGTGTAAGACCTTCACCAATCAGAGAAAAGTTTGATTCGAAAAATCAGTGGCATGTTCTTTGGATTTGAATGTATTTATACTACCGTGCACGGCAGATGATCCAAAATAATTTACTTTTACCTTAGCTGACAACAATACATTTCACCCTACTCTGTACCCTACAGTTAACAGTATTCTATAACGGCCGTTATTATTCAATTGTTGAACAAAATATGCGTATCGTAAACCAGAGATAATCTATCATAATTATTATAATGCACAATCACGATCCGTTCCGAACGAAACTTCAATAAGTCTTTCGGCGTTTATTTCCAACTAAGAGATAAAAATATCCTAGATGGAGGGCTCGTGGCTGTGTAATGATGATGTAGGAATGTTCCAAGTCTCTACTGGTTTGTCTAAGGAGTAACCACAACACTTGATTACAAGGACTTCTTCAAATTAATGATATTTTATTTACCTAAACGCCGCAATGCGATCAATCTGCATACTTAGGTACTCTTAGATTTTGCTACAGTCACTCTATAGATTGGTGACCATTTATTGCGGTATATTAATATCGGATCCTTTACAAATCCTTCCGGTCTATTATCAAACGGACTGACGCGTAAGGGTTTATTTTAAAATTACTTAACGCTAACTTACATTTTTGTTACACGCAACATGAGATCGCTACTAGGCATTGGCACAGAGCCTGAAATTATTGCTACGCACCCTCGTCAACCCTATGCACAATGTTGATTTTGGGAGAAAGGCCTAGGAATCCAAATTACATGTAAACAAACACACAAATGTAAATAATTCGTTAACTTTAATTACATTAAACACAAATTTGTTTATAAATTACATCGCTTCCCGGTATTAGGCTCAGTTAATTATAACTTTGTTACAGAGACGCCCCATTTATATATAAAATTAATAACATCCATTATCCAGCACTTATTTATCTCACCCCGGCGGAACAGTAGAACTATTAAGCTGTTATCAGCTATTTCATGAATGGATTTGGCAACGGTACAGAGGAGGGTCGTCGACCCTGCGCGCGCGATAACCTGCGCGTGCGCTGACTTGAATGAAACTTCCTTAGATTGTGTCTGGATGGTTGAAAGGAGGTGCAGTATATTCTATAATACACGTAAAATCATTCAAATTAGTCGAAATAGTAGAATTATGTCTTTTGATAGATAAATTAGATAGACGGATATTCCTATTCATTATTTTTGGAAAGTTTTTTTTTATCTAGTCTCAGTAGTCAATTACAGAACCATCTGTTAAGCTTTTTTTTTAAAAAAAAACACCTTACTTTAATGTCAGTTATGGAAAAAATGTGATCGCATATAGGTACCTACCAGTGAACCGATAAGCAGAGATAGATTTCATATGGTTTTTCTTCAGGAGTCTAACATATCCCGTCCACTATCGCGGCGAGTATCCTTATGGATTTTCAGCATAACAAAAAAGAAAATAAACTAGGAAAGATAAGATAAATAGTTATGGGGTACCAAGCGTATGAAGTCTTTGCCGGATCTAATATGACCTAAGTAAGTAGTTGTTCCTTGGCGTTTCTCATATCAACCACCATACAAAACTCCGATAGATTTATTCGCGGTTTTTTCTCAATGCAATGGTTACATTTGAAACTGGTTTGAGATTTTTTTACTGACCCGAGTCTTTTTTGTTGGTTCTACCGACCTTAGGTGTGGTAACGTGTTCATGACAGATGTGGAGACCAAAGACCATTAGCCTCAAAAAACCCCATGATATGTGAGAATAATCATTCTCATTTGAGTCTACTCGGGTGTATTAAAAAATAAATAGATATCATTAATTTATTTCCAGTTAATCATTTGGCTAATTTAGTTAATTTGTCATCGCTTTTTAAAGATTTTGGAAATAATTATGGAGTATCCAGGTGGACTAAGTTGTATCCGGGATACATCATATCTTAACGCTGATAGCTTAATATAAATATAAGCAGGAATGTCAATGTGCTACAAAAGTAAATAAGCAGAATATTTTAAACTTTGCACTTAGTTTCTGACATTTTGGAGATAAAAAAATTACGACTGACAACAAATCTACCAGTTACATCACATAAGTACTTAAATATACAAAATAAAAAACGATCAAGATAAATGATGACCACACAACGTTATCGAATAACTTAGTAATTATTAACACCACGAGAGATTTATAAAATAATACCTACGTATTTTCTTCGCAAAAAAACGGGTTCTGTGTAACAAATACATGATAACGTGAAGATGTTTGACCGGAAGTCTCGACCTCTTTGCTAAAGGTCAGGACCAGTTCGGACATGCGGTCAGACCGCCGATCCAATTACATCGAGATTGACATGAAATTGGAGCATTCGATTGGCGAAAGGCGGAAAACTTTTTTGTCGAAACGGCCATAATGATGCAAGTTAACACTAAATACTCCCATTCGACAGGTATTTTCGGCGAAAATATGCAAAAGTGCAGAGACTGCAGACCCTCGTTTTACTTAATTGCACAAATAGAAGAGAATATCTCTTTCATAATCTTTTATCAACGATATTTTAGGGACTACGTTGATCATTATCATATCATAACCTCCCTCGTAGGCTTCTACAAAGTTCAGTTATATGCTGCCTGCATACAACGATTCCCACTATTTGAATATATTTGGAGATATAACTAAATGACTGAAAATATATCAACATTCTGGGCTTCCTGTACACCAAAGACGAGTGGGTTGCTCTCTCATTAAGGTACCACGACATCTATTGAGAAGCTGGTAGTGGTACCTACTTATGGCTGAAGCCACTAATTAGTAAGTAAGTACTAATTAATAGTAGTAATTAGCAACTAATTTATTCGGTTTTTCATTATTTATTATTGGATCACCACAAAAATAGGCTATTTGACCAGATTTTTATTGATTATGTTGACAAACGAGCAACCTAATGGTAAGCAGTCACTAGGTACTGGATCCAACGATGATGGTTTTACGACGGACGACGGAAAGTTATATATTATTAAGATATTTTCATGTATCTTACGATATGCCTATCCGAAGGGCACACAATATTTGAAGATATGTGATGATGATGCGAGAATAAATAAATACTATTACCATGTTTGCAAAAATTTAATTAATATTTTAGTTCGAATGGCTAAGAGAAAGCATTCACAGTATTTGCTTTCAAGTGCTAATTAAAAATTAAGTAGGTGAATAAATGAGTAAGCAATAAGAGTGATCTACATTCGTTGACCTCCATGAAGACTGCCAGTGTGGCAATAAAAATAAAAATATTAATTAATTCAGTATCAGTGTCTGGATAAATTATTTCATTAGAAGCAAGGGTTATCATGAGAAAATAAAGTCAAGGACTACCTACATGCACGTCTTCGTTAAAAATTAATGGTGATTTAATTTTGATTAACTGAGATTGACTTAAAATTTTATCATTCATTGACTGAGAAGTAATTTTAATCTTTTTGTAATCGTCTTTCTGTGTGTGTCACGAGGCTGCTTCATTAGTCTAGTGGTCCCATGTAGTGTGTGTGACACCTCATCCCTATATAAATGTATGTTAGTCTGTAAGAAGATTCATTACATTGTAGATATTCAAAAGGATTTGTTGTCTTAAATTCGACACCAAACGCCTGACATCACATGGCAACTCTGCCATACCAGCTTTAAAGGCACGTACCGAGTTACTACTGACATTTTATTGACTAGACTACTACTCTTGGACGTATTCATTTGAAGAACAGATAATGGGAAAAACACAGAGCAAAGAACAAGTCGTGATTACGCAGACCGCTGGAGGAGACAATCACGCTCAAGCAACGGCAGAACATATAAAAAGCACGCTAGAAGTTTTTCTATGAAACTCTCAGCATCAGTTTGGAGTTTGGATTTATGCTCGGTTAATGGCAATAAGCACGTCCTACTAGGCCCTATACATACCGGAAATCTGTGGGTGTACGTTAGTACATCTGTTTAAGCCTTCAGGGAATACAGGCACGTATTCACATGAATGAATATAATACGGCATCACGCGTGTATTCAACGGAAGTTTAGGCGGAGGTGTACCAACAGTCTGTCGTCGGTACGTTTCAAGTTCTCTGCAATAGTAGGTGAACCTATGCCATTATTCGGGACAATCAACCTCCGCACTCTTAATAATTTACAAACTAAAAGATTCCCATGAAGATACGCATTTATGAAATCGGTTATCAACGTACCATATTTCAGTCCAAGCCATGTCTTGTGGAAGGGTTGGTAGCGCCTTGCGGTGGGTGGGGGTCTCGGCTTTCGGTACAGTGGTCCACACGAGGAGGTGCAGCACAAGTGGAAGTATCTCTTATCACGTATCTTCTCCGCGGCTTTGAGCCTCTCGCGGGCAAGCCTCCCCGCACAGCGGCGCGGGCTGGACACGGCTAGAGCCGAAGCCACAACGGCCATGGCCGCAAGAAGAAACCACCAACGCATCACTGCAGCATCCTTTCATAAGCTATCCATAATGGTTGTGGACCATAAGTACTCACTGACACTCCTACACACTTTAATTAAACGAACTGAGTTACGCACTTCTTGCAACCGTCACTTATCGCCAAGAAAACACTATTTAACAATGACTTAAATTTAAAACAAGCTCGGCAGTCTCCTAACAAAACTGCGATAACCATTAATTACAAATTGAACATAAATGCTAAACAATTTATGCAAAGCTGATTAAGTTTGCCTCCAACTAAGGCATTCGCGTATACATATTAGAACGCCATTTTAATTCCTTAATTCAATTTTGGGATTGACGATTTTTTTATGTACCTCTTATGTCAAGGCGTGTAAGTATGATGTGAGTGAATGAACGTAACCGCGTGTTATTGTCCGGAGTCAGACGGCCTCGGTCGGTCGTAAGAACGTGCGTGCACACCGGCAGTGACACGGCGACTGGCAGACGGAGTTGTTTCCTGAGGACTACGCACCACGCTGTCCTGGGCACCTAAGATACCGCTTTTAGACAAACCGAAAACTTTGCTGAGCTTTCTGAATAATCACTGAATGGAGAAAGATTTTGAACGTACATTTTTAGGCTTTCTTCAGAATCGATGTTGAAGCAACGCCTTACATGTAAAATGTTAATGCTTATGGCAAAAAGAAAACTGTTTATAATCCCGATAATTACAGCAGAAATATCAATACTTCACCTTTGGTATGCAGAAGAAGCGGTGATTTTTGAAGAACGTTTGATATTTCCATGTCCTGCTATTGGAGACCATTTCTAATCAAGCTCTTTATTTTACCAGACTGTGTCATCTAGTTATGTGCTCTGTAAATACAATTATGTTATTCTAAGTTTATAATTTTTCAATTCAGTTTTTGATCTCATTTGAATCAAAACAAATAGCAATCATTCAAAAAGAGCAATGACACTTAACAATCGGAACGTCTGACACATAAGCGTCATATTATCGGCGCGGCGACCGGCACGCGAGTCCACTAATTAGGCCGCGTTCTGATCTAGAGATTGCTGCCGTGATAAGCGGTGATAAAAACGCGCGGGTGGTCGCCGGTCCATGGCCCGCATCCATCACGGCTGATAGCCGGGAGTGGGCAGGACAGGTGCTGACGCAGACTAGGTGTAACTGTAGCTAACATTGATTTGGAGACAAGTCGATAAATGTAGTAAATCGGAGATTTATGCGCGCACTTCTGAGATTGAAGGCAAACAGCATAAGGAAACTCAACTTAATCCTAAATTATTTCCAACATGCTTTGATTAAATTCATGGTCAATTTTTTTGAAACCCACTCCCTGAAATTTTAGGAAAGTCCTGCGTCAACTTCGGGACCCGTTCAAGACGAAATAAATATGTATTATTATGAAGCTACCCTTAATATCAGTCTACAACTGCAGCTACAGCTGTATATCTATAAAGTCGGTGTACTACCTCACCCAATCAGCTCGGCGATTTTGATCTGGAACGATTTGCGACGGAAGGTTTATTAGGCCCACAAGATGACGTTTTCGATCGTGATAACACGCGTCAAACGAGAAGTGTGGCCCAGGGTGTCCCGGGGGCGGTAGCGGCACTCGGCCACTTGGTCACTTTTTTATGACTTTCTATCTTGTCTGACAATAATTGTCACACAACACAAATGCTCCAATGGATCAAGTCTGGTGTCAAGAGTATTAGAATTATGGTCGATCACACAAATGAAGTAGACACAAGAATTGGCAGATTTGTTAGACAAAACTGTCAAAAATCAACAATTCCTGGGCCCTCTGGGCCCCAGGCCACATTTAGCAATTCGTCTAAATCAATTCATATTTAGAACTCGTAGTACATGGTGAGCAAGGTCGCCAGAGTTCCGTGAGGAAGCGTTGTGTTGGCAGTGGGGAGACCGGCGGTGTTTTGTTACCGCCGCTGTCATGCATGGCAGCATGTCTCCTATGCTGCCAGCCCAACTTTTTCTCCTTAATTTACAGGGTCGGCAACGCGCGAGTGATACCCCCGGCGTTGCAAGCGTCCAAAGGCTACGGTAATCGCTTACCGCTTACTTTTTTTAAACGTTGCCCCACACTAGGATTTTCTCCTGTATCGTGGGGTGCGTTTACAAACACAAAGGCCCACACCCGGAACAACTAACTGTCGATCATACAAATATTTGCTCCGTGTGGGGATCAAACCTACAACACGTTGCGCAGAAGTCGATCGCCCAGCCACTACGCCAAACGTGTTATCAAAAGTTTGCTACCTTAGTGATATAAAAAAAGATACCTTAATACAGATACCATAGTTCGGACATTTCTGTTAGCACCAAAGAAAATGAGTGTAACGATATGCAAGTGAAAGGAGTGAGTGAGGGCTGGCCGACAGTAACCTATCACGAACGGGACACGTTAGAAAGTGCTATGGGGAGTTCCAAATACAACGCTTTCTCAAAGGACTTTGCAAACAAGAGTAACAAAGATGTGTGAAGAGAACTAGACAAGGCAAGGAACACCAAAAGCACCACCGTACGTATTGCTGCTACCATACATAAATTATTACTACTAGCTGTTTCCATCGCATTCCAAAGACGTTTTTCAGACAAAAAGTAGTCTATGTTCTTCTCCAAAGTACAATCTAACAGTTGGGCTGAAAAGTTTGTAGGCTAGCATAGAAAAAAAATTTTTTTTGTTAGAATTTGATTTTATTATTCAATATAGTTGCCTTCAAGGGCAATACAACGATTATAGCGGTCATACAATTTTTCGATACCATTTTTGTAGTACGATTTGTCTTTAGCCCCAAAATAGGCTTCAGTTTCGGCGATTACCTCTTCATCGGCACAAAATTTTTGTCCAGAGAGCATCCTCTTGAGGTCTGAGAACAGAAAAAAGTCGCTGGGGGCCAGATCTGGAGAATACGGTGGATGCAGAAGCAATTCGAAGCCCAATTCGTGCAATTTCGCCATCGTTTTCATTGATTTGTGACACGGTGCATTGTCTTGATGAAAAAGCACTTTCTTCTTCTTTAAATGGGGCCGTTTTTCCGCGATTTCGTCCTTCAAACGCTCCAATAACGCTACGTAATAGTCGCTGTTTATGGTTTTTCCCTTTTTAAGATAGTCTATAAATATTATACCATGCGCATTCCAAAATACTGATGCCATAACCTTGCCAGCCGACTTTTGCGTCTTTCCACGCTTTGGGGTCGGTTCATCACGTGCAGTCCACTCGGCTGACTGTCGATTGGAATGCGGTGTGAAATGATGGAGCCATGTTTCATCCATTGTTACATATCGACGCAAAAATTCGGGTTTATTACGATTGAACAGCTCCAAACACTGCTCAGAATCACCAATTCGTTGTTGTTTTTGGTCGCTTGTGAGTTCGCGCGGCACCCACTTTGAACAGAGCTTTCGCATACCCAAATATTCATTCACGATATGTCCAACACGTTCCTTTGATATCTTAAGGGTCTCAGCTATCTCAACCAACTTCACTTTACGGTTATCCAAAATTATTTTGTGGACTTTTATGATGTTTTCGTCGGTAACAGCCTCTTTGGGGCGTCCACTGCGTGCATCATCCTCGGTTCTCATTGCGCCTCGTTTAAACTTAGCAAACCACTTCTCAACGGTTGATTTTCCTGGTGCAGAGTCCGAATAATGTTTATCAAGCCAAGCCTTGGCTTCAATAGTATTTTTTTTCGCCAAAAAGCAATGCTTTATTAACACACGAAATTCTTATTTATCCATTTTTTCAAATTAATGACAGTTGCTTCACTCAAAATGCTATAATTAACAAACTAATAGCACGACAGCTGTCAAATTTATACACGTGTCTTTTGAAGGATAAGGCTAGCTAAAAATCATATGAATTTAATACTATTACCGCCATCTATGTGTCAACCTATGAACTTTTCAGCCCACCTTATATGTCCAAACCAAAATTTATCCAAATTAGTTCAGCGATTTAGGCGTGAAAACGTAAAAAACATATAGACCCGGCAGAGGTGCTTTCGCATTTATGATATTTTAATTTGATGTATGTTCAGACACACCTGAAGCGGCGGTAGCCTAATGGCTAGGGCGTCGGACTTGCGATCATGTGGTTGCCGGTTCGAAACCCACCTATTGCACTACCGACGTGAACCCACTCGTAACACAAGCATTTTAGCTTAGCACGAAGGGTTAACAAGAATACTAGTAATGGGCCATCCACATTGCCAGTAAGCTTTTTTTAAAACTAAATAAAATATAAATAAAAATAATATTGGATCCTGTTAAGGGACATATATGTAGAACTTAACATATTTTGATCTCTGGGGACACATCCAGTTTCGGTTACTGGTAGAGGAATAGTCAAGATGCCAGATTGATCTCTATTTTGTATCCAGCCTCAAGTTAGTCTAGAATTAATTGGTTGATGTCATAGAAAAGCCCAAAAGAATTGTTGAAATAAAATTTGAAACGTTATTGGGATGTGAATGGAGTCAGAGAGGAAGCTATTAACGATAAGATCCTCTGTAGAGTGGATTCTGAGAAATATTCAAATTGACGGAATTAAAACTATGTGCGCATTATTCCGCTTATAGGAATATAATGAATCACTCATTCATCATAAACCACAGGATGTATTGGATGAACTGAGTGAACATGAGTGAACTGATATAACGAACCATTTTTTTAAATGGTTTTTCAAAAGAAATACGTTATTACGATTATCCTGTAATTAGATTGCAATGGACCTTGAAAAAATCATTTAAACAGACTTTCATTCTTTTTCTTCATGATAACAATAGGTGAGTCCCGAATTTGGAAGCTTATATGAGATGGGAAGCCGTGCAGTCGATTTTGCGCACTACGAGGAGTTGCTGATGCGTTGCCGATCTTTATGAGCCCTACGGACTGCAGACTGCCAGAGCCATAGCAGCCGAGGGGAACTGGCTCTTACGTGCACGCAAAATACCTCAAGGTACTTTAAAACAGAATCCGACGTAAGGGTGGTGGTGGCCAGACAGACCCCAAGAGGTCCTACCACCGAACAAGTCAGATCTTTTCTCGCGAGGAGTTACGAGATGCCTATTTGAGTGGCAGTGAGGAACAGTACCCGTCCCCACACGTGGTAAAAGATAAAGATAAGAAAGTCATCTCAATGAGATAGAAGTATGTATAATATAATCGATCTTACCTCTGAGCGAAGTTATATTACAGGACTTATAAACTTATAAAAATTCTGCAGTTATCTTCCAAGACCATAAAATATAATTTTTTTACAAGATAATGTTTATAAAAGTTCATACATACTGGGGCACAATGAGCAGTATATCAAGTAGACAAACAGGCGTGCGCAGGATTCATGGGGCCCCCGATTAGATTACATGCGCACGCGCCGCTCCCAATCCGCGCCATTGTGAGCTTGAGAGCTCGTAATGAATGGCTTTTATTGAGAGGACTATTTTGTTACCTTACGCTAAAATTCTCTTGTTTTTATCTGAATTTCTCTTTTTTTATGGTATAGGAGGGCAAACGAGCAGACGGATCGCCTGATGGTAAGCGATTACCGCCGCCCATGGACACCCGCAACACCAGAGGAGTCACGATTGCGTTGCCGACCTTTTTAAAAGGGGATTGGGCCTCCGGTAACCTCACCCGGTCGAGCCGGCCCATTCGTGCCGAAGCATGGCTCTCCTACGTAAAAAAAGTTCTCACAAAACTTTCTAAAACTTAACCTAAAAAGTGCCAACATGAACTGCCTTTATGGTATTTTTATTAATCTACGTAGGTACTTGTTGTACTCTGCCTCCTTAGTCTAGAGGTCTTGGGTTCGATTCCGAGATCGAGCAAAGTGTTATTGAGATTTTTCAATGAGTTTTCTCAGTAGCAGATCGGAACTGGAATCTCATAATTATAATTGCTCGGTTAATGACAATGCAAAAATACATTGGGAACTACAAACAGTATCTACACCTCTGCCCAACCTTACGAGGGTTCTGGCGTGGTGGTATGTCCTGTTTTGCAATGTTAAATTTATTTCGCACGTCGCGTAACGTATTCAGTGAACGCGACGTACGGACAGTGACGCGGTCGCATGCCTGGATGCTCTCTCGACACATACCGAAAAGGGGCTATTTTAGATCCTGAGTTAGAAATGCTTCTCAAATTAAACTAGCAACAGGTGTAGTTCTATCTAGTTCAAAAAGTTTGAATAAAAACAATGTGAAAAGGTAGGAAATCTATAACGAACATAAAAGTAAAAAAACTGGCCAATTAATCGTGAAAACTTACTGAATTGATTTATACAATTTTCGTAACCTACTAAGGGCTGCAAATAAGAATAATTAGGTACATCAAGAATTTCACAAGGTATTAGAAAAGGACAATAGATCTTTTTCTCTATCTGAAGAAGTCGCATCAGGTGCCAATAATCTCCAACTTCCACAAATGCCTGAAATGGTCTCGAGCAAAAAGTAAATAGGTACTAAAACTATAAGATTCGTAAATATAGTTTTATTCAGCAAGAATCTACATAATATAATCATCCTATTTTCTTGGAAGGCAGATAGCCATCAGAGCCAGTCTCATATCTTAAAAACATACCGCAAGCTACTCCATCTTGCATGAGACAAGTAGACTGTCAAATCAATGCCCTTACGCTGGCAATTTAGCTTTTTTATGTTTTATAACAAGTGCAACTCATTAATCTTCCTGTTCATAGAACGCGCGGTCTTCTCAGAACGGTGTCTATTTGAGATGCGCACGCGGCGACAGGGCAGACGGATTGACGCCCAGTCGAATGCCTTCCTCGTAACTGGGCACTACATATTCTTGGTATAAGTTTGTCATATTGATAATATTGCACCTTTTTGGCAGTTTTAGCACTTTTAGCGTAAATAACACCTCCGTCCTAAATAAGTGATGGAATTAGCAGAACTTTTATCCACAATTTTAATGTTAACTTTCGACAAGTTTTTTTGTAATCCCTAAACGTAGTTATTAACTTTGATGCTTATTCAGTGCACTAGACATTCTTGGGCTACCTATGTATAGTATCACCGGTTCAACCCCAATTCCCCCCAATCAACCCCATTATAGATTCCATAAAATCCAAGCCCAAAACTGCAAGACCGAAGGATACGGTGAGCTCGTTCTGCGTGAATCGGATCGCCAATAATTAACAAAAATGTAAGGTAGCTGTTAGTAATTGTAACATTAAGACGTCCAACAACTTAGTCTACCCGTGACCATGGATGCTGTAAAGGATCCGAAACGTCGGGAATCAAATAATATCAATACAACGCGATAAAATCCGTAAAAAGTAGTTTTATTTCAATGCTATGTAAATTATGGTGTTAGTATAACCACCCCACCACCAGGGTGGTGGTTCCATAATACTTGAGGTTAATCTCTGCCAAAATACTAGCAAACAGTATTCTTATCACCCTAATTATTTATCTATATTTATTTGTCAACTATTATAAAATTTGTGCCACTGAGCATTTAATTTTTTGGAAACAAATTATTTTTTAAGACATAGTTATAAGTCGACGTTCTAAAACCACTGCTATCATTCAGAGAATCAAATCTATTCCCGATGCGCACGCGGCGGCAAAAAGGCGACTGCGGCTATTAATTGCGCGGGCGACAACACCGACAGACCGACAGACAGGGCGACGGCAACGCGCGCATACTTTCGTATAATATATATTCACTAAAGTATAATGTATTTACAAATCCGTAAGGAAGTACTTGTCGACAGATACAACTTACTCAAAGACTTATACCTAAGTATTATTGATTCCAGACCGATTTGTCTCTTTAATGGGGGATTTACACGGGTCGATTTTCGCCGTGCGGCTAGTCACTCCACAAATCGCCTCACCAAGCCGCATCGGTGGCCCATGTACACGGGTGACATTTCCTTCAAAAATGTTGAGCAGAATAGGTGTTCGTGCCGGAATTGCACCACTCCTCCAATTGCTTGGGATCCATGCGGCGCGACGGGTGATCGCCTGCAACTGATCGTTTATGTTTTGTGTTTACGTGGTAGAGCCATGCTTTGGCATGAATGGGCTCGACCGGAGTGATACCACGGCCTCACAGAAAACCGGCGTCAAACAACGCTTACGTTGTGTTTCGCCGAGTGAGTGAGATACCGGAGGCCCAATCCCCTTTTAAAAGGTCGGCAACGCAATTGTGACTCCTCTGGTGTTGCCGGTGTCCATGGGCGGCGGTAATCGCTTACCATAAGGCGATCCGTCTGCTCGTTAGCCCTCCTAACCCATAAAAAACAAAAAAAAAAAATGTGGGGTTTACACGGGTGACTAAAGCCGCGCGATTTTTGCCGCGCGGCGAAAATCGACCGTCAAAATGGCAATTCGGCTGGGTCGCAAGTAACTAAAGCTGCAAGCCCCAAAGTTGAGTACCATCCGACTTTGGCCGCGCGGTGACCAACCGCATGCGGCTGGTGACTAAAATCGACCGTGTAAACGATCAGTTGCAGGCTACCCTGTGCATGAAGGAGTTGCAATTCCGGCACGAACACCTATTCTGCTCAACATTTTCGAAGGAAATGACCGAGCGACATGCGATTTTAGTCACCCGTGTACCTAATTGGGCTACCAATGCAGTTTGGTGAGCAGATTTGTGGAGTGACTAGCCGCACGGTAAAAATGGACCCGTGTAAAACCCCCAATATGAGATAAATCGGTCTGGAATCAATAACTTATACCACTAATACACTTTTCTACTGATTCTTAAATATTTTTTTTTATTTTTACGATTGCAATTATTACAAGATTTCAACGAGTAGGCATCTACTTGTGTTGCAAGTGCAATAAATTATGGTGTACCACCTACCATCTTTTAAAGACGTAAAAGCGATTGAATTAATCCAAATTGCATCTAGTGCATTGACACTAGGCGCTCGGCTTCTGTGCCACGGGTTGTGGATTCGATCCCCACACGGAACAAATATTTGTATGATCTACGGGTAGTCAATCTAGTAGGCTCGCCCCCTATTACTTGGGACCTAAACATACCGGCCAACTGTGGGTTTACATTAGTACGCCTTACTATCCCTCCGGGGAATACAGGCGTGATGAAATGTTTCTACGGGTAGTTATTCTGGGTCTGGGCGTTTGTGTATGTGAAAGTTCTAGTGTGTGGCATTCTGTATACAACAAACTTCTTAAATGTTATGTAGAGTTTAATTTGAAATCAAATCCTTGACGGGTTCTCCCACAAACGCAAGTCAATGGAACTGTAACTAATATTTAATTCGCTTGCTAACATGGCTTCTTTAAGTAAATTTAACAGGTATTATACGTTCAGATATTGCATGTATGTGGCTGCACGTGCAACCAATGTTTATTTGACACGTCATCAAAGGCAAGCTGCGCACGCGCAGGTCTGCGAACGGTGTATAAAGATCAATGGATGTTTCTGTTATTCTGTTACGCAATCAACACGTGTTATCGTTACATCATAATTTTGGAATAATTTAGGAAATTATAAGCAAGCGCACTCCATCGTATACCGCAGTGTCGCTTAAAATCAGGCGAACTGGCGGTCAAGCATAAGCCTATAAAAAAAAATCGTGCTAGAAGCTCAATCTTGCAGAACACTCACAACTACTTACCTACACTCACAACGATAAAAGAGCATCAAGTTATCAGAAGTTTGAAAAGCTTGTGAAATATCAGCTTTAAAATGAAAATAAAAAGACGTTTTACACAGTTCATAAAAATATTATATATGTTTTTAATTTTTATTTTAGGAAAGACACCCAATTCCAATCTATTTACTTGTATTGTTTTACTATTTGCATCAGAATCGCTGAATCTTTTGATGTTCGCCCACCGGAGTTACACGCTCCGCTACTGTATCAAGCGATTCAAAATAAACATTAACCCTAACACTGGCGGATATTTTTACAGTATCATATTTTTTAACATCTCTTTAAAAGATAGGCAGCAGTCAGTAATCATGTAGGTTTGAATTAAGATGTGTTCTTCGACACATTGGAAATGAAATAATATTCTATATGCTGTGACCAAATATGATATGCCTAAATAAAACTGTATATTCTTTCTACAACTGTCTCATTATTCTAGTGGTCGCTTATCACACATGGAAAGACACTGGGACCTAAGCATACGGCATATAAGTATGTTAACATTATTTCGGAAGAACCTTTTGCTCTCAACCAAAACCGATTACTACAGGCCAACCCAATTAGTAGATATTACCCAATTAGTTTCGAGATAAACTTTTAATGTATGTAACACACCTAACCCCGTTTCCTAAACGCTCATAAAGATACGTTAACTAAAATGACGACACTACAGAATAGATAAAACACAATTAAGTATACGGGCAATAAATTAATGAAGAGGCGAGTTAACGAAGACTCCGCATTTATATTTGCTGTTTTTTAATTTACACATTTTACATCTAATTTTTTTTATATCACTAAGGTGGCAAACAAGCATACGGCCCGCCTGATGATAAGCGGTTACCGTAGCCTATGGACACTTACAACAACAGGGGTATCACTTGCGCGTTGCTAACCCTGTAAATTAAGGAGGAATAATTTGGCTGGCGGCATAGGAGACATGCTGCCATGCATGACAGCGGCGGTAACAAAACACCACCGGTCCTCCCCACTGCCAACACAACGCTTCCTCGCGGAGCACCTCCAATTGTGAGTGGAATTATTCAATTCCACTATGCTCTAAATTCTGCCATATTGTGTAATGTCGCCGAATTGCACTTCCGAAATATTTTTTTTACTCAATTGATCTAGGATTTATGTAGTACTTGTTTATTTATTGACAGTAAATTAGATGCTTACTATGAGACCGTTTACTTACTTTTGAAATGATGACCGAATAATTTTGTCCTGCAGTGTACATTTTATTTATATCGATGTATGCCTAGAGTTAGATACAGTTCGTGGTCTGTTTATTGGAGCACCGACACCGCTGGTTAGTGGTGCACACTTTATTGCACGCCAGTACCAATGATTCATGTAGTGTAAACTACGCCTAGTTTTGGTGCTTTTATGTCAACACTGATTTATGGGTAATAAACATGTTAATGATATTAAAAAATGGGGGCGTTTAACATATCCGGTCAGTTTATACTGATTATAAGTAAATTCGTATTTCAGCCAAGTTCGCAAGACATATTGGTCATCACCATATTGTTTTGCTTCTAACAGAACTTCGTGGCAAAATAAAACCAGCGCCTATCGGTAAATCTGCCAAGCTAAGCTGCGCCTAGTCCACGACTTTATACAAAAAGGAAATATAAATGTTAGTACATTGTAACCATTAGGTAATGCCTAAGTAGATCTCAGTCTAATCTTATGTAAGTACTAGCTTTTTGCCCGCGACATCGTCCGCGTTGAATAGTTACTTTGTTCTATAAGAACTTTCATCCCCTATTTCATCCCTACATAGGTCGAAATTTATTAATTATTTTGCCCGCGGCTTCGCTCGCGTTTAGAAGTATTATTATTAATATTTTGTTCGTCTTAATTTATTCGTTCCATTAGGTACTGATAGTTCAAACTAATACATTTACATCCTCCATCATCCCTTATTTTATCCCCATGGGTGTTGAATTTATCAAAATCCTATTTAAGCGGCCGTCTTCATCATAGTAGTTCCAATCTTTAATTTCAGTTCAATCAGTCGAAAATCTAAGAAGATTTATACAAACTTTCATCCCCAATTTTATCCCCTTAGGGATGGAATTTATCAAAATCCTTTCTTAGAAGATGCCTACGTAGTAGCTATATGCATGGAAAGTCTCAGCCCGATCGGTTTAAAATTGACAAAGTTTCATACAAAGTTTCATCCCCTATTGTATCCCCTTAGGGGTGGAATTTATCAAAATCCTTTCTTAGGGGATGCCTACGTCATAGTAGCTATATGCATGCAAAGTCTCAGCCCGATCGGTTTAAAATTGACAAAGTTTCATACAAAATTTCATCCCCTATTTTATCCCCTTGGGGGAAGAATTTATCAAAATCCTTTCTCTCCGCATGCCAAATTTCAGCCCGATCCCTCCAGTGGTTTGGGCTGTGCGTTGATAGATCACTATGTCAGTCAGTCAGTCACCTTTGAGTTTTATATATATAGATTTTGTGTTGTCCAAATTATTTTTTTATAATGACGTTGAGTTTTCGGACGCTGCGGACCTTCTTTTACCAATCTTAACTTCTTGGACATTGGATTTCTCATTAAGAAAATCCTCTAATTTTCAAAGACCTCACTTCACGCATTGTTATCGCAATATTACACTATTGAAGAATATAACACCTTTCGTTTTAAAAGGAAGAGAAGACATACGACGGAGTTTTTTACCGGATTCTTCTCAATGGGATCAATTTGTAGAACCGTGCTAGCTAAATTCGCGATTTAGCGATTTATGAATGCTTGTTAAAGCTTATTTGAAATAAAAAACATTTGATATTGAACTTGAACTCCGCAGGATTCCTCCCTACTTTGGAGAGCACGTTACATAGCTGTCATAGTTGATCTCTGACCTTTCAAAAATCGAACAAAATCTTTAAAAAAGGATAGCCTCAATTGATATCCTCTACCGTCACCGCTTCATATTTCCTTTATAAATAGGTATAATCACCAGTTTTATAGATTTCAAGGCCATTCAAAATCATAAAATCTATTTAAATAATCTATAAGAACACAAGACATACAGAACCCAACAATTTTGAGTAATCAAAACGAATGAGCCCTTTACATCGTGACGTCACAATTTACGTTCCATGGCCATTTCCTTTACACGGGTTGTCACATGTTGAAGTGATTTTTGTATCCAAGGCAAATTATTACCTATAAGTACTGTTTTTTATGAGGTAACTTTGAATCAAACATTTTAGGTCGTTTGGTCAAAAATAGCGAGAAGGTACCTCATTGTATAGTAGATGATAGCTTAGTCCCTCCCAGGCTATTAGTACCTAAACAGTCCTCTTAATTGAAATAAAACTACTTTATACGGATTTTATCGCGTTGTATTGATAATATTTGATTCCGAAGTTTCGGATCCTTTACAGCATCCATGGTCACGGGTAGACTAAGTTGTTGGACGTCTTAATGTTACAATTACTAACAGCTACCTTACTATCAAATTTGATAAAGCACAAGTCCTCGCAAAAGAAAACCGATTCCTTCCCAGGATGATCCGTGAGGCTATTGAAATTAAAAAACATCCAAATTTCAATAGAGAAAATGGCTGGGTCTTACCACCTGCTTGGAACCCCATTATAGATTCCATAAAATCCCAAAAAAGGCCAAAATTGCAAGACCGAAGGATACGGTGAGCTCGTTCTGCGTGAATCGGATCGCCAATAATTAACAAAAATGTAAGGTAGCTGTTAGTAATTGTAACATTAAGACGTCCAACAACTTATTCTACCCGTGACCATGGATGCTGTAAAGGATCCGAAACGTCGGGAATCAAATAATATCAATACAACGCGATAAAATCCGTAAAAAGTGTAGTTTTATTTCAATGTCTAATATTCGCGTAAGTGTCAGAAACCAGTAAGTCCTCTTAATCTTAATCTGTACAGATTTCGATCCTAAAATCTAGGCCTGATTGGTGAATTTGGGATAAGTTGACTATTACAGAGCTTAACTGAAGTAATGCCTAAGAACACACATTGTTACCTTTTTTCTAGATGATTGAAGTACTACCTATCTCAATAAAATTTTGAAAACCACCCCAGGCTAACAAACAGAACATCAATTTTCGAAAGTTGCTCACATCCATTCATCAACTAGAAAAGTGCTGATGATCTCCAAACAGCTGAACAGATTATTTCTTGATCAAGTTACTTTTCAAAGAAAATAATAACTAAATCATAATTGGTTCATCCGTTACGGAGCTACGATACCACAGACCTAAACACGTTAAAATAACACCCAGCAAAACAGATTGCTTGACAGCCCTATCCGCAAGGATAATGCTACAACCACAATACAATGTCATGTTACAATGCATACACCGCCGGTTTATCGTGTAAGGAGTAAAAATGTCCGAAACGGACGCTCAGTGTATGCGTTGCAATTGCCCGCAATCTACAAATAGCTGGAGGTGGCGCGATCAATGTGGTGGGTCTATACTTGCTGAGGTTCTCAAACTAATTCTCTCCGAAAAATCATTTTTGTTTTGTATTTTGTGATAAAATAATGACATAAATTTGTTTTGTTCTCTCTATTCGAGAAATGTTAATGGTATGTTAATTTAATATAAAATATGTTAATGTTGCAGGTAAAAAAAAAACAAATAAATAATGTGTGGTGCGTCACGAGTATCCAGCAACAGCATCGCTAAGTAAGTAATCAGTTTTAGGTGGTGGGAGGGAATTCCAGAATTATTAAAAGAACATCTAAGTTTAGAGAGATATCAGTCTAAAACTGCACAAAAAAATAAATACTGAAATCCTTTTCCGCATACCTAGATCCATCCATGCGTATCCCCAAGCTTTGATATCCTTGTAAAAACAAGGATATCAAAGCTTTTAAACTACTAATTAATTATGAGTTTCTTTTTACACACTGAAATAATCATTTACATGCATTTGGTGTTCACAGTAAGACCTTCCTGTATTTTGCAAATGTTTGAGATGCACTGTTCCAAGGGCATGCACGGAGCAGTTTTCAAATTACGCAAATTGTAGTGCGCGTGCGCATACTACAAGTTTATAAGGCCTGTGCCTAGCCCTAGGTTACGTGCACTAAGTGCGTGGACTGACGGCTGTGTGGTATATATAAAAGTGCTATAAATATATGCGTATACTCTCCTTGTATAACTAGGTACGCAAAAGGAGTTGCCCTGTAGAAAAACATGTCAATTGCTCTTATTATAATATATATACTACCTAAAAATACCTAGGCGCTTTTCCTCCTCAATTCTAATGTTACCAATATCTTACTGAATTTTTCATAGGTTACTGAAGTCACCGACTTCAACATCCAAAATAAGTAACAAAAAAGAACTTAAGTATACAGTGATTGACCAAAATATTGTAATACTTAGTAACAAAAAAAAGCCTTACCTTATATAAAAGCGCTGTGGAATCATATTTGTCACAACGTTGTGTAAGGAATATTTTTTCTTTTATGTCATGTAACAATTAACTTATTGTCGACAATAAAACCTTCGAATGATGTCTTATGCACGGAATGCAGCGCTATTTATTGCTACAAACGTTAACTACAAAAGTATTGGGACTCACCCGTGCAGCCGCTGGCAGTCAAGTTGTAGTGTTCATCCAAACAATTGTCACAAGATGGCGGCGCAGCGCCCGGTGCGCATGCGCACTCCCCCGTCACTGTGTCACACGTTGCGTTCAGCGATGCTATGCCGCAGCGACAAGCCGGACATCCAGCCGATACACCTGTTTGAGGTAATTAAGATTTGATTTCTAGATTGTGTAGTATGGTTTTTTTGCAAATTTTGGGTAGTTCCCAGATGCAGATGTCGTTGGCTGCCCTTACTATTTTGTCGACTGTACATTAGGTGTGGCAAACTATAGTGGTAGCCAGAAGTTTAAAACTCTTGACAATTAGGTAGGTAGTTTATTCTTAGGTATTGCCTGGAAATTGGATTGCGGAGGTTTGATGGCAATTCCTAGGTGTGAATTACTGATTAGATTGGAAGTCGACCTTAACTTGATATGGACAAAGACTAGGGGGATGAATGGATGATATGCATAGCGGATATAGCGACGAGTGTGGGCGTGATGGTATATAATGTAGTAGTTACCGCCGTGTCCGGCGCTGCAGGAGTCGCAGGCGCGCCCGGCCCAGCCGGCGCGGCAGGCGCAGAGCCCGGCGCGCGCGTCGCACGCGGCCGTCAGCGCGCCCGCGCCGCACGCGCACGCCACGCACGAGCCCCGCGCGCCGCCGAACCAGTACCCCTCCTGTATGCACACCACACTTAGGGTCAATTGCACCAACATTCTTTAAATTTATATAAAAAAAAATTGTTTAAAAAAATTTTTCGTTTATAGGAACGAAGTTCCTTATCGCGCGTTGTGAAAGGGGGCTAGACGGAAAAAATTCTTACGAAAAGTTATCACGACACTTTTTGCTATAGTAAGCTATTGTAAGCTGTGCGGCGTGCGCATGTTTCTGTCTGTCTCTCTCTCTCTAATAAGATAGTAGTTCCTTTCGATTAATTAGTGACGGAATTGTAATAAAATTTTATTTAAAAAAAAATATAATTAATTTTTTTTTTTTTTTTTTTATTTACTTGTTTATTATTTAATTTTTTAACTTCGTTCAATCCGGGTGTCCCTTGACACCTCTCAAGTAATTTTTTTTTTATGTTAATGCAAGTGCAATTTATTTCCCGCATACATTAACTTATCCATACAAATTGGTGCTATTACAATCTGTTACGTATTACCCTTATGACTTATTGCACAAAGACGTAGTCGCTCACTTTGGTCTCATAAGAAAGCTCAAGGTCACTCAGCAGGCTATGGCTTGGCATTTCTCTATGTAATTGAATCAGAAATAAGGGGATCTGTACATCCAAAGTTGCCAACATACATAAATGAAAAATTACCTGGTAGATATCAATTACAGTGGGCGGAAAACATAGCTCGTACCTACGCTACGTATAACTGCTATGCTAGGAGTCCTGGGTTCGACTTGTAACTCAAGTAATGTTATTGAATATTTCTATGAAATTCTCAGCAGCATTCTCAGAAAATTTCGAGCTGTTACTCGAAATTTGGGTTTGTGTCCGATTTATGACAATATGCTTGCCTTCGTCTTTTGGTTAGATACACCAGACGCTCTGACCGTTAAACCACCGCGAGTCCCACCCGCTTGATCGAAATTTGCCGTCACATTCTGAATTTACGTCATAATTTTTCCTTCACTAAAATAACTTTATAATCTTAGCATGGAAAATTCAGAAAAATCACAAAAAGATTTTTGCTTGCCTCTTACCCCATGAGACCTAAACATACCGGTGAACTGTATAGGTGTATATTAGTACCTCAGGAATGTGCCCGAACAGGCGTTGCACAGGGGGGGATCTGGGATGTTCTTTTAAGAGGGTACAGTGTCCTTAAAAGTCCTTAAAGTCCCCCTTCATGTTCTGATGGTGGCCACCGGGGTAGTTCTAGTGGATAAAAATCGTACACTTCTTGAGCGATCGCCTTTTGAAGGTTCCCCTCATAAACACAAAAAAAGTGTACATTAATACACCGCTGTCTAACTGTTGCTAGAATGCAAGCGTGATCTTTTGCTTTTTATTTTATTCGTGATAAGCTTACACTTGACCGCCAGTCTGCCTGATGTTAAGCGACACTACGATCTATGATGGAGTACTCTTGCCTAGAAAAAACCGATTGACAGTTATAACCTTGCAGAGGTCGCAGCGCGCGCCCTCGGTGTGCGGCGGGCACGTGAGGCAGCGGCCCGTGCTGGCGTGGCAGGGCGAGCCGCCGCACGCGCACGGCACGCACGAGCTGCCCACCGTCGTCGGCGAGCCCCAGTACCCGAAGTCACAACTGAAAAATTTGAATCATTTACCGACTGGACCTATTAGTTGCGCAAAAGGTCTTATTGCATTTTGTTGTTAGGGTAGACAAAAACTATAGATAAATAAAATATAGATAAATATATAGATTAAGTCAGCAAACGAGCTGACAAGCCACCGGTAAGTACCTAGTCGTCGTCGCTAATGGAGACCTGCAACACCAGAGAAGTTGCTACGTACCGTCCACCGTAAGAGGGAAGGTCCCTCTTATAATACAGACGGCTACGTATGAAGCCATAAATTTTCTATATAAGTTGACCTCTCATTGAACGGAAATATAAGTTGGTACAGTAGTGATCTTAAAAATATTAGGTATAAGTAATTAAAATATAGAATATTATGCATGTTTTTACACATTTTTAGTCAATTGTTCACACTGGTAATAAAATAAAAATAGATCACAGATAAAAATAAAATTAGCATTAGCAATTAGTTCCACTTTGTTAAAAAAAATGATCAGAAATCAATATATAGGACTTACTTCTCGCAGTGGTCGCCAGTATACCCGTCTGGGCACTGAGTGCACACGTACTCGTCGCCCTCGGCGCTGGCCAGCGCGCAGTTCGGGCTGAAGTTGTTGCTGGCTTCGTACAGTGGACAAGCACAGGGCTTGCACGCGCCCTACAATAAAAACGAACATCATGAGATCATTTGGAAAACTGAGAAAATTCCCACGTGATGCTACGGCTAATTTGCAAGTTTTCTTATCCAGTATTTTCAAATAGGACAATTATTAAGTAGGTAGGTAGGTAGATAGTTTCGTCGCGATTCAATATCCTTAATTGAATCGCGAAGAAACTGTCTTGTGACAAAAAAATGATATTGTATACTTCCTAGATTATATAACAATTACAGTAGGCAAGCGTTTTGTCCACAAGATGTCATTCTCTATTCGTTCCTATGAAGTGTAACCGAGGTGACGCTTAACGGATTAGGAACTAAAGGGTTGTGAGGAGAAAGTCCATATAAATTGAATAAAATTAGTAGAAATTATAATCCTTAAATAGTAGAAATAAATATTTAAGGACCGATTCAAAATACCTGCACGGGATTCCCGTAATGTCCGGGGAGACAGCGCTCGCAATGCGGCCCCGTCGTGTTGTGCTGACACGGCCCGCACGGACCGTCCACTGTTGTTCAAATTATGTATACTTTATAAAATTGTTATATTACAATGTAAAGGGTTAGGCAGAGGTGTTCTCATGTAGGTACATTCACAGTTCCTCAGTATGTTAATAGAGGGTGAGCCTATTGTCATTAACCGGGCATAAATTCAAACTCCGAGCCATTACTGAGAATTTCATTGAAAACTCCAATAACATTGCTTGACCTGGGAATCGAACCCAGAACCTTTAGAGTAGCAGTCGCGTTTAGGTAGACGGTAGTAGGTTAGTATGGGGCAGTTGTTTATGTTATTATAGTGAAGCATAGCGGGCTATTTTCTGCAACATCACGACAGAGTGCGTATTTTGCGTGTGGGTGGGAAAGATTTGTTTCTCAAGCCATCTCAACTCGTCAAGAAAGGCCAGCAAGTGAGTAATGTCGCTGACGATTTCTCGGAGAGTATTCGGTTTACCGAGATATTACCAAAAGCATATCGTGGTATCCGAAATTGTTAGTTTTTGTCAGAATAGATTTTTGATTTAATCTCTAAACAATAGAGTTTATTATCCATTGGGGAAATTTGACAGTTTGTGGTAACTTGATGTGCCGTTGACTGTACAACATGAGTCATTATTTACATATGACACACACTATTAACACCGTGTTCGTGTACTACATCGAACACATAGATATTTCAGTAGTACCGCGCGTTCATTTTTAGTCTACTTAAGGCGACTGTACTTTGGCCTGTATGCGGTGACCCCAGAATAATGTAGGAGTGCGTGGGCCGCTGTCTCGTGGCCCCCAGGCGGGCGCCGTGTGTGGCACGTATAACGTGAGCGATAGGTACCGGTGTCGCAGGCGGCGTGGTGGTGGCAGGCGCAGGGCAGGCAGTGCGCGCGCGCGTGCGCCGGGCGCGCGTGCCCCCAGGCGCAGCGCTGGCAGTGCGCGCCCGCGTGCCCGCGCGGACACGCGCAGCGCTCGCGCCCCGCGCCGCCCCCGCCCCCGCCCCGCACGCCCGCCTGCTCCAGCCGCACCTGACGATACAAAAGCAGGCCAATAGTAGCGCAAGTACGCGAGTTTATGCCCGTAGTATAAAAAATATGAACCAAAAATATAAAAAAAAAGTATAAACCACGACACTTCAAATTTGAGCACGAGCTTCCACGGCAATGACCCAACTCTAGATCCGTTACACCACATAGTCACAGGACGCGCTGTACCAAGTTAAAATAATGACTTTGATAAAGCACAATAATATTATAATTACCAAAAACATCGTGCTATACTATAGGTATCAGTACTTTATAAGCTTTCATACATGAAAAATCATCTTAAACGGACAATGTAAATAATCAAATTACGATTTCAGCTCCCCGAGGTAACGCAGCACACAACGTAGTTGCAAAAGAGTAGAATATTCTTATAACAACGAATATAATGAAAAAAATATCGAATCAATTCGAAAAAACGCTAATGTAAATAAGTTTTCTTCTTTATCGTAAAGTTTGATTGGTTTTTCTACCCCTGTGAGAAAAAAGCGTCAATATATATACTTATATTTTGATTTTGTGAATGAACCCACCTCATCCTGATCAAAATGGTAGTGCGCCTTAATCATGATGACCTTGAGGTCGCGCAGCACGTCCATGAGCTGCGTCCTGGTGGCGGGCAGGTCCTCGGACAGCAGGCGCCAGCCGCCCTCCAGCAGCGGCACAGCTAGCTGCAGCTGCCCCGGCGTCTCGTGGCTCGTGTTGGAGTACGCCAGCTTGGTACCGTCTGACAATATCAAGAAATTCATCTTATAGATATTATTAGCACTGTAAAAGCCAATTTACATTGACACAGAGAAGGACATAAACGTCAGCAGGGAGGGAGTTGGAAGTTGAAAAAAAGATGTAGAAACACGAATTAAAAAGAATATATCTACTTAATTTTGAAGTATACGAGATTATTTGGACATATCGAGGGAATGGATGAAAGGCGACAAACGAAAGAAATTTATCCCATCAAAAACAAATGTGAAAATAGGAGGTCAACGTCAACGTCAACTTCGCCGACAAAATAATTGAGATCTAAATGGTTGCCAAGTTCTGTATATAATCCTGCTAAAGATTTAAAGTGTTCGCTCACTATGGGTCTCTTATGAAAGCTCAAGGTCACTCAGCGAGCTATGGAGCGAGCTATGCTTGGCATTTCTTTACACGATCGAATCAGAAATGAGAAGATCCGTAGAAGAACTAAAGTTGCTCACATAGCTCAAAGGATTAGCAAAGGTAGAACTGACGGCCGCTGGGGCAGAATGGTTCTCGAGAGGAAACCACGCATCGGAAAGCGCAGTGTGGGACCTCCAACGAGATGGACGGACGACCTGGTAAAGGTCGCTGGGAGTCGTTGGGTGCAGGCGGTATAACCGGTCCCTGTGAAAATCTTTAGGGTAGGCCTTTGTTCAGCAATGGACTTCTATTGGCTGATGTGATGATGATGATGAAAGATTTGAAGAAAGCTATTTATCTTGCTCAATAATAAGTTCTCTTACCTGTCCCAATAAGTATGACATCGGGGCCAACGGTAGGGTTTCCGCCCGTGTCCCCCCGCACGATGCCCCAGTACAGGCTCGCTCGAACTTCGCCCCCGTATGCAGACAACTGCTCCCCGTTGAACGAAGTCGTCATCCAGTAGAAATGTTCCCACCCCTCTACCTGAAACATCATTAGTGTTTTGTAAAATTTACCACAAACATAACAATATTTCTAGAGTAATTTATAAATGTTTTCGCAACATTCATTGTACACATAAAAAAATTAATTTTATTTATGACTAGCTTTTGCCAGCGACTTCGTCCGCGTGGAATAGTTACTTTGTTCCCTAGTTCTTCGCCCGCGGTTTCACCTGCGTTTCCCCGTTCCTAAGGGTTGTAGCGTGATGTTTTATAGCTTGAAACCATTCTCATTAATCACTCATTTTCCCAACATTTCCCTTCACTGCTCTGCTCCTATTGATCGAAGCGTGATGAAAAGTATACTATAACCTGTGGTTTGGGCTGTGCGTTGATAGATCACTATGTCAGTCAGTCAGTCACCTAACGTAAGAGTAGACAAATATAATCAGAAAGCTCCGAACTGCTAAGCTATCGGGAGTTACACGTGTTATTGTGAGTCAACCATAAAAGATAGACATTTGCTGTCGTGGAATATTTTTTATATAATTTTAAGGAGAACATTTCCATCATACATGATTTCTGTGTACCTTTAACTATTAAGGCTGCACACGCGACGGAAGCTTAAAAAATGGAGTAAGTTCTCCTGTTTTCCCAACATTTCCCTTCACTGCTCTGCTCCTATTGATCGTAGCGTGATGAAAAGTATACTATAACCTGCCCAGGAGTATGAAGAACAATTGTACCAAGTTTCGTTGAAATCCGTCGAGTGGTTTTTGTTTCTATAACGAACATACAGACAGACAGACAGACAGACAGACAGACAAAAATTTTACTGATTGCATTTTTGGCGTCAGTATCGATCACTAATCACCCGCTGATAGTTATTTTGGAAATATATTTCATGTATAGAATTGACCTCTCTACAGATTTATTATAAGTATAGATGGTAAGCGATTACTGCCGCCCTTTTAAAAACGAAACACAACGTAAGCGTTGTTTCACGCCCGTTTTCTGTGAGGACGTGATATCACCCCGGTTAAGGGTTAAAAGTTGAGTTTAGGAAGTACTTCTAAACAGATGGCTCCACTTAGTTATTTAAACATTTGTTTCTCACCTCATAACTAATAACAAATGGTTTCCCCTGCTCGTCGATAGAGGGCTCCAGCGTTTCGTTTCCCTGTGAGTCAGAGATTAGCCATGCTTCTGCTAATGGCAATATGACCTGCAAAGACATCATAATTTTATGAAAAATAATTACTTTAATTATAATATTAATTATATTATTAATTAATTAATTCCAGTCTCATCTGACCTCTCATTCTCTCATTGACTCAATTATTTAAACGACCTTATGGTCATTTGCCTGTTAGTCTGACTCGAACAGTCCCACATACTTAATGGTCTCTCCAGGCGGTGGCAAAGAGAATATAACCCCTCAAAAAATGGGGGATGACATGACTACTCATGAATTCGCTGTGAAGTGCATACTAACATCTCTGGGTGGCTCGAGGTCGTCGGGCCCGGCGAGGCTGCAGACGTCGGTGACGTGCGAGCAGTAGCAGGGGCTGCAGCCGTCAGCCAGCGCGGCGCTCAGCCCGAAGTGCCCCGGTGCGCATGCGTCACATCTCTCACCCACCACGTTGCTCTGGAAATAACATATATGACATATTATATAATCCTCATCAGAGCGATTTTCAAATCATGAATCATATCCTCTGACGTAAGGGTGGTCGCCCGCCAGTCAGACCCCAAGAGGTCCTACCACCGAACTAGTCAGATATTTTCACGCCTCTTACGGGATGCCTATCTGAAAGGCAGTGAGGAACAGTATTCTATCCCGTCCCCATCCAGATACTTACAGTATTTAACAAATTTCCGTAGATCAATCAATAGGCTATCCAATCGAGTCTAACAATATTTGAAATGAATGTATTTGTTGTTGATTTTTGGTTAAGAACGGTCATCCATCCCCAAACTGACCGCGGTAAGCGATTGATTGATCAGCTTACATGAAATGATTATAATATATTATTAGATACTGTTTTTCGGTAACCTCCTGATACGACTGGAGGCACTTTTGATGAATCATAATATGTATGATGATTCACGTCGCGTCGGTGATTCATCGTATTTATTGATTTTGAATCCATTGCCAAAACTTCACTTCAATGATTCATACGTCTCGTTATCGAATAGTAATAACAGGGTGTTGACCCCAGAATTATGTAGAGTTGTATAAATTTTTAATTATTGTGACTGCCTCATTGTTCTAGTGGTAGTCTGCTACGCTACGGTCAGTCTTGGGTTTGATTTCCCAGGTTAAGCAGTGTTATTGCGCGTTTCTATGAAATTCCTAATAGCAATTTGGAATTTGGCAATAGGCTCGTCCCCGATAAAGGTACGTGGGACTTAAACATACCGGCGAACGGTGGATGTACATTAGCACACCTCTGCCTAACCCTTCGGGGAATACAGGCGTGATGGTATATATAATTCAAAATTGTATACTGTCTGCTGATTTTGAAATAAAATGTGCCAGCATACCTAATTGGTTATGTTTTTTGATTGCGATTAAATATCTACAATGTCCATTAGATAAGTCTGTGCAGTATGTATTGCAATTTAAAAAATACACGAATGTTACTTTGCATTCGCAGACATCATCGCAGATCCGGTTGGGGTCCAGTACCCCGCGGGGGTCGCACTTGCAGGCGGGGGTGGTGGGGGCGACGGGGGTGACGGGGGCGGTGGGAACCTGACACTCGGGGGGCGCGGCAGCCGGCACTTCGCACTCCGCGCAGCGCGGCCCCGTGTACCCGGGATGGCACGTGCACGCCATCTGCCGAATTTTCTTGTCCCATTTACAAGAGCCTGAAAGATGAATTGAAGCTTTAATTCTCTGATCTGAATAAATACATATCAATATTAAACCTTCGTGCAAAGAGAATCGATAAGTAGTTCGTTTCCAGCAAGAGCGAAAATCCAGACTTGCTTTCCAACCCCACTATTGAACTTTTCTATGCAAAATAGGCCATATACGAAGCCCTATTTCACCGAAAAAGGTTATGAACTATTGAGATCACAGTAAAATAAATAAATGACAAATTCAACACTGTCTATATTACAAGAAAGTAATTACTTTGAAAATGAAAAGACCAAGAATTTTTCGATACTATTTAGTTACTTTTAACAAGGGAACAACATTATCTGGTTAACATCAAACTAAAATTGACCTGCAATAAAACTTACCATCAGAGCCCAGGGGGTCGCAATCACAGGGCACGCAGGGTCCGTCAGGCAGAATGTTGTAGTACCCAAACAGGCACCGATCACACAGGGGACCTGCTCGATTCTCCTGTAACAACAAATAGAAAGTAGAAATCGAAGCCAGTAAGTTGTAACTGTGAAGAAAGTTCCAGGTAATTTGAGATCAGCTTCCAGTTTCTTGCTGGAAGTTAGGTTTACATCTGGAGGATTTAAAATGCTACATTGTCACATTGAGCAATACTTCCTTTCAATTCATTTTCAGAATTCGCAGCAGCTCCATCGCAATTTTATATTATGATCCTCCACACTTCCACAGCAAAAAAAGCTACTGGATATGATCAAAGGTTCAAGCGGTTGTCAATATTTTAAGCTTCTAAATACTTAAAATAATAACATTAAATTTAATTGTTTTTGCAATATCAATGAAGTAACAGGATACCAAATTTCAAATTGATCAGACCTGTGGAAGGTGTTCACATCCCTTCAGAAACCAGAAAAGACCTTATAATCTTCAATACAGTTGGTTAGATTTTCTTAAATCATAGCTAAGAATAACACTTTCGATCAACTCACCTTTCAAATAAAAAAACATAATTAAAATCGGTCCATTCGTTTGGGCGCTACGATATAACAGACAGATAGATACACATGTTAATCTTTTAATAACCCTCTTTTTGCATCGGGGTTTAAAAAAAAATACGAACAGTGCAATTAACGCAGAGTATGGCACCAGTGTCGTCATAGGAGCACGCGCCGCGCTCGCCGCACGAGCAGCCGGCGCTGTCCGGAGCCGCGCAGGCGCGCTGCGGGGCCCACGCCGCGCCCGAGCAGCACCGCTGGCAGTGCGCCCCACAAGTGCCGTGGAGACACTCACATTTTGCACCCTGGGATATGAACATAAATCTGACAAAATCATCAATTTCCCACAATCAATTATTGCATGCTCTGCATGCACTGCATCTCAGTCAGTAAGGTGTGTGCAAACCTGAGCGTCGACGTGGCACTTGTCGGCGTGTCCATGGCACAGGCAGCGCGCGGCCACAGTGAGCGCGCGCACGCTGTAGTACTGCTGGCGCGACGCCGCCGCGTGCGCCGCGCGAAACGACACACGCACGCGCCGCGCACTCACGCCCTCACCCACTCCCACATGCATCTAGTTGTATAAAATTATATTACTCTATTTGATATGAATGAGTCAATAGCATAAATCCATTGCCAGTTTTCACGACCTACCTCTCCATTTTCCAGTGGTCTTGGGCTAGCAAACTGAGTGGAACAAGCTGGTTTATCAGCTCTGTTCATTCTCTGCGCTGCTCTTGCCTTCCGACGCCGTCGTTCAGGCCTGAGGTCCCACAGTTTGCGGCAGTGGTCCCGGTCTCCGAAAGCCCTCACCATCTTCCAGTCGTCGCCGTCTTCTGATGAGGAGACTTCGAGAGACCAGGCTAGGGGCCGTGGTGATGGCCCAGATTTGATAATCACGTGGAGCAGTTCCATTTTCTGTAACCAGAAGGTGGTATTTATAAATTAGATATTATGTAAGTATCTTGTTGGATAAATATTAATTTGGCTGCACGCGCAAAATACCAACTTTAGCTTCGACTTTGGTTAAAAATGTTTCATTGTATTTTTTATAAGGAAATCTTAACTAACAGCTTGAATAAGGTGGTGGAACTGGTGGAGATGTCCGAGATTCTTGTTCTCTACTGTATCAGCATGAACTCGACAGAATAAAGGTCCATAGGGGACAAAATTTGCCACTTTATAATTCTGACCATAAATCGTGTGCCCACGACACACGATGTCTAGCCTGGTCATTTTAGCCTACATACCGTGGTCAGCAAGTTGAAAGCGAGGCTCAACACTCAGGTGAGCAACACAGGTTGCGGCGGACGATCATTAATACCTACGATCAGGTGAGCAACACAGGTTGCGGCGGACGATCATTAATACCTACGATGGCACTCCGGCATGGCTTTTTTAATAGGTACCTACCGTCCATAGTATAAGGGGAAAAATTGTGGCTTTTATCATATCCAGACATTTGCGCAAAAATGGTCTGATCCGATGACTCATAATGCATTATTCACCACCAATACTGTTTTGATAACTCTTGATTGGCACAGGCCATAATCTTATCTACTAATCTATTCGCATGTGTAACGTTCACAACTCTTACTTTCAATAACACACAAGTATTTCTTGTTGACGTCATGAGCGTACCTACTCCAATTTTTACTTATCTGTCATTAATTTATCACAGTTAGCATTAATTAATATGTTATTAAAGTATATATTGTAAGGAGCTTATGTTATTCCAAAATTCAAGAAGTGCAAATGTCTATTTGTATTGTAATAAACAAACAAGCTTATTAAGGGCCGACCGACCGACGATCTTACGGTAAGCGGCCGCCAAAATTAAGGCGTCTTGCTCAGTTTGAATTTTGCAAGATATAATTACAACTTCTGGAATGTCGGTTGCCCCTTCACAGGTCAGGAACCGTACACAGTTTTTAACGGCCTCAAGGAAAAATTCCAAAGCTATTAGCAACATTTTTGACGACATCCACGGCAACAAACATTATGGTCAACAAAAACAGTGCGGGCGGTTGCGCCTGCACACATCATTAGTACACCCATACAAGGCGACAGCGACTGCTACCGGTTGCATCACTGCACAATTAACGAGACATTTTTCTAATTAGCCTTTATGGTATTCAGATAATAAACTCTTATGTACCTGTGGAACCTTTAAAGCGAAACATGTTTAGAAACCTTTTAAGTTTGCTATTTCTTTTTAATTTCAAAATTTCTTTCTGTTTCTACTGGATCAGGTAAGACTGAGGTTTCTCGAAATTTAAGAATAGATAACACAAAGTACACCCAGACGTCATCCTAAACAGAAAATAGTAATTCAATACTAATCGTTGAGAGTACAATAATGACCTATTTCTTCTTGTTTATCTTCACGATTTGCGCTGTGATAACAGACTGATAAAACGCTGCTGTCTAGATTATTTTAGGAGATTGTTTGACTTGTCTTAGCCACACACAGATTATGGAGCTATAAAAGTAAACAATACCAAATCATTTAATATTTTTAAAAGAATTCTGACGCACATTGCGATAGGATGTTTTGATTTTAGGGCAGTTATATTTTAAATTCACTGCCCCAAGCACTTGCCTCGGGTTGCGAAGATTGGAGGCAGACTGCAAGTCTAGCTGTCTATACTATGCTGGACCCGATTTCTAGATGGACAGCAAATTGGAGTTCCAAACTGCTTTTCGAGCCCTAGAAGAGGTCCAACTTGACTGTTTTGAGCGAATTCACAAAATGAATTCTAACATAACTTCGTAGATAAACTTTTTAACAATAATACATACCTACTTAATAAGACTTACGAGTGATAAGATATCGTATTTTAACAGGTGGGACTGTTGCGTGGCGTTTACCTCCGATATTAAATTTCCACTCCATACCACGCAAAATAGATGCGACAAAAACCTTATTTTTTTAATAAATCGCAAACAGTAACAGTATCAAATAAAAAATTATCGCAACACCTACCCATCTGATAAGTTATCGCGAACGATAACAAACTATGTTCAGTCACTCGTTCAATGCGGACGTAAGTGCTCGTGAAGTGAAAATGTCGAAGCCAGGCAAGTCCATGGCCCGTGAGGAGGACCTTAGTGAAGTGAGAGTGGACGTGGTCGAACATAAGCAGCGACGCAACACGCACAGCGCGGTGCTCCCCACTGATAGTGGCGTGAAGGGGGTGGCTAAAGTCTCGACGAGATCTACTGATTTCGTGTATGTTAATAATGCCTATGTAGGAAGTCTGGACAATGTTAACCAAGGGAGGATACAGGAACCACCGACAGAGTTAGTATATTTCTATACTACTTTACTGCTTGTGGTTACTTAATTCAACAGTAGCATTAGTCAAAGTATTTTGAACCAGCGTATTGGTTCTTTAGAGCATAGAAATGAGTACGTAATTTAGAACGAAAATCCATTACTAACTCAAAAAGCCAATATTTTGACTTGTGCCTCTATTGAATTCAGTTTTGTAGTCTTCTTCTTTCGAGTCAGCGTGAGTGATAGTTCATGACGTTCTAGAAATGATTGGCACATAGATAGCGAGGCTGACTGCCTCGGACGCTCTCGTGAAGATTATCACACTATTGGTAAGCACAGATCTTCAGTTCAATGCTTACATTGGCCCCGTGGACAACGGATACGGTCCATTCGGTGATGGAAAAAGAGATTGCAGTGCGTTATATGTGCAGAGTCAACAGATGTGCTTCATATGTCAAGTGATTAAGTTGCAAGTCAGCAACTGGGTTCGAACTCGCGAACAAGCTCCTTATATCAAAATCATCTTCCTGCCATTTATCCGATTTTCTTCCATTCATCCCTATCAGTCGTCACCTCATCACTTACTTCCCAACATATCATGTATCGTCAAATAACATATATACTCGACAACACGTTTGGCGTAGCGGCTGAGCGATCGGCTTCTGCGCCACGTATTGTGGGATCGATCCCCACACGGAGCAAATATTTGTGTGATCTACAGGTAGTTGTTCCGGGTTTGGGTGTATGTGAGAATATGTGTTTGTAAACGCACCCACGACACAGGAGAAAATAGTAGTGGGGCAACGTTTTAAAAAAATATATCGTCCATAACACAATCTATCCATCTTTTCTTTGGTCTCCCTCTTCCCCTCCGTCCCACATGCCCATTCCAAGACAAACGATTCCATTTCAAATTTTCTGTCCTTATTTTGTCCCTCCTAGTCACTCCAAACAGAAGGGACGCTCCTTATATCGAAAACACCTCAGTAATGCAAACTTAGGTGAATATTCGAACATTATTTAGGTAACAAATCATTCTTCTCATCATAGCAGTACTCTCTTTCATAGTTCAGATTGTTTTTATTTATTACTTGACAGCAGTGCTGTAGTATAAGTTTTTATTATCATAATTATAGTTTTAAACATCTGCATTCTTCACTTTGAGATGAAGTTAATGGCGGTCAATGTTTTTCAAATATTCACCCACAATTTTTCTACTTCAGATATTGGGTTCGTCAACAATTCAGAAACAGCTGGTTTAAAATTCCCACTACGCAGAAATTTAGGTTTGGCATATCTACTCCATAGAGTCTTTAGGATACCAATACTAGTACTAGCTACAGGCTACACATACATAATGACGATTTCACATGCGCAAATGTATGCGTGAACCATTGTTAAACTCGAGGGTGTATTTGAAGTACCTACAGGTAGTGGTGGGCCATCTAAAGTCCAGAATGCGCGAAAAGTGGCCTTTTTAGACATAGTACGTACTATTAGTCTAAAGAACAGTAGACATATATTATCTTTTGTGATTTTTTTGCATTTTCCATGCTAAGATTATAAAGTTATTTTAGTTAAGGAAAAATTCAGTCGCGGGCAGGACTCGAACGTGCGTCTCCTGGTTGGATACACCAGACGCTCTGACCTCTAAGCCACCGCGAACCCCACCCGCCTGACTGAAATTTTGCCTTCACATTCTGAATTTACGTCATAAGGTGACGTTGGCGTTGAATTAAAATCGATTGTGTAATTTTCACTAGTTCCAAACATGCTCATTAGGTCCCGCTGAAACTCAAAAAGGTATTGACAGATTTCGCTTTATGACATAATTAAACTTAATTATGGATTTATCAAAGCCGATTAGATTATTTCCATAACATAATTACTTATGATTATATTTCGTTACGTTTCTATGAGATATTATAGATAATAAAGAGTAATTCATCAATTGGACCTTTGTACCTACAAATTTAATCTTTTTTTTTTATAGAAATGTACGATAAAGTAATGAAATATACTTTCACATTGCATGACGACTTAGATACAATTGGATACATTAGAATGAAATTTTCACGGTAGCGTCACTAAGGCATTAGAAAAAATATTTTCCCTCTGTGATGGCGCAGCGCACTGCTGGACATTCCAAGTGAATACGACGCACGTAATAGGTACTAATCTCTACATGGTACCTGCTGATTAGTTGACTTCGAAAACAAATCGAAAATTGCCAATTTTGAATATTGTCTAGTTTGAATGTTACCATGGTTAACAATTATTGTGGGGAACTGGGAATCTACAGGGTAACTTAAATTCATGAGCATTTTAAACACATTATTACTTTACTGACAGTAAATGTAAAAAATAACCTGTCATTCACCTCAAACCTGCGCTTGTGCATGTCACATGGTACAATCACTTTTCAACGGGCCATACCGGTGTCAAAAGTGGTCAGAACTCCATTAGATACTAGCGACCCGTGCACAACTCCGCGTGCGTAAATTTTCCCTTGTTGTAACAATTAGTGTGGGACGCCCTGCGACGCGATGGACCGACGATTTGAAGAAGGTGGCTGGCAGCGGATGGATGCGAGCTGCTCAAGACCGGGATGGTTGGCGCTCCTTGGGGGAGGCCTACGTTCAGCAGTGGACGGCAATAGGCTGATTTGATTGATTGATTGATTTGTAACAATTACAAACAAAACAAAAATACAGCCAAATCGATAGAGCCGTTCTTTAGTGATGATCATTCATGCGACCACTTATTTTTATTTATATATGATTATGATTCAATGGCCAAGTCTAGTTGACCGATGTCTACAAGTACAGCGTTATCTTTTGATATAAAAACAATAACCCATCGGATATATCTTCGTAGATATCGAACTTTCCAGCTCCTATTGTCCGATTAGATTGTCATTTTCTTGGCCACTCTTGCTCCAGTTTTCCTAACAATACTGGGGACAGTATAAAGAGGATTGATGAATTATGAAAAGTGTTCAGTTCGGCAGTACGGACTTTGTTTTCAAATCATCTCTATCTGACCACCAGCGTCCACTGATAAGTTCTATATCTAGATAATCTGCCTCAGTATACATTTTCTTTCTTCTATACAGTATCGTATCCAGTACCTACTGGATACGATACGTATCCTCCTAGTTACCTAACTACTATCAGTTATTCTGTGCCAGGAATTCACTGAGCGATAAGTCTAACGAATCTGTCAAACATTTTAAATTTTATATAGAAAATTTAAGCTGGCTAATCTAAGTTTTCTATACAAAACATTTTTGACAGAGACTATCTCGACAGCTTCGAGTCCAAAACGAATTAGTGTCAATCAGTGTCAATTCGTACTCTTGAGCTACAATAGTGCACGATCTTGCAGTGGTTCAAATTAAAACCAACTATCGAATTGTTTCCAAAGTGAAATCGTTAAAAATTATATATATTTCTGTACATAGATCTTTTAAGGACACGTCAATGTTGTTTTTATTGTTTTATAACTAGATGGCACCGGCATTTCCTAACTGACGACCTTTGAGAAGAAACTAAAACAAACTCAGAGAATCATGGTCTGTTTTAAAGTCCAGACAGAAAGTCCAGTAGTAGCAAATATGCCGAGCGGCCAATCTTTATTACCAAGGCATTATCCATAAATTACGTCACACAATTTTGTGACTCCCCCGGGCCTTCACATTTGTGAGTCCTCCCTATAGTGTGACGTTCGTAATAAAGATCTTAAAATTTTTTCGTTTACATTTAATTTAGATTGTTATATATTAAGACATTACAAAGTGCACATTTCTCTACTACTCCTCCCCGCCAACCGTGAGGTATGACGTAGGTAATTTATGGATGGCTCCTAAGCTCATGCTTCAGCTATGTTATCGCTCCATAGAAGAAGTCTTCTATCATAATTAGCCTATAACAATCCACTGCTGGATATAGGCCTCCCCTAGTCCTCATACTCTTCTATAATAAGAGACAATTGCAGGAGAAACTTATACTGTAATTAATTATTATTTTTCCTTTTTCAGTGTATACCGCGAACAATACTGGACGTGTTCGAAATGGTCGCTCGCAAAGAAATTGCTGGCCATCTGGGCAGCAGTAGTGACAGGCGCCGCTATAGGCCTGTCAGTCACCATGGGCATTCAAGGAAAGAACCCCGAAGAAGTAATTGGAGGAATCTTCAGGTCATCGGCTCCTGACTAACAAAATTGGACGAAGTCTCCTAGAGCCCCTTAGTTTTACGGTAGATGTATAATTGCCGAAGATACGTGAGCTGTTTGCTAGTCAAAATTACTAGTATTTTCATTGAAAATCTAATGTTTCGACTAGCTGTTGTAACCCGCGTGTTCTTTTAAAATTATTTAATTAAATAAGAGGCATAGGCTAAGATTATTGTAAAACGGCACTTACCTAATCAATAATTTTATGAAGAAAGACTGTAATAATATGACGTCATACTGCCAATCGGAGGCTGAAATGGCTCCCCAGTTAATCAAAATAGTGTCGATCAATAAATGTTGTGTTAGTTCCTATATACGAGTAACGTAACACTAGCGTTAAATTGATTTAACTTCGGTTTACTGAACAACACATTGTAGCAAGTTGTGTGAATTCGTAATGACATTTATTTTCATATTATTTCTTAAGGGTCCGGCGGAGCTTGAATTGCCCACAAAAACGTAATACCGAAATAAATCGTAATCCAGACAATATTGTATAAAATTATATTAATATTCGGATTTGGATACCTCTCATCTAGGTTCCTACGGTACTATTTCGTTTACTACTACTTCACTGGAAATAAAAGACCGGAAAATCGTTCCAAACTTGGTAAATTTATCAAAAATTACATTCGCTTACATTTATCCCAAGTGAAGTACTTTGGACGAAATGGTAGAGTAGGAACCTAGATTAACGGTATTAGAATCAGAATAATAACAGAATTTGATTAAATTGTGTTTGAATTACGATTTATTTCGGTATTACGTTTGTATGAGAAATTTGGTCCGCCGGACTCTTTAACTTCTTGACTTGATACTGCTGACAACGGAATAGAATTTCACTTGTAATTTTTTGCATGTCTGGGCGTTAACGACTCACTTAAATCGAAGTAAGTTTAATACCAAATTTTTCAATATTTGTCTCGCGTGAATGGCAATAGGAGATTTAAATCGATTTCACATTCCTGGATTCGCCTTGCATGAACTCAAAATCGCATCTTGCTTTAGACACCACTCACGAAATCCATAAAAAGTAAGCTTCCAAACGTCAGAAACAACTACTCTAGTGCCATGTCCATCTATTGACATTAAAATGACAAAGACATAGGTAATAACATAACATACCATCACGCCTGTATTCCCCGAAGGGTTAGGCAAAGGCATACTTAATGTACACCCACAGTTCGCCTATACGGTATGTTTAGGGCCCATGTTATAGGGGGCGAGCCTATAGCCATTACCCGGGCACAAATCCAGACTCCGAGCTGCTACTGAGAATTTTATAGAAAAACCCAATAACACTGCTCGACCTGGGAATCGAACCCAGGACCTCTAGTGTAGCAGTCGCGCTTGGGACCATTAGACTAATGTGGCAGTCTAGGTAATAATATTAAAAATGTAATTACCTAAACAAGAAGAACAATAATTATTATATAAACAAAATACTTACTTATGATTATGTGAGAAGACATAAGCGCACAATATTGGTACCTAAGTGTTTTGTAAAAAAATACACCCAAAATGTTGTTGTTGTTCTGAAATCCTACTTAAAATCTTGTTTGTACGATAAACATTTAAACTGCTTGTCGATAACTTAGGTATGCTATAATTGGGTTTCTAGATAAGAAACGTAAGAAAAATTCATATACAAAACTGTGCTCCATGTAAGTAATGCTTTGACTTTTTCTAGAAAAGTTAAATTATATGAAAACGGAGACAAATGTGGAACTAAAACTAAATTAAAAGCCCGCTATAGCCTTATACTTAATATGTAGGCATTGTTTTATCATGCCGTATAATGTATTCTTCTGAAAAGAAACCGATTTCAAGTATTCTGTGGTGTATCTTTAGAACCGATGATCAGATACCAATAAAATTTATAATGGATAAGCAAGAAAATAAATTCTATTAGATAAAAAACTAAACATTGAAATCAGTCCACCACTAGCGAAGATATGGCGTAACATACACACAAAAATATAGGTACAGTCGAATTGAAATGAGCTCACCGTTTTTAAGGGATGTATGGATGTAAACCTTCATGCATACAGACAGAGAATGGGGTGACTGGTGTTAGATTAATTAAAAGCAACAGGCTTAGTGAAAATATAATTAATATACTGAAAACTTAATTTAAAATAATTAATAAAGTTGTAACATTAAGCGTTTGATGGGGATACCAGATCCCGCAAAACGAGCATTTATTATAAGTTGTATGGCGCAAATGTGGCGTGAGGTCATTTCTCCCTGTGTTAGCTCTCTCCGTCTAGCATAAAATTAAAATATATAGGTGCCAAAATTTAGATCGACTCTATTTATAGCCATCGATTTCATAAGGTGTGAAAAGTGTAGGTGTGAAAGGTGTAAAAAAGTGTGAATTTTGTGAAAAACACTAGCCAAAATAATCATAATTTTAAGATAATTAATATAAAGGGTATGGCGGGCTTCAATTATTTTTAGTACCTACTTATGATATAGTTTATAGATTAGTTGATACCTATAGTCAGTCCTACTAGACTGTAATGCTGTATCAGGGCATGGACGAAACACAAGAACATCTTTTTGTGATTTTTTTTTGCATTTTCCAAGCTAAGATTATAAAGTTATTTTAGAATGTGAAGGCAAATTTCGATCAAGCGGGTGGGACTCGCGATGAATTAGCGGTCAGGGCGTCTGGTGTATCTAACCAGAAGACGCAGGTTCGAATCCTGCCCGCGATTAAATTTTTCCTTCTAAAATAACACAATAACATGTTAATTTGTCGATATGGATCGCAATGTGCTTCAGTTTGGATAAGGCTCTAAAACTGACTAATCGTCGGTGAGAGTGCAATATCCCGTAACTAACACAGTGCTGTAAGGCTTAATTTTCAATGTTATTTAAAGCAAAGTGTCAGTTACGCGGTATTGCACTCTCACCGACGTAATGCGACATCAGATGTTATGAGGACGAGGTTAAATCGTTCTATGGTAAATATTATATTCTTGCGTATGCTTTTTCAATTGCGTTTTATAATAAGTACGTATGTATATCAAGCAAGCAATTGCAGCGGATGCAACGAACGTCATGCATAACGCACGAAACGGAAGGTCACAGTTAGGTTTATGCGCTAATAACAACCGCATTTTGAGACATTAATAGTTGTCAAAATGCAGATGTATTGCCTGTATACTGAACTCTTTTGTCCACTGTACATAGATTTTAAACGATTAAAGTTTCATTATCGATTTAACAGTAGGATAACAATTATGAAATTATTTATATGTACTATAAAATACGTACATCATAAAAACTGACTTATTTTTATGAAAATTTTCTAAGGCTGTGTATATTTTGTAAATAAATTATTTTTGAGCAGGACCTTGTATAATTTTTATACTGGCATTTACCCACGGTGTCACTCGCATTCCAAAGGTATTTTTGAGCCAAAAGATACCCTATGTTCTTCTTAATTGTGCAATCTACCTCTGTATATGAAATTTCATCAAAATTGGTTCAGAGGTTTAGCTGTAATATCGGTACAACTGTGTCTTTGTTCCGTTTTCACAGAAAAAGTTACTTTGACAGTGGCAATCCAGTGCCTTCATCTGCTCTGAGGCCTTCATAAGAATGAAAAGTAGATATTCTTATGTCACTCGCGACGCGACGTGGCGACGTGAGGAAACCTGAATGATCAAGAGATTTTCTCAACGTCCTTATCAAGTTTACCAACCCACACTCGGCCAGCGAGGTGGCCTTACTTGTGGATAGGTACTTAATACTATTAGTTTTTTTCATTTTGCCATCAGTATTGTAACGTATAATCAGTATATTTTATTATTTCAACATAACAACTCAAGCTCTAGGTATATCTGGCTAAGCGGAACTCAAAAAGATAAAAATGAATCCCCACCTAATAGGCTGCATTAAAGTAAAAACAACAGCGATAACGTTACGATCGATATCAAGGTTTATCGAACACTTATTGCGAAAAATTCAACTGTACCTACAGGAATCGCATAGTACATAGGTACAGAATTAGAACTACCAGTCTTTAAAAAAGAATAGGCGGGTTTGTCAACTTTTCCGACAAAAGAATTGAGATCTAAATGGGTGCCAAGTTCTGTAGATAATTCGGCTAAAGATTTGACTTGGCTAGTTTTCACATACAAGTTGTCTTTTATTTGGATAATCAACTCATTTTCTTAGTCATGCGCTCATGTTACTTTAAAAATTTCTTTGTTGGTAAAAACTAGCCAAGTCAAATCTTGAGCAGTATTATCTACAGAACTTGCCACCCATTTATATCTCATTGTTCTGTTGGTGAAGTCGACAACCCCGTCTATTCTTAATATTTGAACTTGGCTCCTTTATACAGATTTATGTTTTAGATGGTATATACCTCTACGTACGTAGGCATGTACTGTATTACAGTCGTGGCCAATATCGGAAATCCCATGGATGTCATTATAGGGCAAGAGAAAGTTAATCTATAGCCAAATCCAACCTCTGAGCTGCTACTGAGAATTTCTAAGGAATTCCCACTAACATTCGACTTGAAATTCGAACCCAGGACCTTTCCGCTCTGCAGCTTGCGACTACTAGACCAACTACACTACACAGACAGAAACTTATATAACTTCCATACATATTTATTCTGAAATATCGCTGAGATGTTTAATTTTTCGTGGTTCTCATAGATTATGTATCTAGCTATGATATGTATACGGGAAGGCCGTTCGAAGATAATCGAGATAAGAATTATGTAACTTGGTATATACTTATAACGTGTTACCTTGTTTTTTCGTTGTCTGTCTTTCATCTGACGTCTGAGCCAAGTTCGAATCTGGAGCACCCGTTTCTATTTCATGTTAGCATCAGCCCACTTTAATGGCTCACTACTGGACTGGGCTAAAGGTCTCGAATTCGAAGATATGTGCGTATTAATAGTTAATTAACACGCGCTTAAAACGGTGAAGGAAAACATCGTGCGGAAACCTGCATGCCTGAGAGATTTTCTCGACGGCGTGTGAAGTCTGCCAACCCGCATTAGGCTTCCGTGGTGGACTATAGCGTAATCCCTCTCATTCTGCGAGAAGACCCGTGCCCAGCAGTGGGACAATGTAATGGATGGATTATGGGTACATGAGACGCCACGCAGCTAGCTTAGTATTATTTGGCAGACTTCACAGAACAAGATTTGAGGAAATCTCTCATAATTCTCAACATTGTACAGCCAAGCTAGATACATCAATTTAGCAAGTACATCAGCTGATCTAGGAACACATACATTATCTTGGAAAGTAAGCAATATTTTTATTTGACAAAAAAATTGAACAAGGAAAATATTTAAAATCATCAATCAAACTCCACCAGAATAGATCCCTGTGGAGTTTGCCTTTGGACATACGTAACTTTACAATCTTACGTTTAAAGTCACTTCGTTCTGCACAAATATTAAGTATGTAACCTGCCTTTGTTTACCGGGTTTAAAGGCTTAGGTATTTTCGGCCACATTCTTTGGACGTTGCAGAGTCGACCAATTATGTACTTACATTCTGATTGATGTCGGCATTAAAAAAAAAACTATTTTATGCACTTAAAATCTAAGTAGCTGTTTTCATCGGGTAGCTCAAGCATACTCTGGTATCTTAGTTTCAAACCCAACACAATGCAAAACGTAAGTAATTTACGGTCGAGACTCGTTAACGTGTGCGCCTGCGCCGATTTTCGAGACTGATAAAAATGGCGGCGGTGGTTAATTTGCACACAAGATAAGTAAATGATGATGCGTTTAAGTTTTTAAGCTTTTAGCACGTGGGGTCCCGGCTTAACTAATGACCACGATTTTGGTTTTTAAAAGGTAGATGATTACGAAAAAGATGAGTGTATTTCGATGAAAAAGTGGGTTGAAATAATAAATTTGCAATTACCGCTTAATATAACCATCTGCCAGATTTACCAATCATCTATACTTATAATAAATCTGTAGAGAGGTCAATTCTGTACATGAAATATATTTCCAAAATAACTATCAGCGGGTGATTAGTGATCGATGCTGATGCCAAAAATGCAATCAGTAAAATTTTTGTCTGTCTGTCTGTCTGTCTTTCTGTCTGTCTGTATGATCGTTATAGAAACAAAAACCACTCGACGGATTTCAACGAAACTTGGTACAATTGTTCTTCATACTCCTGGGCAGGTTATAGTATACTTTTCATCACGCTACGATCAATAGGAGCAGAGCAGTGAAGGGAAATGTTGGGAAAACAGGAGAACTTACTCCATTTTTTAAGCTTCCGTCGCGTGTGCAGCCTTAATGGTTAAAGCTACAATCATGTATGACGGAAATGTTCTCCTTAAAATTATATAAAAAATATTCCACGACAGCAAATGTCTATCTTTAATGGTTGACTCACAATAACACGTATAACTCCCGATAGCTTAGCAGTTCGGAGCTTTCTGATTATATTTGTCTACTCTTACGTTAGGTGACTGACTGACTGACATAGTGATCTATCAACGCACAGCCCAAACCACAGGTTATAGTATACTTTTCATCACGCTACGATCAATAGGAGCAGAGCAGTGAAGGGAAATGTTGGGAAAATGAGTGATTCATGGGAAAGGTTTCAAACTATCAATGTATATATCATCACGCTACAACCCTTAGGAACGGGGCAACGCAGGTAAAACCACGGGCGAAGAACTAGGGAACAAAGTAACTATTCCACGCGGACGAAGTCGCTGGCAAAAGCTAGTACTTAATAATTTTATTATATTTTATCTAAGTACTTTAATTAGATTGCCCTTTTCAGTCCCGTAGATGGCCAAGCGCCGAGGTAGAGGCGGATTTCCCATATGTAGGTAGCAGGTACATTTCTACTTAACATAACATACCATCACGCCTGTATTCCCCGAAGGGTTAGGTAGATGCGTATTAATGTACACCCACAGTTCGCCGGTATATTTAGGTCATGTAATAGGGGACGAGCCTATTGCCATTACGGCCACAAATTGCAAACTCCGAGCTGCTATTAATAATTTTATAGAAAAACCCAATAACACTGCTCGACGTGAGAATGGAACCTCTAGCGTAGCAGTCGCGCTCAGGACTGCTAGGCTAATGAGCAGTTTCTAAAATGAAAATTTTCTGAAAAAAGCTGCTGCTAGTCACTACTTATCGGTCTAGGATGGCCGAGACAGTGGTAACTGGGACCAATTTGACAATCTCTTTCAGCAGGGTAATCGCCGAACCGTTTAAAACAATCCTGACTACGCCAGAGTATTCATGGTAGCCCCATATTATTATAATGATTTATAGCAGGGTACCCCGTAGCTCCATTACGCTGTCGGCTCCACGATAAACCTCTAGATACAGATCTCTATTATTAGGTACACGGGTCTACGAAGTCTTTGTAACATCAACAAAGTAATCTATTATGGGTTACTATGCATTTAAGGGGACTTTAAAGTAAGGTCATTAATAAATTGTTTGGTCTGAAGGCTTGCAAACATTCAGAAAACCCGAACGAAACGCTATAAGTCCACTTTTATCATGCGTACCGCTGAAATATGGAATGCGTTTCCCGAGTGGGTCTTCCCTGATAGATATAATCTGGGCGTCTTTAAATTACGAGTGAATCGGTTTCTTCTAGGAAAGCGCGCTCCATCGTAGATCGCATTGTCGCTTAACATCAGGCGAACTGGCGATCTAGCGTAAGCTTATCATGAATTAAAAAAAAAACAAAGTCGATATTTCTCAAGATATCTTAGATCTTAGAATCATTTTTGTTTTATTATTTAAATATATGTTTTTCTCGGACTTTCGCTTCAAAATAAGACACAGAGCTACAAATCATTATGTAGGTCTTCTGCACTATTCCTATACCACTTTGGCAGAGAAAAACATATTTTTTATTAGTAGAGAAAATGCCTACCTATAAATGTCGAGAATTACGTCACAGTTCTACCTAATAAAAACGGTATTTCTATTCTGCTTCGTCCAGGGAAATTGCCTTAAGATTGACAATAGAATTTCTTCTGCGATCCAGACGAAGGATAATATCCTGCACCCGCAACATTCATAGCGCCCCTAATCTGCGCGGGCGCATCGGACTGCACAATTTATCGTTTACTAACTGATAAGCACTTAAAAAGCGGTGAAAAGGCGCTCTTTTGTGCACCTTATCTCACGGATACCCTAATAGCTCAACGATATGGGTTTATTAATGACCGCTGTTATATTAAAGTTAAGTAAAAAAAAATTCTTACAAGATATCTACAGTACATGTATGCACAATAACATAAATAGCAATAATGAACCTTAAATGATTGAAATCCTTACTAATATTATAAATGTGAAAGTTTGTGAGTATGGATGTATGGAGTTTTGTTACTCTTTCACGACAGAACGGCTGAACGTATCAATTTAAAAAAATTTGGCTCACAGATAGATTATAGTCCGGAATAACACATAGACTACTTTTTGCCCAGTAGCCTTAGCACGAACAACTTGCGAAAATGTATTCGTATCGTCACGATAGAGGCGCTGGTCCATATCTCATACAAATTGGTCTCCATGACGATACGAATACTTTTTCGCAAGTTGTTCGTGCTAAGGCTACTGAACAGTAGCCTTAGCATCGTCATGGAGACCAATTTGTATGAGATTTGGACCAGCGCCTCTATCGTGACGATACGAATACTTTTTCGCAAGTTGTTCGTGCTAAGGCTACAGGTCAAATCCAAACCTGAAGTCCACGCAGACAAAGTCGCGGGCAGAAGCTAGTAAATTAATGTTTCGCATTGATATTTTATGCAAGACATATTTTCACAAAGGACTTAGGTACTAGAAAAAAGTACTTAGCGCTGGGTTTCAAAGGAAAGATACCACCAATTCACTGATTTGAACGTCATTATATTGGCACTTGGGTATCTAAAGTACCACTACTAACATAGGTACCGCGTTAAGTAAAGTCCCGAGGTACTATAGATACATAAATTCCTTGTTGAAGTAGCGAAGACAAGAAACCGGCCATGCACAGTACAGAAATAACTACAATGTTTTTTCAGTGGAATTCTGCAATTTATAAATCTGTTAACCAATAAGCAGACCGAAAAACTATTGTTACGATCCTCTGTATCTGGAGGGTTACGCTTAGAGATGGGTTTATGCCAGGGCATTTATTTTTTTCGCCCAAAATGCTTGGGCGGAAACCCATCTATATAGATGGGTTTATGCCAGGGCATTTATTTTTTTCGCCCAGAATGCCTGGGCAGAAACCCATCTATAGTTACGCTTCTTTAATGAATTAAGGGTTTAAAAACTGTAAAAGTTCCTATAAAACTATAATAGCAATTACTTACGAACGTGCATTTACTCATATTTTTAATAGGCGCCGATTTATCTAAAAATGTACGATACGGCCATCGTTTATATAACTGCAAGCAATAAATATGTGATTTAGTATCACATATCCAGATGATCTTAACTGTTTCTAAAGCTCATCTACGTAGGATACTAAGTAGTTGCGATAACATTGCTTGGCATTTGAGGGGTTTTGTGATAGGACACATTTTAGAAATTTTATCATAACATAGTTTAGTGCCTAAGTCATAATTTTAGTTCATATTAAACATTTTAGTATCCAGGTATTGCTTTTTTTGTAAATAGGTACGCGGTCGCAAAAGTTAATGGGCCCTTACTTATACTCAAAAAATAACAGAGAACTAAACATAATTTGTATGACCAGGTTTGTTTTTAAAAAAATTTAATGAACTGGTTGTTAGATTTGGACTTCTCGAACACCGAAAAACTGATTACTGTTTCGTGATTAATATACGCTCCTATTAAAAAACACAGCACACAAACACACACATACGGCACACACACATACAGCACAAAAACGCACACGCGCACACACGCACACGCGCACACACGCACACGCGCACACACACACGCACACGCGCGCACACACGCACACACACACACAAAACACAGGGTATCCTAGTGTGTAGTGGGGTTCAGTGTCATTATAACGTGTAATATGTAATAATTAATTAATAAATACAAATACAATGATCATCGGTAGTAATGTTTAAGTATTGTACGTACCTACTTATATTTTTAAATAATTATTTATTTTCAGACCATCAGATCCATAGTGTTAGTAACAATATAACTTAAAGACTATGTTAGTATACATGATAAAATAAAAGTAACAAAAGAGAAAAGTTACACCCCCAATGGGCTTAACTTTTATTTTATATTGTTTTAATTATTTTTGGTTGACGCAAAATAAATACCTACAGTTACGATAAAAGACATAGATAGAACAAAAGTCTGTAATTCATAAACTTAGTAGTTAGTCCTACTTACGCCAGGAAGGGTAGCGACGAGCTCTACGTGCTGGTAGTCGCCCTCCGCAAGGCTGGGGCTTTGCCACCACGTTGCAGGGTCACCATCATGCGCGTGAGTCGCCGGGTGGCGACGCGAAGGCGAACCGCCCACACCCTCACAAACGTCACATACCACGCCTCGTCTGTTGAGTTAATAAATCATACTCGTGAATTTTCTAACAGGGAGATCCTAGGATTCCTAGGCGTCTCTCCATATTTGCCTTTTGTATTCCTCCTAGAGAATTTCCATTAGGAATATTTACTGTGATCTCTTACGATAAATTATAACCTTAAATGTGTAGATACAAAATGTTGTATTAAAAATAAATAATTGAGTCTTACTTTCCTGGCGTGTCACGGCAGTATTCCTCTGCGCCTGCGTCCCCGCAGGTCGCGTTGGCTACCACTATGGAGTAGGGCGCGACGTCAAGCGGAGCGGGGACCAGCCCGCTCGGTGCTCCGTTAGTCGGTGCCACCTCGCCCACCGTCGTACTTGTGAGACGGTCGAGGAGAGCGCGTCCTGTGACAAACGAACACACAAACAAAACCTATTAATGATACATTACTATGGAAACATTTTCTCCAAGTAAGTATGTTTGGGTCAACTCCCATCCTAAGCTGATGCTACTGAATCAGTATTTTATATTAATAAAATCCTAGTGAAAATCCTACGAATGATAGGTACTAATAAAAGAAAAACTGGTTGTTTGTCTTGCGAGCTTTCAAGTTCTACAGTTAATGAAGATTTTTAGCAATAGATGGCGCCGGAATTATCCTAACTGACTTCCTTCCAAACTCGTGGTCATGATCTAAAATCGTGGTCTTTTTTAAAGTCCAGACATACACAGTAGAACAAATACTTACTTACAAATACTACTACTAAACTAATGAACAAAAAGATGGAATTGTTTCATAAATATTCTAACCGCATTTTCCGCTGACAGGCTACGTTTACCGTGTGACTGTTATTAAAACAGGAAACGCTTCGTACCCGAATATTTGTGTTGAGCAATCAGTTAGAGCACTTCAAAGATCGTCACTTCCGCTTTGAAATGGAAGCTAACAAATATTGTGATTAACACAATTTGTTTTGTCGGTCAAGTTTACGATTATGTCAGCTTAAGTACCTATTGTGTAGAGATTTTTTTTACAAGACTACCCAACATAAAAAATATATAAAATAGTTTTAACCTAATCTAATATCTAAGAATTTGAATTAAAACAGGCAGAAAAGAAGTGTAAAGTGTGGTCTCCTATATGTAAAGGAGGTACACTGACTAAAAGCATTTTTGAAATATTTTATATATCTACCAAATTGCAGAGATATTCTTTGTTGGAGTTCCTTAAATACTTAAATAAAAAGACGTGTGGCACTCGGGGACTGCCGCGGTAGAGCTATTGCATAGCGTTTTTTATCAACTTATGTAATACAACCAATACCACCTAAAGGCGGGTTGCTGAACTAAAGAGACAAGCGTGATATTTCAAAAAGTCATTAAAAGTTTTGGTATTTATCGATAGATATCACCGCTGTGCCGGTCGGAGTGGGGGGTGTTAGTTTTTTTTCGTTACGGAATTTCTGGATTCGGTCCCCACGCTCAAGGCCCGCGATAGAAGCTATGCAATAGCTTAAAAGAAAAACTATGTTGGTACATAATTGTTGTTATTATGTAGAAAAATCGACCAAAACCCACTGGTCATGATCACAATCCCTGGAACTCGTGGTCACATTCGCCACGCCAGACAGCGGCTGGTTGGATATGGAACCCTAAAAATAGTTGATAGTGTGGCACGTGTTAATAGGTGTGCACAAACCCTGGCAGTTTGGAAGCCGCAGCTACAAACATAAATAACTTCTCACCCCCACTCACTCGTCAACTAAAACAGAATAGTTTACGTTACGACGACCATTTCCTCTGTAAGCTGTAACTAGCAGGGCTGCCCCTTTGTTTGTACTCGCAGTGCGGTATGGCGATTGACGGTTTACCGCTTCAAGTTTAAGTCCACTATATAAATACACGTACATTAGTGGCTCGTGGGCAACAGCCGATCGAACGTAATGGTATGTAATGCTGCACTTTCTTGTCGGTCTTTTGTTGCCTTAAAGAGAACTTTGCAGTTACGGGTGGACGCAGACCCTCTAGAAACTTGTAAACTAAAGACCAACACCAAAAAGTCCCACTTATAATTACATTATAGCCTGTCATGTACGGTTGTACACCGCTCCTTTTTAAATTAATCTCAGAATCAGAAATTATATGGATTATATACACTGTTACATAGAATGGTTTCTTACCATAACGTCTGTATACCGGGAAATACAGAGGTTATGGTAAGAAACATTCTGATCATCAATATACCTAAGTGGAAAGCAGATTGCAAATGCAGATGGGACGATGAAAAATGTAAATGAGCAGCCTTTTAGGCTAATAATTATTTCCTATTTTAAGTAAGTAATTGTTCGTATCGTGATGATTTGGTTACGTGTATATGGATATAACTAGTAACAATTGTCGCCAACAGAAATAAATGGCATAAAAGGCAGGTGATTTGTGCACTGCAGTAAGTTAATAAAAGCTACAAAATGTCGTTTGACAGGAATATAAGACAAAACCACTGTCACCTACGTTGGAGTCTAGCGGTCTGCGGTTGAACCTGGGCCCACAAGATACGTCATGGTCTCTTAGTAAGTACCTACGCATTGTTAATGGGCATTGGCTTTTGTATTTCACAAAGGCTTTTTGAGCTTTTAGTTATACTTATTTTATTTATTAGAACAAACAATTGGATGCAGGGAAACACTATTTGAAATCATTTAATATACCTACAGTACTTTTCTTAAACTAATTGAGTCGGTTTAAACCACACGTAATTAATACTTGCGGCTCGGTATTTTTCTAAAAAACGACAAAGGAATCACTCACAAAGAATCAAAAGAAGATATCAGCAATGAGCTCAAGTCTGCTAATAACAACAAGTTCTAGTAACGATGACGTTTGTTAGTGATGAAAGAACATTCTCTATTGATATTCCCAGATCAGGAGCCGTATTATGACGTATTAACGCCATCGTTTTTAGGTTGTAAGAAAGAGATGAAGCTATTTAATATGTAGAGCGGCATCTCTTTCCCACAACGTAAAAATGATGGCGTTAACACGTTATAATACGGCCCCAGTAACTGAAAGCCCATGTCAACGTTTATGGCTGATGTGGTTGCAGAAATATTGATGATAACCATCCTTCTTTACAAACATTTTAAACTTGTCTACCTACCTACAAATATTTCACGAGTTTATAAGTGCTGAATGGCGACGTGTAACAAGCGGCGCAAGCGATAAACGCCAAGAAACATTGAATGCCAAGCTTTCGCCACCTTTATACCTTCCTAGAATAACCATTGTAATTTAAATTCTCATATCGCCATTTTGCTAATACATGTGTGTCAGTAGGTACCCAGGTTCTGTAAGAAAAACGTTAATTTATTTTATTAATTTATTAAAAAGGTTGAATACCTTAATTGCATTTCCTAAAGTTGGGATTAATTGGAAATTGAAACCTAAATAAAACAATAGCGTTGTGTTGGCAGTGTGTTATGCGTGGCAGAATATCTCCTATGCTAACTATTCCTCCTTAATTTACAGGGTCGGCCCCTGGTGTTGCAAGCGTCTATAGGCTACGGTAACCGCTTGCCATCAGGTGGGCCGTATGTTTGTTTACCACCTTAGTGGTATAAAAAAAACGACTAATATTATTTAATAATATCAATATAATGTTTAAATTAATTATTTATGAATTAAAGGTGAAATTTAATAGGCAAATTCCGGGATTCTCACGGGATTGAGAAAAGTGAGAAAATAGCGGGTTACTACCCGCTTTGTTCTCACTTTTCTTCTCTACACTTCACCGCGGCGGTACCTGCTTAACAGCTACTTAACATTATTTCATAACTGCTAAGTCGATTTAGCTGTGCCGACAACTAAAGCTGTCCCCAGCTGCCCAATGCACGAGGATCTTTTAACAATTATTATTATATATAGAGATAGTTTGGGACTACTGTCCCAAACAGTCAACTTACACCTAGTTTACTAACTAGGTGTAAGTTGACTGGAATATAATGTCAAGTAAGTACCAATGCCGAGGTGGCCATAGCTCAACAATTAAAACGTTGACTAGCAAAAGTCTTGGAAGTCTAAGTCGAAAATAAATTATAAGCTGACTCGAAAGATTTCATTGTATAACTTAAAAAAAAAAACATACAAATTGATATTCCAAAGCGCAAGCAACAAAAAAGCACTCTCAGTTTTTCCGAATTTTCCAATGTTTTATACGTTTAGATTATTTAGAAACGGCGGTAGCCGTAATGTCTAGGGCGTCGGGTCGGACTTGCGTGTCATCATGTGGTTGCCGGTTCGAAACCCACCAATTGCACTACCTACGTGAACGCACTCGTAACACAAGCATTTAACTTAGCACGATGGGTTAACAAGAATACTAGTAATGAGCCACCCACATTGCTAGTAAGCTTTTTAAAAAAATATACCGGTCAGCTTTTCAAATTTTTCTTCTCTTAAAAGGCTTAAAAGGAAAAAAATCAGGCTATTACGAACATTTGAATAAATAAGGCGAAACAGACCAGTCGATCTTAAGTGATACACTTACCAACGCATTTCATTTTATATGATCAGTATCGCAAGTTTCATTTTCTAAATGCTATTATATAAATGGATACAGGACTTTCTAGGCGCCAAGCAAAGCGTTTATTTTTTATCTGGTGTCAGATGGGCACATGGCAGGGCCTTTATTCAAATGAGTTCTGTTATCAGCGACAAACTGGGAATTTGCATTCGTAAAGCGTTGAGACAAACACTCGGACGACTAATTGGCACAGCAAGTATAGTGATGGAGATATGCGCATACGCCGGTGACGTTTACGTTCGTGTTGCTTGATTTGGTTGTAAGTCTCCAATGCAATTTTATCATGCACAACAATGAATATTTGAAGAATTTGACAGAAATATGCACATTTACAATATAAATGCGAAAGTAAGTCTGTCAGTTACTTAGGTAATCAGATTTCGATATTTTTTTTAAATTTTATTTTCAATTGGGCAAGAAATTTTTCATCCAATGACTAAAAAATATAACATCTCTACGTGAGAGAGCCATGCATCGGCACGAATGGGCCGACTCGACCGGAGTGATACCACGGCCTCACAGGAAACCGGCGTTAAACAACGCTTATGTTGTGTTTCGCCGAGTGAGTGAGGTTATCGGAGGCCCAGGCCACTTTTAAAAGATCGGCAACGCACTTGTGGCTCCTATGGTGTTTCGGGTATCCATGGGCGGCGATAATCACTTACCATCAGGCGATCCGTCTACTAGTTTGCCCTTCTATCCTATATCATCATCAGCCTATGTTCGTCCACTGCTGGACGTAGGCCTCTCCTAATGAACGCCACAGAGCCCGATCTTCGGCTTTTCTCATCCAGTCACTGCCAGCTGCCTTCCGCAAGTCGTCACTCCACCTGGCCGGCGGGCGCCCTACACTACGTTTGCCTAGACGCGGTCTCCACTCGAGAACTCGTTTAGTCCAGCGTTTGTCGGTTCTCCGACAGATGTGACCGGCCCATTGCCACTTCAGCTTGCTGATCCTTTGAGCTATGTCGGTAACCTTAGTTCTCTGACGGATAACTTCGTTTCGGATTTTATCCCTCAGAGAGACTCCGAGCATAGCTCTCTCCATAGCTCGCTGTGCGACTTTAAATTTGTGGACCAGTCTCACCGTGAGTGTCCACGTTTCGGCTCCGTAGGTCATGACTGGTAGGACGCACGCATTGAAGACTTTCGTCTTAAGGCACTGTGGTATGGGTGACGAAAAGACTCGACGAAGTTTGCCGAATGCTGCCCATCCCAACTGAATCCTCCTATCGGCTTCCCTCTCGAAGTTGTTTCTACCTGATTGCAAAATTTGCCCCAGATAGACATATTCCTGAACAACTTCGAGAGATAGACCATCTACGATAACCGGCTTCGGGGTAATAAGTTTGTTGTACATAACCTTAGTTTTATTTATGTTCATCCCGAGACCGATACTTCGCGAGGCATCAGCTAAGTCGGTCAGCATCCGTTCGAGTTCCTGCAGCGACTCTGCCATAACGACTATATCGTCGGCAAATCGCAGGTGTGAGATGTACTCGCCGTTCGCGTTTATGCCCATCCCTCTCCAGTCCAGCGTCTTAAACATATCTTCCAGGGCGTTCGTGAATAGTTTAGGGGATATAACATCCCCTTGTCTCACTCCCCGGCGCAGCTGGATATGTTTCGTCTGCTGGTTCTGTATTTGAACGGACATAGTCGCAGCGTCATATAAGCATCTCATCACCTCGATGTATCGCCAGTCCACTTGGCATCGCTGCAGGGCCTCCAAAACAGCCCAGGTCTCGACCGAATCAAAGGCCTTCTCATAGTCCACAAAGGCAAGACACAGGGGCTGGTTATACTCCTCGGTCTTCTGTATAACCTGCCGTACCGTGTGGATGTGGTCTATGGTCCCGTAACCCCTCCGAAAACCGGCCTGTTCTGGAGGCTGAAATTCGTCGAGTCTCCTTGCTAGACGATTCGAGATGACCCTCGAGAACAGCTTGTAGACGTGGCTCAGAAGCGAGATGGGCCTGTAATTCTTTAGGAGAGCTTTGTCTCCTTTTTTAAAGAACAGTATCACCACGCTTCTGTTCCACTCCTTTGGAGTTCTCCCGTTGGTGAGGACAGAGTTAAATAACTTCTGGAGCTCTCGAAGTACAGGTGTACCTGCCGCTTTCAGAAGCTCCGAAGTGACTCCGTCCTCCCCTGGGGCTTTTCCATTTTGAAGCTGCTTAAGGGCCCTCTCGATCTCGTCGAGGCTGACTTCTGGCAAGTCTTCGGTATAATGGCGGCTTAATGTGGCTCGGGAATCCTCTCGACGGGTTTGTGGTCGTGGAGCATGCGAGTCGTACAATCGGCCATAGAAGTCCTCTATCACGGCGAGAATCTCCGGCTTTGAGGTGACGGTATTGCCAGATGATGTTATAAGCTTTGTCAGATTGGGCCTTCTCAATTGCTGGGCAAAGACTTTCGACCCCCGATTCTGCTCGATAGACTCCATAATTTGGAGTGTATTTGCGTATCGGAGGTCTCGACGCACCAGCTTGCGGATATTGCGATTGAGGGCCCGCTTCTCTGACGAAGTAGCCTGGACATCATTTCGTCGCTCGTCCATAAGTCGGAGAGTCTCTGCCGAAAGTTTGGACTTCGTGCCTGTACGCTGCAGCGGAAAAAACTTCGACCCTTCCCTCCGTAGGATTCCCACAATTTTTTGTAGGGTCTCGTCAACGTCTGTCGTGGTTTCTAAAGCAGCGAACTGATTTTCCAGATGGAGCTGGAACTGTTCCGATCCCACGGCATTTTGGAGCAGATTAGGTCGGAGTGTAGACTTCCTCAATCGGGATCTTTCCAGCTTACAGTTGATATTCAGAGAGCCTCGTAGTAATCGGTGGTCACTTCCGGTGTTAAACCTATTGACCACAGTGACGTCTCTGAATATATGCTTCCTGTCCGTCATGATGAAGTCTATTTCATTTTTCGTCACAGTGTCGGGGCTTTGCCACGTCCACTTTCTTTGGGGCTGCTTCTTAAAGAATGAATTCATTAGGAACAGCCCCTCTTTCTCTAAGAAGTTGACAAGCATTTGCCCCCTGTGGTTTCTGCATCCATAACCATGTGGACCGACTCTAGATTCGCCGCTACTTTGTACTCCCACTTTAGCGTTAAAGTCCCCCATGACAACATTGAAGTGCGCCTTCGTGGTCTTATGAAGCGCTGAAGAGATATCTTCATACATCTCTTCTACTACGTCATCCGAGTGTGTTGACGTGGGTGCGTATACCTGTATAACCTTGAGGCTATACCTCTCGGTTAGTTTAATTATGAGGTACGCTACCCTTGCCGACACACTGGATATCTCAACAACGTTGTCAGAGAGGGCCTTATGGATTAGAAACCCTACGCCACCTTGAGATAGCTGATCTCCCTGCCGGTAATACATCAGGTGACCCGATTCCAGGGCTATAGTATCCTCACCCTCTCTTCGGACTTCACACAACCCTAGAATGTGCCACCTGATCTTCTCCAGTTCCGTTTCGAGCTGTGCCATATGATCGTCAAGCCTGAGCGTTCGTCCGTTATACGTGCCTAAAGTCAGCTGTGGGTGGTGGCCTCCCGTAGCCCGGGGATTCTTCGCACCCCTTGCCCTGCCGTTACCATGACCCCCACCTTGATCAGGAATAGCAAGGCGGCCGGGAACTAGGGGCCATTTATTTGTGGTGTTCATTTTGAGGTATTTGCCCATAGTCGCCACGCTGGGCATGCGGGTTGGCGACCGCAGGGCGTAGCTTTTTCGCGCTGGTGACGCTGCTGCCCGTCACCAGCCGGTGGGATTTAAGTACGCCGCGTGTTATGGTGGATATACCGCCATCCATCGGTCGTCAGAGCCTCGTTCGTTATTTAGCAGGATGCACCGCGAGCAGGTGAGGTTGACTTGGGGCTTTAGATGGTGGTAGCCCCCTTACATCCCTATCCTATATAAAAAATAATAATAACATACCATCAAGTCTGTATTTATCGACGGGTTGGACGGAGGTGTTTTTATACGCCGGTATGTTTAGATCCTATAAGCGAGGCTATTGTTTTGGAACGACAGTGAAGGCGCGGACAACAACTAGGGTTTAAGGATCACGAATCCGCTAGACTCCGGATCTGAATCCGAATACCGGGAAATGAAGATGTCTAATTAGTGCTGAAATATGCGTAGGAATTGCTTGGTGCGTGCCGCACAGCGCCTGCGCACGCATATAGTAATACTGCCTATCCTATTGTTTCATTGATTTATAGTTGCTTATTAATTCTCATATTTATGAATAGGCACGACCAGTAAATTATATTTTTGAGCTTTATATTGTTTTCTATGTGAAAATGCTAAAAGCGACAGGTTTTATTTTCAACGGATGCGACAGAACGTGCCGATACATAATTTTCAAGTATTTTCTATTGTTATACCTCTGTTAAACGTTTAAAACTGCCATATTATTCCGAATATAGATTTTCGCTCTTATCTCTTTTAGAAATCTTCGTTCAGATTTATTCATCATTTTAGAAATCTGTCTAGCATTATGCAAATTTGGGCTGACATGACAAGTACTGTAAATGACTTAATCGGACAGTTATTTCATGTATACCTAATTGATATTTTAAGAGTACACCAAGTATCCATACAAGCATTTTACAAGTCGTAAAACAAAAAGGACATATCGTACAGTGGCGATCAAAAGTCCATCTAAGGCAGTTTCACAACGCAATAACTTGACGTTTAGTTTGACTTACGACCTTCTATTCATTGTCGTGAACAAGTGACACGCACTGTCTGTATCGAGCTCGCTCGTACTGTTCATAGTAATGTAATCCTTAGCGTGCTTCTGGACTTCTGAGCTTTTACTGTACATCGTCTAATTTTTCTTTAAATATCAGATCTGTCCCATTACCATTTTCTAAGCACGATGATATAAACAAATATTTTACTAAACAAAACATCATAAAATAACGACGTAAGTTACAAAAAGTCTTCCACAAAAGGCATGGTTATCCTCGAAAAAGGAGTGAAATGTAAAAAGTCGGGCCGAGCGAGTGTTCCGTGGGAGCGCGATGTCCTGCGCTCCTCTGAGCTCCATTAAGCTCATTAGACCTCACCAAATAAGGCATGGAGACGCGTTTTTGTGGGGACACTCCAGACGGACTGATGTAGACGATCGATGTTAAAACGGTACGATCAAATGACGATATTGTATCGTGTAACTCATGTATGTTAGAAATGGTTTTATAATTACGATTATTGGCTGGTTTGGTCTCTAAGAAATAAATTAAATATTGCAATAGGTATCTCTATTATTCCTAGAGCAGACAACAGCGAGCAACGACGCGGATAAAGATTGGGTAAGAGAAAGAAAATTCCCGCTTGTTTTAAGCTACGGTTGATGGGCGATATACTAATCCCAAATTATTGAAATAGGCCAGAAAATTTACGAATTGTTTATTAATATCCATCGTAAGGACACGATAATATGGCCGCTTGAGTATACATTGCAGCGTGAAGCCCATCGCACGGAGAATGCAATAAGCGGCGACCGAAGGAATGTCCCAACGGACAGCGACAGGGCTGACCAGACAGTTGCTGATCATTATATCGTTTGTCTGTATAGAACCGACGACTTGGACGTAGTATTTGTGATTGTAAGTTTTAGAGATTAATTGTATATTGTGTAAGTACGACGTATTAGCTTTCGCCTACGACTTCGTCTGCGTGGCGTGTAGGCAAATGGTTAATCCGATTTCTGGATCGGCCGGATCGACCAGTGTCGATAGAAACTGAGTTTTACCATTGTTGAATCATATTAAATTAATTTTAGCTCAGTTTATATTAATTTTATTGTCTTTTAAGTAGATAAAATACATTAAATAGGTATACTAGACTTATCTCCATTTACGAAAGCGAGCTTCATAAAAATAAGCTTCAAGTCGGTTAGTTATATTTATTTATATGTCATTTACCATACCAACTTCAATTCATAACATACCAACAGCCTGGAAGAAAGAAAGAAACAAACAAAATTTGTAAAGGACACCAATACCAATTTGTATGGGGAAGGGTTAGGCAGAGGTTTAGGTACACCCACAGTTCGCCGGAATGTTTAGATCCTATTTAATAAGGGGCGACTCTACAGCAATTAACCGGGCACAAAAATAAAACTTCGAGCTGTTACTGAGAATTTCATAGAAAGACCCTGTAACGCTTTCCTCGACCTGGAAATTAAACCCAGGACCTCTCATGTAGCAGTCAAATCTACTGAGTCCAATTGACTAATGAGACAGTCAGTTATATGAAATTAAGGTCATAATTTAAAAAAACTGACAAGTCTTGGTGTACACACCCCTACTCCACGGTAAAGGATCAACGGCTTCCCGTTATCCTGTTTTAGATCTAATTCCATACAAGCAGTCGACTCTTGCGCATCTATTCACTCGTATAAGGCTAGCTACTCAGGTGATAAATCACGGCCAATAGAGGTTACCTCGAGTCCGGGTTTCTAATTGAATTATTTCCAAGGCATTGTGGGACTTAAATGATTTAGGTGTGCGGTTAAAAGCTTAAAGCACATTTGAATATCTATAAATAAACCGACTAGAATAAGTGTTATTTAGTCCAAAATACTTGTGGCTAAATAATGACTGCATAGATTGATCGATTTGTGACGATGCGCTAGCCACGGTCTCTATGCGTATAAATAAACACAATTACCCACCGAGTCTCGAAGAACTTAATCTACTGTTACTCCCTTAAATAGCTACTTAACATCATCATCATCATCATCAGCCTATAGCAGTCCACTGCTGGACGTAGGCCTCCCGCAATGTGCGCCATTTCACCCTGTCCTTGGCTTGTCACATCCAGCTTCAACAGCGACCTTTCGCGAATCATCACTCCATCTTGCCGGAGGGCGTCATACACGACGTTTGCCGAGTCGCAGTCTCCACTCAAGAAAACGTCTACCCCAGTCGGTTCTTCTACAGAAATGGCCTACCTACTCTACACTCCTACTTCACAGATTACTGCTAATTAGCACATAGGGATTTAGTATACGTTAAGAACATAGGCCAGTTGGTATTCGCAATATCCTCGACATCCACGGGACTGAAGACGCAGATAAATTATTTTGCAACCAAATTTATTATGTCATCGGTTAATTAAAGCAATTTATGTCTAGATATACATTATCTGTATATACTTCATTTTTTTCAAACAGTGATAGATTAAGTTAAGATGTTAAATGATTTCTCCTTAAACCAAAGTCTTAGGACGAAAAGGAGCCAGCATTTGAGTCACCTTATTATAGGATAAACAATAAAATGGTGAATCACCGCACATAATTGGCATCGAACATGTTTAGCGAGGGTTCGTCGCAGGCGCAGGCCAACGGTGCGAATATAAGACTATAGATGTTCGATGGAGCGCAGCAAATTACGTATCTTAGGGCGGAGGCTCACTCGCAATTTTATTGTAGATATTATAACTTAAAAAATGTTTGCCTCTCTTTTTAAAGTAATTGTAAATTGCTGCTCAATGCTAGTTTCCGTTGTGAACCTCGCAAAATATGACGGATGTTAAGGCAAGGACATGATCAGTATCTAAAACTTAGGGTGAATTAACCACTGGAAGTGCATTGAGCAGGTTGACGTCATAAAAATAGTTACACAGGAAAATATGCATATTTAGAAATCACATTTTATTCAGCAATAGAGGTCTTTTTAACCCGGCAAACGGCCCTCATACGGCCGCATATCGGAGATGTGATAGCGTCGGCGAGTGAACTAACAAAAAAGCATACCAAAATTTTCCTTTCACGCACATAATAAATAACAACATGCAGAATAGCTCGCCTTTTCAAGCGCCCGCTTTCAATGTGGACCTAGCCTTACCTGCGCGTACGCATACTGCGCCGCGGGCGCCGGCGCCGGCGGCATCCACTGACAAGGGTGAAATTGAACAAAGGGATGGTACTATTAGTGTATGTTATGTATGATTGCTTTTTTTCTTTTGACATAAGTTGCTTGAAAACCAGTTTACCTAGTTTTCTTTAGTAGACAGACATTTAATATATTTATACTGTCCCACTGCTGGGCACGGGTCTCCTCTCAGAATGAGAGGGATTAGGCTATAGTCCACCACGCTAGGCTAGTGCGGGTTGGCAGACTTCACACGCCATCACGAAAATCTCTCAGGCATGCAGGTTTCCTCAGGATGTTTTCCTTCGCCGTTTAAGCGCGTGATAATTAACTATTGAATGCGCACATGAGTTCGAAAAGTCAGAGGTGCGTGCCTTGGGTTCGAACTCAAGACCTTTGACTTGGCAGTCCAACGGTCATACCACTAAGCTATCATGACATTTACGTAGCATATAATTAGGTGTTTTTACGGACCATACCACTTTAACTCCGGCCTCGTGAGCGCAGGTTATCCTTGCAGATTGAACTAACTAACACTGCTGTTTCGCCAAACCTCTCCCAGTGGACTTAACATAAAATTGTGTTTTTAGTTGTACAAACTAATCGATACTTATAAATATTTTTTTAAATAAATCTGTGGTTACATACGCGAGCTTATACTAACGGATTTACTTTAGTTGCAAACACGGGGTTATGTCGACTCTTGCGCGACATTACCTAGATCTCATTACTGCCAATTTTATCATCGACATAACGTGCAGACAAGATGCTATCTATCGTTTAAATTTAAATGTAGACAAAGGGTTTGACTAGCTTTGAACAAATCGGGCGTTCAAAAAAATAATATTATTTTAATTTAAACGTTGATACGAACATTTGAATGGGCCTTTTTTTGCAATTTGCAATTGTTGCAGGAAGTACGACCTACCCTACACTTTATATTCGTTCTTAGATTTTCCTGTAGAATATCTCGTGGGAGTGCCATTCCTGATTCGGATAGTGATGTCGCCCACAAATTGTTATTTCATATACGTGTTATACGTCAGGTTTACATCCGAGCATCATTCACCAGACTTCGCCTGTGGTGGCTGGGCAATCACCCGCTGTGCCCGGCAATAAACCGCGCCTTTAACCGGCACTTCATTAAAATTATACGACTGCTCTTTTGTTATGGGGTGACAAATGCAGTCCTTAAATTATTTCTGATTTCTATGGGCCCTTGGAACAAAATTTAAAAGGTCTTTACGGTTTTTAAAACCAAATTTCTTTGTCGGTGATATTTTATGCTCCGATTAACGAAATTCCGAAAGCCACCTATTGGTAACAGACACGGTAAGAGTTCAACAAAATGTCATACCTTCGCCAGATTTAAAAGGTTTACTAAAATTGTGACTATGTCTTCGCTATGCTCCAGTCCATTCGCACATAGTTTGGCCATGAAAAAAAAAAGTTTCCATTAACTCTACCCAAGGCTCAGTGAGTTTAAGAAAGCCTATAAGAAGCCTATTGACGAAATCAAAAGCCCCCTTGCTACAACTAAAATTCTGACACTGCCTGACCTTGGGACTCAACCTCAACCTGGAACAACTTCCCCAATGAAGCCATAAAATACCTTTCACAAGTTTTTCCCCCTTTTTTATGGATTAAGTCGGCAAAAGAGTTAACGACCCACCTGGTGGTAAGCAGTCATCGCCGCTCATGGACACCTGCGACACCAAAGGAGTTGCTGATTGCCGAGCCCCTACGAAATGCATACTGCTAGAGCCGCAGCAACCGAGGGGGAACTGGCTCTTACGCGCAAAAGTCGAAACACAAACCAAGGTACATTCCGGCAGACTCCAACGTAAGGGTGGTCGCCAGCCAGTCAAACCCCAGGTCCTACCACCGAGCAAGTCAGATATTTTCACGGCTCTTACGGGATGCCTATCTGAACGGCAGTGAGGAACTGTATTCTAACCCGTCCACATACGGAGGAAGGTCCTCTCTCAACTTATAAAACATCGGCTACATATGAAGCCATACATTTTCTATATACGTTGACCTCTCATTTAACGGAAAGCTTATACAATGTGAGATCAGGTTATACTGGAAATGTGTACAATTCTATTTTAAGAGACCGCCATCGAAACCAGTTAGTTTGAATAGAAGTGCAATTAACACTTCTTAATTATGACAGTACTAGTAAATAAAAAACACAACTTCCCTTTAATATTTTTTCCCACACTAACGTAATGGCTTCATAAACTTGATTCACGACTTTCTGAGACATTTTAATTATAACTGCCCTATGCGGGTTCGATTCCTGCAGTAGGTACAGAAAAGTTTGTGTGACTTACGGATACTAATTATTTAGTTGTTGGTTGGTTCACATGTGTGACTGTACATATTTTATCTTTAAAGAACGTAAAAAATATGTACAATGTAGGTAATATAAATATTATACACGGAGAGTTCAGAGAAAGATGGTATTATTCATACCATCACGCCTGTATACGAAGGGTTCAGCAGTACCTACCTACTTACTAATGAAATAAAAATTATCTTAATTAATAACATAGAATAAGTTTTTTACTAACAAATAGACTAGTTACTTGAAATATAAATTGAAATGTACATACGCCACCCACACTAATATGTATAATAGGTTAATGTAGAGTACCTAATATTTTTTTGTATTAGTAGGTCATAGGGATGTTCTTTTTTATAATGACAACAAAAATCAATTCGAGAAAAACATCTCTGTTCGAGGAAACTATAAAAAATAGGAACGTAATAAAATATACATAAGTACCTACGAGTAAGTATATTATTTTTATGACTTGTATAAAAGAGGTGCAGTGTTACACCCTTCAACTGTAACATGCGCACACGCATCTCGGCGGTCTTGTAATCAGTGGTGCGACCACTTAGCGGTCGTAAAAAGGTTCCTAGTGTTGTACAACGGACCATTTTATTGATATCTATGACATATGACATAACAACCAGCTGTCACTTAAGCAGACAACGTGTTGGCGATAGCGGTGTGTATCGTGAGAACAAACACTCCACTAACATAACTTTGGACCCACTAGACTATGTTTTTAAACTAGGGTTAACTGTGAGTGTCATCCTTTAAATTAAGACCTTAATTTAACTTTGACTGCCTCATTAGTCTAGTGGTCCCAAGCGTGACTGAAGCGCTAGAGATTCTGTGTTCGAGTCCCAAGTCGTAGTGTTCATGGAGTTTTCTATTATATTCTCAGTAGCAGCTCAGAGCTTGGATTTGTGTCCGGTTAATGGCAATTGGCTCACCCCCTATTACTTGAGATGTAAACATACCGGCGAACTGTGGGTGTACATTAGTACACCACCGCTTAACCTTTAATCTTAATCTTGAGAGAGCGTGAAGTTATGTATGTTATCTTAAAAAGAAACTAAAATCTAATTTACAGATACAAATATTTTATAATGTCTATCCAAAACATACACAACCAACAAGTTTATATTAACAAAAAACTTTAATACCCTATATTCACACACTCGTAAAAGGGTCGATTTCAAACAGAGTATAAAAATTGGTTCCTTCAAATAAATTCTATTGTATTGCTGACATCGGCGGACTCGTCATTTAATCTTATTCTAATGAAACTTTTTCGTATGGAACAGTAGGAAATATTCAAATACTATATCAAATTTTTAAGAAAAAAATAAAAAACCTATTTATTTTTCATTCGTGTCTCGGGTTCTTTTCCCGATTTTTAAACAAACTGTTAAGTAAAAAAATAAGTGACTGAAGATACGTGATTAATAGTTTATTTCCTTACACATTAATAACCGTTACAATGAACGAGACATTTATTTATTATCAATCACAAAGAAATATATGATTTCACTGCGTAGTGTAGGGTAAAATAAATATTCCATCAAAAAAGCATCGTGTAAATTATCGCAACCCCACTTTCCTCGATACACAAAGAGGCTTCAGTACCACGTGAACGCTTAGTGGCAGCAGTCGTGTGCGGCTTTATTCCGGTAAGAAATGTATATTTTCTAAAATTTCAGCCCTGTGAACCAAAATGCAATCATTCGTGTTAAAATAAGTGTTCATAATACGAATCGTACAATCAATTTAATGTAACATACGTAGGGTAGCAAGAAGGAACGCGGTTTTGCAGTTACCTTCCGTCAGCATCTAGAATGTTCTATGACGTAATAAATTTGAGATTTCGTTTAGAATTTCATTAGTGTTACTTCATTCGTGTCAATTTATAGGTTGACACTAATGAACTTTAATTTGACACGAATGATATGGTTTAGTCTTGAGTATTTAATTGTAATTTCGGCGTTAACAAACAACTCTACCAGACTTTTAAAGTCATAATATTTTTTTATTTGTTGTACTACTTAATACGGCACAAACATATTTTTTAAGGTGAAATGGTGAAAAGAAAGTTAAGCGAAGATCAATTAGAAAAAAGAAGAATAGCCCGTAGAGAAAGATATAAGAAGATAAAAAATGATCCAGAAAAATATGCTATAGAAAAAGCGAGAAAAAAGGAGGCTTACTTAAAACGCAAGAGCGAACGTAAAGTAAAAAGCGTTAAAGAATTGTCTCCAAGAGAACAAAGGGCACAAAGGAAGCGTTGGAGAGAAAATTCTAAAAGATATCTGGAAAAGAAAACACAAGAACAGAAGTTACATGAAATAAATCTTACAAATCAAGATATGGCAGAAAAGGACCTACAAACTGATAATATAGATCCTTTGAGTATGACAAGAGAAGAAATAAATCATGTTGGTAGAAAGACCGCTCAAAGTAATATTAATATTAGAGCGTTAAGGTTGAAACATGCGAGTGAAAAAAGAGAAATGACAGTATTAATCATGAAATATCAACATAAGTGCCGAATTTTGTCTAAGAGAAATAGAATATTAAATCAGAAACTACAAAATCTGCAACAAAATAAAACTGCAACTAAGCATGTTAATTTGAATTCAGATGTCAATGTAAAACACAGAACTAGTATGGACCTTCGTAAAAAAATCCTACGTAAGAGCTTTCTACAAAAAATAAAACAAGGCAATGAGAATATTCAAGAAATAGTTAAACAGTTTTATGAAGATGATATTAATAGCCGTATTGGTGCAGGAAAAAAACAATGTGTTAAGAATAAGAAATATGGAATACAGAAACAAAAACGTTATCTGCTGAACTCTGTTAAAAACTTGCATAAAAAGTTTCTCGATGAAAATCCTAACCTAAAAATAAGTTACGTTACTTTTTCAAGGCTACGCCCATTTTGGGTATATCTACCTCGAGATGATAGAGACACTTGTGCATGTACGGCACATACAAACATTGACCTTATTATATTAACATTAAGAAAAAATAAAATATTAGAATTTAAAAACTGCCACGAAATGATGGATGTGCTGTGTTGTAATAAATATAATACTAGGTGTGTTGCACGTGAATGCGAGGTGTGTAAAAATAGAGTTATTACTTATAAATAATTTAATAATAATGAAGAAATAGAGTATAATGAATGGTGCAGAGATAAGAAAAAAGTGGGCTCCAGAGAAATCAATATAGTGAAGAAATTCACAAGGAAAATATACCCTAGAAACCTAATTCTAAAACTTGAGCATTTACTGCCGAAGTTTTTCGCTCATTCTGTGAACATTCTCAATCAATACCAAACCATTGCTCGATTGAAAGAATCGCTGAATAATAACGAAACATTACTTCACATGGACTTTTCCGAGAATTACAGTTATAAATTTGCTGAAGAGGTGCAAAGCTTACACTTTGGAGGTAGCCGCGGACAGGTTTCTCTTCACACCGTGGTAGTTTATCTAAAGATAGGAAGAGAAAACGTTCACTATTCTCTGTGTACGGTCAGCGAATGTACACGGCACGATTCACCAGCAGTCTGGGCGCACTTGCAGAAAGCATTAGAATTTGTGTTTGAGAAATCCCCGTATATATCTACTATTCATATTTTAACAGATGGTCCATCAAGTCAATATAGGAATAAATATATATTTTACATAATCACACAACTACGAGAAAACTTTCCATCTTTAATATCTGTCACGTGGAACTACCAAGAGAGTGGCCATGGAAAAGGTGCTCCAGATGGTATTGGAGCAGTGGTAAAGCGGACTGCTGATTATCAGGTTAAATGTGGACGAGATGTCGGAAATTTTACACAATTTATTGAAGTTGTTAAGGAAAATATAAAAAATGTCGAAATAAGAATAGTAGATGAACACGAAATTATAGAAAAGCAAATTCTTCTTCCTAATGATATATCACCTTTCAAGGGCACTATGTTAGTACATCAAGTCATATGGAATTCCAATTCAGAATTTCTTGAGTTTAGAAAATTAAGCTGTTTCCTATGTATTGATAACGTCTGTGTACACGAAAAAAGACACATGCAGTTGCATAAAATCTATAAAAGTGTAATTTCATCGACCGTTCAAAATGTTAAAATTATTTCACCAAGTAAACGCATTCAGGTTTTAAGCGATATCTCTGTTCAGTTTTTTAACCAGCCCAATAAACCATCAACTTCTGGAAAACGTAAAACTCCCAACAATTGTGAATTTGTTGTAAAACTTGCAGATGTGAAAGGTAACTGGACGAATCAAACATTTGTTAATGATCATAAGAAAGTAATCGGACATGAAGAAGAATTTTTTAGATTTATTCAAAAGAAGCAAAAAGATTAAGAAAATTTAAAGATAGATAATGTCTCAGTAAATGATAAGAAGTTATGAAAAGATTATAAGAAGTTATGATAAGAAATTATGAATAAGAAGAAGATTGAAGAGAGGAGGTAGAAATTATGAGAAGTTAAGATGAAAGAAAATATATTAAGAATAAGAAAGAAAAACGACTGATTAGATATAATAGAAGAATTGATCAATAGAAGATATAAAAGTCCTATATGATAAATAATTTCATATGGTAACTGTGAAACCAATGACACAGTATCTTTAATAATGTATCTCAATATGACTGATTAAGTATAACTACACGTATTACAAGATATTATTAATAATAATTTTCCTATTATGTTCCTCTATAAAAAATTGTTTTGTTTCAAGTAAATTTTATTTCAGGATTTCAATTAAGTATATATATAAAAAAAAACTATATAAAAATAAAATAAGTAATAATTTTTCCTTGTTTTTATTCGATTGAAACATCGCAAACTTTGTCATCATCACTTAGCAGCTGCAAAAAAGTACCAATTTCATTAGTGTGTCATATATCTCATTAGTGAATATGAGAATTTCATTCGTGTAACCTCTTAACTCATTCATGTTACCATATTTTTAATTTTCTTCCATTTTTAATAAGATGCGCCCTTTGTTTTCCCGTGGTACGCGTATAATTTTATTACAGTAAACGTTATTAGCCGTCAGATAACAAAAAAAAGCAAGTTTTCAAAAATCATGAAAAAATATACAAATTAATTCGAATCGTGAAATCGACCCAAAATGTCAAATGTGTCACTTATCAAATGTGAGGACCTATATACATAACTATTAGTATTCTTGTTAACCCCTCGTGCTAAGCTAAATGGGTGGCCGAGTGGGTTCACTTCGGTAGTGCAATGGGTGGGTTTTGAACCGGCAACCACATGAACGCAAGTCCGACGCTCTATCCATTAGGCTACCGCCGCTTTATAAAATATTTTAAACAATCTCAATCATTATAGATAATTCTTGATTCTAATGTTTGATGAAATACTACATCTATACTCGGGATCTTGAACGTAAAAATTTTGAATTTAGTTTAATATAAATCACACACGGACCTTGTAGAGTCAGCAGCAAAAACTGCAAGAGCTTTTCTTTTGGGAGTTTAAAAAATCTATTTTTTTTATGGGATAGGAGAGCAAACGAGCAGACGGATCGCCTGATGGTAAGCGATTACCGCCGCCCATGGACACCCGCAACACCAGAGGAGTCACGAGTGCGTTGCCGACCTTTTAAAAGGGGATTGGGCCTCCGGTAACCTCACTCACTCGGCGAAACACAACGTAAGCGTTGTTTAACGCCGGTTTTCTGTGAGGCCGTGGTATCACTCCGGTCGAGCCGGCCCATTCGTGCCGAAGCATGACTCTCCCGCGTAAAATAGTAATATAATAGTGTAGTAGAAAATCATAATTATAATAATGTAGTATCGCCGGTATGCTTTTAGTCTCATGTAATAAAGCCTATTGCCATAACCGAGCACTCAAAACTAAGAGAAATTCGGTCCGCCGGACTCTTAACAGCTCGGAGTTAAGAGTCCGGCGGACCGAATTTCTCTTACAAACGTAATACCCAAATAAATCGTAATACAAACAAATTTAATACAATTCTGATATTATTCGGATTCCGATACCGTTAATCTAGGTTTCTATTCGGTTCGCTGGACTCTTAATTTCCAATTGAATGCTCAAACAAACAAATGGAAACTCGTTTATCAAAATTTTGTTTCCTTTGCGAGGTATGTAGTTTGCGTTACTATACAATTGTAATTGTAGAGTTGAAATTTGAATAGGCAATTATTAAGTATAATATATTAAAAACCAATTGGAAACCTCCCTTATTTGAAGACAGTTTAAAAAGTTATTTATTGAAATAAAACTACTTTTTACGGATTTTATCGCGTTGTATTGATATTATTTGATAATTTATTATTTGATTTTGATTTGAGTGTCAGAAACCAGTAAGTTATTTATTATAAAATACCATAGGTTTTTCAAAGTTTTTTTTGTAATATTTAACTCTATTATAAATAGGTACCTAGCTATTTTTTTTGTACCACTAAGGTGGCAAACCAGCATACGGCCCGCCTGATGTTAAGTGGTTACCATAGCCTATAGACGCTTGCAACACCACGGGTATATCACTCGCGCGTTGCCGACCCTGTAAATTAAGCAGGAATAGTTGCGCTGGCAGCATAGGAGACATGCTGCCATGCATGACGGCGGTAATAATACGCCACCGGTCCCCCACACTGCCAACACAACGCTTCCTCGCGGAGCTCTGGCTACCTTGCTCAAATATTATCTAATCGCTTGCTATTTGGTTGCACACACGTCACTGCTAATACAAGAAAATACTTCCTAGGTACTTTATGAGCATTAAAATTAAAATTTATTTATTTTGTAAACATCGGGTTATAAGGATGTTACACGAAATTTTATTCCCATACCATATTCTGCCAGGTGGCATACAAAATTAATTAGTAAAATAAGTACAATAAAATTATATCATAATAAAAGAATAATATAATAATTAAATGATACATAAAATCAATAAAATTAGGTCATACAATTAATTACCCCCTCAACTAATTATCTATAGATGAGTCATTCAAGGATTCATAAACAGAATAATAGCATTTTTCATACAAAAGAGCCTTTAATTTCCTTCTAAATATAAGTATATTGAGACTATTAAATGACTTTGGAAGCTTATTATATATCTTGGGTGCTAAACAAAATATGCATGTGCATACTATGAGCCTTTAATTCTGAATTTGTCTTCACTGGCTACTAAGGTTGCCAAATCCTTTTCTATCGCTACCGGGGTGCAGTAACAATAACTTTATTCTTAACATCTGTATATGGGGTTACACGTAAGGGTTTCCTTTTGTGAATTCCTCTCATTATAAGTTCCAAACAAGTGCTGATCAATGCACAGTAATGCGCAGCCCTTACATGTGCGGTGACCCTTAAAAGCCGCTTTACACTACACGATACAAACTGTGCTTTACGACAGCGTGGAACAAAGATTGTTTAGTTGACCTATTTACAATTTTGTATTTTTTTGATGACCATATTTTATTGAGTATCCATGACACATTATGTACGTACCTACCCTACCCAGAATATACCTACTTACAGTTTCATCAAGTTAAACTTTACAATAAATTCTATTAAGCCTTTTAACTATAAGACGTTTTCTGACAACAGTATGGTCTTATTGTATTGTAAGCAACTTCTAAGCACCTTGAATATTAAGAAAAACAATAACCCCGAAGTAGTTACACGTCCACCATAATTATTGTATATTTCACTTCACACTTGACTACAAAAAACTATCTACTTCTCCCAACATTTTGAACAAAAACATCGTGCTGTGTAAATAGCGCTCTGCGCTTGCGCCGGCTCCTAATATGGCGGCGGTAACGAGCGCCCCATACACGGCGTCAACCTGCCGTCTCACTTATACACTCACCGTTGAATCACTCTAGTTAAAATAGAATTTTCGTAACGATTTGGAAAAAAAAACTACGACACACACACACCGACTTATTGTTCCTTGGCAAATTGCAGGTTGTGATTTGAGATCATTTTCGCTTACTCGCTTAATTCATCGCTACTCAACGAGGAATAAACCACTTCATGCCTTGCCAAGGTAAGTTGAGTCATCGTGCACCGAGGGGCATGGACGTCTTCAGTAGTGGCTCGAGAAGTCCATTTAGCAACCAGGACTGTATCACGGTTATGTCATCAATGTCATCATAAAAGCTATGCGAGGTTGACCAAACAATGCCAGGACACGCCATACAGATTTAAAATGAGTACGTTCCACAGTTCTCGGATATTCCGGAGCCAAAAACAGCTGCCGAGGATTTGTAATGAGAAACTTAGAGATCACTTAAATATAGACATCACACCTCTGTTTCATGTAATTGAGTAGTTTTATTTTCCTTTCAAAATTTAGTCTTTTTTTTGTAGAAATATTTAGATTAACATTTGTCTGTTCCCAGAATCAGACACTAAACCTTGTGCATGGCAGGATTTATGATCAGCCATGACGCAATTAAAAATATTTCCTCTCAATACCATTCAAGAACCAAAGGTCATTAACCAAGCAGTCTTTTATCCCACGGGACGAAAAAAAATATAGAAGCATGAAATAGGATTTTATAAAGGATTGCGTTGACGGACGGCCCCCTTAATGGATGCCGGGCTCCTGCAGCCCCATTCATTTCCCATTCAATCATTATAAAACATATTAATAAGAACAAGAACGCCCTTTTCTCATTGAAGGACGTGCTCCTGCAGTACAGCGTTTACATGTAACGATACGCATACGACACGATTAATTTCCTCTCAGTTTTCATTTGATGAAGTTATTCAGGCCATTCTGTTAATGAAAAAACTATTCGGATTCTACTACAGTGTTTTATCAACCTATTTCGAGTCGGTTGAGAGTGCGTATTATATTACCACAATATTCATGGTGAATATAAGACTAAGAATATTGCTTATCGGCCATTCAAGTTTGTTGAATTTAGGTTCAGTTCACACCACCACCGCAAACAAGGCCATTGCAAACTCTGCAAGTCGTGATGATGTATTGTAGCTTCGGTGTGAACAAAAAAAAACTAAACTTAGGGGCCTCATTAATTCAGTGGTTCTCAGCGCGTTCACTTATGCATGGGAAAATAGAAAATTGCGCACGAATTGCTCTCCTAAATTCAACTTTTGAGAATACTTCGGTGTGAACCAACCCTCGAATACAATAAATAAGTATCAACCCACAATATATATTTTACTACTCAAAAGTCCAAAGCTTTTATTTCTTAAACGCCAAAGTCGTAGCCGTGTCGTCGCATCTAAAACTCGTACTTAAACGTTCTCACTAAAAAGGGGAGTATTTTATATCTTCATAGCGTCAAAAAAAGCTATCAAACCTAGTGGCAAGTGGTAAGCAATGCAGTTGTTAACTGCCTTGCTTACTGCTTACATAATTATCTTGCCCCCTAGCACTGGTATAATTATAACATAATTTCATGTAAAGCACATAAATGGTCGTTTTATGTTTCACCGAGTGAGTGAGGTTTTGTGTTTCGCCGAGTGAGTGAGGTTACCGGACGCCCAATCCCCTTTTAAAAGGCAGTCAACGCAATTGTGACTCCTCTGGTGTTGCGGGTGTCCATGAGCGGCGGTAATCACTTACCATCAGGCGATCCGTCAGCTAATTTTTCCCCCTATCCCATAAAAAAATTACCGTACTTACATTAAAAATGTACCTTTTTCAGCATCTTAGAGAGAAAATAGAATAGATCTCAAGTGGTTGTAATTCGTTCTTCTATTTATATAAAGGGCTAGTGACTCAGAGAGCTTTTCAAGACAAAATAGGAAGAATAGAAGGCCTTGAAAAAAGCAACCGCGCTAGGGACAGCTACGTTAGGAGTTTAATGATTTAGGAATGAACTTTAAATCGTTTAATAACAAAAACATATAATTTTCCTAAGTAGACGATAGACTGACTGTACATTATTGAATCATGGGTTGTTGACATCGATTCCTAATTCGGACTTTTCTATGATATTCCTATGTAGCAGTTTCATATTTGATGGCGTAAGTAGCGTAAATTACGGGATGCCCCCTATTTATTATACATGATACATAAAAACAAACCAGTGATAGAGAGTCGTGTCCCATTCCATGGGAACTTGAAAAATACCGAAAAATGGGGTATAGATCAGTACACCTCTACACAGCCCTTCAGGGATAATAGTATGTTATGTTTTGGGCGACAATAAAGCTATACACTCGATGGTAAACACATAGGTTGTTCTTTGTCCGACTTTAACGATATTTTTACGATCGTCGTGTATTTGAAAGTACCGGCTGAGTAAGACTGTGTGAGGTCACAGAGTACAATAAATCAATGTGTTTGAGGGTCGTAAATAAAATTTTTAAGATGTTGAAAGCCTCTTTAGGCACTTGAGCGGTTAACTATTGATAAAGTGATTTAGAAGGCGCTTGTGACTACTACGATTCTTTTTTTTTATAACAATAATTCACAAAAATCTCTCATGAAGAAATTCCTGGGCCCGAAACGATGGAGTAATCTAATCTACCTAATCGATTAAGTGGCACTTTTTTAATATTCTTCTAACATCTTGACTAACTTTTTGATGAGATGGTCGGATCTTGTAGGACAATTAATTAAAACTTTAGTGTGAGTGTCCCCCACGGTCTTTTGTAAACTGTAAAGATGTTGCCCTCTCAGACGCTTTGCCCCAACATCTGGGTTTGAAGTTCCCGAATTTTTCCTAGAAGGTTTAAAAGCACCTTAGGAAGAACGGAAGGGTTTTATTATTATTATTTCATTTAGTTTCAGCCGTAATAGTCCTACTGCAGGCCTTTCCTTCTTCCATTTCCATTCTTTCTGGGTTTTAAGAGTCCGGCGGATCGAATTTCTCTTACAAATGTAATACCGAAATAAATCGTAATTCAAACACATTTTAATCAAATTCTGTTATTATTCGGATTCGGTTCCCACGTCACAATTTCATCCAAAACACTTCACTCAAGTTTGGAACGATTTTTCGGTCTTTTATTTCCAGTGAAGTAGGTACTTAGTAGGAGACGAAATAGTACCGTAGAAACCTAGATTAACGGTATCCAAATCCGAATAATAACATAATTTGATAGAATATTGTCTGGATTACGATTTATTTCGGTATTACGTTTTTGTGAACAATTCAAGCTCCGGAGGACCCTTAAGTAAAAACCTCACAATTTAGGATACTGTTCTCTCATCGTCTAAAGTCTAGTTTCCGAGAATGCCCTCATCCAAGGATTGAAAAAAAGACACAGGCAGCTCTGTTTTCTCATTAAGAAAATATTTCTGAAGACATCATTGTCAGACCTCATTCCAATCCTTGTCTCAACTCTCATTTCATAACAACAATTATTATATGAGAGAGTTTAATGAATTTCAACCTTATTATCAAGCTAATAGCGTTGAATAGATTGACGGTCAGCGTGCTTTTCATGTATAATCTAATAGGAGAAATTTATGACATAGCTTTGTGGTAACTGTTGTAAAATAAGAATTGGTTAAGGTGTGGTCTTCCTGTATGCGGCTACTTATAAAATTATGCTTCTGGTAGTAAATAAAAAAATATTAATAAGGTCAAATCTGAATTAGACGAAACACGAATGCACATCAATACAATACTTAGTGTAAAATTTGGTATTCATGAAAAACATGGAAAAAATTACTGATCGTAATTGGATTGGATGTCGACGTCAACCATTGTTTTTACTCGTGCGTAAACAATACACCTTTAAGTGAAATAGGACGGCTTGTGAAATTATTTATATCGTAAGAGACTGCAACTTTTTTTTGTATTTAATTGGACGATAAATAATACATGAGACACGGAATATTGAACACAATCTCTATCGGCTCAGTGACCACATATCATAGCGAATTTGAATAAACTTTCAAATTTGATACTTATCTAAATTATAATAAAAATAATTAATAGAAATAATTATGATAAATTAAAATCGAAGTTATAAATTAATTGAATTATAATGAATCTCTGCTTCGGGGTTCCAGAACGCCTTGAATATATAATATTTTCATTATTTATTATTATTTATATTATATATTATTTTAGTTATTCTTATGTTGTACTTGTACTAATAAAAAATATTATTCCGCATTAATTTATTCACATTTATGTTTTATTTTACAGAAATATTGTACATCGTAATAAAACTGCTTCGTACGGATTTATATCGCTATAAGTATATTGGTATTATTATATCTAAGTAGGTATATACCCTTTACAACGTCCATGGTTACGGGCAAAATATTTTTTTTATATAGAAATCAGTAAGTTGTTATTGTGATAATTAATATTTCAGTTATAGTAAATTATTATTATTAAATCCATCCAGATTTATATCTAACTAACATATTTTTCGAATATTCCTGTTAGTCGCAACTTCGCAAGTCGCATACGTGGAGACCAAACCTATAATGCGGTGTCCCTTTATCAAAAGACGTACGGTATTCCTCTTGAGGCGGCGCTTTTAATGTCCTAACGATATGTCACTAATTGTGGACAAGCTATTGGGAATACAAAAAATATAAATATTTTTAACGAGAAAGTTATTTATCCGGCTTCTAATGGCCTACGTTTTATATAAATACATAGTTATAGATAAGATAAAACGTAAAAAATAGAGGTAAATTATACGTTAATTGTCACCTAAAATGGTATTTTATTTTAAGTGGTTTGTAAGTATTATGAATATGGTCCACGATTTGCATACCTCCAAGCTACTTCAGGGTGGTCCCGCATAAATTTTGATTGAGTAAAATTGATTTTATTAGGGAATTTTGTACCGCTAATTTTAAGAACAGATTTAAAATCCGTACCGTAACATATTACATATTATTAAAAGTGAGTCTGTTTTTTGGCCACTTAGTATCGCCTCGCTTTGATCACCTCAAAAAAGGCGAAGGGATAAAACTCAGAAGGACCTTAAAATAACTAAGCTTTTCAAAAGACAAGTTCTAAACGACTTACACCTCAGGCGCATTAAGATCTGCATAAACAGAAATTATCTGGGTATTCAAAATAAATAAACTTGTGAATGTACCTAATTAATTATATTTGAGTAAGTACCTTTTTATTAAGTATGTACCTACTACATCGAGTATGCATCTCTTGGAACTCAATACTCATACCAATAATCAACACAAATGATAACGAAGAGCTTGTTTGCAAACTTTGAGAGCCATTATTTGCCTTTTTGTACGGAATTGTAAGGTATCCCAGAATACCGCAGACAGCGTAATACTAAGCCTCTTTAAGTTGTACCTATAGAGTTCTTAAGGGTCTCCCTACACTCATCGACGTAGAATCGACTCAGAAAAAGCTTTATCTCGACGGCATAACATCGTAAACGACGTCTATCGGCTCGGCTACGACGACGCCGGCCGACGGCGAATTAACTTTTCCGAATTATATTCTCAAGCCGATTCCGCGTCGATAGATGTGGGGAGACCGTAAGTCGTCGGTCCCAGTTGTCATAGTAATGAGTATGAAGATCTACCTTCCAATCGTAACGCAACTGAGGATCGAACGTCATAAGTATTACCGGAGTAGAGATCCCAATTGATACAAATATGATAAACCTGCGTAACTCGCCACGCAAAAAATTCATCACGAAGTTACCTGTTACTTTTTTAAATTTTTATTCGTGATAGGATTACGTTTGACCACCAATTCGCCCGATGCCAAGCGACACTACGATCCACGATGGAGCGCGCCTGCCTAGAAGAAGCCGATTCACTCTTGAGTTAAACATTTTTCTAAGTTTCTTGCACAGCAATAAATAATTACACGAGAACAGTTCTCACGGCGATTACCATATTGGGCAATTTCTGAGGAAACGCATAATTTTCCTATTGTCGAACTCGGTCGGTTCGCTTCGCTCGCTGCATAGCAGTTGATAACTAACGTAAAGCATAACCGTAAGCGAGTTTTTACGAGGTGTAAGTATCAAAAAAAGTATTCTATCAAAAATTTGCTTTTAATCTACAAAAGTAGCAAAACATTACATGCCTAATTAATTACTTTACTAGAACTATTCAATAATCCTTATCACTAACTACGTCCACTATCAATAGTCTTTGAAGCAATTGGTGGAAGATTTGCTAGGTTTCAGTGTTTTCCGACTTCATTTCTACTCTCTCTTGCACTTGTTGCAAATATATTAAGGTTTCGTGATTAACAGCAAGGGTCGATGCAGTCAGGTACTAATAAATGACAAGTATTTTACGCAAATTGCGCATTAAACGCCATTTCTTATAACTTAGTCCACACGCCCTAAGGCCCGAACCGGCTAGTATTTGTTAAGTAAACACAGATCTGATGCCTTCGTGACTGCATCGACGCCTGCTCTTGACTAATTAACGACGCGTGTGGCCACATGGCCACAGACCCTGGCTGGCAAACATCATGATGTATTTATCACTGAATGGCGCAACGCTGAGGGTTGCAGACAAATGCCCCAGCGAGTTCACGGTACTTGGAGTTATAAAGGACACATTTAGGAATTCCTCTGGATAAAAATCATATTTAGCACTCATAGGTGCTCTTTAGTAGTTTTAGCAGCGCCTTCTAATAAATACGCTGATCATCAGACCTGCAAAGTTCAAGACTGCGCTTACAGCAGTCAATCTGTGGATGGTCGAGCCCCTCCACGCATCGGAGAACACGTAAAGCCGTCAATCCCGGTTCTCATACGAATATTAATGATTATCGTTAGTGGTAGTTGGAAGCCCAAACAGCCTAACAACTGGTATATCCCTTAGGATAGCAGCAAGAAATTGATATTTAGCAGCAGACAAATTCGCGAGCATAATTAACCTGGACGACAGTCCGCTGCTATTAGGCCTTTTCCTCAACTTCACTGGCTTCCAGCCGTCCTGTACAGTTATTGCTCCAAGCACCATCCATTAAGATCCCTATGGTTCGATTGGAAACCACCATCCTCCCATATAACTATTATTTCCAAGATTCATTCCGTGTGTGTGGTCATCTGTACACGCAGCGGTTCTGAATATTTAGAGTCAAACAAAAACCAGACAAACCAGGCTTTAAGAATCTTACGACTAGGCATTCAAGGAATTTCTTATGTCCTTAGAGCACACACGAAGTGAAACTCCCTCTTAAAAATGTCACACCGTGTCATATCATATCTCATAAACAACATTACTTACAAAACAGCACGGCAACTACTCTTGGAAAACGCTCACTCACGTATTATAAATCCAAGAGTACTCGGATCATAACACTGTGTCTAACTCCCAAACTAAAATCACACAATTACGTCCGCAGTGCTGTTATTGGAAAACCACAAGCTCACAGTAGCGGGACCAACATCCCTTCCCGATCGTGAACACAGTGTCCGCTCCCGAAGAAATTAAGTTCCAAGGAATTACACTGTGTTCGTAAATGGAATACGCCGAGTTCAACTTCAATCCAATTAGTATTGGGAGGGGTAATTGGGGTAAAACCGGTTCTAAAATCGTTTTTACTCGATGGCCCGGGTACACTTGGGCCCATACAAGTAAGTACTATTGAATGGAATTTGTATGTATAATTGAGTGTTAATAGGAAAGTTCTGTAATGTGAGATAGGCGTGTTGGGATACGTTCATATAAATGTTGGGACTTTCCTCTTGAGGGTTTCGAAGTTATCGTGTCTATTACAGTTTGTATGTTTGTTATCTTTTTCCACTGGGAAATAATTAAATTCAGATGTTCTGGAGGAACGAAACCCTATTATATTCGATGCTTTTCGCAAATGCTATATATGACAAAGCGCAAATTTTGAGTTGTTGCTTTATTTATTTTTCAAATTAATACGATGAAATATTATTTTTACACTAGCTGCATCTGCTGCTATACTGGGATAAAATGCATCATCATTATCATTGAGATTTATGTAGACATAGTTATTATTGAGAAGGAATTAATATAAGATGCAGTTAAAATAGCGCTCATGACAGAAAAGTTGTGTAGCAACCGACATGTAATGCGCAAAGAGGACGAATACGTTACCAGAAAGATTTTGACCATGAATGTGGATGGCTATAAGAAAAAGAGGAGACTAAAGAAAAGATGGATAAATTGTTAGTAAGATGACATGTTGCGGAAGGAACTTTTGGGGGTGGCCGTGTGCGGGGTGATAATTGAAACTCCGAAGGTCGTGTAATGATAAAATATTTAATGGACTCCAAATTACCTTTGGGAATGCCTAACCAATACAATTTCTTACAATGCGTGTCGTCAGTAGTGCGGGTCACGGAACAACTGAAGTTACAACGCAATACAAGTTCTCCAGCCTACAAGTATAATGATGATTATAATTGAGATTTATGTAACACTAGCTTTTTGCCTGCGACTTCGTCCGCATGGAATAGTTACTTTGTTCCATATGAATTTTCATCCCCTATTTCACACCTACATAGGTCGAAATTTATCAAAATCCTCCATCCTTAGGGGATGCCTACGTCATAGTAGCTATATGCATGCAGTCTCAGCCCGATCGGTTTAAAATTGACAAAAATGGGGATGAAAGTTTTCATACAAACTTTCATCTCCTACTTTATCCCCTTGGGGGTAGAATTTATTAAAATCCTTTCTTAGCGGATGCCTACGTCATAACATCTACCTGCATGCCAAATTTCAGCCCGATCCCTCCAGTGATTTGGGCTGTGCGTTGATAGATCACTATGTCAGTCAGTCAGTCAGTCACCTTTGAGTTTTATATATATTTAGAAGTACATACTTTATTTATTTACCTACGTGATAGTTTTAAAAGTATGTACTCCTAATATATCTGATGCCGACTGTACTTACAGAAAGACTTTTTTTAGGCCAGCTCACAATATCAGCTGTAAATAACAACAACAACTAGTTGAGTTACTCACATTCGCATGGTGACAGTGACTCATAATGCCCCGGTCCCGATATATATAGATTGGCATACGAGCGTCCCGCGAGACGGATTGTCGCGTACCGAAATATAATTTATGCTGGGTCATTTATCCACTAGTGGGAAGATAAGGTAAATTAATTAATCGTTACAGTAAGTACGCAGCTGAACTAGAGGTAATAATTCAACCGATCTCACTGCTCATCATGTTAAATTAGATTTATTTATCTTAAGTGGTGATGGGCGCGGAATTTATCTTTATTATTATTATAAACGCGAAAGTTTGTATGTATGGATTTAGGGATGTTTATTACTCTTTCACGCCAGAACGGCTGAACGGATCTGGATAAAATTTGGCACACGGATAGCCTATAACACATAGACTTTTTATCCAGGTCTGAGTCAATCCTGAAGTCCACGCAGACAAAGTCGCGGGCCGAAACTAGTAATAAATAAAGATAAAGTAAAGTAATCGATAGATTCCATGTTAATGGAACACCCAACGATTCAAGTATTAACTCCCGACAAGATTCCTAGATTGTTATTTCAGGAAGTAGGTAGTTGTGTGGAAACTGGAAAGCTGTATTGATTGATGTTATAATCTAAATGCAATTAACTGAACGCAAATCTATCAACAAGTTAGTTTCAAATCGGATGTTTCAGTTTGCTTTATTTCCTTCATAAAGCCAAATCATAAGAATAATAAATTACCTCCTATCAGCCCAAACATTTAGATTGAAAGCATTCTGCTTTTGCCACAACATCCGCTGGACCTTTCAAATATGGTATAAATAGGACGACGAATGACGTCCACAGATACACATAAACCTGCTTACCTAGGTAATTGTCTTTTTATAAAAACAAAACTTAAGACTTCAAGTCACTTGAATTTACCCTGACTCCCAGTCAACCCATCATGACAACGCAATAGCCTGGTCCTGGTCTATGCTACCCATATCCTGCACGCTGACCTAACATAGTACTCTACCTAATATAAAATCTTTGAATCATTCAATTTAGGGATAGTAACCCTAAGATTGTGATACGGTGAACAGTGATAGAAAGAAGCAAAGACTGACGAATGGGGTTCATACTTTCCCGATAACCCTTCCACAAGAGCCCTACTACTAGGTAGCCACTCTACCCACCCCTTGGGTGAATGAAAGCGTGATGGTGTAACAGAATTGTGATTTCCACGCAGATTTGCTCAATGGGCCGCTAAAACTAGGGGCGCAGAATAAATAGTACGCGACGACAAGAGAGGGGGGGAATGACTACCGATATAGACTGCAATACGGAACGTCAAAGATCCTTTAAGTGATATCATGTGAGGAACTCCCAACTCCACGTAATTTAAAATAGGGTTCCAATTCATTTGACAGAGCAATTGTGACATGTGATGGAATTCTGATCAGTGCGAGCTGAATCATCGGTCACTTACCCCCGCGTAGTTAGAAAATAAATTTTCTAGATAAAACTGTTGTGTAGTGACATTGTTTATGTTTCTGATTTGTGATGATATTTATTTTATTTTAAATATTAAATGATAAAAGCCATTAGAAGTTGGCATCGCTTGGAGAGCCCTTGGGTATCCACGTTGATGAAACGTTAACAAAAAGGATGATTAATACATATTACCGCTGCCAAAAAAAGACAGATTAGATGCGACTATCATGTACTATTAACATGCTCAATTTACGAAAATGACAGGTGCCGTATTCAGGGTAAATATGGACCGTGGACCATTACTACACTACGCGTTAGATATAGGTACTATTATTGTCATAAAAAAATAAACATACCATCACGCCTGTATTCCCCGAAGGGTTAGGCAGAGGCGTACTAATGTACACCCACAGTTCGCCGGTATGTTTAGGTCCCATGTTAGGGGGCGAGCCTATTGCCATTAACCGGGCACAAATCCAGACTCCGAGCTGCAACTGAGAATTTCATAGAAAAACCCAATAACACTGCTCGACCTGGGGATCGAACCCAGGACCTCAAGCGTAGCAGTCGCGCTAAAAAAATAAAGGTGTAGGAAAAAAATACAGTTAGCAGAGGTGTGGCCTTAAGCTGTGAAGAAAAGAGTTTTAAGCAAGGAAGTCTTAAGTATGAATACATTGTTAATACGAGGCACTGTTGGTGGTTTGGTCGTACTTGAAAATTTAGATGTAACTGATAGACGCGGTCATTTACATTTTTATTGAAAATGAATAACAAGAAAGAAGGTATTACCTGCCTTTATCTCTTTCTTGGTTTAGGAGCAAGTAAAATACAGCAATATTTGTAGTATTTAGGTAACATTTTGTCTCGGTATCCTACACAATGCACACATTACAGAACCGCCACGGTTCCAATCCCGGACACGGTCTTGATCGTGACAATTCTTGTTTATGATGACTTAATAAATAGCTTAGTGGGCATTGTGGGCACGTGTGTGTCCGACGGTCCAGTTTACTGATTTAGGATATAAAACACCATGATCGGCTTAAGTTCCATAAAAACAGCGACTTAACAAATTCGACTGTCAATCAAGCACATCGCCTTTCTTCGGTTCATAATACGGTATGCAAAACAAACTTTAAAAACCATCGAATAAAAAAAGATTGACATCTAATCTTGTCATCGGGTATCAATTGGCGTAATACCTACCTAAGCTCAATTTTACCTCTTGTCTTTCGTAACAATTGATACTTACATCATATAGGTACTCACTCAATAGAGCTACTAATGTCATGTTATCTGCTTGGATAATGTTATCTTCTTTAATAAAATTTAAATCTTGGTTGTTTTTTAGTCTGCAGATAGGTACCTAAGTATATACTATAGACCAACTATAAAATAACGTTGTACTGCAGACAGTACTTACATATACAGGCATCGAAATAAAATGCTAAGTTTCAGAATCTAGGTGAGTACTTTCTAAACGAAAATAGGTAGATACTACTTACAGCTTCCAAATTTTAAGCAAAAAAGGACCTCGTCGGTTCAGTAGGTAGGTAAATAATTATGGGCTTGGGATGTTTGGTCTCATAATGGGCTCTAATCATACAAGACAATAACGTTTCCCCGAAGGACCTACCTGCTCACCCAACAATGCGTTTGACTAGTCACCGTGAATACACTGAAGTGTGAAATGCCGTTAAAAACTATTCACTCTAAAGTATGAATCTGGACTTTGAAGTGGTGCAATATTATTTATTATACTTATTAATGAATATCCTATTATGTATTTGTTATTATTATTATTATAAAAAATACGAACAGCTTCGTTTAAAATCGTTAGTGGTGAATTAATACGACTTAGTTCAGATCTTTTAGTTATTTTTATTTCGTGCCATTATGTTCTAGAAATAATATTTTTGCTACATTGTGGAAATTCGTTTTTTTAATAAAAAAATTACACCTTCCTACCTTTGATTATACCCGCTGTACTGAAACATTGGTCAAACCGAAAAGTAATTCTACGAATGTAAATTTTTGCATGAAGTAGATACGACAAAAACTGATCGTTTGGTGTTATTTTTACAACGGGAGCTGATTTTGCGCATCTATAGTATCATCAACACATACACTATTCCACTGCTGGGCTCGGGTCTCCTCTCTTAATGAGAGGGGTTAGGCTACAGTCCACGCCTTATGTGGTTGACTTCATTCACGATTTAGGTACCTACTCCATTTTGCGCATATTTCTACTCAATTCCCGGGTTTCAGCATATCATTCAAATCTCCTTTCAGCACGGAAATGTAATGATTCATTATTTTTTCTCCATACTACACGTCAGGGCAGGTAATTAGGTCATAAAGAGAAGTCACACAACTCCTGCGCATGGCGGTGGGCGAGTCTGCGCGTACGCATATTAATAGCGCCGGGAGATAAAGTAACGCGACAATGTGAACAGTAATTGTAATAAAGCATTATATTTTATAAGTAGGTGTCTACTTACGTTATAAGTACATTTATGGAGAGAAATCTTAGAATTATTTGAAGGTGAAATTTTAAACCGCTTGATTTTCATGTATTCGAACCCCTTATACATTAAGTATTAGAATCTAAGAATCATAAGGGTTTTCTAGATGGATTTCCGGTTATATTAATATTTTATAAGAGTTTCGTAAATGGTCAATAAAAGTTGTTTATTATCCATCTGTTTGTGGCAACTGCGAACTTAACCCCTAAACGGAACACTTATTGTATTAAAAATTACTTGGCAAGGATCTTGGCAGCTTTTATTAGCTGCTTGATTGAAATAAGTTCATTCAACCTTCTAGATTAGGCCGTATCAAGCCGTTGATCTTAATCAAAGCGTCCTAAGAGATCTTCCTCGATAAATGGACTATCCAACACAAAAAGAATTTTTCAAATCGAACCAGTAGTTCCTCCTTTTTATGGTATAGAGGAGCAAACGAGCAGGCCGATAGCCTGATGGTAAGCGATTACCGCCACCCATTGACACCCGCAACACCAGAGGAGTCATAAGTGCATTGCCGGCCTTTTAAAAGGAGATTGGGCCTCCGGTATCCTCACTGACTCAGCGAAACACAACGTAAGCGTTGTTTCACGCCAGTTTTCTGTGAGGCCGTGGTATCACTCCGGTCGAGCCGGCCCATTCGTGCCGAAGCATGGCTCTCCCACAGTAGATTAGTGCAGACAACCAGTCAAACAAACAAACTCTTTAACTTCATAATATTATAGGTAAGTAAAGATAAAATATGAACCTTCTGTATCTGTGCTTAGTGATGTATGATGTAGGTAATCGTTGCGTCCAGTACCTTAGCTAATAGCATGGTGGTGTACCATTGTAACCTGTTCGGCCGGTAGGGTTCTGTTGGCGTGGTTATGACATGATTTTATAGTTACGTTATCTCACTAGACTATAAGATGTTAACACTAAACACGGTTTGAAAACGTTTGGCTCGAGCCTCTTTATTATGAGAGCTCAACAGCAGAAATAGTAGTCCAGGTGGACAGATGGTTACTTTAATACCTACTTATATTATCATTCTGGTGGTCTAGTGGTCCTGAGGACAAAAAAATAATAGAAATAAATATCTATGAATCATGACAATGACTGCCTCATTAGTCTAGTGGTCTCAAGTGCGACTGCTACGCTAGAGGTCCTGGGTTCGATCCCCAGGTCGAGCAAAGTGTTATTGGGTTTTTCTATGAAATTCTCAGTAGCAGTTCGGAGTCTGGATTTGTGCCCGGTTAATGGCTATAGGCTCGCCCCCTACAACATGGGACTTAAACATACCGGCGAACTGTGGGTGTACATTAAGTACGCCTCTGCCTAACCCTTCGGGGAATACAGGCGTGATGGTATGTTATGTTATGTTATCTATGAATCAGACATTGAATGTTTACATTTGAAACTTGAATCTCTTCATAATAAGTTAATTTCCATGACCAATAAATACAAAAGCTCTGACTTACAGATGAACGAGTCCATGCTATCTGTCAATGAGCTGGTGTACAATGTTACAGTGAACACCGCCAATCATTCAGCACGACTGCTACGCTAAACGTCCTGGGATTCCCAGGTCGAGCAGTGTTATTGGGTTTTTCTATGATATGCTCAGTAGTAGCTCGGAGTTTGGGATCTGTTCCCAGTTAATGGGAATAGGTGCACCCCCTACTACATGGGACCTAAACATATCGGCGAAATGTGGGTTTACATTCGTACACCTCTGCCCAACCCGTCAGGGATCACAGGCGCGGTCATAATGATATTTATTTCTGTAAATAAATAGATCTTTTAAGGACACTTAAAGGTCAATGTTTGTTTTAACTATATCACACCGGCATTTCCTAACTGACGACCTGTGAGAAGAAACACCGAAACTAACTCAGAGAATCATGGTCTCTTTTAAACTCCAGTACGCAGTAACAAATATGTGAATTCCAATGTAAGATAATGTCTGGAATGGCCTGTAGAAGAAAGAGCCATTGCGGCTTTAAGTAGACCAGTCCCATCTGACGGCACGCATGCATCAGTCATTGGATAGCTCGACCATAATCTAGGGTGCTAAACAACCCGTCGCACGACGATACCAGGTCAGTGGAATCAGTGGAAGTGGTGGTATGTTATGTTGATTATATGATTCACAGATACTCGGCTCAAAGTCTTGCTAAATTGTCAGTACCTAAAGCTTTTCGTACAATGAGAGGCCAGCTTAAACTGATAATTTATTGCATGATATCAAGCCTGTACGTAAATAATATTGTGATTCATAGAAAGTGGCGATTTGAGACCCGCAGTTACAAGTTCACGAACATTTATTTATGAATATTTCTGTAGGAACCAAGATTTTTTGAGCGTAGCATCTAGCGTTCGGGAATTCTTCTAAAATCGCAATACAAAAAATTGCCAATCCCATGAAATTGAAAACATGCGACAAATCGAAATAGGAGGTTCAGTAATCATTGCGTGTTTGTATTTAAAAACATAAATAAATGTTAAAAAGATAGTTTCACATGCAGGCGTCTCTTGCGCATTTAAGGTCAATATTATTTTCACAGAAAGATAGATCGACAACGTAGCGAAAGCTAGTCCTTTCACATGGCTAATGTCAATCGACGTATGAATAGATTTGTCGATTGCATAGAAAGCTCATGAAAGGAACCTCTCCAGAGCATCCTTAGCAATGGATTCAATGAAAGTAATTTTTCCTCGGACCTCCTCCATTGTCGAGGCGTTCGTGGCTGATCAATTGCCTGTTGTTCATTAGATCTGCAAGGTTCAGCTACGGTGCATGACTATCTCAATCTATAACAATAATGTAAACTATCTCAATACATCGACACCCTTCGCGTCTTGAAGAGGTTAAATTGTCAGTCCTGGTTGTCATACGAACACCCATGACAATTGTTAGTGGAAGCCAGAAGCCTAACAACAGGTTATCATAAGAATATCGGTATTGCCATTAGATTTAAGCTCCTGTGATGTAATGGCATTTGATTCGTGTAAAATGATGAATAGTAAATATTATAAGATGTATGAATGTGGAAGAAGCAAAAGAAGTATGCAAGAAGCGTAGCAAGTGGCGGTGTATAGTTTCTGCCTACACCTGTGGAAGAAAGGGGTGAGTGTATGTATGTATTATAACTCCTAACTGATCTGGAAAATGCTAATAAGACTGCTGATTCTCCACGCTCTATCAATATTCTACTATTTAATGATTATTGATTGAATTACGACAATGAGGCAAGATTTTAACATCGCATGAAATAAAAACGAAATCAAAGTCTTCCAGCTCTTTCAGTATTTACGATGTCCAATTAAATCCATTAGTTAACTTAATGGCCTGACCATAACTTTGTTCAGTGAGTGCCCGTTTTGTCCCACGGGGTTACGTTACAAAGACCAATCTATCGTTGACTTTATTACCGTCTGACAACAACTTTCAAATTCTCTTTTTCAACCCTTGAATTTACTTGGTAGGTGAAAAGGAATATGGGTAGAGGTGAACAGCACTATATGGTGCACCTTGGAGTGGACTCTCCAGCGGTGGACTGTCGCCAGCTGCTGACTTTAGAGTTTAGACTGCCCTTACGTTGTTTTTTCATGCGAACAAACTGACCTATATAGATAACATAGATGGCCAAATGTGTGGCATTTATGATCAGCTTACTGCAAATAACTGGAACCTACCTACTTACTGACAAATGTTCTAATTTCGTAGCTCCTACCCTAATATAGAATACTTTTTAATGCAGTGTATGCATGCAGTGTTTATTGCTGTGATGTATCTACCTAGTAAATGTATCTACTAGACATAGAGAGTAGAGATTGCACCAGAAAAGCTGTTCAGCTTCCATAAATCCACTCTATTAAGAGTCCGGCGCGGCGGCGGACCGAATTTCTCATACAAACGTAATATCGAAATAAATCGTAATCAAACACAAATTAATCAAATTCTGTTATTATTCGGATTCCGATACCATTAATCTAGGTTCCTACTCTAACATTTCGTTAAAAATACTTCACTGGAAATAAATGCAAGCGAATGCAATTTTTGATAACTTTACCAAATTTGAAACTATTTTCCGGGCTTTTATTTCCAGTAAAGTAGTAGGTAGTAGTCGAAATATTATTGTAGGAACCTAAATTAACGGTATCCAAATCCGAATAATAGCATAATTTGATAGAATATTGTCTGGATTACGATTTATTTTGGTATTACGTTTTTATGGGCAATTCGAGCTCCGCCGGACCCTTAACGCGGGTTGCAAGCTAGATCTATTTTGTCTATAATTGTTTACATATTTGCGATACCTAAGCGCCTAATTTGGCGCCTACGGAACCATCATTATATATATCTGGTTTATGTTTGAAATATTTTGCTTAGTAGGTAGCTATAGCGACATAGGTAGACTAAGCAAAATGTTTTTGTTTACTAATAGCTTACAGTGATGGGTATCTCGTCCCGCTTCCGAGAAGGGCCCGCGCTCCTTGCCAGGGTAGCGATGTCCTCTGCCGCGGTATTCATTACGTTGAACAGTTAATTAGTGAGCATCCACGCATTTGACGTAAATGCACAGATATTCCTTTTTTAAAATTTTTGTGACTTACCTATCATGCAGGTAATAGGTGCATACTACTGGTTCAGAGAGAAAAGTAAACTAAGTGTAGTTCGCGTGAGGAGAAACCCCGTCCTAAGTCCTCTCGGAGAACTGACAAACCACTCCGCTCCTAAGACAGCCCCCTGAACACCTTCAAGTTCTAAAACATACTCTCTCTAGTCAATTTCAGATATTTGTAAGACGAAGATGAATACCTACCTGTGTGGGAAAGCAGTCTAAATCTCAGATCCCTTACCAGGTTTATGATGTCGATGCTTCTTCCCTTTGGCGGTGACTGCGGTCACCAGCAGCGCCAGCCACAGCCAGCCCCACCGCATCCTAACATCACACAACACTACCAAAACACGAAGATTTGCTTCAAACAACAACTTTTTATCTAAAAATTACGATCAAACACTTATTGCTTTTGAATTCTTAATTCAAACATTTAATTCTACATAGTAAACGTTTCACACAATGTTTTGTTTTATAATTCAAACAGTAGTTATTAAATGTTTCGTAAAAGCACCAAAGTTTTTAAGTTTACGCACGAAGTAATTCGTTGGGGAGTAAATAAAATCACACGCTTCACGACAGAAAGCTAGTGGTCGACTGGCGGGCAAGATCGAGTTGGACCGCGGAACCGGTCGCAGGCCGAGGAACCCATGAAAACATTGGATATAACCAGACACAACAACAAATACAATACAACTATGAAGTCACAATTACTGTTATTACAACTCATTCATTACATTTTGCAGAGAAAACAGTAAAAATATTGATTGTTTTACAAGTTTTCATTCAACACTTTGCACGAGAGCTTTCACTATAAAAGTTTTGTTCAAAATTCAATTTTCGAAGGGACAACAAAAGCTCCTTTGCCTTGTGTTGTATTTTTCGGAACAGGTTTTACGTACTACGACTACTCGACGGAAGATGGCGCTGGTACAAGTAATATTCATAGAATAAATTACGACTTTTTACTAGAATTCTAAATTGGTGAACAGATATTATAATTATTTTTATAAATGGTGGTTTTTAATCTCCAATAGCATCCATTAATATGACACTTTATTTGCAATTCAAACTTTAAGACAAGTTATTCGTTCTAAAAATTATATTATCTAGCATATAACTGTATGACTATATAGATTCAGCGCCATCTTTATGTTTGTGATATCAACAGATTTTTTATTGTTTTTTCACTAGGTAGCGCTAAGAGTCGGTGTAAGTTATAACTTTTATACTCTATAGAAAAATACCTACCATAAAACCACGACCATAAACTATCAACTAACTCTTCTTACTGCTGCATACCCAAAATTATTTGTTTCATCCGTCCAAATACCTACCTACCCATACTAAGAACTACATACCTACTTTTTTTAAAAACGTTATTACATTTGCTCTACCACCTACCTACCAATGTAAAATAAAACATAACATAGCTAGTTGGTAAAATAAATTAAACTCAAGTAGCTCGCTTACGCAATGTAGGACTGTGTGTGAGTCCTTAAAAAAATTAGATGTTCTCTCCTCTGCTCCTACTCCTGTCTACAATATTTACATTCGTAGGGTGGGGGTAAAATTATCAAGAAAATAAGTACATTGCAAACTAACAATAATACGGAGTTTACGGTACGAATAATACCTATGTGTATGGTACGAATGATATGTGTACGGTATTGTGCCGGTACAATCTTTGTTGATAAATTTATTCCTATAAAGGCCAACAGTTTATTGTACTTATTTAACACCATAGTTCATAGGTATGTAAGAGTAAGTCAAAATGATATAGGTACCTACCTATACACACTTAATAAAATGATAAATTAAATTGAGATCACACGGCGCGTTCGAGGACCGGTAATGAACTGACTTGTAATAAGTAAATGGAAAATTAATTACGAATATTGACGGACCTACAAACGACGGACGACGGACGCGGCGTTTAAATACAATAATTTCGCAATATAGGTATGATTACACAGTACAGTAGGCTTATAAACTTACCAATAGTCCCGGCAGATCAGGCTGCTCAATTCCACAGTAACCACTTATCACATACCTATACTGGGTTCTGACACTTACGCGAATATTATCCATTGAAATAAAACTACTTTTTACGGATTTTATCGCGTATTATTGATATTATCGGTTTCGGATCCTTTACAGCATCCATGGTCACGGGTAGACTAATTTGTTGGACGTCTTAAAGTTGTAATTACTAACGTTCAACTACCTTACATTTTTGTTAATATTGGCGATCCGATCCATGTACAGTACGCGCGACATAAGTTGGCCGGAGTGAAGTTCGCCGTTTTAATGCGCAGTGGATTGTTTACGTTAAAAATTGTGTACTGCGCAACCAAAAACTGACAAACAGCTAACTTCAGTCCGGCCAATTTATGTCGCGCGTACTGTAGAATGAGCTCACCGTATCCTTCGGCTTTACAGTTTTGGGCTTGGGCTTAGTCTACCCGTGACCATGGATGCCGTACAGAATCCGAAACGTCGGGAATCAAATAATAACAATATAATGCGATAAAATCCGTAAAAAGTAGTTTAATTTCAACACTAATCACACAATTAAAAAAAATTATATTTTAGCTCACTGCAGTGATTTTGAGTAAGAACATAGAACGGCTTAAGTTTAAACCACAGCAAACATTTAATTATGTTGCCGAACGCTCGAAGACGACGATGGCGGTACAAGTTTTCTTTCTTTCTCTCATCGAGATTCAGTTTGACACTACCTACAAAGTAGGTCCTGTAGGAACTGTGACACACTGACAGAGGGCGCCAGCTTCGCGAGCATTCATCATTGGTAGGATTTGATTTTGGAATGTGAAAATGGAGCGAATTAGAAATGTCAAGCAGAATGGGTATTTTTTCGTTCGGGAATCGAGCGTACCTAGAAATTAAATAAAAAAAAATAATTAAATTATTTTTTTATTAATTCTAATAAATTACTATTGTAACGAGTAATGGTAAAAATAATAATTAATTTAATTAAAACATCTGTTCCTCGGTGCCTCTTCATACCACCATACGACGGCTTCATTGATAAAGGTTGACATTGGGACACTCTCTTTTTCATTACAGACACCAAACCTCAGGCAGGTTTTAATTAAATCAAATTACCTAACTCATTTTTATCTCACTGTTTCGCTAGGTACAATCAACAGCACATCATGGTATCGACACCAAAACTGTCAAGTTTCTTCAATGGATTTATAATTTAATCTCCTAAATATTATTAAAGTATATTATCCATTGGTAAAATTTGAACAAAAAAATTAGGTAAGTACATTAAAAAAGTCCGCGAATAGATTTTTTATTTTTAAAACGTTGCCCCACGTGTTATAGAAATTTGTCCATAGGTAGATAGATACTATATTGTTAAAACACTATACCTAGACCGGAACAACTACCAGTGCGCCGTGGGTTGTCATACCGATATATTTTATCTTGTAATGGGGATCGAACTCACAACCCGTGGCGTAGAAACCGATTGCTGAGATACCAAATGTGCCTTTATAATATTGTTTTTACTAGGTATAAGTATGTAAGTCTTATACAGAAGAATATTTGTGTCCGATTTAGTTCGGTCTGGCATGGTCCTAAATATGTAACTATGTATATGGAAATAAATATGACTGTTTTTCATTAAGACAAAACAGGTATTATATGTTGGAGAAAACACAGCAATGGTATGAAGAAGCAGTAACTATGATTCTGTGAAAATTCGAGAATATCAGTTCGATTTATCAAGAAAATCTTCCATTTCTGGCACCAGAGGGCGCTGTGTATACTTTACCGCCATTCTCACTGTCACGTGTCATTGCAGTCTTCATCATCAGCAAGCCGCTTGTCTCATTGCTGTGTTTTCTCCAACATATAATAACTGTTTTGTCTTAATGCAAAACAGTCATATTATATGCCTTCGAAAACACAGCAATGGTATGAAGACCTGTTTGATATCTGCTGGTGAATGAAAATACTTTCTTTTTTTTCTTTTTTAATCACAATAGCTCAATCATTTTTTTAGTAATTCAATCTGATTATAAGAAATTGAGCAATCCTTACTGTTTTAATACTCATAAATCAACAATAAATGATAACATAAACTTCAAAATTATTTATATCATTGATAGAATAACAATGATAGAATAAACTGTATTGAGTAATCAATAAAATAACTCTTATTATTAACCCTATTAGCCTTATCATTGAGATCACATAATGAAATTATGATTGGGTATATGTTTAATTAAATAGTCTGGAAATTATTATAAAGTAAATCTGACGCCCTATTACCACTGTCAGATTTATTTACCTCCTTACAGTAATATTTTGAAAACGTTTCTACACACTTCCAATTTCCCCTCTCTAATATCTCCTGTACGGGCCGATTATCCAGCCATCCTCGGGAAGCTACGGCTGATCTTATACTACCTGGGGAAACATCTATCTTAGCTAATTTAAATGCTGACCGCACCCAGCCTGCAGTCATCGTTTTTGATGCAGGCTTGACTACTCCTGTGATGGAGATAAAAAGAGAGTTGATTTGACCGTCCTGACATCGTCTAGCTTCCGAGCTCTTAATCAGCTCCTTAACATGAGTTACTGGACGAATTTTAGGGTCTTGATGCCGTATAAGAAGCCAGCCTGATTGCCTGTGGGAAACTGTGTCGGTTTTTGAGCCGAATCTTGGCCAGAAGATAACAGTGTCCTCAGTTTCTGCAAAATTTTGTTCACCAAGTTCCAAGAGGGTAAGATGATGTAATCTTCGACCCGAAGCTAGTAAAAGAATCAAGGCAGTGCGTCTGCTCTGTTCAAACAGAGAATTTGAGCAAGTTGATGACCTTAGCCAGTCAAATAAAATATTTACATCCCATACAGGGAGCTTAGCAGGGTGTGGCTTAGAAAGGGAGATGGCTTTTAAAACTTGTTGAATAAAAAAGTTCTTTGATAGGTTTTCTACTGTTGTTGCACAATATGTTGAAATAGCTGATTTATGTAGAAGAATTGTACTATGTGCAAAATTATATTGTAAATATAGATTGGCCAAAAACCTTGCCACATCTTTACCCTCTGGACTATTACTGTTTATGCTATGTGAATTACACCAATGTAACCACCTTTTTAAAGGAGCACTTGAAGTGCTTAATGTAGAAGGACGCCAGCTCTTTTTCAATAGCTGCTGCTCATCCTTACTCCAATCTGTTACTTGCCCCTCCCACCCCCAACTTTCCAAGCCTGAAGCATTAGCTTGTCTACTTGAGGAGGGCATAACCCCGTCGTCCAATCCACCAGAACCTCTCTCAGGTTCTCTATCGGCAGAGGGGGGGCCAGCGCGCGTGCCCGAAGGTCCGGGAACCAGAAGCACTGGGTCCACCGAGGCGCTGTCACATAATATGTCCCTACTGCATTGTTTAGGTGTGCCAGAACTCTGGGTATCATGTTCGGCGGTGGAAATACCCACGCTGTTTGAAACAACCATCTTTGGCTGAAGGCGTCGCAAAAAAGAGACGAGCCATCTCTTGAGTCTAGAGTCACATACCCTGGGACGACAGCGGTCTCTTTTGTTGCAAAGAGATCGACTTCGGGGATGCCCCACTGCCTGAAGACTGCCTCCGTGGCAGCTGGTAGCAGGTGCCACTCGGGTACTGACCTTCCCCTTGATAGGCAATCTGCTATGCCATTCAGGTTTCCTGGTAAGTGGAATGCTGTCATTGTTATGTTGAATCGATATGTCAACTCCAGTAACCTGGCTGTTAGGCCCAGTAGGTTTAACGAACGTGTTCCACCCTGATTTCAGATATAAGCCACTACAGTTCTGTTGTCTGATTGGACTAAAATGTGGGCATCTTGTAACCGTGCACCCTAGGTTCTGATGACGGAAAAAACTGCATACATTTCTTTCATGTTGGAATGCCAGGCTTTCTGGTTTGTAGCCCATTTGCCTGAAAGGTACTGATTGTTTAAGTTTGCTCCCCAGCCCGCATCCGCTGCGTCTGTGGTCAAGAAATGAGTTATTTCTGCTTTGTGTAGCGGGGTTGGACTGCCCTCTACCGCATCCAACCACCACTGTAAGTCCTCCCGCACTCTGGGACACAGTGCTCTCTTCTGACCCTTCCGAAGGAATTTTCTCAGAAAGAGCTGTGCCCTGCGACAGTGAAGCCGGCCCTGAGTGACCGCATGGTTGGCAAAATTTAGCATGCCCAACAAACTCTGCAGCTCTCCTAACGAGCAGCTGTCCCGACTCAATATGTTTGTCAGAGAGTTTTTTATACCCTGTATTTTCCTTGTGGGCAATGCTATTGTCAGGTTCTGAGTGTCCCAGACCAGCCCCAAGTATTCTAGCTTGTGTGTGGGCTTGGTTATGGACTTTTGGTAATTTACATGCCAACCCAGAAATTCCAAGATGGTCAGCGTTTCCGCAACCTGAGCCATAAGCTTGGATTCGTCCTGACAAGCCAGGAGGTAGTCGTCGAGGTACACTACGAGGCGTATACCACGCTCTCGGAGTACTTCGGACACCCAGTTTGAAACTGCTGCAAACGCACGGGGTGCTGAGGACAGACCGAACGGCAGTGCTGTTAGCTGAAGGATTTCTCCATTGTAAACAACCCGCAGAAACCTTATGTGAGTCTCCGCGACACTCAGATGGAAATAAGCCTGGTGAAGATAGACATCTTCACTAACCAGTCGTTTGCTTGGAGGAAGTTTACTACATCTACTTGTGAAATCAAATAGAAATGCTTTGTTGTTATGTAAGTATTTAGAGCCCTGAGGTCGAAAATGGGGCGCAATCCCCCATCCGTTTTCTTTACTAAAAACATCTTTGTAAAAAAGCCGGGGTCTAGAGATAAAGGTCTTTCTAAAATCTGTTTGCTTTTCAAATCCTCGATCATCTGTGTCATCTCTGGGGAAACTTTGGTAGTTAGGAACTCTAAAAACTTCTGAGTGGGGAATTTTAGAGGGGGTTTCTTCCTGAAGGGTAAGCGGTAATCTGCTATCAACTTTAAAATAACTTGGTCTGCCCCTAACTGGGTCCATCTTTCTGTAGTAAATTTCAAACATCCCCCCCTGAAATCCCGCTGTAGGTCAATTTTCCTGGGACTTGGAATTCGACTTTTCTGCATTGGAACGATTTTGACGAAAGGGCCGATTCTTTCTAACGGTAGGCTTAAATTTTTTATCTGATTTCCTAATCTTATTTCTATAAAACCCTTTTTTATTTTGGAATGTATTATCTCCCCGCTCTGAAGACTTCTTTTCTTTTAAATAGATTGGGGTATTTAACCAGACCTGGGACCCTCCGAGGGACTGTATTATGGGCTGTAAAGCCTCTCTACTGAAAAGGTACTCAGAGCTGGGCGGGACATTTTTTAAAGTGTGTCTAAGGTTTTCATTAGAAATTTCTTTTAAAATACGATCACGTCTAATTTCAATACACTCGGAACGTTTTCCACATATAACTTGCATGGTGGTCTCCGAGTTCTTATGACATGAAGAACCCATGCCAAATTTTTCAGAAATTTTCTCAAACAAAGTCTTTGGATTAAGATCCTGTGGGTTAGCACTAGCCCAATCAACAACATCCTGGAATCCTGATTTCAATAACTGTCTCTGTTCTAAAACCTTGTTCTATAAGCCGGCTAAAAATAACTCAGTTGAAGCTAAATAGTCCTTATTCTTATTAAAATGACATAGCTCATCATTAATGTGCAGGCCTGAAAACCCAGGGGTGGCCAAACAGCTCTGTAGGACCCGCTTGTATCTAATACCCTTCCAAGCCTGGGAGTTAAACTGCTACAACTTATTTAGTTCTGTAAATCTATCATTATCGCTAGCCGGGATAATCTTTTTATTGTCAATATCAGTGTTTAGGGAACCCCAATTGAGAGACAACGTGTCGGGCTGAGTAGGTAATGAGATGAATTTTTCGGACCTACTCTCGTTACCCACTAATTGTGACCCATTACCTGTACTGGTACTAGGCAATACCTGACTACTATTGGGTGGGTCGGAACTATTATAATAAACGGGATACTGTACTCAAATAGTTAGATATGTACGATACCTGGGACATTAGAGATTCAATACGAGGATCGCTTTTAAAAGATTTCGACATGTACTTACGGTGTCGTCGCGTTGAGGTACGAGAACGTTTATTGGGCAAGGGTGATGCCGTGCCCTCCTCAAACTCCGAGGATGAGGAGGACCTGCTCTGTGATGCCCTAGAGCTTGGTGACGATAATTGTTCTCCATCCGAAGCAACATTATCGCCATCTTGGCTGTTCTCGTTACCACTACCTACCGGTTCCATTTTTGATGAAAATACACTGCTGCGTCTACAACAAGCACCAGAACACAATCACTAAACGATAGGATAATTATAACACGGATATCTTGGTTAAAAAGTGCTTATTATAAAACTTTTTCTCGGAAAAAGTTAAACTATAGCCTATCACTAAAGAATCACAAGAATGCGATGACACTTGAGTGAGAATGGCGGTAAAGTATACACAGCGCCCTCTGGTGCCAGAAATGGAAGATTTTCTTGATAAATCGAACTGATATTCTCGAAATTTCACAGAATCCTAAGAACTGCTTCTTCATACCATTGCTGTGTTTTCGAAGGCATATAATAAGTATCTGGTCATGGCACAAGTTGTACAGACGCTGGCGTATGTAGTTTTCAGAATAATTTACGGATCGCGAAATACAAAATAAACATTTTTTTATTCGTGATAGGCTTACGTTTGACCGCCAGTTCACCTGATGTTAAGCGACACTGCGATCTACGATGGAGCGCGCTTGCCTAGAAGAAACCACCGATTCACTCGTGATTTATAGAGCTAAGTCAGGTAATGTGTTTTAGCAAAATGTTGAATCTCTACGTAACTCTTCGCAACAGGATATAATATTGTAAGTTCTTAGAGCATGGTTCAATGCTCTGAATAGTAAGTAGTCACCGAGAACTTTTAAGTATTATGTCAGTATTTTGGTTTCCGTTCGATAGCCTTTCCTTTCGCTTCAGAAATAGCCTGCCTCTAAGACAAATGACAACTCATTGTTGCCAACAGCTAAATGTTGTATAGAATTGGTGGTTTTTTGTACCTAAGCCTTTTCCCGCTTATTATTGTATTTTAAACCCAGCCTGATGCGACACCATTTGCTATTGACAGTGTAACCATTTTCGTTATTTATCTACTCTTCTAAGGGATAGGAATAATAGCAATTTTCAAAACTCATACCAAAAAACTTATTTATTTGATGATTACAATTATTCTATAATATCTATGAATAGTCGCAGAATTACAACGTGTATACAAACAAAGGATGAGGAGTCGGGTCGGCGAATTCAACCCAATAACATACGAACGATAAGCCAAAAATGTTTAATGTCATATCGATAAATTTACATGATGTAACACTGGGTGCGCCTGCGCCGCGCGGGGTTATGCGCGGCGCGGCCGGGGGCGGGCGGGCCCCCCCCTGCGGGCCCCGGGCCGCTAGACGAACCACTCGTCCTTTTGCGGCGCGGCGCTCAGGCCGCCCGCCGCAGGCGGCCCGCCCGCGCCGCCCCGCACGGGCCCGCAGGGAGCTCCGGGTTTCCCGGCAGCCGCGTCGCGCCCACATCGCCGCCCGCGCACCCACCGCTGCCGCCGCCGCCATTACTGCTCGCCAACTCTTGCACTGCAAGTCAATTCATAAAAAGTGTCAGTCTATTAATTGTTTCTCTCTAGTTTAACTGGTATATGGTACATGGTCTCACTGGTATAATTATGGCCTCACTGGTATAATGGTATAATACTAAATTTCTGCACAAGAATGCATGTCCTTATTTGTATTTTTTGAATTGATTCGAGAAAAATTTGCTTTATATTGACGATGACGACACGTTTGGCGTAGCGGCTGAGCGATCGGCTTCTGCGCAACGTGTTGTGGGTTCGATCCCCACACGGAGCAAATATTTGTATGATCTGCAGGTAGTTGTTCCGGGTCTGGGTGTTTGTGTTTGTGAGAATTTGTGTTTGTAAACGCACCCACGATACAGGAGAAAATCCTAGTGTGGGGCAACGTTTTTTTTAAAAAAAAAAAAAAAAAAAAAAAAAAAAAATATTAAGAGGCGAAAGGAATAAGACAGTTACGTACAATGTAGCCGTGTGCGCTGGTTGGCGGCGCGGCGGCGGCACGCGCAGCAGGCGACGGCGACGGCGACACCCGCCACCAGCACCGCCGCGCCTGCGCACGCCGCCACCCACGCGCCCCCTGCGCCACCGCCGCCGCTTTCTGAAATACATTTTTTTATTCTTGATACGCCTACGCTTGACCGCCAGTTCGCCTGATATTAAGCGACACTGCGATCTACGATGGAGCGTGCTTGCCTAGAAGAAAATGATTCACTCATGATTTATAGACACCCAGATTGTATCTATCGGTACCTATCATCCTCATCATCCTCCTGCCCATATCCCAAGTAACTTGGGGTCGGCGCAATAAGTATGTCTTATTCTTCCATTATATTCTATCAGTCGTCATCTCATCATTCTTCTACTTCCTTTTTAGCCATATCATCTCCCTCTACCTTTTGTACACTTTGTACCTAATAGTCGAATTTTTAGTGCATGTAAATCTTGCGGAACTGACCTGGGCAAAGCTCGGCGGTGTCTTCGTCGGAGCCGTCGGCGCAGTGATCTACGCCGTCGCACATGAGGTCTGCGCTTACGCAGAACTCGCGTTGCTTACACCGGAACTCCTTGCACCCATGTTCTGGAACAACGGTGTGAAACAACATCAAAAATAGAGTGAACTCAACAAGAATACAAGTGGAAACAACAATTATTTGCGAAAAATTACAAAAAGCATTCAAAGTTTTTAAAAATTCGTGGCACTTGAGCCCAGAGTCAATTTTAAAACATTTCATGATTTATTTCCAAACTTTCTCCCCTTTTTTCATCACAACACCACATCTAATATATCTCTCAAACGACATGAATTGATAATATTAAATGTTGGACAGAAATCTTAAAAAAATAAACGAAAAATTAATAAGTAGGTACGTCTATTTCTCTGTAACCGATAAAACATAAGGATGATGGCAGTGGGTACAGCGCAGCGGCAGCCATCGTCCGCAAACCAAGCGAACTGACCCGAAAACCTGTTTCTGATTGAAAAAGGAAAACATTTTATATAAATTGCGGTTGCGCCATAAGAAAATTGTACCGCAGACTGATATTGTGGATTGTATCGAGAATATTTCCGATAGGATTTATTTTCGTGCAGCATCTTATTTCAAACTAATCCAACATACTTATTGTTATATAGCTATGCTGTTTGGTTCTAGGATTTCAATGTATTCGTACGAAACAATATATTTAACGATTCACAAAAAATATCTGGTTCAAAAGTTGTCTTATCAAAACATCAATTAACTCTGCTACACTACACCATTTGGTTTCGACATCAAAGTAAAAAAAAATACATTAAATCTGTTTTCCGTTAAAAATATAACCCTATTTGAAAAACCCTGTCACTTACACCGGACAATCAAACTGCTGACGTTGCGCTCTCGGAAAATTGGGTATTCATCGTCGAAAAAATTCACCCGAAAGAGTCGAACAACAATAGCCTGTCGTAACGAGCCCTCGAACCAGATACGCAACGATATGGTTAACGCTAATTACCCATCGTAACCGACCTTTAATTACGTCCTTCAAACAGTCTGCTAAAATATTTTCTTTAAAGCCAAAGAAAACAGACTCGAAGCGGAGATGCTCACCGAAACACTGCTTTTGATCTCCAAAGGGGGATTGTTTCTCCCTGCCGTATATACATGGGTACAGGTAGGCGATAAGGGTGGCGTTTGTGTAGAAAGCGGCATGTATGAAATGCATTGTTTAAAATTTTATTCTGGCGTCTCAGGCAGTGTCGCGTGGCACGTTTTTGTTGCATAATTTAATGGTATGAACGCTTAACATATCCTGCTTTGTGAGACAACTCTGTTGCGTTCACCGAATATTTTAAACTTCCAGCGCGGGTATACCTCCAACTGGATTGTTTTGTATTAAAGACGATGTTCAATGAACAATTTTCTGTAGCAGTAAATGTTTGTGGGCACAAAGGAAAAATGGTTGTGCAAACATCAGATTGTTGGAATTAGAATGCTTTGAATCTTTGAAGGTCGCTCTTCGAAATTTTGCGAATCATAAATTATGTCAGATTTTTATATTAACCGAAAAAGATGTTATAAATCGTAATGATACAAAATCAATAGAAATCTCTCCTGAAGAACCATCAATTATGCAATTACAAGTAACAAATCTCATCGCAGAAGATAAACGTGAACTATCAAAACGTACTTAAAACTTTCTCAAAGAATCCAGTCAAAGAGTAATCTTTGGAAGTATGCAAGTGGAGGTCCACAGCCGTTGTCCAGAGGGGATCCCGAGGGGTCGCTTACCAACTATGCCTTAATGGGCTAAGTTGTGAAGTTCCCACACTTCATTATCGAGCGCCGGGCGATATGAACTAAGTTGCATCAATTGTCGACACATCGATATCGGTTAGTCTAGCTAGTGTGTTAAGATTTGATTTTCGGCCTGTTTATTTATTTATTTAATAGGGACAGTAACAGATAACAGATTTCAGAATTATTTAAAGCAGCTTTATAGTATAAAATTTTCAAATCTGGAATCCAAATATAACTGTACACAGCATTGTTTAAATTATGTGACTTACATTGAGATGTGTTAGTTATTTAATAATATAATAAGAGTAATGACTGTTTTGATTCTCAAAAAATATATCGGCATGAGAGCAAACAGCATTGTACTGTTTACACATTCGAACTAAAAGACTGTTCTGAGACACATTGTTATTGCTTTTGGGTATATGAAACAGTCGTGGTGTACGCACAGATCGAGACGGAACATTTAAGTGTAACTGGCTGGTCAAATAACAGTTTAAAGAGCCATTCGCAATTTTGTGTAGCGTATTCATATCATTTAACCATCTTCTCCTTTCAACAGTTTGCATGTTGAACTTGATCGATCGATCAATGAAGTCGATCGTCGTATCAGGTATTGTACGTCTCCAACCACATTTCATACACAGAGCTCTAGCAAAGCGTCTCTGTATTGACTCAATTCGGTCTATATGAATTTCATATATTGGAGTCCAATGGAGCCAAATGGAAATCAATATTTTTCTGCAAAATTGTGTTTTAGCCCTTAATGTAATTGATGTTTAAATTATAAATTATCTCATTTATTTTACGAGACGCTTACTCACGTATTTCAGTATTGTATTAATGGTCCATAACTTCTTTAAGCGGCTGGACTATTTCAATGTTCACACAGACGGCTTTAAGGGCTTCAGATTTAATGTCCCAAACATAAAAATGATACGAGATCTCATCCACGATGGATCAGCTTAATGGAAGCACTTTATAGCGTTGATAAATGCCACTCGATACGGTCATATTGTTTATAATGTCGTTGATGGTTGATGCAAGAATAGCTTTTCTTCAAGACTTATTTTTATGAGGCCTTTTCAATACTTTTATGCCTTGGGTTAGAATATCCGGCCGGAATTCAACGGGCAATTATTAAATTAATATTAGTAGTCGTTTTTATAAACTAAAGAAAAAAAAAATGGTCATTGCAATCATGAAAGACAAAGCTCCAAAAATTAAGGTATCAAAGTTTTGTTCCAAATTAGGACAAATATAATGTATGTACAGCTAATCATGCAAAACATATGTTAACCCGATCTTAAGTAATGGTCTAATTGAAATATTTGTAAAACATTTGATTTGATCTTAAAAGTTTTTCGACATCAATCATCGATTTTGTCGACAGATTTATAAAACTCCGAACTCGTTTGGTAAAATTATTATTTCTATTACATAATGATATACTAACACAACAAAATAACGAATGTCAGAAAATCTCCCAAAAATTCTTGACAAGCAATAATATTCCCATTAAGATTCCATAGTGTCGAACATTCGCGGCTTCTGTTCGCAGTTTCTTTCTCTGATCCTTCGGAGTCCCTATTGTTTGTTCCTAAATCCTTTGGAGTATGTTTTTCCACGCGGCCAAGCGGAAAATCTAATTGGTGTTATGTATGGCTCAAAGGTGAAGACGAAACAAACGCTTCTGCCCTAGTAATGTTTTTGGACAATTTAATTGCTTCCTTTGTGCGTCTCGTTGTAATTTCATATGCATACTTGAGCGAAAGAGATGTGTCCTTGGGTATAATGAAATTGTGGGGCTGCCTTCGCGACTTCTGGGTTTCAAAGGATAGCAGGATAACAATATTCGTAATTGTTTCGAAATGTAAGACAATTAAAATGGTAAATAGTGTAATTATTTACTTAGAAAATGTTACACGTCATGAAATAATCGTTTATAAGATTGAATAATCAATAATTTTATATTTCAAGGGCATCAATTTGATTAAAAAGCAACAATGATAATGATCATTACAAGCATTAGGCTGATGTAGAATTCCATAATAATGATAATGTGAAAAACCTATTAGCCCGTGTATATATACACGTATGTGTTATGTGAGCATTTTATAGGTATTTATGCATAATTTGTCTCGTGTTTCTGCACGATGAAGGAAGTTACTACTAGAGACGAGATAATATAATGAGGAGATGTCGCAGCTCGTTTCTCGATCCGGACGTTTGTATGTAGTTAAAAAAAAGTTATTGAGGTTTTGATATTAAGATACAACGGTATCTAAAAGTTAGTCTAGTCCTAAACGCAACCGCAACTGAACCCCTAGCGTAGCTGCGCTAGGGGTTCGATTCCCAGGTCGAAGAATGGTGTGAAATTCTCAGTAGCAACTCGGAGTTTGGATTTGTGCCCGGTACCTAATGGCAATAGGCTCGACCTTACATAGGACGTAAGCAGACCGGCAACCTGAGGATGCATATACCTCTGTCTTACCCTTCGGAAAATACAAACGATATGTGGTATGTGGTCAAAAAGCACTAGAGGATTAGAAAATAATAGTGATGTGTTAGAAAAAAAAAGATTTAAAAAAAAATACTAAGTAAATCTACTGAGAACTTGCGAGAAGCGATATCAACAGGTCAACACAGCTTCCAGACAGCCCTAGAAACTTGAGGAATCGTAATAAAAATATCAATACACACATATATACAAAGGGAGGAATGTGTAAACGAACTGCCCTGTCGACTGTTTGTTCAAATAAATAAACATTTGGTGAAATTAAAGAGAGCGACGAAGGGTCGCGCCCGGCCCTCGGGTTTTTATATAAAATCGCACAAATACTTGTATTTATTGGAACAAATAGACGGTTATTGCTTCATTCTCTGTTCAATTTTATCCTTTATTTATCTTTAACTAGGTGTGCCCCGCGGTGTTGGTCGCTTTCATAAAGCTTTTCCAAAACCCATGGGAATATTTCATTATTCAGTTGCTATCTACACTCTGTAAAATATCTACATGTGCCTTTCAAGTTTCTAGGCCTTATAGATTCCGAGACTTCGTGTTTAATCAGTGAGTGAGTGAGTAGTCAGTGAAGATATTTAGAAGATAAACGTGTAAGTCATGTAGGATTTCAAAAGACTGACATAATAATATATATATTTTAGGGAGATAAACGAGCAGACGGATCGCCTGATGGTAAGCGATTACCGCCGCCCTTGGACACCCAACACCAGAGGAGTCACAAGTGTGTTGCCCGCCTTTTAAAAGGGGATTGGGCTTTCGGTAACCTCACTAACTCGGAGAAACACAACGTAAGTGTTGTTTGACGCCGGTTTTCTGTGAGGTCGTGGTATCTCCAACTCCTCTCGAGCCGACCCATTCGTGCCGAAGCATGTCTCTCCCACGTTAAATAATATATTATTAATTGTTTATTGATAAGATGTCTACATGTTTGAATGGATTCTACATATAATCTTCTTAAAGATAAAGATAAGATAGGAGCTATTAAATATTGAAAAACGGAAACTTAAATTTTTCCAGTGATAGCGTATTATTATGACTGATTTTAATTTTGTTATCACCCTTAAGGTGTTTTGATAAATTGTTATTTATCCAATTATTATTAGTTAATGATAATATCGTCTAAAAATATATGTCAATAATTAACTTAAACACCTTGGCATGCTTTATATTCAAGAATGTAGATATTATTTTGTACTCATATAAACGAAATAACTATCTAAATTCTAGAATATCTCAAGGTTATTTTAGTTATTCTCATACAAAAGTATAAAAGATTACTTAAATATATTTTAAAAGGTTGTTTAAGCATTTTGTTTGAACAAGCGTTTACGGTGAACACAATATAATTGTTATAAAGTATTCTTTCAGGAAATAAGTACCTAAGTATTTCTGGAAGTTTGGAAAATTGTAGAATAGTATTGTGGGTTACATTTATATAAAAGGGGGGAATGGTGTAGGGTTACAGTGGATACAGTTGTGCATGTGTGTAGACAATACGATATCGGTATGAATGCACAACAATATATATTATTATTTTACCCGCCATTTACGTAAATTACTTTTTAGTTGCATTAGAATTATTCCTTCTCAGTATTGATAACCTTGAACTATATAATCATATATTATGTAATCCTACAGAAGTTATTAATTACAATATATCTATCTATACTAATATTATAAAGAGGTAAAGTTTCTGAGTTTGGATGTTCGGGATAATCTGCGATACTACCTACTGATCCGATTTTGATAATTCTTTCACTTCTTCTTTTTTAGAAAGGTACATTGTCCCTAGTTCTATAGACTACTTTTTTTTGCTAAATATATTTTTCAATATCACGCTACGTCTCCTAGGAACGGGGAAACGCGGGTGAAACCGCGATTATAATCGACGCTAGACAGAAATACCTACAGAACTAGTGTCAATTTTAGGAGGACGCTGTTGAGACATGGTGGGAGACCCATGCTTCGGCAAGAATGGGCCGGCTCGACCGGAGTAATACCACGGCCTCACAGAAAACCGGCGTTAAACAATAATTACGTCGTGTTTCGCCGAGTGAGTAAGGTTACGGGAGGCCCAGTCCCCTTTTAAAGGGTCGGCAACGCACTCGTGACTCCTCTGGTGTTGCGGGTGTCCATGGCCGGCGGTAATCGCATACCATCAGGCGATCCGTCTGCTCGTTTGCCCTGCTATGCCATAAAAAAAAGAGACGGGAACCGCGCTGTGTTCTTTGTCATTTGTGGCGCTCAATATCGCTCGATGGTTGATATCTGGCTCAGAGCGACTAACCCTGGCTATAACACTTATTCAGCTCTGTCCGACTTATCTAGTGACGTCAGATAGTTGAGTATACTCACTGGGGTCTTTGACAGCGGTGATGACGAGCCGGAACCCGTTGGCGTCGGTGCCCCAGTTGTCAGTGACGTACTTGAGCGTCACAAAGTTGCTGCGCGTGAACAGCGCGCCGACCTGCTGCTTGGTGTTGCGGCAGGACAGGTCAGCCTGGAACACAGGAAAAGGCATAGAATAACATTATATCGCACCTGTATTCCTTGGCTACCTTATTAGTCTAGTGGACCTGAGCGCGACTACTACGCTACAGGTCCTGGGTTCGAAACCTGGGTGTTATTGGATTTTTCTATTAAATTCGCAGTAGCAGCTCGGAGTTTGGAATTTGTGCCCGGTTAATGGCAATAGATTTGCTGTAATAGAGGATTATATGGAACTTAAACATACCGGCGAACTGGGTGTACATTAGTACGCCTCTGCCTAGCCCGTATTCCCCGGGTGTGGTGGTATATATGTATTCCTAGTACATAACATACAATACCAAGTAAGTTTTCAGGTCTCAGATATTTTAGATTAGGACAGGTTTGCCCTGTATTGCCGGCGTATAGCCTGCTGCCATTTACAGGGTGGAAATCCAAACTTAGGCTAACCAGAAAAAATAACTGTGGGTAACGCAAATATTTGTCTCTAATGGGACTCGAACCCACGACACTCGGCGCAAGGCTACATTCTTTTGACGACACGTTTGGCATAGCGGATGAGCGATCGGCTTCTACGCTATATGTGGGTTCGATCCCCACACGGAGCAAATATTTATATGACCTACGAGTCTGGGCGTTTGTGTATGTGAGAATTTGTGTTTGTAAATGCATCCAATGCATGAACGATACAGGAGAAAATCCTAGTGTAGGGCAACGCTTTATTAAAAAAACCTTTACGTACACCAGTACCTACTACTCGTAAAGGTATCACATACTTATCAAGAATTACATGACTTTCATTTGTCTCCGTGTAAACATAAGCTGTAATAATTAGGAAGGAATTTTAATTATCTTTATACCTATTTTAAAACATGCTAATTAAATTAAGTGTCATTACATACATACATATACTCACGCCTTTCTCCCACAGGGGTAGGTAGAAACCATAGATCGCCACTTGCTACGATTCTCGCATACTTCTTCCACATTTATACATCTTATCTTAATTATCGTCATTAATCTTTTGATAACGCTTTGGTTGAAGGAGTCAATGACGGTCATGTAAATTTTAATACAATCAGAATTATTGTGCATCGTTGTTTCGTTACTATCCGAAGCATCGACGTTCGAGTTTCCTAGTAGACCCCCTGTATACGCCCATGTAATAAAACGTACCGGTCTACCATCGAAGCGATTAAAACGGGTCGAAGGAGATACAAATCAAAACTATCAATCAATAAACGTTTGTCAAAATAGTTGTTCCATTTGTCAGTCAGTGTGAACTATTGTTGGCGTACAGGACACATGTGTCGAGGGCCAAACACTCGCTATTGACATATTACAATTGGCGTTGTACCTACACATTTATATCTAGATACATTGACAGCAGCGAGATTAGACTAGGAAACTACAAACGATATAGTGGCTAAGCGATCGCGTCTTTAGTTCTTTTCCATAATGATACAAATATTTGTATAATTGTATGTTAAAATGTTGATTTTGTAAATTCATCAGCGATACAGAAGAAAATCCTAGAAAACGGCTTGCTTAAAAAACTCAGCAACTTTAGACAGCTTAGATCGAATGAACATGCACTCATTACGAATTTGATATCAATAACCCTTCAATGCTTTATTCGAATACTTACCGGAGCCAACAAGACAATGACTTCTATCCAAATCTATACTATACATTTATACATACTATACTACACACTGTACTATACTACTTATATGTATATTTTTATATCATACATATACGCATAATTTACTTAACAATATTATTTTTATTAACTTGAAAAATTTTCTTGCTATTCTACACGGCTTTATGATTAAGAGAAAAAATATAACCACAAGACATCGAACAGTTTTGATGTCGAAAATTGTATAGGTTACTATACTAGGTACTGTACTATGTCAATGACTTATTGTATGATAAAATAATCAATTTATCGGAAAATGATGTTACTTTTATACAAATTGATTTTAAAGGCACGTTATTTTTAGTACCCACAATTTAGGTAATGTGTTTTTATGAAATACGGAAGTAAAACTCTGAAGCAATTAATAAAACATTACTATCAATTAAACTAGAGTTATCATAAAACCCATCAATCGATCTAAATAATAACAGTCATTATTGCAGCTATTTGTTAGTATAGTAAATCCAACTATGTTTATAACGATTGTTTATCACCAAAATCCACATTGCTATTGCAATGGCACCTAAAGAAAAACTGCCAAATTTGACATGACTGGTTGTGAGCTGAAAGTTTCGATAACTTTTTTTATTTCTTATTAAGTAAACAAATGATTATTTATTTGTATCTATCTATTCTATAAAAGCTTACGAGGTACTGTCTTAGTAAATATTAATTATATTTTTCTTTAGATACATAATACAAAGTCATCCAATTACTCCAATACCTACTTGTAAAATTTCGACGCAGTTTATGAAACCCATCAATTTTATTCATTATCTAACTAGTTACAGGACACGAAATTAATTAATATAATAATAACAGCATAATTTAAGTAGTTAGGTATATTATTTTATAGTAAATAAGTATAATTTAACATTCACAGTAATTTTATAAAAGTCAGGTGCGTAGTGTGAGAAGATGTATGAATGTGAGAGAAACAAAAGATATATGGAAGAATCGTAGCAAGCGGTCTATAGTTTCTGCCTACCCCTGTGGGAGAAAGGCGTGAGTGAATATATGTATGTATGTAAATTCAGTTTGAAATGTCGATTTAAACCCGATAATATCCGCATTTATGTTCCACTCATATTTATTTTACCCCAGAACGTCGATACTAATATCGTTTCTAACAACAGTTCCCACGGTGTTCAATCATGGTTTACGGAGAGTCTATATAAATTGCCGGCAGCCGCTTGATCGCTCATGCGCCAGCAATATTTTCTTCATCGAGACGGGCTTACTGACGATGTCCGGGCTATATCGCTGTCATATTTCAGGGAGAACGATAGCGAAGACGTGACGACCCCCGGATTTGAACACCTCCCTTCCCCGCCCTATATATCACATCTCGCTGGACACCCAGACACCCTACCCCCTTGCATTTAAAAAGCACGAGTGGACTTGCATTTATTCTTATATACTACGTTTAATAAAGCTCTCGGTTTGATATTAAAAATTCTTCCTTAGCTCCAGATTACGGCGAGGAATGAATTAAGAAGGGTTTTGTTATGCTAACTATGCCTCGGGCGCCCCTATAAAAGATTTTAATAGCTATTGCTGGGCTAAAACATGGTTTTAATTAGCCAGCTAGGAGAAAATCAGTTTTAACACTTGGAAGTTTGAGCAAAATGAGTTAACGAGTTCTCCTTCTCCTTGTAACAAGAAGTTTGCAACTGTTCTTATTTGTTACTGCCTTGTTAGTTTACACTTAGTGTTTCTCCAGGTCCTTGATATGGTTCGATTTTTTTTATATTTTTTTAAAACAGAATTTTTAAAATATATTAAAGCAATTTTCGATCCTTCTAGACTCATAAAATTAACTGAGTACTAAGAGTACCTACCTATTTATAAAATGGGATCGAACGTAACGTAACTGTATAATTTACAGGGACCGCACTATCGTTAAATTAGAAATATATCTTTTAGAATAATTCCTTTTTGTAACAAGTTATACTTACAACAGACGTGATACATGTTTTTTTTTAATTAAGCAGTTCTAGGTCCGCTTCATGGAAAGATTCACATGTCTACTAGGAATTTTAAATACCAACTTATTCCCGAGGAATTTTGCTAAATGGCTGTGTAGCCTTCGAGGTTTCAATTCAGCGATTCTTGTTAAATTTTTTACTTTTTTTTAAATCCCGTCGTCGTGGGATTTGGCGCCACACTTTTTGTGTATTTGCCAGTGTCCAGTATATATAAGTAAGCAAGTAATATTTATTAGTTCCCGTCATGGGATTATTTTATATGGCGCCACACTTTTTGTGTTTGCCAGTGTCAAATAAGCGGAATAATCCCCCAGTAAAACAGTGGAAATTTCACTGAGGCTTGGATGGAGTTTAGGAGTGAACACAATAGTCACTATTTTTAATTTTATATCATTTGCCTACACTCGCACACGTTCACGAACACTTCAACGGTTAACTATCCACTATAATTACACATTAAACTTCGGAAAAACACAAGTTTTGGAAAATAATATAAAATCGACAAAGTGCACTATACATTTTTTCACCTACACCTCCGTATGCGTTATTGTTGTTCTCTTGTACAATTATTGAAAGTGAAAATATTTAGATATAAATCACAAGTATGATAAAAACGAGGTCGTCTATCTATAATAATATGACAAGCAACCTCTTTATTACAAGATTTCTCAACAAAAGAGTCGGCAAACTAATATTCTTGCCGCACAATGCAAGTGAAGATTGCACCTACTTGTTATTCAGAGTTCGCGTGACTGAGTCCCCCGTTATGAGCAGGACGGTAACTTTAGAACGTGATGCAGCTCCTAGGAATTACAGCTCACTCACTCTTCTAGTTAAATCCCTATTTAACTAGAAGAGTGAGTCTTTCAGTGACTTCACCTTAGCTTTACACAAGTTAAGGTGAAGTGATGTTCAAGAATATGAGACTATGTGTCTTCGTTATGGTGTTTTTTACTATTACCACAAGGTACTAGCTGTGTAATTGCGGACCTATGATCTAGTTTTGTCCAATTCTGCAGGAATTTCCCAAAATCTTCCAAAAACTTGTAACATTTATACAAGTTTACAACAAATTATTTCCGCTACGAAACTCCGAAATTCGACTGAACTTTTAGTACCGTTGTGCCGAGTGTCATGGGATCAATTCCCACCGAAACATTAACACCCGAGACGTCAATTCTACGATAAACGAAACAAAAAAAAGATATTACTTTCTATACAAATTTAACTATAACCTTGTTGTTTTTTTATAATTATTTACGTCTTAAGGGTCCGGCCGAACGCGAATTGCCCACAAAAACGTAATACCGAAGTAAATCGTAATCCAAACAATATTCTATCAAATTATGTTATTATTCTCATGTGGATACTGTTAATCTAGGCTCCTACGTTACCATTTCATCCAAAATACTTCACTGAAAATAAAAGACCGGAAAATCGTTATCAAAAATTGCATTCGCTTACATTTATTTCCAGTGAAGTATTTTGGATGAAATGGTAACGTAGGAGCCTAGATTAACGGTATCGTAATCCGAAAAATAACAGAATTTGATGAAATTGTGTTTGAATTACGATTTATTTCGGTACTACGTTTGTAAGAGAAATTCGGTCCGCCGGACTCTTAAGACTAGTATAGGCTCTGGTTTCATTTATCGTCGTACTCCTGTCTCCACCCTTTATATTCGTGTTATCAACAGATATTTGTTTGAAGCCCCCGCGACACCGATTACAAAAAAAAACATAATAAAACAAACAGAACTCATAAAGAGGCCTACACTTTCGGCCATTTATAACAATAAAGTGTTAAAAGGCTGCAACATCGTTTAAGTATTGATAGATTGTGCGCCCATGGCCCTCGAGAACATTAGTAATTTATTTCTCTAAATCGTTTCGTACTACGTGCACGTGAAACATAAGCAGTTGGCAGTCCACTATGTTTTGGTACAATTCTTATCAGAAACTGTAGATATAATATCAACATTTGTACCTATGAAAGATAGAAAACTTAGAGAATTCGTAGACTTTTACAAAATAAAATTATTACAAAATAACCAATCAATAATAGCGACCCGGCACGAGGTCCCTATCAGAGCATAATGCTGTGACATTATGATATATGTGTCATTTTCCTGTTAGGATTTTTCATAAGTTCAACCAGTATGTCACAAGTCAGTATAATGGGAATCGAACCCACAACACTTGGTGCAAAAGCCGATCGCTCAACCAAACTTGCCCTCAACATTTATAAATAAAATACCATTACGCATTAAGGTTAGGACGAGTTGTATTAATGTAGGTATATACCCACAGTTTGCCGGTGTGTGTAGTAGTCCTATATAATGCGGAGCGAGCCTTATTGTATTAACCGGGCACAAATGCAAACTTCGAATTACTACTGACTGAAATTTCAAAAACCCAAAAACACTGCTCGACCCAGAAATCGAACCTAGGTCCTCTAACGTAGCAGTCGTACTTGGAATCTAGACTAATAAGGTACCTAGTTATTTAACAATGTTAAAATAATACAAAAGTGCTAATTAACCTCCAAATAACGATCTGTGATTGTAAATCTGGGATTTCAATACACAAAAAACTTTAAATCTTCATTTCAAAATCAACAGTTAGAACATGAGTGGTCACAGGAGCTCGTTGACACCCGCATAGCTATGGCAACTATTCCAAGCATCGCGGTGGCCATCATCAAAGTGTTTGTTATGTCTCAAACTGTCACAGGATAGTTGTTCAACTCCACACAGGTGGGTTCAACTTCTCCTTTGTGTGTAATACATCCACAAATAGTTTCACCGACACTACAAATTTATTCCATTTAAGTTCACCCTGGATGTTGTGTTCTGTATTGTTGCAGGGTTTCGTGTGAAATTTTTACAAAATATTTCGAGTGGAACGCTAAAGTTCGGTAGCGTTGGAATTGTTTCGTGTGATGTGGTGTTGGTTGAAATAATTCTCGCAAAGGATTTCCGAATTTATTTTTCATATTTGACCCCATGCGAGCCATAGTTTTGTTTTATTGGCAATTAACATATGTGTGACGAAATCTTCATTATTTTTTGTGAGTATAAATCATTAGTCTAAGTGTTATGAAGTCTTTCTATGAAATTCTTAATAGCAGCTAGAAGTTTCGGGAAATACAGCCGTGTCATGTCAATCATTCTAGGATCATTACATTTAGCAAACGGTTTAATATTACAAATAATTTTCATTCCTGTTCTAATAACCACCCGCTGTTCTAAATACATTTGTATTTAACTACACACGTCACAGCCTATGGCTCCATATCCGTGGTAAGGAACAGTTTTCTCATTAAAACTTCCATTTGAATTTAACCGTCAAAGTTTCAGTGACAACTACATATTGCTAAGAATAGTATTAGCCATTGCAGGTTTGCACCGCGAGAAGTTGGAGCTAGGGTAATCAAAGTTGGGTAGACCCTAACTTCGGCTTTTGTCAAATGTCCGACAGAACACGGGATATATTTTACACATGGAAGTTTGGATAGGAAACTTTGAATGTCAGAAAAGATTTGAAATGTAATTGAAATACAATATTCATGTGTGTTTGTGATATATAATTATAATATAAGTAAATAAGTAAGTATATTACTAGTTAGATAAACGAACTTAATTATTGAAAGTTCAACTAGGTTTACAAGATACTTTTAAATGTTGCTACATTAAACCGAATCCAATCCAAGTGAACATTTATTAAACTACAACTAGGTACCTATTGCCTAATCCTCTATTAGGATTAGGCAATAGGTACCTAGTTGTATAATGTCCATTAATATCAATATTATATTTAAAGGAGACGTGAAAGGCGTGAGTGTATGTATGTATTATATTTAAAGTGTTTTTTTAACATAAACTCACTATAAGAAGTATCTGTGGCCAAATACAGCCCTGCTGTATTCAAGATTCAGCTACGTAGGTATTATTAGCTTATAAGTAAAACTTGGCTACTTATACAAAACATCTGGCTAATCATAATATTTACCAATAATATTAAGAAATTTATAATCACCACAAAGTATAAACAGGCAAGCAGAACAAAAGAAACAACTTGGCACAAAACTTGGTGAGTCTACAATGGAAGCTAAAACTTGGCCGGTCTTTGTTCTACGAATCGTGGCCCAACTTGGCGAATTTAAATTTAAAATTGACAAAACTTACGTTAAGTACTATTCGTTTGTTAATTGTTTGGGTTCGACACCTGACGTCGTCTGTTTTTTTTAAGTGCGAATTTATTTATAAAATACATTTCATTCATCTCAGAGAAAATAGATAAAGTATTGACACTTTATCTATTTTCTCTAACTGCAATAATTTGAAACGTCATAGATGATTGATATAGGTATATTTGGCTATAGGTGTAATACATTAAAAGCTATGTCGAAGCGTAGCGGTATGCAGGGCTGAAGCATTCCATTCCAATCCATTTAATCTGCCCTCCTTGGTGAATACCATGAATTTATTAAAAGTAATACTAATTACTCTCATCATGATGACAAAAAGAAAGAAGAAAGGACAGTTTTTTTAAAAGCTGTGTGTAATAATTATTAGCGATAAGACCGCCATTGTATCCTTAGTTTTTTTTTAGGTTTTTATTTTGTTTCTTTTTGGTGTACAATAAAGATTAGGTATTCTATTCTATTCTATCAATACGTATTCAATAAACCTAATAGATGAATGACGAGTATAAAGGAGGGGCAGCATTTCTCAGCTACGGCTTGACACGTGGGACATGGTGTGTCGTACGTGTGTAGGATACGCTTGTCCATACATATATGTAATATTTCTATCATAGTATGATATAGCATCAATATATACTTATACATACAGTATGCATATTCTACTAAAAGAAATAAACTTCAACATCGCAAAATAAAACTCTTATCTACTACTTGATGTTAGGTTAGTTTAATAAGTATACGTATGCACATAGTCAATATACGTACGTACGTAAAGTATTTCGTACAATAATATTTGCTTACTTAGAATAAACTCTGATTATCCTTAAAACCTTCACTGTACACCGCACCACTTAAATTCCAGATTAATTCTGAGACACACTAACAAAAAGAACAATATTGGCACTCTGTTCGCCTTCAATGTCTGCTTAAAAGCTTTCGATTAAGCTAAGTGAGTATTAGCAGGAAATAAATCGTCGGAGGCTTGTGTCTGGTCGCCAATTACCATACCGAGGAGGCATCCATAAGAGATGTCCGCACGCCGACGACGTCACCGTATCAAGACCGTAACGAGACCGGAGATATTACCAGGACACTTTACTCTAAATCTCTAGATACGGACGATGTATGGTGGATGAGTGCCATTTATCTGACTCTGAATTAGCTTGGTGCCTATTTACAGCATAGAACATTAGAGCAAATGATTTCCTGCAGTGGTCAGCAATTGCGGTAATTGATGAAAAATAAATACAACAACTGCTACATTAAGCAAAAGAGGTACTGCTGCAACCTTCACCAATTGGTTGTGAGGCTATAACACAACCGATTGGTGCTGAGTACCTTAAATCTAAAGGAGTGGGTAATTTGTAATTAAAATTATACCTTATCAATGTTAATAAATTAAAAGGTGCCTTACCTTAGGCGGCGCCGTCGCATGCGCACCGTCGTACACATACAGATGATCATTGCAGTCGAGCTGCAATAGGTCAAAGTGCAGCATGAATCGCTGCAGAATGCTGTGCGTCTGAAACGTCACCGTGCAGTCCAAGTTCCGCTCATTGCGTGACCAGAGCACGCCTCCGTCCACTTTACGGTACTGTCGCTGTAGGAAGTGGTCCTTGCAAAGGGATTCCATGTAATCTGCAAACAAGAAGTTTTATTTAGCATCATGATACATTTCTCTAGTTTCATCTATAGTTGTCTTTAATCACGAGGTTTTTTTGTGTTTATCTCGAGCGTCTATTAGATAGGTGACTATTTTAATTCATAAAGACCTCACCGTCTTACAGTATTAAACCACAATCCAGTCCAAAAGTCTGGTAGTGGTCAGTTTTCTTTCGTATATTTCGAAATTAATCGTATCGTAAATATATATAAAATAGGTTTGGTAAAGGAGCTGCATTATATTTTGAAAATGATTTTAGTGCCAGAATAACCTTCAGATTAAAGATGCTATAGGATTCCAGGTTAAGAATATCACAAAGCCAGGCAGAGACATATTAAACAATCTAACCCGACCATTGGACACCACCCTTGGCAATGTTAATAATACCTACAAACTGAGCCCTGAGCATCGATCGATATAGCTTCGATTCGAGACTATAATAAATACCCTGCCACGTCGAACGACGATACGTCCCAAGACAAACAATCACCTTAAGTCCACAGTGACGGACATTCGATTAACCCTTCAGAGACTGATGTACATAAACAAAGATAAGAACTCAATGAATGAAGTAATAATATTGTATAAATGCCATACAAACATAATAGATCTAAAATTCTAAAGTATTCAAAAGATACCAGTGGAATTGAGTATCTTTGGAGAAAACATTGTTTTTACGAAGAAAAACCTACACAGATTTGTGAATAAACATTTTTAATAGATACAGATTGTAGGTTTAGATCTGAGTTGTCATTTACTGAGTATCAAATACAATGGCAAATCGGGCTCAAGCGGCCGGGCAATCGTCGCGTCGCCGTTGACTGGGAGTTGAAACTAACTTCCCGTGTATAGCTTTCAGTACATCTCCAGGTACATCAATAACATCAGTGACCAAAAGATTAAACAAACTAAATAGAACATTTCCCACCATCCACCCTATATCTGTACGTCTGAAATTGTCGCATTCCTTCAATTTATCGATTTCTATGACACTTAAAATACTTTCACACGTTATTCTCAATAAATTTTGAACTCTGTGCTTTAAATTTTAAGGTTCAATATCAATTTGACCTAGTTTCAGATATTGGAGAGATAAAGATTAGATCTTAGATACATTTTATCTGCCGGTTGGATGCCAGTACCTAGGAAGCTAAGCGTAAAGAACAAGTGTTGGTTGCAGACGGTTTTACTTCATCTTTAGATATAATGTGAGTAAATTCTTCTGGTTCGATCGACTTTGTGTATTTCAGGATAATTAAATTTAACGTTCCTTTTGAATAGATACATATTTTTTATCACACACTTAATATTTTTCATCTAAACAAAATTTGGATTAATATCACAATAATTAAATTTCAGGTCCGACTACAGGATAGTACTGATGTTGGTGGTATTAGTGGCCAGTACATCATCTGCACCAGCGATCAGACTACTGGGTACCATGGCGTCAGGGATAACAACCGGCCTGGAGGTACCTACTGATGTCATTGCCGGTACTGGAGTAGGAACCGGATCTATACAACTAGTGATTAATGTGCATACTGACAGTAATGGGAATATAGAAGTGTATACAAACTAGAGGTGAAGTGAAATTGGACACAGTGAAGTACTGTTAATATTAAGTTATGTGTTATCTTTAGGGCTTTTTATTAAGAGATCCTTGTTGTAAAAGGAAGAAGTTAGGCATGATGGTGTTAAAATTGGAGTGAGTAATACAGAAAAATGTAAAAGCAGAAGTAAATTTAATATAATATGCTGGATAAGCCAAAACATTTAATAAGCACAATAAAAGGTACGAAATACCCTTTACAAAAATCGACAGGTTTACGAACCAGGAAATATCTTAACAGAAAAAAAAGAAAGACACAATACTATTGAAACCAGAAAAAGAAATGTATTTAGTAATCCACTCCAATTTAAAGATAGCAAAGATAAAACTTGGCGAGATCGTAAAGAAAAACGTGTGAACGATAAAAGAATACAAGATAAGATTCTTGTTAACACGCACTAGTTTTATATAATAGTAACCGTACTACACTTAAAAGATATATTACTATATCACGCCTACATAATATTACGACACGAATTTATCCTTTGAGCTTATAGCGTCAAAGAGAAACACCGGCCAAGCGCTTTGAGTCATGAAATAATTTGGATGCTTTTGGAGCCAAGCTGTTTCTATCAAGCAGCCCCGAGATGCAAGTAATATAATAAAAAATAAAGAGATTTAATACATAGTAATTTACAAATTGCAGATGCAATTTTATACGTAGTTATACTAATTAACGGATTATCATTCAAATGGCTAACATATATATTGAAAGGATATCGTGATAAAATACATACATAAGTAATTAATCAATTCGCAAGATTGAGCTGCTAAAGATTCTTGGAAAAGCGAATACTATTTAAATAGCACAATTGCAAAGCTTTCAGCCATATCTTCCCATATTAAAAAAAAATACCTCAACATTTTATGTTTGGAAAAGAGTTTCAGAACATTAAAAATTTTCATGAAGAACACTCCAGGCGATAATAGTCATAATGTACGTTTTCAACAAAATTGGTTAACCGGGTAACCTAGCCATGAAAATCTTTACTAGAGGTATTACTCAAACAGATACAGCGTCGCTTTTTGAGAATATCAAACAAGATAAATAACTCGCAACTCAGGAATCCGGAATTTGAGCAAACTTTGAAGTATTTTGCTCAAAAGATATTCTGTTATCGTTAGAAGATAGTATAGGGTTATATAAATAAATATAAATAGGTTTATATTAAGAAGTGTTTTTGTGGACTCTGAGAATGAATACTTTTGTATTACGAAGTAAAATGATATTTTAGATGTGATGATTATAATGGAAAATGCTGATTTCTTCACGCATGATCTCCATCTCCGGGATAGATTCAGTATGAATATTTCATTTGGTTGCATCGAAATTGTATGATAATTTTTCAAAAACCTCTGCTACTCTCCTGCAAGTAAGAAGAATTAGCATGATAATAATTTGTACGTCGAAATGAAGCTCATGTTCCCACTGACGACCTTTAAGAAGAAACACTGAAATAAACTCGAAGATCAATGCGTGTTTAAGCCAATGATTTTAAAGGTTCCGATTATGTGAGAACAATGGAGGATAGTGAAAAATTAATAAACCATAAACATTGTTTCAAGAAGCCACTCCCATAACTCAAGATAGAATTCTTTAGCATTCAAATAACTAGGTACTTACTAGTTAGTACTAGTAGGTACCTAGTTATTAAAAATAAAGGACTACCTTTACATACAAGATCCTGTTTATCATACCACCATAAGTGTCTCGACATAGTCAAGAACTATTATATCTGTTATAGTGTCACCAATCCACATGAAAAAAAGGGTTTTTTAGAGAGACTTCTAAAACTTTTAGAATTATTGTAAACTAGAAACAAAAATGTAATTATAACATTTGTGGATCGGTATAATTTTGGTCTTGGTTTATGGATACCACCGCATTTTTTTTATATCATCCCGCCTGATGGTAAGCCGTTAGCGTAGCCTATGGACGCTTGCAGCACCAGGGGTATAACTCGCGCGTTGCCGACCCTTGCCAAATATTCTGTCGCTAACATGATTGTGTTCCGGTTTGAAGAGTAATGTAGCCGGTGTATTTGGCAAATGGTCTCAAGATGATAACGCCCGACTGATTCCGCTGGTGCTGCAATGTGTTCAAAAAATTTAGCTGTCTACATTCAATTTCAAACTCAATTCATAAACATTAAAGGGAGTATTGTATTGAAAATTTGAATGGCATTCAATTAACAGAAAAAAACAATATTTGTCCGTAAAATAAATCGTTTGTTTAATTGAAACTGTTGGAAAGCTCATATTGACACAGATAACTACTGGTTTCAAATGTACAACGATTTAGTTGTACGATACATTTAATAATTATTTGATCATTATCATCAACATGTTTAGTGTCCCATTGCTAGGCACAGTTATCCTCTCTGGTAGAAAGGGGTAAGGTTCAAGGGGTAAGCGCAGAGTGGAAGCGAAGCGTCAATTTCTTTTGTAGTAGTGAATCGTTCTTTTAGTTCCCTTAGTTACGCTAGCATTCTACCGATGTCGCGCTTCGATCCTACGATAGTATGAATTGACTAGTGCTGATTGGTACAATTTACAATACGGTTTTGTAATAGAGTGTAGAATGCAATAATTATTATTTTAATATTCCCTAACTACAAATATTTTTCCACGTATATTAGAATTTTTATTTGTATGAAAAGGATGATGTAAGTACCATATTTTTATATTTTTTAATAAAAATATAGATTTGCCTAAGAGATTATTCTTTCATTTATGTATTTAGTCTCATAACCTACTTAATAATTAAAGTGACTGAGCGCTTGGATTTTAGCAAAAGTTTGGCTGCCAGGTAAACTGAACTAAACTTACTTACTTAACTGTATTTTAGCGCGACCTTGGAATCGAAACCAGGAGTACGCTTGGGGCTTTGAAATCGAAGACGCAGCTTCTTCTAGCAATAGAATACTATTAAATTTTCTACCCATAAGGGTACAATGAACAGTATCCCTTCCTTTCTAGCTATGACTATTCAATTCGACTAATGGCATCAACCCGGAGATTGGCGAAATCCGCCGACGTCACCCGAAGTGGTCACGTAGCCTAGCAAATTGGAAAGGCCGATGAGTAGCCACTGATGATAGCTGTCGAGTCGATCAAAACAAATGAAATCTTGACTAAGAAGGTGAAAACAATCGTAGGTTTACTTGGATTCACGTTTGGTGAAGCGATTAAGGTAGTTGCGGTAGTACCGAGGATTGTGGGTTCGAATCCCACCAGAGACAAATATTTGTGTAATCCACAGATTTTGTATTTCGTGTCTGGGTGTAGATACTTCGTGTGCAGTTATGATTATTAATGATGTTTAAAGAAATGATTCGTCCTCTTTTTATCACAATTTCAATCCTGAATACAAACATGGACTTCAATCGGAAGATTCAGGTTACCATAAAACATAGCTAAGAAATTTTGGTAATATTCACATCCTTATATACTCATACATAAGGATCACACCAACTGTGTCCATCAGGTGGCCAATAAACGCCACAAGTTGCCATAACCAGGAAGTAGCAATAATACCAAAATAGCAATAACAACATCTAATATTTACTGCCCCTCTTCTCCCCTCCGCTTCCCTTGCGTTAACTTTTAATGAGGTTCTATACAGACACTACTTGTATCACCAAATTGTATGACTGCTCTGTACACGATTCACTATGGCAAAATTTGAGCTTTGTGCTGTGAGCTATTGCAACGATTCTGCCGTAACTACGACATCATCGGCAAATCGAAGTTGAGTGATACCTTTCGCCATTAATTAATTTGAATGCCGAATCTTTTCCATTTCAGAAGCTAGAAGGCATCTTTCATTTGTAGACGTATACAGTTTCGGGGTAATAACATCCTCCTGTCTAACACAATTTAGCAACAAATAACCACAAGATATGAAGTAATTTCCAGTTTCCACTAATAAATAATATCACAACAACTTCAGTGAATTTTTCAACATGTATGTGTATATAACCTTGCTTTCCTTTCATACATATAAATGTAGGAGCGACGGAACATCTGATATATCGCTATCCCTTTCAGATCAAAGGGACCTTGTAGACCACATACCTGCATACAATATAGCGACCCCAACCTAATCCATCTAATAAGCGAGGCCCACAATCTCGTGACCGCTCCCGAAACATAACACATTGACCTACATGGGGAACCAGACAAGTGTTCGACGTACATTACTCTCTCCGTTCGCTTGGCTCAGACGACGCACCTTCAAGCCACGCGATGGAATTAGTATAATTACAGATAGTCGAATACTGCCTAACCCTCCGGTCTAGCCGTCAGTATCGTTAGGTCATAGTTTGAACACAACATACCTACAATTAAATTTGATCCTTAATTATTTATACAAAAAGTTAAATGAATTTGACGCGTTTGGCGTAGCGGCTGAGCGATCGGCTTCTGCGCCATGGTTTGTGGGTTCGATTTGTGTTTGTAGAACCACCCATGATACAGGAGAAAATACTAGTGTGGGGCAATGTTTTAAAAATAAATTATGTTTAATAACATATTGTGAGGACTCGATTGGTCTGCTGGCTACCTTGCCAGGATGAACGGCTTCTGGGCCATGGATTGCGGGTTCGATATACCTCTGGTTTTCAAAATCATGGCTGAATTAATCAATAATTATTATGAATTGCAGAACGTCGAAGTCTGTCAAGAAGTCTGTCAACCCACAAAAAACATTCATGTTCAATACATACAATGTCTTACAAAAAGACAAAAAGTCTGTTACTTGTCGTTAGCAAGTAAGTAGTGCAATGCCTGTTTAAAATGTTACCACAAGAATATAAGACGTATGAGTCGAATTCATAAAGTTCATATAAGTGAAATAAAGCACGTTTGACACCATATCACGTCAAGCGGTTCCATATAAATTCACCACCCCACTTATACACCTACCCCTGTACTTGTCTGCTCTTAAATCCTTTACACACACACATACCTATGCTACCTTTTTTATGTACAGTCAACCTCTAACGTATGTATGCAGGCGGCAAAAAAAAATTGTGAAAATTATCTATATAATCATCACGATCACTAACAAAAGTACAGTTTTTATAACGATATTGTATTTCATGTTATTGGCACTTTCTAATGATTATTTTTTATATACAAATGGTTGTCTTTATATTTTGTTAAATAAACATAAAATAACATACTATCGCGTCTGTATTCCCCGAAGGGTTAGGCAGAGGTTTACTAATGTACACAACTCACAGTTCTCCGGTATGTTTAGGTCTCATGTAATAGGGGGCGAGTGTATTGATATTAACTGGGCACAAATACCAAACTCTGAGCTGCTACTGAGAATTTCATCTCGACCTGGGAATCAAACCTTGGACCTCTAGCGTAGCAGTCGGGTTCAGGACTGTTAGGCTAATGAGGCAGTAGGCAGCATGATAAATAAAGATTAATATATAACAATATATTTCTCTTTCTGAGTGTACACACACACACATCATACACACTCATACGAAACTTTTCAAACACAACAAATTAATGTGTAATTTTTGGCTTTGTATAATTCAGCAGAATAAGTAGCTACACAAATAAACCCTTTTGTCCATCAGCCAAGTTAACCACAAAGGTGTATGTAAGAACTGGGCTGGTAGCTAGTACCAAGGTGGGAGGCTCACACAAAAAGCGTGTGCCAATTACAACGGCCGACTTGGGGTGTCAGGCGCAATATTTAGTGAGGTTTTGTTCGAACAACTTTGAGTTACGGCTGTTATGTACAGCGAAGATACGGTTTTTGGAACTGTTAGATATATTATGTACTAGCTTCAGCCCGCGACTTTGTCTGCATGGTCTTTAGGATTGGGTCCGACCTGGATAAAAAGTAGCCTATGTGTTATTCCAGGCTATAGTCTATCTGTGTGCCAAATTTTATCCAGATCCAGTTCAGCTTTGTCTGTCAAAAACTTTTGTCTGTACTCGGGTACATATTAAACAAAAAACACAACACTTTTTTGAAATTTGATGCCCAGATTACTATTCATTCCTTCATTCATTATCACTCTGCCACTACCTGCCTCATTATCCTTGTGGTCCCGAGCGCCACTGCTACGCTAGAGACCGGGAATTGAACCCAGGACGGGTTCGAATCCCAAGTCGAGCAAAGTATTATTGGGTTTTTCTATGTAATTCTCAGCAGTAGCTCGGAGTTGGAGATTTCTGCCCGGTTAATGGCAATAGGCTTGCATGGGACCATACTACATGATACCTAAATATTACCAGCGAATTGTGGGTGTACAGTACACCTCTGCCTTACCCTTCGGGGAATACAGGCGTAATAGATTGGGTATGTAATTAATTTCATTATCTAATCAACCCATTTACTGTCCAACTGCTGGTCTCGTCGTAGAGTAAGTGGGGGGATAGGCTACACTCCAAGGGTAATATGCGTGCCTCGATAAAATTTTGTCATGGCATTTGTAATAGGTACTTTTTATTGGAGTTCATTGTGAACCGGCTAACGGTACCATAAGATTACGTAACAGAGACAAAGAATTCCCACGAAAGTTCTGTTTAGTTGTTTTTTTTTTCAAAGGTATGATTGTTGGACGGCACGTCATAGACTCGTTAAACATCATTTTAGAAGAAATGACACGTCGACGAATAGAGGTTCCCTCCATTAATTCTCAGGCAATCTTATCCTACTGAAAATGGAACTTATTTTCAATTTTTCATAGTAGGTTCCAGGACCATTAACTCAATTCTGTATAAAAATAAAATAAGATTATTATAATAGGTTAAATCAGTAGTTGAATCCTTTCGAAAAGTTTGTGAGTATGGATGTGTGGAAGTGATGTATGGAGTTGTAACAAACATCTTTCACGCCAGAACGTCTGGACGGATCTGTATGAAATCTGGCACAGAGATAGATTATAGTCTGGAATACATACATAAGGTACTTTTTATTCAGGTCGGAACAAATCCTGAAGTCCACGCACAAAGTCGCGAGCAGAAGCTAGTATAATATATACCAAATACAAATACCCTAGATCGGTTATGACAATCAGAACCCTCCCACTTTCGGAGGAGACGAAGATCACCGCTGAACATTTTCACACGAAAAAAAGTTCTGTTTTAAAATTATTACTCTTCCTTAAAACCTGTAAACAGGGTGTCTCGTAAATAACATTTAATAGAGAAATTTAAATTTAATAATGTAGAGCTGCCGTACTATTTCCGCTTTATTGAAATTTACTGCGTCGGGCGAGGAGGGAGTTTATTTTTAATTTATGCCTTTGTCTGTGGATTTCAGTTCGTTATTTCAATTGCACCATAATAATATTGCAATCATTTTTGTAATCCCTACGTGTATAAAATTGTTTTTATTTTTGACGACGGTTTCCTTATTCAATATTATCTAAATGAGCGATTTTACTTATCTTCTAAAGATAAGACCAATAAGTAGTATTGTTTATAACAAAATATATTATTGAAATGTAACAAAAATGCCTCATTAGTCTAGTGGTCCCAAGCGCGACTGCTACGCTAGAGGTCCTGGCTTCGATCCCCAGGTCGAGCAAAGTGTTTGGGTTTTCTATGAAATTCTCAGTAGCAGCTCGGAGTCTGGATTTGTGCCCGGTTAATGGCAATAGGCTCGCCCCCTATTAGGACCTACATGGGACCTCAATATACCGGCGAACCGTGATGTACATTAGTACGCCTCTGCCTAACCCTTCGGGGAATACAGGCGTGAAAGTATATATATAACAAAACGTGATAATATTTTGCCCAACCTGGGATTAATACCCAGAACATTAGTCTCTTCAGCCGAACTAGTAAAGCATACTCGTATAATAAAATAATCTATCATATTTTATATTATAATTTATTCTTGCTATCTTCACATCACTTCCAAGAATGATATTCTTACTAATAAAATAAACGTGAAAGTTTTTAAGTATGGATGTATGGATGTTTGTTACTCTTTCACGTCAGAACGGCTGAACGGATCTGGATAAAATTTGGCACACAGTTAAATTATAGCCTGGAATAACACATAGGCTAATTTTTATCCAGGTCGGACCCCATCCTGAAGTCCACGCAGACAACATCGCCGGCAGAAGCTAGTCTAAAATAATTATCGTAAGACATGTTCCACACTTCATATATCCGAGTAAATTACGCGTAAGATTCAGTGGTGCGTAATATGTGCAGCGTCACACAACTCGCGTGGCGCAAAGTCGCAGCTGCTACGCTGGAGATCCTGGATTAAATTCCACAGTTGGAGTTAAGTGTTATTGAGTTTTTCTATGAAATTCTCAGTAGCAGCTTGGAGTTTGGATTTGTGTTCGGTTAATGGCATTAGGCAAACGCAAACTCAAACTCAATTTTTAAGGTATTGCATAGCTTCTATCGCGGGCCTTGAGCGTGGGGACCGAATCCAGAAATTCCGTAACGAAAAAAACCTAACACGCTTGTCTCTTTAGTTCAGCAACCCGCCTTTAGGTGGCATTGGTTGTATTACATAAGTTGATAAAAAACGCTATGCAATAGCTTTACCGCGGCAGTCCCCGAGTGCCACACGTCTTTTTTTTATTTCAATTAGACTATATACAGGTACTTTTGAAATGTCAAAACTACATGCACTACAAGCCCTCCTTCTATTACATGGGACCTAAATGTTTAGGTCAGTATGTAATGATGAACTGTGGGTAAACATTAGTACACCTCTGCTTAACCCTTGGCTTCGGGAAATACAGGCGTGATGGTATGTTATTTTACGTATAAGCAGAACAGTTCGTCAGTTAGGTATATATTGTATCCCATGTAATACATAGTTATATGTCTTCATTTACTACATAAAAATCTCTAGATTGCTATTATTAGATTCCTAACAATCTTTTTGTGATTTTGTTGTATTTTTCATTCTAAAATTATAAAGTTATTTTAGTAAAGGAAAAATTCAATCGCGGGCAGGATTCGAACCTGCGTTACCTGGTTGGATACACCAGACGCTCTGACCTCTAAGCAGGAGACGCAGGTTCGAATCCTGCCCACGATTGAATTTTTCTTTTACGAAAATAGATTCCTAACAAATTATGTACCTGTCTGCCTCACTAATAACCAGAGATCGGAATAGGTAGAGTATATTTTCCTATAGTTCGAGGAAGTAAGTAACATAGAGTTGTAATACCACCTCTAAAATCCGGAAATCATAAACATGACGATTAAATCCCGGATTAAACATTGAATTTGAATAGATGTAGCATAACTTGTATTATGATGTAGCTCCGCTGCAAACATAATATGATTCTTCAATATAATAGTATAGTTCAAATGTATTCAAAGCGCAATAAGTAATTTGCAATTTCATAATCCCGGGACTTAATCGCCATGTCTATGATTCCGGGATTTTAGAGGAGGTATTATCAACTCTATGTTACTTACGCCCTCGAACTTTGGGTAAATATACTCTACATATTCCGATCTCTGCTAATAACATCTATAATGTATGTAGGTATATGTATTTCATTTTATTAATTATACAGTATCTTATAGCAAATTATATAAAAGAGTATATTATTATAGACAGCAGCAGAAAAATCCTTGTTTTTAAATGAAAAACCAGTAGTACAGTACTAATATTGCTTCCAAACCCTAAAGTGTTAAAAAGCACCCAGCATCTGAATGTAATTCAAAGCAATAAAAGTGTGCGCAAATAAAGCGAGGCACATAACACATGGAAACAAACGCGTGTCGCCACTAAATCGCTCCGAAACATCCGTGTGTACACCCCTTTACGCTATAGACAGCACTCCAAACTAAAACTCTCATGAAGGAAGCAAGAAAGAGTGCGCGCGATACATAAGTGCCTAAGTTAGAGCAGATAAAAAAAGTTTCCAACATGCAATAATGCACTAAGTTTGTGTGCCGCCGAAGTACTATGACACTATTGTACGGTTTCAAGTGTTCCGGATAATATAAACAGTATGTTGGTTTGCTTGTTTTAAAATTAAATGATAAAACATTGCTTTTTTATCATGCAAAATAATTTTTCCTGGTAATTAAACATAACTTAAAGTAAACATGTGACACCCGAGAATTTCCTGAGATAATGTTTAAGGTTTTATATGAAACCTTTTAGTCTATCGGATAATGGTCTGGAAAGCACTTCACTCATCCTAAACGAAGTCGGGAGTACACCCTCTTTAGAAGTAGGGGGGTACGGGCGACGGGAGGGGATGAGGCGAGGGTATCGACCCGCGCCATTATACCGCTGGGTCGTTCACCCCGCGCCCCGCGTAGCCGTACCGTAGGCAGCTACGCCGTAGCCTCGTAGCGTCGTAGCTAACAAAGGCATTTTTCCTTTTTTCCCTGGGTTTTGCTCCAATATTGAGCCTGTTTGTTATTTGTTTTTAGGACAATGTAAGTATTACAGTAGAAATGTTTGTCGTTATGGGTTTTCGTTACAAATTCAACAGAGCTTAATATTGCGGAGGAGGATAACATTATGGCGCTATGATGGGCCGCGGCGCTTACTGGTGAGGCGGAATGAAAAAGAATGATACCGATATTCTAACGTTATTTACAAGCACATCCAAATTAATAACATATTTCCCATGTGGCAGCAACATTCATTAGTTAGATACTAGTCAGCTACAGGGTGATGGAAGGTATATCTTTTTAACATCTGTTTAACTCTTAAATATAAAGAGGTTTTCAATTCGTCTATTGGTCGCGTTAAACCTCTTATTTGTTTTTTTATTGACAACCTGTTGTTCTAAGATGAATCATTTGGTATCTGACCGTTTCTGAAGAAACATCACAAATTGCTTGAATTTCTTTCTATTCAGGTATTTCATACGTGCTTAATTTCTAATTAGAATCCCAATAAACGTCATTGACAGGGTACACCGAAGTCTCTACACTTCATCAATCTAAACGTTGGACCTGTTTGGGAAACGTAATTTTATACCCATCGTATCCAGAATATTAATCAACTCCGATACTCAAAATGGGCCAATTTATGAGGACTTAAGGTCCCTCTGGTCCGTAGAATATCGATCCATAGACTACTTCTATATACTTTGCCATTGTTAAGATGAAGGAGGTCAAATATAGTTCAATAACGATCTCCATGCTGTCAATAATATTGCAGAATACCCGCATATTCCCAATATTATTCATAGTCTATGGAACGCTTGTCTGGCAGCAATGGTTCAGTGGTCACGAAAAAGTCTGCAAAGCGTGAGGTCCAGCGCCAGCCTCGGTAGAGATATGAGATAAGGACATACACCGATCTTATTAGCGAAATCCTTCAGAAAGGTCCGGTGCGCAGCACTCGCAACCGGCGTGTATGTATGAGAAGATGTATGAATGTGGAAGAAGCAAAAGAAGTATGCAAAAATCGTAGCAAGTGGCGTTAAATCTACAGTTTCTGCCTACCCCTGTGGGAGAAAGACGTAGACATTATACTATATTACTCGAATTAGGGGCCAAGTCTGCTATTTTATTGTACCAATAGTGTCTTTCAATGACTTCAAAGTTGATGATTGGTCAGTTTTGTCAAGGGAGCCCATTCGTGCCGAAGCATGGCTCTCCCACGTTACAAACCTCCTACTCGTTTGCCACCATATCCCTTAAAAAAAGAAAATCTATCAGCTCTTATGTCATTTAAGTCATCTGGTAACCATTCTGATACAATAGATATAGCAGACTTAGACCGCTCTCAGAATCATTGTGAATATGTTTACGAATCGTGATAGGATTGAGAGACAAAGTGTGGTTTTTAGTTAGGAGGATTTATGAGGATTTATGAGGATTTATGAGGATTTACCATGCTATTCAAAATATTCGTTAATATATTATTCCTTTCCGATTAATTGACAAGTCCACATGTGTCCAGTGTGTGAACGGCATTGTTACCACCGGTCCCGTATCAATGACGTCATTAAATGGTAGACGACACGGCGCGCGCTTGTAAACACAACATTACGACACTATTCGGCACTTTATGAGCTGACCGAAATTGGAAATAGTGGGCACTAAAACGCCGAAATACGGAGTGTAATGTAAAATTTAGAAAGTGTCGGGACTTAGCTCATTTTCTGTCTTTTTTAATCAGAAGTTGTACACAAAGAAAAACAATATTTTTATACTAGTCTTATTGAAAAGTGTTCCAATTCATTTGGATTGACCACAGATCTAGCAAAAACAAACGCTTCAAAACACTTTAAGATCTGTAGAAAGCTCGTAAATAAATAAATAGCTTACTTTCAAAAAGGTTTTAATCCTACGAAGAAGATCCGATAAGAAACTCTATGGATACGCTTTTAAATTAATTAGGTAATGCACAGTCAAATTAACCTAGTGGTCCTGAGCGAGACTGCTACGCTATAAGTCCTGGGTTCGATTCCTAGGTCGAGCAGTATTATTAGGTTTTTCTATGAAATCTCAGTAGCAGCTCAAAGTTTGGAATTTGTGCCTGGTTAATGGTAATAGGCTCGACCCCTGTTACTTGGGATCTAAACATACCGACGAACTGTGGGTGTACCTTAGCGCCTCTGCTTAACCCTTCGAGATAATACAGGTATGATGGTACAATCGAATACTTATAAGGATAATGGTTCAGAAAGACAAGTGCGGGTTTGAGCCATTACTTACTCTGCATACCCCGCAATAAAAGGCTGTTCTTGAATACACTAAAATAAATATATTTTTTAAATTTAATACAGGGCACGTGTGTATCGTATCTTATGCTGGTTGGATTATATCTAATTAACTTTTAAGAAAATTAAGGAACTTACTTAATCTGAAGATGATTTTTTTTGGTCGAGGAATTTGATTCTACCATCTATATAGTATAGTACTAGCTTCTGCCCGCAACTTTGTGGGCGTGGACTTCAGAATTGGGTCCCACCTGAATAAAAAGTAACCTATGTGTTATTCCAGGCTATAATCTATCTCTATGCTAAATTTCATCCAGATCTGTTCAGCCGTTCTGATGTGAAAGAGTAACAAACATCCATACATCCATACTCACAAACTTTCACGTTTACAATATTAGTAGTTGGATTATTTTGTCATATTTTGGCAAATTACTTATTAATAATATTTCTGATTTACAAATGCCATTCAACATTAGAGGCATCAACTATACCAATAACGGTTACACATCAACCTGATATTTTGAACATATACACATTTAGAATAAACACTAGTATATTTTAAATTAAAACCTACAAGCATAGCTAACCAATAGACTTGCTCGTGCTACGTTTTAATCGAATTCTGTGCGACTCAGTTGCAACTAACAGTTAATTCCATATACTCTACGTATTTAAGTACTACATTAGATAAATATCGCCGAAATAACTATACCTAGTTATTTTGTAAATTTCAGAATTGTATTTGTAAATAGATTACATTTCTTCTACGTAATATAACGAGGCTTATTTGATGCTTATTGATATCCAAATCATGGCGAATATAGTTTTACGAGATTGATAAACGTTGAATTCATACAAAACGGTATTTTAGTGTAAACCTAAATGATCACGAAATATTTATAACGACGTCTTACTTACAATTCCCCACCCCTCCGACGCAGCACGCCTCGGTTGCCCAATAAGGCAATAATACGCCAATAATCCACCAGAACGAGCGTATTGCGTAGTTTGAGCACGTCCCTGCATTACGGAACGGTATTTACAAAACGCGGGCGGCTCACGCTTGTCTATCAAGGTTAGAGTTACAGGAAATTATGAGTTATCGAATTATTATTATTATTTACTTTATTTTTGTTTTAACCTTCCCAGGCACGCACACAATAACTCACCAAAGTTGCATCGCAATAAGATGGATGGTTTAGCAATGCATAGAGGAAAGGACATAAAAAAACTAAACTATTTGGTTAGTTTAGTGGTCCTAAGCCCGACTGCTATGCTAGAGGTCCTGGGTTAGATTCTCAGGTTGAGGAGTGTTACTGGGTTTTTCTACAAAATTTCCTTACGCTTTGGCCTTACCCTTCGGGGATTACAGGCGTGATGGTATGTTATTTTATATAAGAAAGTAAAAATAAGGGGACTAACTAAAATAAAATGTACCCTAACGCGTCAGTATTGGTAGAGGTCGCTGTCCACGTTAGCGTCTTCTATGACAAGATTTCTTTAACATTGATGCATTAAGTAATTACTCACTAACACACTGTACATGTGCGTCGCATCACGTCAGCATAACTTTGTTATTGCTGGCATCAGTTTGATGCTATAGTTTGTAACTAGTAACTAAATGATTAGGCGGGAAATTGTCACACGAAAGGATTACGACCACGACATGTTACATTAGCGTTGCGAGGGAGGCCCTGTACTTTTGACCCGTCCTCCCTCCATACTCTACGTGGTTTGAAAGGCTTCGGGGCATCAAGTGTTTTTTTAATATCACTATCTACAATCCAAACAGAATGTCTTGAAACTTCAATGTCCTTACGCCTTTTGAATCTCGAAGGGTCGATGGTTATGACCCTTCGCGTAGCATAATGTTAATACGCTGGTCTTAATACCTCTTACGCTTACGAGGGACGCTGACGGACTATTTATAATACGGTACCTATTTATGATTTCTTTTAAGTTCTTTCTACCTTCCAAACATTCCTGTAGAATGTATCTTCAATTGAATACTTTTGATCCTAGTTTGAACTAGCTCTAAGATGGCTAACGCAATTGTATTTAACTCTAGCTCCCACATATACACACAAAGAAACACAGTAAAACTGTTAGAAGCTCTTAGATTTCAAGTAAAAATTTCGGTGAATGAGAAGCCATTGCTCTTAATATCATCAAGTCAAGGCAAGCAATAATATCTTAAATCTTGCAGCACCAATATGTTTATAAATAATATATTATCTTTACGCGTCCATACGTCCTAAGACTAGAAAAAAACCACAAAAAAGGCACCGCATTCAGGCAACGTCACGGTTGGAAACTAGTTGGGGAAATTTTTATATTCGTCGCGCAACGCCGGGGGCGAGCGTGGTATCGACAGGGCTCTTTTTGCCCCCAACGAGATTAATTAAGCCGCGAACGGCCTACAGTGATTGATGTTCGCAGGCTAAAAATGTTGCAAACTGAAATCAATTTTGTCTTGAAAACATTGTGCGTTGGACGTTTTACCATAACGTGGTGGTAAATTTAAATGTGAAATTAGCTACAGTTTCAGAGTTTGGTTACTAAATTCAGGTGCGTAACATTCTTTTTGATTTCAAGCATAATATCATGGCCTCAGACGAACTCTAGTGGTCCTGAGAGCGACTGCAACGTTAGAAGTACTGGGTTCAATTCCCAGGTCGAGCAAAGTGTTATTGGATTTTTTTATGAAATCTCAGTAGCAGCTCGGAGTCTGGATTTGTGGCAATAGGCTTGCCTCCTACATGGGACCTAAACATACCGGCAAAATATGGGTGTACATTAGTACGCCTCTGCCTAACCCTTTGTCGAATACAGGCGTGATGGTATGTAAGACGAACTCTAGCAGCTGAGTCCTAATGAATTTTATTTTTATAAAAAAGGAACAAAATTTGGGCCGAAATTATATGCAAAATATAGGTACAATGACGGTCCTTCTAACTATGAGTATTACACACGCAATATTTCCCTGACCTGACTCTGATGAAATAATATTATGGTCCGTCTGTCTATTCAACACTGTACGAGTAATGATAGGACATTATGTGAACCATACTCGTATACAATTCATTCACTGTGTGAACGACACGAGGAAGTGACCACTAGACAATTCGGTTTTAAACAAGACCCATAAACTTTAAAGTTAATACTGATTCTAATTTTGAATAGAAAGAAATTTTAAAGTTCGTTCAGTTCATTTTTGTTAAGCGTGCAATATTTTTTAAAGTGGATTGTCAACAATTAATTGATACAAGTCCGGTTAGTTTGTTATAACAATTTGGCACTAACTGCAATTTTCACTTAAGTAAGATGCCAACCTAACTTTTTTTATGGGATAGCAGACGGATCACCTGATGGTAAGCGATTACCGTCGCCCATGGACCCGCAACACCATAGGAGTCACAAGTGCGTTGCCGGCCTTTAAAAAGGGGATTGGGCCTCCGGTAAACTCACTCACTCGGCGAAACACAACGTAAGCGTTGTTTAACGCCGGTTTTCTGTGAGGCTGTGGTATCACTCTGGTCGAGCCGGCCGATTCGTGCCGAAGTATGGCCCTCCCACGTAAGATTAGCACTTGACTATTATAATAGATATTTTAATAGAGTCTTTTATACTTATTTCTATACTTTCGAAACTGAAAACAAATAGGTATTTTTCATAGAATGTTATGTTATAACAAGCATAAATTTATAACAATTAGACGACCTAAAAATGCACCTTGTTACCAGAAAGCAGAATTAAAAGTAATACTCATAGTTGGATTTAGATAACGCCATAAAATTCGTCATATTTAATTTGCAATAACAAAATAATACTATCAAGTAATTTTTCATTTCATGAATTTATTTTATACAGGTTAACTCTCTCTGTATACTTTTAATGTCCCTGTGATCTTTCTGTAACAATGGTTACTTAGTAAATATTACAACAATATAACTTTATTTAATATACCAGAAAATCTGGAAATCATATTCGCGAAATATCAGAATACTTAAACCGTTTTAATCATTTATATTTTTCGTTTAATTATACAGGAATGTAAACTAAATATGTACAAGCTTTATAACAATTTATATTGTTAAACGGTTTTTTAATTAAAATTTCCCCGACCATGTTATTGTTAGAAAAATGAGTAATTGTTGAATTAGAATTTGTGTTTCATTTTCCTGAATAGGCTATAATTATCTTGATTGTTTGCACACAGAGAGGTGGATAAAACTTGAAGATTTGAAAAAAATGGGAGCACATAAAAGTGATTCGTTTTGTATTACTTTTCATGTGACCCTTTCTTAGGTTATTTATTTTGGGAAATGGTTTTGTTGTAAATAGGTAACTATACAATGTTTAAAACTTAAGGTTGAATGTTTATTCTTCTTTTATGGATTTCCCCTTTTTGTTTTGCTGATTAAAATATAAGTCAAAATACGTTTCTAGCAATGCGTGGAGAAACTGTCGACCCGTAGAAGTAATTGCAAAATCTTGTATTATCTATACTTATAATAAATCTGTAGAGAGGTCAATTCTGTACATGAAATATATTTCCAAAATAACTATCAGCGGGTGATTAGAGATCGATACTGACGCCAAAAATGCAATCATTACAATTTTTGTCTGTCTGTCTGTCTGTCTGTATGTTCGTTATAGAAACAAAAACCACTCGACGGATTTCAACGAAACTTGGTACAATTGTTCTTCATACTCCTGGGCAGGTTATAGTATACTTTTCATCACGCTACGATCAATAGGAGCGGAGCACAATTAAAAAATGTTGCAAAAACGGTGACATGGGTCGTTGATAAAGCGGGCGTAGCCGCTGGCGGAAGCTAGTATAAAATAAATACGTCACTATAAAATAAATTCATCGCTCAGCTCACTTTTCAATTAAGTTTTTTTTAATAATTCCCGTGGAACTGCTTTAATAAATAATTATACGTTCCGCTATTATCGTAATCCTTTTAATTGATTATTTCTAAGTGTTCATAATAAAATAATTATCATTTTTATCTGTCAATCCTTAGTGTAAAGTATTAACTATAAACAGATATTTCATCAGGGATCGAAAAAAACTGTAAGTGCATTGCACTTGCATACTTATTTTGCTTCTTCCACATTCATAAATCTTGTCTACACGCGTTGTCTATTCGCGATTGCGAATACACAACTGACCTTTTTGAAGGACCTCGCTAAGATCGACGTATGTCCTTCTAAGGCGACCTCTCCCGGCGCTGCCACTGACATTCGCCTTATAAATTTCTTTTATTTTTTCCCGAACTATGTGGGACCTAAATAAATAAGTAACAAGATAAATATGATGTGACATAGAACTATGACGCGGCTTATTAGCCGGCGAGATAACATAATTATGATAAATATCATGATAACATTTTTATACACGTTTTGTTAATTGTTACAAATATTTATCTAATAGATAAAATAAATATAAAAATATGTAATGGCAATGCAGTTGAAACAAAGATTTCTGCTCGCATTGTATTTGCGATCAGGTTATTAAAATCACACTAATGTACACCCACAAGTTATGGGAAAAAGTACAACTGTGCAACTAGTTGCGGATAATTTCAAATACGCACCGTTGCCCAATTTTAAGATTCAATACAATACCAACCACAGGTCTTCAGACCCCACGCTAATCGTTATCTAGCCGATAAATTTGCTCCAATGCGTTTCGCGTATACACGATAATTATGCGCATTGTCCCCAGATAGCGGCGCGGGTGATCGCCAGTCGGAATCCGCTGTGGTCAACATGAGGACGTTGCATGTGGTCGGCATCACTGTAGGGGTCGTCGCCCTACTCGGCTTGATTGGAGGTACATAAATACCATATAATATACACAGTGACTTATATTCATTGGTTTTCTTTCAGTAGGGGAAAATACTCATGATTATAAACAACTTTCACTAAACATTTTTAGTACCAAATAATATTCTGTCGTGAAGCAAATGTGTTTACATTATTATGTTCTTGCTTCAATTATATTACAGTGGAAACTGGAATAAAATTATAATACGTGTGAACGAATGAATCATCCTTACTAATATTATAAACGTGAAAGTTTGTGAGTACGAATGTATGGATGTATCGATGTTTGATACTCTTTCACGCCAGAACGGGTGAACGGATCTAAATAAAATTTGGCACACAGATAGATTATAGCCTGGAATAACACATAGGCTTTTTATCCAGCTCGGACCCTATCCTGTAGTCCACGCAGACAAAGTTAGGGGCAGAAACTATTATATCATAATTTTCAATTCTCAATCTGTTAAAAATACACAAATAATAAGCAAAAAATGGGCACTTACGCGACTATATTAGATAACTTCGCAATAAAACATGCCAGCCACAGTTCTGTCATTATTGGTACAATTAAATACTAATTAACGCTGCATTTCACGTGCTTCCGTTTGCGTTTGGAAAGTTTCTCTGGTGCAAGGCTTCCAGAAACCTATGATGTTGGAACAGAACAGTAAATGGTGATTTGTAGAAATTGCAGTGGGATGTGGCCAGCGGCGCCCCGAGTCCCTATTTTTAACCCCGACGCGAAAAGAGTGGTGTTATATAAGTTTAACGTGTGTATCTGTGTGTCTGCCTGTTGCATCGTAGGGCCCAAAAGAATGGACCGATTTTGATTAAATTTTCTTTTTCTGCAAGATGACTTGATTGAGAGTGTTCTTAGCTATAATTTAAGAAAATCAAGGCAACCGTTTGAAGATTATAAGCACTTTTCTGGTTTATGCAAGCAATGCGAATGCGAGCAACTTCCAGACATCTGATCGATTTGAAATTTGGTATCTTGTTATTGCAAGAACATGTTAACCATGTCATGATACGGCAGCGGATTTTTTTATTTAATATTATATTTATTTATTTATTTATTTGAGTTACAATTATTACTAAATGAAGCATTGTGGATAAGTTTGTCTACGATATCTGTCAGTTAGTATGTTATTTAGTGTCATTGGGCGACCATTCTCTTACATTTGAAATAGCAGACTTGGAACAAATATCTATCTCTGGACCATACGTTTTTTTCCCAAATGTAGTAATATAGTAATACCATAAATTAATTAATTATATACAAATTTAATCGCGAATAGTGCGTGGAATCGATTTCCGCAATTTCAATTCCGACTTCACATTAGGTTTCGTTTTTAGCATTGACTATGTTCTCCCATCCAGGTCTGATCACATGGGGCGTGCTAGCCTCCCGGGACCCACCGCCGCCCCCACCCCCAGAGCTAATACCCTTGGGCTGGTGGAGCCACTGCTCACTCTACCAGATCTACCCACGATCCTTCAAGGATAGCGACGGTGATGGCATTGGTGATTTAAAAGGTATATTTCGTTTTTTTCTAAGTATATTCTATATAGGTACCTACATTATGTAAAAAAACCAATCACATTAAACATTTTATTGAATTAAAATTCACGACTGTCGTGCCTAGAGATGGGTTTATGCCAGGCCATTTATTTTTTTGCCCAAAATACCTGTGCAGAAACCTATCTATAGTGCCCAAATTTTTTCTATGAAATTTGAGTAACAGCTCGGAGTTTGGATTTGAGCCCTGTTAACGGCAATAGACCCGCCTTTATTACATGGGACCTAAATATACCAGCGAACTGTGTGTGTACATTATTACACCTTTGCCTAATCCTTCGGGGAATACAGAGGTGATGGATGGATGTGTTTATGTTTTGTTAGTTTAATGAGTCGCTGTCCCTACTCAGATATTCTCATAAAACAAGTCTACGATTTACATAAAATCAGTGAGATACATAATTTTGACGTAGTTTGTCATTATCTGCTAATGGCACTACAATGTCGGAAGTCACCATTACATGACCATTACGATACCCAACATTAAAGTAATTATTGTAGAAAAATATATAGTGTGGCATCATTTTTTGTTTGATAAAATTCGATTTATAAAGTGTGCCCGGTTAATGACAATAGGCTCGCCCCCTATAAAATGGGACCTAAACACACCGACAAACTCGTGGTGGTCTCGAATCTACCGATTATACCGAAAAAAGTCTCGAATATACCGAAAAAATCCTACAACGATATCGGTAGGATTTTTTCGATAAGTGCCTGAAAGAAAATATTCAAAATTATAAAAAGAAGATTCGAACTGCGTAAACAGGAATCCTTTGATGATTTTTAGGTTAGTGAAATGAAAAATTTATGCATTTTCATACATGTCTGTGATCTGTCTAAGTACTTTTGTGTAGAAAGATGTCTTTATTTGTCACGAATTGGTAGGGTTTCGTAGGAAAAGTTGTTGAGTACCATGGATAGAATCACCGTGACTTAATCCACACACTGTATATCGCTTTAAAAAATTTCCGCAGGTATAATAAGCGAGTTGGAGCACTTCGTGGACGCTGGTGTAGACGCGATATGGATGTCTCCTATCTTCGAGTCGCCCATGGTCGACTTCGGGTACGACATAAGCAACTTCTACGACATACACTATGAATACGGCACTATGGAGGATTTCGAGGAACTGCTGGCTAAAGCGCATGATCTAGGTAAGAACTTTGGATATTAAATTTTATTCAAAGAACTTTCTTTGAACATTTAAAAATACTCGTTTTTCTCCTAAGTACATCTGCCTTAAAAGTATTAAAGTACGGAAAAATTAGGAATAATTCTTTGTTTATGATGAAGATGACTCGTAAAACGAATATTGATTTCATTACATTACAACACCAAAAAATAATTTCAAAAATAATAATTAGACTTTGTACTTGAGTAAAGTCACGTGTGCCTTACTCATAAATCTAATTAAGAGACATCTGAAAAGAATACTGAAGTTTGTTTTTTGGTTTCAACGCGCGAATCTCTAGAACTGTCATTCAGATTTGAAAAAAATCTATTTGTATTTGATAGCCGAAATCTTTAAGAAAGTTAAAAGTTATACGAACCTTAGGAGCCGAACAAGCTAGTATAATCGCGGGGCTAGTAATTAGATAAAAGTTTTTTAAGTTCAAAAATTGCTTAGGTTAATTAACTAAAGATGCGGTGGTAGCCTAATGTCTAGGGGGTCGGACTTGCGATCATGCGGTTGCCGGTTCTAAACCCACCCATTGCACTACCGACGTGAACCCACTCGTTAACACAAGCATTTGCTTAGCACGAGGGGTTAAAGAGAATACTAGTAATGTGCAACCCAAATTGCTAGAAAGCCATTGCTTTTTTAAATGCTTAAAGTGCAAACAAATTTGACGTCGGTTATTTTTTCAAAGTGACATAACACATACAAAATAATTATTGTTATTTGATTATTAGAATTATCGTTGTTTTTGAGACAACAATGTATTATTCCGATGACGACTTGTATTTATATCAACACTTACACATGTAATTAAAAGATTATAATTAATAAATATCTTCGCTAGATATAATCCAGGGTGAAATACCTAGATTATTTCGATAAAAATCGGACTAAGTAGGTATATTTAAAACTATCGTAGCTATGATAATATTTTTTTAAACAGACGGAGAGCCATGCTTCGGCACGAATGGGCCGGCTCGACCGGGGTGATACCACAGCCTCACAGAAAACCGGCGTTAAACAACGCTTACGTTGTGTTTCGCCGAGTGAGTGAGGTTACCGGAGGCCCAATTCCCTTTTAAAAGGTTGGCAACCATGTGTCCATGGGCGGCGGTAATCGCATACCATCAGGCGATCCCTATTCTATAAAAAAAAACCTTTGACCCCTAATAAAAAAAACATACTTTATATAAATGATGGTTCAGTCCACCCGTTTTCATTAAAGAAAATCCTCATGCCAAGGTAAACGCGGGGTATGTCAGACTCGTAGCTACTAAAACCACACTTGCGTGCACTTGCCCGGCCTTGCCTGTGTGCAGTGTTTGTCTGACTGTACCAGTCTACCAGAAGGAGGCAGGTTCGAGAGAGATCCTGACTGAGATTGAACTTTTCTTCTCCTGTTCAGCTTCTACGTATTCTACGGGAAAGGAAACGTGGTAACCTTCACGCAGCATAGTATATTCTACAAACATGATCACGATACCGTTTTATTTATCCTTTATTCCAGGCCTCAAAGTCTTACTGGACTTCGTACCTAACCACGCGAGCACAAAGTCCGAATACTTCATCAATTCAGAGGATGACGTGCCCGAGTTCAGAGACTACTTCACGTGGGCTGATGGCTACATAGACCCTAACAACGCTTCGAACAGATTACCTCCATCAAACTGGGTAAGGACATTACTATTTATTCATTCCGAACCTTCAAAAAGTTTTTGCAAAGGAGTTTTTGTAATTTTATTGTCATTAAAACTTTATATGCGTAGACATGAAAGACGGCAATGAGACCTACCAATGTACTTTGCTCAAAAATTTATGGTTGATTTGAGTCTAACCGCAAATTCCTGAGAGATATGAATTATGTTTGAGAAGTCCCGCGCGACACAGGACTTGTTCTCTATACTTTTAAAATTGTAAAAGTACAGTCAAGTTTTGAAGAAAAGTGAGAGGGGTGAAAATTATAGTTTATTTTTTTAATAAAAATGAATGATATATTATCCCTTTGCTATATTATTGTTTTTTATTCTGGATGGAATTATTTCTCCTGTTATCAATCAAAAGAATTAAAACACAAAATAATACACAAAGCTGCAAATGACTTCAGACCGAAAGTATGCGAAAGCTTTTAAAACAAACAAACTGTAAGGGTCCTAAACACCCTTACGACCTTCAACCTTCTTGACTGATATTGTTAACTTGCCCAAAGTAATAACCTATATAGAAAAACGTTCAGAAGATAAACATGAACAGTTTAAAACTTTGCCAAATGTCTGATCCCTTTATCGATGCATAATAAGGAATTTATATTCAATCAAGATTTGTCTATTAAAACCGCGTAATCAATCTTTTAAATTATTAATATCCCACTTTAAGTTATTGAGATAAATATAACCACAAATACTATATCCCTATCAGGTGAGCCAGTTCGGAGGGTCAACATGGGAGTGGAGTGAAAAGAGGCAGCAATTCTACCTTCACCAGTTCGCTATCGAGCAAGCAGACTTCAATTTCAGAAATCCAGCAGTCAAAGAGGAGATGTTCAAAATCATGAAATTCTGGCTGGACAAGGGAGCTGACGGCTTCAGACTTGACGCCTTACCGTATCTGATGGAAGCCAATCCTGCTGACCATGGAAATAGATACCCTGACGATCCTTTAAGTGGGTTGGCGCAATTTGAATCCCATCAGCTAGGGTACACCATTCCTCTGTACACTAAAGATCTGATCGAGCTGTACGATATTGTGTATGAATGGAGAGAGTTCATCGACCAATACAATGAAGAGCACGGAGGAGACACCAGGTGAGTCGGGAATAAGATTAATTGATTCTACAAAGAGTAAAGAAGAAAAGTAGAGAAGAAAGGAGGAATCGGTAAACAATAATAGTTTTTTATGTAACAAAAACCCTCAATAAGTATAATATGTTATCCTCTTAGGTATCATCATCATTCATTTTTTATTATGATTTTTTATCCTGTTGTCTGTTTGTATAACTTAAACTACTATTATTATTATTACTTCTCATCTGTTAAATTTAATAGTTAATTCTTTTATTGCATAAAACTTTAGAACGTAAATGCTGGGAGAAGACACTGGCTTTTGTAACACAGCAGGAGTCAGAGCCTCACTACTGTCTGAATCGAATTTGTTTTTTTAATTATTATCATCAACCCATTTACTGCCCCGCTGCTGGGCACGAGTCTCCTCTTTGGTGTGGTTAAACGAAGCGCTAACCAATAATTTAAGTGTTTTGGATTTAAACTTGAACAATATCTGCGAAAGATAAGGGCAACTTTCCAAAAAAATATTAGTTTATAATTTCACAAAAGATCGCTTTTTGCCAATAATGTAATTAGTCTGGCGAACTGAAGTGTTATGAAAATTATAAAGTATTTAACATTAAAATTTCCAAGTTTTAATCCCTAGATTGTTGTTAACTGAAGCATAATAATTTGGGTTCTATTATGAAGATTGAACACTCTTGGAGAAACTAGATACTTAATTAATGAGTTTGATTAAGAACAATTAAAAATGATCAAATGGCGTGAATTTATTAGTAAAAACAATTTTATTTTTGGTACATTCCAAAATTATTATCTTTTTACCATCATTTACTACCGACAAAGAAGAGTTGTTTTTTAACATACCGATATAAATTAGAGATTTCATCATAATTATCATACGTAATATGAGGAATGCACATAATTTCGACGAGAATATCGGCCTACATAGCTTAGCTTACCTAAAATAGGGTGACCAAGTCATCCGACACGGTTATGTCGTACCAAATACTAAAGGTTCTCTCTCTCCAGGGTTATCTTCTCCGAGGGCTACGCGAACGTGACGATGACAATGCTGTACTACGGTAACGAGCAGGGGGAGATCGGAGCCCACTTCCCCTTCAACTTCGACTTCATCACAGAGGTGTCCGCCAAGTCCAACGCTAGGGACTTCGTGTACACCATCCTGAGATGGCTCACTTACATGCCATACGGCGCCGTGGCTAACTGGCAGGTGAGGTTATCAAAGAAAATAGATGTGAAGAACCAAAATCGACCAACCAGCAGCTACTAATGATTAGGATATATCGACTAATATAAAAAGTTAACACTGAAGATCCTGCTAAATCTCTCATAAGTCACTGTTGATTTCAGTTCGGCAACCACGACAACAACCGGATGCCGACCCGCTTCCGTCACGACATGGTGGATGGCCTGAACTCCCTCAACATGATGCTGCCTGGTGCCTCGGTGACCTACCAGGGCGAGGAGATCGGAATGAGGGATGGGTATGTCAGTTGGGAAGACACTGTCGACGTGGAGGCCTGCAATAGAGGCGATGAGGATACCTACCATCTGTACTCTCGAGACCCCGCCAGGACCCCTTTCCATTGGAACAACTCGACCAGTGCTGGTTTCTCTACCAGCGAGTCGACATGGCTGCCCGTAGCCGAAGATTATCAGGAAATTAACCTAGCTAAGCAGAAAGAGGATGCAAGGAGTCATTATAAGGTAAGCTTCCGAAAAACGTAAGCCATACATTTAAGTGACCTTTTTGCACATACCTTTTTTATCTATCCTAAAAACTGGAGCAGGAAACTACAATTCAAGCTGCCGTTAATTAAGGATTTGAGAACTTCCTCACTCTATGTATTATGATTGCCCAAACATTACCTACTAAATTAGAATGGCCGATATCCAGAGCAAGTAAATTCATCAGTTTTACCGAATGACTGCCAATAAACGTCTGCCAATCCCGAGATTCTGAAAGCTACAAATTATTATGCCAAAATAGAACGCAAATTAGTAACTGGCTGTACTTCTTTGTAGGTGTACCAAGCCCTTACAGCACTGCGGAAGGAGGTGACACTCACTCACGGAGAATACGACATCCGCGCACTGTCAGACAGCTCGTTCTACCTGGTTCGAAGCCTCCGGACCTACGACACGCTGGTGTTCTTATTCAATGTCGGAACAGCACCGGACACGATTGCTCTGAACAGGGTACCACATCTGACGACACCAGCGACTGTATACGTGTCCAGTATACACTCCAGTAGAGACGCTGGGTAAGTTGCGATCCTGATATGAATCAGGATCGTTTTTTTCCAAGAGCACAGCAATTTAGCTATATGATTCTCAATGTGCTTTTGTGGTAAGAAAGAAAAATAACGTAATTTAAAAAGGTACAGTTTTTTTTCCAAATTATAGAGGTCTCAGTAGCAACTCTGAATTTGGATTTGTGCCCTGTTAATGACAATAGGCTCGCCCCCTGTTAAGTACATTGGACCTAAACATACCGGCAAACTGGGGGTTTACATTAGTACATCTTTGCTTAACCCTTCGGGTAATAATATAGACTTTATGATAGGTATATTGTATGACTTACAAGAATATGTACACTGTCTGTCCTGTATATACTATATATACTACTAGTGGACCCAGCAGACGTTGTCCTGCCCTGAAAATAACCCAAAACTCGATTGCAGCGCCACCTACCGGGTCCAATTGTGAATCTAAACCATTCCCAGATCCCCTTGAACACACACAAAAAATTTCATCAAAATCGGTCCAGTCGTTTGAGAGAAGTTCAGTCACATACACACTCACAGAAGAATTATATATATAAAGATAGGTACGTTTTCGTTTAATCAATATCAATTTCAAAACAAATAACATTAAATTTTAAATTTTAAAAAACCTTCGCAGCATCATAACATGGTAACTACTATGTTCTTGCAATATCATTCCAGACAAAAAAACTTAATCAAAATCGGTCCATTTGTGCTACGATGCAACAGACAGATCTGTGTAGATACACACGTTAAACTTAGAACAACTTTTTGCGTCGGGGCTTAACAATATATATTTCTCTGCGATCTTTTGCCATCATGTCATTAAATCCATTAATACAATTATTGTTTTGTTTTCTAGTGACGTCATTGATGGTGAGCTGGTAACCTTAGCAGCAGGAGAAGCACTAATACTTCGAGCACCGCCAATATGAGGCAAATGTATATAGAATCCATATTTGTATTACCAATGTATACCTAGTTAATTATATTAATAAGTCTTATTATTATAGTAATAATTATTTTGTACATATCTTCTGATTTTTATTGAAAAGCTAAGATTTTGAGCTAAGCTACAATACAACATAAACAATTCACAACTGTAAGTCTAATACTTTAAGAGTTATTGTTGAAGTTATGGAATTGTAAACACATTGCTTTGTAATGCAGATGGTAGACAATATTATTGTATTTCGAATAAGCCTATTTTTATCTCAATATGACTAAAACTTTGGGATATATCATATTTTTTGTACTCGCATAGAGCATATTTCAACAAAATGGCTGCCACATAACGGGGAAGTGTATTGGACCCAAGCCTAGAGTGTAATTGTACTTTAAAATAGTTTATATTTAAGTATTTAGAATATCGCTAGTCCATGTCCGGACACACTGTATAAGTAGATACCTACATGACCTAAGGCGTGTATATTGTGGTCACGCAGAGGCCTTTGAGTAACTATCCACCATCAGACAGAAGCTGTCCTTCAAAAGAACCATTAAATAAACTACTTTGATTGATTTATAGAAATTATGTATACCGAGCTGAATTGTCTAGTAGATATTGATTTTAACTAGCCCTTTGTATCGAGAATCCGACTTTCAATCTTATATCGGAAGTATCTCTTCACTCGGTACCAAAAAGACTTTGTCGTTGTAATACTTAATACACTTAATTATTTATAATGGCAGCTATTAGCGAAAAATCCTGGACTCGACTCCCGAAATGAAGCGGTTCAAGTTTAATAAATTTCAAGGGTTCTGGATTTGAACTTGAAAAACGCCGCGATAGTCTAGCAATCTCACTAGTCCAGTCTCACTAGCAACAGCTTTAAAAGAAATCGTAGTAGAAAGAGTTTAGATCTGTGCCCGGTTAATTAACGGTCATAGGCTCGCCCCATATTTCGTAGAACTGAAAAGATATCTATAGCTATATACACTGTGGCCTCAATTCCTTTACACCTAAGCCGGTGTACAGCTGTGGGACAGTATTTAGCTCATTATCATTAAAAGCCAGTGTTGACTGCACCGCTGCACGTTAGTAGTGGTTACTCGGCTACGTCGGTAATGGTAGTTAGTGGAACTACCATTACCGACGTAGCCGAGTAAATCAAATCGAATCAAATCTTTATTTGCTTACTAAGTGTTCATATATATGTCTTATTACATAATTGGTGGTGCTTAAAACTTAGCGACCTTTTACGGGCGTTGCAAATTGGAGGGATAACACAACTTTCTTAATAGTATATAATCAATATCTAATTGCCTGCCTGGATTTGGACTGCTTCATTAGTCTAGTGGTCCCAAGCGCGACTGCTACACTAGAGGTCCTGGGTTCGATCCCCAGGTTGAGCAAAGTGTTATTGGGTTTTTCTATGAAATTCTCAGTAGCAGCTCGGAGTCTAGATTTGTGCCCGGTGAATGGCTATAGGCTCACCCCCTATAACGTGGGACCTAAAGCATACCGGCGAACTGTGGGTGTACATTAAGTACGCCTCTGCCTAACCCTTCGGGGAATACAGGCGTGATGGTATGTATGTTATGTTATGTCAATATCTAATTTTAACTAATGCTATCATATCTAAAAAAAAAGTATCGTGAGTAGGTACGATTCCTACCCGAGACTAATATTTGTGTCAAAATCAAAAGCCAAATCTTTTATTTCAAATAAACCATTATTACAGGTACTTTTGAATTGTCAAACCTAGGTGCATCGTGTGATCCAAGAGTATTCGTTTTGAGTCTGTATAAGTATACCTCCATACTTTATGTCCGTCAATTGTATGTTCGTAAAATCCCCCGCGACACAGGTTTTTTTCCCAGTGCGGGATTTGTCTTTTAAAAAAGAAAATACCTACGAAAACACAATAAAATAATAATTGTCCACTCTTTGTCCTAATTGCTACATAACAGAGTAAATTTATAACCTTACAAAACATAATAAACTATGGTGTGTTATGGGAAATTGGTTTGACAAGAGGTGTAATTTGCATACAGGCGGGCTGGCTTACTCGACCGTGGTGATTGCCGACTGCACATCCGCTGAGCATAGTGATGTGCTGCACTGATTTTCGGTATCAACAAATATAATATTCTATTGGTTTTAGTGTAAAAAGTAATCGATGAAGATGCTAAGTTATAGTGATGAAGTTACCAAATCTTACGTAAAGATTGTTTTTTTAAGTAACTAGAATTACTTAAATTCAATTAATGTAATTAAACATTTTAATGGCACAAAGGATTCAAAGAATTACATACTTTTTTATAGATTAAGTCGGCAAATGAGCTGACGAGCCACCTGGTGGTAAGTAGTCATCATCACCCATGGTCACCTGCAACACCAGATGATGCGTTGCCGAATCTTGAGAGCCCCTATGGGCTACAGACTCCCAGAACGGAGCAACCGAGAGAAACTGGCTCTTACGACAGACTCAAAGTCAGACCCCAAGAGGTCCTACCACCAAGCAAGTCAGATATTTTCAAGGCTCTTACGGGATTCCTTGGAAAGGCAGTGAAGAACAGTATTCTAACACGTCCCCACACGGGGAAATAATATTCTATTGGTTTTAGAGTAAAAAGTTTCGATGAAGATCCTGAGTTATAATGATGAAGTTATCAAATGTTACTATTTAAATATTAGGTGATTACCCTCTCTCACTCTGAGACGAGACTCGTGCCCAGCAGTGGAACAGCGTATGGGTTGATGATGATCATTATGAATAAGTAATTAGATTCCGACCCGATAAACGCAAATAAAAAAATACCTACTGACCGAAATTTCGCGAAATTACTTCCAAGATAAAATTTTAGGTAGAAGTGTACCTCGTAGTGAGCCATAAATATTTATGCATGCAAGATAAAATACAACATTATCGCGTCGTCTGTGAATTTGTTTAAAAAATTTGTGCATTTTGATGCAAACATTTCTTGACTTTCTATGACTTTGACTTTGTAGCTACTAAAGGTGTCGTGGCTAAGAGGCTAAGTAATAACTACAATTATTTATTTTACAATTTATGCAAGCAATTTATTCTTCTGATTACACAATAGGTAGGTGATATGCGTTACTGAAATTTCTTTATCGGCTGTATCAGTTCACCGCACGGCTGGTACTTATTTAAGTACAAGTCTCTGAGATAAAATACTACCCAGGTACTTACCTATTTTTGTTTTTACATTACACTCTGTCTGTGGAACACTGTGTTTGGAAAATTTTAACACGAAAGTTTTAAAATTTAAATATACAATATTATTGAATTAACAGGATATCATATTCAAATCAATCAGACCTATAGAAGTTGCGCACATCATTTCATCAACTAAAAAAGAGCTGATAATCTTCAAACGGCTGAACCGATTTTAATTATAGCTAAGAACGCCTCATCAAGTCACCTTTCAAACCAAAAAACTAAATCAAAATAGGTTCATTCGTTTGGGAGCTATGATGCCACAAACAGTGTTAAACTTGTAACCACTCTTGTTAGCGTCAAATTAAAAAAATAATAGTAATAAAGTTGATAAAGAGTTGCCAGTGAAACGTGTTTGCTAATTGTTTGGAGTGTGTTTGCCCTTATGGCAGCTGGTTATTGTGTCTGAAATTTCTTGTGACGATAAACGTTTTTAATTCACAATCGCGTAGATTAACATTCTGCTAATTTAATAAATACGATGTGACGATTTTGTTTTGAAGCGCACTCTCAGCGATTGCTAATAAGTAACAAAAAAAATTACTGTTAGTAATAACATCAAGATGCCGACGCCTCGTCGACGCCTCGTCGACGTGACTTGGACGATATGAAAGGTCCAAAAGTTCGGATAATAATATAACATCAATATCCTACAACAATCAAACATCAATAAAGATAATAAATTTATGATTTCAGAAGTGGATAAGTATTCTATAAAGTTAGGTCTGTTGTTTTAGAGTCAGTCATGCAAAGATGTCGCTCGGAAAAACTATAGGGATAGCATTTTTAACTGCCATAGTGGTAGGAGTAGTAGTAGGGGTGGTGACGTGGGCTGTGATGAGGAATGAAGACCCATCACCAGAGCTGAGGACTCTAGATTGGTGGGAAGACACAGTGATATATCAGATCTATCCAAGATCCTTCAAAGATAGCGATGGTGATGGAATAGGAGATCTAAAAGGTGGGTAAAGAAAATTAGTGTTAGTATATAACTTAATATGTCTATTCTCCGGATATACCATTATGTATATGTATTGATTTTTGAGTATTAAAAGCAAAACGATTTAAGCAATCATTATAAATTCTTAAAAGTAGTTAATTAATTTTCTATTTAGCCTAAACTGGATGACATTTACGAAAGATGAGACAGCCAGACCTATTTAATCCTACCTAAATTGGATCCGAGATCCATTTGAAAATGTTTTCAGCCAACCAATTTACGAGTATTGCTTTGTCATATATTTGAGATTTACCACTAGGAGCGTTTGACATTCAAATACGGATTAATTAAGCAGTATTAGGACTAGTCCTAGTCATATGGTATTGAATCTGATAATAATCTTCTTCGAAACCTTTCACTGAGTATATCTGTAACATAATAGTACCTAAGTCTTGATATCACTTAGATTTGTTTTATTGCTGGTGCTAAAATAGTTCCTTAGGGTACACCTATCGTTATCATCAGTTGAGCTTCGCAGATTTTAGTAGATTACGGCTTACCTAGGCATCTATGCCACGAGATGTCTTAGAAATAGAACGAAAGGTTAATAATAATAAATAATGTTTCTACTCCGTATACTAAATCTGGGAATATATTTTAGTCAAACCCTATGGGAAGCTTTATATAAATTCTTATGTTAATCACGTCTTTTTTTAATAAAAATAACACTTATTTTAATTATTATATTATAACACTTATTTAATTTTAAAATAATCTACGACCCATAACGTTTCAGTAAAAATATTTTTTATTTCAGGTATCACCAGCGAATTAGAACACCTGGTCGATGCTGGTGTGGGAGCTGTCTGGATGTCTCCTATCTTCAAGTCTCCTATGATAGACTTTGGTTATGATATCAGTGACTTCTACGATATACATGAGGAATACGGAACCATGCAAGATTTTGATGATCTGGTGACCAAAGCACATGAATTGGGTAAAGACGTTTAAGCAGACTTAATTAAACTATATTCGGTTGCAGCTTTGATCCATTTTATGCTAATAATTGGAAGTGCTAATACTACAAAAATAGTTGTTTTTAATTATCTCATTCAAAAATATTGTTAGGAGACACAGGATACTAATTAGAGTTTTAATATTTTCCAGGTTTAAAAGTTCTGTTAGATTACGTGCCAAATCACGCTAGTACATTTTCTGAATACTTCACCAAGTCCGTAGCCAGGGAACCAGGGTTCGAGAATTATTTCGTGTGGGCTGATCCACGAGTCGATCCGGAAGATCCTGAGAATCGAGTTCCTTCTAATTGGGTAAATATATTTCTTATCACTATGTTAATTATTATCGTTATTAGATTAGAATATACTAAGAAGCCTTAGTGACTGCGAACTGCATGTCACATTAATTTTGATTGCAATTGCGTCGTATTACGTTTATCAGATCAGTCAATTTGGTGGATCAGTATGGGAATGGAACGACCAACGCCAGCAGTACTATCTCCACCAATTCGCTATCGAACAAGCTGACTTCAACTTCCGTGAGCCCGCGGTCAGAGAAGAAATGATCAACATTATGCTGTTTTGGATAGCTCGAGGAGCTGACGGCTTCAGACTAGATGCCATACCTCATTTATTCGAAACAGCTCCCGATGCAAATGGAAACTACCCTGACGAGCCTCTCTCTGGGAATATGTTCTTGACCCCGGACATGCCTGGGTATACAACGCAGGTCCATGTTAGGGACCTAATAGAATTATACGATGTCGTCTACGAATGGAGGGAGGCCGTTGACAAGTGGGTGGAGGAGAATGGAACGGGTACTAAGTAAGATTTCCAAGAAACACTTTGTCATGAAATTGTTACTAATCTTTCCTACTATAATTTTTACTTCCTTCAAATTTCCTTAATATTATATTTTCTATTTTTTACGATTTTATTCAAACGTTCTCTTTAAAATATTTATTGTCGGTATATGTTTCTCTTCAGCAATGGTAAAAAAAAACATTTTATACATAACAAACGTTCAAAATACTTTTATGAATACTCTTAATTACTACCTAAGCTTTGATCGCAGTACCTAATAAAGTGTTTATTAAATCAGGATCCTCTTAGCGGAGGCGTATGCGAACATCAGCATGACGATGCTATACTATGGAGACGAGAGGGGAAGGGTCGGTGCTCATTTCCCGTTCAACTTCGACTTCATCACGACCTTGTCTGCGGGATCTTCGGCCAGGGATTTCGCATATGTCATTCGGCATTGGCTCACGTATATGCCAAGGGGAAGCGTAGCCAACTGGGTGGTAAGTGGGCATGGGTTCAAAAATAATTTAGGAAACACTATCGTCGGATATATTTCATTGTACAACAAAAAAATGATTTCTAGTTTGGAAACCACGACCAGAGCCGAATGCCGTCCCGATTCAGGACCAACATGGTAGACGGTTTGAATAGCCTTAACATGCTACTCCCAGGGGTGGCAGTGACATACCAGGGAGAGGAGATTGGCATGAGGGATGGCTATGTCAGCTGGGAAGATACAGTCGACGTAAATGCCTTAAACCAAGGCAACGCTTCGAATTATTTGGAGTACTCCAGGGACCCTTGCAGAACTCCTTATCACTGGAACAACTCTACCAATGCTGGATTTTCTACCAGTGCAACGACTTGGTTACCAGTAGCAGAAGACTATATGGAAATTAATCTGCAGGCGCAGAAAGATGCCGATAGGAGTCATTTCAAGGTAAAATATTGGATCTGTTTTAGAAGCATGCGGCATGCCTAGAAGAACAGTACCAGTAGCATCAATATATTCAATCAATTGAAAAAAGAATTGTATTAGATAATTATCCAAAAATGAAAGAAAATAATATTTTTCAAAGCCTTCTTCTATCGTACCCACTGGACTTTCTACCCTAAACCAAAAGGTTCACCATTAAACGGTCTCGAGAAGAATCTAATTGAATTTAACTATTCTAGGTATATCAAGCTCTGACAAGACTCCGCAAGGAGCTAACTCTCTCACAGGGAGAACTGGACGTCCAAGCTCTGACGGAGAACACCCTGCTCTTGATCCGATACCTGGCGACCTACGACACGTACGCAGTATTGTTCAACGTGGGAACCAACAGTGACACAGTAGACCTACGTGGGATCTCGTTATTATCTGGAACCTTGACAGTTTATAGTTCTAGTGTGCATAGTAACAGGGTTGCTGGGTGAGCACGATTGTTTTTTATTAATTTGGTTTTTCCGTCGCTTCGCTCGCGTGGTTGTCGCTACTTATCACAACTTTCTATAAATATCTTTCTTAGTAAATTAATAGAAAAGCCAAGGTTAAAGGGTATTCCCAAACGTCTAAACGACGGACGCTTCACGCAGAATCAACAATGCTATCCAACGTGGCAGTGCAGCCAGCCTTCTGGGCACCGTTCCGGCTTATAGCGATACGGTAGAGATTTTTATACGCTTTCCAAATTTTTCTGGTACTCTTTATATATTTATACATATAAGGTAGATTCATTTTTATATAGGTAGATAGAAAAGTTATTCACAACCCAAATTCAATTAATAGACCTCTCTCTCTGAAAACTATAGTGGTTTCCATGGATGAAAATTATCGTAATCTAAATAATTGTTGTTTCTTATTTGTCGGTCTTAGGGGTCTCATTTATCAATACTAAGAAGTTAAGCATTATTATCACGGTCACATAAAAACGTTATCTAAGTAGGTATATTTTATATATATATATGTGGTATTTTATGTTGTTGCATATTATCGTCATAAATACTTAGCTTTTTTATCTTTACTACTCTAATTTTATGTTATATTATATTACGGATAATTTCGCCATCGAATATATTCTATAATCGTAATAAGTAATGAAAGAAGTAAGCAAGACTTACCTACCTGCTTATGTAAAAGCATGCCGCTTGTATTATAAGGATTAGCCACAGTTCGCCGGTATGCTTAGGTTCATCGTAGGCGTAGGTAATAAGGGACTTAGGGGACGAGCCTATTGCCATCAAACGGGTACAAATCCAAACTCCGAGCTGCTACTGAGAATTTCATATAGAAACCCAATAACACGTCCGACCTAGGAATAGGAACCAAGACCATAGCATAACAGTCGCTAATAGCTTCTACAAAGTGTATTATATTATCTGTGACAAAGTGTGTTACAAACAAATATTGCTTGTTATGCAATAAACCTGGATCCAGATTGGCATAAAATAGAGAGAATGTCTTTAAAGAGCTTGGAGCTATAATGTCCCAAAGGTGACCAACTGGCTAATTATGATGGACATGCAACTAACATGCGCGACAATATACCACGACAAGGAGGTTTTTTAATTTTTGATACGCTTACGCTTGACAGCCAGTTCGCCTGATGTTAAGCGAAACTGCGGTAGGTATACGATGGAGCGCGCTTGCCTAGAAGAAACCGATTCACTCGTGATTTAAAGACACTCAGATTATATTCTCTGGCTCTAGGCTATTCCCACTCAATTTTAGAGTTAATTTTCTCTTTCAGGGATGAAGTGTCCGGTGTTATCACTCTACAAGCCGGCGAGGCTTTAGTGCTGCGATCGCCCCCGACGTGACGCATACAATAATGTATAACATTTATTTAAACTTATGTTTTTCTATAAACTTTATTACATTTGTCGTAATTACACTTGTCTTTATTATACCTACCTATATCTGCACCTATCTACATACATACAATCTATCTTATATCTTGAGATATAAAATTGCAGTATATTCACCTTTTAACGGCTTAAAGGGACGCTTAATTTTCCGTAAAACCGTAATACCAAAATAAAATGTAACATAAATAAAATTTCATCAAATTGTGTTATTATTCAGATTCGGACACCATTAATCTAGGTTCCTACTTTACCATTTCGTCTATTACTACTTAATTGGAAATAAACGACCGGAAAACGGGTCAAAACTTCGTAAAGTTATCAAAAACTACACTCACTTACAATTATTTCCAGTGAAGTATTTTGCACGAAATGGAATATAGGAACCTAGATTAATGGTATCCGAAACCGAATAATAACACAATTTTCTTAGATTCTGTTTGACGTTTTATTTTGGTATTACATGGGAAATTAGCTCCGCCGGACCCTTAATCGGCTTTGATGAATTATTTTTTGATGCTGATGGGTTAATTAGATATTTCTTAGCTATCACAATCGCACTAAATAGCTATCAATCATGTGTGGTGCTGGTGTGGTTGCGCTTTAGACGGGCTGAAAAATGTAACCCTAGCCATGTCAAAACAGAAAAAGCGTGCCCTCAGCGCCAAGCTTTCGGATTTACTATAGAAATCTGTCACCCAGTCGTGACCGTGGCGTGGTGGGCAGACTTTGGTTTGTCGTCTACACATGACTATGGCGCTTAAAGTAGCTAACCCTCTTAAAACTAAAGTAAAACCTTAACACCTATTTTCGTACCGACTAAATGGATACACTGTTTAATAATTCTGTTGACACCTGCGTCCAACTATGACCTTTTAACCCTCCAATCCGGTAAATCCGAACTTAATACAAACTTCTAAATCTGGTACATAAATAATGGTGACCAATTTTACGACACTAAGTCACATCACTAGTTGGCAAGGTCGGGAAGTTGGTTAATAGTTAATTTAATTGATTTAACGATGTGGTGGGCTGTGGTCGCGTGTGTTGTCGTGGTCAGTAGGGCGGCAGCGGACGTGGCTCCGCCGTGGTGGGACAATGCCGTGTATTATAGGATCCTTGTAGACAGCTTCAGAGATGGGGATGGGGATGGGTTGGGAGATCTAAGAGGTGAGTGTGTCTGAAACTATTTTCTGTATGAATAGGCTGTGGAGATTAAGATATTGAGGTCAATTCTCGGGTCAGGCAAAATTTTATTGGATTATCTGTAAGAAAATGCTCAATATTTTGGATTTATGCAGTATTTTGAAAACATGGACGTTTTTTTTTTAATTTTTTGTACTCATAAACCATTAAATGGTAAATACTATCAAATTCGTTACAGCCATTTTCGAGGGCACGATTACTACGCTAGAGATCCAGGGGTTCGATTCTTAGATCGAGAAAAATGTTAGGTATCGAGTTTTTATACGAAATTCTCAGTAACGGCTCAGAGTTTGAATTTGTGCCCGCTGCCGTGCCATGACAAAACACTGTACTTATCAGTTTTCAGAAATCGCGTCAGAAATCTTTATAATATTAAAAATACAGTATTTATTCTACTAGGGACTGCCTCATTAGTCTAGTGGTCCCAAGCGTGACTTCTACGCTAGAGTACCTGGGTTCGATCCCCAGTTCGAGCAAAGTGTTATTGGGTTTTCCTATGAAGTTCTCAATAGCAGCTCGGAGTTTGGATTTGTACCCGGTTAATAGCAATAGGCTCGCCTCCTATTACATGGGATCTAAACATACCTATCCGCGAACTGTAGGTTACATTAGTGCGCCTCTACCTAACCCTTCGGGGAATACAGGCGTGATCGTATGTAAGTACGTAACGGGGTATTTTCTTTTACTTGTAAAGTGAAAATTATTATATAAATAGAAAACCGGATCTCTATACCTAATAATAGGTTCACGGATCTGACAGGGTTTTCTTAACACAATGTATAAAATATTGCTGTTATAATGGTACACGATCTGGTAACATGTTAATATTATTTGAAAAAGACGCCTTACAAAAATACAATAACACTTACATAGATTTTTTTAATTGTACACAACAATATAATTATAGGAGCATTGAAACAGATAAGTTACGTGCGCGCTCTGGGTGCTGATGCCGTCATCCTGTCGCCGATATCCGGTAGAAGCACCGACTGCTCCAAGCCAGGGACCCTGGACTTTAGCCAGATAGACATGCGATATGGAGATCTAGCCATTTTTAGCAGTCTTCTGGACAAGGCTAAGAAGTTGGGTAAAGCAGATTGTTTACTGTTTAATGATGCTACAAGTGGCAATATTACGAGTTGTGTATTCGATTTGCAAATGTAGTAAGGAAAGTACTGCATCATTGATTTAGTGTAAAAATTCGGAAAGGCTGGAATCCAACCTACGCATTGGGAAAAGGGATAGGTTATGTTACCTAGTGGAGAATGTCATTGTACAGAACGTGGATAAATCTGTACATGTGAGATTTCTATACATGACGGGAGAGACAACAATGTTAAAAAACTCACTTTTTCATTTGCTCTCAGTGTAGTTACCTACTATATATTTCTTCTTTCTCTTTTTTCCTTTTTTCTTGTTTTTGATAAACGTTGCTCACTAGGATTTCACCTGTATCGTGGGTGCTTTTACAAACACAAATTCTCACATACACAAACGCCCAGACCCGGAACAACTATCTGTAGACAATACAAATATTTGCTCCGTTTTGGGATCGAACCCACAACACGTGGCGTAGAAGCCGATCACTCAGCCGCTATGCCAAACGGGTCGTCGCATATTGGCCACCTTACGAGGATTGAAACATCGAAACATCGTTTGTAAAAATATTTTTAAACCGCGCTTTAATAGAGGCGAATATAAACCTTACGTTTTCATTATAGAGCTTAAAGTAGTGATCACGCTGCCACTACAAACAGTCAGTTCAGGGTCTGAATGGTTCACATCAAGTGCTGATCGAGTCACTGGGTTTGAAGACATGATAGTGTGGAAGGAGGGGCCAGTGGACAATGTACCACCCGTAAGTTATATCTAGTGATTTCCGATTGTTAGATTTACCTAATTTCTTCTGCAAGACAACTTTTTTTCAAAAAAAAAACCTGTATGTTTCCTTTTTTACACCTAAACGGCTGAACAAATGACCGCTGAACGAATTATTAAGAAGATTGATTGCATTCTAGGGAATAAGATAAGCTACCCTTTGGTCTCAAAAAAAAGTCAAGTCCTTTGGACCGTGAGCGAAACCGTGAGTGAGGCAGCGGCCAGTAGAAAATAATGTTATCAAAAAGCAGTAATGAAAAAAATTGATAGGAAAAATAAATAAAACTTTGTTTATTTCATTTTCACAATTGGGCAACATTTGCAGGCTGATGTATTGATGTTTTAATAATAATAATCAACCCATTAATACTGTCCCACTGCTGGGCACGGCTCTCCTCTCAGAATGAGAAGGATTAGGCTATAGTCCACCACGCTGGCCTAGTGCGGGTTGGCAGACTTCACACGCCGTCGAGAAAATCTCTCAGGCATGCAGGTTTCCTCACGATGTTTTCCTTCACCGCGTGATAATTAACTATTTAATACGCACATGACTTCGAAAAGTCAGAGGTGCGTGCCTTGGGTTCGAACTCGAGACCTTTGACTTGGCAGTCCAATGGTCATACCACTAGGCTATCACTGCTTTTTATCATTGATGTTTTATAGCCTGAAAATGGTATCCCATCATGGTCTTGGCACGAGACCCGAAACGCGTACTGGGGCAGCACCAACGACGAGGCGATGCTGAACCTGTGCTCTAACGGTGTAGCAGCCGCGTTATCAACAGCCCAGTGCGCTTGGCTGAAGAGAGGTGCTGCAGGGGTCCTCCTTAACCCTGACTTCCCCAGAGACCAAAGATGCGGGGAGCAGCTGTTGAAGAAACTGGCTGCAGATGCCATGAGTTGCGCGCGCAGCAGTGGTTTGGATACCCCGTAAGTTCATTAAACTGGCACTACTTTATCATTTCTTTTTAACCGACTGTGCTTAGTAAAAGCAGTTTTATGATAATCTAGCTTCTGCCCACGACTTTGTCCGCGTGGACTTCAAGATTGGGTCTGACCTGGACAAAAAGTTGCAATCTGTGTGCCAAATTTCATCCAGATCCGTTCAGCCGTTGTGGCGAGAAAGAGTAACAAACATCCATACTCATACATATTAGTATGATGATCAATGTATGTAGATTTGTCTTATCACCTGATTTTTAAATTTTTATTAAATTCGCACACTTTTTGTACAGTACACAAAGTACAAGGGGCCACTTTTTTACGATAAACAGGTCAAAGATATAAAAACAAAATAATGAGGTATTTAAAACCAATTAATTAATGTCACAAACAACTGATTCAAACTAAATTTCCCTCAAAAGCCAATGATTTGATAACAGGGTTATTTTGGCTGAGTCTTCTCTGAGCCCGGAGCTGGCTGCCAAATACTACGGGGACGGGGGAGTGGGCGCCAACAGCATCCTTAGCGAAGCCCTGACTTCCACCAAAAGGTCTACTCCTGAGATGGTGCTGGGAGTCTATGCATCCTTACTAACTGCGCCTCTAGATGTCACACCTACATGGCTCGTGAGTTTCTTTTTTTAACCTACTTTTAAAAAAGGATGTGCTTCAATCACGATGTTTTTAGTAATAGAACATTTTCTCATTCAAATATAAATCCAAAAGTTTGACGAGTATATATACGAGGTATAGGAAATGACATCACCAAGGACAAAAACTAACTGCCACTAATTTTCATTATTAATTAACTCTATCCTGCTTTGGCTTGAATAGAATAAATATACTCAAAGTACTTTAAAAATAACTTGCTTAATAGTTTTAGTGCCGTTTTAATCGAGATCAATTGGCCAAGAGTGTCACTTTTGCCAACTATTATACAGAAATACTGTCACAAAGCGAATTTATACGTCTAAATAATTGGCTAAAGCGGCTACAGTAATTAATTGGCATTTATGTTATGAAGCGTTTACAAAAGAAATCTATACAACAATGGATAATTGTCTAGGGGGCCCTGAGACCTAAGTCATTTAGTGTCTGTATTTGATCGAGGCTTGGCCCTGAGATACTTGGCCGTAGTTTATTTACCCATGGGATTAAGCATTTTAGCTTATGAATAATTATTTCACCATTTACCATTCAGCTGCCTCATTAGTGTAATGGTAGTAAGCGCAACTGTTATGCTAAAAGTCCTGGGTTCGATTTCGAAGTCGAACAGTGTTATTTGATTTTTCTATGATATTTTCAGTTTCAGAGTTTGGATCTGTGCTCGTTTATTGGTAATAGGCTACCCCCTATGACAAGGGATCTCAGCATACTGGCACATTTTAGCACACTTCTGCCTTACTTTCGGGTAGTTTAGGCTTGATGATTTGTTACGTTATGTTAAATAATTAATTTGCCAAAAAAATTTAACAGAAAACGGTAAAGTTCTTTTGAATTTGAAGATTAAACATAAGCTGCACTTGCTGTCTCATTAACCAATCGCAAGAGAAGTTTTCGACCATGGAATCCTCAGTCCATAATGTCAAAAAATATATTTGGTAGCGGCTGTGGTAGGTGGTTCATGTAGGGAGCCCATTCCTAAAGCCTTTCTCTTTTTTCAGACAAGTAGCACCAACGCGAGTCGCACTGCAACGCGCTATGGAAGCGATATGGTAGACGCTATCAACCTTCTAGCCCTGAACCTACCAGGGTCCGCCGTTATCCAGCAAGGAGACGAACTTGCTGCAGCGGACACCATCTTGGAGTGGGCTACCACTGACTCTTGCTGGCCCAATCACCCAACAGCTTCAGCTGCCCCAATGCCATGGGATGACACCTCAACTGCTAGCTTTACGAGTGGAGAACCGTGGATACCGTTGGCACCGAACTATAGATACGCGAACGCGAAAGCGGAGTTCGCAAATGATATGAGCCATGTAGGTGTTTTGAGGGTCGCTGCTGCGTTGAGAAAATCACCGGCATTTGGACCTCATGTGGAGGTATCAAATTACCTTAACTCTAATTAATTAATAATTACTCTTTGAATTGTCAGTATTTAATACGTAAACGTCCGTAATTCATTAAAAATATCCGTATCGTCTTGGAGATATGACTATATTAGGGATCAAATTTGAGTAGGATGTGGTTACTTTTATATTAGTAACTTTTCTTTTTCATCAGAGGACGAGGCGGTCATATAAAGTTTATGGTAATTTTTGGCTTCTAAGTGATATAAATGCTTTGATGCCATAAGTAATTCTAGTAAAGTATTATATAAATATACTCCGAGACAATAATTACGATGACGAAAATTAAAAACTTATACAATGTGTAAAGACACTTCAACAATCATTTTCATTTAAAATTAAAATACTGAATGATTACCCGTGAACATATAAATGTCCTTCTATGAACAAACGGTTTTAGCTTTATAGCAAAAAAAAAGGTTAACATTTTCATCCCTTACCTCACAAAACACGTAGCTTTTACAATAAAAAAATGTCAATCTAAATAATTAATTTCCGACCCTCAATTTGCCTAAAATGTTTCAGATTAAACGACTGAATGGTGCTGTGGCGGTCCTGAGATGGGGAGCAGCCGGATCTCTCTTATTGATTTCCAATCTAGCCAAAGAACCGACTGAAGTCCAACCTTCCAGGATCCCTGGTATACCAGCAGAAATGACTGTAGCCACCAGTTCCACAGGCTCCAGCTTCAGCACTGCTTCTCATATGGCAATGGAAAAGACCATAAAGCTAGCACCAGGGGAGACAGTGCTCTTTGCCGGAGGTCCAAGACATTGTGGCGGACCAGGCCCGGTGGACAAAATTGCGAATAAATTATCTGAAGGCTGGCAAAAGATTAACAAGTATTTTAGCAATATATAAAATGTTTTTGGATGGGTACTTATAAAAATAAAGTGCAAGAATGACAGAGTTGAAAAAGTAACTGTTACGTACTTTCAACAAATCCTTATACTGGTATCAAATTGCAATGATGGGAACATCATTGAATTAGGATCTATCTAAAAAAATGCCACAATATACCTACACTTGTAAGATATGATAAAACACGCTTAAAACCTTTTCATTAAAAAGGTTGCGGCAAAATCGCAATTGTCGCATAATGTGTCAAATAAGTTGATTTGTGTATTAAACAGCGTAATTTATCATACTGACATGACTGCCTCATTAGTCTAGTGGTCTCAAGCGCAACTGCTACGCTAGAGGTCCTGGGTTCGATCCCCAGGTCGAGCAAAGTGTTATTGAGTTTTCTATGAAATTCTCAGTAGCAGCTTGGAGTCTGGATTTGTGCCCGGTTAATGGCTATAGGCTCGCCCCCTATAACATGGGACCTAAACATACCAGGCGAACTGTGGGTGTACATTAAGTACGCCTCTGCCTAACCCTTCGGGGAATACAGGCGTGATGGTATGTTATGTTATGTTTATCATATTATTTGTCATATAAGCTTATCTTATTGAACTTATGTCACTTTTGGTTTTATGCCCTCGTAACATTATCAACAGGTTTGCCTTTGCTACAATTATTAAATAAATAAATGTATTTATTTCTACCGTACGTTTTCCTGGTCTTGGTAGGGAGCTTTCCCAAAAGAAGGGGGATCTAGTCAGCTGATAGAAAACCGTTTCTGCAACAAGTGGGTTAGATACCATTCCTTATAATCACACTGATGATCAATTAGAATGAATTAGCTTAACAAATTCCCAGTAACCTGAATGAACTAATTGCATAAAACTGGCTTACAATCCTCAATCTACACACCTATAAAAAAGTAATAATGCAGATTACACGTAGGTACCTATATCAAGACACCCAGCATTTTACAGCAAAACGAAGGCTCAGAACCAAATTAAAATCAATAAAACCACCTTCAAAACACGAACAATATCAAACAGATTACACATTTATGAAGTATAATTTAGACGTAACGACACGTTGTCGTAACGACCTAATATCGTTAGGGATACGTACGATATAAAGAAAGTCGTACGCCCAAACTAGGGGTAATGAATTGTCTAGTATATTAGACGCACGCCGCGAGGGGACGAGGACGACGCGCGCCGCTTTTACGTTTCGGGGCTATTGTCTTGGTGACCTATTTCCGGACAATATAAGAGAAACGTAATTTTACATAACTAGCCTAAAAGCTGTTTGTGGAAGAACGGCTTAACTCTAAATTAATACTCGTATGTAGACTTTGGACTTTTTACAAGTTGTCCGTTCTCAAGTTCTGAAGAGATTATGATTGTGAGAGAAGCCGCGAAATTTCGATTGGAAACTCGTATTAAGTACCAAGGTTTACTTATAAGTATTCAAGAAATAATAAATCGAAGGAAAATTATAGCCGCCTGAAAGGAGACGCTGAAACTTGATACAAGAAATACAAACTCGCGCCGATATAGATAGATACTCGTATCATCGCGAATTTTTAACACAAAATTTTCAGTTTTCGATGAAATTATTATAGTTATAAGACTCACAGAATTTGCTCTTCTCGGCATGGCTGTAGGTAGCATAAACCACGAGGAGAAAAAGTAGCGCGCGCGCCCTCATGGCGGGGCGGCGCGGGCACTTTGTGGCCCGGCGCGGCGCGGACTGAGCGCGGAGCCCTATCGACCCAGCGGCCGCACCACGCTTGCGCACCCCCTCTCCAAGCTAGACCCGCCCCGTACGCGTCCACTATCCACTGCGCAGGGTTGCTGCAAGGGAAAATTTAGGAAAATGTAATAGAAAAGTACGATTCAAGGGAGAAAGTGAGGCACAGGATTCAGTGTTCCTGCGGAAATGCTATAAAGTATAGGATCAATGATGCCAAAAGATTTAAAGACGTAAAGGAAAATTAAACAGTGTTTTGCCTATGCAGGGCAAATTCGGGCATAGATAGGTTTTATTACATTACATGCCATTCCGCAATACACCTATTTTGAAAAGTCAACGCCGAATTAAAGCAGATAAACACCTTAATTTTGGGTTCTTCCTAGTCTAAAAACAGCTAGAAACTACCATCAAAATTTTCCCTAGCCTGGCAACCCTGCAAATTCGGGTGTATGGCGTCCCGCGGACTCGCATACCCTATGAGGCTATGAGTCACTGACTGAATGAACTAACGAACGAGTCGCATCGCACCGTCCGCGGCCGAACGGCCCGCGCCGCACAATCAATGCTGCACTACTTACTACACTATTTACTAACACTCACGACTTTAGGGTATTAACAACTCGTAATTCTTTAATAAAAACACTGATACCGTAGCTGCGTAGTGATAAATATTAACCAAACGGACTGGCATTTCGGTCTTGAGTTCGAATCTTAGACACATACCTCTATCTTTTATAAATCGTGTAATGAATTATCACTCGTTCAACCGGTGCAGAAACTCTGAATCCCTAAGAGTTTTTGTCAACGGCGTGTGAAGTCTGCCAACCCGCACTAGGCCAAACTCCTCTAATTCTGAGAAGAGACCCGTGTTACTTATCATCTCAATATCCATCAATAATTGATGATGATTTCGAAGGTTAGAAATAAGGTAGACCAAAGAAAAGATTGGGATAACAAAGGAAAGACTTGGGATAAGGGCAGGAAGATGATATGAAATCATTATAACGTATTCCATGTGCCTCATTAGTCTAGTGATTCCAAGCGCGACTGCTACGCTAGAGGCCTGGGTTCGATTCCCAGGTCGAGCAAAGTGTTATTGGGTTTTTCTATGAAATTGTCAATAGCAGCTCGGAGTATGGCATTTGTGCCCAGTTAATGGCAATAGGCTCGCCCCCTATTACGTGGGACCCAAACAACCGGTGAACTGTGGGAGCATTAGTACACCTCTGCCTAACCCTTCGGGGAGTAGCAGCGGCGGCGTGACGGTATGTTATGTATTTCAGGTGATGGAATGAGATAAATGTAATTTACCCGACGTTCAGCTATTGCATCTGCAGGGTCGCAGACAGTATGACGGTGCAGGATGTTATTCCTGAGATGGGATTCTTAGTTCTACCCTCACTTATTCTTATTTTTTAAAAGACAGGTGTCGCTGACTGGTTGAAAGACTGATAACTGATTGTGATACTCAAATTGCTACGCTATTATTGCTAATTGTTATTATGTGGATTATACCTGCAACCTCTGCGAGAAATAACTTAATAGAGAGTAAACACTACCTTCTTTTTTTATGGGATGGGGGACAAACGAGCAGACGGATCGCCTGATGGTAAGCGATTACCGCCGCCCGTGGACACCCGCAACACCAGAGGAGTCACAAGTGCGTTGCCCGCCTTTTAAAAGGGGATTGTGCCTCCGGTATCCTCACTCACTCAGCGAAACACAACGTAAGCGTTGTGTGACGCCGGTTTTCTGTGAGGCCGTGGTATCACTCCGGTCGAGCCGGCCTATTCGTGCCGAAGTATAGCTCTCCCACGTTTTGAATATTTCTGTAAATACACTTTATCAAATCAATGTTTTAGATTTTTCAGACAAGTTGGTATTTCATAACGAAATGATTATCTCTGAGAAGAAACGCTAAAATAAACTCATTTATAAAACTGTTTCCGAAGATTTATCTATAGAAATAATTTCGTGTCAAGTCAAGGCTGACCTCTTTGGGAAGTATAAATATATAAAAATAGGAAATAATAAGATATTACACTCTTACACTTATTTACACACTTTACATTAGCAGAAGAGACATGAAAATAGTATAATGGGTGGAAATGCGTTCCTTGCGAAATATGTGCAGTGTAAGTTCAGGTGCTACTCGCATCCTTCGCGTATGTATGAGAGATGTATGAATGTGGAAGAAGCTACAGAAGTATGCAAGCATCTAAGCAAGTCGCAGTCTATTGTTTCTGCCTACCCTGTGTATGTTTGTTAACTTAAATACTGGCGATAATACTTTACTGTACTTCTAGAGCGGCAAACCGACACTTGCGACACTTCACCTCGGAGTTTGACTACGCCCCAATTTTATTGCGTCAGTCTTCCTGGAAATTGTAATACCGTTTGTGAGATACGAGTAGCACACTTTAATATCTCTTTTATACGGAGTCTCTTTACTTTAGCTAGCTTTGAATTCCAGGACCGTAATTGGTCATCGCATGAATTTGAGAACTCCGTAACAATTGTTAAAAAGTATTTTTTTTTACTCAATACTCAATTTGTTTATTGCACTCCACAATGTTAGAAAACAACACATAAATCAAACCCCAACAAATTACGAGCACCTATATTATAATAATCATGTATCTATATGTATGAAAATAGAACTCACTCATAATATGATAAATATGCGGCTAAAATACAGTTTAGATGCGTCCAAAGTCATCAAAAATCTTCAAAAATAATAAGAAATATGAACAGCTATAGATAACGAGGACGGAACCTCCTAAAGTCGGTATTAGTCTCGAACCAGCGAGCGTTAGGCCCTCAGACCAACGCCGACCTGTCAAGTTGACGGTAGAAGGGTACCCTTGCTGACTACCCGCCCCTCCCGCCTGCCCCGCCACTCCTCATGAGGGCCACTCGACTCGAGGACCCTCCACACAAAGGTATCTTTTTGACAAGTTTTGAGTATATGGAATTATTAAACCGTGTCAAGATTAGCTTCCAAGTAATGTTACAAATTGGTTAGTACTCCTGTCGTTCAGTTCTGATACGAATAACGTCTTCAAAATCGTCCAAACATACTTCCACATTGATGAACATGATCGCCTTCTACTTATTTTATTTTCTATTCATCATCAAAGAGAACCAGTCGATGCTGCAGTACAGCTTAGCTTAGTTAATTTCTCACTAGAGACTGATAGGAGGTAGCTAAGAGTGCTAGATACTCAAACCTCTTTTAAACAAGCTCAGAGAAAAAGGCAATTCATATGCAGCAACAATACGCCACCATAATTAATATTTACAACGTACATATAAAGAACTTACGAGACTTGTCTTCTAATTTTCTGAGGAGACTTCATGATTAATCGGTGAGTGGTATTTCGCTTTTAGACATAAAATTAGATATACCTACTAGCTTGTCCCGTAAAATCTCGCGAGATGTTTACGTCTTCTAAGAAAATTATCACATTTCAAGTTTCTAGACCTGTGTTAATGTGACAATCAATCTGTTTCTTCTATACATATGTAGAGACAAAAAAAAATTTCTTCCTACTTCCCATATGTTCCCTTTCGCTCATCAAGAAGGATTGAGGTTTTCCCTTCCTACTGAATTTAATATCGCATAGATAACATAAAGATAACATAATTAATGAGTAATCGATCATTTTCTTTATCTACAACTAGTTTCTTCGACTTTACACGTGTAATAAACTAATAACACTTATTACAAAACTCTCCCTTAGACCTATATGTATATACGTAAGCTATATATATACTCGTATGTAGGTTTAAGGGAGAGTTTACAGACGTTGTACCTGATATCTCCAAGTCTAAATAGACCCGTGACGCTTTATTTCTGTAGCTGATTTTGGCACCAATTGTCAAAACATTTAAAATTTTATAAGGTCTTAATCTTGGGACAATGGGGCCTCGAACTGTCAAAATTACCATGTTCAGACCTGAGGAAGTAGTTCAGATAAATTCAACTAGAAAGAATTAACAATCTTCAAACAGCTTTAACTAACGGCGGAAAAACTATGTATATCAAAACCGGATCATCAATTTGGCAGCAAGGTGTGAGACGGACAGATACATCCCTCTGTATGCGTCGAGGGGCAAAATGAATGTTTGTTTGTTTGTCTGTATGTGTTCTTATACCACTCATTCAATTACGACGAAACTTGAGTTACTAGCTATGTTTGGACCAGCGAAAGTTTCTGACAAAAAAAAGTGTAGCAAGGCATAGCTAGCTCTGTGCTAGTAAGTAAGTAAGTAATTAACTTTAGTATGAAAATAAACTTAAGCTCTGTTCCCACAAGCTGGAGATCACGATAAACGCATGACAGAGTGTCGGATAGGAAATTGCCAGCGTAAACAGTGGAGGTGGTCACGTCGGCACAGTTGACGCCCGCGGCTGTTGCACCGCACCATTTCCTGACCGTGTGAATGTAATTTAACTTTATGTTTCATGCATGTTGTGTTCTGTTTAGAAAAAGGATTTATTTGTTGCATTAACTCTAAGAGCTCATGCTTCTAAGGCTCATATTCAAAATCTATTAATCTTAAAGGTACAATTTGAAAAACAGTATGCTAGGGTGGAGAAAGTAACTCAATTCATACATTCAACATAATATAACATCACCTGTATTTCCCGAAGGGTTAGGCAGAGGTGTAGGTACTAACGAACAACCACAATTCGCCGGTATATTTAGGTCCCATGTAATAAGGCAAAGACTATTGAACCATACTCATAAACCAAAAATCCAAACTCCGAGCTGCTACTGAGAATTTTATAGAAAACCTCCATAGCACTGCTTCACCTGGGAATTGAACTCTTCAAGGACCTCAAGTGTAGAAAAAGCGCTTACAACCACTAGAGTAGTGAGGGAGTCCGACTTAGGAATGAAAACGAAAAGGCTAGGAGCACAAGTATGACGTAACTATGTTGACGTATTACTACGAATATGCGTCGACAACAATTAATAAAAATCACGATACGCTATCTTCGGCACCTGCGTGCCACAAATTATCGCAGATAACGTGCTATCGCCCAAACAATCGCAGATACGTACAAGTAGAGCCGAAATTCGACTGGTTATTATCATCAGCGGTGGCCTGGGGTACCTAGCAGCGGCCTGCCCACCATTTGCTCGGCCGGTCGGTATTCGAGACCTCTGCTGATCCTGGCCTCTGTTTTTTTTTATCTTACATTTTTTGTTTCGGCAATAATCTTGATTGATTCATTGTAATTAATCGATGGATCGATTAGTGCAGTGATCTACGTTTTTTTTCTTCCTTTACTATGATTTTATTGATTTTTTAGAAAAAAATGTGTAATTGAAAGGAATATTTTTAACAAAAAAATTATAAAATATTTATACATAAATACAAACAAATTTTCACGCCTTTCGCCCATTGGAGTAGACAGAGACTATGGATTTGCACTTGCTACGATCTAGAGACGTCACTTTCGCTTCATCTACGTTCGTGCATGATCGTTGGTTTAGGGTGCTCTTAACCTGACCTTCTTTGAGAACGTCCGCAATTTGGTTGTGGTACGTTCGCCGAGGTCGGCGACCTTCGACTTTTCCATCCGTACTCGCTATGTATACTCATATCGTCAATCTCAGTTCATTCATCCTCTCTACATGCCCAAACCACCTTAACATACCACCTTAAACAATAATTATTTAAATTATTTAAAATATTTATTTTAATTAAATTAATAAATATTTTACTGGTTCACACTTTTCTTATGGCCAATGGAGCACAGGTAGGCACATGTCCTGGAATGGAGACCACGTACTGGCAGACGTAGCGTAGGATACCCCCAATCAGAGCAATCCTAAACCCTGAATAGGTACCGATAACCTGTTATTTCCCACGGTATGGTAACCCTATATACAGGTTATACGTTTTTATAGGTAGGGATTTAGGTTTAAATAATCATACTTTCCAAACTTAAATATAAGGGTACTCCGAGTAGAAGTTTTTAAATAGGTATAGAAATTGACAGTATAAACTGCAGCTATCTGGATTTCGCCAAAATTTGATTACACGTAGAATCAAACACTTTACCTAACGATATAAATTCAGAACTGATAACAGCTAGGCTGAAAGGCCACTCTTGATTAATCATTATATTATCATGATTCACATTATAAAAGTGCTTAAGACCTGCAATGGGTTTACAATACATTTTTTTTTTAAATTATTGTCAAATGTGATTTTTTTAGCTCCGTAGCATTGAATGTTCTTGTCTTATACTGTACTGTATTTTTTTTAAAGGCAGGTCCAACACTACGAAACAATTCCTGTGTCGCGGAGGACGTTACACATCTCCTATTAAAGGGAACAAAGTACATTCTTGTCTTGGGTGTGAATTCAACGACCGAAGAACGACATGAGCCTCCTCAACCGCTACACCAAACGTGCAGTTATCTGTAAGTGTATCTCTTCTCTAGAGAAGTACGTAGAAAACCAGTAATGACATTTTTAATACTAACAGAGCCGCAGGCGCAGCTACTCAATTATTTACAAATATGCAGTTACTAGCGCGATGCGGCGCACGCGACCTACTAGAGCGTAGAAGTTGAACGCAAAGAATACCGACCTCGCCTCCTGCCTACTCTGATTGCTGCACGCACATTGAAGATACTAGAACGCTTACTACAAAGTGGTGGATAGAAACATAGTCCAATATAATATCGCGCATCAAAGGACCAAAGAGCAATAGTATGGTCCTCTGATACGCGTCCGTAGTCCTACACGCAGACGCAGCAGAAAAACACCCACCAGTTTCCTATTAAGATAATTTTATTATAATTATGTACCTACTTAATAATATATAATTATCATAGCGAGATCCTGGGTAGGGTAGGATCTGGGTATGATGATAATTTTATGTGTTCAAGTAATTTGTATTTGAGATTTAGTTCAAATCATCGTAGTAGCTTAAAGATCCACCAAAGCATGAACTAAATATCACATTTTGGATTCAAACTGAATCCAAAATGATATAAAAATGCTAAAATCTTTAATTTATCTAGCCTATACTTTGTCACTGCCAGACACGTTACGTGCTTGATATTAATTTTTAACATTTATTACATACATTATGATATCATCACATTATATAATTTATAAATTACTAAGTACGCTAGGTCCAATGACAAAACAACAATAACCACGCAGCCGCATTTAACAAGTTAACATTAACTAAACCAGTTTTTGACGACATTACAAAAAAAAATACACTGTTATAATGTGGACTGTGGTAGATCGGTACTAAATTACCGTCAGTCGTGAATTCTTTTGGTATTTTTGCGTAAAAGGTAAAGTGTTATCTCTCAAATAAGGTGTTCCGTATGTTAATTTAATATAGTCTCCATTTTTTGAAGGGCATGCATCTGGAAAAACTGTTTAGATATTATATATAAGTTAACACGAATTGTTTTAAATCCATGCGAAAGTAACTTAGAAAACAAAACAATTTCTAATATGAACTGTGTTCACTAGACACTGCATACCTAGAAATCAAATAGTACAATATATGTAACTATTTAAAAAAACCACCGGGAATGTCACAGGTACTCCCTTTTGATAGCCTAACGCAACTCTCTTCTACAATATAATTACTCTATAACAGAACTAGGTAGTTCAAAGAAATAAATATTACGATTTATATGCAACGGCATGTTCGGCCAGTTCGTAGTACATTGGAACAAAGTGAAACAAAAACACTTGACTGCTACTAGAAAACGAGCTATCGCCACTGCACACCGGAATGCGAGCAGTTTTTATTTATTCAAGATGCTATTTATAGTCAATATTTAGTATATTATACGACACTGATTTTAAAACGACATGGGCTTTGTTTAATTTAATTAGAGGTGTGTAGGGTGCAGTTGGACTGTGACGCACAGTGTGTCAAGTCCCACGCGTCCTGCGAGTCGCGTGCGTCCCCGTTCAGCGCGCTATCACCGGTGCTCGCCGTGTCTCGCGCGCTCTGTTGCTTGCTTACACGCGCAGTGCGTCCGCGCGCGCCGCCCGAGCGCGACATGAATGTGTTCACGCATACACCGCGCGACGAGCTCCGCTCAACACACATCGAGATCGTGGAGCCAGATCCCGCGGACTGTGTGTCGTCTGCGCTGCCGCCGGAGGGAAACGTAAAGTTGCGCAATTATCGACTACTCAACGAGAACATCCGTGCCTATACCCCTACTGGCGATATCCACACGTCACCCAGCAAGGCCAAACTGGTCGCGCGGTACAACGTCTGCACCACCATATCGCCGCCGCGAACAAGGATCCTGGAGCTACTGCGGCCCGAGGACCCAGGCCGGGACGCACTCGAAGCTATCGTGCGGCCAGCCCCGCGCCGTGGCCTCACCAGACCCTTTGACGATGATACACGGCGATTTCTTCAGAGAGCTCTCCAGTCCCCCAGCCCACTTCTGTCTGCGGCTGCCACTCCAGAGCCACATCACAGGCCACCAGAACCGTTGCAGCCCGAAAAAGATCCAAAAGCTTCAGAACCCGCTGAAGAAACTAGTCACAAACCAAAGAGCGCAGAGCGGTCGCTGGCCGAAGAGCTCCAAGAGGCGGAGGAGGATGAACGCGCAGGGAGCATGCGGCGTGAACTGTTATGCGAGTTTGCCAAGCAGGGTGGTAGCGCGCGCGAATCGGTGGAACGGGAGCGGATGGGCCGACTGGCGTTGTCCGTGGAGGAGGACGAGACTGAGGAGTGCTCGCTGTCGGCGACGGCGCGGCGCCTGGACGCACTGCTGGCGCAGTCACGGGACCTTCACTCGGAGCTGGCAGACATCCACGCGGACCTGCAGGTGCTGGCCCGACGCGTGTCTCGCCGCGACCCCTGACGCGTTCGTACCGTTGCTGCCGCCCTGCGCCGCTCTTACGCACGCTTTGCACCTAGTTTTCCATTGCTCACGCGTATTGCACCGACCTCGGAGAAGGAAATTACTTAGTTTCCTTTTATTTAATTATTCTTCGAGTACGCAGCTCATATAATATTTGCTGGTTCATGAGCATTTCTTAGTTGATGCATGGGTGATATCGTAACCGGATGCCGCGATTAAATTAAATTTATTTATGCGTTCAGCACACGGTCGGTCATTCAGCAGCATGTTATCTGCGTGCACTTCACAAACAGTTTAGTTAGCTGCATCATATCCCAGTTAGTACATTATCTTATTTCACGGCACTTTCACTTTTTTCGTCTCTGTCTACCGCATAACTTCGGTGTTATTAGCACGTACCTAAACATAATTGTGTGCATCGGCAATTACCGTACATCGGGTTTCGCTTAATGAATTATTGTGAAAATCTTAATGACCGTAATTTATTTATAAAAACGTTAACGTTATTTATAAATTAGTTAGGTTTTAATAGGTAGGTAATTGTCGAGACAGTGAAAGTCGCTAGTATTTTTCTATTTTAATGTAGGTACATGTGCTACAATTTTAAAAAATCTACTTATTTCCTAAAGATATAGATGATCCAAAATAACGTGTATCCATAATTAGTATAGTTTTTCAATTTATTTACTTAGACTTAGATATTTACTTAGATTTTTCAATTGTTAGATATCTTTTTAACTGAGGAATAATATTATTTTAGAATTTGTATAGAAAAACTGTCAAAAATTCGACTTCATTCCTCCGATAAAGTTATCTGGCGATGGAAAAATAGGCCCTTGAGTAGTTATTGCGCTATATACTGAATTTTCATGGTCATTTTGTGAACTTCTATTATGATGTATGGTAGCAATGTAGGACATTACAGAGATATTTAATATTGCAGTTACTCACTGCGTTTACAAACAAAGTAGTGCCCCATATGCTCCGTATGCTATGACATTCCGAGGTGAAACGTGTCCACTTGGAGTTGGACTAGCCCATTGTCTGGCCTAGCGCCACATGCTTGGTTGTTCCCAATGAATCCGAGAATATCCGGAAGAAAACTTAAGTTACCAAGCTACTTAAATTATTAGCAAATTGCAGTGGCATTGTTCTTGTCATGTCTGTTGTCATCCAACTGATGGTGGACGCACCGTGATTTGTACAGACTGAGTACTTGCACGTGTAGTGGATGTTATCCTACAGCTGGATGGCCTGTCGTAGCTAAGTAGTATCCCCATTGAACAATCAATCTGCAAGGATAACTTGAATTTTCCGTTGCATATGGCCATTCTCAGCATATCGAGGCGCAGAAGAAAGTGGTCAGAATCCCGAAAAGCCAAATTGTACAGAAACTGGGTGGCGGAAGTTTAAACCGACTCCAATACAGTTAGAACCCAAAATGAAATAATTTGAGGCTGGGATGATGATATACTACGATAGGCATCTCTTTGAGGCCTTAACTGATACCTACTTAAATCTAAAAATTAATTAAAACAGCAGACCAACCAAGATGTCTTTGTTAAAATTATGAAGGTAAAACTATTTCAATTTTGATAATTATACCTAATCTCCAGTGACATTGAAAGCCAAACAATAACATTGATAAGAGCCTTGTGACTGAGCAGGAATGCAAATAGTTTCCTCGTTTATCGTATTGTGGCAGACACGGCTCGTCTGCTACTCCGTCCGCGAATTATAATCATGCGATTTAGCATAATAATTCAAGAACTTTTATTTACAATGTGATACTTCAACAACTCAAAAGGTAGTTTTCATACATAGGCATAGATGTTTATTTAGATTCAGTTAAGACGATCTCGTCGAGGGCGAAAAAAAACTGCAAGTAACACACAGCAACAGACACCATAGAAAAATGTAGTGCTTTCTGGTCGATTCAGTTTATGACAAGTACCTAGTGCTAAACGTTGATATTATAACAATCCCATATTTTTATGTAAAGTAATCAAGTGTTATTATTTTTGTGGTTTTGTAAGAAGGAAATAATACGCTAAATATCAATGAGCTAACTACATTATAATGTGCCAAGTAAATATATTATAGAATATATAGATTCGTGTGCCGCCTGGAGGCCTACGATGTTTCGGCTGCCTGATCGAACGCCTCCAACCACGAAAGTCTTTCGAATCCGACGACCAATTAGGTATTCGGGACTTACCTTGAGTTGAAGCTACTTTAAAATTTTATTTTAACGTACTTTGTTATTTAACAAATTTAATATAATTTTTCGATTGTGTCTGTTAATAATTGTTTCTTCACAGCTTAAAACGTAGGATCTTCGTTGTTTCGTTTAGATCCTAAGCTTCGTCGTTCGATTGTCGTAGTAGGAACCCTGGCCTCAGAACGTCAGAAGCGAATTAGTTAGGCAACACTAATATCCGACACTGACTCAGTCTCAGGCTTCTGACTACCTGTATCGGCTATCAGAAATAGTTTTAATCGTAGTCTGGGGTAAATATTCTACAACGTTTCTAAATTCAATGAGCAGATTCGTATTCGTATGTTACAAGTGTTACAACACGTACATTTACTTAGCCTCTGTTATTGTTGCTACACGTTACTATTACTACCAGTCTAGCGCGGGTTTTGAACTGTCCTGGTTTCGAATCTCAAGTGCAGTCTAAATGGGCTTACTATTAGGCAATCCTGAGTAATCTGAGTTTAGATTTATGGTCGGATAGCGGCAAAAGGCTCTCCTAATCAAAATTATTTGTTTCATTACAGGCGTCGTGTGTGCGCGCACGTCGTTGCACGGCGGATGCGCGTGCGTTGGGTGCGGAGGCGCGTGCGCTACGCTACCTGGACGACGTGGTGGCGTTGCTGCGCGGAGACGTGGCGGCCGCCGTGCGCGCCCGCGCTTGGCCCTTCACCCTTGGAAGACGGCAGCCTGACAGAAACTATGTTATATGATCTCAGGTATGACAGACACTACTTATCATATCACATATGTCATCTACAATAACCATCATTATCTACACGTGGCTACTTAATCACATTATAATAGATATAGGTACTTATTATATCTGGCCCATATTTTACAAAAAAGTATTTCATCTAATTAAATTCGAGTTGATTATACGATAAAAAAGGTACTTAAAAAACACAGGCAATTATTATTTTTGTTTACAATCAATTCGCACAGATACAGATATCGCTTAACTTGTTATACTCATTGAAGGACGAGTAGACCAAAGTTATGGCTCTACGAAATTGTGTTCTATTACGCGTAGTTTATAGTTGAATTTTATAATATAGTTAAGTAATAAAGAAGAGCTTTTAGCACCAATGGTACGTAGATACGCGGACGTAGTCCCGAAAGGAAGCTTTGTTGCTAAAGCTCCAAGTATTTTGGTCCTTTTTCCCACAACACGACCACAGAGTACCTACCAGTACTAGAAAGTCGCGAGCATATGTTATAAGACCATATCTGAGTTATCATGATTACAAATAACCGTTAAACTTTATTTATTACTTCACTGGTGTACTAAAGGTCTGACTTATTATAATGGTACTTAAAAGGTAGTCCGTCTGCGATTTGGTCTGTGTGTTGCCCGTTTTCCCTTTCTCATAAAGAGAATCGTATCGTGAAGAGTCCTTAGTGTTCACCTGTTAAGTAAGAAGGAACCTCTATATAAGAGTTTCTAGATTTGATGGACTAATAATTGTATAGAAATATAGCGCGTTGCTCCGTTCCTAAGAAGCGTAGCATGATGTTCTATAGCCTATAACCTTCCTCGATAAATGGACTATCCAACACAAAACGAATTTTCAAAATCGGTTCAGTAAATCTAGAGATTACCCCCTAGAACCTCACAAACTTTACCTCTTTATAATATTATATTAGTAGAGATTATTGCGTCCCCTAATTTACTTGGTAACTGATGAATCGTGCACAAACTCAGTTACTTATAAACAAACAAAACTTTAACTTTTTTGTGGCTGAAACCAGAATAGATAGCACGCAAAACATTATTCGACAGGCTCGCGGTATTGCCCATGTAACGACTGAATGGCCAGCTCGGCGAGATTTCCCGGGAAATCGGGGAGACTGGGAAAGTGTTAGTTGAATATCACGATTTGAGAAGTCAAGCAACTGTCTGGGACGAAACTGTAGGTAAACATCTGTAAACATGAAATAATTATAAGAAGAATAAGAATTATTGTTAAAACAGCGATTTCTAAAGTAGATTCCGCACGACCTAAAAAAAGGCAAAGCATTTCTATTTTAAATTGCAGTATGTATATTTTATTATCTACTGTGTACTGTGTATCGTGTATGTCCTGCTGATGGTGGCGTTGTGTGTCGGGTTGTTTTATTCCCTACATTATGGTTGAGTCGAACCACGCCGATACGCACGTCATGCTCGTGAACGGGTGCTGTCTGTCGGGGCTGGTCAGCTCTTACTTGCTGTGGCAATCCCTAATTCCTTTTGTATATTGAATAAATCTTATACATCAAACTGCAGAATTCTCAGCAACTAGTTAGTTGGAACGTTGTAAAACATAATATTGTAATCAAGTTTTTTTTTTTTAAAAGAGTGTCTATGGAGTTTCTTGCCGGCTCTTCTCCATACGACCCACTTTTCAAAAGTACCTATTTAGTGGTCTAATTGAAATAAAACATTTTGACTTTGACTTTGACTTTACTACTGTACTGAGTTGCACAGAATAAGTATAAAAATTATGGGAGATTTATTATTCGGAAAATAATGATATTTTTCTATTTGTAGTTGGTAACCCAGTCGCGAGCTAATTACCGGCGCTGCTCGGTGCTGGTACCGATCGCACCGCAACCGAAGCCATATACAATACGTACTTACATGTCGCGGACATACTGCGGAAACAGTTATTTTAACAATTACCTACCTATATAGTATATGCTTTCATTTATCGATGTTGAAAGAATTAATGGAAGACGATTAATGAAAGGAATTTATAAGGTGAATTTCAGCGACAGCGTCGGAAGAAATTGCCCTAGATTCCCTAGAAAGACATACCTAAACCTATCATATGAGAACCTTTTTGAAGGACTTCTCAAAAAGGTCAGGCGCGTAGTACTCGCAACCGACGCGTATGTATTAGAAGATGTATGAACGTGGAAGAAGCAAAAGAAATATGCAAGAATCGTAGCAAATGGTGGTTTATAGTTTGTGCCTACACCGGTGGGAGAAAGGCGTGAGTGTATGTATGCATTTATCGATAGAGTTGTCTATGTCACTGTATGAGCCTGTAGATTAAAACATTTCGCCTTTCCGTCCAGCAACGTCCAGAACAAGTATAAGACATAATGTCTACCTATAACACGGTTTATTTCCATCAGATCTTAAATTTTCTTAAATTTTTGAAGGGTAAACGGGCTCGATATCTTGGCTTCATTTTGACATGTATGATTAATTAGTTATATTAGTTTTATGTTGTGCTATGATATTTTATCTCAGTACAATTTTTGCAACTAAGAATTTTGTCGATTCGCTTAATTAGCAATCTTCATACAACACTTATACGGTAATACACTGTTATGAATTTTTAGTAGACCACAAACAATGCACTAATTACGCACACTTACGATATAAATTGTCGACTATGTAAACATTTTAATTATTAGGAAAATACATTTATTAGCATACTATTTGTTTTGCTGTACACTTAAGTATTTATTAATCATAATTACCACTTCACCTAATCACCAGACATTGGCAGAGGAACGTGTGGTCCTAAGATACGAGCACGACAGATATGAGCACTATTACAATAAGTTTGCGAATCTTCACCTATGATACGTTGAAATGAAAAGTTTTACATAAAACCACTAAAAATATTCACATCACTCATGGTTAATCCGTTATAGATTTGTGAAGTCGGTAGAACTGCATTCCACGGACATGCGTGAATCAGTGAAAATTTTATTTTTGTGTTCTGTTTTTAATCGATTTAAAAAAGAGGCATATTAATAATATTACCTTTCACCTGCTGCTTTATTCGTATTAAATAAGTAGGTATAGAATAGTGAAGGTGAAGTTAAAAAATTTCATGAGTAACTACAAATTTTAATGATAGCTAAGACCTAATTAAAAAAGGAAAAATACGGAACTCAAATATTTTATACTTAAGTAACTAAAAAACGAGGAAATAAAAAAAACTTCATGAAATAATGTTATTTCCAAAACAGTTTCGGAAATAGGTAGCGAAACCAAAAGAACCAACCAAATTGAAGGCACTGACGCCTTCGTCTTCATCTTTTGGTTTCGCTACCTATTTCCGAAACTGTTTTCGACATAGCATTATTTCATTTGTTTTTAAAGTCGGTTTGTTTTAATATAGCTAATGAAATTAAGACCTTGGAAATCAAGTTAAACTATTATATCTTACGAAACTGGAATATAATATGTATAGTCTAACGACCCGTGTAACTTATGGAGATTATTATTGCATAATATTAGGTAGCCGAGATAAAATGGTGGTTGTTTCGTGTAAGATGTGAGATTATAAAATATTGGTCGTATTTTTTTGGGCTTGGAAGCCGTTGAAAAATGTCTACACAGATAATGATGTATATGATTATAATTACGACACAATTATTTTGGACATTCGATTAAAAAAGTCTTCCGTCTGTGGAAGACTTTTTTAATCGCATGTCCAAAATAATCATCTTTAAAAACAAAGTATAATCATATTAATAACATAGCAGGAAACGGCAACAAGTGCTGATTCAAATCTTAATGAGCAAAAACAGAAATATTACGATTTAATCACACGAGTTGTTAGCGCATTGAATCGAGACATGTTACATAAGGACGACTTACCTTGGAACCTTGGGTGATCAAGGCCTTAAGGTCACAACTACACCGCCGCGACTAGCCGGGCAATACTAAAACTGTTAAATTTTAAACACATCTAATAATTAAGTACTAACAACGGTTGGCACCGTTCCTACTCGTAGGTACCTTCTTGTAGTTTTGGAGAAGCATCGGTGGAAAATCTATCTTAGATCGTTCTACATTGATTGATTCTATTATGTAGGTACCGTTAGCTGATATGCCCACGATACAAATTTTGACAAATTGCATCTATACGACGTTGATCGCGCTTGTATGATACCATCCTAAGGTCATGCACCATTAGTTTTGATAAGTCGGACATGTTTATGAAGAGCAAGATAAAATTTAATATGAATGCTATATCTAATGTATCTTAGAATTGTAAATACCGAAGCTATTATCAACATAATTATATTCTGGAACACTTTGGGCGCAAGCGGTTTGAACGCAGCTCAGAATTGTTCATCACTTGAGAATGAGATCACTAACTCCATCTGTCTATAAGTTCATAGATAGTTTACGCATTGTATCATCGATCCTATAATGTTTTTGATGTACAATCGCGGTTTGAAATCTGTTCATACAAAATTACTTTTCTCCGCTAGATAATGGCGTTCCGCGGAGTTAACACGTAAATAAAACTGTGGAAATGTAAATACAAATGCACAATTCGACTACGTTATATATATTATTACCATAAACTTTCGTATCTATATAAAATTGTTTATGTAGCCAGAACATAATTTTATCCTTACGAACAGTTATTTAAATTCACAATAAATCCGATCAAATTGACTCAATGCCACAATTATCAATACATATTGGGACAAACAACCATAATTGTATTGGTCCTAACAAGAGCAATCGGATTGGACTTAATTACGTCATACTACAAACAAACATGGGTACTAAACTATACGCTATATTTAGCAATCGCTGTCAGCCCCAATGGGGACTGCCCGCCAACAAGGAGTGAAAAATTGAGAGTGGTGCCAAAGGACCAAGTTTTGATTGCATCATTAGGCCCAATACGTATTCATTCTATATGACTGCTATGGTTGTGCTAAAAGGCCAGATTAATTGCAACAGGCCTCAATATTGGCAAAATAAATAAATAAATTATAGAGAGGAACTGATGACCTTTTGTCACGAGATAGGACCAAGAATAAAAAAGGACCAATTTAATATTCCGTAACGGTTTAGTTCCAGTTCTGTTGCCCTAACTCATCGGTACTTATTTATTAAATTATTAGACTGTTGTATACTTATCTCATGTTCTTCTATACTCCTAGTTCTGAACAATATTTACATTAACAAGCTGATTGTCGCGCCCTCTGTAAGAACAATTGGGAACCACAATTATAGGCTCGCAGAACACATTGCAACGCATAGTTATTAAACCAAAATGTATGCCATTATGGATTTGTGCCTTTGATTTTATATTGTTTCAATTTTCATGTCATTATATTGTGACACCCGTCACTTTAGGTCAGAGATGTTTTCTTGTAATTAATCAAACAACTGCTCACACTAGCATCTCTTTTATAACCTGAAGCATAAATCTCAGGTTGAATAACCATCTCGCGGAATAACTAGATGCACCTTTTGTGCACATAAAAAGCCATTCTATTATTACCTTTTTTATGTGATAGGAGGGCAAAAGATCAGACGGATCACCTGATGGTAAGCGATTACCACCGCCCATGGACACCTCCAACACCATAGGAGTCACAAGTGCGTTGCCGACCTTTTAAAAGGGATTGGGCATCCGGTCACTCGGCGAAACACAACGTAAGCGTTGTTTAACGCCGGTTTTCTGTGGGGCCGTGGTAACACTCCGGTCGAGTCGGCACATTCGTGCCGAAGCATGGCTCTCCCACGTTTTGAATATTTCTGTAAATACACTTTATCAAATCAATGTTCACTAATGTGTCGAAATCAAAATCTAGAACAAGCATGCAGGGCTCTCCCACGTAAAACTACTTTTATCATTTTCGCTATCTTTACTGAAAAAGTAAATCCTATTTAATGTTTTCACTGCTGGAACTGAATCCTCCACTAGGTAGTATCCGGTTGTAGGATATCCAACCTAAATAGGTGCTAAAACCTTCAGGATCAATATTTTATATACATATATTTGTTTATGTTATAAAATACGTAATAATCGCTGCCGTCAAACTTATACGACGAGGCCATTGCCATTGGGTCACTTTGTTAAATCGATAGCGATTATTGAATACACAAATCATAACAGAATAATGCAAAACTAGAAAATAAATCAATCTAAATTGTTCCATTGAACTTCATGCTCGTGATTGTAAGTCATTAACTTTTTAAGAATACAACATGGTTGATCATTTAAATAATGAATGTTGCAGGCTTGGAGATATCGCTGACTCTCAACCGGGCTGCAGTCCACAACTTCGATTCGACACACCAAAGGCATAAGTACGCCAAAACATAAGATAATAATAGTGTTATTTATTATTCTTATCTTATGCCATGGTAACGAAAAAGCTACGCACTAGTAACTAGTCTTAAATTTTATACTGGTTCTTTTGGTACGGAATCTTAGAAGTAAGACTTTTCTAGATGTTAATCATAGGTAATATGTCTTCTCCATACTAAACCAAATGCAAATATTTGTGAGATTGTAGCAAAGCTGTCGTTCGCATGGCCATAGCTGGTCTTTGCAAAGGATAAATGTTGCTACATATAAATAAATTCTTGTAGACGCGATAGAACAAAAATGTATTGTATTGATATTAAATAGTAGAATGACAACAATATCAAGAGATATAGCGAAGAGACGAATCGAAATACTGCGAGTGACATTGAAGTTTTAGCGTTAATGTCCTCTACGCCCTTTTTAACCGAACGGTATCAAATTCTGGTCCTTCTAAACTGTTTTGTATTTTTTTTTGTTTTGTAGTCATTTTAGTATAATGGACATTACTGATCGTCAAGAATTTAATAGTTGGTACTTTAATTGATATTTTAAGCATTCAGAGCATATCTATAAACGTAAATCAAATTAATGCCACTGAAACTCGTAGGAAATTCTTAGTAATATTTTTAAGCTTGAATCCTTTTTTGTTTATCGAAAACGTCCATTCTAGCCTTTACAGTCCTTTATTCTTACTAATCAACACAATCGTAGCGCGCCCGCATGACGAAACAATTGCGTTTCTATTATGTCCCTGGCAATTGTTACTAGACGGGTTAATTAAAAATGTAATAATTAAATTGTTTTGCATTCATAATTTTATTCTAAATTGCAAGAAAGCAGTTCTCTTTGAACGACCCGCATGGAATTGTAGAATTATTATCTTTGTATCTATACCTACTTAACGGCCCCTTTGGGATACTAATGGGTACGTTTTCATAATTATTGTAAATGATTATGAAAATAATTTGCATATAATATCATACAATCATTAGGTAATCCTTTCACAAGCAATATTGTTTTAATATAGGCACAGTGTCATTCAATTAAATTGAATTTACGCAAATAATAAATTCACTTACATTGTATGCAAAAAAGTTTTTATAATTTAATTTTTATATTAATAAATAAATACTCGTTTGTTGGATCTCTTAGACTGAATTTGTGTGGTTAGTGATAAACTTAGAAGTTATGTTTTCAGATTAAGCGGTTCTATTTTAATGGTTAATTGTTATGAAGATTGTTGTCTTCATAAAATTTATTAAAACGTAAAGATGGTTTAATTAACTAAAACTTTCTTTTAAGATAAATACAAACATAAAGAACAGTAGAGATGGTTACTTACTAAACTGAGTGTTTCGTGAATTACTTTTTAGATTGCAGGCATAAGAGAAATTGTTTAAGATACAAGACCACATTAGTTTTTATTACATTCAATTCATAAGCTTATTTCAATAGAAATCAAAACCACTTTTAACGGATTTCATACATACACTCACACCTTTTCCCATAGAGGTAGGCAGAAACAACAGACCGTCACTTGCTACGATTCTTCATCATTACGATTTCATCGCATTATATTCATATTATTAAATCCCGTCCAGCCTTCCTGTAACGATAGATGCCGTAAAGAATCCAAAACGTCGGGATTTAATCTATAGCAGTGGTTCCCAACCAGTGGTCCACAAAACCTAAAATATGGTCCGCGAAAGATCTAAAAATCTTTTACTTATGGTAAAAGTTTAATTTCAGGTTGACACGTTTTATTTTACTTAAACATTGTGGTCCTTGTTAACAACAATTAAAACAAAGTGGTCCCTGGTCAAAAAAGGTTGGGAATCACTGTATCTATTATAAATAGTTAACGTTTGTGAGGTTGTATGGGGTAATCTCTGGATCTACTGAACCGATTTTGCAAATTATTTTTGTGTTGGATAGTCCAGTTATCGAGGAAGGTTATAGGCTATATACTATCACGCTACACCTCTTAGGAACGGAGCAGCGCGAGTGCAACTGCGAGCGGGTCGCTAGTTAATAATATAAATACATATGTATAACTCGGTAAAATCGTAAAAAGTGGTTTTATTTCAATATGTATAATATTCGCATAAATGTCAGAAATTATTAATAATTATTATTAACCTATTATTTGTTGGTAGATACTTTTTCTTTATAAGTTTTTAGTGTCTAGGTTGGGTTAGGCTTTAAAATAGGCGCGTCCCCTATGAGGTAAGGTAATACGGGATATAGCATATCAGATCGGTGTACTGAGACTATACTTACATCAGTTAGTACATCTCTGCTTACCTTTTGAGGAATACAGGGCGTGACCTACATGTGTGAATAATTATTCATTTTGAATGGTGGATTGTTATGAATAATCTAGCTATGATAGGTGTGGCTATAGTAACTGATAAGTCTGAGTACTTTTAATCTATGTACTTGTACTAGTCGTGTCCACAGATTTCAGTAGTTACTATAACGAGTGATTACAATTGTGTTTTTAAAAGAGATTTTAATTACATTAAGAAATTAAGTATCACTATTCCACCGCACGCTACAAAAGTAATATGTATTATTTCGTTTAATTTGAGCTGCACATGTTTCCGGAATTTCCTTTGCATACTTCAAAAGTAACTGAGTCATAGCCTCTATTATATTATATATTCCAATAAGAAGGAACAGGGTTGACTTATTTATTATACATATTTTATACGATAATTATATTTCCTCTCGTCACTACTAAAAATAAATTTCGGAAGTAGATATTTTGTTTGATTTCTTAAAAATGTTCTATTACACAATAAATTGCATAATTTTCACAATAGTGGAATCTGTGGAATAAAATAAAAATATTGTAGAAGAATAATATCTATTGCGATTTTGCCAATATTTCTCCTCAACAGAAGTCAAATGGTTTACTTCGATTACTTAGATTAGACTCGTGGCAGACTAAAGCGAAGATGGAGCGACAAAAGAACTGGCCCTCACCTAGCAGAGAACAGATATGTGTGGAAAAGGAAGAGGGAGACCTTTGCTCTACAGTGGGACAATACAGGCCATAATGTAGATATATAGTCTTAGACCATTATTACATCTCTATTATACCTCTCGGTATGTATAGAGTCCGGCACACATTTTCAGCTAAGAAGAAAGAGATGGCTAGAACAATGATGTGTTATAGTGCGTACTATGCTGTATTAGCTGTCCCTTTCATTCATAGTTTAAGATATTCGCTGCTCATTATATTTTTGAGTCAACAAAAACTATTTGCACAGTTCCTAATAGTGCGCCTTATGAAAAAGAACCAGCATGAAATTTACATATTAAAGCACTTTAATTTTTGGGTAGGTACTAAATATTCGATACCTGAATGAGTTCCTATAATAGATTTAGACATGTACCACGAAGTAATAGACTTAACTTAAGCGAATAGTTGGCTTTAATATGAATCTAAGGTTCGATTACCGCGGAACAATAGGTCCCTAAATTTACCGTAATTTATTGTCTCCCACGTATATTCCTCTATACGTGGGAGAGCCATGCTTCGGCACGAATGGGCCGGCTCGACCGGAGTAATTCCACGGCCACACAGAAAACCGTCGTCAAACAATGCTTACGTTGTGTTTCGCCGAGTGAGCGAGGTTACCGGAGGCCCAATCCCCTTTTAAAAGGCTGGAAACGCACTTGTAACTCCTCTGGTGATGCGGGTGTTCATGGGCGACGGTAATCGCTTACCATCAGGCGATCCGTCTGCCCCCTACTCGATTGCCCCCCTATCCCATAAAAAAAAATCTATGTATGGTTACTGTACACAATTTTACTGTTTCCATGTTGACCATTGCCTGTCCGTTGTTCAGAGCAAGTAATGTGATAGTTAAATGTATTACTACTAAATATAAACAGTGAAACGCATCTCCATAAATATCTCAGTTGGGATAAAGTTACCTACGTATTCAGTATAATTAAAATCAACGAACGGTTTTAGGAATTTCACTTGTATGAGTATTATGTACCTATGTATAAGGAAAAAGGATAATATACTTAGGTACCTAATACTAGTTATATATTTTAGTATGCATGGCTACACATCAAGCTTAGGTATACATTGCCATTATGATCTGACCTCGCATTGTAATGCGAGGTCTTTCGTACAATGATTGATGTTTGTAAATTGTGTAAACTAAATGTTTTGATTTTATATATATATTTTTTAAAGTATAGGGAGGCAAGCGAGCAAGCGGGTCACCTGATGGTAAGTGATCACTGCCGCCCATTGACAACCACAACACAACACCAGAGGGGTTGCTAGGTGTCCGGTTTTAAAGCCGGACATGTCTAGCGTTTTACATTCGTGTCCGGCTAAATATATATATACAAGTCTTTCCTATCCGGCTTTTCTTAGTTATTGGTCAATGGCGCCACGCGTAAGTGCTCGAGCGACTCACGTAAATGAAAGAAGGTAAGTATACATTTTTTCTGTCAGAAACTAGTGTGTCAGGCTCTCAGGCCAAATGTCCAGCTAAATATGATTCTGTGTCCGTTTTTTCTATTTTTGGGCCTGGCAACCCTGCCTCTTCCTCCTCTTGGGTCTTAGGTTCGACCCCAGGTCGAGCAATGTGTTATTGGGTTTTTCTATGAAATTGTCAGTAGCAGCTCGGAGTCTGGATTTATGCCCGGTTAGTGGCAATACGCTCGCCCCCTATTACATGGCACCTAAAACATACTGGCGGAATGTGGGTTTACATTAGTACACCTCTGCCTAACCCTTCGGGTATTACAGGCGTGATGGTATGCAACCCTACCCACATCAGGATTTTCTCCTATCGTAGGTTACCGCTAACTGTAGGCACAGTTGATTGCTCAACCTCCACTGCGCCAATGGAACCGAAAATCCGTTAAAAAGTAGTTTAACTACATACATAGGTACATACCACCACGCCTGTATTTCCCGAAGGATAAGACGGAGATATAGGTACTAATGGCTCATTATTTTAGGTTGTTACCGCGACTGCTTTGATTTCCAGGTCGAGCAATGTTACTTTCAGTCACCTGCGGTCGCCCCCTACACTGGATCTAAACTTATTGAATGTAATGGTATGACATTATGGCGACAATGGGATTCTGTTTGAATGTTTAAACCATCATTACCCATTATCACAAAATAATAAGTCACAGCAGTGATAGCCTAGTTGTATGACCGTTGGACTGCCAAGTCAAAGGTCTCGAGTTCGAACCCAAGGCACGCACCTCTGACTTTTCGAAGTCATGTGCGTATTAAATAGTTAATTATCACGCGCTTAAACGGTGAAGGAAAACATCGTGAGGAAACCTGCATGCCTGAGAGATTTTCTCGATGACGTGTGAAGTCTGCCAACCCGCACTAGGCCAGTGTGGTGGACTATAGCCTAATCCCTCTCATTCTGAAAGGAGACCCGTGCCCAGCAGTGGGATAGTATAATGAGTTGATAATGTTATGTTATGTTAATAAGTCACTATAACTTCTGTTTACGAGATACAGATAACGTCTGAGCTCAACTTTGTACAAAAAAAATCATAGTTATTATATAAAGAAACTAAGAAATACGGGTGAACGTAAAGATATTTGCTTAGCACGTTTTAATTAAAAATACTGCAGGCAAAACCGGTGGAGCTTAATGAGAAACTAAATATCTAACAGTGTAAAATATATAGGTAAGTACTGCAATGCTCATTAAAATGTTTTTCTACCCCTCTACAAATTCCCTTTCTTATGGGGTAATTGTGTTGGTAAGCTACGCAGATCAGGTGAGCCCGTTGTCTTAAAATAAGGTCAAGGTCATGTTGATGATCAGTATCATTTTGGTGGTTCAATTAGTCAGTTTTGGGTTCAATCTCTGCACGGAACAAATGTTTCTATGACCTACAGGCAGTTGTTCCGGGTCTGGATATTTGCCTGTGTGATTTTTTTTTCTTTATCCTTGCTGGAGGAGAAAATCCTAGTATGGAGCAAAATTTTTTTAAGCAGAAAAATAACAGAGTAACTAGCCCAATTACCCAATTAGTCGGCTTCAAGTCTAACATAATAAGTAACGGTATTTTAAAAATATACTGCCATCTGATCTCATGTGCCTTTGACTTTCTTGTAAGAGTAGTCAACTGCTCCAAAGCTCCATTGGTCACGAGCGAGTGCTGAACGTGATACCCTGGTGTTGATTCCCAAGTTGAGTAAACCCAAAATGTTATTAGATCTATGAAATTCCCAGTAGCAGCTTACAGATTAAATTAATTTTATAATACGTGAATATACCTGTGCTTAATCCTTCAGAAATGCAACTGATATCATGAAATATTATGGAACCTAGGAGTTCCCTGCTATCGTACCAAAAACTTATCTACTTAACTACAAAAACTGTAACCGTTATGTACATTTGATATCATTACTAATTAGAGGTTTAGGAAACCTAATATAACACTGTAGCAGACAATAATCACTGGTTTGGAAACAGTCTGTCCGTCTGTCTGTCACCACAAAACTCAAAACACAACTATCGTTTTTGTGATGCAATAAACATCATAGCTTTTTATTCTATTACGACGTCTGGTTAACCCATCACGCTATGTGTTAAATGGGACCTTGGTCAATCTAAACATTTCTCTGTTTCCCGCTTGACGTAAATTCAGAATGTGAAGGCAAAATTTCAATAAGGCCGGTGGGGTTCGCGATGGCTTAGAGGTCAGAGCGTCTGGTGTATCCAACCAGGAGACGCAGGTTCGAATCCAGCCCGCGATTGAATTTTTCCTTTACTAAAATAACTTTATAATCTTAGCATGGAAAATCTTGGAAAATGTAAAAAAAAACAAAAAGATTTCTCTGTTATGTTGCAATATACTCTTGCTAGCCACTACGAGCGATTGTAGAGTTGAGTAGTGTAAAATAGAATTTGGTGACAAAGGAAGTAACTGATACGTTAACGGCCATAACTTTAAATTTCAAATAAAAAAAATCCCCGCAGTATCTAGTTATGGTTACAATTTTCATGCTATAATGATATAGCAAGAAAATTGTAACCAGAACTAACTGGCGTAACAGATACCAAATTTCAAATCATCAGACCTGTGGAAGTTTCTCACATCCCTTAAAGAACTAGAAAAGAGCTGATAGTCTTCAAATGGCTGGCCAGATTTTCTTAAATCATAGCTAAGAACACTATCGATCAAGTCACCTTTCAAACTTAAAAAAACCGTAGCAAAATCAGTCCATTCGTTTGGTAGCTACGATGCAATAACAGACAGACATACAGATACAGACGTTAAACTTCAACATGCCTTTTTTTGCGTCGGAGGTTAAAAAAAAAATGTATAGGTACATACTACGCCTACCACAAGTAAATTGAGCTTAAGGGAATATGGTAATTATACAGCAAAGCGATCTTAATCCTATCTCTGTAAATTACTGGATACCGGATAACGGTAGTTACGTTATCCTTAGGCTACCTTTCCTCCGAAGACGTGCGTGGTAATAGGCTCGCACCCGACGAAATGTGTGTGTACAGCAATAGGTACTCTGCCTAACCCTTCGATAAATTACACCATCAAAGAGTACCTACATAACAAGAAATTAAAATGAAATACTCAAGAAGACCATGCACTGCTCAAAGTGAATGGCAAGAATATTAGCATGGTGTAAACAAAAAATCATTCCAATCCATTCAATTTATTACCATCCACAGTTTATCGACAAGTTAAGTAGGTATATACTTAACACTAAAATGCAAATTGAACTTCCCAAAATTCTAATCCCCATTGAGCATGCACAGGTTATTGATTGTAACAATAGTTCATTACGTGCGGCGAGCGCCTAAACCGAGTGATTAATGTTGTGGGGTTACCAGCGCAACGTAAAATATTGCCGCCTTCAGGAAATATGACACGGTGACACAGTGAGTGACGTTTTTGGAAAATTTTCGATGGAAAGTAATTATATAAATAAAGTATATAGGTACTTCGATATATATAATGATAACCTAAGACTATGTGATTATGTCTTTGACAGCTTGCTCGGCGCAATGACTGAACATTCAACTTCGGAGCTAGACTCAATGAGCTAGTAAGTCCGCATGTTTTTGGAAACCTCACCTTAATAGGTTAGGTTTAGGGAAACGTTATTTTTTAATATAAAATAGACATTCTTTCGAAGATCTAATGGCTGGAAGCGGGGCTACCGAAAGTGAAATATTGGCGATGTTGGAGTGTATTCTCCCAATAATCATCTCTGCGTGTAACATATAAAATTGAAATAGTTCTGAACTACAATATTTTTAAGATTAACAAATACAAACAACACACAAAATAATCAGCAAAATTAAACCAATCCAGCATTATGAAATTTAACTAAAAGCCCAAACTGTTAAAGATATTATTATTTGTCATAGTTATTTAGCACCGAGCGGGTGCCAAATGGGCATGTGTTGGCAACACCGCAGCTTTCCTAGGGGGCGGGAGAGGGCCCGTAATCTCTGGCCCTGACAGTGTGATGCGGGGTCGTCGCCCCGGCTCTGCCCGCTTGACGGTAATTGCTCGTGAACACATTATTCAGCAATTTTTCAGGATGTTTGTGTATGACTGAGATAATATTTTTGGACGTTTCATGCTTAACTATTTAATTGGCCTAGTGGTCGCAAGTGTAATTGCTGATCGTGGGGCTTTGGTTTCAATAACCGGGTCGAGTAGATATTGGCTATTTTCAGTGCTAATGACTAATAATAGCAAACTTAATTGGTACTTCAGAAAGAGAATAATAGAGATGGAGATGATCCTACAGCCTCTGAAGTTTTATCATCATCAGCTGTATAACTGCTGCGGTATATAAAGACACCTTTAAAAATCTCCTTGTGAAAATTCGCTGGCTGATACTAGTATGAACCTATAACTGATTTAAGTTCCTTCCTAAACTAAATCAGTAAACATGCATTAATATTAAAACCATAAAACTTTATACAACCAAATTATATTCGAATTATCCCTAAAGCGAGTTTAAATTACTTATGTAAATGTGGCAGATACCTGGCGGGTTGGATCGCGTGTTGCCCAACTTGTAATTGGGGAGGTACGCCGGTGGGGCGCAGTGAAGCCCGCGCCGGCACACCGCGAGGTACACCACCACCACCAGCCGTGGTTGCACCATTTGTACCGTCCGCGGCTTCACGTGACTCGCGAGTGGTACCAAAAAAATACAGGACTACAAAGTGATTAAGGATTTTCCAAATTGAAATTAAAAGGTTCTTTGTGGACTTAACTTCCAAAAAGTTTGGATATACAGAAAATTAATTATCGTAAATAAAATAGTAGCTCTACAAAGTGACAGATTTCCAAAAAAACGCTGATATTTTTTTTATACAGTTCTGTTAAATTAAAAAAAAATCAAATAAGTTAAAATGCTCGAGTAAGAAGATTGAACCGCTCCCGCCATGAGGCTAGCTCGTCAGTAACCAATGGTCTTACACTCCAATGTTAGCCACATTTTCATGTCCATTGCTGGCTCACCAATCACTTCAATAGATCTTTCTAGACAAAAGGAGCGATGGACTTTGAAATATGTCCAATATGAAAAATTTTGCACTAATTTGCACGATATTTATTTCCCTTGCACCAAGTTTATTATTGCTTTTGCTTTGCACAATCGCTCACTCGGAAACCTGTGTGCCTGAGACTTTCTCGACGACGACGTGTGAAGTCTAGCCAATCCGCACTAAGCCAACGTGGTGCACTATAGCCTATAATTCCTCTCATTCTGGGAGGAGGTCCGTACCCAGCAGTAGGACAGCAAATAGTTTGATAATAAATCATCCTTAATTAAACACAATTATACTACATGTACCTGCAACAATTTGCACTTGCAGCTAGTAAGCAGTAACATTCCTCATCCACACTGAGTCACAAGTCGGTTTACATAACTGACTTCTGCCGATACGTGCCTTTATGCAGACGAAGCCTTAGATCATAGTATGTTTAGAATTCCAGAATAGCAGCATCAGTGCTCTCTAATTGCATTCTCCACTGACCTGCACCCCCCATTAATCATGCCTCGTACACACGCAACTCAAATTTATGGTATGCTCTGATGAATTACGAAACGTCAACCTACTGTGATGAGATGTTTTATATCATATTTCGCGTTAACGCGTGGTAAACATGTATAAAGATAATAGTGAAAGAAAAAAATCGATCGCAAACAGGATTCGAACCTGTATCCCTCAGTGCGACATCACGGGCAGTGGTCTTGGTAGCTTAGTGGAGAAAGCGTCCCGGACACAGCGCAGCTTCAAGTCATGCTCGAGATCGAAATTTTAACTGTTTTTTTGATGATGACTTTAGTAATATTTTAAAACATTTTATATTATTGAACTTGGTGATTAACAAACTGAAACTGCACAACCATTTTTATTTTAACAAATTTGAAATCAGCTGATGCAATCTATTTCCAAATTGAAAATACGTGACCGAACTCATTCCTTGTGATAAATAAAACGATGGTCTGTGAGTATCCAAAGTTCACGGAAAACCACGGAAATGTTAAAATATTAATAGGTGCCCCGCTCCGGAAAGATTAGTGCCGACATGATAAAATTATGCTTTTTGAAAAGCTTTGATAATATTAAATGAATAACGTTACGTGAGCGTACGACCCACGGCTTAGCGGCTTCCTGGTCCTGGGTGCATGTTTTCCGAGCGAATTAAAAACAGAACATTAGGCTCTGCTTATGATGCGACTTTACGACGTACCTACAACACTTGTTCAATACAGTAAAAGCTTAAACATTGATCTACAATTTGAGAAAACCAAATGAATTTTAATTTCTCGGTCAGACTGAATGTATCAGCTTTAATAAAATAAGTATATTTGTAGATATGTTTAAAAACAATTGGCTTTTCCGCCTTTCACACATGAAATTTACATACCCACACTACCTAACAACACTTTTTTGCCGCCGAGAAGCATTGCCATCCTACTTGAAGATGCCAGCAATATTTTATATTTTGTCTCCGAGCGACAATTGACGAGCGCAATCCGATGACACGTAGGACACGTCTTTGGTGGACGTGATCTACGAGATATTGCACTGGTGGTATGTAAAATGCCATTGGCAGAAAAGGCATAACAGAGGAGCATGTTTTTTAAACAAGTAAATGAGAGAGTATATTTCCTGTTGGATCAGAAGATTGAGACTAAGCAAGAGATTAGGGTGTACCTACTTTAAAAGAAAAATAAAGTAATTCAGGTTACCGAGAATCACACTTCTAGGGTCCTTCTGAACGTCTTTTCGCGAACTTGGAAAAATAAAATTTCCATCGTAACGAACTACCACGTACGTACGTACCAAACGTACTATCCACTTACCATCAGATGGGCCGTGAGGTGTTCGTAATTTTTTTAATAATGAATGTCAAATCAACGAAGATGGACTTCACATTTACGGAACCCAGTCAGTACTGTGTACGAAAATAGAATATTAGCATATTAATGCGGCTGAGGATCGCTACATCCGGCGTCCTCCGTACATAATTAAGGCTCGCATTAGCTTTGTGATGAGCCCCGACCGCTTACACAAAGCCCCGCAAACGAACCCTCGGGAGCGGGGGATACTCGTGCGCTGAAACATGTGGCTGCAACTTTGTCCCCCGTGTTTTATTTATTTATACATGTTAAGTCCTTGGCTGAGCAGTGTGTCTACAGTTTTAGGTTGTACATTGTAGAGGCGAAGGCTCCATGCAACTGTATTCCTACCGACCAAATAGTAAGCCAAGGTAAGCACTTTTGGCTGTTTTCTTACCAAAATTTATAATTTGCCACTGGTTTAGCCCAAACGGGGTTTTCGATACGTGCCGAATGTGTTATGTCCATGTAAAAATTCGTCTCGGATTCTGAATAAAGATACAAAGTACATATTATATGTTTAAGTTCACATACATTTGTTTAAGCACAAACAAATACTTCCATATAAAGCCTGAGTTTTCGCTCTGTAGACCTGAGCCTTCGTGCTAACCTAGTTATACAAGAAAATCCTGTACTAAATGTGAAGCTTCTAGACCCACCGATTAAGCGTACGTTGTCGCTCAACAAGTCATTGTTAGATTTAGCCAGTACTGACCTACACGATACTTCTGATGCAATCTTCTTTCCAACGTAGCATGTCTAACAGTATTAGTCTCAAATTGTGTAACGCGAAGAAAAATATCTTGACGTAATCTAATATCTGAGACCGCGTGATAATAAACGAACAAGTCCTTCCTCTCGTCCGTCCCTCGAAAGGAATCTTCACCAGCCTAGCAACCACTGATCCAAGATTCTTCAACCAAGATGTACTACTAGTAGGCTTCCTAGTGATAAGTATTCAGACACATTTTTCGTTTCATAATCCCATAATATTGTTGGTATACATCTGAGTTCTTCAGTCTTAATTAGGATTACGTTTTAACTACGGAAATGGTGACAATTTGCGGATTTAGGCAAATGAAGGTCGTTCTAAATAATTATTCTTGTTGGAGAAAAAAAAGGAACCGTTTATCTGGGAGTAAGATTCCCGATTGTTGTGTATATGTTGGTGACCGCTAGAAGTGTACGTACCTACAGGCATTTCACACATTTCATTAATTTTAGATAAAAATAACAATAGTCTATACATTCTAAATTCTTCTACCACCAACCCAAATCCAATCTTTCTTTTCATGTAGTTCCGACTCAAGTTACATTTTAAATTAATCTGCTTTCTGTCGATAAACGATACCTACTGTAAGGTGTATTTCAGAGCCATTACGCTGATGGAAATGAAAATAGTTCCGTGATACAACTAGGCCAAATATAATGTAATGTGATATGGAGATTCAAATATACTCGTAAGTTAGTCTCACAGATGGAATTTAATTCACTGTTAATTAGCTTACGTTTGTGTGACTTAATCACCTCACAATAATTATGGACATAGCGTCTAATGAACTGTCTGTAATGAGCGTCTGTAAACTAATTACTCCTAGATCGTCACTTATAGATTAATAAATCTATAAGTGACGATCTAGGAGTAATTAGTGACCCAATTATAACTTACTAGCTGTTTCCCGCGGTTTCACTCGAATTCCAAAAGGCCTTTTTGTAACCTATGTCCTTGCCTATACTCTCTGTCCAATATACATATCTATATACCAAAATTCAACAAAATTGATTCAACGGTTTAGGCGTGAACACATACCATCACGCTTGTATTTCCAGAAGACTTAGGCAGAGGTGTGCTAACGTATAACGTACCTACGCACAGTTCGCCGGTATGGTTTTAGATAGTCCTGTAAATAATAGGGATCGAGCCTATTGCTATTAATTGCGCACAACTCTAAGAATTCATAGAAAAATCGAACTCAGCACCTCTAGCGTCGCAGTCGCGGTTGGGACCACTAGACTATTAACCAATTTACTTATTAATTTTGCTGTGCCCTAATAAGAAAAATGCACGTCTTTTTTTATTTTTTATTAATATTTTTACATTATTAAAGCACCGTAAAAAATATTTCTTTGACAAAAATGTTAATATTTAATTATAAAAATAAATATTCAAAAATGCAATCAGATACGGGAGATTTAAACGCGGCCGCATTGGCCGCGTGTACTGTGACGTCAGTTTCCGCGAAAACAATCACTGTTTTATCGTTTTCAAAATTTATTGATCGTTTTATCCCATCAATTATCTATATTTTTAAGTTTATCAACTAATTCGAACATGGGAGAGGACTGAAATACATTTTATACTAGTAATTACAAACCAAATGTTTGCGTTTTAGTAATTACAAACCAAAAATTCCGTTTTCATCTGTTAAATTCACCGCGCACTTTTTCTACTTATAAATATATTTTTAAAATCTTGCTGGAAACGCGATTAAGTATGTAAAAAATTATGGCATAGACATAATTCTTTAGCAATAAAGATTACAAATAAAAATATTTTACTCAGACTTGAATCTTATGCATATTCCCTATTGTTTCTGTCTATTATACTTACCAATAATATACATATACGGAATAAAAGAGGATTAGATAACTAATGAGGCAGTTAACAACAGACAGACAGATTTACTTTCGATTTTTTATTATCAGTTTGAATTATCATCGATATGCTAATAATATACACCAATAGACATCATCTATAGATATTACTGTCCTACTTATACGCACGTAGATATCATTTTCGACTAATATTTTTGTTGCATTTTACGAATGCGATGCGTGACATCTGGGGCGGAGACATAAAGTTTGAATTGGAATTTGGAATAATTCCCGCTCACTCGTAAAACGCAGCAATAATTGACTTGGAAGACATGATTGGCGCAACGACTGAGCTATTGGATTATCCCCCACAGGTTCGATTCCGGCACGTAGTAATTGAGTCTGCCTGTCTATACATAAATAGGCAGACTCGGAGCCAGATAATTTAATTTAATCTCAGGCAGATAATTTATGTTTGTGCAAGTGTAAACGCATGTACGACACAAAAGACTGCTTGTATGAAGTAAACTTTAGAAAAACCGTAAGAATTAAAATCTTTACTTACTTAAGATATTGACTGCCTCATTAGTCTAGTGGTCCCAAGTGCGACTGTTACACTAGAGGTCCTGGGTTCGATCCCCAGGTCGAGCAAAGTGTTATTGAGTTTTTCTATGAAATTAGCAGCTCGGAGTCTGGATTTGTGCCCAGCTAATGGCTATAGGCTCGCCCCCTATAACATGGGACCTAAATACCGACCGATACCGGCGAACTGTGGGTGTACATTAAGTACACCTCTGCCTTACCCTTCGGGGAATACAGGCGTGATGGTATGTTACTAACTTAAGATTAGGGTAGGTTATAGATATATCTACAAACCATTTTTTTAAGTATGTCAACCTGTACCCCTACGATACGATGTAACATTTTATTCGGTCTATAAAATATATACATACAATTTCATGACCACTCAAAGACTCAAGTAAAACAGCCAACGACAGCGGGCACCCATCCACAACAAACACGCGGCCACGTGGGCCTCGCGTGCTCACCTGGCCATGAATCAACGGCATACATAAAATTAGCTAACTTCTCCATAGTCAGACGAACCCGGGTGATTTACGAGTTGCGGTTTACCCTGCTATCGTTTGCGTTAGGCAGGAAATTCTTTGCATTACTCTTTAATGGTTATGAATTATTGATAGTCAGATGTCATTCATATACGAAAGAACAGAACAGCAATATTTCAGGAACTGGTGAATTCTGCTCTTGATCCAGAATGGAGACTAGCGATACTTATTTAACTACCTACTTTACCATATCTTTTTGTGATTTTTTTGCATTTTCCATGCTAAAATTATAAAGTTATTTTAGTAAAGGAAAAATTCAATCGCGGGCAGGATTCGAACCTGCGTCTTCTGGTTAGATACACCAGACGCTCTGACCGCTAAGCCATCGCGAACCCCACCCGCCTGATTGAAATTTGCCCTCACATTCTGAGTTTACGTCTTAAGGTGACGTTGGCGACATCTATTGAAAAGCAAGTTACCTTGTTTCTCAACCGATATGACTTACTTTACAGTTAGTTCGATATCGTACGATGCCACCTTACCTTTTAACTATCTTTTTATGATTTTTTTGCATTTGCTAAAATTATAAAGTTATTTTAGTACCTTATGACGTAAACTCAGAATGTGAGGGCAAATTTCAATCAGGCGGGTGGGGTTCGCGGTGGCTTAGCGGTCAGAGCGTCTGGTGTATCTAACCAGAAGACGCAGGTTCGAATCCTGCCCGCGATTGAATTTTTCCTTTACTAAAATTACTTTACCATATGTTAGTTAAGGACATACAGTACTACTAACAGTAGGTAGATTACTTGCTAGCCCGGTACTAAGGGTGGATTTGCAACTACCTGCAATAGGCAATATATCAAACATTTCATTAATTCGCTAACTTGTGACATTACGCTGTTATTTACGAGGCGGGTCGGCTGCGGCACAAGTCATGCGATACCAGTTACTGTGTTCATTGACGTCAAAGTCCTTCAGCATTTAGATGTCTGATTAAATTAACTTTATGATAATTTTGGTGCCTACTCGGAATTTGAGACCATATCTCCGAATAACATATCTGTGGCTTAATACCTTAGTCGAGTTTAATTTATTGTTTATGTTTATAAAAGAGCAGACGATCCTTACACCAGAGGAGTTGCTGATGCGTTGCTATATAGTACAGACTGCTGGAGCCGCAGCAACCTAAGACAAACTGATTATCACGGGCAAGTCGAAAAATACACCAAGGTGTTTTACGAGACCCCGATGTAATAGTAGTAGTGTCAATGCTGACGGCCTGACGCATATGTTTTGGCTATAGAGAACTTGTATTGCGCTGTAACTTCAGTTGTTCCGTAACCCGCACTACCGACGACACGCCTTGTAAGAAATTGTATTGGTTAGTGATTCGCAAAAGTAATTTGGGGTCAATTAAATATTTCATCATTACACGACCTTCGGACTTTCAATTCTCACCCTGCACACGGTCACCCCCAAAATAGTGATTGCCAGCCAGTAAGATCCCAAGAGGTCTTACCACCGAGCAAGAGGTCGTACCTCCTCTTTTGGCTTTCCTAATCAAACTTAATTGTAAGCTGCTTACAAGTTAAACTTAGCGGCCGCACTAGCAATCACTAGGTATGTAGATAATAAGGCAGATCCACCTACAACAAGATTATTTAATTTCCATTTCAAGGGCACGTGACCTCCATATATATCTAAAAATACATAGGTATTTATAGAATCTAATACTCTTACTGCAAAAACAGCGATTTTGTTTCCAAGATATTAATTTCGTTGCCATAAAAGTAGAAGTGCTCTATTATTCAGGAATACTAATAGTCAGTAATAAATCTCGTTCAGTAAGAAGTAAGTCAACCTGACCTTTATTAGACAGGCATTTGTAAATGTTAGTGAAATAGGCTTAAAATAGAATCTGTTTACTTTTGTAATTCTGTCGGCGAAGACGGAAGAATGATTCTGTACTAAATAAAATATTATATTAACATAACCGTCAACTATTACTACGAAAAGTTTCGACATATTTGCAGACCATGACCAGCTGAATCGCTCGAGATAAAGGAACATATAAAAAATGGAATGAGAGCAGCACTTGTGCTTGAAACTTGGACATTGGACTTCTAAAATGAGAGCATACCAGTGGCTTGTCAACTTGTACTCGTATCGCAAATAAATAGCACTCGCCCTCCCTTGTCTGACATTAATTGCCATTGCCCACTGTCCGTCCGGTCGGACAACAAACTTCCCAAGTTAGGCCACAGCTAATGGAGACCGCATGTCTGGCTGCACACTGCTCCGTCCGTTGTGTCTACTACGAATCGGGACAAAGGTGGATGCTTTTCTCTCCTCCCTCTCTCTTTCCGCCGCTACTTCTGCAAGCATAACTTGCTTGCAGCAGAAGGCTTCCCACGCGCTCTCGCTCCCAACCAAGGATCAGTTTACGATCTGAAGCGAGAGGTCAGAGGAGACTCACTGTAGACTGCGACTAGATCACGGCTGGCCGCCCACACTGGGCATAAAGCCCATAAAGCCCACTGGGCATGCTGTGCCTTGTCCTCGGGGCAGTCCTCGCAATGGAGACAAACCGAGTGTTGGCTCCTGGCGTATACGGAACGAGTAGGTAGGTAACTACTTTGCGAAGCACTATAATATCCTGTGCGCATTCTCCTGGAACCCAGACGACATAGCTTAGTACTGTAATAGACACTTGCCAGTCTCGCTAACCAGGATTTTTAGACATCGTTCTTCATTTGAGTTTATTACGTTATAAATACTAAAATTAGTCTACTTCACACGTCCCTATTAATCTTTATTTCTGCAAAGTAAGGGCCTGTTGAAGCTTGGGGGAAGTTCAGTTAAAATATTGCATTAATGCATTAAACAGATGGTGACAGATTGCGAACCCGACGGTTACGACCACCCACCAATCCATTACCCGCTCACGGTTAAACTTTCCAAGTAATTGATTACGTCGCGTTTTCCGATTAGGACCTACTTTTATTGGTGGTAATTGTTTCAAATAAATAAGATCATTTATCATAATTTTATTGGTGGTAATAATCATAACTACACAAAGAGTCAAAGACACACCTACCTACATGGATTGGAGTTAAGCGCAAATAAATGATTCCGTAAAATCATATTTCAATAATATTTTTGGCGTTAATGTAAAATATACACCAGATACCATTATTTCATTAGAACCACCAATATTGTAAAATAATCTGTAGGTGAATATGTATGAACTTCTTTAAAAGCGCCATCTGGTATGCATATTTCAAAACATGAAATACTACCTGATGCTGCCATCTAGTGGCAAGTAGTAACATTTTTTGATTACGCTACTCTTTCATAGATGTCATTTAACGTTCGTTAGGGTTGTAGAGGGCGCAGAAAACTGCAAAATATGGCCGCCAGTTAGAGCCCCCGCTGCGGCCCTAATTCTAGTGGTGGGCGATTATGAATGATTTGTATAATCAAATTACTTTGTATTACTAATTTTGATAATCGATTATGAAATTGGTAACTAATATAGTTCATAATCGAATCACGTTACTAATTATTACTACTAATCCTGTTGTAAAAAGTCCAGAGCCTCGAGGATCGCTCGGACCGACCGACCTTGGACCGAGGGGGAGGTGCAAACATTATTTATTACCTACCTAGAAGGCTTAAACTGTACATTTATATTCCAGAAAAAATAATAGTAATAGTATTTATTATATGAATATGATAGAATATTTTTTCATCATAAAAAGATTTACCATATACTTATTTCATTATTTAAGTATTTGTTTACCTAAATTCAAACATCACCATGAAAACAACATTTTTAAAGTGATATCGACTAATCTGCTGCATCGACTTGCGACCGCGACTACTAACTAAATTAGTAATTACTAATCTGTATAATCGAGTTATCTCGTGACATCTTCATAATCGAATGATTTCATTAGTATATTTCATAATCGCCCACCGCTACCTAATTCCCTTGCCTTGTGGTCAAACTGGAACGCATAGTGCACATTCACAATCCTGACTTATACTAAGATAAGACCTTACATAATAAACTAATTACGTGGGTATACTATACCTGTTATCTAAACAGGTACATACACCTTCTTACTCATATCAGTCAACCCTAGCGTATAGCTGCACCTGTCGTAACATAGGTACAGTAATACAATGAGGTAACCTTTGACCAGTGAATTTGTAAAAGTCTACGAACTTCATCACGACACGAATGGCTAAAACTTTTTGTTTTTATGGGATAGGAGGGCTAGCGAGCACACGGATCGCCTGATGGTAAGCAATTACCGCCGCCCATAGACACCCGCAACACCAGAGGAATCACAAGTGCGTTGCCGACCTTTTAAAAGGGGATTGGGCCTCCGGTAACCTCACTCACTCGGCGAAACACAACGTAAGCGTTGTTTAACGCCGGTTTTCTGTGAGGCCGTGGTATCACTCCGGTCGAGCCGGCCCATTCATCCCGAAGCATGGCTCTCCCACGTAAAAAAATGTTTCACAGAATGCCATACCTATAATGAAAAAAAAAGAGTTATCATTTAATAGTCGTTACCTACCACATTTTCGAGGATAGCAATAATTCGTAAAAAAAATTAAGCAGTGATTTTAATAATATGCCTTATTTGGAGTTTTATAAAGAATTTATGCAAGCACCATTTTAACGTTAAAACTACAAATCGCTCATGACATGACGGAATGACGAGACGAACGACCGCTTGGTCGTTGGCTGTCTTGCAAGCAGCAAGACAGCAACATGTTTGAAATGTCAAAGAAATTTCAGAGATACATTGAATTAAGTTAAATATTATGTACTAGCAGTACCCCGTGATTTCACCCGCTAAAAAATGACAGACTTTCATACAAACTTTCACCCCCCTTTTCACCACCTTAGGTGTTGAATAGCCAATACTCCTTTCGTATCGGATGCCTACGTCATACAAAGAACACACCCTCCAAGTTTCAGGGCTCTACGATCAGCGGTCTAGGCTGTGCGTTGATCCGGCAGTCAGTCATTCAGGACAAAGCGTTATATGTATAAATTTAATATATATATACATTTACTAGGTACGGCTTACGATTCGAGGTGTTCTGTGATCACGAATTATAAGTGTGCGTGTCGTAGTATATATACTTCATTTAAAATTGATGAGCCCAGTGCTAATTACCTATAATGATCATTTTAACAGACTAAAAAAAACAAGGTAATTCTCTGAAGGTGGAACTAGACTCAATAACGTTTCATAAACTCTTGTAAAAGCTTATCTGAAAACAAGAAAGAAAGAAAAGAAAAGAATCTGCGCAATAACATCAAACAGTGTATATATTTGTTGTTAATAAAAACATTTGAACTTGAACTTCAACTCTTTTCCCCAAGAGTTATCAAAATAATTTTATCTTTTTCACATAGATACAGCAAATTGATACTTTTATTTTGTAAATCGATAGGAGATGTTTAGAAAGGGACTTTATGGCCGCAACAACGACGATAGCGATAGCAATCTACGTAGAGACTATAAAATGATGTTTTTGCTACTTTTCGTCTGACATGCGAGAGAACATGAAGCTATAACGAGTGAGAAACCGAAAGTAGGTACTTGAATATATTTTTTAAGGGTGCAATCTGTTTAGGACCTGTATACAGTGTGTACCTTTTAACTGAAAGAATTTTAATTCAAAACATATAACTGAACCTTTCAACGTTCCTTCTCATTGAGGAGAACGGTATCTGTTTTCTTCCCTTATTGAGTAATATATTATTCTTCCTATCCTGCCTGTATAGCTATGTGGTCATATCACAGCATGAGACTATTAAAAATACATTTGCGAAAAGCTTTTAATAACACTGCTTTTGGTTCTGCTTTAGACTTGCTTTCCACCTCAAACTTAGCAGGAAAACGTTTCGGCTTCCATTTTATTCCTTTGCTTGCACACAACATGCACACATCAAGCATCACATCCGTATGCTTAATTGCTTCGTCAATCACACAACAAAAAACAAAAAGCCTTCTCTACTACCGATAACACCTATCACCCTTCACACATCGCTCACACACTCGGCCTCGCACCCGGCACCGCCACCTCCGAGCCCGGGCCCCGGCGCCCGGCACTCGGATGCATGGCGCTGACGAGTGCGGTCGCCAACGCTGCCGCCGCGGCTGCCGCGGCCGGTGCAGGCAAGAAGGCCGCACAAGTTCAGTTGCAGGCAGAACTCAACACCGATGACGAGTGGAACAAGTTTCTGACTAGAGATGGACTGCTTGGTAAGTTTAGGGCATATAAAATCCAGTTGATTAGTTACTATTACTGTAATTAAAGGCCTATTTATCCAAATAGACATGGAGAATCAGAAAAGTTATAAATTTATTTCTTTCTTTTGTTATTTTTTTTTTTACTAGCCGTTCTGGGTCTCGAAAATGTATATAAGTAATAATATTACATATATATAATAAATAATGTTTTGTGGATGTTTTATTAATTTTTGGTGTTTCTGTGTGTCTAGCTAGTTAACGCTCGTACATACAGAGCTAATCATTATTTTTGTACATACAAAATAAAATTGCTATTTGTTGTGTCAAGTGGTGGACGTGTACTCGGAGTGGTGTGGACCCTGTATCGGCATGGTGGGCAACCTGAAGAAGATTAAGGTGGAGCTGGGAGGGGACAACCTTCACCTGGCTGTGGTAAGTAACTATACAACAAGATATAACTGTTCCTCTGCCTAAATTATTCTCTTTCTAAACTGACGAGGTTCGAGTAACGACAACAACGAACATCATCGTAAAGAAAAAGTCTACAGAAAATATAAAGGAATTATTTCTGATTCGCAGAGATTTCGGAAAATCATTTAAATATAACGTGACATTGATTCGACTAGGGAAAACCTTGCAAGAACTAAGACTCTACGATAATCTCGGTCCTAAAAATTAAGAACAACGAAAGACATGTAACACTACCAAATAATATTCTAAAATGAATCTGTCTTAAACCGAATCGAAACGACTGATCCAACGCATTGTATTGTAATCTCAAAACTTTATCATTTCTGCTCAGGCCAAGTCAGACACCATAGAATGTCTGAAGAGATTCAGGAAGCGCAGTGAGCCGACATGGATGTTTATTGCTGTAAGTATTGTTTTTTTAACGTGTTAGAGAGACGGATATAGAGGTCAATCTATTGGTATTGTAAAATAGGTTCAAAATGCTTCGGCACGAATGGGGTGTCTCGACCGGAGTGATACAACGGCCTCACAGAAAGCCGGCGTAAAACAACGCTTACGTTGTGTTTCGCCGAGTGAGTGAGGTTACCGGCAACCCAATCCCCTTTTAAAAGGTCGGCAACACACTTGTGACTCCTATGGTGTTACGGGTGTCCATGAGCCTCGGTAATCGCTTACCATCAGGCGATCCGCCTGCTCGTTTGCCCTCCTATTCCATAAAAAAAGAACAAAAGACAAGATATCTGGATAAGATGATGAATGGATGATAGTTATTCAAATTAAATCATTTGCATGACAGATTTAGATAGACAAAATATTAGAGGTGCCGTCAGTACCGAATATCCCTTCAGCAACGTAAGCGTAAAATGACTAGTTTGGTGTATCTACATATTTGACAGAATTGTTGGTGCATGATGCATGCATCCTGTGGCCCGTCTCGACCTGTGTTTCCTTTCAAAAACCTTTGTTTGAATATTACAGTAGGTGCCATGCAATAGTTTTTTTCTTGTATAATTGACACGACAAAAAACAGACGTCTTGCTACGCGAGGCGCCGCCGTCGCCCGTGAAAGCCCATCATTAAGCTCAATTCAACACCTGAAGAGACCATAGACATAAATAGATAGTTAATAAATGAAGCAGACATGTGCCTTGTACCACCCTGTACGGCTTTACCTCTACCTACATGTATGTATACCTATCTATCTATAGCAATCTATTTATCGTTCTAAACCCTCATATGTTAGGAACAGTGATTTGTAACGAACTGGCACGGATGTAGGTATCGACCAAACGCCTGAAAAAACTTCAGTCATATACATTTACATATCTACTGGTATTAAAGAAAGTTTCGCTTTTAAGTTTGTTTTATCGTTGAAGTTTAAGGGTTTGTAAATTTAATGGTAGGTGCTTTAAATTCATGTAGGTATGTAATCTAGGCAAAATGAGCGTAGATTTTATTTATGAAATAAATAACACTAATTTGGGGCTAAAATACCTGTACTATTATTATTATTCTATGGCAAAACGGAGAAATTAAAAAGACTTATTCCTATAGGTACTATATAACGCTAGTTATGAGAAGGCTCGGTGAGATAACCTGAAATATTGTGTCTACTAATAGGTACTTTACGTCTTTCAAAACACCTTTTTTAAGCTTCATGATTTATTCTCAGTCTGGTCAACTATTGAACGTTGTGTTCGGAGCCGACGCGCCCCGCATCGCTCGCACTATAGAACAAGAGCTACAGAATGAGGAGCTGGCTAAGAAGGGAGAGCTGCAGCGGCCGAAAAGAGCACCACATGAGCTCACGACCCCAGAACAGGTAAGAAATTATTGTTCTGAAATTAAGTAGAAATCTAGAGGATGACACTTCCAAGTAGGCACGTATATAGGTAAGAGTAGCGACATAAAAATCATGGACTATTTAATCAATCAAAGAACAAAGAAATGATCGTGGAAAAGAATCAAGTAACATCATTGCATCATTATTCCAGGAAAATCACTTCCTTCGTCAAACAAAACCTTCGTCTTTGTATTCGAGCCCCAGTTCCCCGGTAACCTATGAATGTCAAAAGGTTTATATTTTTCTTTTAAAATGTTTACAGGAGGTGGCAAATGCGCAACAAAAGATAGAAGAAGAGAAGAAAGCCATAGAGGCAGCGGCGGTGGAGGCCACGCGGTTTGCCCGTCGGGAGGCGAGGGCGCGCCGCCTTGAGATGCACTTCAATGACGTGTGCCCAGCACTGATGCTGCCGCACGCACAGAAAAATCTCAGGAAGGTCACCGATACCATTGAAGCCTTCGGTATGCATTGCCACCTATTTGTTATAAATAAAAAAATCGAAAACTGACGCTAGATACTGATGGCAGATTTCATTATCGCACTGGACTATGCAAGAGTTCGGTATATCAATGACTCAACCGGATCGTCAGATCATTTTGTTGGGATTTTCTACCCACCAACGCATAAACACAAGAAATCATGTAGGTAATCCAAGTGCTCAAAAAAAAACCACAGCGACAAATGATGCCTAAGCAAACGCTAGATAATATAACCCCTAACGCAACTCGACTGCCGAAGTCGTCCAGTCTACTTCCACAACTCTTTTATAATTATATTAAATCCAAATTACACGAATGTCATTTAATTATTTCAGGTGTAATGTTGGCTGACAAATGCCCAATCGTAGTGGGCAAGGAAGGTGCCAAGATCTTAGCGGTCGAGGAGCCGGAGCTAGGCGAGCCCAATGCGGCAGCGGCGATTATCGAAAGACCTTCGCTAGCACTACTTTTCAAGAAGATGCCTGATAAAGAAGGCGATATCATTGGTAATGTCGCCAATACCTATTGTTCCTCGCGTGGTTTAACATTTCGTAAGAATCGAAAAATATTTTTTTTGTCTATTTCACTATATTATTGAACAATACCTATTTACTAACGCGATTTTCTGAATTAATATCCCAATGAGGCTAGGTAGTGCTTATTGATGAATTGAACCGAAAGATTTAGAAAAAAAAATGTGACAGTGAGTTTGCCTTGGTTGAAAGAATAAAATATGTTTAAATTGGTATTTTAAATGTTTAATAACGAACACTTCACGTGACTTCGTTCAATTAATAGTTCTTAAATATATTTAAAAAAAAATAAAAGAATCGTTAATAACAAGTATGTGAAATGTTACGCGCGCTTGATCTCACACAAGACACTGGTCACTTTGCGTAAGTGATGCCCAATTATTACATTTTATAAATTAATATACCTAATTGCCAATACTTTACTAGGCCAAGGTACAATGTGCGGTTGCTAACCGAACAAACACAATAAAGAACTCACCATTTCACCAGCTTGAAAAAAATGAGAAAGTTGATAGATAAGTTCATCATATATTATTCCACATCTGTTCCAGTCGATAGTATGCTCATAAGTCACTCACTCACTACTTCGAAATTATTTAAATAACTACGTACTATTTCGTTGAAAATATCGGATATTGTGCATTGAGAAATGACAACCGCCGCCGCCGCGCCGGCGCCGCGGCCCCGCCATAACGCGCCAACGCGAAATTCATTTAGTTTTTTTTATCGCGGATACGTGCTACGCAAATGCATAACCGCAAGCTGCATTTTGGAATATATTAAAAAAATAACTAAAAATTGTATTTCTTCAAAATTATTATAATTGACACAATTACCCTTATTTTGGGCATTTTTTGAAGATGATACATAGTTTAAGAGTGGCAATATTTAAACCAGTTAAATTAAATTGTCTAAGTATTTAAATGATCCCTGCGGTCAGCCTAGCCAGCTTCATCAACCTCCTATCCGACTTTTGCTCTTTTTGGCAAGGTTATTAGTTATATTACCTAATATTATTATTCGTACCTACTTGATCATTTAAAATTTTCTCAATAGAGCTGTCCCGTCGAGCACTGTGCGGAGATGGCTTAGCTGAAGATGACGACGCTAGGAAGAAGCTACCGTCCACAGAGCTCCGCGCTGACAACACCATCGGGATTTACGTGCCCAAAGACAGGCACGAGAGGGCCGCTGTTTTGGACGTGCTGTTTCCTAAGGTACAATCCAGTAACCTTACTAGTACCATAATCATCCTAATTGGAGGACCGTCATACTCCTCTGAGGTCATACTAGACAGATGTGCCAATAGGATACCAGCAAGTGCACGTATAAGTAATACGGTTGAAGTCCACTGCGTACCATTAGCTCCGTGAAGACAATTATAGTGATTATCACTATGGAGTGACCCTATATCTAGATGAAGATGATGAGGTATCAAAGGCTTAAGATATTCCAGAGCACATAAACTATTTACAGATTAAATGTTTGTCCTTAGATGGTAGGCGCCGTAGTGGAGCCACCAGTTCCTGCGGAGCCGCCGCACATCGCGATGATGTTTGGCGCGTGGCAGCGGCGTGCCGTGCTCAGCATGGCCGGCCTGCCCAAGGTGGCTCCCAGACTCCTACGCTACGGGTTCTTCGCAGACGCTAGCATTGAGGAGCCGAAGCTGTTGTGCAAGAATATAGACCAGTACGATCTGAGGCCAGAGAAGGAATAGTAAGTTTATTCCTTTCGATAACGTTATATTAAGTTTTTGATGATCAATTCGAATTCTGAATTTTGAAATCCATTCAACAGTTGTGAGACTATAGTCCTGATGATAGCAGTTGGATTAGCAGAGCCATTGCTAGCGGAACCCGACGACGAATTCCCTAACGGTCCCCCCGAAGATCTTATGACCCTAGGCCCGCTGCATATCAGTGCGGATGCTGTAGTAGGCAGCGAAGAGTGCGCCCGGTTCTTCCCACCAGGCTATAGCGAGCCAGAGAAGAAACCCAAGACCAAAAGTAAAAAGAAAAAGAAGGTAATTATATATTTCTTTCCATTTAGACAGTTTATTGGGTCAACAAAGCAGGCCCCGCCAACAAAAAAATATTACGTGCATTCTATTTTTTACTCTATATTAATTGGATAAGTTAGGCATTTTTTTTAAAGCTTACTAGTATGTGGGTCGCATGGGTCACTAGTATTCTTGTTAATCACTCGTGCTAAGCTGTATGCTAGTCTAGCACCTTCAAAATTGCAAATTCCAATTAAAAAACTATGCTTTACAACTTCGACTAATTTTTCCCTCCAGAGACGTCACGAGAACAAAGAAGAAAACTCAGAAGAACCAGAACGCACGCAGAGTACAGAGAACGCAGATGCCGAAGCGAACGGGGAAGGCGAGAATGGCGACGAAGGGGAGGAGAACGGGGACGGCGAGGAGAATGGGGACGACGGGGAAGACGAGGAGAATGATGAACAACATGCGGATAAAGCCACATCCCCGCCGCCTCTAACACCACACTAAAAACAGATAACTTAGGACGGCGAATAATAATATTGCCGAATTTGTAGATTTGTCATCTCCCCAGCAAACCCTCACAACGTATGATGCAATGTTCTCATTTCGTATCAATGGCTCTCATAATTTTTTCTGACTGCATGTAAATGATTCATTTAAATCATTAATTCTGTTAATTTTTAGGTAAGCGCATCAGGCGAACAGACGGTCAAGCGAATGCATTAAACGAAAAAAATAATATTTGTGAATAATGACGAAATGTATAATATTTCTTAGGTAGAGCTCTATATATTATAAAATTACAAGTAGGTACATAACAGCCTCAGTAAGTTACTAAAATGTCCTTGAGTTGCGTAAAATTTTGTTTTTAATTTAGAGTTGTAAAAAAATCTAATAAAACACATAATAATATTCTAAAATTTGTATTTTCTTTATTTATAAATAGTCAATTATAATATATTTGTATTAACAATAAAGTAAATGAGTAACGACTTAACTGATAAGGGTGGAGGGGGAATATTTTACAGCGCGGGCGCAAGCACCTCACACAACTGAGTCTTTTCGGTTCCTGAAACAAAAATATTGTTGTCAGAACACATCATAAGCCTACTTGCGAATCACCGGTAGTTGTTCATAGGATGGAATGTGTGTGTGTGTGTTGTGTGAGTGCGTACGAGTGAGTTTATGAGTGTAAGTGTGTTTTACTGTGTAAAAAAACACGGCTTAAACACACTTATAGGCCCAATGGTATGTGTTTACTGTAGCCTATGTAAACAGAGCCGTCTTTAACCTATCAAATAACGTGGGGTCAGGGGCTCTCACAAAGCGGGCGGGAAATAGTGGGCTCCCTTGGATCGCGGGGCCCTGGACCCATGGTGGGCACCATGGGTCCAGGGCCCCGCGATCTATGGAAAAAAGGGGCCTGTGTGAAAGTGCGTATCTATAGGATCTATATCAGTGTATATGCGGTGTGTATGAACAGATATTATGTGTGCCGTACCATATGTAATGATTATCGTGGTGCGGCGCGCGCATGACGCCGACGCCGCCGCCGAGACGTCGGTAGTTCATCGCGCCACATAACCGCCATTGGTTCGATTCCGGGTCGAATACCTGGAAAACATTAGTAATTTGTATAGTAGGTATTAATGGTTTATTCATACAATATAATTGATATACAATTCTCAATACACTTACTTCTATTGACTTAAGGTAGGCAGTTCCGTCGAAGCCGCCGACGGCGTATAACTGTCCATTGACTACCGCCAGACCCACGCCACTGCGCCGTGACGTCATCGCTACTACTGGCGACCACGTATCCGTGTGGGGCTCGTACCTATTTCAAATAATAGACGCAATATTCTGATTAGAAGGGACCATTTCAAAACACGTGATAGCTAGGTTTTTCTTCTTAAAGTTACCAATTCGCAGCAGATATGGTGTATGATCGCGACATTAATGAAGAGCCTACTTATAGTGTAATGTTGCGAGTTGTCTGAAACATATAGTTACGACGATATAAAGTACGCGCGGCATAAGTTGGCCGGAGTGAAGTTCGCCGTTTTAATGCGCAGTGGATTGTTTACGTTAAAAATTGTGTACTGCGCAACCAAAAACTGACAAACAGCTAACTTCAGTCCGGCCAAGTTATGTCGCGCGTACTGTAACTATGAAGTTGTAACGCAAACTGTTGTGTAGCGGTTCATTTGTTGTTGTGTAATGTCAAAAAGTCGGTACAAAGACAATTCCGGGTTGTTGATGCTTAGCATTCCATATTGTTTAACGTTGATAATTTTGCACATTATATGGTCATTTGGAATGGGTAACTTCAGAAAGGCAAAGTTATATTGTTGGTCAGCATTTTCCTATGGGTATTAGCGAATATTGTGGGTAAAATTATTTTCAATAGTTATATGGTTACGTCCCATTTTCTTTACGACAGCAAATAGGTTAGTTGCGAATTTGTAAATGTTATAAGATGGGTCGCGGTTTGATTAAAGTTAGTGAAGCAGTGTCGTGGTGGTGGTGGTGGCGCACCTCTCGGCGGAGGAGAGCTCGGTGCAGTCGTCGCGGCCGCCCACCGCGTAGATCTGTCCGTCGAACACCGCGCAGCCGAGGTGCTTGCGGCGCGTGGACATGGGCGCCACGGGCGTCCACTTGTTGGTGCGCGGGTCGTAGCGCTCCACGGAGTTGAGCGGCGCCTGGCCGTCCGACCCGCCCACCGCGTACAGCTGCGCGCCCAGCACCGCCACCGCCACGCCCAGCCGCCGCGTCGTCATCGCCGCCACCTGCGCCCCGCACACACACACAAGTTCATATCATCCACCATATATTAAACATTGTTCATTACAAATGAAATCACTATTACAAATAAATTATTAAAATGTTAATAATATATCTCAGTTGTCAAGTAACAAATTACATATGAAATTAAGTTAATTCAATTATTGAACTTTGAATCAACAATACCTGTAACATTGGTTTAATTTTTTTTAAAGTTTACTAACAATGTGGATCGCACATTACTAGTATTCTTGTTAACCCCTCGTGCTAAGCTAAATGCTTGTTACGAGTAGGTTCACGTCGGTAGTACAATGGGTGGGATTTGAACCGGCAACCACATGATCGCAAGTCCGACGCCCTAGCCATTAAGCTACCGCCGTTTCATTGAAATATTTGACATTTATCAACAGTGGTAACAATTTCCCATATCAGCGTAAGTGGCATAGTTGTCATAAACCGTGTGATGAGTATCGGCGCACCTTGGTCCAGCGGTTCTCCTTGGGGTCGTACCGCTCGACGTGGTTGAGGCACTGCACGCCGTCCTGCCCGCCCACCGCGTACAGCGCGCCCTCCAGCACGGCCACGCCCACCGACGTGCGGCACGACGACGTCGGCGCCACCGACCCGCACCACTGCATACAAACTAACATTATTTACTTCACACGACACAAGATTCCTCTCCCTTGGTTAAACACTAGCTAAAGGCCTTATTCCAGGACAATTGATAAACCTCTCTTAATACATGTCACTTTCAAAAATATACACCTTTCTATCCCCATTTTAGTACACACTTTACATACTTCAATACCCACTTTAGTTATTTCAATACCCATTCTAGCTATTTCAATTACCACTTTAGCTATTTCAATACCCATTTTAGTTATTTCAATTCTCACTTTAGTTATTTCAATGGCCACTTTACATATTTCAATATCAATTATAGCAGTATCTAAGCTAAAAAACATAAAACCTCTTATTCTACGTTTGTTAGCTAAGAGTAAAATGATTAGGACACGATGTTAAGTCTTTCAGGTTATTAACAGAAACGCGTAGAAAGGCGAGAAGTGTCGTGCCTGGTTGGTCTGGGGGTCGTAGCGCTCGATGCTGTTGAGGTAGCTCTGGCCGTCGTGGCCGCCGACGGCGTACAGCAGGTCGTGCAGCACGGCCACGCCGACGCCGCAGCGCCGCTTGGACATGGGCGCCACCATCTTCCACTCGGACGTCTGCGGGTCGAAGCGCTCCACTGACGCGATCGCGTCGCCCGAGCACCACCCGCCCACCGCGAACAACACCTCGCCTGGATAAATACAAATATATATATAAACTACCATACAATTATAGTGATGGTTTAATAACAAATGACCTATTATGCTATCATGTTCAACGTACCTGCACCGTAAACGTAACCTTATATCCGCTAAACCAAGTTTTGTTTCGATTTAATTTCTTTTCTTTACCGCTTCGCTTTCCGTTTACTGTCGATGCGATAAAATAAAGAAACTTACGCAAGCCCTGAGATTCTTAACAAAAAGTTCCGCAAGTCATGGACAAATGACATTGCTGGAAGTCCCAGAGTCAACTGAAATCACACATTTATTAGAAGCGAACTAAATATATACCAACTAACCCCTTCTCGTGGGTTTCCTGGGCCTGGTTCTGGGTCCCTGCATGAGCGGCCTCTCCTGAGGCAGTAGCAGGTAGTTCTTGGCTTCGTCCAGTAGGTCTCGACACGCGTCATCTGACCTTATGAGTAGTTCTGACGATACTGTTCCCACCAGGAACTTGGGACTTAGGAGGGGCAGGCGGACGTGTTGGAGGACCTGAAATATAAATAATGCAACCAATTAAAATGTTCATAAAAAATGTGGCTAACAGTCAGAACATTATATTCCGTCAATGACTTTTTAAATTAGAATTAGTTATAGAAATTCTATTTAAATCTAAATTATTAGATGCTTTTTAAATTGAAATAAATATTAAACAACTTTATCACAATGGCTACACCCAAACCTCTGCTGAAATCAGGCGCAAAAAATATCCGCTATAATCAATCGAGGACATTCTGGAGATAGTTGGCCATATTCCTTGTGTCTAATTTTAGACTCTGTGTATCTCTTGTCGTAATATTGGGCTACGTTAGGGACCTTTCTATATTCATATTTCCCCTTCCATACCTGTGCGAGGTGCTGTCGCCTCTCGGCCACGTTGTACTTGACCCAGGACATGACGGCCTGGAAGGTTTGCTCCTCCGAGCGCACGTTGAGCTCGTCCGAGGAGACAATATCAATCAGCTGCGCGGCCGGCAGCAGTAGGAACTCTTCGCTTTCCATAACCTGAAGACAATTGGAAAATATTATGAGTACCTACTGATATTTTATGAAATCATTATTTATTTACACACATGTACAACATTAAAGTAAGCAACCAAAACATGTATGCTTGAACTGCACGAATTTCGCACAAAAATTTATAACTAATAACTAACTTAATGCTCGCCTAAGTTATATATAGAATTTCTACGCAAAATTTCATCCTTTTAGACTAAGTTGTCTGTCAGTTAGTATTACGAGTTTTATTACATAAGTAGACCGTGTAAGGGTCGAAGCGAGACAGTACCAACACAAGTACTATTGTCACTTACTGGAACTGCCTCAATTTATGTATGATCACGTTTGGGATGAAATAAATATTTTATTATTTTTTTAGATAGCATTTGACTAGCCGAAGCTTTTCCAGGAAAACCTCTTAAAAAAAATTCATGTACCCATGATCATGATAAAAATTAGGGTCGGCAACGCTCGAGCGATACCTCTGGTGTTGTAGACATCTATAGGCTGCGGTAACTGCTTACCATCAGGCGGGCTGTAAGCTTGTTTGCTACCTCAGTGATATAAAAACAACTCACTTCTGGAAAGTTCTGTTGTGTGAATTTGTCTGCGATCCGCAGCAGTTCTCGGCAAGAGTGTGTGTCGGCGAAGGCGCGGATGCCGAGGCAGTTGGAGCAGTCCAGCTGCCGCTTGAGGAACTCGCAGCACACGTCCTGGATCTCCTGTAGCTGTAGCAGACACGCCGCCGGGAGCAACGCCTGCAAATCATTACAACATTTTGTGATTATAAATATGTTATATGGAAACAATAGTTTGTTTTAGACTAGATGACTCCTGGTAGGTATCTCAAAAAACGATGGCATTGATCCTGGTATCCTAGCATGTTTACTACTCCATAATTCAGGTTACAGACAGAAATATTTTCCTGTGGAGATTGTTAAAGACTGGGGATTTTGTTAATACTATAAATCTGTAAAAGACAGGCCCAAAATTTGTATTTTAAATATTACTATCTCTATATATATAAAACTCAAAGTGACTGACTGACTGACATAGTGATCCATCAACGCACAGCCCAAACCACTGGAGGGATCGGGCTGAAATTTGTCATGCAGGTAGATGTTATGATGTAGGCATCCGCTAAGAAAGTATTTTGATAAATTCTACCCCCAAGGGGATAAAATAGAGGATGAAAGTTCATATGGAAGCTAGTCTAATATATGGGTGAAATGCCTTAGATCATTATTTCCTATAATTTGATTTATTGGTGACACTATCGGATGATGTAATAATACAGTCTATGTTTTTTTACCAATATCAACGGATTTAATTTATGGCTAGGAATATTGATTTTTCAAAAGTCCAATGATGCAATTTTCATTTTAACCAAAATCAGGCTCGAGACTTCTATGAATATTTTTTGCAATTCCTTATAATTTCAGATTTGGCCATGCACACCCGCATCAAAAATTCATCCTCATAATTAATTACCTCATTAATTATAATTGATGTAGTTTTGGTTATGATTTACTATTAAGTAAACATTTAAAAAAACATTAATGTATAAATGATGACTTATATTTGGAGTTTGTGCTTGTCATTCGTTGTCTGCTGTGTTGACGGACCTGTACGTTGCTCTCCTCGACGACGATGTGCGCGGTGTAGCAGAACTCCACGAGCTGCTCCATGGCCTGCTCGTCCACGTCGCGGATTGTGACCTCGGTGGCGCGCGACTCCGCCAGCTCGCCCGTGAACATCGCGCGGAAATACGGGCTGCATGCTGATAGTATCACTCTACAAACACAATACAACGAATATTAACATTGTCGTTTTCAATAAATCAGTCAGTAGATTTGATCACTAGAGAAAGGATTTTGACAAAGGATTTGGTTAGATGACTCAACAAACTTGAAGTTGTAAATCTTTTATAAGCACGAGACCATATACTCCGATATACACTCTGATCTTTGTTACAAAGATCGGAGTATATGGTCTCAGTAATCCCGGGAGGTTATCCCGTGTCCAACAGACAGGAATGGATTTAGTTTTTCAGTGACGTATGTGCGCTTTCCCAAGTTCCCAAACAGAATACTTTTCAAAAGTACTCTATATTAAGACAAAATTATCGTATAAAATGCACTGTTGCTAGGCACAAAAAAAAATCATTTATGAAAAATAATGAAAGTATTAACGCTAAGCCTGTGAAAACGAAATTTGTAAAACTAGGTCAACATTTTAACTGTTTATATTTTTAAAGATAAAAGTGAGATTAATGTGTAGCCTTCAAATGATAACATAGTTAACAACTGTTTGTAAATACTATCACGTTGTTTTGTTGGTGCATTCTCCGAGAGCATTAGTCACTGGCCGCACGCCAACAATTTCATTTTCAAAAAGTAAGAAGAACTGAAACTTTCTTCAGAATAATTACCTTGGTGATAGTGAAATTAAAAGAAATGATAATATTACTTATTATATGTTATTTAAAATATAATAAGTTATATTATAGTTATAATGTTATTAACTATATGATAGTCTACTATGTTTTTTTACAATTTCGACAAACCACCCTTTAGTAAACTGAAACTGGACCGAAGCGAAGCGGGGTATGTCGTATTTACCGTCCGGCGTCCCTTGCCCTATAGTGACGCTGAAAGGATTTGTCACATTTGTAAACCCAAACTTAAGGGTCGTTTTTTTATTTTTGATAGGCCTTCGCTTAACCTCCGGTTCGCCTGATGATGCAGGGTCTCTTACCGATCTACGATTGAGCGCGCTTGTCTTGAAGATACCGATTCACTCGGTTGTTATGTTTTTTTTGTTTTGTAATTAGCTGCTTTCGAGTATAGCTCAATTAATCAAGTCTTGCAGAAAACCGTTTGTTGTATGCTTTCTCCACCAAGTGTTGAGTACGTACCGGTGTGCGAAGAGCTTTCTGTTGGCGACGTTGAGCACGACGTCGCAGAGCTCGCGGTGGCGGCGCAGCGCGGACAGCTCTCCGAGGATGGCGCGCGGGTGCTTCTCCGACGTGTGCGACAGCCGCGCCCCGCCCGCGCCGCCGCTGCCGCCGCCGCCGCCCGGCGACCCGCCCTCGCCCATCCTGCGCACACACACACCAATCTCGCTAATTATTGCAGATGATAATGCGAGTAGCAGACTATCTTGAAATAGAATAAGTGTACTGAGAAATGTGTAGGTACGTCAATTTCATCATAAGCCAAGACTATAGTCTCCTGTATAGGATACTATTCTAATTATAGATCGAAAGCACTGCCAATCTAGATTATAGATTAGACAGTTGGGGATAAGGAGGTACGAAAGCGTGTGATACGAATCTGGAGGTGCCGAAGTACAGCAGTAAGCTGCAAAAGGCTAAACACTATTTGTACATTTATATCAAAGGCCATATGTACGTAACTGCGTAGTGATTAACATAGACTTAATTTACCTTAATAGTTGTTTTACATTTAACTTAATATTATTTTTGTAATTTAAGTTTTAAGTTAATTACTTCATGTTCCGAGGCTCAAATAATACGGCGTCGGGCCGGACCGAAAGCCCAAAGGGCAGCATGCGGCCCGCGAGATTCAGCTTGTGTACCGCTGAAATAGAACAGAGGTTTGAACGTCATCTACTCTATATAAGAAGTACCCGTTTACCCGGGATTCTAAGCATAAAAGTATTGGTGTTATCAAAACACTTAAAAGCATTTTTTTAAACATATTTGCTAAAATAAGTATAATACAGACGTTTACATTACTTAATTTACTTACTACAAAATAAATAAACTAATTAAAATGATATTATCTGTTCATTAATGCATAACATGACATAACTTAATCAACCCATTACATTGTCCCACTGCTGGGCACGGGCCTCCTCTCAGAATTAGAGGGATTAGGCTATAGTCCATCACGCTGGCCTAATGCGGATTGGTAGACTTCACAAGTCGTTGAGAAAATCTCTCAGGCATGCAGGTTTCCTCACGATGTTTTCCTTCTCCGTTTAAGCGCGTGATAATTAACTATTAATACGCACATGACTTCGAAAAGTCAGAGCTACGTGCCTTGGATTTGAATTCGAGACCTTTGACTTGGCAGTCCAATGTCCATATAACTATACCATCACTGCTCACATGCTCGTTAATGCATGTCATTACAAATCTCTTTTTTTAAAGAAAGCAATGCCCTCTATACACCAATGGTTCAAAGTTCAAATTCCCGGGCACAGCTGAGGGCGCGTGAGTCGTCAAGCTATGTGCGTGTGCGCATTACTAATGACCACTACACTAACTGATAGGAAACTTCGTGTAAAAATAAAGATTTGACTAGCATTTACGGTTTTCGAGATAATCTCAATTATATTTGTGACCCTTGCAGCAGCGAATGATTGATGAAGATTTTAAGTGTAGAAAAATAAACGACGGGGGAAGAGCCTTGAGGATTTACCCAAGAAAGGGTCTGCCTATACAGGCATTTCGGCGAATATAATTGACAACATTTCCAAATTTTTAAGCCACCAAAACAAAAATATTGTTGCTGCCAACAAAAAAACAATATTGTTGCTGCCATCACAAACAATACTGTTTGTGATGGCAGCGTAGAAGGAAATCAAGCCTTTCTGTGTACAGGTTTAGCCACGTATTTCAGCAATTTTTAAAGTAGATTCTTTAACTTTCACAACATCGCGAAACAGGTACCTACCTACCTACCTACTTCAATTTCAAAAAAACTCCAAAAGTGCATTTTACTTATTGTATGCATAATACGATATTTATGTTACATATTTATGTAATAACATTATTCATACTAAGTATACATACATAATATAGATGCTATTATTCAACTAGATTATTAGCGAAACTCAAAATAAATAATCTCAACATTACAAATAAACCTGAATGTTTTATTATGATGTACATTCATCGCATCATAACCCAGTTATCGTGTCGGCTTCTAATTCATATATAAGTAGGTCACTACCTGTTTTGACGATATTACAAATGGCATAGTATGTCTGTCAGTGAATAGGTACCTATGTGATTGTGAATGTGGGATTCATGAAAATTTAATGGATAAGGTGACAGTTTGACGAGAGGATGCTGTTTCGTGACTCCCAGACATTGCAACATCTACATTTACCTCTGGGGTGTGAGGACTAGCAGGGTACGCGAGGACGCAGTTAGAATGTAAACTAATGTCACGATGTTTGTTTTTTCAAAGAAAAATACAAACTGGCAGTTCGCTCTCAATACAGCATACGCCCTAAGGTTGTGAGACTCGTCAGGCTATATCAGTTTTAACAACGACAACGCAATTTATACAAACAATATCTAACACACAGGCATCGATGAAATAAAATTTACAAAACAATGATATTTGCTATGAGAAAAGTCTAAGTTAGGTAAGTAGGTCAACTTGGTGCCACAATGTCAACAACCTAAGCGAATGCGAGCTTTATGCCAATATCGTGCATTGTGATGCAGCAGAAAATAGCCACTAACACAACTATGTGATATTTACAGGTTGGTTACGGTATATTTTTGCGTGGATTTTTTATATTAGGTAGACTGATAGGAAAGGAAATATAATAGCACTGAACAGCCCCGGATCTAGGGTGGGCAAATCGGTTCACATGCCCCAGGCGGCAGTTTCAGGAGGCGGCAAAATTTAGACTTTTTTAACTATTATCTCAACTGCTGGAGAGCGAGGGTGTGACTAACAAGTTTCTGACCTGGTTCGAAAAAATCGTAGACCTGGAGCCGGCACTGGGACTATCTGTGAGGTACAGGTTTTTTCAGTTTATGCGATTTTGAATATAATTCCGCCTGCAGACCGGCAGATTACAAAGTTTATTTTAATTGTTCGAATTTCGGTCAACCATACACGGAGGGCCTCGCAGGGCAATTTTAATGTGCGTGTGGAAGTAGAACACAGGTGCCGTGTGCTTTGTCTCTGTTACGTACTGAATAATACACCTGCAAATGACATGATGGTGATAGTTATGAGAGGAGTAAAATACGTTTTACACAGGCTGTATACATTTGTATACATATACCAGAGTAGCCATTGTCCAAGGTTTTACTAGCATCCAATAGGATTTTCTGAGACAAAAGGTAGGCATAAGCAAAATTCATCAAAATTGGTGGTAGAACAAAAACATAATAAATAAACACACAGACAGTTACTTTCGCATTTATGATACTAGTTTTAATAATGAAATGATAATTTAAAAAGGGCCAGACAATATTGCAGTGCATGAATTCTACATCTAGAGAGATCTTAAGGGTCACAAGTACAAGAATTTCATTACATTTGTTTAACTTTACTTCTTGTTTTGGTAAGTTTGAACTTCAAACTTTGAAACTCAAAACCAAACCAAGTTTTAATCAAATGTTCTATTTTCTTGTATGACATAGTTTAAATAGAACTTGTCGCTACAGAGCTGGTTTAGATAATCAACTCAATAACAAGTTTCATGAAATAATGTTAAAATATTATAGACTGTATGTACACACACATACACAGAAGGAAATGGTTAACAAGTTTGCAGTCAAGGCTACTCTAGCAACTCTCTCTTAACCAGCAAACAATTTAACTAGGAAATAAATAGCTCAAGCAGCTCATTCACATATTTACACAATCACCTTGTGTAATGTCAGTAGTAGCATCAAGGGTGATGTAATGTCTGCTGTAAAACATTCTAATTACATAAAACTTTAATTGATATGTAGGTTCAATAAGTTGCAGCTATTTATAATTTTTTAATGGCTGTTATTGTATCATAATGTATCTTGTAAAAAATCTTTTGGCTGATTCGTTCACACATCAGGTTCAAGTTCATCCAGAAAAAAAATTTGGCACATTTACATTTCTAAAATTAAAATGTTTCTGAAGAGACTTTATCAACATGTAGGATTCTCAATCAACAAAAACATCACAAAATGGGTTTAAATAGATGATTAAATACATGGTGAGATGTTAGCTTACAATATTAAAACAAAAAGTAATTGCATTTCCATAATGCTTTACAATAAAATTTGATTTTATACACATTATTTGTTTTTAGTGTATTTGTGCTGGAAAGCTACTTAGCAGAGGATTGGGTTACAAAAATATTTAATATTTAATTAGATACTAAAATAATTATAATAGTCTCTCAAACATAGAATGAAATTTAGCAATTTTGGGGCCAAAATATATGAAATGTAAATGAATTATTTTGTTCACCGTTGTATGCTGACCTTATTTTGTTTTAAATATATTTTCAACAACTGTTGACCCCATTTACAAATGCCAAACATTATAAAACTTTATCCACATCAGAGATTTGAAAACAAAAAGTAATTATTTTCATTGAAACAAAGTAGGAAAGATTCTCTTATTAGGTATATTTTTTATATTATTTGCACAAAGTGCATTTGTTTTATCAATAATATTAAATAAAATGTGTAAATATTTCAGAGGGAATACATTACCTTTGTTTCACAGTACATAACTACTAATACAATAGTAAAAAAAGTGACTTTTCAATTATATGTAAACACAACACTAGTTCTAGGTATTCAAGAACATACAAATAAAGAGTAATCTTAGAGAATTTAAAATTTCATTCCAACTTCCTTCTCCCTCACACAGAAGGTGGGACTTACAAAGTTACAACATGTCAAATGTTAACTGATGCTACTAGGCTGTATAAACAATCAGCTGTTGCCAGACCCATATTTACAATACAAACCTACTCAGAGACAAAACAATGACTTCATGTTTCATGTTATCATAGCGGTCAATTAAAAAACTATTCAAACTATGTGAAAAAGATATAGGTGCCAATTATTAGTCAATGATATGAAAGTTCACTCACCTCTTGTGTCCGCGTGAGTTACCCAGCTGCAACCGCAGCGGGGGCGAAGCCCAACCCCACACGGAGTCAATCTGCAACACACCATCCACTGATACCGTGAAACAACCCCGCTTCACACAAAAAACCAATCCTGTTTGCCAATGCCATCTAATTTATGCAATGTATCAGCCTCGCAGCACTCACCTTTGACGATTCCTATTCGACTTCACAAAGAAACCTGCCCTCAAAGGAGAGTTACACACTTGTTATGCACCCTGGGGAATGTAAAACAGTTAACGGCACATCGATTTTACGATTTTACAAGTTTTTATGTTTACTAATGTTGCAGCATAGGTATCGTACTTTTGCCCACTAGTCAATTTTTTTGAAGGTCTGATCAAAATAACTGACAAGTCAACAAACGGCCTTCACTCTGAAACTTATTTTTGTTTAATGATCACATCACACATGACAACAATGAAAATAAATATAAAGAAAATATGGAATGACTTTATTCAAAAAAGTTAGCTTCGGTTGTAATCATGATACTTTTAAATAAATAATATTAATTGCAAATTTGTACATACATACTATTGTTAAGGTTCCGAATCAAGATTTCGAATGTACCTAAGTAATGTCAAGATTTTCATTGCCATAAGAAAAAAAAAATTGAATTTTACAAAATCACAGTATGGATCAATAATACGCAGTCTAAAAATTCTTCATGTTTTAAATAAATAATTAGCTACAGCCTACAGCCCCTTAGCTCTCGAGGTCCTCGCTTATCGAGCTGTAGCAGCCAATCAACCAGCCAGCAGCTGACATAATATACTACTACTACTGACTGATTGACACTGACATTGACATTATTATTTGACATTTGTTCACAAACACAGTTGTCATGAAAGTTGTTGACGACTTGCTTGACGTTCATATATTTTCCAAAATAATCCGATTATTACAATAAACAGAGGTATAATAGCCAGAATTATTTAGAATGTCACTGAGTCTTCTTCTAGAGAAATACGATGTGTCTACAGATGAGGGACTACAGAAAGCGCTCAATGAGATTGAGAAAGAAGAGGTAAGTTGCACTGTTTTGATGACGGTGGCATAAGGCCATAAGTTTACCTTTTTTAAACGGAATTTATGTATTTGCAGTCGGAGGTGGACGCAGCTCTCTCTGGAGTATTGTCTCGGGCGTGTTCCCTGGAGGGCCGTTTGCGCACCACCAGTCAGGCTTACACGAAGTTGAATGAAGTAAAGGCTGATGCTCAAATCGCCGCTGACATGGTTGACAAGACTGCCGGTCTAGCGAAGGACGTCAGTGCTAAAGTGCGGCAGCTAGACCTTGCTAGGGTAAGGTGGTAAAGCTTCGTATTGTTTTATTGACTGGTTAAAAATCTAATTACTATTTCTGATAAAGTGCTAGAGTACACATCTTTTCTCAGTCCCGTGTGGCAGAGTGTCAGCGTCGTGTACATGACCTGATAGATCTACAGTTGTGTAGTGCTGGAGTGGAAGCTGCTATCAAAGCACATGACTATGAAACTGGTATGTAATTTCTTTTTATTTTCTTTGCTACTCATCATGCCCCTACACATAAATGGGGTCCATTTATGTGTAGGGGCATGATTCAGGTTTCAAAGGGTGTAGAAGCCTTTGTGGAATCAAGGTATTTTTTTCATAGATATTGATAGTGTATTATGATGCCTTGATGCCTAATGTTTTTTACATCATTTGAGACCTGAGATTTTATGAAACTTATTAGAAACAGGATATTCGTATTTATACATCTAAACTACCATTTCCACCACCTCTGTTCTTAATATTGATGTTTTGCTCAGTGTTGGCCCTAGCCCTTGATCCGGGTAGAGCCAGATTGTCTTTTAGCACCCTTTGGTTGATGCTTTCACTTGACATTTTTACTTTTATTTTTTGCTTTCGCTACATAGACCATTCCTCTCACTCTACCTCTCTGGTGCTGCTTCGACTGCATTTACTCAAACTTATAGTTAATGTATCAATTATGAAATAGTAGACACAATAGAAAAACAATTGTGTAACCTTCTGGTCTTCTGGTCACTAATCAGTAATAACAGATATCAGCCAAGCTTGCTCTGAGCAGAAATCTAATGAAATATTTTAGAAACCTACATTCATGCAAGCACAAATTGAATACTGCCACATACTAAATGCCATCCTTCAGATGTTATGTTTGCTTCAGTAATATCCGAAGTGTATAAGTTAGAAATATTTTAGGTGCTGGTCATGTGTCTCGGTTCCTCAGCATGGACCCAGGATCAGTGGCAGCGGCGCGAGCGCGCGGCGCGCCCGACCCGCGCGACGCCATGACGCGCGCCGCCAACACGTTGCGCGAACATCTAGTGCGCAAGTATGATCTATTTGTGGTTCAACGAAAATTACCGTACTTTGGCTACTACATGACATTTTTAATTCTTCAAAGAAGTCATACTAATAAATATTATTATCAGAGATCAGAATAGCTAGAATATTGTATTTACCTAAAATCGAGGAAGCAAATAGCATAGAGTAAATAATATGTCCTCTAAAATCCTGGAATCATAAACATGACAAATTAAATCCCTGTCATGTTTTTTTAATACCGGGATTATAAAAATATGAACTGGACTTTGAGTATAGTTACAAATTATAGATTTGAAGAAACATATTCCAATTTTTAGGGTTCCATTTATTCATATCCATATTCTAAAATTACCTATGTCAGTTTCAAATGTTTTGTTTTAAATAGGTAAATTAAAACTAAATTGGCTTTGTTTACGTGGATATTATTATCAGGTAAATAACAGGAGAACTTCCAAGAATTAATTTTGTATGTGAAACAAAGATCTTTAATTTAACAGTTTTAGTATGTATATATATATATAACTATATAACTAACTATATATATAACTATATAACTATAAGTATAGTATAACTCTAAAAACATAATATTATGATTCTTTGATATAATAATTTCTTTCAAATGTATTCAAAGTGCATTAAGTATTTTTTTTAATATGTGATAGGCTTTCGCTTTACCGCCAGTTCGCCTGATGTTAAGCGATACTGCGATCTACGATGGAGTGCGCTTGCCAAGAAGAAACCGATTCTCTGGTGATTTAAAGACACACAATCTGCAATTTCTTAATTCAACCATACCAACTCAAAAGTTGGTGCATTGTAGTTGCACTTATAGTAGGATTAACAACCATACCAACTTTTGAGTGAGAATTTTACCAACATTATTTTTACAAAATAAAAAAATATAATTTCATAAACTAATTTCTCAATACTGCTGTCAGGTTCGAAGAAGCAGCCCGCAAGGAGGACGAGCCAAGCATAGAACGTTTGTTTAAGCTATTCCCGCAGATCGGACGCGCAGAAGAGGGCGTGGACCTACTCGCCAAGTACCTTGCCACACAAGTCACTATCAACTACTATTCATTATATTTAGATTAACGTGTAATGCCTTGATTTGACCTCGGATATTTTACCTGTAGACGGAAGCGGCAATCCGTCGCGCCTGCGTGGTGTCAGACGTAAGCTCGGAGGCGCTGGTGTTCGCGGACGCCGTGACGCGCGTGGTGGAGGCGGGCGGGGCCGGCCTGGAGCGCGCGCGCCGGGCCGGCCTCGGCCACGCGCACGGCCTGCTGCACAGGGCCGTGCGCGCCATACAGCCCGCGGTATGTTACCAGGAACAACTTTGAAGTTAGACGCCTATTACTTTGATTTATTTTAAACTTGCTAGCAATGTGGTTTGCATATTATTAGTATTCTTGTTAACCACTCGTGCGAGCTAAATGCTTGTGTTACGAATAGGTTCACATCGGTAATGCAATGTTTTTCTTATTTTTATTAAAATATTTAAAAATGTATACAAATAAGTAACATTAATAAATGAATGGAATAATAATAATAATATTTTTTATATTTTTAAATGTTTTTATTGTTATTAAAATATTTGAGAATGCATTTAAATAAATACCTAAATATAATGAATAAATAGTATAATAATAATAGTAATACGCTTATAAAATAGCAGTGTTAATATCTCAGCTCCAGTGTTATTTAGTCCATAGATGATAGAATTGTCTCATACCAGGTCTGTGCGGGCGTCCGGCGCATCTACAACGAGATGGTGTCGGCGCGCCGCCTGGAGGCCGACCCTCACCGCAGCGTGAGCTCTCCTCTGAGCGCGGAGCCGGTCCTGGCCGAACTGGCGCTCACGCACTCCCGCATCACACTGTACTTCACGTTCCTCAGGAGGAAGACTGAGGTAAGACGATCTCTCTTTCTGCCCTGTTTGATCCTGATTTGAAGGAAATGTTTGTATGATTTTTTCGTTCATTCCTTTTCTCCTCATTTCATTCCTAACATACGGAGAAGGATACGAGATGGGTGAATTCTATCTCTTCTTCCTCTTACACTAATAATATTGGAATGGAATTATACCGGTTTAGGTTGACGCAGCACCCCTAAAAGAAGCCGAGAAGAAAGCGTGCGTCGACGCAGTAGAGAAAATTATAGCGGAGTGCGACCTCATGCGGACCGCGCAGGACATACTCGCACACTATCTAGCACTGGAAAGGTAAGCCATTTTCAGCTTTAACCCATTTCAGATAAAGTTCAGATAAAGTAAATTAGTTCTGAGTTGGTCATCATTCTTAGACAGGTTTACTTGCAGTAACAGAGCTGTTTAAAAGTTCATCCTTTTAAATAATAGTACTTCTTTCTACTATTATTTCTGTAGTTCAGTAACTGTTATGATGTTATGACCCAATTGCCATCGGAATTACAGTTTACAATTATTAATAATTTTAATTCATATATTTTCACAAAGGCCTTTTTTATTGTATGTCGAACACGCAGAGGGCTTATGAGTATTTTTTTAAATTTGTGTACATAGGTACTTTTTGGAGGAGAGCGTAAATAAAGCGTTGAAGATGGCAACACCGCAGCCCGGCGTCACGACGTCCAGTCTAGTTGATGACGTGTTCTTTATAGCACGGAAGATTATCAGGTAAGATTTTTATTGTGATGGATCAGGAAGCGTACCTAGGTGTTTGCTTATCAAAAATACTATTGTGTTTTTTTTCATAATTTGAGCGCAGAGTGAAGACATTATGAAATTTCTTCAATCTGCTTTCAGATTGAAGAAATTCGCGTGTCTTAAATCAGTTGTTCCGAATGACCGCGCAGGTAAAATTATATCCTTACAAGTTTCTGCTCAAAGTTTGTATGGTCAATATTTATGAATATGGGACATTTACGACTCTAAACTATCTTTACAGTGAGTTGTTTATATAATAAAATTAACCAAGTGTAGTAGTGGGAACCTTCCTTAGAGATGGACAATTATTTTGATGGATTTGTTGTTCAAATATTTTCTGTCGCGGTCGTCAACATGAAGACGATGATTACAAATAAATACATCTCTTCTTAGTAAGATTATAAATTTAATTTTAGCAGTAAACCAAGGTTTTAACAATATTAGTGTGTCGTCCGTGATGATTTTAAAAAAGATAGAGCGAAAGCGCGATCTGTTCCGCGCGGCTCCTCTTCCGGCTGTCCATGGATACTTCTCGCCAGATCGCCCACAGCCACAGAGAGTAAAGAGAGAGAAAGGAATACACGGCGTATACAATAGTATGTGATGTCTGTGCGCAGGCGCGCGGTGTCGTCGGGCAGCGTGGACGGCGCGTGCGCGGTGCTGAACGAGGTGGCGGCGCAGCTGGAGCGCGGCGCGGCGGCGGCGCTGCGGCGCTGGCTGCGCGCGCCGCCGCACGAGCCGCTGCCACTCGCGGCGCCGCGCCCGCCCCGCGCGCCCCGCGCCGCCGACGCCGCGCCCGACCTCGCCTCCAGGCTCAACCGCGACATCGACGCGCAGAGACTACTCTATCTGGTCACTGTCCTACTCACATTACATATCTACACACAATCTATACGTTGTTTTAACCGCCTCTTGAACAAATATACTAGTTTGGAAAATAACCTATGTCAAACGTTTTTTTAGTGTATTTCCAAAATTGATAGTCAGATACCAAACACATACATATCCCTTGGTCATATGAGAAACTTTACAAGTTTTTTTTAAACTATTTTAGGAGTTCTTTACAATTCATGTTATGCAAAAATTTTCTTTTTTACGCTAATTAAAAATAGCATACTTATATATAATAAAACACTTTTTCTCTAAAAATTGATAGATGGATTATTTTATATAGACATTTGTGACACCAGGCACACATGAACGAAGCCGAAGCGGGTGCGGAGTGGGCGGAGCGGCTGGCGAGCGAGGCGTGCCAGGCGGCGGGCGCGCTGGCGCGGAGCGAGGCCGAGCGCGGCAAGCTGACGTCGTGCGCGGCGGGGCTGGGCGCCGCGGCCGCCGCCTTCCGCGCCGCGCACGAGCTGGCGCTGGCCGCGCTGGCCGCCGCGCTGCACCACAAGCTCGTCGCGTGGGCGCACCGCCTCGTCGACCCCGCGCCGCACACTGGTACGCACGCACTACACTTGAACCTATGCGTTTCCAGTTCCAAATGTATTTAAATGTGTACGATCATCATCTATCTAATCTACATATTAAGTATTTTTTAAAAAATATATCCAATCACAAAACTACAAACTTAGCCGACAAAGTTCTTTATTAGAGTTTATGATAAACGTAGCAATCACGTTTATCAAAAACTCTAGTAAAGAACTTCTTATGGCCCCAATCATACAACAAGAAAAGGAACAAATGTTTTAATGAATTAGGTTAGTTGACTGGGTTTGTTTAATTAAAAGTTCCTATTGAAAAAATTTTATTAAAAATAATCCATAGGCTGAAAAAATTTAAGCTTTTAAAGTTTTTGGTGGGGATGCTCTCTATCCCTTTCCTGCAAAACGAATATCACTAAAGAATTTGTATAGCGCATGCACGGTTTTACGTCACAACGTGCTATAGTATGCTCTCTGTCGAACATAAAATTTAAATACTTCCTTTTTTTTTGAACCGATTTTGGTTCTGTTTTTGCTGTTCGGATCTGTATGTATGGTCAACTTTTTTATGAGACCATTAAACAATATCAGTCAATTAGCCTATTACTATATTACTCAATAGTATAATAATAATTATTATTTTATGTAACCTTGTTGTGTTTATGTGTAGATAAAGGCGATGACTATTTATTATCAGGTGGCTCGTCTGTTCGTTTGCCGACCTAATCAATAAAAAAAGGATATTAATAAATATGAATATTTTCTAGATGAAATGGAAGACGACGCAGATGCTCTCCCGCACGCGTTGGAACAGTTCACGGAAATTGCGCGTGCGCAGCTGTCATCGCGCTCTGTGGATACTCTGCTGTTGACTGCGCTCGGCGAGATCACCACTCGAGCGGAGGCCGCCATACTGCAGAACCGATACGACCGAGTAAGAACCGACTAAAAGCGATACGTTGCGACAAGACATCGCATCACTAATTCTAGGAATGCACCGCAATGCACCACGTTGCGGTGTGTTCCAAAGTTTGTCCAAAAGTCGTAATAAGGAAATTGCGCTATTGATATTATAAATAAAGAATATTTAACATGTGTGATGTATTGCACGTCGCAAATTTCTGATTTTGCTTGCGTTTTCTGCGTTGCTTCTATGTTTGTGAGGCGAGAATTTTCTATTTATTAATATTCTAGAAAAGTTTTTTTTATAAATCATTTTATTTTAATTCTGACAAAAAATACACATTATGTCAAATAAACATTTACTTAGCAAATAATCTTTTTTTCTAGAGATGTTTACAGTTCAGTACGTACGCTAATAATCTAAAATTAATCGGTCAAAAAACGATTTGAAAAAAAGAGACGATTATTTTGCATATATTTCTAGGCTAACTTGACGTCTCTTTTTTAGTTTACGTTGGTTCTAAATGAGTTATGTGTGAGGCGTCGAGTAGAAGGTGTGGTGTATGTGTATGTGTATGTGTGCGCGGTGCGCAGGAGGGCGGGCTGGCGGTGGAGCGGCGCGCGCGGCGCGTGGCGGGCTGGGCGGGCGCGGCGGCGGGCGGCGCGCGCGAGCGGGCGGCGCGCCTCACGCAGGCGGCGGCGCTGCTGGCGCTGGACGCGCCGGCGCACGCGCGCGACGCGCTGCTGCCCACGCCGCGCCTCGCCGCGCCCGACGCCAAGGACATACTGGCGCGCAGGTACTACTGCAAACCACTACTATATTTTTTAATCAGCCATTATCGTTCCTATAGAGCCTTTTGCGATCAATCCTTGCATTATAGATCTTACTTGTCCCGCAATCTCATCTAACGTTGTACAAATTCCACGCGACAGTACTCATCCGATATTACTAATTCCTGATAAATATCACTATTTTACTCGTGCTAATTACTCACTTTCGAAGCATTATCATATTTATATCTTTATAAAGTAGATGTACAACACTGATCTCTATACTTTTCTATGATAATGCTAAAATTATGCTGTAAATTAATAATTTGCATGCATAATTTTAAAAATAAATTTTCCTTTTTTGAAAGCCTGGGGAACCCTATGGTATATATATGAATCATCTGACATCTGGAAAGTCATTATTGTATTATATTCTAAGTGCCTTGTTGCCCGCTGAATGTAATGGGTTCATACCCGCTGGTGTAAAAAGTAGACTCTGACCTACTATTCAGAGTCTTCTTTTAGAGACTTTCTACGACTTTCAAATCTACTGAAAGTGGTGGAAATGTATGTACCAAAATGTTACCACGCACGGAAAATGTTCTTAGCCCTCGCTTAGTATTTGCATATTTATAAAGTTGAAGTCCATCTATATCTCTAAAATTGGTTCCGTTAATGCTCACTTGTGTTATCAGCGCCAAAATGGCGAATATGAAAGTGGGGCAATAGAACGTTGACAGACGCCTATCCAGTGTACTTTAAAGTATTATAGAGGTCCGTGGTGTGACATGACACCCTTTGCCGAAAAAATATTTATATAAAAAGCAATCTTCGTCATTACGCCGATATACTTAAATCCGTAATCTTTTATCGCCTGTATATTAATGAGACAAGGGAACCTCTACTAAAGCTGTCTATTTTCAGGACTGACTTCAAAATGGAAGATATCAAGCGGTTGAAACTATAGTATTTATTTAATATTTATTAATGTATCATACATACCTGTTACTATTATTGAAATGGCATTTAAAATAAATATATTAATATACACATAATTTTTACATCAGACCCTCATAACCCTCGGCTAAATCCTGCCAAATTTGGTAAAAAAAGTTATTCAACGAAAATTTTACTAAAAGTTCCTATCACGATTTTATCATACAAATCAAATACTCAAGCGCTGTATACTTACTAGCTGTGGGTACAAAGATAATGAGAAACGAAGTATATTTTTTTTATAAACTGTGGCCATATCTAGTAATGATTTCAACACGATGACACTATGTAATGATTAGTACCTCATTGTAACTACAGGCCTGTATAGTGTAGAGATTTTTAAATAATACAACGATTATAATTAACATATTTATTTCTAGACATTATTGTATAATTTCCAAATCGAGTAACAGCGATAAGGCAATTGAATCGATATGATTTTAAAAAATCGATATGATTTTTTAAAATATATTTTTAATACAATGAGTAAAATCTATATGTTCTGTGCAGAATAGTATACAATTTTCTACAATAGGTGTTATTTCTATATCGTTACTCGTATAATGATATTTTTGAGCCAGCTATATGTATATGTTCCGAAATATTAAAAATACATGGAATTCTGTAAGGCACCTTGTGTTGTGAACACTGACAAATAGTATATCTAAAAATATAGTTCAGTAAAAGCATTGAGTAATAAGCAGAATGTATAAAATCGTGTGATATTATACATAAACGTCAATATATAACTGTCCTTGTCATTTTTTCTCTCAGTCAAGTGAGAGGACACTACTTAGATATTGTGGAAATGCAGCATTGTTACATTATTACGTTTATGGACAAAGTTATTACATGAATACTTGTATAAATATTATATTAGCAATTAATAAATAGAAAATAAGTTTAAAAACATAGTATATAATTGATTATTATTACTCATAGTAAAATTAAATAAAATGGCAGTAAAATAATTATTGGAACAATGACTTAAAATAAATTTAAAAATGCCCCTGACAAAAGGCGAGGCACCAGACAAATAAAACATTTTTCTATCATGGTAGCCCCCGCTTTCCGACCTATACGATTTTTTGACATAGCATAATATATTATAGAAAAGCATACATTGCACTCTAAGAAGCAATAAAATTAATTATAGCAAAATGCATCACACAAAAAATATTTCATTTAATACCGAAAATAATTAATAATACACAGTATAACTTAACACGGCACATAAATACGAAAGTCAAAGCAGCCAGCTGACTCGGGGCACACTAGATAAGTAAAGTAAGCGAACATAGCGAGAAGTATTATTTATTTATCAGCTCTGAGCGTAACTTCGTAACACACGCGTAGAAATCTTCATGAAAATACCAAACAGTTACAATAAAATTCATAAAACTTCAACACATTAAATTAGTTTCTTTGATTACTGTCAATGGAATAAAAATATTAGATTAAGTAGTAGAAGTAACAACTGTTATATTTAAAAAAACCTAAAATGTCCAACCCTTTACAGGATTCAATAAATTGACATTTATATTTTAAGATTAGTTCGATTTAAGTCTTACGAAACTAACAGTGTAGATATGTATAAACTAAAATAGTATACATATGTACCTGAATTAGTAGTTAATAATAATAATTAACGCTTAACTCGACAGGTGGTTATTCGTAATAATTAAAATAAATAACATAAAGAATTATTAATATAAATTGGTACAGACTCGGTTTAGGTACTTTGATAATAATATTAAGTGCAATATAAAATACAATGTAATGGTTTATATCATCGGAGAAATAAAATAAACTTGTAGCAAAGTTGCCCGCGGCAAGACCCTCAACATTCAGTGTCAGATTTTTTTTATTCGTGATAGGCTTACGCTTGACCGTCAGTTTGCCTGATTTTAAGCGATACTGCGATCTACGATGGAGCGCGCTTGCCTAGAAGAAACCTACAAGAACTTCAGTGTTAATACATGGGTAATTATAATAGGTATATTCAATAGTAAGGTATTTTGAATCCACAATTTACTAAAAATTTCAAATTCACACAAAGACACTATGAGAGGCACTATGTTTAAAGCTCATTCTAGAAATAATGTAACATCGTGACATTTAATTACAAATACTTTATACTGGTTTAGACAAAATTTAAAAAATCTATCGACCGCCAGTCTTTTAATTGCTGGCAACAAGTAGAATTAACTTATATTGCTACAGCTTTTGAATTCGCGAATTTGTGGGATGACACGCGACTCGTTTTTGGTCACATCTAATTTGGACTTTAAACAATGGAGATAAAGTTCAAAATGCTAAGTAACTTTTGTGACGGTTCGCTTCCATTACGCAGCAATATAAATTAACCCTTACGTCTAACACACTATTAGGCTGGCTGCACATTGTCAGAAAAACAAATTATTCCCAAAATTATTTTCGAATATGTGTTAGAATGGACATAAAAATATAAAACAAACAGAAACTACGCAACGTGACTAAGATAAAAATACAAAGAGCAAAGTGTCATGATTACATTTCATCAATCAGATCATCGATTTGAGCTATTACACAATTAAAGCACGGTGAACTTCCAGATAGTCGTAACAATTGTTTTCCTATTGTGTCTGTTTATTGTTCCTTTGGTAGGTTATTTCTCCATTGATTCACGTCAATTCTTTTTTACATCGGAAGATACAATTTGCACTTCAGATAAGAACATATTTTTCTATTTCTTAATTTTTGTAGTTTTTATCAATTTGAAAATGAAAAAATAGGTAATTTACTCTTTGGTTACACCATGCACCTCATATGAATCCCAGTAGTATTGCATAATTATACTGCTAAGCTTATGCTAGCACGCTATTTATATTAAACAATTAGAAAATATAATTACACTAATGTACATAAAATAACCTTTATACAAGGTTCTGGAAAAGTTGCTATTGCTTTTTTGCGATAAGTGCAATAAACACGACTTTATAAAACTAAAACTAAAATTAATAGTTCAACTACAATTTAAAATAGTAAGTAAACGATTTTTATTCATGTTTTTTGTGACAAAAAAATGACGGTTTTATTGATTCAATAATCTGAAAATGATGATTGAATCTAAATATTGTAATATCTGTATGAAAAGGTAAAATAAATGTATAAAATAATATTTGTGCAAATATAATAAAATGCTTAAAGTGTTTCATTTAAAAACTTATAAGTATAATGATTAAAAATGGCGGCAGTGTACCAAAGATTAATGTAAAATTATAAATAAAACTGTATAAGTTAATAATAAGTACATGATTTTGTTCGGACTTAACCTAGATAAAAACGATTTACTTAAATAACTAATATTTAGACCAGAAGAGCAAGTTATTGAGCTAAAAACTGTCACCACGGAACTCATTAGTACAATATTAATATGTTATTTATATTACTATTATAACATTAAATATTTAATTCATACTATAAAAATACTCATCTTCCTGACATGTTCTCAATAATATTTTTTTTTAATCCTGGCAACAAAAAATTAAAGATACTGTTGCGAGTAGAGACACTCACAAGGACTTGATAAATATGGATTGACAAATATTTTTACTTGTGCGACTCGCTGACTCAATTCTATTTACAAATACTTCGTCAAAACACTAAACAACAATGTGCATTATAAGTGCCAGTGTCTTTTAAACATCCTATTAATCTTAGCACGGCTATGCTGCTGTGAAGGTGTTAGAGTAAATATTTTATGCAGGTTCTTGACTTTACAACATTACTTTAGCCTCTATATCTGATGTGATCATATTTGAAAGTTGAAAAACCAACCACTTTATTGCTAAAAATAATTATTTCATTAATCAAATAATTTTTTTTAGATCTTGTTAGGATCAAAGCCTTTTGTAAAGAAAAGACTGACTGAATTACAGAATTATAGGTACCTCTATGAATGTCTTATTACCGAAAGTGTTCGGTATCTTTGAGACTAGTTAGCTACAAGCTGGTCGCAATGATGGCCGCTAGCGCTACGTCATTGTGACTAGTAGCCCTCGCGCGGCGGCGGCGCCTCCACGGTGGAGGCGGTCTGCTTGGACACCACGCGCGTGCCCTGCGCCAGCCCGCCGCCGCGCACCGCCCCCCACTTGAGGTACGCGTCCACGCCGTACGCGAACATTGCCACGAACCCGAAGAACTGCAAATATCAATTTATGTAGCTCTCTTTTTCAATGTAGGATATATCCTGTGCCACTATAGTGGCACAAGTTTAATTACTACGAGCAATTATAGTCCAACACGGAAAAGATTGAGACCAGTTTCGTGAACAGCTGCACTGGATAACTGATAGAGACTTGTTGCGCAATAAATGAACAATACCTGCCCCTTGCGTACCATTTTGAGTACCATTAGTTTTAAGATACAACTATGAAAACAATCTAGTTTTATCTCCCTCACACAGTACCTAGTATTAGCACTGTGTGAAAGAGACAGCCGGACATCGGCAGTTGTTACATATAAAATAGTTCTGGACTCACACGCGTTACATTCGTAATACCGGAATGCAAACCATAAATCCGTATCTCTATCAACCATTCTGGTTTTGAGTCAGTGAGATTAAAGGGGCCAAAAATGGACGTGCTATTAAACTTACCGCAGCAGCAGAGTGAGGGTTATCATGAACAGTGGCTGCTAGAATCGACGCCAGTAAGTAGAAGAAGGTCCATAGCACGCAGAACCCGAACTCGATCTTCAGCCAAGGTATCTTGTAGAACTTCTCCAAGATGTGAAACAGGTAGAAGCCGAGCAGGATGCCCGTGAACCAGAAGGCGATCATGGAGATCCAACTGAAGTAGGACCCTCTGCTTAAGTTGTTTAGCCAGGAGCATTGGATGCAGATGAACCCGAGAAGACTACATAGCTGCAATGGTAAGTTTTGCTGATATTAATATGTTATTGATCGATGATTGATGGGCGATCATTACAATCCATGCATGGTTTTGGATAATAAGGCTGTTTATCTGTTTTGAATCATAATCATTTAATCTGCATTCATGTTGTTGATATAATGGTGAATACAATATGTAGTTTTCTAATAGTAACCAGAAATGTTTGCTATTCAACGTAAAACATCCAGTCTAGCCTCGCTGGCATGGCGTTTACTAGGAATCTTTTCTTTTGCATTCCAAGAAACACCCTGAAGTATCAGAATTTATGGATTAAATGACATTATTGAAGACACAATTTGTTGAAAGCCTTTTTATACATTTTCATAACGATGAGTTCGTCGATTCAAACGCTAGATTGCAACATTTGCAACTTTCCTAAGTCCCTATATAGTAATTTTACGTTGTTGCAATTCATTAAATCAACTGCGCAAATTCCGGTGCAGCTAATGTTCATACGTAAAAGTACCTAAATGAATCATTGCAATAAAGGAAACCACAGGGAAACACTTTCATTGTATGCTATGACGAATTAATTTCATTGAAATGTTTAAATACGCATTGTATTTTATGACTAGCTGCAACAGTTTTGTTAAAAAAAAAAAGGAGGTATGGCGGTTAACGCTTAACGATAATATACGAACTGTTGACGGAAGGCCTTAAACTCTCGAGAGAGGACGTAATTTTAGGGTTCGTGGCTTAGGCCCACCTTGCAGTGGTCGACGTACCTGTCGTCGACGCCTACGTTTTATTTTAATCAAATATACTGGCAGGCTGAAACATCAGACGGGCCGTATGCTTGTTTCCCACGTTAGTGGCAGAGTAAATATTAATATTGAGAGTATACATGTGTAATATAATATTATACCATAATGATACCTATTCGCTATTGTAATCTATCAAATCGATCGCAGCGCGCGATGTGGCGGTAATAATTTATGAAATAACTCGGGACTATAATAACCAATAATATTAATATTTTTTTTAATCGTCCTTTGGATGACCAAAGAACGATTAGGACAAAAAGCTGTGCCAACACAAATTTTGAGATTGGAAGTCTCTCTGAAATCATGTTTTATTCAAATCCCTTACCTACTCGTACTACCACATACATTTTTTCTGAAGTACGAAAATTGCTTAGTAGTTGTTTTATGCACCACAACCTTCTTAAGTAATTTCATTTGCTTTTATTGAAATGTTAACAATGTTAAAATTAAGTCGAAAATGTATATCAAAACATCTAGTTGCCAAGAACAGACAGATCCCACGTTCTGAAAAATGTTTATCACTAGGCGGCGTTGTCATCGCGCACACAGGTACAGCCTCACCAAATAACAAGGGCTGTATTATATATTTAAATAAATTGAGTCTCTAAAATCTAATTTATAATAACTGCGTCATATATAATCAACCCATTATACTGTCCCACTATTGGGCACGGGTCTCCTCTCAGAATGAGAGGGATTAGGCTATAATCCACCACGCTGGCCTAGTGCGGGTTGGCAGACTTCACACGCCTTCTGAAAATCTCTCAGGCATGCAAGTTTCCTCACGATGTTTTCCTTCACCGTTTAAGCTCGTGATAATAAACTATTAATACGAACATGACTTCGAAAAGTCAGAGGTGCGTGTCTTGGGTTCTAACTCGAGACCTTTGACTTGGCAGTCCAACGGTCATACCTCTAGGCTATCACTTAATGCATGATATAATACTTTGGTGAAGAAACTTTTTCGTTGACTGTACTTAGTAAAAAAGATAAACAAATATTGATATTAAATTTATTCAAACCGGGAGCGTCGACCACAGGTGCGTCAACCACTGTGGGCCAAAGCCACGAACCCAATCTAAAGGCGTAACGCTTTTTCTTTACATGACGCCGCCGCGTTAAAGTACTTCGTTCTAATAGTAAACAGTTGTCGTTTTTAGCACAGGGCTAACACGTAAACGCACTTATTACGTAATTGTATTTTCTTAGACAAAATCAATGTAGTCGCCCAACTTTTCCGCTGATTAAACCTAGGACATACATAAAAAATGGACCAAAGTAAATGTGTAATTCGAAAAATCTTCACGATTCGTTTGCCATCATGGCTAAGGCCGGGTATTTGGACTCGTGCCGTTAATAACCGCACTGGTGGGTGGAATATATAAAAGTCGATCTAATAATCTACTGTTATAACTCTTATTATCCTGACCTGTGGCGTAAATTCGCCCCTGATTCGACTTCCCAAGCCGTATACGACATTTTGGGACGAAACATTACGTGGATCTTATTTGTGTGTATGACAAGATGTATGGACATGAACGAAGCAGAGTCTGCAAGTGGCGTTCTGTGGTGTCTGTCTACCCCTAAAGCAAAAAAGCGCGAGTGTATGTAAAATATTTATATTAGTCATAGAACATGACATATATTTGGGATCCTGACTGAGGATAATTTTAATTTTGTTGATTGCGTCATACGCGGCTTACGCCTTTACATTTATATGTAATAGGTGTAGGTATGTATATTGAGGTCTACTGTGGCATGAGGTCATAGTTAATCGATGACGGCATCAGACTTTACCTTCATCCTTTGCCCCATGATTTAATATACTTAAATAATTACGTTGGAACATACATATACCTATTCACTTACCTACAAGAAAATCCGGCGGGGACTGCATTTAGTTCTACAAGACTCGTCATAGCGTTTCTATACTACATTTTAATTTAAATTCACAACAGAAATGGGAATAGCAGCCCCGGCGGATTTTCTTTTAAGTAAGTGAATATGTGTAGGTAATCATTTAGTCGTGGGTTTTGAAAATGTTATTTAATCCTTTTACCATAACAATCTTCGTGGGTTTATACTCATGACGACATAGGTATCCTTCAGGGACTAATTTAACAAGCGTAAACTAACACACCTATATCAATCCTTTGGGACAAGCGAGACTGTTACCCACATACTTAATCAATACAATTAGGATGTCATGTTCGTGTAAAATACAAAGCAAGCCGTGCCTACGTCATACTTAGTGGCCGTGAAGCGATAATCCTGATAAAGCGCCACTGAATTAGTTTTCTACAAGGACTTTACCTTTAGTTACCGTTTACCCTATGAATAAAACATTTTCTGGGTGTTTGAACCTATTATGAAATGCTTGTGGTGGCCTAGTGTATTGATTACTGTAGTCCGCAAAACGTTGACGTAGCTTGACTAACGGACGAAAGTTTAAGAGTAATAAAACATTCTCTATGTCTTCTTCTTAGTCGTGTGGTCATTACTGAATGTCGTGTCTGTTATGGAGACCAAATAATTTTAGGTCTTTCACCATTCCCTTCCACTCTCCACGGTCCTGGCCATGTCGTAGGGCTGCAGCAATGCGCATTCCAGCCAGCTCTTTTATTTGTTCGGACCAACGAGTTTGAGAGCGTCCTCTAGGTCTTGTCTCCTAAACTTTGCCCACCACCACGAGATTCTCCAGATTGCCATATCGCGATGTGGCCAAAGTAGGTATGAGAGAAATCTCTATAGGCGTAGATAGGTCTCGATAGGTCTCGATAGGTCGAATTGGTATGGGCTGCGTTCGGCAAACTCAGAAACGTATTCAGGGATCCAAAAATGCCGCAAACAATGACTTACGATGCCGAAACATGGGCGCTCACAAACGACTTGGTTAAGAATGGCTTATGGCCAGCAGTGGATCAATAAAATCTGTGAAAGAAATTATATGGTCGACAGTCTTGTTTTAACTCCCAACTTCGCTCAGGATAGATTTGTTGGTCCGCATCGCAGTCCAGGGATTTTCTATGTAGCAAATTAAAAAACACAATTACCCCTTCGTTCGCCCCCGAGGCTACGACCAATAAATCCCCAATAATTATAAAAATAAATTAAACATTGCATCCTAGTCTTATTTATTCACAAATTTGCCGATTTTTACCGTACAGTACTTGCGTTCTGTATCTGAATACCAACGGATTATTGGCACTACTGCACCAATATCTTAAATGTCGAGGATTGCGAGGTAAAAGGAACATGTACTTACAACTTGATTAATCTTCAAAATGCCGGGTATGGTCCTAATGTATGAGGGGTCAAACCGGATATTAGTCTGCACAGCCGTGCTGGATGTCACCGTTGTCGTCGTGGTGTGCTGCCCCGGGAAACCTATTTCTGCCATTTTTTATTAACTGGAAACAAAGAAAAAATTAATAAATGAGCCATTAAGCCATTTTTTTTAGGTGGCTTAGCGGTAAGAGCGTCTGGTGTATCTAACCAGAAGACGCAGGTTCGAATACTGCCCGCGATTGAATTTTTCCTTTACTAAAAATAACTTTATAATCATAGCATGGAAAATGCAAAAAAAAGCACAAAAAGATTAAGCCATTCCAAGATTTCTGTACACTACAAGAAATAAAAGATACCTCCTTCCAACAGCTTTCTTTGGGTTAGTCTATACAGTTACATATAATGTCAAATTACTACATAGTATAAAACAAAATCGCTGTCGCTGTCTGTCCATCCCTATGTATGCTTAAATCTTTAAAACTCTTTAAGCTATTTAACCTTACGCTACGACTTTTAGGAATGGGGTAACGCGGGTGAAACCGCGGGCGGGTCGCTAGTAATGTTATTACTAGCAGTGTAGAAGTTTGACATAATCATTAAATAGTGGTAGAGCAAAAAGTACTAAAAAGGTGAGAAACCAATTATATTTTTTGTCACAGTCAACCTGAGTCAATGACTATGTCACCTTTTGGAACATTATATTTAGGTACTTATATTATTCAAGGTATAAATTTGCACCAAATTAATGTTTTTTACCCGACTGTGATGTTACCTGTTACTGTTTGTTAATAATTTTTATTTAAATTATCTGTATAGTGGCATTCTGTTGTTTCTGCCTTACCCTATGGGAACAAGGCGTGAGTGTATGTATGTATAGCCCATCAATCTACTAATCTACCAACAAGGTCTACACATTGATACAGAAAGTGTGGGTACAGTACTTCAAGATAAATAATGGGCATCGGAAAACATCGGAAAAAATCGTCTAACATAAGACAATTAACAAAAAGTAGTTTGGCCCTAAAAATCATTTATAATATCAACTTTATTGCAATGCAATAAATGTCAACGTCATTTCGAAGAAAAGCAAATTAAGTAGTTGTAAGCCGTCGAGTGCTGTTAGCCGTTGCCTATTATTTATCTTGAAATACTGTACTTAAATGATTATAATAATAAACTCGAAAATAGATGGATTTTATTAAGGCCAATATGATTGAAAAGGGAGTAAACGATCAGGTGACAGCTGACAGGGATGAATGGAATAAAAGATTTCAATGTGCCAATCCCTAATAAATTGGGACAAGGCCAAGAAGATAATAATGATTATTAAAATTACATAAATATAATAAATAAGAAATAACTGAAATAAGGAACAGCTGAATATCGGGCTCTGTGGCATTCACTAGGAGAGGTCTAAATCCAGCAGTGGATGCTGGATTTAGACCTCATCATCATCACCATCATCATCAGATGATGGTGATGATGATGATGAAGAAACAACTGACACAGTAAGTCATCAAGGTTTTTGAAGAGATTTTGGTTTCAATAAGCATCATATTAACAAGATTTTACATTATATAGCCTATGTTACTTAGTGATAATGTAGATAACAGCAACAGATTTTTTTATTTCGGTCCAGTAGTTTTTAAGTTTATTAGTTACATACAAAAATACAAAGCGTTCCACTTTATAATATTAAGTGTAGATATTGATCAAAAAATACAAATGCCCTACATTATTTATACCTATTATGTATTTTTTATTTATTTATTTCATTAAAATTATGACAGTTTTTTCCTTATGTACAGTTGATTAAAACAAAGGGATGTAATACAATAACATAACTTCAAAATCCCCAGTTTATCATTTTCCAGATTGATAAAACCATTTTTTGTTAATAGATAACAACCCATAATGAGTCATCAAAGTATTTTGTCTGTCAGACAACATTGTTATCAGTTATTTTGCTTTAAACAAAATTATATATGTTAGGCATATGACACATGTCATGTATGAAATTCAATATGTTTTAAAGCTTTAATCAGAACTGTGTATGCCAATTCATGATTTTAAATAATATAATTTTTTTTCTGTACAAGAGAATTCTTAATCTCTTGTAGTAGGTATATTATTTGGATGTGTTCAAATGTGAATAATGATTAAAAATAATTGTTTTCACAATAGGTATGTGATTTCAGCTAATTAGCTTTATCAAAGTTATTCCTCAGATAACTTATCATTGCTTTATGCCGTACTTACTTTACAGTTGTGTACATGACTAATAAATTATACTTTCGTGCAATGGGATTTAGTCTAGAAAGTTGTTTACTTTAACATTGCCACGAGAACTCTTACATAGAAATTGGCAGATCAACATGTCCAGATAAAAAATAATAAAAGAAATACAAGTACACATAACATGAATAAATTACAATAAAAAATCACACAAGCAAAATCTTATGAAATTAAATGGTAAATCATGTTGGAAGTGGGAGGAGAAAATCATTGATAGACAAATTATGAAAAATGGGTGTGATTCTTCACTAGCCCCCAATAAATATTAATAGGATCAGATATATGAAGATGTTTTATTGTAATGTAATGCTCATTGTGGAAATATTAATAAAAATTTTGTGCACTGCAGTTTTATTAGAGAGGACATACTGCCTGTCACCACTTAAAATAGCGAGTATTGAGCAACAGACAACAGAAATAAACATAACACCAGATTTGAGATTTATATTCTTACCTTGAAATATACAATTATCGTAGTCACACACTTTTCCTTAAAAGTATAAAACTAAGCCACACTGAGCTAAAGCACTTACAAATAAATAAAGAAATAGTGTAAATTAATATCAGGTGATAAATCGAAATGACCAAATTTCTACGTCAATTTGACAAACGTCATTCGCTATTCGCTATAACGTTTCCTATTAGTGACATTACCATTTCAAACTGCAAAGAAAATCAAGCAGTAGGATAATTAACAAAGGATAGGCACCACTGACCTCTTTATTACTCTAGAGATCAGTGATAAGCACTTTTAATGTAAGTGTGCCAGAACAAAATAACAACAGTTTTATCGTTTCCACTTGAGTCTAAAAATGCAGTATCTGATTAAACGGAACGCTCAAATGTCATACTAGAGTCCATTTTATTGACATTACTTGATGCGTTCTAAAATAATAAAAGTGTATTATTTAACTGAGAACACAAAAAAGTGCTTTATCTTATGACCTTTCTAATAAATGCTTAGCCCATCTAGTTATATAGTCTAAGAATAAATGGCCTAAATATCCGATTAAAATTATTTTATTCGCCTCATTGTACGTATTAAACATTGTACGTAAATTGTACTAAAATATTTTTTAAATTATTTTTTAGTAAAGGAAAAAATTCAATCGCGGGCAGCATTTGACTTTAGCTAGAGAAGTACTATAACCGAATGTGGGTAAAATAATTACTAGGTATCGATAATTATTTATCATAGACCTAGGTATCGATTAATCCGAAAACTGAATAGGTACATAAATATATATATATAAGTTACCAACCGCACTGTGTTCTATAAAATAATTATTAAAAACAAGATAATTTTGATTCTAGAAGAACACGTTTTTTTACAGCAATTTAAAGTTGACTTTTAAGTTTATTTTATATTGTTTCAAAAACATTGCGAGTTATTAAAAAGAAACTAGATGGTATTAGCAAGTCATTTTGAATTTCATAGAACCATACAAGAGTAAACATAAAAAATTAAATGGAATTTGAAGGCTACACTAATAAATTTGTTTTTAATTTAAGCTTAAATGAAGAGTTCTGGTATTTTGCAAAATTAAAATTAAAATGTTATAATAAAAAAACCAGTGTATCAAGGAACGAGTTATTGGGCCTAAAATAGCAAATGACCTCTCCTTTCGGCCAGTTCCATTTTGCAAACGATGCACTAAACACCCTGTTTATGCTAATGCGACTTGGATGAACTTTTAATTGAGTAACTCAAATGCTATAAAAAGTAAAACGAGAGTAATATTTTATTAATTCATTATTTAATAATGTCATTTTAAAATTTTAATTGTGATATGGTTTTATGGAAAGTATTATATATTTTTATATTAAATATTTGCTATAGTCTTTTCGCCGTAAGATGATATGCCTTGTGTTTTTGGGTGGGGAAATGCGCCTTATGCACAACGCCCCGCTTCGGGGATGCGGGACGGTTATGTCGGGCCAGCGTACTGACTAAAACCACCATTGCCACTTTCGCATAATAGTGGGATCACGGGAATCGCACTCGGATGCTCCGCGATCCCACCACAGACGTCCAATGTCTATACAATGGACCATCCCCTAAGGCCAAGTGCAATGGGCGACTGACGACCCCGAGTCCAGATATGTAGCCCCGCCGCCGCGCGTCCACAGCTCTTATAATTATATCCATGATAATGTACACACATAGTGTTACGAGCTGGGGTTCGGGATAAATTTAATTAACCCTAATTTCATCGAAACAACATACCGTAACATTTGGTGTCAGAAGTTGTGGGATGAATTATGCCGATTTTACCGAAGGAAGACACGGAATTTATCGATAATCATTTAATATATATTTTAAATGATTATTATCGATATATTTTCAATATCATTTATTATCATTGTTTTCCAACAATACCCCAATCCTAGAAATGTCACTCTGACATTTAGGTATGTAATATGTAGTCTGTGGTACCTAGTCTTTTTTCGTATTTTGTCTTTTAAAAATCTTTGGAATGTACTTAATTTATTGTGCTTTGTGGGGTGTTATAAATTTTATGAACCCCAAGATATTGTATTGAAAGATGTTACCATATCTTGTTTAAGTAAATGAAGTTTTAACTTATTCAGTTTCACTCAGACTACTTACTAAGTACAGAATTACATATTTTACGTGCAAAGACCAAAGATGTTTCGTATGAGTATAAACATTAAACAAATAACAACCGCGAAAATAAATATGTGGTAGGTGTATTTTTAATAATATGAGTCATTGATGTTTTACACGGCTCAGTACAGTATCGGTTAAGAATAATGTGTCAAGGCACCGGTGAGTGGTGACTAAATAGTACGCAGCATCCTTGTTTATCGCGAATATGCGATGCGCGTGTTTTAGTTTACGTGATTCGCTCCTTGGTGTTAGTTTGCTACGTCTTGTGTTTATATAAGAGGACTCGCACCGTAATTTATGTAAGTATTTGGTTATTTATCATTATTTATATTCTATAATATCATTAAGTATTAAAAATTATCATGGTACAAAATCATCAGTCACCTTAGGTTATATTAGATTCAAACTAACTCCAGTTTGAATCAATTTTTTCTCATACTGATGGTACTCACAGTATGCCCCCTATATATATTTCGTCCTATGCAATATAATGGTTCTTAAACCTATTACATCAAAGTTTAGATTTATGCCCAGTAAATAAATAAATAAATCTAAACATTGAGCTGCTGAAAATAGAAAACCTCAGGACCTCTCAATCAATAGCTGTACTAATAATTACAAATCAAATGTGAAATTGGTTTGTTACCATAATTATAATTATTTTGTTTTCCATATTACTTGTTTTAATATGATTATTTGATGAGGTATCCTCTAAAACAAAGCATTACCTGGCATGTCTCATTGTCCATCACTTAACATCCATAATTAATAACATAAATTTATATGAAAGCAACTCTGTCTATTATGTTTTCACACCTAAACCACTAAACCAATTTTGGTGAATTTTGATATAAAGATACACTGGATCTTGGAGAAATATATAGGCTACTTTATCTCAAAAAGTCCTTTGGGATATCAGTGAAACTGCAGGTAACAGCTAGTATACAATAAATTATACCTTTAAAAAATAATGACTAATACATACAAAATGAGGTAGTAATTATTGATAAGTGATAATGGATATCTAGTCATGCAAGTTCAATTTCAAGGATATTTTTCATTACCATGTTCTACAGCTTCTTTGTTTGTTATCTCATCTCTAATCTTGTTATCAAGGAGGTACTTGACTGTTTTTTATTAAATAGTAGGTACGTATTTCACTGAATGATAAGTTATAGTCATTGTATCTTAGTAGACTAATCATATTGGCACTTTAATGATAAAACTTGTTTTTATTTGAATAAATAGGTAAGTACCTATTATATTGATTAAAAAAAATTATAAATTATTGCAAGGTTGATGATATTTGAAATAACCCTATAATTAATAATTAACACTTAAGCAAATGTCATATTATATCACATTTACAGTACTTTAATGAGATATTTAAATCCCAATTTTTAGTTTAGTTTTCGTTACCTTTTCACACTTAAAACTGAACAGATTTGATAAAAATTTGTAAAGAGCTAAATAGCATTCCGAGGAACGATTTAGGCTTAAATTGCATTCAGAGCAACAATTTAGGCTTCATTAGGCAGCCTCAACCCAATCTTCAGCCTCAATTTTTTCAGTAAATTGTCGTTTGGATGGTTTTTTTTATGGGATATGATGGCAAACGAGCAGTCGGAGCGCCTGATGGGAAGCGATTACCGCCGCCCATGGACACCGGCAAAACCATAGTAGTCACCAGTGTGTTGCCGACCTTTTAAAAGGGGATTGGGCCTCCGGTAACCTCACTCACTCGGCGAAACGTAACGTAAGCGTTGTTTAACGCCGGTTTTCTGTGAGGCTGTGGTATCACTCCGGTTGAGCTGGCCCTTTCGTGCCGAAGCATGGGTCTCCCATGTAAAGATGTTACATAAGTTGCGGGCAACATCTTGTATAATTTATAATATTGGTGACAAAAGAATAAAATTTACTATTTATAATAAGTATCAAATATTATAAATAATCATGACCAGTTAGGATGGTTAGCAATAAGGTCAATTTATTTATTGACCTCGCTGCTCTATGACTGATTCAATGAATCACTTTACTACTTTACCTTTACAGCTAGTATGATAGTCTATCAATTCAATCCAAGTCCAATTCTAATTGAATCAGTTCCACTCAAAAGCATGTTTCACATTCTGTCATAAAGGTGAATAATGTTGTGTTCAATGTTAAATTAATTACTACACAACTTCTATGTTTTGTGCTATTTGGGCCATTGAGTTTGTAGTAAGTTCCCAACCAGAAGCAGTAATAAATAGGCGTCAGCTCTCGGCTTATAATTTTATAGGTGTCTTAAGAGCATATTAAGTTTCATGATGACACTCTGTGTGATTCTTATGAGTTTATGACAGTTAACAGGGGGTTTAAATTTAAATGTGATGAACCGATACCTGCGTGAACTGTAAGATGATGACTGCGACGCTATTGGACCTCACAAGCCACTTCTGAAAGGACATACCACCTGATAGTGGTGGTAAGTCAAAATAAATTATTCAACATAGCAACTTCGCACGTAGGTACGCTCGTCCTTCACCGCCTCCTAATGTTTTGCTGGGAAGAATAAGCGGGGAAGAGTTACTGAAGCGTTGCTGATCCTTAAGAGCCCCTACGGACTGCAGACTACCAGTGCCGCAACAACCGAGGGGTCATCTAAATGACTAATATATTGACTCATATTTCAGATGATCGCGCATCATGGCGTACCCGAATCAGTTGCCACCTCCACCGCCGCAGGCCATGGGATCCACGAACACCGTGTTCATTACAGAGACGCGGTTCGACCCCTCCTACTTAAAGACCCTGCCGGGGATCATTAAAGCTGTTGCTGTTGTGAGTTGTTACAATTGTCATCTAGTTACCTAGTTTGCGGTTGCGTACTAATTGTGGCCGCAACCCGACCCATCAAACCCGTAGAAGTACGTGATTATCTTTATCCTGTTATGTATTTGTACCTTTTTAATTCGTGTGAAAGCATTTACAATTGTTTCTATTATGCCCTTCGCATATGATTGGCATAAGAAAATGCAACTCGCGACGCAGTCTTACCGCGAAGCATTTAATCTCGTTGATATCGTATCACACACCATTGGCACCAAACAAAACAAATATTTTGTAATGGTTTACGCCCGCTGCGTCAATCGGCAATTATTTATACATTACTGACTGGTGACTAATCACAGACGTAATTATGATATCATAGCACACCTGGCAGCTATCCAGCAAAAGTTCTTTGCTCCTAAAACATATATAAGTACCTATCTTGGCCAAGAAAGTTCTGTATAATAAAAAGATCTGAATAAATAGATATATCTAGATTTTTTTAGGATCAAGTCCTAAAAAAATCTAGATATATCTATTTATTCTAGATATATCTCTTGAAAGATCAATTTTCTTCAGGCCAGGTCCCAGAACAACTATCTGTAGGTCATAGAAATATTTGTACCGAGCGGGGATCAATTTCGTGACCCCTAACATGGTCGTGTTCTTCATAACGTGTCTTCTTTCACAGCTGTTTAACCTAATAGGGTTCATCTGCATCCAGTCCTCTGCCTTCTGGTCAAACGGTCGGGGGGTGTACTTCAACATAGTGGCTCATTTAGGGCTCTGGTTCTCTGGCATCCTGCTGATGCTGTATCTGTTCCACGTGGTGGAGAAGTACCACAACATCAAGTGGCTGAAGATCGAGATGATCGCGTGTATTGTGATGGTGTTCTTGTACCTGATTGCGTCTACAATAGTCGTCGCCTTTGGAGCTGCTGCATACTCCGCGGCTGGGGTGAGTTTTTATAATGTAAACTGAAAAATCGAATGCGAATATCGCGATGTTTCGAAAATAACACAGCATCAAAACTATGCATATATAAAGAAGTGTGAGAATTTGTGTTTGTAAACGCACTCACGACACAGGAGAAAATCCTAGTGCGGGCGACGTTTTTTTTTAAACAATAAAAATATCATTATCATTAATTGTCCTATATCAGAGAAATCGTACTACCTGCGCGATACTACAGATCTTGAACGTTTTGATGATTGCATCGTGTTCAACGACTTTCGTTGCCGACTGTGTATAAATTCTTACAAGAACTATTTATTCCAAATCGTTGTCCCACGTCACGAATTATGTCGTATAATGAGCAAGCACGTCACGTGTATTTGAACGTTTTGAACTGACTTATTAGCTGTAGTTTAGTTGTTTTTGTATATGTAAATACTTGCACTAAACACATAATATCCCCGTTCGATTCTTAGCCCTAGTGTAATAATTCGGGGTCCATAAGTTTCGGTTCTATTAGTTAAGTATTGTTGAATAACAGTTTAATGATCTTATCAACTAAAAAAATTGTTCGCCTAACCAACGGCCTCAAGTTCTGTACGAAACAAAATAATATGTCCTCTTTATAACTATACTGCGATCGTATCAGTCGGAACCACCTGTAAATAACTCATTAAAACAAAAGGTTCGCAGTTGACTGGCAGACTGGCACACTTTCTTACATGCAGGCCATACGTGACCGAGCTATAAAATATCTATAAATAAGATTCATGACTAGCTATTGCGTTATACCGCGTTTTAGTATCAATTATGACTTGAAATGGGGTACATGCATATATTTTTCTGATAAATTTCTGTACATATGAATTTAATGGCCCGAACACACTAGCTGTTCTCAAACCGAACTAGGTATGTATTTATTTGCTAAAATTCTAGTTGGAGCGTACTAAAACTTTTTCTTGTCCTTTCAATCAATACGGTAACTACGCGCGTGACATCATGACATAACATCGCTATGGGATCACTTTATGGCCCTACGTACCTTGATAGCTTCCATTATAAGAATTTATTTGTTTATTATATGTGGTACGTGCTAATAAAACGTCAGGCATGAATATTAAGTAGGTATTAGCTGTGTAACACGAGGTCTTTACAATTTATAGCAACAAATTTTCTTAATACCATTTCCTTTGCTCCATATAAAAATCTGAATAAAAATATAAATTATTTTAATTCAAACTATTCTTATTCTGCGCGCATACTACATTCACCTACTCATCTAGACAGACAGACTGACCTACTATTGCACATTAAAGCGACGGAGAGCTCAATTCCCATTCTGTTACGGTTCGTTTAGATTCCGAAACCCAACCGTGTTAGATATTAGCTGCTCATCCAGCAGTAGGATAGATATCAATAGGCATCTGAAGAAAAAACAAGGGATATATGTCACTCATATCAGAAAACAAATGCATGGATAATAGCAGAAGGCTGAGAATATCCTTACTAATATTATAAACGTGAAAGTTTGTGAGTATATGTAGATGTATGGATGTTTGTTACTCTTCCACGCCAGAACGGCTAAACGGATCTGGATACACATTTGGCACAGAGATAGATTATAGTCTGGAATGACATATAGGCTACTTTTTATCCAGGTTGGACCCAATTCTGAAGCCCACGCAGACAAAGTCGCGGGCAGATGCTAGAGTGAGATAATTTCGGTACCATCGCATTCCATCACTCTGCGACCTGACTTCAAATAGTGTGAATGAAATGACGTACATATTTGTAGATGTCAGACTACCCTCGCTTTCGATGCAGCAATATTACTTAATAAGTGTTTTACGCAAAGCTCTTGTGACCTGGCCTACACAACGCAATTACTATGCTAAGTTGACGTATCAGACTTTTATCCGTGTGCCGTGACGAATATCAAATATAGTCGCTGACTGTTTAATTGCTCTCAGAGACCTGCGGCGGTGTAGATATAGGTACATACAGGTTGTAAACAATTAGAAAAGAACTCGAAACCTGTCTTTTTGTTTCCCGTAACTTCAATATAAACATTCTTAAAATATTCTCAGTTCTTCGGCTACTTGGCAATGGTGCTGTACGGTGGCGATGCCTTCCTGAAGTACAAGGCGCTGAAGGCCGGTGAGTTAGCCCAGGGTCACCGCGTGCAGGCCAAGCAGACACACGTCACCACGCCCCCCGCGCTGCCGTAGCAGGAGCCATGGTGAGCTAGGATTAATTCACCTAAGGCAGAGGAATGATATTCTGGGAGGAAATGTAAGAGAATTAGATTGTTTTGTGTTGTGATAGCAAACGTGGCAAAACATTCGAGGTACAATAAAATATTGTCACGATCTTGGCCTCATACGTTTGTGGAAATCTGTTAAATCTATCAAGTATTTTTTGCAAAGAGATTATTAGTCTTACGCATTGTCTTTATGGTCCAAAGTAGATCGCTCTATGCTTAGCAATGAAACGAAGTACTGACTATAAAATTATTATAATATCACAATTTATTTACAAAGATTAGTTGTAAGCGTAGTGTCGGTTCTTTTAGCTGTCTTATAACGTAAACGATCTGTCTGGTTTATCCTTTTGTTTGCGTCATAAGACCTAATAGATATGGACTATATGTATACCTATGTGTTATATTTAATTCCCACCAAGTTGTTTTAGTAGCCCGGTTTCTAACAATGAGATTAATATTATGTGTGTCAATGATATTCGAGAGTTGATAAACTGAAAATAAGCCGACATACAGATAAATGTTGAATCCTGTTCCAGCAGTGCATTTATGATTATATGCATTATTATATCTACGTACAAATACGTAGATATGAATATACGCATTTGGCCAAATATAAAGAATGCCGCATATTGGAAGAGAAATACAGCTAGCAGTGATCGCTGATGTAGGTCATGTAAAGAAACTATCAAAAAATATAATTAAGAAATGACCAACAATGTTCGTGATATAGCGTCACTTGCCTACTGCGTCTTTTTAGAAGTAGTTACTCCCTAAAAAAACTGCTAGCAATAATTTTTCTATTGTCTTGACATGTGTCATTTAGAACTTAATAGAAAAATAGGAACACATTTGGTGTGCACATTTTGATGATAGTAAATGTACTTAATCCGTGGGAAACGGATGGTTGTGGCCGTTTGAGTCGATTGGATTTATTAGTTTTAAAACCATTTCTACCACTTGGCGTATTAACAATATAGCCACTGCTACTACTGACTACTGTTTATTTCTCAATTTTCCTGTCGAGCGATATTATTACAATAAATAATTGGTTTGGCCACCAAGAAAATTCAGTAGGTATCTAAATTATAAAAAAACATTAATTAGTACCTTTATCAGAAACCGGGCTGTTGTTATATTGCACAAGGGCTACAAATACCTCAGTGTGTACTTATTAAATGTTTTGAATTTATTTTTGAACGTTCTTTATGTGAGTACTGAACACACGTAAAGATGGGTTTCTGCCCAGGCATTTTGGGCAAAAAAATAAATGGCCATGTCATAAACCCATGTACATAGATGGGTTTCTGCCCAGGCATTTTTGGCGAACATGGGCGAAAAAAATAAATGCCCTGGCATAAACCCATCTGTAGACACAAACGCTTTTGAAAAGCGTGACTTGAAAAATAATGAATGTTTCATTGTTATCAAATATATTTGTTACACATAGTGTCGATCGATATACGCCTAGATAAACAACGTTCAAAAATAAATATAATTATTGTTTTGTAGATACTAGTTATATGCTACTAAAAATCTGTTATTCTTAGACATTTTTGTGATAATATTATAGTAAGCACTAACTTATTTAATCATGTATAATAAACATTTATTATTATAACTAATGAACAATCTTTGTAAAAGTATTTACCTACTTATTAAGATTTAAATCAATGTTATTATTGGTGTATCACCGTAGATTACATGTTAAGCGACTCGACTTTTTAAAATGATTAGCACACCTTAAAGCATGTTCGAAGCAGTTTTTTTTATTGTCATCCACGCATAATTTTTTTTTGACATATTGTTTGTACAGATAAGGTAAACATAATTACAAAGCAAAATCATATTATGTACAAAAAGTCGGAATACTGTTGCAACACAGTCGCGCAACTGGGTCGCCACAGAGTATCAGAGTACTTAAAATCTTATTAAGCTATTGCATAGCTTCTATCGCGGGCCTTGAGCGTGGGGACCGAATCCAGAAATTCCGTAACGAAAAAAACCTAACACGCTTGTCTCTTTAGTTCAGCAACCCGCCTTTAGGTGGCATTGGTTGTATTACATAAGTTGATAAAAACCAATGCCACCTGAAGGCGGGTTGCTGAACTAAAGAGAAACACGCTTGTCTCTTTATTTCAGCAACCCGCCTTTAGGTGGCATTGGTTGTATTGTATTACATAAGTTGATAAAAAACGCTATGCAATAGCTTTACCGCGGCAGTCCCCGAGTGCCACACGTCTTTTTTAACCTGTACATTATTTATAGCTTACCACTGCGATATTTTTAGTGTCTGTAAAAACTTCCGTCCACGTATTTTCAACAAAGCTTTGCTCACAATTAGTGTCAAATATTATCTTTAACACGTGAATTCACGAAATGTGCTCACTTTTGTAAATTTTGCTCTGTAAGTAATAAATGTATTTATAAGAATTAAAATTATGAAAAAACATTCCTATACAAAACCCGCTGAATTGTCAAATCAAACCTTCCCGGTGCTGTTATAAAAATGAAAGGGCTTTATCTTCTACAATTTTAACCTATCTATGTAATTCTAGGTGTTTTGTAGTTGAGACTGGCTCTCGTTAGTGTTTATATGATCATTGTTGTACCAAATAAAACTATTTAAAAGTATTCAGAGGTTTTATTGTGTTAACAGAACATGAGCGTGCCACCCTCACCAAACAGTCAACAAATTGTTATATCTACTATACTACTTACATTCAAGGATGCAAAGACAAAAGTAAATAATTTACTCCCTCTCCCTCCTCCCTCCCTCCCCTCTGGCCTGCCGCTCAACGCACCTCTGACAATCAAAAGATTCAGAGGTGCATCCAAAATACATATCAAAAATTGAATTAAACATAGCCCACTGGTATCAGGCACGGGGCAACCTATCGGTGGTCACGGACCCAGAGAGCAACCTCCTAACCCCATCTGATTCAGACCCTTGTCCCAGCTGCATAACAAGAGCCAGCTGTGTTCTATTATCGTTATGCCATGTCTTATATGACCCAATATCAGGAAGACCAACCTATTCAGAGTCAAAAAACGGAGGAGCCGTTTTTTGACTCTGATTATGTTGGTCTGGTTAATTTCATCAATTTATTTACGTTTTGTTTTGCTCTCCTGAATACGTAAGTATAACATTTTTGAAAAAAAAAAAAATATAACACCTGTTAATTTGTGAAAAATCATCGTGTGGTTTGTAAAACACATTGTTTACCTTTTAATGAATAGGTAAACAATGGAATTGTAAAAGTTGATATTATAAACTGTCCACAACTGTAGCAGGTTGCTAGATAAAACTGATTGAAATTAAAACACGATTTCTGACAACTTATTTACATTTCATGTTGTGCGTATTTCTTTAGAGGCACTAAGAAAAATAGTTGCTAACAAACTTAAAATTATTATAAAAATAACTAAAATTAAATAAGATAAATGACTGACAGACCTGCCCTTAAAAATAAACAAAACCATTACTTAAAATACTGAATAAAAATCGCATTTCTTAATCGTTAAGTAAAAATAAAGACTACCCTCATATTCACGAAAGATTGTTTGTAAATGTTTATGTTCAGTTTTTATTAATGAGAGGTAGAGAGGGTAGAATTTATGAGTCCATATAGAAGTGAAATGCCCAAACAAATTGGACCCATTGATAAAAATAACTATTAAAATTATGGTGGGTTAATTAAGTTATTACTAAAAACTCGTCAAAATATACATGGCATTCCTTTCATATCTTATTATATATTATTTAAAAAGAATATTATTTGACAAAATACATTAGTAGTAAAAATTACACTATTCTAGTATAATATTGAATTCCAAAAATATTTTTATAGTGTGCAAAGAACTTACATAATAAAGTATATAAAATACAGTATATCAAAGTAGTTGAAAGATTTTTGGTTTTGTTTTGAAGCCATTGCCAATGTTTTGGTATACATGGTAAGTAGCTATAAGCTATTATAGTAAAACATGGTCTTCTATAAGTACCTAGTCGTGGACAAAAAGAACTTTGGTATACATAAACCACGAAATAAAAGTCAGTTTTATGACAGGGTAAAGTTATTTCTGATACACTCTTATTGTTGTTTATGTCTTATTATTTGTGAAACTAGTCAAACCAATAAGTAACAACATTACAATAATGGTCTCACAATTGTAACGGTGTATATTATTAGGTTATTTTGGACCTAGCATAACTTGTAATGTCTTAGTATATGTTTTAAATCCTTGAGATTGTCAACCATTTTAACAACTATTTTATAGGCACACAGAACAAGGCACGCACATTGAATATAAGGTTAAACCTGTGATTAAGCATTAGCACAAATAACTTTCTTATAGTATAGAAACACTAGATTACATTTTAAAACCTAACCGATATAAGATATAAATATTTATAAAATTATTTGTATTTTTCGATATAATTTAAAAAATGGAATACATCAAACATTTAATAGTGATTTTAACAATTCGTTTCATATTCAAAAATTTTAATAATTCATTTGCATTAATCATGCTAAATCTGTGTCTATCAGTACACTTACCAACATTCCAGAAATCAAGGCGTAATTTTTATTTTTAACATCCAGTTCAAACGGAATTTATGTATATTCACAGTAGTTCAAACAAAATACACAGTACAAATAAAATATTATTTGTCAGTACTACAAAAGAGCTAGCTTTGCTAAAGTCTAAACTATAAAGGTAAGAATAACACTATCTTTAAAAGATAGATGTAATATTCTGTCGTTTACATTATACCTCAATTAAATAAACGAAATAATTGTTGAGTAAAACAACATACATGTGCAATACTTTCAGTAAACTTAAAAATAAATTTTAAAATAATCTTAATCTAAGATTGTTGATAATTCACACAGCTTAATGACTAATGGATATTATCTCAAAATAATAACTATAAGACTTGGTCACAGTTGGACTTGGCAATAGAAGTGGTAAAAGGATCTTCACAACAATCGCCCATCACACAGAAGCCATTACACACCCTTCTCTCTTCTCCTTAATTTAATTCTGGCTATTGCCATAAACAAACTGTCAGAAATATATCAGTTTGAAACAAGGATCTGTTTTGGTCCATGGACCAAAATAAATATCCATATAGTTGCGTTGAGATTTTGATCTACAAAATCTGTCCAAATAAAAATTGGCCTTTATAAGTAACAGATTCCTTACAGCCTTATTGCGGCGGAAGGCCACTCTTCAACGCCTTGTACTTCAGGAATCCGTCAAAACCATACGCGACGATGGCGCACAGTCCGAAGAACTGGAACAGAACAATTTACTATCAAAACTATTTTACATTCAAAATTTGTATTGACCAACACAAAAATGCTTTATCTATTCGGATATCTAATCAGTGATCTGGCAAGCAGTAACACTAGTGCCAATCAATCAATCATCTATAAATGCAACATACTGTATACTACATCATGGCAAAATTTAAATAAATCTAATCCCATTTAATTATTGCAGGTAATGTTTTGCTACATTATCTGTTAAATTATGCTGACATAATCTCTTTTTTAGAATATAATTTTGTATGACTGCTTGGACAGAACTGTTTAGTAGGAAACTGCTCTACCATATGAACTTATGGCAGTTTATAAAGTATAGGCAATTACTATAATTATTACTCATTAAGCAGAAGATTATGATGCTGTGGAGTGATTAGAATTTTCACCTTATTAGCCCAGATAGATAAAATAAAAAATATTTCATTGACTCACCCCAACAGCGTATCCTACACTTTCTCCAATTGTAGTAGCAAATATAGAACATCCAATATATGTGAGACATATGATACAGCAGTAAAGAAATTCAAACTTTACCCATGGCCACTTGTCATACTTCTCGACAATGTGGAATGTGTACATGAATAGTAGCAAGCCGGTAAATACATTACCAACCCAATACAATATGTTGTAGAAGATAGCTGATATCCATGACCAGGATATCTTAATGCATATAAAACCAATCAAGTTGCAAGCCTGAAAACAAAAATTTTTATATTCAAATGTGTCTCATCATCTGAAAATACCTATTTCAACCAACTTCGAAAAGGAGGAGGTTCTCAATTCAACAGTATGTTGATCTTTTTTTTGTATGTTTGTTACACAATTACTCTGTCAATTATAAAACAATTTTGATGATTCTTCTTGGTCCTATTAAAAATTTGGTCAAGATCTGATGACAAAATTTAGAACAAAATGAATTAGTGAATGATAAAATGATAATGTCATCTAGTTAAGCATAAAATTTAAAAAAAATTGAAATAAGATATCTTTTAACAAAATGTAAAACCACTTTCAAAAACATAAAAATAACATTTTAATAACATTATTTTTGTTCTTGAAGGTGGTTTTACTTTTTGTTATTGTAAGAACTGGTACTTTTTTTATTGTTGACTTGAAAGTACAAAAAGGCCCCAAGATGGAACATAAGTCAACTTGATACTTTCAGAATGCCTTACATAAATGTGATGAAACAACAGAACAGCTAGTTACTACTATATGTATGGAAACTCATAAAACACAGCCATAAAAAACAGTATCTTACCAACTGAACCAACTTTAATATCCCAGGCACAGTTTGTACATAGCCCTTGTCCAATCTCAATATCTTTGCAGGTCTATTTGATGGTGACTCTGGGTTGCTATTGTAGTTTGACATAGTGGTTTAGATACTGAAAACATTATTCATACATTGATATATAGGATTTGCAGATAAGGCAGGCAAATAATTCAGTTAAAAGGTAGATTAAGTGGTTATTAACAACTAGTGCTTAATAATTTAGGTTAGCACTGGCATGCTCTGCTGATGTATCAACAAAGCATGCCAGGTAAGCATCCAAAACATTAAGGATAGGTACAGATACTGTATATCTATACCTACATATCCTTAATCTTTTTAGTGCTCTAAAGGGTAATACAACATCAGATAGGTTCCCTATTACCTACATACTTTTGCTAAATCAAAATAAATTTATATACTTAAATTTAAATAAAAATAATGTATTGAGTAGTATATTATGTACCAACAATCGATTATATTTATACTGTGTAAGCAGTACCCATCCATATCTAGTATAGATGGTCACATCCCAAAACGATCCAATTAAACGTAATATATCAAATTAAGTAAAGCGGGTTCATTGTACATTTTAATATTTTAATGATAAAGCACACCGTATGTAACCAAAGACATTTAATTCACTAGTAATCTCTTTTAGATATCTTTTACCGTAACACACTTACCCTGAGTTCCTGTGCAGTAGAAATCCAGAATACCTGTTTTACACAGTGATTGTGGATTAACACTAATATCAAAATAATTTTCCTGGTCAATTCAAGTACACAAAATATAATAATAAATGAATCAAACTCGATAAAAACAATAAACTGACCCTTCCCTAGAAATAATCGAATCTGACGGAGATGACAATGACGAGTTGACATTGATTGACAGTTAATAGGAGATATTTTTTTTGTAATATTCTGTCATGGCTACTGAGGCCTTTGAGCCAAATAAGAGTTAGAAGAGTAGTATGGAGGGAAGACGTAAGGAAAGCAATCTACATAGGTATACCCCAAAGTGTCCCAATAGGCATTACATTGGTGGCGCTATAATAGCAAGTGAGTAACGCACCAAAATATTTATCCTTAAGGCGAATCGTTCAGCTGAGCCCGCGAAATTCAAATTTCAAGTGATTTTTCGCAGTTCGCATTCAAATTTCAGCAGTTTTTTTTGTGAATGTTCTATAGTCGCAATTACAACTGCCATGAATCTAGAACTTGTTATAGACCTACAAACTGACCTATAAAATCACTTGAAATTTGAATTTCGCAGGCTCAGCTGAACGATCCGCCTTAAAGCTAAAGTAAAAATGGACAATGGCGAAAAAATTGTTGATTTAATTTATAAACGTATTTAAATTAAACATCATCTATATGGATATTTTATATTTCATCAAATATCTAAAAGTCTATGAAGTATTTTCTGATATAGTAAATGGAAGAATGATAGGTTATTTTTTTGAGTGGTGGGAAGGTAAACAATGTTAGGTTTTAAGGTCTTTAATAAAAAATTAAGAACATTTCGTGATTTTTTTGCTTTAAATAAAAATGTATTTTTTAAAAGCCATAGAAAATTAGTATGATAAAAAACTGAACTTGCAAGAATAATTTTGTTTGACGCGGTGTTCAAGTATTGACGTCACACACTACCCGAACCACCTACGTGGCTTGTATTCGCTCAGTACTTGTCGTTTCATTGTGGCAAATTGCACCGTTCGCGTCGTGTTGTTTACTACCTAAAAAGATTAACTGCTTTTATTTAAGCCTAACATAAGATGAATTTGAAGAACAAAGCCCATTACTTTAAGGGCGGCAGCGAGTGTTGCTGATTCATCATTATCATCATCAACAACAGCCAATACTAGTCCACTGAGACAGACGTTGACGTTGTCATCTACCTAATTGGAATTCGACTATTATGTACACGGTAAGTTAAATTATAAAATACCGTAGAAAACGACACGATAAAATACATAATATATTTAATGTAGACCATGTTTTGTTAAAATAATACTGTGCAAATGCACAGTATTATTTTAACAAAACAGGGTAAGCACCGGAAAGCGCAGTGTGGGACGACCTCCAACAATATGGACGGACGACCTGGTAAGGGTCGCTGGGTGTCGTTGGATGCAGGCGGCATCTGATCGATCGCTGTGGAGGTCTTTGGGGGAGGCCTTTCTTCAGCAGTGGACTTCCGTTGGCTGATTTGATGAGGGTAAGTACCGTGTATCTATTATCAGTGTTCATTTCTTGTTACTCTAGCGCCAGTCTGGAGAGAGTTGGAACTATTATTTGCTGCTTAACACTTGCAACTGTTTCCATGTAAGATACTAGCTTTTATCCGCGGCTTCGCTCGCGTTGATGTCTTTAAATAACTGTTATAATCATTATCATTAGAAAGTAAATAAAATAAGGGCGATTGTACAAAAGCACTTTAAAAATATTTTTTCACTCTAAGGTCAGGTAAGTAACACTCGCAACCGGCACATATGTATGAGAAGTTCTATGAATGTGGAAGTAGTGTAGTACCTAGCAAGAATCGTAGCATTTGGCAGTGTTAGTAATATTAGAACGCAATTTTTAGGATGGTGCCTCTATACCCTTCCGTTTCCTTTCTCTATTCTCCATGATTGATTATCTATTGTCTGTGTACCGCACTCAGAGGAAAGAGGTACCGGGTACCCCAAGCATTTCTACAGTAACCATCTCCATAGTAAAGATAAGAAATAACAAAACAGCGCAGCGTACGTCAAATAATGAGTTTTATAAGCAAATTTTTGATACCTTGTGTTACATTAAGTAATTTTCGTACGAAACTATAATTAAGAAAAAATACAAATATAGCCTATTTTGGTTGCTGTTAATGTAGCTTTCTATTGATGAAAGAATTTTTATAATCGATTTAGTGGTTTAAATGTGAAAGTGTAACAAACAAACGAACTCACTTTCGCATTATTTTATAATATTAGTTAGGATGGCTTTCCATACCTCTACCCTCTACCATAAAGAGTAGTACACTGATTTCTAGGAGTAGCTATTTAATTAGTGATAACATCAGGTTATTGAGAGAAATCCTTTTGTCATAGGTAGGAACTCGTATCCCTGAAAAAGGAAACATCTCGAATTCCCGATTATGAATTCGAGATGTTTCCTTTTTCAGGGATACTGTTAGGAACTCGTATCCCTGAAAAAGGAAACATCTCGAATTCCCGATTATGAATTCGAGATGTTTCCTTTTTCAGGGATACGAGTTCCCCTATTTTTTAATTTTCTGACAGTAGTGTCATGATGCTGTCAAGTGTTCTGTCACTGTCATTTCACTCGCCTTGTCATGTTGTCATTGTCAAATGTCAGCATCTGACTGAATCTGACTAAAAATTAAAATCGGAATTCTGAAATGTGTGATCGTACACAGTGAGGTAGTGCTGTTAATTTTATCTTAAAGTATATGCGTATGAAGCCACACAATAGTTCATTACGAAGTTTGGTGTCTAATGTCAAACGTTATTATTGCGAAATCTTTTTGCTAGGTATTATAATTACCAGTTTTATTTATAACTGTGGAACCGTGTTGTGTCGTGTAAGGAAACCGATTCACCGGTTAACATTATATTTCTTGAATTTCTTCATGTGTGATGGGAGATAGAGATTGGAGACCGTTCATTTACGGCGGCCTGGCGTCGATCGTTGCAGAATTTGGTGAGGAAACAACAATTTTCATCCAGTTGTGCATAACCTTAAATGCTAAAAGGTATCACATGGAATAAGTATATTAAGATGTCCTAGTATAATAAGAAATTTGGGTAAAGAGTCCCCTTATGGTCTCAAATAACTCAATCGTCCAATGTTTTGGTCAGCAGTCAACATTGATAATGAATTGATGTAAGGACATCAACTGTTTATGTACTTAGTACCTTTAATGAAGGAACTTGCATCTCCTGCTTTCTATATAGAAAAAGCTGTTTTCTAATGATGAAATGAAAGTGAATATCAACATTATCTTGATAGCATGAGACGTCTGGCTGTTGAAAATAATTAATTTGCTATCACATTTTTTTTTTTATAAAGACAGCACCCACTAGGTTACAAGACCTGTATCGCGGGGGACAACTTCACAGTTATACAGTTAAAAGACACAAAGATTAAAGTTAAAAAAAAATCCATAAATCCTAATATTCGCCTTGAGTGGGAATTGAACTACTGGTTACACTGTATGCACAGTCAAAATTGCTTATTAGGTTAAAATAATTGGGCATTCTTTCATTTTAGTCCTGTTAGAATTATTCAAATGTACACTAAGGTATATACAGATTTTAATTTAATTCTAATGCTCCTAGAATTAAGTCTGCATATTTGTGTTTTTTTTTATTATTAAAGATAAGCAATTTCTTCATTGCAAAAATTAAACATAAACAATAAAGATACAATAATAAGATAAGTAAATGTAATGACCGTAATTAGATTTACTTAAAATGTACAAAGTACGAGCAGCTCTGTGAGTGTGATAGTGATTAGGTAAATGATAAGAGATTAACTAAAGGATTTTTTTGAAATCTTTATGTAGGTACCTACTACAATCACTTAAAAGTAATAAATTACAGTTAATTCGGCAAAGCCTATAAGGACCCCCGGAGAACAATACAATAGTTTTTAGGACTATGTGTGTAATCAAGTACTTGTAGGGTTAAATGCGATAAACAGAGGACAGGGTAAAAACAGCACACATTGGGAGAGGCCTATGTCCAGCAGTGGACTAATATAGGCTGATGATGATTGAATTAATATAATATATAATAATAATATAATTTATTGACTTAAAAAATTCCTATTTCAATTGCAAAATAACAACATATTTTTTTGTACCAGGTACATTTCCAATAGACACAACAAAGACTCGGCTGCAGATCCAGGGTCAGAAGATAGACCCTCGCCATGTGGAACTCCGTTACACTGGAATGGTGGACTGCTTTGTCAAGACCTCGCAGCAGGAGGGGGTTAAGGCATTGTATTGTGGGTGAGCATAACTGACTTTCATCATATTCAATTAGAAAATTGGTCTACCCAAGGGGCAGCTTGAGGGAATATTATCATTCAAGGTCGCTATTTTAACGGTACTATCAAATCTTATATACTGCAGCCAGTACTGCTAAATCCACATTTTTTACGATCTTATAAAGGAATGTTTAGAATAGACCATTCAATATTACATCAAATAGGGTGATTGTTTGTTTTTCTAATAAATTGTATATTAATGAACTTGATATGCGGCTATTATAAGCTCCTTGTTTATCGCGAATCATGATGCGTGCAAAATCGCGTGCCAGAACGAGCCATACACAATACATTATTATTGAATCATGCGATAAACTTTCCGATGCGTGTTGTCGTAGTGTTGCGATATCAACAGACGAAAACACGACTGTCTAAAAGTATGTGGGTATGGGTGTGTGTCACGTGACACGTCGTATGTCTACACTAGACTTCGGGATAGGATCGTATGTTTTTTAGAAGAGAATACGCTAGAATACCAGATTTTCTTCTACCATGATTATACCTATTTGCAACTGGCTTTTATTAAGTATATTTTGTGCTGTGCCAACACGGTGTCAGTTCCCTACCCGTACTTTGAGGAGTTGGAATGTCCGTCGCCCAAACATACCTACACATAATAGCGCCATGGAGTAGTAGTTCCCTAATTCAACGGGGTCCAGCGTTGGTGATCGACAATATCCTGTCAGGATCGCGTATATGTTCAGGAATCCCGTGACCCTTACTATGGAATAGAGCCTGGAGGCAAGTGTTGTTTTTAGTCAGTATAAGTTCGAAATAGGTACTTCGATAATCCGAATTTATTAAGGCAACCAAGGATTAGGGAAGGATTTGGAAGAAGGAAGGATTAAGGATTAAAAACAAAGATTTTAATCCAACGCTGAAGATATCGACTAGATTTGATGTTCTGATACTTACAACTGTAATACTTAAATATCCAAGTCCGTGAATATTTTCGACTTTACGATCTTGTGTGTGTGGACTACTTACTTGTTGGTCTGTTGACGACGTTTGCGACATCGCGGTGGCGCGTTTAGGCTGCAAGTTGCTTCAAGAACAGCCTAAAAATAAATCTCTAATGATCCATGCCGCCCGAAACAAGAAAGCCGATTTCATGCTTTTATGACCTTATTGTTTTTCTAATTTCTTCCTCTTTGCTTTACCTTACCTAGAAACTATATCTGAAATTTTGATTATTCTTGGGAGTCCTGATTGCCACCGAGATTCCTACTCGTCCTTTGGCCTTTTCTACAATTAACATTACTTTCATTGATGCCATTTTTGATGAATCAAAATATCGTTCACGTAAATTTCCATTTAGAAACCGACTCCTTATTGTACGAAAAACCGATAGAATATGATACGAGCGGTAAGGCATAGTGGAATCTAATAATTCGACACACAATCGGAGCTGCTCGACTGGGGAAATACCTCCACCTTGCAGAAAATCTTAGCCAAATAACATAACTCCATGCTATGTCGTATTTCTAACGGTGAGCAAGGTTCGCCAGAGCTCCGCGTTGTGTTGGCAGTGGGAGGGACCGGTGGTGTTTTGATACCACCGCTGTCACGCATGGCAGCATGTCTCCTATACTGCCAGTCCAACTATTCATAAACATACCATCACGCCTGTATTCCCTGAAGGGTTAGGCAGAGGTGTACTAATGTACACCCACAGTTCGCCGGTATGTTTTAGGTCCCATGTAATAGGGGGCGAGTCCAACTATTCCTCCTAAATTTACCGGGTCAGCAACGCGCGAGTGATACCCTAGGTGTTGCAAGCATCTATAGGCTACGGTAACCGCTCATCATCAGGCGGGCCGTATGCTTGTTTGTCACCTGTGGTATATAAAAAAAACGAACTCAACATATACTGAAATTTATAGCACGATTTGTAACCATGGTTTTGTGAATCACATTATGTCATCAAGTTACGACTTTTGTCAGGTCAGGTCAGTCTAGGGCCGATATTTTTTCGGTCGACTAAAGAATTATTTAGAATAAGCTTAAAAAATATTGTATGGTACCTATGTTACAAAAAACCAGCCAAGTGCGAGTCGGACTCGCGCACAAAGGGTTCCGTACCATTATTATCTATGAAAACGGAAAAAAATCATGTCTGTTGTATGGGAGCCCCCTTAAATATTTATTTTATTCTGTTTTTTAGTATTGTTATAGCGGCAACAGAAATATATCATCTGTGAAAATTTTAACTGTCTAACTATCACGGTTAACGAAATACAGCCTGGTGACAGACGGACAGACAGACAGAAGGACGGACAGCGGAGTATTAGTAATAGGGTCCCGTTTTATCCTTTGGGTACGGAACCCTAAAAATATGGGAATAAGTGCGGGCTTGTTTGTTTGGTGTTGTAAAATAAGTTCATCCAATTGAAATATAGTATTTTTGCTTACCATGTACCTACTTATGTATTTCTTATTCGACAGTAGTATAATGAAGTATGCACACAGATCCGAAATATAGTACGGTTGACAACTGTAGGTCAGTCATTCCTCAATCACGTTATTGTCATATTGCGAAGCTTATTCATTATTTATCCGTTTCTGCTTCACTCCGGCTAGTAGGTATATCATTATCTGGAAGATTACATTCGACAGATACGACGATAAAGTTTAATACATATGTAATTTTATCTAAATTCGCGTGTGAGCAACACGTGAATTTAGTATGTTCGGATTGAACAATTTATTTATATTGGGTAGGCTAATTACAAACTATACTACCAATCCATACTAATATTATAAATTCTACAGTACCTGTCTGTCTGTCTGTACCCCTTTCATACCTAAACTCCTGAGGAGATTTCGATAAAATTTGGCATAGATTGCATTTTGAAAAAGGACATATGTATATCTATTTATTTTAAAAAATAAATAAAGAATAGTCCTTCTCGGACGGAGAATAAACCATGGCTGCCATGGGTAACAGCTTACGAGGGCGAAAAAAGTGAGTTAGCTGGGCTTCATTTCCGAGAAATGATCCTTGGGGAGCCAGCCTATTTAACAACTTGCGTGTAGGCTAGTCATTTTACCACGGCACGATCTACAATTTTCTCTCATTACCACTATAAAGAGGTAAAATTAAAAGAATTCTGTTGTCTGCATCACTTTTTTAACGTTTGGATACTCTCATAGGTAGTCGTCATTGCGAAAAGTGGGCTTAATTTCGGACACCAGACTAAAATCACTCAGTATTGTTTAGCAGATCCGTTCGCCCCAAGTTGAGGAATTTGCGCGCTTAATTCTGCGATCCCGCAAAACTTTACTACTACTACTACGTATGATTATTATTATAATAATCAAAATAATGTAAAAGTTTCGTCATTACTCGTATTTCAAGTGATGCATAAACAAATGATGCAAGTCTGTTATTTGCGGGAGCTATACTCGGTGTCTGACCCTTCTGTCGCTGTCGTAGGAAAATTATTGTGACTAATGAATTATCTATTTTAATTTTAGCTCCCGATTGAAAATTGTAGTGATAAGTTTGTAACGACTGTCTGTCTTGCCGCCCTGATTGTTTGTCTGTATCGTAACATTCGTAACTCTCAAACATATGAACCGATTTTTGTATTTGTATTATTAGAAAGGGTTATAGTCGGCTTGATTTGATGAAAAAGTATAAACCGTTAGGTACAGCTGATAGACAGATAGCTGATAAGCAGACACAAAGTATTATTGTGATGTAAACACGTTGGTACGACAATATTTTTAGTGGCGTTCAATTGTATAACGGCAATCGCCAATTGTATTGAATCGGTTGAATCTTATGGCCTGATATCCGATGCTATAATTAAATTTTAGCAAAACATACCTACACAATTAAGAACCATAATTATTACGGTCACTCGTGAACTGGGCCATGTATAAATAAGCGTTATCTAGAAAAGACGGATAGACAAAAACGTATCTACCTACATAAGCTTGGCGAATGTTCAACTTTATGAGTGTATCGTAGGAATTTCAATTTAGATTGCAAATTGAAAGCTTTGATGATCTTACAAACGATTCTATGAACATGATGGCAAAGGTCTACTCGTGGAAGCCGACCACGGGTTGGGAAAAAGTCAGAATGATGATTAAAGTAATTCGCGTGCTTGCATCCCATAACGTAAAAACCCCACTCTAGGATATTCTCCTGTATCGTGGGTGCGTTTACAAACACAAATTTTCCCATACACGACACCCAGACCCGGAACAACTACTGTAAATCATACAATTATTTGCTCCGTGTGTAGATCGAACCTACTCGTGGCGCAGAAGCCGATCGCTTAGCCGCTACGCCAAACGTGTCGTCTTCGCTTATAACAATAGAGTAGTTCTTTAACCAGAGAAGTTTTTGTAGTGGATGCCATTGATGCGACGGGATATTTACCTTATATAATATAAATCAAACTTTAAAAAGGATTTGAGTATCCTTAAAAACATACAGCACACAACTTATACACATTCTAATCTTAAAATTTCACTTTTCTCCAGTATCTGGCCAGCGGTTCTCCGCCAAGCGACGTATGGCACGATAAAGTTCGGCACCTACTACTCCTTGAAGAAATGGATAGCCAAGCATAGGGCCGACGCAGGCTCGAAGGAGCATTTACCCACGAACACGTTCTGTGCGGCTTTCGCCGGAGGACTGTCCAGCGCTATTGCCAACCCTACTGATGTACTTAAAGTTCGGATGCAGGTTAGTTCAGAAACACAATGAATCTTTTTCAAGCGATTCATAACGTGTGATAATTAAGTAGTTATTTAAAAGAATCTTTGATTACTTTAATGAAAAAAATAATTCAAAGTGTGTTGTTGTAATTTCACTCGCCCATTCGGTTCTTACTGAAAGTTTGCTATCTAAGTATTGCTCAATAGAACAGCTACTTTCTAGTAACAGTTTGCTGCTGCTGCAGTACTTATAGATGTTTACTTTAAGTGTTTTATTTACCTTAGCGTCCCTTGAATGCAGAACTGGTTTTAACGCAGCTGCATATGGCCTGAGATTTCATTATTATCTAATCTCACAAACATTACCATGGATGGAGCAGGACTTAGGACGGATTAAAAGCATGCGGTGTTCAGGTGGGTGAGGAGAAGCGCGGCCTGGTCCGTTGCTTCGTGGAGATCTACAAGCTGGAGGGCGCGCGCGGGCTGTGGCGCGGGGTGGGCGCCACGTCGCAGCGCGCGGCCGTCATCGCGGCCGTGGAGCTGCCCGTGTACGACGCCTGCAAGCACCGCCTGGCGCCGGCGCTGGGCGACACGCCGCTCAACCACCTCGCCTCCAGCCTGCTCGCCTCGCTCGGCAGTGCCGTCGCCAGCACGCCGCTCGACGTCATTAGGGTAAGTTACCTCATGTTTAGGTCACTAACAATAGAAACCAGACTTTTTGCGCAACGTAGGCCTATGATCAGTAAATCAATGCAATTGCTTTTAGCTAAATTCTGCCAGAAGAACCTGGGGTTTACATAACAAATAAACACATAATGGAGTGCTCACAACAAATTCCTACAGCACCAAGCTATGTTATAGTTCCATGTCACGTACATACGTACACAGCACTACACACGAGGGCACCGAAGCATTGTATAGGAGATCCAAAAAGGTTATATATATTATTTACTAAATAGTATAGTCTGGAGGCTTTGGGAACTTCATTTGACCTACACGAATGTCCTGCTGATCGGGTATGGTCGTGCGACAGGTCGTTGAGCTCCCTAAATTATGATTGAGTTACACGATGACTGATGCATGCGTGCCGTCAGTTGGGACTGGTCTACTCAAAGCTGCTATGGTTCTTTCCTCGAAAGGCCATTTGAGACATTACCCTACATCGTGCCACTCACGTATAAGTGTTCTTCCATGTCTGGACTTTAAAAGAGACCATGATTCTCTGAGTTTGTTTCGGTATTTCTTCTCAGAGGTTGTCAGTTAGGAAATGCCGAAGCCATCTCGCTATAAAGAAAAAACCAAACCATTGAAATGTAAAAGAATAAATATAATTTCATTTCATACCAATGACCCCCAATAAATAGAACAATTAAATCCATGAATTGTAATTCTCAAGGCTATACTTGTTACAGACGCGGTTAATGAACCAGAAAAAACTCAAGGACCAGGTGGTGAGGCCAAACGAGAAGTTATACAAAGGAACAGTCGACTGCTTCTTACAGGTAATGTCTACCATAGATTACGATAGACTAGTTTTATCGTCGATTTCCTGAAACTGAAACTGTAACAACCTCTGGCTACCCTTTCAAAGAGTTAAGTGCCTGTTGGAATAAACGTTTTCTTTCTATTTTAACTGTCTACACGTGTTCAGACGGTCCGCAACGAGGGCTTCCTGGCGCTGTACAAGGGTTTCATCCCGACGTGGCTGCGGATGGGCCCCTGGAACATCATCTTCTTCCTCACGTACGAGCAGCTCAAGCAGATGTACTGAACTGGGACTTGGCTGGTGATGACACACTCAGACTGGTTTAGCTGGTGATTAGGTGAGGGTTTTTGAGATGAAAATACAAATGGTTCCTCCAAGGTTAAGCTGTTCGTTTGGTTTGACAATACCTCATGCGCCGAACTGTTTGCACGCCGTCGTTGTATATACAGTAGGTTCATTGACTGATTATTTTTCATAGCCTCATCAAAATGTTTACTGTAATTAGAGTTGGTCGACAAAAACATAATTAAAATCGATAAAAAATAGGGATTAATTTTATGCTAGACAGAGAGTGACTACAGTGAATTATGACATCACAACTCAATGCTCCATACATAAGCATTTTGAAGCGGCGGTAGCCTAATGGCTAGGACGTCGGACTTGCGATCACGTGGTTGCCGGTTCGAAACCAACCCATTGCACTACCGACGTGAACCCACTCGTAACACAAGCATTTAGCTTAGCACGAGGGGTTAACAAGAATACTAGTAATGTGCGATCCACATTGCTAGTAAGCTTTTTTAAAAAAAAAAAAAATAGCATTGCAGTAAATCAGTTTGTGTCTTTAATATAATCATTATTATTTATATTATCTTCTTTATATATAAATCAAAGTAGTTTAAGTTACACCATTTTTATAACTCAAGAACGGCTGGAGCGATTCTTATAATCTTTAATTTGTTGGATTTGTACCTGCCCCGATAATAACTATTAAACATTGGAAAAAGTACTCGATGCGAGTGAAACTGCTGGCAACAGCAAGTATTTAATTAATAAAAATAATGTAGTGTCCTATTGCAGAGCAAAGTCATAGCCCCCATGTTTCAGTTTGATAAAACATGTTTTTGTTTTGTTTTTTCAGATCACAATAGCGCAGATGCATCGAGGGTTGGAGTACCTAACGAGTGAGCTTATAATATTATTAGTAGTAGCAACTCAGCGCGAAGAATACTCCGTCTAATGAAAATCACGTTATTTAAGTCTATTATATTTATTACGATAGAATTATTTGTTTAATATGAAAGTTATGTCTCAATTCATTTTTTTATTCCATTTTGATGACAGAATAATACGTAGACGTTAATATATTCAACAATATTAGTTCGTATGCATTTCAAAATAGCGACTGTTGTTTGTATCCGCATTTCATTGATATACGAGTCGACATTCTCAGGTCGAGTAAATTTTTCCTTATATATTTTTAACATTTTCCTCATAATTCTCAATACCAGCTCATGGAATTTTTCACGGTTAATGCCTAGGCTTACCACATAAAACATACCGGCGAATTATGGATGGAAGTACGTTGGTACAACTGTTCCTAACCCTTCCGGAGTACAGGTATGACAGTTTATTTAACACAAACGCAGCAGCTTGAACTATATACAGGTATATAGTAATACATATATCTTGTCTTCCTATTTTAATTTATTTTAAAGTCATTCAGAAAGTGGCGTTTGTTTCTTCGTAGTTCCTTCATAGAGATTAAGTTATGTTGTGATAATCTGTATTATATTATACAGCGTAATATAAAATACTTTATGTTCAGGTGTTTGGGCGTTCGAAAATATTTTTAATGTATAAAGGTCACATCTAGTTAGACTAGAAGCAAGACTCAAGACTTAGTAAAGTGTAGATAGAGTAAACACATCTTTAGCAGATTTACGATAAACTTGTACTCAATAAGCGTAATTTCACTTATCTTTTCAAATGTTTTTATACGTACTATTTTTTTGTATTTCTTTTGCATTTTTCATGCTAAGAAAAAAGTTATTTGAGTGAAGGAAAAATTCGACCGAGGGCAGGATTCAAACCTGCGTCTTCTGTTTAGATACTCCAGACGCTCTGACCTCTAAGCCACCGCGAGTCCCACCCCAAATCTCAAATGATACTTTTTAACTACCATAATAATATAGTTGAAAGTGAGGATAACCTTCTGAGGGATAACCGTTCGATAACGGTGACACGCATGACATATCATGTGAGATTTAACAGCACACAGTGCTTACTTTTAGACAAATATTATTGTATAATTTTAAGTGTTTTTTAATGTTATTTTGTAGCGTTGTTTTGCTTTTTCTCTCATTCAAATGTTCTGAACATCCTCACAATTCTTGATTTAATTCCTGAGGGCTAATCTCGCTCTTATTAAATTACACATTTAAAAATCTAGCCAGCGCCTCCCCCCCTCGCCTTTAAGATATCCGTATTAATTGGAATAGGTAAGGCTAACGTCAATTACCTTCCACATTTAAAGAGAATTACGATAGACGGTTTTTTCGAGCTTTTTTTTTTTCAAATTTAAAGATTACGTCATATTATTTTTGAAACTTGTATATAAAAATAAGCATTTAAAACATCTCAGTCTGTTTTCACATAAGGAATGTAAAGTTATGAACTTTGTAATCTGGTTGTTATATTTAAGTTGTCTAGTTTTTAAGTAGAACATTTTTTAAATATATTATGTATTTAATTATTTTTGAAAGCAACTTTCATACCAAACGAATGCATTTTGTGTAAAATATACAAGTAATGAAAACATTTGTTAAATGGTATTTTAGAGAACTTTGTATTTTATGGTATTTTTGGATGCAGAGTCAAAACGCATCGGTGATTATCCAACAAAAAGATTTTCTTTTTTTAAATTGAGTTTTTTCCCAATCATGTGAATCCAGCCAATGGTAGTGGTGTCTGTAACAATAACATTACAAATAAATAACAATTATCGGAACTCACTCTAACTTATTATCTGGACCCAAAACAGGTTTAATCCACATTATTTAAATAACTTTTCTAAAATATTGTATACATTGTACATAAAGAATGCACTATTGGTATTTTCTACAATGCACACTATTTACAATGTACTATTGTAAAGGTATATCATAAGAAACGATTATAAATCGTTGAAGATTCTGCTATAGAATTTTGACAACTTTGTTATTGTAAATGTATGTTGTTATTGTTAGTGCTTCGAAAAATGTATGGACGTATGTCTCGTGTGAATCTAGTACTAGAAGCTTACTGTGAATATACACTAGGTACAAAGAATTAGCCAAATTAATATAAAATCCAAATATACACAACTGTATAGTATTCTGCAGTTTCATTTTAAACCCAAGTTTACTAACAAAGCAAATTGCCTTGATATTGGTATTGACCTATCAATCAGTTCATTTTACATTTATTTACAATCCAGAATATTGCTAATAAAATAGCGAATCTCCTGATGATTCCACTGATAAATAACCTACTCTATACAGTCACGGTTTCAATATATCTATCAGTCTAAGGTTCTTAATAAAAGAAAATATAATAAGATAAGATTTTTAGACCGTAAATTACTAAGTCCAGGACGAAAGAGGATTTATACCTGCTTGTCAAATACATATAAAACCTCATTTCACCGTGAACGCAAGCCCATGGCAGGAAAATTTTCAGCCTTAAACTGTGACAGAAAAAAAACTGACTATCAAAAGTGACGCAGCCTTAATTCGCACATTTTACAATGCAACAGTATCTTTAGTAACATTATTTAATTCCCGATGGATCAAAACGTGGTGGATTGTGAATTAGCCGAGAGGGACCCTGGCATGTGCGTGTGCAAGGGAGGACTCACCCTGGAAATACTGAAGGACATACAACGGCTTTACGAGGAGAAGATGGAACTTATTGAGAAGGTGGGAGGGTCGGGGAAGCTGCAGGTGAGTTTATATGCCTTGGTCATTCACTAAAACACATTCACAGAAGGGTTTCGGCGACCGAGAACAATAGGTACTTTTTTCTAATGTACCTATCTATAACTTGTTACTTGGCGGGTAGTCTTACAGTCGCGTCGTCGAAGATAATTATTGTAGGTAGATGTCAAATGATTTTGAACTGTTGGTCCTTACTAATTTGCATTGAAAGAATATATATAGGGTTGTACCTATTAAAATTAGCCACATCACGACTCGTGTTGTCTTAAAAATTACAGACAACACGAGTCGTGATGTGGCTAAGTTTTACCTAACTTAATTCCAAAACGATCAACTTGAAACAGATGCAAGTGGACGTGCTACGGTCGTGGGTAGGCGACCTGGTAGGTCAGAACACGTTACTGGCGCGCGCCGTCGAGGAGCTGGAGACGGAAGCCACCACTAAGCTGCTAATGGAGCGCCGGAAAAATAGTGAGGTATGCATGTCCTTGTTACGCGAGAAAGAATTATTTATTATATAATTTAACTAAGAGACATCTAAACCCTATACGCCTTCGAACTCTATTGAAATCAATATTGGCGCAGAGAAACTAGGCAGGTATTTTTGGTTTACGCCTATTTGATGTTAATAAAGTTAGACGGCTAATGAGCATTGGAATCGTGAGGGTAGAGCGATGATAAGTATGGTTAAAATTATTATCTTAAAAAGATTTTGTAATATTATCTTCTTGATTATAATTGTTAATGGTATTGAAATGTATAGTCCGTACTCATATTCAGGGTCAACTCAACTGTGGCTGATTTAAGTGCAAGTTAGATAAAGTTTTGCTCGCGAGCAGTGTTTGGTACGGTGGTTTTTTAGTTTTTGTAATAAAAAAAGATTTTAATAGATATATTTAATTAATTGAATCGCGTTAGAGCCCTGGCGCACGATAAAAATATATTTTGAATTTTATTTTTATTTTTTTATTTGTCAATAGACGGGTTAGCATTCGTTTGGTGCAGTTGTTTTTATGTTATATTGAATTCTGTTACTCGTACACCACCTGATGTTTAACTATTTATTTCGAATGGACCTAAAATTTCTTGGGTAATTTCTATCGATTTTTCCTTCCAAAAGCTATAAAATTAATCCGAGGGCTTGCTTAAATATGATCAACGACTGAATTAGAGATGTTGTCTTACGACTGCAGTGTCCAGCCTCGTGTTCTCCATCAGGTGGTGTCCGAGCTCCGCGCGGAGTGCGCGGCGCTGCGGCGGCGGCTCGCGCGCAAGGACTCGGACCTGCGCGGACTCGTCGAGCTGCTGCGGAGGCTGAGGGAGTTCGACTCCTGCAATCTGGATGACATACACTTCTTTGAAGTCACGCAGTCCGACATACTCGGCTCCGTTGAGTGGTGAGTTTAGTGGTGTAAAATAATAGTCTCTAAATATTGAAAGGCTAGATCGAGGTGAGTAGGTTCCCCACCCCCCATAACTTAGTAATGTCACAGATAATTGTACTTAGATTGAGCTTTTTAGTTCATAAAGAGGAAAACCTACACAATAGTTCGTCCCGTTATTTGTAATGACAATTGGGTTTGTTTTGAAACTGTCTAGGCTAGATAACTAATAGGTAGGTACTTCTTCAAGTGGTGACTACGGCTTGTAATCTTTTGGGTCCACATGTACCATTCTCAAATTTATTTCAATCAAAAATCTCTCGTTTAGGATTGTTTTCAAGTGTTACCTAACGTACGTATTGAGACGGGTCTGTATATTCGCTAATGAATTGGGTTTTTTTTTCTGCGGAAGACTTAGTAGTAAGTAATAGGTACGATTTTATCATTGCGCAGGCGGCAAAAGAAGCTGGAGCAGGGAGACCTGGGGAAGCCACGTGGTACTTTGAGGCCGGACAGATTTAAGAACAGTCGACATTACAGAGTTGGATAGACTTTCATAGCTGCTGTTGCTTTTTAGAATTTTTTTGAACATTATATATATTTTTTTAACACTACAACGAGTTCTCTTTTGATGCTCCAATTTAACCCTTCTTTGCACTTAATAAAGATATAGATTTAATACTGTTTTTTAGGTTAACCCTGTTTTTTACTGCCTATCCGCAGTAGTGTTGTGGACTATAGGCTAACCATTCTCTAAAAGGCGATCCGTAGGTACCAGTTTATGTAAATTATGTAATAACTTGTGTAGAGGAATAACATCAGATATCGCCTCGACATTTCGAGAGCCTGTGGAGTGATTGGAGTAACCGCAATTTTTGTGTGAAAGAATAACTAATAAAGGAATGTATAACTAAGTCTGATTTCAATATAACTTGAAACGACTGCACTATACGGTTTACAGAGTAGCTAATGAACTAAATAATTTATTTCGGTACCATTATGCAATTATGGAATTAAAAGCGACGGTAGATACCCAATTTTATCAATAAAATAATATGTTTTATGTAAGTAGATAGCTATTTGCTAATATTTATCCATTAAAAAGATAAATCTATTGTTCAGAGGAGCTCGAAAAGTATTTGCGAAAAAGTGTCAGAGCTGAAAATGTTGAACGAATCTCTACACAAGGAGAACGTATCTAAAGACAGGTAAACGTTTTAAAGTTATTTCATAATATGTTGCGCTAAACATTCCTATTAAAGCACATATCCTGTTTTTATATACACCTGTATAAAATTCTTGCCTGTTGCAAAAATTCAATAAAAACTGAGCTTTTCATTCTTAATTTTTTTCAAACTTTACCCTGTTTCGCAGAGAGATAAGACAGCTGAACAAAGACGCGCAGTCGTACGAGCAAACGATCATGAACCTCAGGAAAGAAATGTCCAATTGCAAGTATCATACGCCGTAAGTTTTATTTCTATTTCTTACATAAGTTATATAATGACCTACCTGATTAACTTTTAGGAAGCGGTAGAAAGAAAGGACTAGAATTGTAATCAAGTAAAAGTGTTATTGATTTAGAGATTTTACAGTATAAATTTATATTATTGAAGGAAAAATTCAATCGCGGGCAGGATTCGAACCTGCGTCTTCTGGTTAGAGACACCAGGCGCTCTGACCACTAAGCCATCTGGTGTATCCAACCAGAAGACGCAGGTTTGAATCCTGCCCGCGATTGAATTTTTCCTTCACTAAAATAACTTTATAATCTTAGCATGGAAAACGCAAAAAAAAAACACAAAATGGTGATTTTACAGTATGTTATTTCTCTTATAAGTTTCAAAACATGTGCGTTTAATAAAAAAAATTACAAAGCTGAATCCTAAAATCCTGCTTTGTTAGTCTAGTGGTTCCAACCGCGATTACGCTAGAGATCCTGAGTCGATTCCTCGTTTGAGCAAAGTGTTATTGGGTTAGTGTTATGAAATTCTCAGAAGCAGTTCGGACTTTGGACTTACCGACGTACTGTGAGTGTGCATTAGTGCCTACACCTCTCCTTAACCCTTCCGGGTATATAGGCTACATAACATACGGTGGTATGTTATGTTATGAATCCTGTAATATTTTTTAATTCATGACAGGCTTACGCTTCACCTCCAGTTCGCCTGGTGTTAAGCGATACTGCGATTTACGATGGAGTGCTCTTGCCTAGAAAAAACCGATTCACTCGTGATGTGAAGACACCCAGATTATATTTTTGCATCTCTCCAGTCATAGATAAAATATCTAAGACGTAAAAGGTTTACAATATAAGAATATAGATATATAGTAACACAGACAGACTGAAAAACTACCGTCGATATTTTGAAACCCGGATGAGACACAGATTAAATATAATTATAATAAAAAATACAATGCTTTTCTTCTACTCTGGAATGCACGTTAATCTTATGGTGAACCGTATCCCATTAAAGTGGCAGGTTGTAAAACAAATCATTCGTTACCTAATTTCCTGTTCGTAGCGATGTGACTAAAAAGGACGCGGAGGTAATGGCCGGCATGTGCTGCACGGGGACCGAGGTAACGAATACACTTGTGTATTTCTAGTTTAAGCATCTATAAACTTTGTAATTTTGGTCCAAACACACGATATCCCGTTTTTTTTAATAGATTTATATGTAAAATCGTTTTTATTCCTTGGATGTAGAATACAAATAATTAAACATATTGTAGCGTACATGTATCTCACAGTAGGTTTGTTTTGAAGTGTCACGAAAAGTATATCCATTTACTAGCGACCCGCCCGCGGTTTCACCCGCGATGTTACGTTCCTCTGAGGCGTAGTATGATGTTATCTAGCCTATAACCTTCCTCGATAAATGTACTATCCAAAACAAAAGTAATTTTTAAATTTCAACCAGTACTTCCTGAGATGAGCGCGTTCAACCAATCAAACTAACAAACTCTTCAGCATTATAATATTATTAGTATAGATGATTATAAAAGAGTGTAAAACTAAATTCGTTTAACAGATAATGCGCAAAACAGACGCAATATAACTGTATACGTATAGTATGTATATATATAGGATAACCTCTAGGTGAATCGTGTATTAAATTTCTAGAATTTGCCTTGTTTTTTTGCGTCACATACGGAAAGGATTAGCGACAATAGATCTTTTCGTTGGCGGTTCACATTACTCCTAGCTTCGCGTAGTTCAGACATTAGTCTACATTATAATGCTAAGGCACCTCATTGTATGTATCGTGTATCTTCCATTTGGTGTGCGGGCTTAGTGTGGCGAGTGGGAGCCGGTGAAGGACATGAGCGAGTTACTGCGAGACGAGACGCTCAAGTACCAGGAGCGCATACAGAAGATGGAGACTAACCTCAAGGTAGTATGAATCGTTTCATTATTTTAGCTTTTACGAATAAATCCCCGACATTCGCAGTTAGGGATATTGTCAGAATAGACTAGACGGAAAGTCTATTATTTAAGCAAAGCGCGTTTGAGCCCCAGCGCACAAGAAAAAAAAATTCTGTTTTGTGTTATAATTTGTTACATGAAACGTTAAATGTCGATGTCAGTTTATGCTCAATGCAAAAATGCTCTTCAATTTATCTACTTCAAAATGACAGACGGGATTATTCCTAGATTCATAGTGAGCTCTCCAATTACTAAGAACTTAATAGAATGATCATAGATTTGTGAGGAAGGGCCTTCCTTCTGTTAACTACATACCCAGTACTGGATTCTGACACTTCGCGAATATTAGACATTGAAATAAAACTCGGATCCTTTACAGCATCCAAGGTCACGAAACGTCGGGAATCAAATAATATCAATACAACGCGATAAAATCCGTAAAAAGTAGTTTTATTTCAATAGATACTCAGTGTTTAGGATTGATACTTTTAGACTTGGGCATTAGACTAGTACCTACTGACTTATACCGTTTTTTCTTTTGTTAGTTTCCGATTCATGATCTCCTAATTCTTGTTCCCGTATACAATGAATCAGGACACTAGAGGAACGGCACCTCTTTTGGATTTTAATGGTCGAATGTTGGGCAGACCTGCATCGAATTAAATGGCTGATGAAAAAACGATTTTCCCATACAACATAACGACATGTTTTTCTCCAGTCCAGTAGCGACAGCGTGCGCGCTCTCCGCAAGGTGAACGTGACGCTGTCGGAGGAGATGCACGCGATGCGGCGCGTGTGCGCGGCGCTGGACGAGCAGTGCCGCGCCGCCAACATGCGCGCGCAGTTCAAAGACGACATCATCAAGGAAATGCGCCGCCAGCTCAAACAGGCCAAGGCAAAGGTTTGCGTGAAACATGCTTATGATTTAAACAAAAGAAAACACTAGCATTGTGTGGATTAGATTAAAAAAATTACAGTACCTATCTATATGAGCTAGGTTCCTTCACAGGAAGCTAAGTAAGTCCAAGCTTTCTGTGGTGTTCTTGGTTTTATATAAGAATACTAGCGGCCCGGTACGTGCTTCGCTACGTATTAAGCGAAATACAGCGGACAGCGGACAAAACCATTCCCAGATCCCCTAAATTTCATCAAAATCGGTCCAGTCGTTTGATCTAAACCATTCCCAGATCCCCTTGAACACACACAAAAAATTTCATCATAATCGGTCCAGTCGTTTGAGAGAAGTTCAGTGACATACACACTCACAGAAGAATTATATATATAAAGATAATATTATTATTATATTAATTTTAACTTTTTTTTCTAATAATATTGTGTTCAACATTAATAATAATAGATTTTATTGAACTTATTACTACGAAAATGAATTTTTTGAATCTAGTTTTTATTAGTATCTGGTTTTGAAACCAGGTTATTCATGTTTATATAATTAAACTATGATGTTGAAAGACATCGGCACACATCTACTACGTTTTACATATTCAGTATTTTGGTTGTTTCTCTTGAAATTTTTCTTTATTGTTATGTAATTGTCAGCACTTCCCGGTTTAACTCCCGAAGTTCAGTGCCATTTTCATGGTTGGCCCCGTTAACAAAAAAATGGTGAAAGAGTATTTACATAAATGGCTTATCGGTTGGTCTCTATATCAAATCTTTCAGTAGATTTGGTTACTAGAGACAGGATTTTGACATTAGTTGTATGGACGTTATGTCAAAATCCTCTGATTGATTTGATATAGCAACTACCGACCGTGAGTCCTCGTGTTACATGATAAGTTTGGTCCTCAGCTAAAAGACACATCAGAAGTGGTGAGCCTGAAGTCGAAGGACTACGTGAGCGGCGACGCGGTGATGGCGCGCGGCTCGTCCGTGTCGTACGACTCGGTGACCATCGCGTGCGTGCGCGCGCAGCCGCGCCGGCGCCGCGACGTGCCGCGCGACTCGGGCGCCGCCGCCGCCGCCGCCGCCACCGCGCTGCGCACCTACGACTGCCGCACCGCCCTCAACCTCTCGCACGACGACTCCATTAATATCGACTAATTTAACGCGTTTCTTACCTTATATTACTCGTATATCGTATTAAACTTTATAATATAGTTTTAGATTTCTTAGCTTTTATTATAAAGATTTAACTGTCAGAAATAAAAAAAAATGATAATTTATTTTGTACCGATAAGGTAGCTAAACTACTTTGTTTTCTTAGGTACTTTACGATGGTATTGTTTTATGGGCGTAGATCAATAAATTAGGACTAAGCGTAGGACCATCGCGATACTATAGGCCGACCGTTTAACTCGCGTATCGCCTGCGCGGTAAGAAGGGAGCGGGGGCGGGTAACGCTACACACGGAGTCAATAATCCAAAGATTTATCTCGAGATAGACATTGTTGGTAAAGAATAAAATAATAAGTATCTTTTTTAAGTATTTATTTTTAAGTTTTACAAATATTTTATAATAGCTTCATAGGTACAAAATCATAAAACAATAATTAACTCCGTTTAAGAAATATTTAACCACAGATAAAAAAATTATAGGACTATTCGTCACTAATATATCCATATCGCTTGAATCATCATCACTGTCTGAATAGCTTGAGGAGTCAGAATCTTGCAAATTAATAATAAATCGGTCCATCTCTTCATCAACGATGCGATCGTGCAGACAGCAGTTAACCCATTTTTCTACAGAGAATTCGGCAAATAACTGTTCCAGTGTATTTTTCTTTTTGTCTAAATTAGAATCAATTTCAATTTTTGCGAGCTGTCCTTTGATATCAACCCCAAACCAATTCGATTGGGTTCAAGTCTGGATGATATGGAGGCAGTCGTAAGACTTCATGACCTGCCGCCTTTAAAATTTCATCTATTTTGTAAGTATTTTCTGTCGCGTGTTGTTTAATTAAATTTAATAAATCACATTTTCTTAAAGACGTATCAAATTCAACATTGTGTCTTTGCAGCCAGGTCTGCATGGTGGCTTTTGTGGATGTCATTGTAGGCTTTTTGTCCTCTTATACCGAGTGGTATGCGGCATTATCCATAATAATAACTGAGCTTGGCGGTAAATTTGGCAATAGCTTTTCTCTAGTCCATTTGCTGAAGTTTACAAAATTCATATCGCTATGATAATCTCCGGTTTTGCTTTTGGATTTAAAAATTAAAAGAACTCCATCGATAAATCCGGCTTGTCCACCAGCATGTACAATAATTAAACGTGGCCCTTTGCCAATATGCGACAGCACCCCTCGTTCTTCATTGGATTGCCAACACGCTGGTACATTTAATGACGAATTGACATATGTTTCATCGAGGTAAACAATGTTTCTTTGATCTCTTCTGTGCTTCTTTATCGCATTAAGATAATGCCACCGCCACGATACGATGTTTGGTTGTTCAATCAGTAATTTTCTTTTTGATTGACATTTCTTAAATCGAAAGCCAAGTTTATGAATCAATGTTCTCAAATATTCTCGGCCACAATTTAAAATTCCTTCTTCTCTGAGTTTCGCATTCAAAATTTTTAACGTAGGAACCTTCTTAAAAACTGTATAAAATTGAGTTAACCAATTAATTTCTAACATTTATAAATTCCAGTTGGCTACGGTAACCTAAAACTGTAATGCTAAGGAAAGTATTCTATAGAAAATCAAATGATTTCACGAAAAGGCACAGGATTCAGGTAGAATTTTGATTGATTTTTGGTATATTTTAGAAGAAGAAACGCTCATTGCGCAAGTTTTCGTTAAGAAATGCTACAGGCAGATTTTTAGTGGGCATGACATACCGACAACCGACATACCCCGGCTACTCCCCGGGCAGTAGACCATACATGAGAATTTTTTTTACTACTAATAAATTGATATCAAAAGCCATAGCATATATCGGCCATTGCAGTTTTGAGAGTATCCATCCCGATAGATAGCAGGTATAAATCAATCATAGCGTAACTCAAACATCAAAAAATATGTGGAGCTCAATGACACTACCAATCAGTAGGATATTTGCGTAGATCATTAGAAATAGGTACTCAAGACTGTCCAGACGGTTTCTAATTTTGTGCGTGTATTAAAAATCTAAATCCTACTTTGAGTACAGTTAATTCCTAATTTCAAACGAGGATTGCTGCAAAATAACTATGTTATTGAGATTTTTTTCTAATAAATTCTCAGTAGCAGCTCGGAGTCTGGATTTGTGCCCGGTTAATGGCAATAGGCTCGCCCCCTATTACATGGGACCTAAACATACCAGGCGAACTGTGGGTGTACAGTAGTACGCCTCTGCCTAACCCTTCGGGGAGTACAGGCGTGATGGTATGTATGTATGTAACTTTGATGTTATTATTATTATTATATTGTCATGGAGTGCCTTTGTTCTGTGATGACTGTAAGAAACGATCATTCAAGGTAAGTCACTGATCCTATTATCACTACATTTGATTTTTCTAAGAGCTCTCACTAAAATGAATTATTGCTTCATAGTATCTTGTGTTTGGACCAACATCATCTAATGTTTGTTTAAAGATTTTTTTTAAAACTTAAAAAGTATGCTGTTATTCGATAGTTCAATGGAATCTTACAATAAAAGCTTTTTATCGGCCTTCTAATTTACCACCTATGTAGGTATCTACGCATATTTTTTTTGTTCCTGAAAATCGTTGGGACTGCGAAATAAATATTGTTGTTTTAATAAAATTTAATCCTTTATAAAGAAAATAACTTCAATTATGTATTACGGATGATACACACCTACTCATAAAATATAGGTGTTTTTAAGATTCCAAGAACTTTCTATGAGATGCGCGTGGACTTCTTATTTAAAGAGAGCGGCAATCTCTTGTAACCCTTAGATATTGCATCCTACAAGATCTTAATGCTTATTAAAAACTACTGATGGTTATCTTTTTCTCCGTATAATATCCAGGCCTCTACATCGTTTGACGCAGTGACGTCGACTCCTAACTCGAGTAATTTGCACCTGTGCGCACGCGCCACGTCGGCACCCAACGTATCCGTCATAGAGAGAGTGCGTTTTTTTTGTTTGTTTTTATTTCGCTTTGATGTTTCATGTCGCTCGACACAGTTTCATTTTGTCACGCTATAGTTCTATATTTGAATTGTATCGAGAACTATTATTCTATATATTAGATAAAGGGACCCTTTTATTGAAATAATAAGGTCCCAGGAGGACTAGTGCTCGTTTACGAAGTTCTTGGGGGTGAGTGATGTCCACAATATCACAGCCTCATCAACATATGACTTATTCTTAGCCCCTCTCATTGTCAGAGGGCTGCATCGAGTTTCTTAACTTCAGTAATCTTAACTGAATAATATTTCCACAGTGTACATCCGCTCCGATCTTGGTATCGGACGCATCAATAGCTGACCTCACTCGCCACTTCAAAAAATGCTCTCCATCCAAGAGTTCTCTTGCACGAGATTCCACAAGTTCAAGCTGCTCGCGCAAGGATTCTCCCAGGAGTTGTCTAAAGAAGTTGGCTTCAGGCCGCTGCGTACACATCCAGACACAAGACTGTAAGGAGAAAACTGGATGTGTGGAGGAGCTGTACTTCAATGATGAGGCTAAGAGGAGTAGTGGTTCCAGCCCTAGGTAAGCTAATCAGCTTAATATCTAAAATTATCAATAACTAAAATTAGGTCTGCTAGTCCTAGTTTGCAAATCAATTCAAATAATACCTAGAAGTATCGATGGATCCTTTATAATATTCCAGCTCATATATCCAAATGTTGGTGTACATATTCCATTATACAATTACAGTCGGTGCTGTAACTATTGTTTGCCACGGTATATATCTAAATAGAAATTTCAAACTTTGGTAAGGAAATAAATGTACCTACTATTATCATTACATTTAGGGAAATACGGTTTTATATATAACACGATACTGTTTAGAATGTCCTTATAAACGTTGAACGTCTTTTCAACGTCATTCCTCTGTTAAGAGAGGTCAGTTATGTGATTAAGAATAGTAATTATTGTAATGTGCGTAGCGTTTATTCCTTTATCTTAATGAACATTTTTCATTGAATAGTATTATCAAGATCAAGTTCAAATATTTTTATTTCAAATAAGCTTTTACAAGCGTTTATGAAACGTAATGATTCTAGTTGCACGGTCCTAAAAGGTTTAGTTTCTCTAAATTCAAGTCTCCGCCGCATTCACAAGCATCACCATTAACTTTTAACAACTATATATTCCTTTCCTCTGTAACACAATCCCCATAAACATATATTCAAGTTGTAACCTACATCCTATTTCCGTCCATATTTACCACAACATAGTAGCTTCGCGGCGTTCAACGAGTTTTATGAGCTTATACGTTTTTATATGGACGACCTGGTTTCAGGGGACCATGTACCAAACCGGAGTGTCGAAGGAAACGGGAGGTGAGATGTCATTCTACTTAATTATTTTACGAGCACCCAAAAGTATTTGTTTCACTTGGAAAACTAGTCCAGTGCGACTTGACTGAATTAACATAATTTTAAGAAAGCGCGGCCCTCCATTCGTATAGGTTTTATCATGATGATTTTTTCAATCACACAAATTATAGTCACTTTTTTGGGCTCATAAACCGCAAAAGTAGTTTGCCTTGGATTTGAATATAGGCAAGCATAGTGACTAGCATTTTTGATGTTATGTTTACTTTTCAGATGAAACCGGCGTGCTCTTCCATGACGTGAGTTCTTTTTTTACATCATTTTAAATCTATAATGTTATCTGATTATGAAAATTAAAAAACGTGTCGCTTGTCTTTTGTCAATAGACATAATAATAGCATGCAGTTGAATACTACAAGACGTATAATAGTATAGTCGTTTTCTTTTAATGGTTGGCGTTCAGAAATGTTTATGATATTTTTTCTGACCTAATAAAATTTTGTTACAGAAAGATAGAAAAAGAAATGGTGAATCGATCTTGCGGCAGGAATGTTAGGGTGAGAAAACAACATTTGCTCTAGTTGTAACATTATAAGTTTTTAGGTGAATGGTTCTAGCATTTAAACAAAACCTGACGATTTATAGTGAAGCAGGCACTTTCGTGCACATAGCATTACGTGAGTCTAACGTCTGGCATGGCATGGTAAAGCACCCATCAATTGTAGTAACTTACCAAGTTGGTGGGGCATTTGTATAGGCCAAATAAAATTCTCAAACCTGCCAGACTGTTGCTACAGTGGAGAACATTTTTTCAACTACAAAGTTAGCTTGTCCTCCAATCTGACTTTAGATTTATCTTTTCGTGACAGCATTGTTCGGTGCTTTTACAGCTTATGAACTTCAGTAAAGCTAATGATATTAGTGCAAGTAGCAAGTTTGTACGGAAGCCTCGGAGCACGAGGCAGACGCGCACTTGTCCGGTTTTGCAGGCTGTTGTAGTCTAGCCATGCTCCTTCACCTGAAGAGTTCCTAATTCGATAATAGTTTCCGAGTGTTATATCGATCTATGTTTATCGTGTCGTGATGAAACGAGCGGACGTGCCCGTCGGAAACCGACGCCGGCGCCGAACATGCGACGCGCTTTTTACTAATGAACTACCTGCAAATACAGCGTGATGCTTTTGTTGAACCAGTATTCAGTAGGCATTCATTCAATCACAAAGTTTTTTTGGATGGTAAGTATACATTATTAATATAAGTACATTGTGGACCCTGTCGGGCATAGCAATATAGGAGAGAGGAAGTACTAATTTATTTATGCCATTTCAAAAATATGATTACTAAGTGTTTTATTATGGTACTTGGTATTTTTAATATTTAATTTTAATATACAACTTATTTTATTTATTGTATTTATGTAATGTAATTTAGTTTTACATGTACAATTGACAAAAGCAAAGAGTGCAAGAACAAAAGATCAGTGGACCTTTGGAAATGGACTCACAATGCTGTCACTATTGGCAAAGTAAAAGATAGTTTCACGTACCTGCGTCATAATCACAAACTATGTAGTTTCTTGGTAGTATAATGACGAATAGGTACTCCTTGACAGTGGCTGCAGGATAAAGGTGAGAGAAGCGGGAGAGAAATAGGCTTGAGTTAGGTCCTTTTTGGCTATAGTAGACAATAAATGTGGTTGTTCAAAAGGCAAGCGAGGAGAGGAGTTGTATGATGCCTTCGCGACTACTTCCTTGACCATTCACTGTAGCGTTCATTATGCAGAAACAATATTAAAATTGGTCAGATGATATTGTGTTAAATGCTCATTTCAATCTCGTGGTCATGAACGTATTCATAAGCAAAGGTTAATCATGTAAAGTGAGTGATGGAAAATTAGAAACCGATGTTACGATAAAATTGTTATTTCAACAATTTTTTTTTTTCTTTGAATAAAAGAAACATCTTGTAACACAAAAACACACTGTCTGACACTGTCCACCTCAGCGGGTGCAGCTATGAGAATAAAGAATACAAGTGGGCCACCGTCCCTTCAAAAATGACTATTTACGACGATCTAAATATACGCGTGCACCGTCGCAGGCGCATCCACTCGCGCGCAGATCACAACGTACGCGCGCGTTATTGGACGTCACTGTTTGTCAATAACATTGTCGTGAGGTGTAAACGTTTAGTATGATGTTCAATGGACTTTTGATGTGCGGCGATTCAGATGCCAGTGATGTTACTAAAGTAAGTGTTTTATTGTGTAGTTGTGTTGTGTTTTGTGGTATTTACACGAGGGTTTGTTGTGATTGAACAGTATTCTTTAATCTGGATTTGCACCTATTAGAATATTTCCATAGGTTTTTTTATTTAAATACAACACTTACCTAGGCACGTCTCGCAACTCTGCTGGAAAATTGATTTGTTTAGGAACCTATTATATGTAATAGGTATTCAATTTTATTTTTGTAAGTATAGGTTAATACATATATAATACATGCATAATTATAAGTACCTAAATAAGTATCTACATAAATAGTATAAATACCACACAAACAAATTACTATTTTCAAGGAGAGTAGACAGTTGTACCTAGACAGTTAATGATTAGTTCTTAAAAATATTTATTTTGTGAATCAATCGCGAGTAGTGCCTTTTATGTGCTTTTATTATGCCTCAAAAGTTTGAGGGCGGTGACAGAGTCCTAAAATGCGCGCATTTTATTTCTGGGATTGTGGTGAGCCTGTATTCACTATGTAGGTATGTACCTATGTCTAATCTGACTGAATTATGTAGACGAAGGTCTAGCTTCATAATTCTTTGAGACATATGCCATTTTCTCGGGTCCTTATCATGAGAAGGTCCAAAGAGGCATAACATAGGAGTATCCTGCTACGATCCTCATGCTCCTGCATAAGCCTGAACCCGGAATTAAAATAAACTAAGTTGTAAACGCAACACTGTGCAGTGAATTATTAAGACTGAATTTCAGCTACGTTCGGCTACCGGAGCGGTTACTTTGATCATCTTTATTAGTATCTTCAATTAAAATATTATGGTCATCAATTCTCGGACCACTTGGTTTCTCGATGTAGGTATATACATATAAGGTGTTGATTGTTTTTAATTAATTAAGGAATTGGTATACTAACGGGCTATGAGAAAAACTGGCTGTGGGTTATTTATTGTAATACATTCAATGGTGTTTCGTGGGATGCGTTCATCGAAAAAATATTTTTATTCAAAATAATCTTTAGACCACTGCGGCCATACATAATCTGCCATTGGGATCTAATTAAAGCCAAAATAATTCATTGAAGAGAGCCTACTAGGTAGTACTTAGTACCTACATTTTGGACGTCAACAGCTTCCAAAACGACGCCCTTCAACGCGTCATAGTGTTTTTGTTTAAATGAAGACGTCGCTGCAACAAACTCTCTAGAAACATATTTCTATCTTTATTTATTTATTTGATGCACAAAACAAGTTACAATCAACAAAGTATTAAAGATCCAAAACATAACACTATTCTAATGCTAGATTGCAACTCAAGAAAATGTGCATACATCAAAACCAGTTATTAAAAATAACATGCGACCTAATAGTATAATTTACGTATATCTGTTATATTAGGCTGTAATAAAGATATAAAAAACAGAATATTCAAGAATCATTGCCACGTGTCAGGTAGCGCACACATTGGTGCTCTTAAAAAATTGTTTAAAGCCTATCCAATAAAAATAGACAGAAATGGAGCTGTTTATACGCAATGATAAACTTACAACAAGAACATAAAGCCACCAACCCGTACGACGATATTCTGTCAATTGAAAAAAAACATCCATAAGAAAACAACATCACATAGAAAACGCTGTTGGCATCGTCCAGTCATCCAAATATACGACACCATTAAGAAAAATCGCCCCTCTCGGCTAGGGTTGCCAACTATACTGTTCCGTACATTATACTTTTTACTATTGACCAAAAAGTATACAAAATACTGTTTTCAGCATCAAAATGACTAACACTAAGCACACAGTAAGTCATTGCCTCACACTAAGTCATTTTAAAACTAGCCTATTAACACTGTTAATTTTTCTAGAATACCGTTTATTTTCCTTCTCAGACCTAAATACACTATTTCTTGTTAAAAAAAGTTGACAATCATACTCTCGGCTCTCTTACGGCCTACCTTTGATGAGGTTTATCGTAACGTCAATTTAAAATATTTGACTTTTAATTGACCCTTAACAATTATGTAATGGCTATTTCCTGAACATGATTGATTAATAGATTAAGTTATATTCGTTTTATCTCAAGTAGGTATACAAACGTACACTTAACTCTAACATAAGTATGTATAGGGATTAGAATGTTAAAAATAATGGGTAAGTCGATTGATGCAGTGGCTGTACGATTTATACAGGCAGCCCTGTGGTCGTGGTTATACAGAAAAATAATATTATGGAAGAAATCTTAATTTAAAAACAATAGGTACAAAACAGACATCCACCCGGTACGGTGTCCTATTAGGTATTGTCGCAGCATTCTTAAAAGAAAATAAATACGTAACGTTAGATTGATATCTACAATGGATTTATTAATTAACTAGCTTTTGCCAGCGACTTCGTCCGCGTGGAATAGTTACTTTGTTCCCTAGTTCTTCGCCCGCGGTTTCACCTGCGTTGCCCCGTTCCTAAGGGTTGTAGCGTGATGTTTTATCGTTTGAAACCTTTCTCATGAATCACTCATTTTCCCAACATTTCCCTTCACTGCTCTGCTCCTATTGATCGTAGCGTGATGAAAAGTATACTATAACCTGCCCAGGAGTATGAAGAACAATTGTACCAAGTTTCGTTGAAATCCGTCGAGTGGTTTTTGTTTCTATAACGAACATACAGACAGACAGACAGACAAAAATTTTACTGATTGCATTTTTGGCGTCAGTATCGATCACTAATCACCCGCTGATAGTTATTTTGAAAATATATTTCATGTACAGAATTGACCTCTCTACAGATTTATTATAAGTATAGATAGATATAGATATGCATTTAGTAAAAGCTGTTATATTGACATTACAAACAGACACTTCGATTTTATTTATTTGTAATTTTGTACAGAATATTTGTATAGATGTAGGTAGGTACCTACGTGTCGACACTGATAGATATCATATTATTTTACATCGGTGTATCGTTACTAACACCTTACACGGCAGGGTTCTTCACGCTCCACTACAGCTGTAGAGATAAACAAATAGTAGAGTAGGTATCTTGAAGGAACACATGTGTCAGTGATCGTGGTTGTGAACACCCGTGTTGAGCGCCACCTGTCGATGAAGACATTAACTATACTATGTTGCATCAACAGTTAATGATGCCGCGAGATGACTGATCGTTGTTAAAATAACGTGCTTTTTACTGAAGGGTTTGGTAGAGATTTATTTTGTGCATCCACACGGTAAAGCCCCGTTTATTGAAAATATATAAATTATCTATTCAATTGACAAATTTATTTTAAAAGAGATAAACGTTTTTCGCAATCATTTTCTTTCAACGTGTACCTCATATACGGTTACTTACCTACGTTCTCTAAAAAACTTTAAGCTTGAAAAAAATCTCATCGGAGATATCGTATCCGCGCGGTGAAATTGATTTAAAATTCTGAAAGTCTGCGAGTTCCAGTACAAAATGTGTGGCGGAGTGCTTTCCACTTGTGGCTCGCATAGATTACATTCGGATAATGTGTGGCCGGTCGAAGTAAGGGTATCACAATCTTATATTTTTGTAGGATAGCGGTGGCACGTGCAGCTTGGACAGCGCGAGCGCGACGTGCGACGCGACTGAACGCGCACAGTACTACCACAACAAATTACTGTCAGCCGAACAAATCGTGAGTATCGTAAGCATTTCATCCTAGTCCAATAAACGGTGAAGGAAAACATTGTGAAGAAATCTGCACGCCTGAGAGATTTTCTAAAAGGCGTGTGGAGTCTGCCAACTCGCAGCAGGCCAGCATGGTGGAGTATAGCCCCTTCTCACTCTGAGAGGAGACCCGTGCCCAGCAGTGGTACAGTCAGGGTTGATGATGGGACCAATAAATTTCTGAATTAAAAACTTGTGATGTTTGAGGATGTTTACGGAAAATTACTGGGTTCTACTCGCGGATGTATTGTTAATGTTGTGTGCTACACAGCGGATGACTGATAAGACTAATTAACTCATCCCCCGAGTCGTCAACAGTTAAAGAACAAGGAGGAAACGATCCGGGTGCAGGCAGAGAGCCTGGCCGTGGCCGAGGCGCGTATCTCCGCGCTCAGCGACCGCGCCAACGACCTCAAGAGAGAGCTCGACAGGAAGACCAAGGAGGTACGTGTACAACACTAGTTGTTCATCTATATATGCATTTAAGCATAAGTTTATAATGAGGCGGTACAATCTGCTGATGAGTTCGTCTGGGTTGGCACTAGCGCATTGCCAAATTTTGCCGCTAAGCATTATTATTGTGTTCCGATTGGAAGGGTAGTGTAGCCAGTGATCACTTGGGAAATGACGCTTAGCGACCACATAGTGCGAGGTCTCAAGATGACACCACGCGAGTGATATCGCTGGTTTTATTGGCGTCTATACACCGCGGATGACGCTTACAAACTTAGTAAAATACAAAAATAGTAATAATTTGTTTGATGTATTTCCAGTATCAGAATTTCCTTAAGACGGCAGATTTCTGCAAACCTCAGAAAAGTGATGTATGCATCATCACGGATAAGCAGGTTAGTAATGACATCATTTTGTAATCAAGAAACAAGATTGGATTTTTAATAAAATTCTAATTATTATTATTCCGGATAAATTTAACGAAAAAAATCTGTTATTAAAAATCGACTATTTTACATTTTTTTAATCTCAATTGTAGATATTACTGAAAAATATAAAGATTGTTGTAATATTTATTTTATATTAAATTTCAATGTCGTTCAAAATGTATGACGATGTGGTTGGAATCGTTCTAGCTGGAAGATCAGAAAAATATAGTGAGCACGTTGCAGAATAATCTGAGTGTTATCGAAGAATTATACCGAGAGTGCTTTTATGAGGTAAGTTGTTAACACCATATTAAGTCATCACATTGTTCTGTAAGGACAATCACGAAACGTCAACCGCTGCCACCTAGGGAAGCGGCAGCCCATGTGAGGTTTCACTGTTACTTTTCTTCTCTTATCTTAAAGTCAGGGCCATAGGATTCGCGACATTTGCCACGACCCTCACAGGCTTTAGTCCAACCTTCGGACCCCGTCAAAGGGCGAGGTCTTCCTTACCTCGCTTCCTACTTCAAGGCGCGGTTAGTTTCTTTATAGTTCGAGGCGTGGTTGTTGCTCCATGAGCTGCGGTTTCGATTCACACACTAAGCAAGAAGACAGGCGTGTGAAATTTGGTATCCACATACCCAAGATGTCCACGAAATTCCTAATATGCAACAACATTTGATTACAAAAATGCATTACTTTTTTATAATCTTTAATAAAATAAAACAACGTTGTAGTCACTACAATTTGTTTCCAGACGGCAAAACAAGAGAATCTAATAGATATGCTCCGAAGTTCGTTCCTAGACGTGCGAATGACAGACAAACAGAAAGCTGATAAGATCGGACGCTTGCAGAACGTTATCAACAACCAGAAGTGGTCTTTGGACAGGTGTCAGGTAATATTGGAATTTTCATCAGTAATAAACTATTGTTTGAGCACGTCTTATCACCCTCCTTTCTGGATGCGACTGAACATCAGTATTTTACACAAAGCGTCTGCCGTCTGCTGTCAGAACCCCGCATCCCAATATCTCGGCAATACTGAATCTTAAGCATAATCTGAGTGTCAGACTTTTTGGGCTACTGACACCCAACAAGGATTGTCTCTGGTGTTCGTATTGTATCCGGGACCGAGGAGCTTACGTGCTCTCCGAGGCACGGCCGAGGCCGGAGGGGTCTGGTTGTGTTAAGAATGGTGATTTAAGCACGGTTGTTCTTGTGGAGGTTCTTATGTCGAAACGCATTTGAAAATGTCAAAAATAAAACTTGGTTGTAGTATCTAGTGATCCGCTTGGATGAAAACAGTTTAACTGTGTGTCCGTCGTGTGTACTCGTATGTATACATGTGCCACATCCCGAAAGAGTATTTAATGGAAGTACGTGTTCCATCTTATATATCAAATTCATTCAAACCAAATATAAACATTATGTGAAATATAATAAGCACCGTATATGACGTCAAATGACGTGACCTTATGACGGTATGATAATTTGTCTTTCACAGTTGACATTTTCTAATATAGTTCTTGACATTGTTGTTTTCCTTGCAGGACATCGCTTTAGAAGTGGACAGCTTGAAGATGGAAATATCAAACTTCTTACACAGTTACACATCAATAAACAACGACTCGGTATTTGTGAAATGTTCTAGAAACGAACTAACGCTGTATTTTGGTGTGGCAATACTAACAAGATGAAGTTAATGAAGGAGACGTGACGTTATATGCTTTGTATAAAGTAATCAAAGTTCAAAGCAAAAAAGTGAAACTAACACACCATTTTACTTTTACTAATACTAATTTTGTTAAAAAAACAACACAAATTTGAGCCGTAGAAAAACTTGAGTAGAATGGTAGAGTTTGTTCAGAATGAGAACCGTCGTGGCCAAAACGTGAACTAATATTAATTCCACTGAATTTCTGATTAGATATATTGAATGTCAGCATATCAAATCACAAATTAAATATGAATGGATATAAATGGTTACAAGTATCAAAATGATTCTATCGCGGTATAGTGTTGCATGCTAAACAAAAAAGATAATTAATTAAACACACTTGCGCCCTCAAATCCCACGACGGTTCTCTTTCTGAACAGACTCTATTGTAAACAAATAACACCAATTGTTCGTAAGTGTTGCAACAAGTTGTTAATTTATTTACAAGATAGCATGAAAAACATGTATTTTTACTAAATTGTGTAACTATAAAACAAATAATATAGGCTGAAATAAATACAATTTCGCTACTGTTTCATTGGTGTCAGGGTATGTGGGAGCGCAGCGAGGACTCGTTCGCGTCCGCGCCGGGCGTGCAGGAGGACCTGCATGACGTCACCGACTTGCTCCTGCGGCTGCAGGACTTGCTCACTGTACGTGTTGACGGTGGGAGAGCTTTGTTGGGCTTTGCGGGGCTTGGTGATGTTTTGTCTTTTTACGTGGGAGAGCCATGCTTCGCCATGAATGGGCCGGCTCGACCGGAGTGATACCACGGTCTCACAGAAAACCGCCGTCAAACAACGCTTACGTTGTGTTTCGCCGAGTGAGTGAGGTTACCGGAGGCCCAATTCCCTTTTTAAAAGGCCGGCAACGCACTTGTAATTCGTCCGGTGTTACGGGTGTCCATGGGCGGCGGTAATGGCTTACCATCAGGCGATCCGTCTGTCTGTGTCTAACTGTAACCTGTACTTATTATTTTTAACCAGTGTGTTTCTGGATAGGTTTATTGAATTGATATTAGGCTCAATTTTTTTTTATTTGTTTACTTCTATTTTTTATATTATTTTGCAGAGTGAATGTACATGTGGTTTACAAGAAGAAAATAGTAGGTTGAAGGAAGAAGTTGAAACTCTAGAAGTGAGTATGTGTGTATGATGATGAAGCCACTGTACTTGTATTAATACAGTATTAATAAGTATCGCAAAAGTTAGACAATGTTACCACTTTAGTTTACTTAAACTTTAGTTAATTTAAAGGGTAGTCCACACAGAATGCATGTGCAGAAACTGTGCGTTACGGATTCGCAAAACACTTTTACAAGACCGTCAACAAATACTTAGGTACAGTTTCATGCAATTAATTAACACAAGTGCTGTGCCTAACTGTATACGTTGGCGGTTCGGAAGCGTTCTACACGGGTATTTTGTGTGTGGCCACACCCAAGGCTTGGGAGTGTAATAAAGTGTAATATTACATGCCTTTAGAATTATATTTCTACGATAAACAGTTTTACGCGAAAAAAAATATTAAAAAAAGTTAGGTCTAATTAAAAAAAAAAAATTCAATCAAATTCTTTTTTTTTTATTTAAAAATGTATGCCTACGAACTCTTCATATATGTTCCTCTATCTAAATGATGATACAGTTATTGATATTATTTGCTAATGGCCCATAATTATACGCAACTTCATAATATTATTCTGAAATTATTAATTACAATACGAGAATTAGCATTTATAATTGCGATACTATTTTAGATTAATATGGGTGAGCTACGCGGGAAAATATGTGAGCTGGAGTGCACCCTGGTCAACAACAAGACCACCGAAATGCAGCACAAAGCAGAGATTGAGGCCAAAGAGAAGGAGGTGAGCTTCGATAGCTTTTGTAGATTATATTTTAATTAAATTTAAATATTAAAAAAAAATATATATTCACCTAGTCCTTTACAAATAAATGATTATATATTTTTTCTTCATCTAAAAGCACCATAACAACATTCAAGCAGATCATAGTACAGTATATCGTGTTTTGTTACAGTTGTTAGCCGTAAGAGAGCAGCTATTAGTGGTAGAAGAAGGCTCGCGGGGGCAGACGTCGACATGCGACGCGCTTTCGACACAGTTGCGACATATCAAAGGTACCACAAGATGTGGTGATGTGCTTAATACAATAATCAAATTGACTCGTAGTAGAAGGCAGTGGCTTCATGACGTCACGCTCATAAATTTGGAGACAGCTCTGAGGTTATTGATGTATATCAAAATTGTACTTAACGCTGGCAATTGCAATAGATAGGGTAGTTAGCATTTTATCAAATATTGTGTTAAACGGCTACATTGCCAGTATTAGCTGATCTCGTGTTGTAAAGATTCTGTACATTGAGAGGTCAGCTTACACATAAAATGTACTTAGGTACGTCAGAATTCGACTTATTTTCAAGGTTTTCGTGCAATACTCGCTGCTAGCTATGTACTATCGTCATTTTACAGCATTACTGGATGAGAAGACTGCAGAGGTGGGGCAAGTGCAGCAACAAAATGATTCCCAAGCGAAGACCATCAAGGACCTTCAGGAGGAGCTGGAGAAAGCTGACCAGATGATCAAAGAGGTAGGATATAAACGTAGAAAAACGAACAGATCCATTATGTAAGGGGCAATAGGGTAGTTGACTGCTGTTTGATTTGTTAAAAATCATAGTTCTTTTAATTTTGTTTGGGGGTAAACATTTTAGTGTTTTATCACGAAGCGAAGAAAGGACAAATGTAATAATGAATCGTTAATGTTGTATGTGCAGAACTGCAAGATGCGCAGCGAGGTGGCGTACCTGACGCAGCAGGTGTCGCTGTGGGGCGCGCAGCTCGGCGACAGCCAGCGCCGCGCGCGCGCGCTCGAGGCCGAGCTCGCGCGCACGCGCCAGCACTGCGCGCAGCTCGACACCTGCTACCGGTACCGCTGCATACAACACTTACCGATAACATTACAATTATTTAAGCTAAATAATAATATTTATTCTGTCCAGTCATTATCAGTCTCGGTAGTGATATCGCTATTCGTATTTTTGACGTCGATATCGATATTATAGGTGTTAATCTCCGTATTCTTGTCGCCGTTAACTATTTTGTAGGAATCATTATCGGCATTATAAGAGTTGGCATAGATATTAATACCGTTGGTACCGGTATTAAGTATAGGATTTAGACCAGTATTATAGGAGTCGGCATGAATATTAATGGCATCAGTGCCATTATCGTCATTATAGGCGTCGTTATCGGTGGTATATGCATCGTCATCAGTAGTATCTGCTATAATACCGATATCAAATGAATATTTTAGTAAAGAAAAAATTCAATCGCAGGCGGGATTCGAACCCGCGTCTTCTGGTTAGATAAGTCAATTTAGCATATTCAAATGAATATGCTAAATTGACTGCCAACCTTCGCTAGTCAAAAAGGCACTAGGAGAGATAACACCGATAACGACCCCTACAATACCGATTTCAGCGCCATACATGCCCATGTCGACTCTCATAATACCGATCAGACTGCTAAAACACGATAAAACCGTCATTAATTGACGTTGATGTGTGTGACGGTGTTGATGGTGTTATAGGAGTCGCAACGTCTCAGTAGTCGAATTTTGAATGTCTTCAGAGAGAAGGCGAGTAAGGTGGCGCAGTTGCAAGCCAACCTGGAGGAGGCGCACGCGCGCGGCACCGCGCTGTGCGGCGAGGCGCGCCGCGCCGTCACCGAGGTGCGACAGTGGATGCGGCGCATGCGCAACAAGATCAGGTACACACCGTACACGTCACCGAGGTGCGACAGTGGATGCGGCGCATGCGCAACAAGATCAGGTACACACCGTACACGTCACCGAGGTGCGACAGTGGATGCGGCGCATGCGCAACAAGATCAGGAACACACCGTACACGTCACCGAGGTGCGACAGTGGATGCGGCGCATGCGCAACAAGATCAGGTACACACCGTACACGTCACCGAGGTGCGACAGTGGATGCGGCGCATGCGCAACAAGATCAGGTACACACCGTACACGTCACCGAGGTGCGACAGTGGATGCGGCGCATGCGCAACAAGATCAGGTACACACCGTACACGTCACCGAGGTGCGACAGTGGATGCGGCGCATGCGCAACAAGATCAGGTACACACCGTACACGTCACCGAGGTGCGACAGTGGATGCGGCGCATGCGCAACAAGATCAGGTACACACCGTACACGTCACCGAGGTGCGACAGTGGATGCGGCGCATGCGCAACAAGATCAGGTACACACCGTACACGTCACCGAGGTGCGACAGTGGATGCGGCGCATGCGCAACAAGATCAGGTACACACCGTACACGTCACCGAGGTGCGACAGTGGATGCGGCGCATGCGCAACAAGATCAGGTACACACCGTACACGTCACCGAGGTGCGACAGTGGATGCGGCGCATGCGCAACAAGATCAGGTACACACCGTACACGTCACCGAGGTGCGACAGTGGATGCGGCGCATGCGCAACAAGATCAGGTACACACCGTACACGTCACCGAGGTGCGACAGTGGATGCGGCGCATGCGCAACAAGATCAGGTACACACCGTACACGTCACCGAGGTGCGACAGTGGATGCGGCGCATGCGCAACAAGATCAGGAACACACCGTAAACGCCGCTGTCACCTCGCCACTGCTGGCCTCGACGACGATCACACAAAAACTCACTTTCGCCTCGAATACTCAAAGTCAAAGGAGGGAGTATAATCTTTCTGTATAAAATAGCATACGCTATTTTATGCTTTCGCCGGAGTTTAATTAAAATCACTGGTAGCACAATAATCTACTTAGGTATATTTATTTGCAGAGAACAAGAAAACCTGATCAAAACGAAAGATGAACTTCTAACGGCCCTCCATCGACGCCTGGAAGAGAGACAGAGCGATTCGCAACGCACGAGTGCGAGCGAGAACACGGCGAGTTGCTCCAAGTGCTTGTCGAGCCGGGACGACCGCAGCTTCTGCTCCAAGACGACGGACAGGCGCGAGCAGCGCCGCGGGCCCAGCACTAGTGAGCTGCCCAGCTGCTCCACCACGCCCATACCGCTGCTGGTGCTCAAGAAGAAACCCTGTGCCAATAAGGTAACATAATAAACTGTATTTTTTTTCTAATATTGATCTTCAGGGCTTCCGTTAGGGGAGGTAATCATTGCTTAGAGATATGACCATTGTTGCCAATAAATAAATTAAATAAAAAAAACACGTTTTCGTGTTATAGTGCTTGGTTTGTTTTAAAGTGTTGTAAATGTTGTAGCGGTGCAAGGCGTGGATGTGCGACGCGGCGATGCAGGAGCCGGTGCGGCGCGACGCCAGCAGCGAGCTGCCCGACCTGCCGGGGCCGCCCCCGCGCGCGCCCCCCGCCGGGCCCTACTGCGCGCACCACGACGTGCGCCCCGTGCGGGTTCTGCTCGACCGACCGCCCGTACGTATACTTAACTGCTAGGGTACCTGCCGCGTACTATTATAAAGTTTCTGCCAGCGCCTTCGCTCACGCTGAATACTTACCTAAGAATATACCTAAGGGCTAAAACGATAAAAAGTACCCTAAATATTGACCAGACTCATAATCTACCTGTAACCCTTATTTCATAGAAATCCGTCTAGTAGATCTTGAGTTATAAGCGGACATACGAACAGATTACCAGTCTAAAAATCAGTTAGTTCGTCTACTCTGCTTATTTTGCAATTACAGACAATTTTCGAACGAACGAACGAACGAATTTTCGTAATAAAAAGTAGTAGTTTACTGCTCGAAAGAGTTTTGATCCTGAAGGGATTCCGACAAACAGCTTGGATCCTATGGGGAAGTAAAATCTTTGGTTATGTTGCAGCGCGACGTGTCGCCCACTGAAGAGCTGTTAGTGCGCATGGAGCAGCTGTCCGAGGCGCTGGCGGACGGCTACCGCCGCTGGACGCGCCCTCACGAGCCGCGGTGACACTGCCGCCGTATACGTTACACTACACTAGCGTTTAACGCAAGGCTGTGGGGCAGAAGGCCCTCTGATGGTACTGATGGGCACGTATAGAGCCGCTAGATAATAAAATACATGGAGTATTAGAAGGCCCTAAATGTACCTATATAATGTGTGATATACCTTGTTGTGTTGGAAGATACATACAGCTAATTATTTGGGACGTAATTGTTGTGTTAGATGCGATTGTTGTACTAATTGCAGTTCAATCGGACAACATTGTCTCAAACGTTTCGAGCGCGAAATGATATGAATTAAATGGCTCAAAAGCAAAAACACTTGAAGCGCGACTGTTCCTACCTGCCTACCTCGAAAGTTTGTGTAGGTAGTTACTCTTTTTGATATTTTTATTTGGAAACTTACATAATTATCACAAATGTGTCAGTTCTAGTATTGAAATACCGGAAACATTCAAAGGAAGGTGAATAATAATAATATGGTTATCAATGAATAAGGGTTGCTATCTTTTCAAAGCATAACTAGAATTTATTAGTTTTATTTTAAAGACATTTTAGTGCATTTATTAATTTTAGTAATAACAGTATTATTTACTAGTCTTATTTATATTAGATTGTATTTATTAATAACAATTTTGTTTCGTTTATGGAAGTTCTTTTATTTTATGTAACACATCTCCAAGTGAGATATTGTGATAGTGTATAAAGAAAAAGAGTACACAAAGCTACACGTCATGTTACACAAAACATTAGGTATAATCTGACCTCGCATTGTATGGCTTTCGTTCTCATAAACTGGATATTATTTGATAGCTGGATGTGTAGCCGTACGTATATCTATAGGAAAGAAAACACCATTATATATAAAACTATATTATTTATTCATGTCATTGCACAAAAATATAAAAAAGGAAACTAAAAATTTGTCGATAATTGTATGAAATTAACATTATGAGTGTACACAACCCGCTTAATACTTAGGTACGTGAGTTCACTGCGGTTGTGGTCCAAACTACTAAATTATTACGAGGCTACAATATGTTGCTGCCTCGAAGAGCGTAAGAGTAATATTAGTATTCGCTACATCCTTTTCTATTAAGGTATCTTAATCATTTGTAGTATTGCACAGCCAATTTGAAGATAAACGACCAGCGTATTATACAGCGTGTCATACCATCTCGATTTTACACTTTGACCGCGTTTAAAGTAACAATGAAGTCAAAATTTCGGTGGAGACATTGGAGTAAGTCAATAGGCACGTACAAATCTGCTGATGCGTAAAATCGAGATGTTTAAATGAAACTTACACTAGGATCTCGATACAAAAGGCGATAAACTGGTGGTTTGTTATCTAGAAGTTCTATACAAATCGGAAAATAAAGTTACTTTGAGAGTTTGTATACAATTAAGTACACAAGCTTTCAAGGCGATTCAGAAAATTTTTGCTCTGATTGAAAGCTACACTATGCCCGAGTAACATATGTTTTATTGCACGTAAACGAAGTGGCGGATGGAAGCTAGTGACTTAATAATTTAATATGTTATTCTGCGAACTTGGACATGCAGAGTTCATGACCCTCTTCAAGAAGGTTTCTTGTCACAGTTACGGCATGCAATGGAAACCCTAGATCCTCATATTAATAGAGAATATTCCACATGGCTACACGTGCAGCCATGTGGAATATTCTCTGCCTCTAGCTGTAACAAATAAATGATTTTATCATTCTTTATAAAAAAATAAGCGAAATTTTAAATTCCAGATTTCTCTTATGCAATTTGCACGTGGAAAAGCAAGAATTTTCCTAGCTGTCTATATTCTTTTTACGTTTATAGAAAACCATTGCAAAAACAAAACCGAATAGCAGCCCTGCAGAAGCGCGATAGTGGCTAGCGTCCATAGATGAGTGACCAAAAATATAAAAGTTAATTTAAGTCAACGCGTCATGTCGATTATTATTAGGTTAAAACACTGAACATGCCCCTTTAAAGGTTATGTAAAATTAAGTAACCTCTGAAGGGGCTGCAAGATTGCTTAAAAATAGATTTTGACGCGACACTGGCGATTATCGAGTATAAACTCATGGTAGGGCACATGAATATTAAATGGGACGATATATTTATCTAACAAAGTTCATAAGTCACATTCATCCGTTAATTAATTACATAAGCATACCTAAAGTTGCAATTTATGATAGTGCAGAGTATTTTATTCATTACATTTATTATTAAAATCAAATATTTATTTACAGTATTTTAAAAAATCTTGCAACATTGCTGAAGCTTGTCACTATGAATTTGTCACTATTGACACTATTATGTACTTAATGTCCTGAACTTTATTGTGTTTAAAGATTAGCAATATTATCTACACAATTTTAACGATGATTTTTATAATATGTCACAAATACCGAGTTACTTATTTGAAATTATTTAGGAAATATTTTTATTATCATCTTTTTATCTGATATTTTCTACAATGTCTATATACACTGCTACGGACTAGACGATTGTAAACACAGAGTAGTAAAAAAATGGAGCGATAAGGCACCGGGGACCGATGTAAGGCAATAGGAAACAGAAGCCACGGCGGCTTATGTGTAATAAGGAATCACATATCCCCCGATTGAAGGGGATGTGTGCGCACTCCATTTAGTTTCTACTCCGTAAAGGTATACTATATTTGCGACACGCTAACACAAACATACTATGTACAAGATAACTTTGCTGCTCACGTATCGCCAGGTATTTTGTATTTGTCACGAAAGAATGCAGATGCTTAAAGCATAATTATTATCACTAACGAATGTCAAAAGACCAATTATATTTTTGCAAATAGATCTTTAAAAGACACTATTACAAGACAATGTTTTAGATTTTTAGTTTTAGATGCCGCCGGCATTTCTGACCACTTCTGAAAAGCAACGCCGAAACCAACTTATCAACAAAGCATTGGCTCTTTTAAGTTCGGACATAGAATTTTAGGAAAAAATTGATAGCGGCTTTGAGTTGACCTATGCCGAAAGAGGAATGAGTCATCCTGTAGCTCAACACTCGACTCTACACTATCAGTAGGATAAATATTTGCGTAGGTCCTTGGAAATATTGACGTCTACCAGACAGCTCCCTAAACCACTGTAATGACCTACAAAGCTGGCCTATCCTCTCCTCAATGGAGTTTAGAGTTTCCTGGGTTTTAGGACTAACTTAGTATGCAAGTGTTGCGTGTCGTAAATATTACACCAGACGCCCCCTAGTGGTCACTTGGTGAACACTCTCCACATGGAGGCCAGCGAGGCGGCTGCTGACGTCACTAGTGACGCTGCCGGCGCCGGAGTGGGCGGAGTGCAGCTGAGCTCTTCCATCTGAAATTGACAAATATGTCGAAACAAAATGCGTCGAATCGGTTGCTCTTCTTTTCGCTTGACCCCCAGTTCGCCTGATGTTAAGCGACACTGCGATATATGATGGAGTGTGCTTTAGTACGACAAACATAATACCTCAACACACGATATTATTTCGGAAATTCGCACATAATGGCTCATATCAGAAGACAAGTTTATTTACGGTACCTAACATTATGTTATGTTATGTAAATGTTGTTGTCTAGATAATAGAGACATTCGCGAGGACGCCGCGCAGTGGGTGGTCAATGGGCGTCGTTAAGTAGCAATCGATGAGCTTCTCTTCGACATCTCCTAAATGTATGTCAGTCAATACAGCGTGTCGTGCACATACCTCCATGGTCTCGGGCCAGTGCAGGTGTTCGGGCGGCTCGTTGTCGTCGGCGTCGAGGTCGCCCAGCGCGGCGATGGCCTCCGCCCACACCGACTGCACCGCCGCCTCGCAGCTGCTCATCCAACACTCCACTCTGATATACATAGCTCGTCAGTTACATTTAATGAGTTACATGCCAATGAGGGCTACCGTTTTTAAGTTCACTAGATGGCGTCACTGGCGAGTAAGGTCCCGAAGTATAGCTTTAAAGGCGTGCGTGAAAACAATGTTTAATACATCAAATCATAATTTAATACCTTTACATAGAACCGTAAAAATATCTGGTATGTCGCAGAGATACGTAGTCCCGTTTTGTTCGGAAAAGATAAAAATGTCACAAACACTAACATGCACTGAACCGTAACTCATATATTTACCATAATCAACCTCAGATATTGCAAAATGTTTACTAAATTATTCTAATCAGAAATAAGCCCGCGCAGCCCACGAACAGTGTAATTTGATATTTCGGAGACCTCGCGCTATACTAGCTCCTCTAGCGGCGAAATCACACGTGATAGCCCTCATTACGTCATGTAATTACCTACGGAGGAAATACCTATCTATGCAGCATGCTTCTAAAGATTTAGTCGTAAAATTGACTACTTGTCAGTCACTTGTGTGTGGGCAACTTGGGGCATTTATTTCACAATTACTTTGACAGTACTGTACTGTACCAGCGTCTTCCGGTTTAGGATACTTATATATACGGTTTAATCACTTAAGTTCCGAGGTCTTTTATAAACAGACAGACTGTAGAAGTGATTCTATAAGGGTTCCTTTTTTATTTTTGAAGTAAGGAATTCCAAGATATAATACTTAAGACATTACTTAGCATGCGAAAATGTATGTAATGTTATTAAGGGACCTTTTTGATTTTACAACAGAACGTACGAGAACGTCGCGTCGTTACCGGCCGATTCCGTCGCATAATATAAGATTATGTATTAGACATACTAATGTGTGCGATGTGAGATATGTTTGTATGGTTTTACGTGTTCCAGCGTTATTATCGAACCAACCAAAATATCTTAGAGGTACGGTGAAATGTAACATAAAATTAAATATAGTAAAAAAAGCAGTGGTAGGTATTAAGAAGTAGAATAGTTACCGTCCTAGCAGGGGGTCGTCAGTGTTGGCGGCGACGACGAGCGTGTGCAGCGCGGCGAGCGCGTGCGGCGCGGGCGGTGCGTGCTGCACGTGCGGAGCGTGCGGTGCGTGCGGAGCGGGCGGAGCGGGCGGAGCGAGCGGAGCGGGCGGAGCGGGCGGGGCCAGCGCGGCGCGGGCGCACAGCGCGGCGCCGCACGCGCTCAGGCGGCGCGCGCGCCACGACACGCCGCCCTCCGTCACGCGCCAGTTGCAGTACTCACTGCGACATAACACGTGTACATTCAAATTTAAGACTGCAAAAGCACTTGTGGACAACTTCAGACGCGCGCAGTTATTTCGATCGTACTGTAATGAATAGGTTCACCGATTAAAAGACTACAGGGCTCCATACAAATTCTATTAGATCACATTCTTTTGCGACAAAAAGACAGAGACTCAATCCGCACTAAAAACTAAACGCAATATCTTATAATTTTAATAATTAAGATAGACACATGAAAGTGTGAACTACTGAGCATAAATAAATAATGACGATAATTTTCAATAGGACTGTTATTCATACTAATATTATTAATTTGAAAGTAACTGTTTGTTACGTTTTCATGTGTAAACAATCAATTCAATTTTGATGATCAATTTTAAATAATGCTTTATTGACATCGTAATACTATAAAGATCTTATCCTACAAGCGGATACATGTATAAAAGATAATTGACAGTACCTAAGTAATTAATAATGCAACTAAATACCAATAACGTACACCTATGAACGTTTTGGATAAAGAGATCTATTAATTTTTAAAGACATTCTTATTATTAAAGATATTTTATATATTCCTCTTCCGTCCGAATTTGCACCGAGAGTAGACGTGTTGACGGGCTGTTCCTCATTAAAAATTAATTTAATCATACGATATTAGTACATAATCCACTGCCCCAGTTGTCATAATTGAGTGCTCAAGTTGAATAAAATTTTGCCGCGCGGAGGTGCGTCGCCTTTCACCCGCGCCCCGCGAGTAAAAGAAACAGTCTACATAATTGCTGTCTTGCTCCTGCGCCGCGCTGCTCGCTGTATATAATTGTGCACGTGACGAAACGTCATCAGCGCTGCGCAAGCGCGCCTCATACTACGGACAGGTGCTGTCTCGTTCTCTCAATACTGAAGAATATACCTCTTGCTACAGCCGCACACCGTAGCGATTGCTACGATACCGGTTTCCGCTACGAAGCTGCGACTGGCACAAACGGCTCCACTATTCCGATGATAGGTAATTTTTCTACGTTATTACTATCTAGAAACTACGAACAAGATACGTGTTCTGTAAAGACATTTCTATAATATTTACTTGTTGGATGTAAAAACCGAGTTTGGAAGAATTGTCTCACTCAACTTGAAAATCATGTCTTTATCACGCACTCCACCAAAAACTACCAGAGCAAATGCAGATGATTCTACTTTGCAAGTTCCCCGTGATTCAGATACGGCGTCTGATAAATTTCTGTCGGACAGTGACTCAACTCACCTTTATGTCGCTTCGCGTAAACTAAAGCGCAAACAAGGGGATTTGCATTTGGCCGAAATAAGGGAATTGTTTGACGAATTTACAAAATCTCAAAACAGTAAACTTGATGCTCTTGCTGCTGCCATGAAGGAAGAGACCGGGGAGATAAAAAAATCACTTGACTTTATGTCGAATAAATATGATGACGTGTTAGAAACCTTAACTAAAATCCAGAAAGAAAATTCGGCGTATAAGGTAAGAGTGGAACTTCTCGAACAGAAAATAGATTTCTTGGAACGAAGGTCCAAGTCTTCTACTGTTGAATTGAGAAATGTACCGCAGTCGCCTACAGAGAGCAAGGAAAATATCATGCAAATTGTAACAAACGTCGGAGAAGTATTACAGCAACCCTTACTTAATTCTGATATTCGAGAAATATATAGGGTAAAAACCAAGAATAGTCTTGTTTCTCCAATTTTGGTGGAATTTGCATCAGCAAGTAACAAAGATAGTTTAATCCAGAAGGCAAAATTGTTTAATAAAAGCAACAGGGAGAACAAGTTAAATAGCGCTCATCTAAAGATTGGTGGCCCAACTCAACCGGTTTATATCTCTGAGTCCCTGACTCCGTTTGCAAGAAAACTGTTTTTCTTGGCACGACAACATGCGAAAAAACACTCTTTTGTGGGCTGCTGGCATTCTTTTGGAAAAATATACATGAAGAAAGGTGATGAAAAACCTACCATACGTATAGATAAGGAGGAAGATATCTTCAAGCTCTCCCAAGCATGACTACACCCGTCAAGCTTCGGGATCATAAGTTTTATTATCATAACATTTTGTTCACATACTAACCCTCTCTGTCTGTTTAAATTTTTAATCTTTAAGCTATATATAAAATATTTATTTCATTTATGCCATTATTGTACTAGTATGATTACATCACTCACATTCATTCACACATACACTCTCACAAACAAACAAATTTTAATCAATACCCGGTATACTCTGCTTACGTATATATTTCTTCGGTATGCCCTTAATTCCCTATGCGCTTCATCTAAATATTCGATAACATAAATAAAATTGATAACATCTCTACTGACATAGACCTAATATCTGTGGCTAATGCTCGCACTTGCAATATAGATCAATGCTCATCATTGATTTCGCCGGATGGAAAATACTTCAAAGTCATTGTACAAAACATAAGAAGCCTCAATTGTAACATGCCTGGTATGCTTGCTCTTTTGGCCCGATCGAATACTGACTGGGACTTGATAATACTAACTGAGTGCTGGTTACTTAGTGTGCACAATGCTCCTATACTGGATGGTTATGACTATTACTCAAATAAAAATAACATAACGCAAAATGAAGGTGTTGTCGTTTTTATTAAGAAAGGCTTAAACGTGTGTGTAAAGGAACCATCCATTGTGGACTGTAATAGTCTATTAATAACACTAGATGAACACACCATGGTTCTTGCAATCTATCGATCACCAAGTGTTAGGAATGTCGATGTTTTCTTAGGAAGCTTAAATAGTATATTATTTGATGTTGCTTCAAAATATAAGAACTTTATACTAACTGGTGATTTAAATATCGACATTTCTGAGAACTCTCTGGACACACGTAAACATAATTATTTAAATCTTATGGCTTCTCATGGCATGCTACCAGCTCACACGATTCCCACCCATTCAAAATCTTGTATCGACCATGTCATACTTAGGAGCAAATTTCCAGTCACATGCTTAATAGCTAAAACTTCACTTACAGACCATTACAGTGTTATTGTTTCTATTGATATGACGTCTCCTGTAAAACAAAAAGTGAAAACACTGAGGCGAATCGATTATGCTACTCTAGACTTGAATATCCCTAAAATTGACTTTGCGCCACTTTATGCAATAAATGACGCGAATGATGCCACAACTATCTTCACTAACTCTCTTAATGCTGCTATTGAGGCCTGCACAAAAACTATAAAAGTAGCTAGAAGAAAGGTCATCCTAAAACCATGGATAACTCCAGGTCTTTTGAAATGCATGAGGAATCGGGATATGCTTCATCTAAAATCGAATAAATCACCAAGCAACTCGATTCTTAAATTAACCTATACACGGTACAGAAACTTTTGCAATGGATTATTGTTTAAACTGAAAAGAGAACATGAAAAAGATGAAATAGACAAGGCAGGAAATAATTCAAAAAAGCTATGGGAAGTTATAAAAGAAATTACTGGCACGAAACGATCTAACGCAGTTGGTTCTGAGTTGATATCGCCAAATGACCCTCAAAATTCGGTTGACAACATTAATGATTTCTTTGTGAATGTTGGGAAATCACTTGCGGAAAAGCAATTACCCCAACAACTCTTGACCGACTATTCATTACCGTCGAAGATAGCTTCTCCCCATTCTTTTGTAATGCTTCCAACCGATGAAGATGAGGTTAATCACCTTATATTGACCTTAAAACTTAGTTCTACTGCTGGACATGATAACATATCAGCTAATTTTCTCTCCCGTTATAGACCTTTTCTTCTTTCACCACTGACGTATACCTGCAATTTGGCATTTTCTTCTGGTTCTTTTCCTCAATCATTTAAAATCTCCCAAATCTTACCCATATTCAAGTCTGGGGACAGGACCTGTGTCAATAATTACAGACCAATTTCCATATTGCCTACTTTGTCTAAGATCCTGGAGAAACTAATGAACAAAAGACTCGTTGATTATTTGGAAAAAAACAAGTTACTCTCAGATTCTCAATATGGTTTTCGAAGTAACAAATCTACTAGTGATGCAGTTCATGAAGTCACGGATTATATTGTCAAAAATATTGATATCGGTAACAAAGTTCTGGCAATTTTTCTTGATATAGCGAAAGCATTCGACACGGTCTCTGTCCCTAGACTGATGGGTAAGCTTGAGGGAATAGGAATCAGGGGATTGCCTCTCAAACTCTTCACGGATTACCTATGTAACAGATTCCAATATGTACGAGTTGGCGAATGGATGAGTAGCGTCCTTCCCATTACTTATGGAGTCCCTCAAGGCAGTGTCCTCGGGCCTACTTTGTTTTTGATTTATATCAATGATATTTGTGACCTTGAACTCCAAAATGGGAAGATTATTACTTTTGCAGACGATACTGCTCTAGTTTTTAGTGATACCTCATGGACAAAAACGTTCCAACGTGCTCAGTGTGCCTTTAATGCCGTTAATCATTGGCTTAGATGTAATCTTCTAACGATCAATGTTGACAAAACAAAATTATTAAGATTCTGTCTTCGAAATGTTCCCCGATTAACCGATGCAAATACTATTACTGCACACTCCCATTTATGTAGTAGATTGACACCTTGCAAATGCCCATCGATTGAGCAAACTAATACAATCAAATACCTTGGCATCTTGATTGATAACAGACTTAATTTCATTCCTCACATTGACCTTGTTTCTTCTAGAGTTCGCAAGTTAATATATATCTTCAAAAATCTCAGGCACATAGCCAAAACAAAAGTATTAAAAACTGTTTACTTCGCTCTCTGCCAGTCACTTTTGGTCTATTGTATTACATCTTGGGGCGGTGCGTGCAAATCAGTAATACTGAAACTTGAGCGTGCCCAACGAGCGCTGCTTAAAGTTAGTAAATCTCTCCCGTTCTTCCATCCCACTTGCCACCTGTACCAAACCTGCGAAGTATTGACTGTAAGGCAGCTTTTCATACTTCACACTGTCCTTAAAACGCATGGTCTTATGAAGTACGACCCTATAACTGTTTTGCAGAAACGTAGGAAACATTCAGTTTGTGCACCTAAGGCTTGCCACACTAAATTTGCTCAGAGATTTTTCACCTTTCTAGGAGGATTTATTTATAACAAAATCAATAAAATCTTACATATATATCCTTGCAATAAGTACAAATGCAAAAAAAATATTACCAAATGGCTTTTAAAACTAGACTATAATGACACGGAAAATATCTTATTTATTCAAAAATAATAAAAAAAAAAAACAAAAATAATTATACTACACAACACACACGCACATACACATACACACACACGCACACATACACACACACACACACACTCATACACATAATTTACCCTGAATTACCTACGATGATGTATTATTTGGTCTATCTTCATCCCATTGTGACTGCACTATAGTCTTTAGGCATTGTTAATATTACCGGAAGAGCCCTGATTTTCGAGATACAGGTGTTCTGCCTAGTTTGAAAGTCAGGCGTCACTAAGTGTAAGCAGCCTACGATTATTATTATTGATATTTATAAGAAATACTTGTTTAAGGCTACATTGTATTTTGGTCCAAATAAACGTTATTATTATTATTATTATTAAAGAAATAATACTTATTTATATATGGAACACGAATAAGAAAAACAAAATACAAAACTTTTAAAAAGAGTATCTAATGCCTCCAGAGAGATTTGAACTCTCGACCCCTGGTTTACAAGACCAGTGCTCTAACCCCTGAGCTATGGAGGCGTATACGAGCTTGTCGTTATTTAGCACCTAATGTTGACAGGCATTTATTATTTTTATGGGACAGAAAAATATGGAGGCAGTTAGATTGATTAAAGATTAAGTACTTATTGTAAAGGTTTAGCCAATATAGATTTTATAGTGAAGCGGACGAATTTAGTTTAAGTAATGATGGTGTAGCAATCGTCGCCCTACATCTGCATTGTTTAATGATATTTTTTCTATCATTTAAATCATATAATATTAGTTTATATTGTGTAATTTGGCACCAGTGAAAATATATATGCCATAAATATTAATTACAGCCGCCAATGTGTGTGTCGTAAAAGGCTTAAAAGACAAGCTATAAACTCAATCGTGTTCGACGTTCGTAAACAATATATTTTCAAGGTCCTTGGAAGCACCTTGTGGTTCGTGCACGAAATTCGGTTATAAACTGTTAAAAAAGAGCAATATTGCATTGCCTCCAGAGAGATTTGAACTCTCGACCCCTGGTTTACAAGACCAGTGCTCTAACCCCTGAGCTATGGAGGCGTGTGCTAGATTGCCTGTATTTATGTAGCAATACAGAATGCTGCGTCTACAGAATTTGTAATCTCTTTCCTCGATCTCTCTACATATGGCGAGGCAATCGCGCAGTATTGATTATCCAGGTGTTTCTTAGAAAATATAGTAAGTAATATAGTAGATCATAGTAAGCGAAACTAAAATATCTGGAAATTAGATCAAGACGATCAAAAATGTTATTGCTAGAAAAAAGTAGGCCATCTCTTTCTTGGCGAATGTCATATAGGCATGACCATAGAGTTCGAGTACGGTATGCCCTGCCGCCTCCTCAGGTAGCAGGCGATCCATGAAGATTTTCCGATCTCCACCCTCAGAACGTCTTTAGAGAATAAATTGTGCAAGTAAAATCAATACTTTCAAAGTCAACATTACAATTCAACCTACTACTTAGGTAACTTTTTAACGACAATTTTACATTTTAGACAGCTCTCAAAACTTTCGCTCTTAAATTTTGGCCCATAATGAAAGATAAATTTTATAGAAAGAAATGAAATTTAAAACTTTAAATATAAACAAAAGCTTTTCAAGGTTTTTACTGCATTGCAGTAATATTAGTGTTCTTCGACGTGTTTCGTTAGGGAAGTAGTGGGTCCCAAAGCAGACGTATTTATATTGTGATAAATATGGCTTATAAACTTTCAAAAATATGCCAATATGCCTCGTGCGTGATGCCTCCAGAGAGATTTGAACTCTCGACCCCTGGTGTACAAGACCAGTGCTCTAACCCCTGAGCTATGGAGGCGTGTGTAAGATTGCCCGTATTTGTGAACTCAAGCTACTTGCCTCAAGGTTAGATAAAAAAACATTTAATTTGATCTCACTATACGCACTATATACCGAAAGTATTTTTCTGAATAAATTCAATACACGCAATCCAACGCAATGTACGCAACCGAATCAGAAATGAGGAGATCCGTAGAAGAATCAAAGTTGCTGACATAGCTCAAAGGATTAGCAAGCTGAAATGGCAGTGCCCGGGTCACATAGCTTGTAGAACTGACAGCCACCAGGGCAGAGAGGTTGTCGAGTGGAGACCACGCACTGTAAAAAGTAGTGTGGAATGGTTGGTGGTCGCTGGGGTCGTTGGATTCAGGCGGTATATAACTGGTTCTTGTTAAGACTTTGGGGGGGGGGGGCCTTTGTTCAGCAGTGGACGTCTTTTTGGCTGATATGATAATATTCTAAATGATATCAAATTTCGTTTATGTAGAGCGCGCTCGAGAACAGCTTCAGGAAGAATTTGGTGTGGTTTGGAGTTCCGACTCACAATCATCGTCATTAACCAAGATCAATTATCATCACACGTGATCCCAAACGCATCTTTAGTAAATTACTCGGCGGTAAATTTCCTACAAATTCCGTTCTATTATAGATGCATCGATCGATTCGCACCGACATGGCTAAATTCGGCAAAAAGAGTTTTAACACAGTGCCTCCGAGTAGCAGGACAAAGCTATCAGAGTGAAATGAGTAAGAGTGGTGTGACTAACCTGAGCGATATGTTGTGCGGCAGGCGCGCGTCGAGCGCCCAGGCGAGCAGCGCCAGCAGCTGCGCGCACAGCGACAGCGCCGCGCACACGCGCGCCGCCGGGCTCGAGCAGCCCGCCGCGCCCGACGCGCTCCACTCCTTGTTCTGACGTACTGTACACACCACACCTTTCTTAGCGTGATGTTATATAGTCTTTAACCTTCCTCGATAAATGGAATATTCAACGCAAAAAGAATTTTTCAATTAGAATCAGTAGTTCCTGAGATTCACGCGTTCAACCAAACAAACAATCTCTTCAGCTTAATAATACAATATTAGGTACAGATAGCTGTTGCCCGCAGTTTCACTCACATCCCAAAGGATTTTTTGAGATAAAAACTAACCTGTATCCTTCTTCAAGGACCAATGATAGAGTAAAATTGTACACGGAAGAAAAACATCAATTACCATTCAACGGAGTAGTTAATTATTTATGGGTTTCTTGCTGGCTCTTCTCCATAAAACCTACTATTTGGCACCATGCCAGTGCAATCTATCTATACACTAAAATTCACCAAAATCGGTTAGGTCGTACTTTCTCATTTATAATGTTATTAAGGGTTAAGCAGCTCTGCCTAACCGCACACCTGCAAATCACCAGTGAATATAGACATAATGGTATGTATAACCTATATGGAAGATGGTGTATAACTTACGCCAGGCCTGCACTTGCGAGTAGTCGCCGTCGGTGTTGATCCATGGCGCCACGATGTGCAGCTGCGGCCTCTTCGGGGGCTCCTCCTCCGTGTCCTCGCCTATGAACTCCATGTCCTCTATACTCTCACTGAAATTACCATTAGAGTAAAGATTTTGGTATCAGAACTACATGCGATAAATCAATAAAAATATTCTGGACACTCCCACATTGAAATAGAACTACTTTTAACGGATTTTAACATGTTGTATTGATATTATGGAACTCCTGATGTTTCAGATCCTTTACACTTTACAGTATCCATGGTCACAGGTAGACTAAGGTGTTGGACTTAATGTTAAAATGATTAACAGCTACCTTACATTCATGTTAATGATTAGCAAAATCATTCCATAAAAACATTTTCTTTTTAAACTATATTTTTTATCATTAATGTCATAGGAATACTTTTGTATGTTCAGTAGCTGACCTTCCTGCTGTTATGTATATAAATAATAGCTTCAGTTGCAAAGAGTATGTCATAAAAAAAACTGAATACGTGTCATTATAAAATGCTTTTTTTTTATGTATGTCATTTTCTATTTAATTTTTACTATGGAAAATATTAGTCTAGTAATATAATTATTTGTTACTGTGGACTGAATATTGTGGTCCAGTATTTAAGGTGTGAATTTGTTATATACCAAAGGTCAGCCTGACCTAGCCCCAAAAGCAGTTTCATTACAAGTCTGATAGCCATTATCAGATAAAATATCTTTAACATAGTTACAATGGCCCACTTTGATAACATTGATAAGAAGTATAAATTAGTTTTTAATGAGAATTCCTATTTTTAGAGATTGGAAGTTACAACATTTATTACTTGCGACTTAGCCTGCATGTTTTAATAAAAGGTAGCTTAAATTCTTCCCCAGAATACATCTACACCTTACCAAATTTTATCGAAATCTGTATAGTGGTTTAGCTATGAAAATGTAACAGACAAACATTTTCAGTTACTTTCCCATATTATAATATTAAGTATGGATAATATTGATATGTAAAACTGATCAATATTTCCAAATGTACTGAAAATAAAGATTATTTTAAAAGAGAATGTAGCTTAACTTACCTGGTGTCATAGCTCATATAGACTGGAAATATATATTTTGTGAGCTGCCGTATCCGTGACCTCCGTAACGCTGCTAGTGATTCTGCTTGTTCATTGTATGTACTAACTTTGTTCTCTAGCTCCATTCTCTGCATCTGGGCATGCTTGCCGAGGCTGGACACACGTTTTTGGTACCTGGGTAACTTTAATATTAACTCATTGTTATAGTTTTTAAGTTCTGTTAGTTCTCTGCGCTTTTCTTCTATATTGCTCCGCCTCTGTTCTATAGCTAATCTTAGGAGATCTAGTTTGTCCCTCGACTGTTTGGCTTCTGTCAATAGTGTGTCCTTTTTTAACGTTGTCGCTAATAATTTGTCACATCTGTCCAGAACATGTTTTCGATTGACTTTTATTCGGAGAAGTTTTGCTTGTTTTTCTGCATATCTGTAATGTTTAGGTTTGTTTAACTGCTTATCACATGACATAGGTACTATCACACATGTATCCCACAAGGCTTATGGTGAGCCTATTGGTAGAAACTAGGCACAAATCCAATTTCACAGTTGCTACCATCTTAAAAAATAGAAAAATCCAATAATACCCACTAAACAACTGTGCATTTAAGCTGCATAAAGAAACTGACTAGTAAGCAGTCAATTTCTTTACTGATGCAATTTAATTAATTTGCTGAAATTTATCAATTTATTTTAACTTATTTTACTTGATATGTCTAAGGTTTATGGAAATAATAACAATCTTATGAATAACTTGTACACAAGTTAAGCTTTCAAGATAGTAATATTTAAAGCTGAGTCATAAAGATGAAGAGACAATAATACACAACATAACATTTCACAATTCAAGGTTATATAAGTTTGTAAACATTCATTCAATAGTATCTGTCACCACCATTATGACTTATAAGTGCGTGTTTTTGCAACAATTAATATACTTCCGGCTTATCTAGACGTAATCACACAGTGCAAACAGCATTTCCGTGTTGTTTACTTATAAATGCGACGCATATGGTGACTCAAACAAAACGTAAGGCGTAAATAGGCCTCTATTTTGTAATCGAGAAAACCATTCCTAATTGATGTAGTCTTGATCACACTATATTAAACATAGCAGTTCATTGATATTGCTGTGCAATAAAGATAAAAGAACCCACCTGTCTGCATAAGGCATTGAGGAATGCACGAAATTGCCCGCCCTGACGCAATCGGAGCAGTAAAAGTTCTTTTTCACTGTGTAACATAGGAGGCATTTCTTGTAATGGCCATCACTCTCCGTGGATGACACTCGGAAATCTCGAGGCGCCTCGCTTTCGTTAAAATAACTCAACGCCATAGCACACACAACACTTTTTACGTATTTATTTTTAATTGTAATGTTGAAACACAGAAACTTGTTACTTGTCAATGTCAGCTGGTGGAATTATATTTGCGCACAGTTAATAAATATATTTGCGTTTCGTTTTGCACATTTGCTATTTGTAATGTTTATATATCTTAACTTATTAATTTAATAAAAATGTATTTAACATACGGTACAGGCAACTTATCGTTTCTTCGCCATACAAATTCAATGCACGATTACCACATACTGCCTATTTAGAGAACAATGCACAGAGAGTTGTACAACTTGTCCATGACTGTGATTGTGTGAAACGCCGTCGTTGTACCGTCGCTTTGGTTATGGAGAGTTGAATCTGTAGAGTACCTACTTTTGAACTCCTATATGCCGTCGACTCAGCCATGTGCCGCTAGGTGGCAGTGGCGTTGCAATCGGTTATTATGATCTAATTTATGCCGTCACGCCTGTATTCCCCGAAGGGCTTGGCAGAGGCGTACTAATGTAATGTACATCCATAGTTCGCTGGTATGTTTAGGTCCTATATAATAAGGGCGAGCCTATAGCCATTAACCGGGCACAAATTCCGAACTCCGAGCTACTATGCTACTAAAGTATATATATTTAGGTACCTAGTAAGTAATTAAATAATGTTTTTTTTATTTATACCAGTCTTTAATGCTGTGTGTGTATTTGCTGAATGGCAAAATGATATATCCACGCAGTAGGTTATCTGATAGCGAGTCAAAGCTATGCCTATGAAGCTAAGCCTTGCCAAGCTATGCCAATGTCATTAATAAGTACTAAAGGCTACATTTAACCAATAATTAGATACCTATGTACCTTGTAAGTAGGTAGTTATATAGTAATTACAATCTTTTTTTCTTTATTTTTGGGCTTTGTCATAACAAATGTATATTAAGTTACAATAGGTATGTAGGTAGTAATTACAATGACGAGTATTTAAAAAAAAATTCGTGCCCCACACTAGGATTTTCTCCTGTATCGTGGGTGCGTTTACAAACACAAATTCTCACATACACAAGCACCCAGACCCGAAACAACTACCTGTAGATCATACAAATATTTGCTCCGTGTGGGGATCGAACCCATACACAACACGTGGCGCAGAAGCCGATCGCTCAACCGCTACGCCAATCGTTTACTGTATTATCTGGGCCGTGTCGAAATATGTTTTATTAAGTACGTACATAGTCACAGATACCTACCTATAATAATAGCTACTTACCTAGGTAATATGGGTACTTTAGGTACCTTAACGTAGCTTAGTAAAAACTCTACGAAAAAATCGGTCGAAAAACAAATACACGTTGAATTGCGCAGTCTTGGCGTCGAATAAAGGGTCAATGTGAATCAACGAGATTGGATTACCGTGTGTCGGAGTAACGAGCTGCCATTTTATTTTTATTTTGGTGGGAAAATTTTCGTCGCTGACCGCCATTACGTGTGTTGTATAATATTTAGAAACAAAATTATCTTAATGCAACATCCTTTAGAATTTCCTGAACAGGTACCTATTAAAAATTTAATCATTTGATTTAATTAGTAGATAAGTAGGTAATGTAATGTAAGCATATATATAATATTGCGGTCAAGCGTGAGTCAAGTCAAAAACAGCCTTCCACAATTCCACATACGTCACATTAGCTCCAATTTTTTGATCAAACGTAAACAGTTATTATACTCATTAATTATTCTAGGTAGGTGCTCAATTATGAAAAGAATGTGATCAAGAAAACTACCTGAATACTTAAAAAACTTAACAATCAAAAATGGCAGTCATTGGTTTGGCTTCGTAGCTAGTGCTACGGCAAGGCTACGAGTGCTATGAGGGGACTTTGATTCCTTTAACTGTAACAGCGTCAAACGTGAAATAAAGGTGTAGCGTAAATTGTGGATAATCCTGCTGGTTCTGTATATGTCTAAGGGAGATCTTTATCTATTTGATTTAGATATCTATCACGATTTTTGTTTCGAAGTTTCAAAGATATTATAGTACTTATTACAATAAGTATCTATAGGCCCATAGTATTTTCCCATGCCTTTTTTCAAAATTAAAGTTTTACGATTTAATTTTTGTTTACTATTCCTGATTACTAATATTTTCAAATAGGTACCTAGCTCAGAGTTCTTTACTTTTTTATTTTAATTCTTATCTATTTATCAAATCATTCAACTTTGACCTTGCATGGTAGGATAGAAAAATGTGCCAAACTTGGATGGTCCGTTATTTAAAAAACTTGTCCATTAAATGCAGTTTTTTTTAAATTGTATCACTATAACGTCATTAACCTTGTAAATTGGTTAAGATTATAAATTCACAATTTTGTTCAATAAAAAATATAATTATTATGTTCCTACCTACCACATATAAAAAGTGGAAAATAGTCGGTACCTATAGATAAAATCTAGTAAAAGCCTTAAACTTACAACCTAAACCGTGAACATTTTCATTTAGATACAAGTAAAAGCGTTTTAAAGAATTTCATCGTCCGAATCGTACATTTTTGCATATAATCAGGGAAATTATTAATTCCATTAACAGAGGCTGGCAATCACGGCTTAACGAATGTTACATTGTTACCTCCATTCTCTGTTTTTTTTCGGGACCACCACCACCCACCAACCAACCTAAAGCAATTAACTTTTTTATGAATGATTATTTCGTATTTTCATTTGATATTGGAATGCCTTTATTTGTTCGTGCTTTATCGGTTTTTGTGATAGGTCTAAGAGAGTAGGCAGGGGTCGAATCGGGATTGAAATACACAAGGTGCATTTATGTAGTCTACTAGTCTAGTCGTTTTGTTTAGGTACCTACCTACTTTTAAAAAAATCGTCATAGCAATGTTTACAATATGTTTTTTTTTTTATATTTCTGTTTACAAAATGTCTGAAATAAGAACTGATGTATGGTAGGTACCTATATCGACTCTCCTGATGGCAGACTTACCATATGTAAGAACTTCCCGCACAACAAGACCTTGAGAAAAATAAAATAAAATATATTAGTAATGTATGAGAATTAAAATTGCTAAACCAGAAATCGAGAAATATTTTAACTTTATTTTGAGACAGTCTACATAATCATCCTTCATAAAAATACACAAAAGTATAGAGCTAAAGATTTTTCGGATTCACTAATTAAAAATACTTATTAGACGAAACAAAAATGCCATGCAGCCTCTCCGTGGTCAGTATAATTACTGCCCGCTACAAAGGTTTCGAAACGCACGCGGGCTGATTTCCCTCGGGCGCCTGACGTGGTTTCCGAACGTTGTTTGCGTCGAATGAAGACGTCTGTGGTTTTCATTAAGCGGAAAATCTTGTTTCATTTTACTGTTAACAAGTTGAGAGTAACAGTTCTGGTTTTATTCCGAATTTATTGATGAGTGTTCGGTTCCTTGTTTTGGAAAGGAGTAATCGGAATGTTCGCTGGAAATAGTAATCAGAAATTGTTTATTCTCAAGCTTAGACTACGTATATGGCTACAGTGTACTACTTACCTTAAGTCTATTGTTATATACTTGCTTATTTTTAAATAAGTACTAGACTAGACATCGCAATTTTCCAACGGTCCGATAGACAGTTACTTTCTGAAGTCGTAAAGTTTAGAGCGTTTATTTTGGAACGCAATTCCAGCTATCTCCTAGTCGGTTGTCATAAACAGAAGTACTTCTGGACGGAGGGTGTCCACTTTTATTGTTCTAGTTTAATTTTACTGGTCTAGATTGCTTGAAAGTTGATTTTGCGCTCTGTAGTAATCTTATCGCGAGACGGGGAATAAAAGTTAAAACATTGTCGTGTAAAGCGCATAAAACTGATCAATTTACTTTTCGTTAAAAGTACTTTAGGTACCTATAGGTAATATTAGTGGGGAGACAGTTAAATTACATAATAAAAATAATGTAACTACCTACTAGTTTAAAGAACTGTTAAACTTTCAATCAATCAATAAACGCTCAAAAACCAATTGCAATCAAGTGTGCACACTAACTTACATGAATTCTAATGTTATTCTATGGAATATTTAAAATTACGTTGGTACTAGATAAAACGTAGGTAATATGTGTCCTTTATCGGACGCGCCGTCCTGTGGGAGGCTCTTGGCTCTCTGCCTTCTATATATATATATATCACGACAAGGTTTTTGTTACAGCGGAAGAGGTAGATAGTGCATTTATCCATTAGTTATTGGTTTATCGAATCTGGTGAAAGGATCGTGGATATAACAGAGAGACAGAATGAAAAAGTATTTATTTGCATGGGTGAGACCGTGTTAAACGTCCCTTGCTCATGCTCGAAATAATGTGTTCAGCCCAAATACTATAAATTGACAGTGTGTTTAAATTCCTCACCATTATAATACTATGGTTAAAGTAAAAGTTACTTATGTAAGAGCTACTAACTTTTCAAGATTTAGAACTTATTAACTTTTTAATTTTTTCTTTAAAAATATCGTAATCTTTGTAAGAGGAATACGTAATTTTTTTGAGCAGAACAGAGCAGGTATTATTGTTCTTTTAAACAAAGGTAGGCTACAGATTAACCTTCTAGTTATAGTTTACAGTGTTAAATTGAACTTAAGCTTAAGAGTCGAGGTGCCAGCGTTAAGTGTTGTTGGTTACTTATTCAGGGGTTTGCTCCGAGGAAGTCCGAGTGATTTCCCCGTGGACCGCATCTTAGGCCATCATCCAAAATAGTCCACCAAGGTATATACCTACACGGAAACTGGACAGATGTTTAGGGAATATCTGGATAATAAGTTTTTGTTTATTAAAGAACGATTAAGAAATGACAATCTTAGAGTAAAAATTTAAAGAAACCCCTAACACCGCCATTTTGTGGCGGTGCATCTTGGATCAATATTCATCAAACATAGCTAAGAACACTCCCGACTAATTCACCTGTCAAACAAAATCAAAATCGGTACATTTGTTCAGGAGCTACGATGCCACAAACACACACACATAGACACGTCAAACTTATAACACACCGTCGTTTTTGCGTCGGGGGTTAAAAAGGACTGGAAAATTATTTGTTGAAGTCACAAAAAACATGAAGAGACAAACAACCACAGTAAAACTTAAAGCATTCAGTACGATGTAATTCTTTTAGAAGTTGGTGTTTTACAATCAATTTTGAGACAAGATTAACGACAAACCTATCTTATGGTCAGAAAGGTGGTGTGTAACATATATGTACTTTAGTAATAAGATCGAAGTTTTCGTTATGATATAAATGTGATATACACATAGACTAGTTAACATTTCGCAAGGCAAGACGTTGTGACAGACATTCGGATGTGGACATACGTTTTGGAAATTTCCCTGGGGCAAGTGGCACGCTTATACACAACTGTTCAAAGAGCAGTAAGTGAATGGAATGCTAATTCGCACTACAAATCTGATTCAGTTGCCCTTCAATTGCGTCGCGTCCAGTAATAGGTAAAAGGCACAAACAGCAAACATTACCTTAAAATTAACGATTAATAGAGTAAGAAAACGTATTGAATAATAGATTAATGCAAAACTCAAACCTCTTAAAAAGTTATACTTACTTCTAGCTTTAGTAAGACCTAGCTGTGGGCACATCAAAATTATCTCAATACTGCTTTAAGAACAAGGTAAACATAGACATACCTCTTCTACTAATATTATAAACGTGAAAGTTATGAATGATGTATGAATGTATGGATGCGGGGATGTATGGATGTTTGTTACTCTTTTACGTCAGAACGTCTGAACGGATCTGGATAAAATTTGGCACAGAGATAGATTATAGCCTGATAACACATAGGCTACTTTTTATCTAGGTCGGACCGAATTCTGAAGTCCACGCAGACAAAGTCTCGGGCAGAAGCTAGTATATTATAATATTTAAAAGTAATTAGCCATGTCCGCATATAGCTGGTTGAATTGTTCGTGGTCATGACATCGCGTCATGTCTCTGTGTCCTCTCTACTCTCTGTCGTCGCCTTATGTAGTCAAGTAATTAGCATTCCCACACTACGTATACTGTTCTGATCGGTTTAAGATGCAACGAAGGAATCGAATTGTTAGTTAATTTATTCACGGCGGGTGAGGAACTCGATTGATTTCCCACGAGTAAGTGTACAGTCAGATATCGATTTTGCAACCCTGTTTAAGCCAGATGGACCTGTACACTAGTTAAGTTTTTTTGAAGGTAGGGTTTTAGCATGTTATTTTTTCTTATTATTATTTCCTGATATTTCTTTTACGCTAAGAAGATAAACAAGCCAATGTTTTCTAAGAAATTGTTATTATTTCCGTTCTTATCCTGGGCAATAACAAGAATGATAGATAAGTTTTCCGGCATACAAATTACTCTATTGGCAAATTAGAGGAACGTTCAATTTCAATGTCCAACTACCTATATGCCTGAATATTTTTATTAGGCAATAGTATGATTAAACGAAAATAGCAAAAAATATTGAACTCCCAAGTCACAGGTCTCAGTTTGAATCCAAGGCCTCTAGCTTTTTCGAACTTCTAAGATTTTCAGGACGGCGGCGGCGTGTAAAATCTGTTATCCCGCATTGGGCCAGCGTGGTGGACCATAGCCTACTTTCACTCATTAGGAGAGGAGACTCGTACACAGCAGTGGCACAATATATTCGTTGATGTTTGATGAGGCTTCTCAGGAACAGCAAGCTGGACTTGGTGCATTTACAGACACCAATCCCACATCAAACAAGGCTTATCAGCGGGCTATACCTATTTCATCCATGTATTTGAGAGTCGAATCCGTGTGTCTTAAATGCCTGTTACTTATGCTTAACTACTGCGTCAAATGAAACAACAAGTTCCTCCTAACTTATACTACCTAATTTAAGTAATCGAGAATTTAATATAGAATGCAACCGTGTTTAAACCGAGCTTATTCATTAGCTTAAGTTTATAAAGTGCAATAATTAAACTGTTGCTAATTTGTTTAGCGGGCTAAGAGGTTGGGAGGCTGCGCGGCTTGGGGGCTTAAGGGCCAGGCAGTATGATTTCCCGTGAGCAGGGTCGCTTGCTTTTTCTGGCAGCACTTTTTCTGATAATGTACAAATAGTGATATAATATTACTAAATTATGTCACTATTTTCTTAAAGACACTACACATTAACAGTACACAATTGTCTTTTTGTTAGATATTAAAGGTGATTTACAGATATTGTTCCTTACGTGATGCATATTCACGCATGGGTACTGTATTCTGGCTACCCTTTTAAAACGTGTCCGAAGTTATCGTTTTTTATTAGTTTTTCATTAGTCATCGGCATAATTTTTCTTGCACCATTACTTTTGTTTGGCTACAGAATTAATGGGATATAGCACAAAAAAACAACTATGTGGCGTAGCTCAAGCCACTCCACAAGTTTGGAAACTATTATATTTGACAGGTAGCTTCTAAATCCCATATAGGCTTCCGATAAGACCTTTCTCAAATAATCTAAGCCAGACATTAGATTTATTTGAATATATATTCCATTTAAGTTCTAGCCTGGGGACACTGTTCGTTATATGGCATATGAAATTCAGCATTTATGTATCAATCATCAAGAAATCATATCTTTCTTTGCGTATGTAATAATGATAATTATAGTATTGGGATATACATTTTATAACAACCATATACCTCTCGGCACTTACCTAAATGTTGGTACAGAATTATATATATATATATCTAATAATATCAATAAACCGCGATAAAATCCGTAAAAAGTAGTTTTATTTCAATGTCTAATATTCGCGTAAGTGTCACAACCCAGTATAAATATATGTAATTAGAATTAGGTACAAATATGAATGTCAACGAAATTTTATAGAATAACCTTTTAGACCGAAATTCGCAGACCGGCCGCACAGAAACTTTAAACTTAGCTTACGTTAATCACGCAACTACAAACTCAGTTTTAGTTGACCAGAGTTAGCAACGACAGAACTTAATCTCGACTTTTATACAGTCACAAGAATCGAGTTACAATTTGTGGACAGATAGCCGCGTGTCTCCGGGGAGTTGCTTTATGAAATTCAAAGGTTGCTCATAGTTGGCTTGTAGTTATTTTGTTGTGTGACGAAAAATGCTGTAGTATTTTCTGATGCTCCCAAAGGAGTCTGCCTGATATGACAGACAGGTGAGTTAGAGGACAGGTGGAAGGTAAACTGCGGGGTCACCTTTATTTTAATAACATTTTTAATCTACTGCAATGTACCTTTGGTTATAGTACTGAACTACGGATTTCATTTTTGATATTATTTTTAAGTCGTAAATTCACAGAACACCTAAGAATCATCAATAAAATTGGAGGTCTAACACTTATTTAAACTCATTTATAATTATTAAAATCTAAAACATAAACTTTTTAGAACCTTTAAAATGGGTACCAAATAGGATATTACACCATATTTTAATTTCTTTTCAGTTTCCTTTCATAGTTTAATGTTTTATGTTTTCCTGTACAGTTCGATCTCTGCTTACCCCAGCGAACACGAGCGTGATGAATGTTCTTAAATTTCCTACCAAGGGTTGGCAACTTTAGAAGTTGGTAGGTATTGATTTCAATTAAATTTAATTTGTGTATACCTACATGGACTAAATACATTCATAAATTAAATACAAAAACAGTTGTTATTGTATTCATTGTTATGTATGAAAAACAAAACAATGGGTAATAATTATCTCGATCCTCTGCCAATTGGATTCAATCTGCATCAAAACTGGCAAGATACAATTGGAGTGATACCACGGCCTCATAGAAAACCGGCGTTAAACAACACTTACGTTGTGTTTCGCCGAGTGAGTGAGATTACCGGAGGCCCAATCCCCTTTTAAAAGGTCGGCGACGCACTTGTGACTCCTGTGGTGTTGCGGGCGTCCATGGGCGGCGGTAATCGCTTACCAACAGGCGATCCGTCTGCTAGTTTGCCCTCCTATCCCTAAAAAAAATACATTTTCAAATAAGTACTTATAAGCACACCTTAATGTTATCCTTGAATATCTATGTAATCTTGTCGTTTCACCAAATATCATTCCTATTAAAGTGATGGTTCAAACATCCAATCTTAACTTTTAACAAGTTACTTATTCAATCACGGGTAGGATTCGAACCTGCGTCTTCTGGTTGGATACACCAGACGCTCTGAACTCTAAGCCTCCGCGAACCCCATCCGCCTGATTCAAATTTGCCTTCACGTTCTGAATTTACGTCATAAGGTGACGTTGGTGACATCTATTGAAACGCAAGTTACCTTGCTTCTCAAACGACACGACTTACTTTACAGTTAGTTCGATGTCGTACGATGCCATCTTTTGTGTTTTTTTTTGCATTTCCATGCTAAGATTATAAAGTTATTTTAGTGAAAGAAAAATTCAATCGCGGGCAGGATTCGATCGATTCTGCGTCTTCTGGTTGGATACACCAGACCCTCTGACCTCTAAGCAAACGCGAACCCACCATGGCTTTGGCATGGAAGTCGCAGGTTCGAATCCTGCCCGCGATTAAATTTTTCCTTCACTAAAATAACTTTATAATATTAGCAAAAAGAAAGTTTCTTATTTTAGTCAAGGTCCATGCTATATTTTTTTGTCGCCACATGCCAACGGTTTTAAACTATGTGCGCAACATCATAACCGACATTGTAGACCAAAAATTTACGCTTGGCAGCCCTGTTTACAGAGAAGAAGGAATATTTTAAAATGTTGGCACCGAACCGGTTTCCTCGAGCATATTTCAGGCATCCATTTAATTTTGTATCAAAGTGCCGCGACAATGTCGCCTTCGACTTTTTAACTTACTTTATTGCTTCTCTGTGGGAAATAATGTTACGTTACGTATGTTATGACTGTTGTAAAACTAACAATAAATTGTTTATTCTCCACTGCACTGGTGTATTTGTAGAAAATGTCTAAAATTTCAAGATTTTCTGAAAAGTGTGTCCAATTTTAATTCTCATTAGTCTAGTGACTGCACGTGTAGTGCCAAGCGTGAAGTCTTGGATTCCATACCCAGATTGAGTGTTCTTGTTTTTTTTTCTATGAAATTCTCAGTGCAAATTCCGAGTTTGGATTTGTGCTCATAGTTTAATGGCAATAGGCCCCCTTATAAATGGGATCAAAAATATAACGGCAAAATGTGGGTACCTACGTCACTGCCTAAATTGTTAGGGATATAGGGTCGATGTGTTGAAATGATATTATTTTATGTTATGGATTTTATGGACGAAAATTTGAAAGTAAAACCCGAACTAAGGATAGATTTCGTACTTGTTAAAGAAAGTAGCACTTACTAGAGCACTATAAAAGCGAAGAGATACCTTAAACAGTCTGTATAGGTTTCTCCTTAGGGTTAATCGAGCGAGTCTGAGAGCATCTTGTTGAGCTCGGGAGGACCGGATGGTTTCCGACCAATGGAGCCGTTCCACCCTGCTGCACACACACTGCACCTTGCGGAGGCAGTCTGAACTAAATTAAGATGCCGTAAATCTTAACTAGTGATAGTTTTCTGGTTAAAGCGTTCGCCAATTCGTTTTCATTTTAAGGTTCAATAGTTGTCTTGTAAAAGTGTCTTTAAAAGACCGATTTACAGAAATAAATATTCAAGTTCTATGTCTAATCCGGGATACAAACTTTATACGGTATTTATGTGAAGCAATCTTCAGTTCATCAGCTCTGATTCAAGATACGACTACTACTATCATACTTACTACCTAAACCTTTACCTTTTGAACAATTAGTTTGCAATGAAATGGTTGTGTTTGAGTTAAATTGGTTACCACTTGGCCTTTCCCACATTGTGACCCTTCAGGGAATATAAGCATGATTGTATTTACCTCTTCGTAGCTCGACCTTGTTCCAACTATCTTTACTTTTAATAAAAGAACCCTTACTGATTTCAATACTACCAAACTCTATAGCTTACCGACTTCGTGCCGTCGACATTCATCTGCCGTTAACACATCCGACGGAACCCGCTCGCCGAGTACTTCCTACAATTCCCTTGCCAAATGTCGCACTCTACTGAACCCTAACCTTTTCCTGCCACCTCAACGGTATTTCTACTGATTTAAGGTAGTTTTTTGCATATTTTACAGCTGCGTCAAAATTGTTCAAGCAATTTCCCTGTGACGGTGCTTTCTTTATGTGCACGTACCTCGGAGACACTTTATTGGGCCCCTCTAATGCGTTCCAAAGGACTCATGAGGGAGAAAAATGAGTCTCTTAATGGGAATAATTCTAAAATACGGGACATTGAATTACGTATACTGCGTTAATGATACGCATGTGGAGGTGGCAGAGAGTGATGTCTAAGTATCCTCAATTCACCGGTATTTTAATATCCATCTTTTGGAGTAGATAGGTAGATAGAGAGATGGGTAGATAGTAGATCTCACAGAAAGATCCAATTAATTGCATTGTTTTAAGGTTTATAAATCTGAAATATTTAGGTATGAACCTCCCAGCATCTGCACAACCAATAAGTCGGTCCTATGAAAAAGAGGCGCAATTTATACTCGACGACTTTATTGAATCAATAATCCATAAAAATCCTATCTAACTTGTGTTGTTGTGTATCTAAATTGTGTGTGATAGAATAAATTAATTTAAACTTATTGTAAGTTTAAGCAAAAAAAAATTACAGTTCATGTAACGTTGCAAATAGAGGTCAATTAAATGTGCTGTGAAATTATTGATAGTATTTTCGTATCATCAAACACTAATCTTATTAATCTTACCGTCCCACTTTTGGGCACGGGTCTCCTCTCAGAATGAGAAAGATGGGGCTATTGTCTACCACGCTGTCCTAGTGCGGGTTGGCAGACTTGACGCCTAGAGAAAATTCCTTGCGATGTATTCATCGTTTGAGCAAGTGATAAAATTAATTATTAATATTTATTACTTTTTTATCCTAATTACGATATAAATATTTTTTATATAGGTTATATGCGAAACAGATTCGGAAGTTGGTGCCTTTGATTTGATCAGTTTTATTTTTATTTTTGGAATATTTCTTTAACGAAAACACACTATTTGCTACTTCTGAACTCAGCCTTCGTCTGTAAATTTGATCGACGTAGGTACTGGTTACAAAGGTAACCAGACCGAAAAGACGTCGAAAAGTGTAAAGTAGAAGACATTTAATTATACGGTGTATGTGTGGCATAATGTCGGATGTGGAGTGCGTGCGGTCGCAATTAACCGCCAGTACGAACCCCTTGACTTTAATGAACGCGAATGTGGATGAATTCAGACGAAATTGGGAGATTTTGTTGAATTTGTTCTGAATTTAAATAGGTATAGGCACTTACTAGGCAGTGTTCAGACAATAGTATGCGTCAAAGGGTTTCGACAGGGCCGTCTTTATTCTACTTAAAGTCTTTTGCACTTTAGGATAATGGGGATATCCCTATTATCTAAGACTATAATATGACAAAGGACTACTTCATTAACTAAGCAACAGGAGACGGAACTGCTTCTTGGATCGCGGTCCAGCAGCGAGTTGGATGGATACATGAAGACACCAAAAAAAGCAATACAAGCTTGACAAGTTAATTTCGTATGGGAAGATATTTTATTTTGTACTTAATCTCCAAAAGTTAATGATTATAACGGTTATTGCGCATCTGTTATGTTCCACTATAGGTAATAATATTGAGAAAGTAACACTTATACTATTTGAAGCAAAACTTTGGAATGTATAAGTAGGTGAGGAAATCTTACACATCAAACTGCATAATTCTCAAACAATTTAAAACAAAGTTGTAAAGATTAATAATGTATATTAATACAGGGTGTTTGGTAGAACGTTGAACATACGAAAATGGTGGTTAGTTGGGGTCATCTGCTACCCACTTGGCCCAAATTATTTGACCTTGGCCGCACCGTTTTTTTTTTACTTTTTTTAATTTCACAGAAAATTACCAGTTTTTTTTACTTTAAATTCGAATATCTTTAATTGTTACATAATGCAAGTCAAAGTTATGCATCTATGTATTTTTTTACATCTTTTTGTACCTTTAAAGACTCATAACTTTTTTCCCATTAAAATCTGTACCAAACAATAATTTTATGAGAGTCTGCTACAATTAGACATTAATACAAAACAACATCCTGCCTGTTTTACCCGTCACAAGTAAAGATATTCGAATTTAAACATAAACATACCATCACGCCTGTATTGTAGTGAAAAGGAGCATCAGGTGGTCACGACGCCTAAATAAAAAATATAATTTTGCTATTGCCATCGATCTTATTAACATAACATAATATACCATCACGCCTGTATTCCCCGAAAGGTTAGGCAGAGGCGTACTAATGTACACCCACAGTTCGCCGGTATGTTTAGGTCCCATGTAATAGGGGGCGAGCCTATTGCCATTAACCGGGCACAAATCCAGACTCCTAGCTGCTACTGAGAATTTCATAGAAAAACCCAATAACACTTTGCTCGACCTGGGGATCGAACCCAGGACCTCTAGCGTTGCAGTCGCGCTTGGGACCACTAGACTAATGAGGCAGTATATTCGAATTTAAAGTTAAAAAAAACTGGTAATTTTCTGTGAAATTAAAAAAAAACGGTGCGGCCAAGATCAAATAATTTGGGCCAACTGGGTAGCAGAGCCAACTAACCACCATTTTCGTAGGTTCAACGTTCTACCAAACATCCTGTATATATTTTCAAAAGAGTATTTATGGAGTTTCTTGCCGGCTCTTCTCCATAAGGCCTACTTTTTGGAACCGTGAAACTAGTTTGACTTTTCAAAAGTACCTTTTTTAATGGTCTAATTGAAATAAAACATTTTGACTTTCACTTTGAGGCTGTCCTGATTTTTTAACCTAGTTATACAGTCAGCTAAACGATTTTCAATAAATCTTCGCTTCAATTACCCGTCGTGGATATAATTGAAGCGATACAACAACTCAGTTTATTATAAAACACAACACGATAAATACATTTTCCAAAATAATTGGTTTATTCGTCGCGAAACCAAACAAAGTGTACCTACATAAAGGAAATTTATTTAATATTCAAACTCGAATCATTTTTCATTCGAAACGGTTCTGATTGACTTTTTACTAATAAATGTATTTAAATATTTTGGTTCTCAGTGCAGTCAGTCGGCCGTGGCGGGCTGATGTAATGTATCAGAAATAGTTAAATTAACATTGTTAGTTATGGAATACAGTGATGTATTTTATTGTACACTAGCTGTGCTCACCATGGCCAGTAATATCTTTTATTTGTTGGCCAAAAACTTTCGCAGGGATCTGCACGAAAACTACCCAAGTTTTATAATAATCGGATTACTGGATCACCGGTAAAGGAATTGATATAGGATGAAAAAGAAACTTAGAATATACGAGTATATATTATGACCCGCCCGCGGTTTCACCCGCGTTGCCCCATTTCTAAGAGTCGTAGCGTAATGTTAAATAGCTTAAAACCTTCCACTTGAATCACTCTATCTAATAAAAAAACCGCTTCAAAATCCGTTGCGTAGTTTTGAAGATTTAAGCATACATAGGGACGGACAGGCAGCGACAGCGACTTTGTTTTATACTATGTAGTGATATTGTTATTAAATTTAATAATAGTATGTATTGTCAATTAAAAAATCTAATAAGTAGATACTTTGGTTGACGAATAATGAACATGGATATTCGTGCCAAAATATTATGACTGATCTAATTTTGTTTTTAATATTTTGTGTTTTATATTTGTCATTAGTAATCACACGTCCTACCTGAAAATAATTGTATGTATAATCGTAGATAATTATGTAAGTTTTATTTGCTTGACTGATTCACTCAGTTCTGCTTTGTGTTTGCTCGACAAAAACATATTTTCCCTTAGTCTCATCGAAAATAAATCTAGCAGTCTGTTTTTCTAACTCAATTATATTTTACAGCGGGCCGTAAGCCGGTCGCTGCCATTTTAAATAAGAGAAGGTTATTGAGTGCGCGGCTCGCGGACGGCGTTTTAGGGATTATCAGTAATCCCCGCGAGTCGGGGATTCAGGAGTCGCGTTTAAAGAATCAAAAATAATCGCTAAGTCAAAGTAGGAAGAAAAGGGAGGAATAATGTTGTTACTTTATGGGTGATTTTTGTTTTGTGTGTCAATAAAAAGGAGGATCCGCTTAACGACAGGGATTATATTTTATTCTGTGTTCGGGATCAGGATTTCAGTTCTCCCGTCCGCGTCCGCTAGTGTTGGGAATGTTTCGGAACTTTGGTACCCACCCACGAGTCCTGTCTTCAGTCAGGTGTGTGTTTTTTGAGATGTCAATAAATTTTCAAATCATTAATGTTGTTTCATTCGTGTTATAGGACTGGGTATTGAGTGGGTATTAAGTAGGTATGTGTTATCAGAAGGTCAAGGTGAAGGCTCTCTAAATGGGGATAGAGATCAGGGATACGAGAACTACATCGAACATAAACACATAACATACCATCACGCCTGTATTCTCCGAAAGGTTAGGCAGAGGCACCGTACAAGGTTCGCAGGAATCTTTAGGTCCCAATAAAAGAGGGCGAGCCTATTGTCATTAACAGGTCACAAATCCTGCCTTCGAGCTGAGAAATTCATAGTCAGTAGTCGCACTTGCGACCACGGGATTAATCAGGGATAGAACGAGGGATTAAAGTTAAAATACTAATGTATTTATCAGTAAAATTTTTATAAGTAGTCATTCAATTATGCACTGTCTAGCAAATGTCACGGTATCCATTTTCGGTTTGGTTCTTACACTCAAATTGGTAGTCCCCCAGGTTTGGATTTGGGTACATAATCATTACTTTTCTTATGTGATGGCAAACGAGCAGACGGATCGCCTCGCATCATAGTATAAACGCAACTAAGATAACATACCATCACGCCTGTATTCCCCGAAGGGTTAGGCAGAGGCGTACTTAATGTACACCCACAGTTCGCCGGTATGTTTAGGTCCCATGTTATAGGGGCGAGCCTATAGCCATTAACCGGGCACAAATCCAGACACCGAGCTGCTACTGAGAATTTCATAGAAAACTCAATAACACTTTGCTCGACCTGGGGATCAAACCCAGGACCACTAGCGTAGCAGTCGCGCTTGGGACCACTAGTCTAAAGAGGGACCTAAGATACAAAGAACTTTCACTTACCTATGTGAAAAACATTGTTAATATGTGCTTATACGGCTCATTTTTGCGTTGTTTTGTTAAAAATATTACGTAGCTATGTTATGTAAATGTTTCATAATGCCAATTGTAGGTCATCCCGAAAACTAATTTCGTACCGGACCGAAAATGTTTAAAAACTTGGCAAATCCGTTCATAACTAACAAATTACAATTTTAGCGCTTACAGCGGCTGGAAGCGGAGCGGGGCTGCGGAATTAAAACCGTCCACCCCGATACAATTGCTGGGGACTTCGCAATAACTGCGGCTCTCGTGGGCGCTGCTTTTTTTGTAACACGCTGCGATGGTCCATTGTCGAGAAAATTCTACGGTTTAATATGATAACTATGCTCTTATTACATTTTGCTTGTTACGTTGGTTTTCAATTAAAATGAGTGTAAAGGTGCATTCACTGGGAACATTCAATAGCAAGTGTCTTCGATGTAGACTAATAATGTGTTAATAGTGAAAAGGAGCATCAGGTGGTCACGACGCCTAAATAAAAAATATAATTTTGCTATTGCCATCGATCTTATTAACATAACATAATATACCATCACGCCTGTATTCCCCGAAAGGTTAGGCAGAGGCGTACTAATGTACACCCACAGTTCGCCGGTATGTTTAGGTCCCATGTAATAGGGGGCGAGCCTATTGCCATTAACCGGACACAAATCCAGACTCCGAGCTGCTACTGAGAATTTCATAGAAAAACTTTGCTCGACCTGGGTATCGAACCCAGGACCTCTAGCGTAGCAGTCGTGTTTGGGACCACTACACTAATGAGGCAGTCTGATCTCATTAAGAAGAAAAGTAACATGTTGCTGAAGACACTGCGCACATTCAAGTTGAGCAAGGGTTTATTAAATTATATTTCTACTACATAATTCCACTAAATATTTTTCGAAATTCAAATCACTGATCACTTCACTCCTTTGAAAAGGGCAGCTAAGTGGCCAGTCCGAATATTTTTCCGCCAATAATTATTCATAATATGCAATCAACCCTGTTCCGACGAGTGCTGGGGGCGAGGGGGTGCGGGGGTGCGGGTATTAATTTGTTTTCATTCAATTTGCCGTTCGTATTTGATTAGGATTAATCATGTTTGTAGTCGATTCGTTACCGAACCTTATTAGGTTGATCGTTCAGATCTGAGACGATACTATTTGCGTTAAGTTGTCTTGATACTGGTAACTCTTAGGTCTTGATTGCTTAAATAGTGTATAAGAATAAATACGAAGACGTTCCAAAAACCTTGCAAAGAAAGCTAAAACATGCAGAGACCCCGAAGAGCTATGAATGTGAGCCATTTTGATAGATATTTGTACCTGTAACTAAATTATGATATCTAATTTGTTTATTATTTTACGACCATCACAATAAAATCACGAAAATGTAATATGACATAAAAAGATAAACCAATCATATACACTTCAATCTCATCGTATTACGACCCGTTAGAAGTATTATTACCATCTAAATTGTAGCGAAAAATCACGTTTTTTTAAATAAAACGCGTAAAGTTTCCGTCGTTAAAAATACCGCCTGTCACGGAAATAAAGCCAGCTCGTAAAGTAGGAATTTTACGAATTATTTTCATCCGTCTGTCTCTCTGGCATACCAGAAATAGGTACTATGTGTTGGGAAAATCAGCGTAACTAAATGTATGTAATTAGTTATCGTAAAAAGACAATTAAACCTTGGTTCCGGCTTTTACTAACCCATTGTCAGCCTGCCTTCTTTCTTTTATGCCCACCTTGACAAATTCTTTATGATTGAGTTATTTTCTGATTGTAATACTAGAGTTTTGAATCAGAATAAAAAGGCAGGCAGGTCGAAGGAGGGACCTAACCAAGGCTGATTAATACTATATCAAAACTAATAACTCTTGGTCTAGGAGTTTGGGAAATTCTTACAAAAATACATTTTCCTAAACTTCTAGAACAATAGTGGTTAGTTGTGATATAGGAATCATGCCACAGAATAACTCCATTCTTCAATGCCCCACCCTGTACAGTGGTTTTTGACAAAAAAGAGGTTAGTGAAGTCTGTCACTGAAAAGAGAGTGATGAAAAGTGAAGAGGGATTTCCGTACGTTTATACAGGAGACGGTGTTCCTCAGAGGCCTTTTTTCTTAAACTTCATATCATAATAAAAACTCAGAACAGTTTCACATTTTCCTCCACCTTTGGAAACTATCATCAATCTCATGTGCCATCAAAACTGCAAGCTTTACACAATAACATGTTGGATTAGAACATGTCGTCGGCAGCAAATGGTAGGAAATAGGATCCGCGGGCTCAGCCGGGGAGGAGTAATGACCGGCGATGGCAAATCATAACAACAGCGCTGAGCGGGAAATAAGAAGACGGGGCACGGATGTGAGAGGCGCCGTGGATGCGGCATCTAATACAAGGTCTGAGTTTGATATATTCATAAGGGGTGGCATAATTTGTTAGTTTGATTGGCGTTCTGGTGAAATGATTCTCATTGCTTCCCATGTTAAAAGTCTCAGCTATCAGTGAAGACTATCAATCTGAGGTTAGTTTTAGAGGGACTCCAACAAGCCTTAAGTTTTACATGCAGCATGCAGGCTAAGTTTCCTTGTAAAAAACAGCCCTATTAAACGTTACTCCGGCCAAAGAAGATTGTTTTTCTTTAATTTGTTCTAGAACAAACTGTTGCCTTACATTTGAATTTACTTTTATACCATGGATGCGTTAACAAACAAATTCTTCCATACATTACCACCAACCGGGGATAATTACCGTTTATAAAAAAAAATTGTTCCTTGCGGAAATGGAACCCCAGATCCTTAGCGCACAAACTAATCGTGACGCTGAAAGAGTTATTTTTAATTGAAAGATTAATAAAGTATGTATTTTGTACTTAAATTACTCTTAAGAAACTAACAATGAAAATAAGAGGATACAAAGAGAAAAAAAATTTACGTAAATTCTAAAAGCCGCATCCAACCGTTTGTGGCTCCACAATCGATACGTCGCCGTATAGTGCTCCTGATTGGATCCCCTTCAAGAAGCGTCGCGTTGTCGTCGCGTTGTCGCCGCCCGACAAATTGTCCGAGCGATGTCGGTAATTGGACGCGCGTCCGATGGGATTTCGCGCGCATCAACATGCAAGTATGCAGTAATTGCTTCGCGCATGTGGAGAGCATAAAATAGTGGGTGGGAATAATTGAGTAGGATGATTAGGCGAGAGCGAAATTCGGAATTTTTTTAAAAAAGGTGCAGTGTTCATAATTATGTATAAATAATTTGATATTTTAATATGCAATTACGATAGTAACTATGCATGTATACAATATATATGTGTAATACGTATTAGTAAGAAATTAAATAAGAGCTGTGATGGTTGACAAAAACTGTTGGGTTCATTCAGTACCTAGTTCAATCAGTAAGACGTGTGTTTAACAAAATATTTTTTTAATCCTTTTTGCTAATCAACTCGTACAACTTTGGCAATGACTTATATGTTGGGCAAACACTAAATTAAATAAGGTAGGGAGAAGCCGCCACCAATTAAGTACACAAGTAAACAAAAGCCGGACTCGTAAGCTGTGGCCGTACGGGGCGGTTCGGACGCCCGCCGTCCGATTAGGACGCGTCCGGCTATTGAAAGGAAATCCGGATTTAGAATTCTTAGCCGAGATTGGAAACCTTCTTTTCGCGTCTTCGACGGTCGTTATCTCGCGTGTTTTGTGAGAATAAACTAGTAGGTAGAGGGTTTTTGTGGGCGATCTATACACAATGTTTTATTTAACTGGCCACACTTCCAGTGCGGGAAATTCGGAAGATAAAGGTTATACTTATAAACTAAGATTATTTGCAGTTTTTAATATTTTATGTAATTTTATTGTAGGAGCGGTGAAGGAGTAGTAACGCAAATAGTTGTTTACTTAATTGCTTGCTCCATCTGATACCCTGTTTGTGCTCTTGATCAGGCAAAACTAGAACCAAACGAGTTCAAGTCAACAATAAATAAGGTAAACTTTTATGACAGGATTGTAATGCTTTGATATCCTTTTTATACTAAAGTAATTAAACAAGTATCTTCTTGAAAATAGAAAAAGTTAAGTCGCATATTTTTATTGAGGCTTGCAAGAACGTAACGATACAATCATTAATAACAAAAAGGCTGTAAGCAGGAAACTGCCGTGTGCTATTTTTTGGGCATGTCTTCAGAGTCTGAGGCAAGGAAAGGAGGCTGATATAACAAATATAATATGGCGGTTTGTCCCCTGGCTTATACCTCAATTTATACCCGGATTCAGTGACGGACAATATCGCGACACCCATACGTTACTGTTAATAGTAAATTTTACCGTTAGGTTTTTTGAGAATTACGACACAATAGTCCGCCCTTGCCCTTTAGCTGGATTTCTGTAACTTCCTGTTATTTATATTGTTATTGTGTACATTATTTTATTTTAACTTACTTTTGTTTTATTAAATGTTTCATCAAAAAAGAATAAGCAATTTTTTTTTGGCTAATCTATGAACTAAATGACTACTGTATAGAATGTACTACTTACTCTACCTATATTGTTTTTTTTTAACTTTCTTTACTTTTTTTGTGGCGGTGATTTTTAATTTACAGAAGGAATATCGATACCTACTTCTTTATAATGAAATATAAATCCAATAAGACAAATAGACGCGTGGCATTGAGTCCAGAATTAACTTTTTTATTTTATGTTATTTTTGTGGTTTGATTACAAGCAAGAAAGTATATATAATATATAATAATATATTTTTATTTCTCCAATAAACTGCTCAAACATCACATTCTTTAGGAGATATGAGATATGGCTTAAGCTAAGTGGTCCAGAGTAAAAAGACCCTAACTTCTAAACTAAGTAATAACCTGTATCTTGGAAGCCTCATTCTTAATTCCAAGATATGACGTATGAAGATATTTATTCGAGTTTCCACTTTATTTATTATATTTCCTTCTTCACATATAATGTTAATTACTTTGATTTATTTGTTATCCGCGTTTGAGCCATCGCATGTGTATTCAGACTTATTTTAATTCGCGTGTGATCCCGTGTTATTTCATTTACGAAGTTTTTGTATCTGACCCGGCCTAATGTTTCTCTATTGAGTTGCTTTGTTCGCTCAACAAAACAAATGGGATCAACGAATAACATACTTAGTTAACATGTTTGTATGCGTAGGTGCTATTAACGTAAATAGACAAATTAATATTCTTTTTTACAGGGGAATAATTTCGTAAATGTTCGGAATCCCGGGATGTCGATGATCTTCTCTTTTCACAAGACATGCAGAAGGGATTCCATAACCTTTTGCACCTTTTGTGCGCCATATCCTATGACTTATTCAATTTTAGAAGAATTCATTTAAATTATATGGGTCATTAAAGGAGTCCGAAATAGCTTAGTTTTTTATTTTCTGAGGTCCTAAAGTTACAGAAATATAAATAAATACCTTCTAAGTAATATAAAATGTTTCATTCGTCAAGAATTTTATGATAAAACTTTATGGAAACGACACTGCAATACTAGGGTTACCACTTCTGTTTTAAAAATGTGACTTAGTTTTAGTCTTGAAGACAAACATTGAAATATTATACGAGAACGTGTCAAATATTAGTCCTTTAGAAGATTGATAACGAGGCTGAGTGCCAATCATCATCAGTTCAGACTTAACGTGAACAGTGTTAAAATACACTCCAATTATACTTAATAAAACATACCATCACGCCTGTAATCCCCGAACGGTTGGGCAGAGGTGTCCTAATGTACACCCACAGTTCGCTGGTTCATATGTTTAGGTTCCATGTAATAGGGGGCGAGCCTATTGCCATTAACTGGGAACAAATCCAGACTCCGAGCTGCAACTGAGAATTTAATAGAAAAACCCAATAACACTTTGCTCGTCCTGGGGATCGAACCCAGGCCCTCTAGCGTAGCAGTCGCGCTTGGGACCACTAGACGAGGCACCAATTATAATTTTAGTATCTATTTTCAGAACAAGGTAAACCTTTAAGAGTCCGGCGGACCGAATTTTTCTCACAAACGTAATACCGAAATACTCGTTAAATAACGAAATAATCGTTATTCAAACACAATATTATCAAATTCTGTTATTATTCGGAATCCGATACCGATCTAGGCTCCTACGTTACCATTTCGTCCAAAATACTTCACTGGAAATAAATTTAAGCGAATGCAATTTTTGATATCTTTACAAGTTTCGAACGATTTTTCTGTTTTTATTTCCAGTGAAGTCGTAGTAGACGAAATAGTACCGTAGAAACCTAGATTAATGGTATCCAAATCCGAATAATTACATAATTTGATAGAATATTGTTAAGATTTATTTCGGTATTACGTTTTTGTGGGCAATTCAAGCTCCGTCGGACCCTTAGTAGTTATTCTTATGACTTCAGTCCCTAGTACTGTAATATAATTATTTTATTGGTTTTGTCCATCTCAGCGGGCAGATATGCATAACCTAAATCAAGTGACAGCCCTGGTACCCGTCGAGTTATTCATGAATTAATGGTAAATTCCGAGTGACGATTGTCCTGAGGTGTAAAATGAAATATGTCCAGGGGGTACCATCTAAGATTTATATACCTTTCCAAGGACAAAAAGTTATAACTCTTGAAAATTTTCTTTACAGACCAGAGGCTGTAGGTTGTAAGACAAGGATGGCGGTATTTTATCTGTAGAGCAGCATCCCTCTCTTTCAAAAGTGATCGCGTTAAGACGTTGTTTGGTATGGCTTTTGAATGCAGATGACAGTACCTATGTAACATACACAAAGCTTTGCATATTTTTTTGGATTTAGATATTAAGGGGAAAAGTACCTATTACAAAACATTTTAGGGTAGTGAAAGATACCGCGATACACATTGATTAAAACTGCCTATGTTATGGAAATCCACATTCACTAAAACATGGGAAGTTATATGATTGCGTCAAATATTAAATTGTAAATACTAGTGTTATGAATTATTATTATTATTATTAGCCGTGATCGTACCACTGCAGGGCAAAGGCCTCCCTCTCCTTCCACTCTTCCCCGTTGAGAGCTTTCAGCATCCGACCCACGCAGTAAGAGTCAAGCTCATCCCGCCATCTCGTTCTGGGTCTACCGCGACGTCTTCTGGAATGCTAGGGTATCCACATTGTCGTGGTTTTTGCCCACAATTCATCAGACATGCGGCAGATATGTCCAGCCCAATTCCATTTAAGGCTGGCAGCTTTTTGGCTTACATAAGCGATTTGTGTTTTGGAATGTAGTGTCGAATTCCGTATACGGTCAAAGGGTCCTAGAATACTGCGCTCCATAGCTCCATAGCATAGGATAGGGAGAATGCACATGTCCTGTATTTATGAATAAGAATAATTAAATGGACATTACCTTAACATGCCATTTTACAATGGGCTTTTGAATCCAAACTTAAAAACAACGATAAAGTTCTGTTGCAATGTTCTTTCACTGGTACAAGGAAGTTCGTTAAAGGCAGCGAGCCAATGTCTTTAATAGGCTACTTCGTTTCGAGTGCTAATTGTGCCACCCGGTGCCGCTCGCAATTGCCTCCAAGGTTCATTACACAGATTCATTGGGAAGTTATTGAAACTTGAAAAGAGGATTAGCAAAGAGATGCTGTTGGCCCCGTTCAAGTGTTTTCACGTACTTATTACTTGACTGCACAAAGTTGAAGTCATAATCATATACAAAATGTTTATTGCGTACCTAGTGTATAATAGGATTTGTATGGCGCATTGGTTTGTGACGTCATAAACAAGTATAGTGCTTTTTCTGTCTAGCATAAAATTAAAAATTGCTTGTAACTTTTTTAGCCGATTTTAATTTGGTTTTCGTTGATGGGTTGTATTTATAGTAAAAATTTGCATGACTATAAAAATAATCAGTCAAATAGCTTATTTTATTGCTATTTATAATTATACATATTATTAAATACCTTGGGCCTTCTATGTTTTGATGGATTTTAGATTGAGTAAGTGGCGAGTCTTATGGGGCAAATATATGTTTTAATCGCGACTGCTACGCTAATTCTTAGGTCGAGCAAAGTGTTATTGGGTTTTTCTATAAAATTTTTAGCTGCACCTCGGAGTTTAGATTTGTACATGGCAATAGGCTCGCTCTCTTAATTGAGACCTAAATATACCGACAAACTGTGGGTGTACATTAGTACACCTCTGCTTATCCAGGGAATACGGGCATGACGGTATGTAAAATTATACTCAGTTTCAAAGTATTTAGGTAGTCAACATCGTCACATTGTACTGCTCAGTCTGAAGCTGATCTGAATAATAATAATATTATTAATTAACTAATTACTTACATAATTGTATTGAGTACACACCCGGCCCATATTTGCCCGGGCGGCGTGTTTGCCTGTTGGTCCGTCGTGTTTGCCGCGCGTCCGGGATTAAGCGCCGTCTGTTGGCTTTGATATCGATGCGCGTCGAGCACCCTTAGAGTATCTCGCAGGTGGCTCGCACATAAAAGGTGCGGAAGAGAAAAATGTGAAATGTATTTTATTATATAAATAAAATAAATAAATATTGATTTCTCAGATTTAGGCGAATATTCGACATATTGAATTGAAACTAGTTTACTGATTTTATCGCTGTAAAGAGTCCGAAACGTCGAGATTTTGTTGATGTAAATATAACGCGATATAATCCGTAGTCTAGTTTTATTTCAACATGTATTTTATTAATTCTACGTCTAGGCGTTTGTGTTTGTGAGAATTTGTGTTTGTAAACGCACCCACGATACAGGAGAAAATGTGGGTAAATGTTAAAAAAAAATACTAATCTACTGAAAAGAACATAACATAATATACCATCACGCTTGTATTCCCTCAAGGGTCAGGCAGAGGTGTAATAATGTAGGTACCACAGTACGCCATTATTATACCTCTTAATACTTTCCATATAAAAATATACTGTAGAAACAAAAAAACACTATCCACTATTATAGGTACCCAAGGCTAGTATTATATTATCTGTACCCAAGGTAAGATTTAAAAGATTAATTTTTGGATATCAGGGCCCTCGTAATTAAAAGATTAAACAATATTAGGTGCTATTTGTGTGAGTTTCCATGAAGTAATTTTTATACTGGTACTTACATTTTTTTATGGGATAGGAGGGCAAACGAGCAGGCGGATCGCCTGATGGTTAGCGATTATCGTCGCCCATGGACACCCACAACAGGAGTCACAAGTGCATTGTCAACCTTTTAAAAGAGGATTGGGCCTCCGGTAACCTCACTCACTCGGCGAAACACAACGTAAGCGTTGTTTAACGCCGGTTTTTTGAGAGGTCGTGGTATCACTCCGGTCGAGTCCGCCCGTTCGTGCCGAAGCATGGCTCTCCCACGTCAAAACGGTACATATGCTATAAATGTTGCAAATTGTGTATTAAGTAGGTATATGTGTGTGTGTTTATGGTTGGTTAGTTGGGCGTGTGCGTTTGTGTGTGCATGCGCATGACTATGTGTGCGTGTTCTAGTATAGACCATTGCTACAAAATCGCGTAAGCACTGGCCTCATTCACCGTTAACACGTGCGCCACTCTGCACTACCGCCGTCAGCTATGGATATAGTTGGTAAACATGACTGAAAAGTCTGTGTACCGAGTTATCGGGTATTCTAAAAATATAATAAATATTGTTTCTGCTAGCTACACTAGACCTCCTGGGTTCGATTCTCGGTGACAATGTTATTGGATTTCAGGACTTTGGATTTGTGTCCGGGTAATGGCAATAGGCTCTCCACAATTACACTCGACCTAAACATACAGAACTTTAGGTCACACTGCTGCCTAATCCTTTAGGGAATACAGGGGTGACGGTATAAGTTTAGCATGTATAGGAAATATATCACAAGAATTTTATGTATTTTTCATGTACAAATAAAAAATTAAATGTAAGTAAGTACCTATTGTATTAGTGTTTACAAAATATCTGAACAGCGGAACTTCTCTCCAGCAATGGGATATGGCTTCTTATCAATTCAGTGTTCTTATGAAAAACTTAATCCAATAAAAATCCTTGTGTTATTCAACAACAAATAAATAGCAAGTACAGTGTACAAAGCACCTCTCGTAACAAAGTGACGGCGGACTCATAAATTGTACACACTAAAGAACTGGGCTAGAGCTAAGTGGGGTACGTTTGTACCCATCAAGATTTACAGAGGCACTCCACAACAAGATTTATTTCTGTAAAGAACTTATTTTATATGTATGTTAAGTCGACTATCATGTATTTTGTTATAATTAGTCGCGTTTTTATTTTTATGAGAACTTGCAGACAGGGTTCTTAGGCAGAATGTTCAATTACTGAAGGATTAATAATGTAGGTGTACTTTCACGCTTTTCACGTGGGAGAGCTATGCTTCGGCACGAATAAGCCGGCTCGACCGGAGTGATACCACGGCCTCACAGAAAACCGGCGTTAAACAACGCTTACGTTGTGTTGCGCCGAGTGAGTGAGGTTACCGGAGGCCCAATCCTCTTTTATGACTGGTCTACTCAAAGCCGCTATGAATCTTTCTTCAAAAGGCCATTTCAGACACTGCCCTGCATTGTATCACTCACATATTCTTACAGTATTATGTCTGGACTTCAAAAGAGACCATGATTCTCTGAGTTTGTTTCGGTGTTTCTTCTCAGAGGTCGTCAGCTAGGAAATGCCGACACCATCTAGTACTTAAAAAAAAGACATGTAAAAGCATCCTTGAGAGATCTATTTACAGAAATAAATATCATTTCATTTCATCATTTTAAAAGGTCGGCAACGCACTTGTGACTACACTTCTGGTGTTGCGGGTGTCCATGGGCGGCGGTAATCGCTTACCATCAGGTGATCTGTCTGCTCGTTTGCCCTCCTATCCCATAAAAAACTTAGATATGGATGTAATCACTACCTGGATAGATTTCGAGGTCGTATTTCGTATTAATTTGTTGTATTAGGTTCTTGGAGTGGTGGTAAATAACCTGACTACGGAGCGTAATGACTTCCATCACTGCCAGAATACAATTCTAGTACCTACATAGAAGAGAAACGTTTTTATTTGACTTTGTTCACCCGAAAACGGGTCGCCAAACACTCTATTTTCTTCCAATCCTAACGTGATGAAAATTCGAAGAGATTTCTTGAAAAAATACCTCCCCAAAGTGCATTCACACGTGTGTGCCAGTATATTTGATTCGGGACGCCTGCATTCTCCAGGACTCGCTGGATATTTCTAGAAAATATGCTCTTTCGATATCGAGTGTTCGGTTCAAAGTACTCGCCTATATCTATATCTAGATTTTATTGTGTTCGCATGCTGAATAAAGGAATTTGATTTCGATATTCGTGACTTCATAACAAAAGTTTGTTGCATTTCGCTCGATCGTGTGAATAAATGAGATTTTGGTCGTTTCTGTGTGAATATTTTTTGATTATATTGTTTATGAGTAGGTGTAGATCATTATTTCTTTGTTTAAATCAATACGATGCATTAAGTTTAACTGGATTTTGACATCCGCACAAAATGAACACATTAAATTAACAAACGAACTTATTAAAACAAAAATACTTAACGTAAAAGCTCCTATTAACGACCCCCTAAAATATGTACTCTATTAACGATCTAATTTTTAAATCACTCATATTAGACATAATATGGGTTCCAGAAAAGTCATACCTTAAAAATTAGTTACTCTTTTTGTTGTCCAACAAAAAGAGTAAAGTTTGTGTGTTTAAATAGCCAGTGAAAGAAATAATTTGACAATGAGTGGGACGCGCCCGAAACGGACGCACTTTTCATAGTGTCGCGTCTCTGGCCACGTAAGTACACCTAAATATTACTTAAGGAAAATAACACACTAAAAATGGATTTGTCTTCTTGCTATCACATTACAACTGTAACGTATATATTCGTTTTCTAAAGTAACTCTTAATATAATACTTTTTATTGGTTTTTGTGGTATAAAATCATGTTTTAATTTAAGGCGGTAATAGAATCCAAATTTCAAAACTTGATTCTAATAACGACCCATGGCGTTGTTAAACTTTGAGAACATTTAGTATTTTAGAATAATATCTATTATAAACTACCTCATTTGATTTTACTTTTTTTTTTGTTCAATTCTTAAAATTATTTTATTTCGTTAGATCTATTAACGACAAAGCTATTTCTTAAAGTTTTTGTGTAAAACTCGATTCAACGTTAGACAATATCCCTATTATTTTAATGATATTATACTGTAAATAACCTTTATTATTTGAATTAAAGACTAACTGTCATTAAAAGAAATAATATAGCAATGAGATCGAATTTAACAGTATTCTATAAAGCGGATATTTTATCTGTTTATTATTAATTTTATTGGTCGCTAATAGAATATTGTAACCTTCATACTTGATTCTATTACCGACTCACAGCTGTGACAATATTTTTGGTAATATTACAGTACACAAAAACAAAATGTATATTTTTGAAAAAATTGGCTTATTTCTTGTATACGTGACGTTTTGAGAGATTTTGTCTCAGGACATATTATTAATGTAAAATAATATTTGCTATCCAGTTTCATTCATGGCTGCATGGCATTGGCTTCTTTTCTTAGCTTCATTCATATGTTTTCAAATCAAATAAAAATGGCAGGACGGAATGGGGGCCATGTAACTTTTTAAAGCTTCTTTCGAAGAATTAAATTCTATATCTCTTTAAAGATTGTGTTCTTTTATAAAATCATAGAGCCGCAGAAGCACAAGCAGTACGCCTCTGCTCAACTAGAAGCTTCTCGCTTCTCGCTACTAGCTATAAATGAAGGGACCAGCATACACATAAGCTTCAAAAACCTATGGCATACCAAGGACCACTCTGCGTGACAAGAGAAATAATAAATATATATAAATGAACATTGTAGAAAATAAACTGTTTTAACGAAGGAGGAAGAAAAAAACGTTTTTTATTTTATTTAATAGTATAGAAGAAGTGACAACTTCGTAGTGGTCGGTAAAAGAAGTAGGAAAATCGGTAATAGAATTTTGCCGCATTCTATGGGTCGGTAATAGAATCAACTACTCTTTTGGATTAAATAATTATTTAGTAACTATTGTGTTAATGAAAATTTAATTTAAGTACTGAATTGCAAAGAATACTTCGTTGAGATTAATTATAAATTATAACATCTTTCCTAACATAACAGCTTATATCTATTTTTTTAAAGTGAAACCTAAGACAGCTAAAACTGGCGGTAATAGGAGCATTTACGTTACTCCAGTTTTATCTATCAGAAATGTAGATTTGAAATATTTTACGAAACAACCAACGCTCACAAAAAAGGACAAGAAAATAGCAGGTGTGAACATGCGGGTATTTTTTCGAATTTTTGTGAAAAAGTTTGTGTGAGGCGCCACAATAGCGGGGCGTTTGTGTTCCATTGCGTTACTTTTTCTTGTTGTAGTGTTACTATTTGTTTTGTTGTCCCAGACATGCGACGCGCAGCGACCACTACAAACAATAGATTTAGTTGCGATAGGTTTTGTTCAGACGTCGCTACAATTTCTACGTGTGATTTTTTTATTCTGTAATAAGATGTCATTGTTATTTAACTTAAAGCATTCATTCAATTTGGATTGGTGCTTATAAGCGAATGAAATACTCTATGTCTGTGCAGACCGTGTCATATTAGATTAAAAGCTGGTTTACTAATTGTAAACGTATGACAAAAGTGGTTACAAACAATTAATAAATCAGCTTTTACTTTTAGTAACTGTTGACAAAAGTTATTATATACTATTATTAGTATGTAAGATGTAATAAGATTATTTCAATGGACGACGATGTTGATGAAATCGATACCGGTTTCGGCTCCGGTGGCCATTTTCTGTTACTGGGGGGGTTACTGATGCGTTCTTGCATGGTTGATATCTGGTAGAGGTTTTTTATCAATATTGTTGACTGAAAAATAGTAGATCTAATTTTGGGCAGAACGGTAAGAGAACAAGAGTACCTATATATGTGCGAGTGAATACGATTGGATTCTTTCGTCAGTAACTATCCTGCAACTGGTTCCGACCGAAAAGTGTCTCCGTGTGAACGCGCTGTTTCACCCGAACACACCAACAATTATATCCGATTATCCGGGCAATTAAAGTTTTAGACACAAAATAAAGAGCAAATTAGTGTACAACCATTTTACAAAAACCGCTTAATCGTAGCCAGGTCTATATAAATAGATAAATCAATGTGTTACGTCAATTACGTTAGAGATGAATAGACTATATGTATTGCAGATTATATATTTTATATATTATAGTGTAAGTGTTATTTAAGGGTCACGTTGTAGACTAAACTTTTTAGAGAAACACTTTTTTTTATTCACGATCGGCTCATCCAGTGTTGATTAATTAAATTATCTATAGCGTAGTAAAATTACACATTCCCTTATTAAACTTTATTAAAAAAATACCAATCAAATTATTTGATAAACTTTACAGATATCTGTCAGAAAACACACAGGATAGGATTTGAAATGAAATATCCCTATTAATAACTTGCTGATGTTTTATGATTTTGCTTTTTATCATATATTATATTATATCGAATGAAACATACACCTGATTTTAAGGTAAACCTTTACCAATATATCGATGAAAACTGCATTAAATTCCATGCAGTATTTTATGCGTGATGCGTGTACATAGATATTGACAAAAATTCTAAAAAAAATTGTTTTTGTTTCTGTTGCTCTAATAAAGACCCTCCATATTAGTTTTTCTTCAATATCTATAGTGTACAGACATCGGCCCGTTACAATTTTGTCTAGATAACTGATTTCATATCAATTTTTGTGACATAAGTTTGACGTTTGAAAAGTTTATTGTAAGCTAACTCGCTACTGTGCAAGTCACCGGAAATATTTAATCGTGTGTCAGTCAAGTACACTGACACTCAATTTATCTAGCTCCGGACATTCTGACACTGTTGTGACACCAGATTTATACCGCGGGAGCTCGAGTCAGCGCGCTGCAGGACTTGTCATTATGACTTGTGTAAATTATGTTAATAACCTTTATACTAGCTCAGGAGCCAGAGTTATAAAAAATAATTGGAACATATTTATGTCAATAAATTAAAAAAAAACCTCGGAACTCCGATACATCGGCATTGGAATTTTGCCGTTTCGTCAAGTTTCGTACTCTTGAACCCGAGACTAGCGCCAAATTGTTTCAATATTGCGCTGTGATTGAGTGAACTAAATAGGATCGGGAAACGACCCAACTATTGGCCAATCAGGATGCCGATACAAGGTTAATGGATTTGTGCTTAAGAGTACGAAATCGTCCGAAAGCCAAATTGACATTGGAATCGGATCACGTTTGGATTGGTATTGTATTGTTTTCAAGAGTAAGCCTGCTGGGCGACTTATGATGACTACTTTCACTATGTATCACTTGTCGTAATGCCTAAATTTCGATATGATTTACTTTTAATCTAGTTAAAAAAGAGGATGTTTTCAATTAGTCTGTATTTTTGTGTGTTACGCTATGCTTACTGTGAATCGATTTCAACTTTTTCTAATTCCAAAATGGTCCTATTTAAATTAGGGTGGTATCTGAATCAGTTCGGAAGATATAGGTACTTACCGTAAAATACTTGAAGTCCGTTTTTTTTTTCCGAAAAAGTTAATTATAGGTCGCTAATGATTGTGAAACAGTAATAATAGCCGCAACAAAATTAAATGGATCATCAAATCAATTTTTAGTTTTTTAGTTTTAGTAGTGTAGTTATGGAAAATGGCTATAATTTCCTAATTAAAGTTATTGAATTAGTCATAAAATAGGTGTATTGTGTGAATTTATAGAATATTACTGTACAATGACTGGCTGTCAGAGTGGTGTCGCGTAAATAAATGGAATGACCGCGCCGCGCGCCGCTGAATCGAATGCATTATCGATATGCTAGTAGCAGCTCTAGATATAAGGTTGGGACACGATACTATAATTATATTATACATATTATATCATTATATTTAATAACTCGAAGAACATCTGGATACTGCTTCAAGATGTCATAATACACTTGATCCGAGCTAATGACGTGTACCGCATCGTCATGACTTGTTACTTCGAGGGCACGATGAATTGCTTCATTTCTGACCCCAACAACTGGTGACCCCGACGTGATAAAAAAAAATGTCTCTAGAAAATATTACCGATGGAAGCAAAACCATGAAGACAGAACTGGACCTGGCTGCAGTTTCCATCCAGTCAAGATTGTTGCCTTTCTGGCGGAAGATTCCACGAGCCTGGTTTATTCAATTTGAAGCCGTCGTGGATCCTCTGAAGACTTCAGATGACCAGAAATTCCGCTACGTGTTACAGCAATTGCAAGCCACCGATCTCCAACATATTACGGACATTTTATACAATCCGCCGGCTACGGATAAATACAACGCTGTGAAGAATCGTTTACTCACCGTGTATGACAAGTCCGATGTCAAGAACTTTCAAAAGCTCATCAGTGGCCTGGAATTAGGAGATCAGAAACCTACTCAGTTGCTGTGTAAGATGAGAGAACTGGGAAGCGGCATGATCACAGACGAAGGCCTGAAAATCGAATGGCTCAACCACCTACCTACACAAGTGTGCGTCGTGTTGTCGGTTAACACCGAATCGTCGCTGGACACACTCGCCGCGATGGCTGACAAAATGGTTGAGTACTCCGAGCCCGTGACGGTTGTCGCTGTGTCAACATCACAGTATCCAGTGTTGTCAGCTCAGCTGGAAATCCTCTCAAAACAAATGGAAAAACTCAATCTAGAAGTGGCCGAGTTACGTGGACGCTCAACTCGGAGGTCCAGGCGACCATTCCGTTCCCGCTCAAGATCCCAGTAACAGAGCAGGAGCAAGCCATCTGTCAAACCCGGCGATCCGACGTGGGAGTGCAGATACCATTTCCGCTTCGGGGACAAGGCCAAACGCTGCGAATCACCATGTTGCAGAAGAAAGAAAAATCAGACGTCGCCGTCGTTAAACTAACTTTGACATCGACGGTGGCGGACGTCGATGTCTTGGGCGCCACCAACCGCCTTTGTGTCTTCGATCGTGATACCAGAGAGCGTTTCCTCGTCGAAACGGGCGCCGATATTTCCGTGTTAGCCGCTACAAGTAACAGAAAAACGAAAACAGCAAGCGCCTACAGATTATATGCCGCAAACAACACTCCGATCAATACGTACGGTGAAAAAATGTTGAGGCTCAACCTTGGCTTAAGGCGCAATTTTCTATGGAAGATCGTCGTGGCCGACGTAAAAACTTCTATCCTGGGTGCAGACTTCCTATGTCATTACAAATTGCTGGTTGATCTCCATAAGAAGAAGCTCATCGACAATGTTACTGAGTTGTCCGTCGATGCCCTCGAAGTAACAAGTCATGACGATGCGGTACACGTCATTAGCTCGGATCAAGTGTATTATGACATCTTGAAGCAGTATCCAGATGTTCTTCGACCCATGGCTCTGAAGGAACCAGCAAAACATGATGTCGTGCACCGCATCGAGACGACAGGCCCCCCACTCTTCGCTCGAGCGCGCCCGCTCCCACCCGACAAGTACAAGGCTGCCAAAGAAGAATTTGAACATATGCTTGAGATGGGTATCTGCAGGCCGTCACACAGCCCGTGGGCGAGCCCGCTCCATATTGTTAGAAGAAGGACGGAAGACTACGGGTATGCGGTGACTACAGAAGGCTTAACGCAGTCACTCAGCCGGACAGATATCCGATACCCCGCATCCAAGACTTTACGTACCAGCTCCTCAATATGAAGATCTTCTCGAAACTTGATTCTGGTGCCCGCTCGCAGAAGAAGATGCCCAGAAGACAGCTATAATAACACCATTTGGGCTATTTGAATTCAAATGCATGACGTTCGGATTAAGAAAATTCAGAACTCGTTTGCAGCTAAAAATTGCTTTATTTCTGACCCCTACAAACTGAACACTTTTTTGGTGATTTATACACTAAAAATAAATAATTATAATTTTGGTTGTTTTAACAAACAAGTACATTTTTTCTTATAGCCTATATAAAAAATCTGGAATGAATGAAAAACTCACGTCGAGAAACGTTTAAAAAATGCGCAGGGACAGCTCTATGCTTGTGGTTAAATTTGCCGCACACTGCTAGCATTCAACCGCAACTCGCTTCAACGGCTAAACACGTTTAGGCTCTAAAATGTACCTGCCTGTAATATCGGTGGTAGACATGCGGTTCCCATTGTGATTGGAACTGCTTTGTTTTACTCCACTCAACAAATGTGACAAAAACGCTTACAAGTTGCTTGATGGTCGGATCTACTGATCCGGTTAGCTGGATAACTTCCACATGTAAGATCGGCGCCACAAAGTATTGTGGTATACTGAACACAGTAAGGTGAATAACGCGTTTGTGAGCCAAAAATTGTGACGACACGTTTGTCGTAGCGGCTGAGCGTTCGGCTACTACGCCACGTGTTATGGGTTCGATCCCCACACGGAGCAAATACCTACATGTATTTGTATGTTCTACGGGTAGTTGTTCCGGGTCTGGGCGTATGTGAGAAAATACTAGTGTGGGTTTACTACGTTTAAAAACATACCGAAATCCTCCTTATGCTTTCACAAGCTTGCCTGCAAGACAAGTGCAAAAACAATACTGATTTTGTCTAGTAACTGGCGGGTATGGCATTGAATTGAACATTCAAAGACACATGTGGTTTGACTTTAAGCCCAAAAGGGAGAGATTCCAGTAGATTAATAGGGATATTTTACATCATTATGTATTATTGTGCTATTGAACAGAATCATAGAAAAATCCAATAACACTTTGCTCGACCTAGGGATCGAACCCAGAACCTCTAGCGTAGCAGTCGCGCTTGGGACCAGTCGACTAATGTTATTGGGTTTTTCTATGAAATTCTCAGTAGCAGGTCGGAGTCTGGATTTGTGCCCGGTTAATGGCAATAGGCTTGCCCCCTATTATATGGGAACTAAACATACCGACGAACTGTGGGTGTACATTAGTACGCCTCTGCCTAACCTTTCGGGGAATACAGGCGTGATGGTATGTGGACAGAATCATTCAAAATGCAAATAGTTTGGGTTTGAAATTTGTTCAAGTTTTACAAGCTCGCATTACTAAACACTATCATGGTGGTGGCACGCACGGTTCAGCGTGATTCACTTCGATCGCCGTTCACCTCGGTCAGTCGTTCACTCGTGTCCAGTGCATCGACGTGGCGTAATTGTGCGGTTGCGGTGCCGACGCGCCTCGTAATGATCCACAGTTCATTTGGCACACCCATTTTATGCATCACCAGTTTGTTATGATAGCAAATTGCTATGATAGGGATTACAGCTTGGATCCCAGCACTAGAAATAATTCTTAGTGTGTGTGGCAAGAATAATATAGCCAGTGAAATTACAGGGTAAATGTGCCTTAACAACTGAGGACTCAAGATGACAACGCGTGTGCTACCACCGACGATTCCGCCGTCTATAGGCTGTGGTTGCTTGCCATCAGGCAGCTCTTATGCTTGTTTGTCATTTTAGTAACTACGTACAATATCAAAACACATTTGTGTAACAGAATTTGTCCAATCTTATATGAAAAATCTACGAGATATCGTAGGTATTATATAACTACTTAGGTAGACACTGAATGCTGCAGTCTAGAATATTCTCGACTTGTATTTACCGACACAGCCAGTCTATTATTAGCTGGAGCCTGGTGACCATAATACAACGTCTTGCCCTACATCTCAACAACAGATTTAATTTACTCTATAGTGCTAAAGTCATTATGCTGGAGGAGTAGTTTTGATGCCATATCTGATACTTGAGCGTCTTGTGAGATGGTGGGAGGAGGGGGGAGAGTGTCAGAGTATCAGTGAAGTCCCCGGACTTAAGGCAATGGCTCGCAACTTTGCGAAAGTGAGCTCGGAAACTTTTTAGTTCGAATTTTATTTAGCTTTTATAGAGTATTGGCAGTTTTACTTTTCTTGGCCTCTTGCTTGGGGCTTGTTGACGTATTAATTACGGAAGTTTCTGTTGTAAATATTACAGAGCTTTGGCTATAAACTTATCAAAAAATTATTTTTTATTGCAAATAGTTACATGAAGTGTAAGTGTATGATTTAAGGGGGAGGATTTTTACACGCACGAATGAACAATTCTTCACCGGTTTAAACTAAAGAGTATTACCTAATTGGTAGGTACTCTGTAGCAATTATTACAAAAACAAAAGCTATTTTTCGTAGACGTTTTGAAAAATTATTGGAAAAAGCTAATCCTTACTAATATTATAAAAGTGAAAGTTTGTGAGTATGGATGTGTGGATGCGTGGACATAATGTATAGATGTTTGTTACTCTTTCACGGCAGAACGGCTGAACGAATCTGGATGAAATTTGACACAGAGATAGATTATATTCTGGAGTAACACATAGTCTTCTTTTTATTCAGGTCGAACCCAATTCTGAAGTCCACGCAGACAAAATCGCGGGCAGAAGCTAGTTATAAATAATTTAAAAGTGCTTTTCATCCCCTTAACACGTTTTCAAGCAAAGAAAGGACGGTCGTCAGATAAACAGTTGTCGCTAGAAGTGCAGCGACGTGGCGACGCGACGGCGGGCGCGGGTGACTGGCTTCGATTGACTACCTATGTCGCGTCGGTAAAAAGTGTGAGGTATTATACCGCCCGGTGGTATTCCATTAACTGGAGATTAACGATTATTATGTTTCAAATATTTTCCCAACACTATGATTTTATCCTACATCGTGAATCGATTTATCCTTCCCACAAATCGATATAGGTTAAGGGTCCGGTGGAGCTTGAATTGCTCACAAAAACGTAATACTGAAATAAGTCGTAATCCAGACAATAGTCTAACAAATTGTTTTTATTTGGATTTAAATACCGTTAATCTAGGTTCCTGCGGTACTATTTCGTCTACTACTATTTCACTGGAAATGAAATACCGGAAAATCGTTCCAAACTTGGTAAAGTTATCAAAAATTGCATTCGCTTACACTGAATGTGCTATACGTTGTATTGAAACGAACAATCACAAGTAAGTAATTCTAGTAATTTATGTTATATATAACTTTGATTTGGTGTATATTATCATGATGTTGTAATTTTAGCTATCTAAATAAATAAATAAATAATTTCCAGTGAAATATTTTAGATGAAATGGAAGAGTAGGAACCTAGATTAACGGTACCGGAATCGTAATAATAACATAATTTTATTAAATTGTGTTTGAATTACGATTTATTTCGGTATTACGTTTTTAGAGAAATTCGGTCCGCCGGACTCTTAAAGGGTTCCCAATCTTTTTCAGTCCGCGGCGCACATACATGTTTACTACTTTGCCTCGGTGGCGCCCTAACCTAAGCTGGTCGAAATAGATAGGTACAATGATACTAGTAAGGTAGATAGGCACGAAAATGTATGCGGAGAATGGTAAAGAGAATCGCTTCATGACGCCCTTCTTCACTTTATACGGCGTACACTTTGGGAATCCCTGGGTTAACCCAATCAGATATTGAAATTTGTTTTTGGTGAACTCTTTGGAGTTTATGCTGAAACTGTAATTTTTTTTTTTAAATACATTGCCCCACACTAGGATTTTCTCCTGTATCGTGGGTGCATTTACAAACACAAATTCTCACATACACAAACGCCCAGACCCGGAACAACTATCTGTAGAACATACAAATATTTGCTCCGTGTGGGGATCGAACCCACAACACGTGACGAAGAAGCCGATCGTAATTAGAGCCTCCAGCCCTCTTTTGATTGATGGCTGGGATTAGGTATTACGTGTACAAAATTGTTGATATCAGTTTACTGCGCCTAAGACCTTTCAATGTCTCTTTAGGTAACAACTGCACATTATCTCGGAGAAGTTCATGCTTCACTAACGAGAATGTCAAGAACTTGTGGTTTTCTAAACTACGTTTAAGATTCAGTGCAAGTCACCGCTAAATGACACCTCTGGCTGGCGAGGGCTTATCGACATGGCTCCTCAAACTTGAGTTATTTTCCTTTCGAAGAATAGCAATCTTTATAGAAGAGGACTTCGCTTGTGCAAGCTTAGAAAATTGTGGTTTTATGTACAGTTCATTTAGTAGCAAATGCTTGAAGGATAGTGTGTTTTGTCACCTTTTGTGTGGGCAGTATATTTGCGATTGTGTATATTTTTGCTAAGGCTAAAAGTCAGTCGTAGATATCACTGTGGCTCCATTATACATAAATATATTTTACTTAAATAATTACAATTGTATCTCTTTATCCTCATGGGTAATATATACAACATAATACCTACAACCAGACGCTTTATCCTTAAAGCTTTGTGTGTTACCACATTTCGAGCTATACATATCTTTACAGTGAAAATCGGTCTAAACTACTAATTTGACTAATTTCTGCAGTCAAAATTAGTTTTGGCCGGTTATGACTTTTGCCTGTAACGTAGGCATAGGTACATACCGAGATGGACAGGCGAGCTAGCAAAAAAATTTGTAAATAGAAACCATAAACTTTATATAATAGGTTCAATTTTGTTGCAAGCATTCCCGCCTTCAGACATCTATGCATGTTTCGAACCCGTCACGGCCGTCAAAAGTCACGTACTACCATGATAACTAGCACAAAGCCGAATTTAGAAACATTCCATTCTCAAAAAAGCTTTTTCACGGTTCAAAAATCTAAAACACCCAGAATTGGGCGAACGACTCCAACGTACAAATCCAAATGAAGTTGCTAGTCGATCAGGCTTTTAGGGGCCCGCGGAACACAGATGTCACAGATGAAAAATAAAGGGTTCCGTATGCACAGAGCGGGTGGCAATGGGTTCGTTCAATTTTCCAATTTATAGAAGCGTGAAGAGTTCCCGTTGTTTGCATCGGGAGTCTGCGAGGAACGAACTCCATGTTATTTCGATTTGCAGGTCATGTTTTCTGGAATAACAGTTTTTTAAAAGCGATTCAGACAAAATATAAATACGAATATGCTAATATTCCTTCAAAAGATTTTAGTTTGACCTCGCAGAAGGTAAAAGCTTCTTGATGTAAATTATTATCCTATTGTCCCATAACCTTTTTCTATTTATATTGTCCATATTAATATAATAACCGGACAAGTGTGAGTCCGACTCGCCCACCGAGGGTTCCGTACAAATTTGTAGGTACATAATTATAATTAATTACAAATGTATAGTTTTCAGATTTCTCCCTATACTTGTAGTATAAGGCGGTATCACTTGCCAAATTTCATAGTTCTAGGTCAACGGAAAATACCCTATAAATTTTGTTTCCCTTGAGAGTGTCGAAATATTATTGTTATTATTATTTGTTATTTGCGGCATAAATGGCCGTATCTTTTTTTAAGTTAACATAGAAGTTTGATTTTTTACAGCTTCAAGGAACTATAGACTTGAGTATAATATTTTTAATTTCAACTCGATACCTCCACGCGTTTCCGAGATAAACGGTCTTGACAGACGGACGGGCGGACGGATGGACGGACGGACAACAAAGTGATTCTATAAGGGATCGGTTTTTTCCTTTTGGGGTACGGAACCCTAAAAAGAAATCTATTACTCTTACCTATTAATTATTCTTGTTTAAAATGTTTACCTGTCTTTGTCATTTTGATGTCTATAAAGCAAGAGAGCATTAGAGATAATACCCATTTAAAAAAATAAATTAAAATTTTAAAAAATAGCAACATTTAATTAATTTCTTATCCTATCCTATCCTATCTTTCCTAATAGGTATAAGTCAGATTTCGTTAATGAAACGAATAATAGAATCTTTCCTAATACATTCCTTTATAAAAGTGAAGTCCTTTATAAACAGTTTTTAACAATATTTCTGTTCTTTAGTACGTCCTCTGTGAAGCAGATGGCGCCACTGGCGCGCCGGCTTCAGTGTCAATTATGTATATCCTTAACTTTAGAATACATAGTAGATACGAGTGTATTGTGCTCATTCAATTCTAAGAGCAGGATTTTGTACCTATAATAAAAGTATGTCATTGTATGTTTTTATGTACATACTTAGACGTTAGACGTTAAAAGGTACGGCGGCATCGTACGACACTGAACTAACTGTAAAGTAAGTCGTGTCGGTTGAGAGGTCAGGTAACTTACCTCTCATAGATGTCACCAACGTCACCTTATGACGTAAATTCAGAATGTGAAGGCAAAATTTCAATCATGCGGGTAGGGTTCGCGGTGGCTTAGAGGTCAGAGTGTCTGGTATATCAAATCAGAAGACGCAGGTTCGAATCCTGCCCGCGATTGAATTTTTTCCTTTACTAAGAAATACTTAGTAGAGTTTGGCAGAAACACTAGCTCTAAATATAAATAATCCTTTAAAACAGGAAATTCTAATTATGACAAGAAAATCAACTTACGAACTTGTCAGCTCATCAAATTACTTAATTTATTTCTATAGAAAGTTGTTTACTTTTATATACATATAAAAAAGGAAGACCATTTCCTATTTTAAGTGTTTCGTAGGCTATGGTTTCATTTTATGTCGTACAAAAATATTTGTTGTCGTAAAGTTGACATAAAATATGTTTAGACCTTTTGCCTTTAATCGTATTGTTGTTAAAAAAAAAGATGGCAGATTAATCGTGTCAGTAGCTAATATTATGGGAGAGGTACCAAACATTAACATAGGCAGCACACCGAATTTGATTAGAAAGAAAGAAATAATGATTTATTCAGCTGATTACTTATTACAGCTATTAGGTGTATACGAGTATGTGTGCATCACCAAATGAATAAAATACTAAAACAGTTTCAACAAATTACCATAAACGGTAAATAAAGGATATAGTTAGCTAATGGTAGCATCTACAAGTTATATGACGTTTCAATAGATACCAACACACGTTACTAGTTTATGTAGTCATAACTTGTGAGCCTGTTGTTAAATATTGTCCATTTTTATGGGTACAGCTATTGAACGCACTGATATGATTTTATTAAAAGACTGTTATATTTTTATGGCTTTATGTGTATTGGAGATTTAGTATTTTGTTAAAAGGTGCGGTGAACATAATAATTAAGCATGTCAGAGATGCTCACGAAAAGTAATTCTAAAGCAATATATTGCTCCTTTACTGACATACATTGACAGATCGTTTGCCATTTGGATCGCTCGTATTTAGTCGCAATAGTGGTGATTTTTACAGTGAAACTGTTTAGATGACTGTTTAATTTGTTACCCGTGTAGATTTATCGTTATTATCTATTTGTTTTTGGAGTGTAAAAAAATCCTCATGGATTAACTGGGAAGGCAGCACGGTATGTCCGAGTCATACAGACTAATACTGCACTTGCATTTATTTACTCTATTGTCATGGCAGGCTCGCTCATATCGGACAGGCTGTGGTTAGATACAAACACCAGGCCACACGCAGCCTTTTTTTCCGGGTTATACTCCTCATGGATACCCACCATTACTCAAAAGTCTAGGTTATGTAGGACTCTTACCGACTGAAAACACACAGCGATCCAATGTGGAGGGGGCTCCGAGATTTCCAATGAACGCACCGGTGAGGCCACGCAGTCTACTGGGAATCAATATTAAGCCTTTCCCAACCTTTTCCCAAGTATGGTCGGGTCATATGCGGCAAAATATCAATACTTTACTAGGTATACATCAATACTAACTACAATAAAATTAACGATTGTCATTTATTATTTGATTTAAATTGATATTAAATCTCTCAACCTATTTCTCATCCTACATTTGAACATATTGGAATATTATTATGTTACTTAATTTTCTAACTGGAAACAATCACCCCATGTTTACATATAGGTATCTACCGCTAAACATTATACAGCGAGTTCTACACCTGAAATATAAAAGTGTTCCATCAAGTTAATGTCGACAAGTAACGTTGTGCGGTGTCACGAGGGCGGTGTCGAGTGTCCCGCGTCAATACATCAGGTGGATGACGCGGTGTCGCAGGTGTCGTGTGTACTAACCACATTACACCGCGACTGTGATGAAGTGCTTTTTTAAGGAAATTTAGATTGAAGCGATGAAAAAGTTGCGCCCGTAATTCTTTATGGAGTTTTACACCTATCATGAGTTACAAAATGCTGATTGAAACCATTTTTCATGTAAATCCTTACTAATATTATAAACGTAAAAGTTTGTGAGTATGGATGTGTGGATATTTCTTAATCTTTCACGCCAGAACGGCTGAACGGATCTGGACAAAACTTGACACAGAGATAAATTATAGTATGGAATAACACATAAGCTAATTGTTATCCAGGTCGGACCCAATTCTGAAGTCCACGCAGACAAAGTCGCGGGCAGTGACCAATGTTTTTGTGGAATGACTTTTACTCAAGTGGTCTGGAAAAGGTATTCTTGTATTCGATTTTTAAAACTTATAATTTACTGTGATGATGTGAATTAGAGTCAGTTAGGTACTAGAAGTACTATAAATTCGAAAATGTTACCAAATTTGAGACTTTATGAATTGGCATTCTATGTGCACACTACTAGACTATCACTGCTATTATTTACAAGGATCGGACATATTTTTGCCGAATAGGATTCTACCTTGAAACTTCATTGCTCTACTATAGCAATCGGGACTAGAGTGACTATAATAAATAACTATCGTATATAATTTAAACAAATTAACTTTCCGTTTACTTCATACATATAAACTCTGTATATTATGTAGGTACATAGACACCTATTTTCAATAACCACAGCATACACCTAAATTTGTCGATAACGACTTGTTGTTTCGATTGTGCTGCCGATAAAAAGTTGTTTATGTCCAAACTTTATCGACATATTGTATTTGGCGACGTGAATTTTAATATTTCATGGCGCTTAGTCCCAGGATTTTGGGTTGGGATTGTATTTTTTCAGTATTATATGTAAATAAGACTTTTATTCAACTAACTTTCTACTTCGCGTCTCAAAACTAATATATTCGTTAAAAGTTAGTAAATACTAACTTATTTGAGACAAAAGCTCACCCATTGCTAAATGTTCTTCTTCAAGATGTAATGTATCTCTGCCAAATTTTATCAAAATGTTTTCAGCCAAACATGGTTAATTTTCGTATTTTTAATATTAGCTGTTGACCACGATTTCACTCGGATTCCAAAGGACTTTTTGAGACATCAGGGAAACTATTCTTTTCCAGGGTTTACTCTATCTAAATACCAAAACTCATCACAATTGGATTAGTGGTTTAGGCGTGAAAAGGTAACAGAGAGACATAATTACTTTCGCATTTATACTTCTACATGGATTATAGATTTTCGTATGATATAGGTATGTGAAATATTAAAAAAAAATATGGTTATCTAGTACGTAATAATTTATATATCAATTACCTTTGACTAATATCCGACTATGAGCTGTCGTATCGTGATTTTATACTCGAGGATAACATAATATATGTATACAACTCACATTTCGCTCTTTATTCTCATCGATTTCAAGTAATTGAATAGATAGGTACAAAATAAAATGTCTTCTCTATCTAGTATCACATTACATGTTCTAAAGACGAGAAGCTTTTCATATAAACTTAAAGCATTTATATACGCTTTAAAGTCTGCGCGCGCCGACACGTGAAATAGATTCTCCGGGATACGAGACCTTAAGTGTTAAACTAATTCAATGGCTTCTCAATACGAAGGCGCGGTTGGCGCAGTGAATAAGTTAGTGGCTTTTAGGCGATGGGACTCAGATTTGGAACCCGGAGGTAATATTTTAATGTTTTATTGATGCGTAGCTAGATGTGATGTAAGGAAGGCCCGGTCACATGTTGCTTGCAAGTGCCTTAGAAGTTTTTCTACAGTATTATTTATAACATAACATACCATTACGCCTGTATTCCCTGAAGGGTTAGATAGAGATGTAATAAAGTACATCCGTAGTTCGCCGGTATGTTTAGGTTCCATGTGATAGGGGAGAAACAGGCACAAATCCAAACTCGGAACTGAGAATTTTACAGAAAAACACAATAACACTTTGAACTGACATAGCCAGGGTTTTTTTTATGGGATAGGAGGGCAAACGAGCAGACTGACGGCCTGATGGTAAGCGATTACTGCCGCCCATGGATACCCGTATCACCAGAGGAGTCACAAGTGCTTTGCCGACCTTTTAAAAGGGGATTGGGCCTCCGGTAACCTCACTTACTCGGCGAAACACAACGTAAGCGTTGTTTGACGCCGGTTTTCTGTGAGGCCTTGGTATCACTCCGGTCGAGCCGGCCCATTCGTGCCGAAGCATGGCTCTCCCAAGGGTGATCGCAAGAAGGAAGTGGAAGTGGGCGGGTCACATGTGTCGCAGAGATAATAGGTGGGGACCTAAAGTCCTACAATGGAGACCACGCATTGGGCGCAGAAATATCGGTGTGCAAAAAATAAGATGGGATGACGATCTGGTTGGGAAGGATTACTTAAATGCGGAAGACCCAAGATCTTTCAAAATTGCGTGCATATGAAGAGACCTACATCTAGCATTGGATGGCAGCAGGTTGAAGAAGACTTCGCTAGACCTGGGAATACAATCCAAGATAGCGTAACAGTCGCACTTGTGGCCACAGTTATTTTTGTTGCATAAATACGTAACCATAATAATCCTTTACTATAACATAAAATAAACCCCTCGATACTGAGCACATGAACACATCTATTAGCGCAAAATTGTATATCCTAAAATTCCTAAACGCCCCACATTGGGATTCCTCGCACGTACCATCGAATCGTCAATAAAAACGTTATACGACCGCGTTCGGCGGCAGTGCCTGCTAAAGTGTCAAACTTTGCCCGTATCACCCGGCCATCGCATTATCTGCGCCGCCGCATCCGGACATATTTACGTGATGCAGTAACAATATTCATAATAGTTATTGTTACTACCTATCTACGTACAAGAAGCGGGTCAGATGCTACTTTGACGTGGAATATGGTTCTTCAAAATTTCGCGAATTTCGTTTAACGAGCTACTGAATTAACTGCTATGGTTGTTTTTAACAGGAAATTCTGCTGATATCACTAAACTGCTTTTATCGTTATGAATTCTAAATGACGCGACTGGTGTGTTTATTGTACTGTAGGTACTCATAGTTTGTATGATATAAATATTACCTATACGCAATTTAGATGAAGGTGTTTTGGAACGCCCCAGATCAAAATCTTAGTAATATGATGCATTTTTTACGACCAAAATGAAACTTGCTAGAGATACCTGTACCGAAAATACCTTGATATGATATACTTAAATACCGCTTTTTCATTAAAAAAACATGAAGATATAAAAAAATACTGCTGAAGTATTTAGAACCCATATAATAAGCACAGTAGAATTCATTTTCCAATTACTTACTTTCGCCTATAATATAATATATAATATACGAAGCGTGGATTTGGGTACATACATGTTATTTGTTCTTAATAAAGACATGTTTAGTGGTACTAAGGAACTAAGTTTCAAAAATTTTACCAGATACGCTAGCGCCTATCGTCAAACTCATAGTAGACCTGCATTATTCACGAAATCCTTTACAATAATGTAACATTGACCGCATGTCGCGCTCAGAAGGCGCGGCGGGTGTTTGCGAGACTGTAAATAATGTTTTAACGACGGCGGCGGCTACAGGGTGCTCCAACTTGTGTTATATGTTTATAGTCACCGCTGTAACTACTTGATTAATTAACTTTGAGCACTGTTGGTGTGTAGTTACCTGCTTGTGAATGTAGAGCGGTTTTGTAGTGTGGTTCTATTTGTGCAAGTGGATTTGGTTGAATAAAAAGTAATAACTGCTTCATTACCCTACTGGTTCTGAACGCGACTGCTACGCTAGAGGTCCCGGGTTCGATCCCCAGGTCGAGGAGTGTTTCTCGGGTTTTCTATGAAATTCTCAGTAGCGGCTCGGAGTTTGCAATTTGTGCCCGATTAATGGCAATAGGCTCCCCCTATTACATGGGACCTAAACATACGGGCGAACTATGGGTGTACATTTCATCAGTACGTCTCTGCCTAACCTTTCAGGGAATACCAGGCGTGATGGTATGTTATGTCAAGAAGTAAAATAGATTAAATGACATACTCATGGATAGGTAATGTAAAAAAGTACTTTTTTAAATATGGTCTATCCACGGCTGCATAATATAGGCCCAGTGCAGTACATGCCAGTCCACTGGTGCTGCCTGGCACTGGTTTTCAACAGGACCTTAAAACACGAAATTATTATTTTTCAAGTTGGACTTTGTGATTAGGCAAGGCAAAGGTTTCCCTCACCTTTCCCTTACCTCCATTGATCTGGATCTTGTGCTTTTTTGAGAACTTATAATATAGCCCAATTGGCAGAGGTCATATTGCTATAAATAGTTTAATTTCGATGTTCGCAATAATAGCAAAATTAGCAAAGGAAAATAGAGATTTTAAAATTTCACTATAACAGCATATCTGGTCACTTAACATTACTTTAGGAATTGTTTAGTATACTTATAATATGCCCAATTTAATCAAGAATAAGCCGATACATATAATTTTTCCAGACAACTCTGCTTTTAAGTTAAAAAATCAAACTTTTAACCTTATTCTTACAAAAATTTCAACACTTACACCAAGTTTCTTTAAAAATTAAAGTTTTCCTAACTTCTTTTAGGAGTTTGAACTTTAAATTCATCACAAAACGACGGTGACTTTCAACTCTCGGAGTCTCTCTTAAGCCCTGGGGCGGACTTTTCAACTTTCCCAGCAGAAACTAATTATGTAACTGGATACTATGAAATACATACATGCAACGTCCTAGTTGAGTTAGGATAATGGTCGTCTTCGCACGAATCCCATAGTCAACATTATTGGTTGAGGTAAGGCATTTGCGGTTTTTTACCTTTTAACCGTTAACCGCTACAGTCATGTATAGACGACGAACCAAAATTTGCCCAGCACGCCACGGTCACGACTGGGTGACAGATTTCTATAGGAAATATAAAGTTTGGAGCCGAGGGCACGCTCTTTCTGTTTTGACATGGCGGTCAAAGGTTTATTTGATACAGTCCTACATCTATGACGACACGTTTGGCGTAGCGGCTGAGCGATCGGCTTCTGCGCCACGTGTTGTGGGTTCGATCCCCACACGGAGCAAGTATTTGTATGATCTACAGGTAGTTGTTCCGGGTCTGGGTGTTTGTGTATGTGAGAATTTGTGTTTGTAAACGCACCCACGACACAGGAGAAAATCCTAGTGCGGGGCAACGTTTTTTTTAAAAAAAAAAAAAAAAATCTGCTGCCGCCTCCCCAGGTGGCAGATGATACATGATTTTCCACATTCCAAAAAAAAAAAGTGTTATTGGGTTTTTGTATTGGAAAATTCTCAGGAGCAACTAGGAGATTGGAAAGGATATGCAAGAATTTGTTTATTTGCCGACTGCGCCAGGTGGAGGGTTATGTTATTTAGTTAATTTATTATATTTTTCATTTGTTTTATGTACATATCCTCGTTATATGTAGATATTTTAGATAATTAACTGGCGGTGAAGCGTTAAGCCTATCAGGAATAAAAAAAACTGTCTCGTTAGTTTAGTGGTTCTAAGCGCGACTGTAATTCTAGAGGTCGACGTTGGACCTGGGAATTAAACTCGGGAGACTACATTCCCAGGTCGAGTAAAGTGTTATTAGGTTTTTCTATAAAATTCTCAGTAGCAGACTAGCTAATCATGGGACCTAAAATTACTAGCGAATTGTGGATATGTACTTTCAATCAGAAAGGAATGTGGGTGTACATTGCAAGTACTTTCCATCACGAAAGTCGAACAATAAAAAATCCCATCGATTTCCATTACGTTGAAACAAGCACAGTGTCGTATCTACATGTTCAAATTATTATGTGCTATTACTGTAATGGTCCGCAGCGCAATTTGCTTCCGAATAAATGTCGTAATTCCGGCCGTGCCGCACCTAATGCACCGTTATAATATCTAATGCTAATATATCTTCTTTTTTGTAACGTTTTGGCCCTTTGCCAGGTTCCAATTTACTTAAAAGAATGGATTCAGCGAATTACATTGTGATTTATTTATTGTAAGGCTGTTTTATTGTAACAAAAGGAAAATATTTGTGATAATTATGTTATATGTTCCCAGACGTCGTCCGTCGACTGCTACGCTAGAGGTCCTGGGTTGGATCGCAGGAGGAGCAAAGTGTATTGGGGTTTTTCTATTAAATTCTCAGTAGCAGCTCGGAGTTTGGGATTTGTGCCCGGTTAGTGGCAATAGGCTCGCCCGCCCTCTATTACATGGTACCTAAAACATACCGGCGAACTGTGGGCGTACATTAGTACGCCTCTGCCTTACTCTTTCGGGAATACAGGCGTGATGGTATGTTATGTTATTATATAAATAGAACCGTATGTGATACCTAACTATACCTTCACGGGTCAGACAGGGTTTTCGTTATCACATTGTAGCAGTAATCTAACTGAACACAAATTTAAACAGACGAACAGGCAGTAACTTAAGAAGTTCGTATATATCTAGGTAGAACATATTACGAGACTGGAAATATTATTATAGGAACCTCACATAAATTGGAGCTAAGTTAAACGAGTTTTCTCACAAATTGAAGTTTATAACTACTACAAAATTGTTTCAATGTACCTACATAGGTACCTCATCGGGGTGGAATCGACAAAGTTTTCAAGATTCACACTGATTGGAAATGAAGGTTGTGCGAGTTATATTCTTCCTTTTTCTAACTTTTATCTCCGCTTGTTAAAACTGTCTAATCAGAAATAAGATTGTATCAATTTTCTAGCAGTCGGCACGAGGCCCTAAGTTGTTGATTTTCAGATCTAGTGAAGTGTAGTTGTTTGTACAATTATAAATTCTCAGTAGGAACTCGCCCGCAATTAAATAGAACTAAAAACATACGTGCAATTTGTGGATGTTCATCTTTGCGAAAATAGGTGATTTATATAGTTTTCGAAACCCACCCATTGCACTACCGACGTGAACCCACTCGTAACACAAGCATTTAGCTTATCACGAGGGTTTGACAAGAATACTAGTAATGTGCGACCCACATTGCTAGTAAGCTTTTTTTTAAAGAAAAGTAATATCATCCAAAAGAAGTCCACTGCTGAACAGAAGCCTGCTCCATAGACTTCGACAAGGTCCGGCTACATACCGGTTGCACCCAACGACTCCCAGCGTCTTTTACCAGGTGTCTCATTGGGTCGTCCTACGAGGCATTTTCCAGTACATGATCTTCACTCGGATAACTTTTTTGACCTAGCGACAATGCAACTTGGGAATATGAATTATCTTGTAAACGAATTAACTCTGCCTAACCCTTTGGGCCATACAGGTGTGATGGTATTATTTGTTTATTTATTGTAAATATCGTAGAAAAGTTCCACGTTCCAGTCATATGATATGCAAGATTTACACCTATTAAAATTGTACACTGTAGTAGATTATTTAACAGATGTTTTGATTTGAGAGAATCAATTACGTGTAAAATCACTTCTAGACATGGTAATCGAAATCCGTACATACATTCTGTAGTCAACTGCTTTAGTACAAGGGCGTTTGACCTTGAGTTTGATATTGGGGGTAACATACGAGTTGAGTGAAGGACATATATTCAAAGGGTGGTAGCAAGAAACAGCAGCGGTAGGGTTAGTACACGTCTGGATTTTGTCGGACAGTGCGGGCTAATAGGTCCCTTATTTATTTCGCTTATCCATTTTTATTATAAGAAACAACAATATCATGCAACCAAGTCACGTGTTGCCATTTTGAGACGTCAGTTACAAATCTAATTTTCCTAGTACTGGCCTTGTTACGCAATTGGTACAGCATAACATAACAAAGCTAGCTCATTACTGCAAAGCGGCAAAATATTTGGCAATGCAGAATTACCTTCCTAGATGCGATCAGGAGGAGTCCTAGAAACTACTAATTAAATACCATAAACCTAAACCCCACAATTCTTTCTAATGCGAATGTTTTATAATTTATTTTTATCAGTAGTGTTTATGAGGGCTTTATCATTCATCAACCGTCTTAAAATATTTACTAAAACACAATAGAGTTACTTTATAACACAAAATAATAATTTGTTTTGTCCTTCAGATATTTTTGGAAGATGTAAGAAAGAAAGAAGAAAGGCGGAGAAGAACGGATGGAGCTATACGTTTTTTTAACTTTTATAGCTACGAAGAATATTGTGTTTCATATATGTGGTCGCCGTAATCAGATGTTTGGTGGTGGTCGTCTTTTTTGTGAAATATCATGGTTACCCTAATTCAGGGGTAAGATTAACGGATCCCGGTAATGGTGGGTCTCGCCAGCTCAGCTGATTTAATGTTTAGATGTGGGTAGTTTTGTACACGGATATCTGTCGTTTAGTTAAAAGAAGTTTAGCCGACAGTTTTTTTGTTGATGCGAAAGTTTGAGAACAACATTGAAACAATTGCAGAAGTTTTCGGTCGAGCTGTCTAGTGTAATAATGTTATTAGACTGTTTTGTTTGAATAAAACGCTTTTATTTCTTTTTTTTCATGCTAGGTACAGGAAATAGTCAAACAGCCTAGACCTAAGACACTGAAATTCTAATTTTTAAATCTCGTGTTTGAATTAATTTGCATATTTATAAATGCGTCGAAGTACTCCTTCACAACGTTGTCGTCTGGTAATGAACACAGAAGACTGGGGGCACTCATCGTTATCATATTTAATGGTAATTCTAATTTTTGAACATGGCCAGCTGTCTTGTCTGATTTGTGTGCAAACGGTTCTATATGATTATCGCTATTTTTGAATTACTTCTGCATTTTAGGTTTACAGATACATATCTTAATAATAAAAATACGCGAACTAAACCCGTGAAGCACAGCCAAGTTGGCAATGATACCATTAAACTTTAGTAAGTATGAAACAAAATGAAAGGATGAAGTGAAATTATATAATTATTTCTGTAAATGGATCTTTTGAGACACTTCTACAAGTGAATGTTTTAATTTTTTTAACTAGATGGTGCCGGCATTTTCTAACTGACGACCTCTGAAAAGAAACAACGAAACAAACTCAGAGATTCATAGTCTCTTTTAAACATAGTAGTAGTAACATGGCAGTGTTATAATGCAGGGCAATGTCTGAGATGGCCTTTTAAAGAAAGATTCATAGCGGCTTTGAGTAGACCAGTCCCAGCTGACGGCACGCATGCAGCAGTCATTATTTCAAAAGTCGGTTTTAGTTATTGCAAATAATACTATACCGTAAAACAGAAACGTTGTAAACGTTTCTGTTGCCAGTTCAGCAGTCGACAGCTATTACAATACATTACCGCGGTAATTGCAAACGGCGCGGTATTTTTCCGGACGCCCGGCTTCTCTGCACTTAAGTGAGGCAGGAAGCTGCAGTAAGTGAAGGCTTCGCGATAAATTAACTTGATGTACCGCCACGGTAATGCTCGCCTGCTGCCAACATGTCTTAGCGGAACCTACGACTTTGGCTGCTAATGTACGAGGACTTTATCGCTATTATCTTTTACTATAATTGGAAAAGCATCCAATCATACGAACAATAAAATTGTAACTAGTCCTGCCTGCTTCTGAGCCTCTTTGATTTTATTATGTCTGTCTGTATTAAGGCGTGCACAATTGGCGTAGTGGCTGTGCGATCGGCTTATACTAGTGTATAAGCGACTAATATGTGTATGACCTACAGGTCTTTGTCCGTGTCTGGGCGTTTGTGAAAGTGAGAATTTGTGTTTGTAAACGCACCCACAATAAAGGAGAAAATCCTAATGTGGGACAGTTTTTTTTTTAAACTAGTCTATAGATCTTTTTTATTGGGTTTCCTTATGAAATTCTCAGAAGCAGCTCGGTGTTTGGATTTGTGCCCGATTAATGACTTACATGGGACCTAAATATATCGATTTGAAGAAGGTGGCTGGCAGCGGATGGATGCGAGCTGCCCAAGACCGGGATGGTTGGCGCTCCTTGGGGTAGGCCTACGTTCATCCGCAAGCCCCAAAGGGCTATTGCACTGCGGGTGGCGAGGGCCTACCGCTCGGTGGGCTTTTCGGCCGCGTGCGCTCTGGCCGGCACCCCTCCTTGGGAGTTGGAGGCGTGGGTGCTCGCCAGAGTGTACGAGTGGACGGCGCGCCGGAAGGCGCTCGGGGAGTGCCCCGTCCCCGAAGAGCGGGAGGCCGTGCGGCGGGAGGCGAAGGACGCAATCGTCCTTCACTGGACGGAGGACCTCGCCACCGCCGCCTTTGGCCGCCGGACCTTGGACGCGCTCGGTCCGGTCCTGCGGAGCTGGCTCGAGCGGTCCCACGGTTTCCTCTCGTTCCGTCTGGTGCAGGTGTTGTCCGGCCATGGCTGTTTCGGAGGGCACCTGCACCGGATCGGGAGGGAGGAAGCCCCGGCGTGCCACGACTGCGGTGCCCCGGAGGACACGGCGCAGCACACCCTCGAGGTGTGCCCGTCTTGGTCGGGGCTGCGCCGTGGCCTGACCGCGGTGGTTGGCCAGGACCTCTCGCTTCCCGGCGTGATCAACGCCATGCTGGGGAGCGAGGAGGCCTGGGCAGCGGTTGCCTCCTTTTGCGAGGACGTAATCTCGCAAAAGGAGGAGGCGGAGCGCGCGCGGGAGGACGACCCTCTCGCTGCGCCGCTCCGCAGACGAAGAAGGGGTCGGAGAAGGCGCGCAGGTGCTCTCCCTCCTCTCGGTGGTGATGGGCGGGTGACAGGCGCGGGGGTGCCTTCGCCCGCATTGCAGCCGTCACCACCTTCGTCGGTCACTCCCGGGCCCGTGCCCCTCCCCACGGGGAGGGCGTGAGGGGCCCGCCATGCAGGATAATCGTCGGCGGGGACTGGACGTAAAGGCTGTGCCGGTTTCCCAGTCCTCGCCACTAGGACGAAGCGGGAGTGCCGCTGGGTTGTTTTAGTGGGTATACCGGGTCAGACCGGGGAGTCCCACATAACCCCCCCATCCCCCGATGGGAGGGCATGCGTAATGCATTTTTTCCCAGCGCAAACAAAAAAAAAAAAAAAGGCCTACATTCAGCAGTGGACGGCAATAGGCTGATATGATGATGATGACGAAATATATGACGGTGAATTGTGGGCGTACATTAGTACGCCTCTGCCTAACTCTTGAGGGAATACAGGTGTGATGGTATGTTTGTATTTCAACGAGCAGGGCTAATGTATGCATGCCGTGACATAATTTTGTCGTCACGTCATATCTCGTCTCTGGCATAATTATAATAATGGTTTCAACGCAAGATAAACGACGACAAAATTATTTCGTGGCGCAAATGTCGGGCATTTTCGCAGAAGTAAATTCTGGTTTTATATATTTCAGAAATATATCCAGTATATTACATTATATTCTAGGTCCGGAGCAATAAACTAAACATCAATGACGTCACACGGTTCGGTTCCCACTGGACCCGTTGATAATATACCATTGTTCTTTATGGCGCGTTTAGATAGGGCTAGTTACTTGCTTTTGAATTTACTTGCCATGTCTTGTAAAAAAATAGTCACCAATTATTATAATGACAAAAAAACGTGTTGGACAGAGATATAGAGATCCGTCAAAATATTAAACACCCCAACCAACAATATCGGTCTGAATGGCGGCGGTGTACTAATTATGTGAGTTGTATATGACAACTCACATAATTAGTACACCCACAGTGTGAAAAGTCCCATGTAATAGAGGGCGAGCCCATTGGCAGTAAACAGTTACAAATAAAACTCCAAGATGAAAGTTTTCTAATTAAAAAATATTATATATGCTAACGATTAGACCCCATGACCTCACACTTGGCCGTCACACTTGCGAGAATTTGTGGCAGTAGCAATCTCAAAATTTCATTCAGTAAGTCAAGTATACTAGCCAGCTTACTCTCCTGTCCGCCTCTTACAGTTCAAACACTCCTTGGTATTGTCTTGCTATCTCGCCGATACATTTGTTCCCTTCCATTGTGTCCGCGTACGCTTCCACACGTTTATTTACTCCAATACTTTACACCGAACTTATTTTTATTGTTTTATCATCGCCAATATACGATGTGGTGTGTCTTGAATGGTTGGACGAACTTGCTTTTATTGGATATAACTAAAAAAGTTTCGGTGTAAAATTTTAACGGTAAGATATTATAGTGTTATTATGGCAAAAGTTTTTAAATATTAAACGTGTTCATAAATTTATTTAACTATTTATTTAGATTTTCTCACAACTTATATATACAACGCGTAATTTAGTTTACATGGGTTTGTAGTGGCCGCCGTCTTATACACAAGACAATTGCGGGCTAACCAATATGTATATAAAAAGTTCAACTTCAATATATACATTACATACATACACTCACGCCTTTCTGCCACAGGGGTAGGCAGAAATTATAGACCGCCACTTGCTAGGCATTCTTGCATACCTCTTTCGCCTTCTTCCACGTTCATATATCTTCTCAGACATGCGCAAATTAATGAATAAAATTAATAAATTTATAACATTACTAAGAAATTAATAAGGGAAGAATTACAAATTATTTTAGCATTTTAACAATTAGGTAAGTATATGCTTAAAATTACGTGTCGGCAGAGCGTGTGTGAATTAAAAGTTCATTAAAAGTCCATGGAGTTTCTTGGCGGATTCTTCAAAGGATCATTTTTTGGAACCGTGCAACTAGACTCAATAACGATTCATAAACGCTTGTAAAAGCTTATTTGAAATAAAAACATTTGAACTTGAACTTAAAATAAGATAATAAATTGTCTAGTAACATAAACTTAAAATAATATCACTGAGGTCTACGAGGGAGCTACGGCTACGAAATTCAGCGGCTACAACTTGCTACGTCAATTTCGTAGACAGATTACGTAGGCGACGTAGCATTACGCTACTGATACTGATATTGAATAATGGATTCACGATTCATACATTCACTCTATCGGATATTGGTGATTATATTTTATGCATTAAGTTTTATAAAAAAAACATGAAGGGGATACACCTTTAGTTGGGTGTTATGTATTGTACGATATTACCTTTAACCGGGTACAATTACATAACAATTTGCTCGATCTGAAAATCGAACCTAGAACTTCATTCTTATCAATGGTGTTTGCAGACACAACACTAATAAGGTAGGTTGTCAATCAATGAAATTTATAATATCGCTTGTCATGACTCAAAGTTTGTTTCGCGTGCCTTTTTTTCGACAATTGATAACAATATTCCATTCCATTTAGCCGTGCCATACTTTAAACTTGTCTAACAATACCTTATTAACCAAACAGCAACCCAAGAGTAACGGCAGTTAGGAACACTGAGCAAACACGATGACCACTTGTTTGTTTGTGCTTTCATACACAACATAGTAAGGTAACAGAAGTCTTAATTATATTTATTCATCTGCGTTAGGGTCGGCCTTCAGTCAGGAATTTGAAATTAGTGCCTGGTTAATGGCAATAAAAGCGCTAGGGCGTCGGACTTGCGATCATATGGTTGCGGTTTCGAACTCCACCCATTGCACTATCGACGTGAACTCACTCGTAACAGAAGCATTTAGCTTAGCAAGAGGGAGAGAGGATTAACAAGAATACTAGTAATGTGCGACCCACATTGCTAGTACCTAAGCTTATTTTTTTTTTAAATAATAAGTTCGCCCCCTATTAAATCGGACCTAAACATACAAGCGAGCTGTGGGTGTACATAAGTACGCCTCTGACGTGTGTTGCTAGTACCTAAGCTTATTTTTTTTTTAAATAATAAGTTCGCCCCCTATTAAATCGGACCTAAACATACAGGCGAGCTGTGGGTGTACATAAGTACGCCTCTGACGTGTGAGTACACGTCATAGTAAAACTAAAGGACCATAAAATATAATCGGCAATCTTGAATTACAGATTAAGAATTCTTATGAAAGTGTTTATGAATTGAGTGTATAGTGTATAATTAACCATTGTACTAATATATAAAAATTAAAGGCCGTTCGTTGGTAAGAGCATCACTTGAGTACGGCTGGGCTGATTTCGGAATTTCTTGTAATGTTCGTCATAATAGTCCGAATAAAGTTTTTAGCGAAAGAAATATTGGTAAAATTGCCAGGAGAAATGGACAACTCGAGAGAACTTTTTATCGGATTTGTGTATGTTTTATTGAAATTAGCACGTGATTACGTGCAATGGATCAGCTAGTCTCTTAAATGCAGATGCTTAAGTTTCAAAATCATTAAAAACTAATCCGTGTGACCCAGTTTGTTTGGGTTTTTGCGTTTTGCTCGAAGTGTGTTTTTTGCCCTTGTCTGTGTAGTGTCGCGCCCCAGCTGCGTCGCGACACCTAATCCTGGCTGCAAAGCCACCTACAGTTTCTTGTGGATCGGCTCCGTGTTACAACTAAAGATTATAACTATTGTAAATTGTACTGATTTTGTCTACTTAGTTTTTTTTGGAATTAGTATGGATAATTGGATAAGCTTTTTCTGACATAACAATCACGCATTTCATCCATAGCTGTTTCATAACATAACATACCATCACGCCTGTATTCCCTGAAGAGTTAGGCAGCGGCGTACTAATGCACCAAAGTTCGTCAGTATGTTTAGATCCCATGTTGTTGACCGGGCACAAATACCAAACTCCGAGCTGCTACTGAGAATTTCATAGCAAAATCTATTAACACTGCTCTACCTGGAAATCGAACTTATTACTTCTAAGGTAGCAGTCACACTTGGGACCACTAGACTAACCAGGCTGTTACAAACAACTCTAATGAGCAGTCAAGACTCGAATATTGATCGAATGCAAAACGGTATAATTTATTGAATATAAACTGTGCAATAATGTATGTAAGATGTTTTTATTGAATTCTCTAACTATGTTGTTCATTTATAACAATACAGAAATAATAACGTATTATTAATTAGGTATGTATGCTATCATCTTATTATGACGCATGGTTGCCATGGATACCATTTTAGTCTGAAATAGCTACATGTTTCGATATTAACTGCCGCCCTTACATTAATAATTTGACTAATTAAAACAATTTATCTGATATTCATTTCAGCCGTTCATGTTATTATAATTGCCGCAACCTCGATAATTTGTATCCATTATATTAAATATAGGGGTAAAGTGGTAATTTTATTACAGGTAACACGTAAGTTCCTACATAATGTGTTCTGCTGGTTGTCAGTTTGGTTGTCGGCGGGTTCGATTCCTACACGGAATCTTTGCCCTTGTTAGGTCGAGCAAAAGACGGACCGGCCGTAGGTACAATCTCGAAGTGAATCATCGATACTGACACTGATAATACCGATATTGACACTGATCATATCGATACTAACACTGATAATATCTCCATTGACCATTCGAAATCGACATTGATAATACCGATATTGACACTAATCATATCATGATATCAATATTGACACTGATAATACCGATAGTGACACTGACAATAACGATATTGACTCTGCTAATATCGATACTGACACTGATAATACCGATTTTGACACTGATCATATCGATACTAACACTGATAATATCGATATTGACATTGACCATATCGATTTCGACATTGATAATACCGATATTGACTATGACTATATCGATTGATCGTATCGATATCGACATCGATTATATCAATATCGCCCTTGATAATATCGATAATGACACTTATAATATCGATACTGACACTGATAATATCGACATTGATATTAACCATATCGATATTGACACTGATGATATCGATTGATCGTATCGATATTGATAATAACGATAGTGACACTGATAATATCGAGATTGACATTGACCATATCGATATGGACACTGGTCGTATCGACATTGACATTGACCATATCGATATCAACATTGATAATACCGATAATGATACTGAAAATAACGATGCTGACACTGATAATATCGATACTGGCACTGACTATGTCGATATTGACACTGATAATACCGATAGTGACACTGGAAATAACGAAATAGACACTAATAAAACCGGTATTGACACTGATAATAACGACATTCACACTGCTAAAACCGGTATTGACACGCATAATACCGATATTGACACTAATAATAATAACATTATTTACACTGATAATATCGAGATTGACATTGACCATATCGATATCGACATTGATAATACCGATATTGACACTGATCATATCGATACTGACACTAATAATATCAGTAGCTAAACTGATAATATCGATATTGACACTGATAATATCGACATTAACACTGATAAAATCGATTGATCGTATCAATATCGCCCTTGATAATATCGATAATGACACTTATAATATCGATACTGACATTGACCATATCGATATTGACACTGATAATATCGATTGATGGTTTTGATATCGACACTGACTATATCGATATTGACACTGATAATATCGATACTGACACCGATAATAACAATATAGACACTGATAAAACCCGTACTGACACCGATAATACCGATATTGACCCTGATAGTATCTATAATGACAATCATCATATCGACACTGACCCTGATATTATCGACATTGACACTGACCATATCAATATAGACACTGATAGTATCGATTGATCGTATCGATTGATCGTATGCATATTGATAATAACGATAATGACACTGATAATACCGATACTGACACTGATCATTTCGATACTGGCACTCATAATATCAATACTGACACCGACAATATCGATTGATCGTATAGATATCGACATCGATTATATCAATATCGCCCTTGATAATATCGATAATGACACTTATAATAACGATACTGACACTGGTAGTACCGGTACAGACACTGATAATACCGATACTGACACTGATAGTATCTATAATGACAATCATCATATCGGTACTGACACTGATATTATCGACATTGACACTGTTCGGATCGATATTGACACTGATAATAATGATAATGACACCTGATAATACCGATGTTGACACTGATAATACCGACATTGAAACTGATAATAACGATATTGACACTGCTAATATCGATACTGACATTGACCATATCGATATTGACACTGATAATATCGATTGATGGTTTCGATATCGACACTGACTATATCGATATTGACACTGATAATATCGATACTGACACCGATAATAACAATATAGACACTGATAAAACCCGTATTGATACTGATAATAACGATATTGACACTGATAGTATCTATTATGACAATCATCATATCGATACTGATCCTGATATTATCGACATTGGCACTGACCGTATCGATATTGACGCGGCTAACATCGATACTGACACTGATAATACCGACATTGACACTGATAAAACCGATATTGACACTGCTAATATCGATACTGACACTGACCATACCGATGTTGACACTGATAATACCGACATTGACACTGATAATAACCATATTGACACTGCTAATAACGATACTGACACTGGTAGTACCGGTACAGACACTGATAATACCGACGTTGATACGGATAAAAACGATATTGACACTGCTAATATCGGTACTGACACTGACCATACCGATGTTGACACTGACCATACCGACATTGACACTGATAAAAACGATAATGACACTGGTAGTAACGGTACAGACTCTGATAATACCGATACAGACACTGATAGTATCGATATTGACACTGATAGTATCTATAATGACAATCGTTATATCAATACCGACACTGATATTATCGACATTGACACTGACCGTATCGATATTGACACTGCTAATATCGATACTGACACTGACCATACCGATGTTGTCACTGATAATACCGACATTGACACTGGTAATACCGGTACTGACACTGACAATACCGATGTTGACACTGTTAATACCGGTACTGACATTGATAGTATCGATATTGGTACTGGTCATTCCGATACTGACACTGATAATACCGGTACAGACACTGATAATACCGATACTGACACTGATAATACCGATATTCACACTGATAGTATCTATAATGACAATCATAATACCGGTACTGATACTGATATTATCGACATTGACACTGACCGTATCGACACTGACACTGACCATACTGATATTGACACTGCTAATATCGATGCTGACACCTGAAAATACCAATATTGACACTGATAGTATCCATAGTGACACTGATATTATCGATATTGATACTGATAATACCGATATTGACCCTGATAATAACGATATTGACACTGCTAATATTGATAGTGACACTGACCATACCGATGTTGGCACTGATAATACCGGTACTGACACTGTTAATATCGATACTGACACTGACCTCACCTATGTTGACACTTATAATAACGACTTTGACACTGCTAATATCGATACTGACACTGATAATACCGATACTGACACTGATATTATCGACATTGACACTGATCGTATCGATATTGACACTGTTAATAATGATAATGACACTGATAATACCGATATTGATACTGATAATAACGATATAGACACTGCTAATATCGATACTCTGACACCTGATAATAACGATGTTGACACTGATAATACCGACATTGAAACTGATAATAACGATATTGACACTGCTAATATCGATACTGACATTGACCATATAGATATTGACACTGATAATATCGATTGATGGTTTCGATATCGACACTGACTATATCGATATTGACCCTGATAATATCGATACTGACACCGATAATAACAATATAGACACTGATAAAACCCGTATTGATACTGATAATAACGATATTGACACTGATAGTATCTATTATGACAATCATCATATCGATACTGATCCTGATATTATCGACATTGGCACTGACCGTATCGTTATTGACATTGATAATAATGATAATGACACTGATAGTATCTATTAAGACAATCATCATATCGATACTGACCCTGATATTATCGACATTGACACTGACCGTATCGATATTGACAATGATAATATCGATTGATCGTATCGATATAGATATTGATAATAATGATAATGACACTGCTAATTCGATACTGACACTCATAATATCGATATTGACACTGATAGTATCATCATATCGAAACTGACCCTGATATTATCGACATTGACACTGACCGTATCGATATTGACACTGCGAACATTGATACTGACACTGATAATATCGACATTGACACTGATAATAACGATATTGACACTGACCGTATCGATATTGACAATGATAATATCGATTGATCGTATCGATATCGATATTGATAATAATGATAATGACACTGCTAATTCGATACTGACACTCATAATACCGATATTGACACTGATAGTATCATCATGTCGAAACTGACCCTGATATTATCGACATTGACACTGATAATACCGATATTGACACTGCTAATATCGATACTGACACTGACCATACTGATGTTGACACTGATAATACCGACTTTGACACTGATAATAAAGATTTTGACACTGCTAATAACGATACTGACACTGGTAGTACCGGTACAGACAATGATAATACCGACGTTGATACTGCTAATATCGATACTGACACTGACCATACCGATGTTGACACTGATAATACCGACATTGACACTGATAGTATCATCATATCGAAACTGACCCTGATATTATCGACATTGAGACTGACCGTATCGATATTGACACTGCTAACATCGATACTGACACTGACAATACCGACATTGACACTAACAAAAACGATATTGACACTGCTAATATCGATACTGACACTGACCATACAGATGTTCACACTGATAATACTGACATTGACACTGATAATAACGATAATGACACTGGTAGTAACGGTACAGACACTGATAATACCGATATTGACATTGACAGTATCTATAATGACAATCGTCATATCGATACCGACACTGATATTATCGACATTGACACTGACCGTATCGACATTGACACTTCTAATATCGATACTGACACTGACCATACAAATGTTGACACTGAAAATACCGACATTGACACTGATAAAACCGGTACTGACACTGACAATACCGATACTGACACTGATTGTATCTATTATGACAATCATCATATCGATACTGACCCTGATATTATCGACATTGAGACTGACCGTATCGATATTGACAGTGATAAAATCGATTGATCGTATCGATATCGATATTTATAATGATATTGACACTGATAATACCGATATTGACACTGATAATATCGACATTCACACTGATAAAATCGATTGATCGTATCGATATCGCCATTGATAATATCGAAATCGACATTGATATCATCGATAATTACCATATCGATATTGACACTGACAGTAACTATATTGACACCGGTAATATCGATTCTGTTACTTATAATACCAATACTGACACTGACAATATCGATGGATCTTATCGATATCGACATCGATTATATCAATATCGCCTTTGATAATATTGATAATGACACTTATATAATCGATACTGACACTGATAATATCGATTGATCGTATCGATATTGATAATAACGATATTGACACTGATAATATCGATAGTGACACTGATACTAACAATATTGGCACTGATAATACCGATATTGACACCGATGATATAGATATTGACACTGATAATATCGAGATTGACATTGACCATATCGATATCGTCACTGGTCGTATCGACATTGACATTGACCATATCGATATCGACATTGATAATACCGATAATGACACTGATTATATCGAAATTGACACGGATAAAATCGATTGATCGTATCGATATCGACATTGATAATATCGAAATCGACATTGATATTATCGATAATTACCGTACTTCGATACTTACTCTGATGACTTCGATATTGACACTGATGATATCAATGTTGACACTGATAATACCGATCGTGACACTGATAATAACGACATTGACACTGAAAATACCGGAGTTGACACTGATGATGTCGATATTGACACTGATAATACCGATATTGACACTGATCATATCGATACTGACACTTATAATATCAATACTGACACTGATAATAGCGCTATTGTCACTGATAAATTCGATAATGATACTGATTATATCCATATTGACACTGATAATATTGATATTGACACTGATAATATCGATACTGACACTTATAATATAGATATTGATATTTCTAAAATTGATGTTGAAATTGATAAAACCTATCATGACACCGATAGTATCTAAGCCAACATGTGATATATTTCAAGTGCAAATTCAAATGTTTTATTGCAAATCAGCTTTTACAAGCGTTTATGAAACGTTAATGAGTCTAGTTGCACGGTCCAAAAAAGTCGGTCTTATGGAGAAGAATCCGACAAGAAACTCTATGGTACAAAATTATTTTAAAAGAGTTTTCTTTTAAAATAATTTTGTTACATTATATGTTTCGATGGGATGAATTTTGGCCTACGCATATTTGTTCCATCATTACCGTTAACAAAAAATGCGACAATGTGGAGAGGAACCACAGAACGTCATGACAGACTTCACCTGCAATACGACGATCATGTATTATATACCTCTTCTTGCTTTGTAGTCATAGCTTCAAAGCCTATATGTATGTAAATCGTCCACCTCATTACCAATACCATTAGTCCCCGTCCTCATTACGTCACCGTCAGATTTTCTTGCGGTAAACTATTGCGGGGGGGTGCATGGACGGTCGCTCGTTTGTTACAAACTTTAACACGCCGCGCATAATGACATTGTAGAGTCCGACATGAGGTACACTGAGCGATGCGATAATATTATTGCATTGCAGTGAATTGTTGTATTAGTGACATATAAATCAATTTTGGTATTATTGAAAAACGACGTTTACACATAAATTGATAAAAATATTGAGATATCAATATTGGGATTAATTTCATACCATAACATACCATCACGCCTGTAGTCCCCGAAGGGTTAGGCAGAGGTGTACTAATGTAACCCACAGGTCAGCGATACATTTAATGTAATAGGAGGCGAGCCTATTACAGTTTATTATTGGCATTAATTTCATCACCGAAATTTTGATAAAGTTTAATCTTATAAATTGATATCCAATTGGCTTTTATAACATTTTAATTTTTTTTTATCATCGATCGATTAGCTACACTATTTAAAAATAATAAATGGTTAAATGTCTATAAAGCATTAAGAAAAGCTCAATTCATAACAACAGTAGTAAATATATTTTTTAACTATTTACGTTCGTGATTCTTCCTAGCATTCATCTTGTGGTAGGACACAAGCTTTACCTAACGAATGTCCTCTACGGTCCTCGTTCAAAAAGGAGTACTCCTTATTTTTCAGTCGGTTTTAGTGTTGCTCCAGGATATGAGAAAACGGAATACTTATGGTCTGGACGCTGAGAACTCCCCGGACACCTTGGACGCCCCGGATGCTTCAAATAGTTGCTATTTGAAATGCACTGAACAGCTACGAGTGTTCTATATAATTCCATTTGAAAAATATTAGGTAAAAACCAGACAGAAATCCCGCGAAATTATTAAGTACCTAAAACACGAGATTTCTCTTCATGTTTTCCCAAGGAAATTACTATTTCTTCATGTATTTGTTGCTGGACTAAACTTAATTTATATGAAAGTATACTGTAAGTTATGTTCTTCTATATATTTTACTTTGAAAACCAGTTAAAAAGGCTTACCTGATTGCCACAGAGACTGGTTGGTATCTTACTCGCATTAGTAGTTTTACATTCGTGTACAAATTAATAACAACAATGTGGTATATTGGCATATAATTACGTCACCATCCGATGTGAAGACTGATCCAATAAAATATAATATAAAAATCCAATTTGTGGCTCTATCACTCAGTGACAATACAACTGGTCTTGATTAAAACGTGCGACCGAAAGTAGGGTTAACATATATTTACATTTGCATTTTAAAAGCTATGTTGTGTTTTAAAATGAGCACATGTCCCAACAGAATGGATGATATACCAACATAATTGCATCCACAATTTAAAACCTGGGATGTGACACTATCCGCGGTAGTGGATCCGGACAAAAGTGTGCAAATATTTGCACAGGGAGCACGCCGACTGTGCAAACTGGTGTATTTGCACGCGCGCTAAACGCCGGTGTCTGGTGACACTCGCATTTAGGTATATTATGTGTTTCCACGACCAGTTGTGTTTGGTATTGGCCGGAGTGATTTTGTTGTTGACCAAGAAAATGTTTGTTTGTTGATTTAGCACAAGTAATGCCACAAATTGCTTATAAGGAAAGGCTCGTTATTCGTACCTTAATATACACTATGTTAAAAAATCCTTGTTCGATATTCGAAAGGGGTATATAGGTATCCCAATCACATCACCAAATAAAATAACAAAAATTAAATATTCATAAAAGTAAACATATTAATGAAGTTTAAAGTTCACGGTTGTCATGCCCTAATAGCCGCAATCTAGCAAATTTTTATATAATAAAAATTGTTATTTATTATATATTTTTTTATTTTGTTTATTGGCCTATGGTGGTTCTATAATGTGATAGAACCACCATAGGCCTTAGTATGTTTGGCACACAGGGACGGGACGGTGTCGCCACCACCATACTCGTATTATAATTATTTTTGTCGAGCAATTTTTTTTCTTGTAAAGTTAAAATGATTTAACATATTAAATAGAGCCGGATCTCGATACCTAACAATACCTTCAGGGGTTGGACAGGGTTTTCTTAACACATTGTATAATTTACTACAAAAACGTGGTATACAGCCCAGGATTGAAAATACTGAACTAATTTGGCATATAAACAATGCTAAATTAAAATAAAAACCTACTAGCGCTATCTTTCTCAAGTTAAGATAATGAAAAATATTTTACCTCCCCTTTGTCAAGATTTGTAAAAACCACGCACCTCACATATTTACAAGTCATTACGCAAAAGAAGGAACTTAAGACATTCAAAGTATTTGTTTGCAGGGCGACTCCATATTTCAGAAGAATCTCCTGAAATGAGAGCTAGATCTTTACGTCCCTGGGTGTGTACGGGGGCGTACAATTTTTCCTTTCTGTCGCACAAAGAGCGAATAACATAAATTCTCGTCTCGCGTGAAATATCATATAATTTCGAAACTGCTGCGAAATCTTTGTTAGGCTTTGTGCTTGTATATTGTTTGGGACCTGAAAACTTATGTGTTTCAGTACGTTTATATATGAGTTCCACTGAACTTCAGGTGATAATGACCTTATTTATATTTACGTATCCGTTACATCACAGCATTTTTCGACTTTAATAAATATATTGGAATTCCCTAACCGACAATAAAATAGGAGGTTCTAGAATTTTCATCATCTACTCATCTACTATGCACGAGTCTCTTTAGAGAAGGAGATAGAATATAAAATCATCATCATCATTGACATAATTTCAGCCATTGTTGGTGCTGATAAAAGTACCTACTCTCCGTATATACTTCCACAACGTTTGGTTATATGCTGCCTGTGTCCAACGACTTCCAGCGACCTTTACCAGGTTGTCAGTTCAACTCGTGCATCGTGCATCAAGAAACTTATTGCCCCAGACATCAATTCTAGCTATGTGCCCCGCCCAGAAACTTAGGTTTTTCAACGGATCTACATATAAATAAGCAATAAAATCCGTAAACTGATTTGATTTCAATATCGTGTAGAGAAATAGCATAATTCTCTCATAGCTAGCTGACGACGTGTCTGTGCTATTACGACTAAGTTGGGGATTGGTGGACTTAAATTACTATTTTGTATATAAGAAGCTAACAACGTGAGGCTTTTTCTTAAGAGTGTAGGTATTAACGGTAAACTTTCTAAAAATCCTTTTAGCGAATTCCTGTGCAAGGAATCTACATGCCTAAATTATGAGTTTCAAGATTTCATGGTTAAGTATTTCGGTTAAATATTGCAAAGATTACTTGTACACGTAATCGTACATAAGACAACACATTATACATGTTATTCATAGAAACCTATAGAGGCGGTTTTTTGATTTCGGAGGTTTTGTTTTCTTTTCCCTGTCACAAAATACGAGTATCACGTTTCAAAACTAGCCAAACATAATTATTTTAGCTATAGGAGATTTATAAGACGTTTTGTATTATATTGATTTCTGAGACTTACGCGAATATTCGACATATTGAAAACAAAACAGCTTACGGATTCTATCGCATCAAACTCACATTAATAATCTCGACGTTTCGGACCCTTTAAAGCGTCCATGGTCACGGGCGGACTGAGGTGTTGTGCGTCTTAATATCGTAATTATTGACGGCTCCGCCGTTATTATTATGGGTAAGTGGAGGAGAGCTGTCAATGTGAGTTTGACGCGATAGAATCCGTAAGCTGTTTTGTTTTCAATACATTTTGTATTATTATGAATACTTAGACCTTATGTCTCAAAAAATAGTTTCGCGACAAATTGCGCAAACGAACGCAGATTGTTTGTTTTAGATGTCTGCCATTGTTCTAGACAATTGTAGTACCTATCTATATTTAGTAAGTCTTAAAAAAGACGGGTGGGAGTAGGAATATCTTTGTATACCTACAATATATCCAGTATAATGGTTAGTACATATTGCCCCTCTGCTACGCTAGGGTTCGATTCCTAGGTCACGCAAGAGGCTATGGAGTTTTTTATGAAACTATCAGTAGCGGTTTGGAGGGTGGATTCGTACCTGGATAATGACAATTGGCTCTCCCCAAATAACATGGGTCCTAAACATACCGGCGAACTGTGGATGTACATTAATATAGTTCTGCCTAACCCTTAGTCGATTATTGGAGTGATAGTATTGCTAAATTATTTGTACCCCTTTCGCATTACTTAACCCTTTCCAAATAACCCTGTAAGTACATATAAACAACTGTTTGTGCTTGAAGATGGACGGGCGGCGCCGCGTCCTGAGCCCGGGACAGTAAGAGGTAGCGCAGTAGAGCCTTATTGTACACATACGCGAGGGATGGTTCATGGAGGCGAAAGAAAAGAGTACCTGGAAGAGTCTGGAGAGATTTTAATAAAAAAAACTTTGCCCAGCAGTGTATAAAATAACATTTTTATTAGGTACTTTTGAACTGACAAAAACTTATTGAATGCTTCCAAATAGTAGGTCTTATAAAGAAGAGCCGACAAAAACTTTATAGATACAGATATTGACATTGCTGTGTCGCCATTCAGTATTACAAAATGACAAAGTGGGCGACTTCTTAACGGTTCACACTATTCTCGTCGTCGATGGCACGCTCACTGGTCAGGGCGGCCGCCATATTACGAGCACACGCATCAATGAACGCGCGGCTTTGCGCGGTAATCGCGCGTCAACACGCAATTAGACGCGGGTTATTCGATGCTTGATTTAACACGATTGGAAGCTAATGATTTTCTATTCGTTAGAATTAAATATTACAAACAAAACCTATATTACAAGTGTGACTAGCCTTAAGAGAATATATGCTCAATTTTGTATTAATTAACTGCGGGAGGGCCCTGGTGACCTGCAATTCAGGTTGTGTAGTTGCACAAACCTATGTCAGCCAGTCACCAGTCTCTCACAAAGTGAGCCTAGAAACTGTGATTCACAACTCGTTTTACACACATTAGCATGAAAGGTAACTATTGTGATGAGAAAAATAAATAAATTTTGATTTTGATTTAAAATTCATAACAAATAATAATATTAATTTAATCAAGTCGCTCAGTAGCTGAAAATAAATTATTATTTTAATAGTTTGTACCCCGCCATGTGTAACTGCTCAAAAAGTATAAATAAAAACATGGATGTCTTCGAATGAAACGTCGTAACAAAATTCAAAAGCAGTAGATGAAGAACTGACTTTTGTTACCGCCGCTGTCATGTATGGCAGCATCCTATGCTGCCAGCCCAACTATTACTCCTTAATTTATAGGGACGGCAACGCGCGAGTAGACAGACAGAGTTAAATTACGATACGGATTTGTACTATTATTATATTTACTTACATTATATCGTCACCTGATATGATGGTATCGTCCCCGAAAGGGTGTTCACCTATAGTTTGCCAATGAAGTATGTTCTTTTGCCCGCGGCATAAATCTTGTTTCTTGACAGAGGTCCAATTAAAAGATGTCGGCACCATTTAGTTTAAAAAATAAACAGTGACTTGTAAAAGTATCTTTAAAAGATCCATTTAAGGACATAAATATAATTTCATTTAATTTACATTCTTAACTTTGGAGGATACTTTTACAGAAAAAAAAAACATTATTAATGGAATTAGAACAGGACTTCAATCAGTTGGTTGCTACCACTTGAGTCGACTACTTTAGAAGTCGAATCTCTATATAAACTTGCACACATAACTTTCAAACTAGCATCGTATATAATACGCTAAGACTAAAAGTAAACCAAACAAAAGTTGAGGTTATAAACTAAGCTTCACGATTGTTTAGTTTAAACTATGGCTTGGTGAGTCTTCACAGGTTAAGTTTGTGGGGAAGCCGGAAAACACTTATGTGTCAGCCGCAAATGTCTACGCTTATAATTATTTTCGGTTAATTAATTAGTTCAAGAGTTCTTAAACCTATTCTGTGCCTTCCTTGTAAATTAATGAATGTTAATATATCTTTACCAGATACTTTCACAAGCTATTTTTATAATATTTCGCAAAAGTGCACTGATATTGGACTGCTAAGTCAAAGGTCTTCAGTTTGTATCCAAGGCACGCACTTGCCTTTTCATAATTAGTTGTCACGTGCAATGTTGAAGGAAAACATCGGGAGGAAACCATCCCTGAGAGATTTTCTCGAAGGCGTGTGAAGTCTGCCAACCCGCACAATGCCAGCCTAGCTGACTATTGTCTAATCGCTCTCATTCTGAGAGAATATCCAAGTTCAGCAATGGGCCATTATAATGGTTTGATGGTGGTGTTGACTTCGCATCTTCCAAGATTTTATATTTTGTGAACAAAACTTCAATCTCAAGCATGATTCGAACCTGCGTCCGAGACATCTAGAACGTCGTCTTGTAAGTCTAATAATAGTAGTGATTACTACACAAAAAATACTCCCGTAGCTTGACAAGCACATGCATCAAACTAACCACGCAATAAGAATTGACTCAATCAAATTGTGCGTTCTGGCGAGACTCACATTTTACTGTGCCATTAATCGCATATAAAAAGAAATAACCCATGATACGATGTAATAAATAGTAGAAACGAACCGTAGCCAGCCTTGTAATTCAACAAAAGAGTTATTGTACCTTAGATCGTGGCCCAACTGATGCACAGATGTAACTTTTGGCAATTTATGAAACGTACATATCTTCTTGATATACTAAATTTATTTTATTGTTATGCTTTGTGAAAACATCGAATGTAAGTGAATCAATATTCAACTTTATCTTCATCATTCTTATAATATTCTAACTACTGTCCCACTGCTGGGCACAGGTTTCCTCACAGAATGACTTGGCAGTTCATAATAGCTTAGGCAAAGTCAAATATTTTACAGGTGCATTTAATTTTTTTATTATAAAAGCTTACTATCAATGTCGGTCGCACATTACTAGTATTCTTGTTAACCCCTCGTGCTAAGCTAAGTGCTTGTGTTACGAGTGAGTTCAAGTCGGTAGTGCAATGGGTGGGGTTCAAACCCGCAACCACATGATCGCAAGTCCGACGCCCTAGCCATTAAGCTACCGCCGCTTTTTGTGAAAAACTAGGTGCAAGATTCTAAATAGACCTTATAAAGAAGAATTTTCTTTAAATAAAAACTATATCATTATTTTTTACAAACTCTTAAGTTTCTATGCTGTCTTGAAAACTCCTTTGTATATTCGTCGGTTAAAAAATTAAGCGTCAGTTGGAGTGTTGTGTTGTGGATCGTCCCGCTTCATCACAGTGCGCCGTCTGTGCAAATGTATGAATATTTTTTGTGCAGGATGGCTCGCTGGTAATGTCAGCCATGCCGGGACGCGTTCATTAAATTTTTTATTACCGCATAAATTACTCCAAATGTCCCGATAATAATAGGGGCGGAAGGCGCTTTAAATGCTTTCGTTTCAGGATAAATTATTATTAATTCCAGCGCTTATTCAACAACGATTGAGTCGCTGCCACGGCAAAATACTACGGAAACAATATAAATATTTCGCTATAATGGCGTTGGGTTATTGAATCCATTTCGTATTCAGTACCCGGCTAGTAGTCGCGACAGTGTTATATTTACGCAATGAATTTTAAAAGGTGAAACAAATGATCCTCTAGCGATGTGCTAATCTTTATGACTTCTATAGGTTACATTCTGGTAGGTGGTATTGTATATTTTTAGATTAGATGATTAAGGTAAAATTTTACTTAAAATAAAAATGTGATAATTATTTAGATCTTTGTACATTGTGTAAAAGTTTATTGAAACCAAAAAGATCTGCGGTTACTAAGAAGTCACGTGTCTCTGTATTTCGTACGCTACTCTAACACAACTTTATCCGTCACGGATCAAATTGGATTTATCTGGAAGGCAATAATCTAGAGTACATTTAGCACCGATACATTAATGTTGCTGTATACTGTATGCTTGATAGAGTTATTGACACATTTAAAGTTATCTATCAACAAAATTACACGCCTTTACCTCATAAAGCTTGAGTATTATTTAATAAAAGAATGAGAAAAAAAGTCTTTATTCAATGGGGTTGATAAATAATTATTATTCGAAGCCAGTCAGCCAGTGTGCACATAAGGTCAAAAACCCATTATCACCTAGCATATTTTATTTGTTTCTATTAGCTTGGTAGTATTTAGTAGTTTGTTTACCGTGGGGGACGCTGTATCCATTATAAGGCGGAAGCAAAATCATTTAGTTAGTTGGCAAGTCGCCAGAGATGTGGGTAATATAGCAATTAAATCTTAAAAATAAAAGTGATTTTATTATTTTGTATTGGTTTTTGGATAAAAAAGTTTAAGTTAAGTCACGTTGTGAAATATAATTCAGTATCTATTAAAATAGTTTTTATAGTTTATTTCCTATTTTTAAGTATTTTATCAATACTAATTGTATAGGCAAATGAAATGAAATTATATTGAAATGATATTTATTCTTGTAAATAGATCTTTTAAAGATATTTTTACATGTAATTTTTTAAGACTACTAGATGATATCGGCTTTTGCTAGGTGACGACCTCTGAGAAGAAACACCGAAACAAACTCAGAGAAACGGGGTGTCTTTTGAAGTCGAGACATAATAGTATCAGAATATGTCAGTGAAACAATGCAGGGCAGTGTCTGAAATGGCTTTTTGAAGAATGATCCATAGAGGCTTTGAGTATGTAGACCAGTTCCATCCGACGGCATGCATGCATCGGATATAGTGTAGCACAAACATATTATAGGGAGCTCAACAATTCAAAAACAATACCTTTTCTTGTTTGTTTTCTAGTCAATTTTACCGATACCAATTTTTTTTGTGTGCGAACGATCATTAGGCTCATCGTGGACAGTTAGCCTGTTTAAAGTTGCTATTCTGATTGCTTCAAATTTCGAATTTAGAAACTTAGTACGGAATTACTACGGGTTCTAAATATGATTTAGTTCAGAGGAATTGTTGAATGTGACCAGTTTAACCTCGATGCCACATTTAGCAATTTCTCTTAATTAATGTTTAGAATGATTCGTCAAATGTGGCCATTTTAACCCCTAAGTGCTAACTGGCTTATCTTTTCCTGCGTCTTGAATAAAGACTTTTACTAAGTAACTTATAAATGTTAACTCTATAGAAGAAATTTCACGGGAGTTCATTTTGATCACAAAAATACATTAATATAATAAATTGTAACAACAACAACAGTGATATTGGATATGACAATTTGAATAAATACAGCTACATTATACGATTCGGATACTTGATAACCCCATTTTATTACAGAAATAGATATTTCGCTGTTCCCATTAAATAGCAATTCCGCAGCCTTTCATATTTATCATAAATACATATGTATCGACGTAATTCAAATTTGCTTTGATAGGATTTATGTCGCATCCCTAGGATTAGGTGGCTCCTGAATATTCAACCCGGATCTACTAGTTACGGACCGCGGAACCCTGAATAAATAGGTGGCCACGTAAAGATAATCCACAGGTCTTGTTTGCGATGGGTATTTTATAAAGTTTATTGTATTTTCGGCTTTGTGCTAATTTGCACACGGTAGCATTTAAGATGGCCATTAATTAATTACTGTTTACACTAATTAGTTTGTTGTTTCTGATTTCCTTTTGAGATTTCGGTACTAAGCACAGATAACATTACGTTGATAGTTAAACCTACTTACGATATTAATCCTTCAGATAACTAATAATAGTTACAATAGCTAATTAATTGTCAGCAGAGTGGCGGCAATCTCGCAATGATTTAGCCCTAAGGCTATATGTAAATAATATGTAGTAGGTATGTATTGTTATGAAAATCATGTCGTTTTTAAGACTATCGCCTACTTTCACAATGTGACCACTTCACTAAGGTACACAGACTAGATACCACCCCTAGTACTCGTAGTTGTGGTAGTGACACTAAATCTATGCCCTATTTTTTGTTAATAACCCCCGACGCAAAATAGGTGTGTTATAAGTTTAACGTGTACATCTGTGTGTCTGTCTGTTGCATTTCAAACCTACCGAATTGGATTCAGTTTCATTTTTTCTGAATGGTGATTTGATCAACAGTGTTCTTAGTTGTGATTTAAGAAAACCTGTCCAGCCGTTTGAAGATTATCAGCTCTTTTCTGGTTCATGAAGGGATGTGAGCAACTTCCATTAGTCTGATCGATTTGAAATTTGATATCCTGTTAGTTCAATGATATGCAAGAAGACGGATACCATGACTTGATGCTGCGGGGATTAATTAATATGACTGTTACGCGTAATAACCCGTCTTAACTACAGTAGTCTTTATTTACAAATGTAACACAACATACCATAACACTTGTATTCCCTGAAAGGTTAGGCAGATACTAATGTACAACCACAGTTCGCCGGTATGTTTGGGTCCCATGTTAGCATATTGCTATTAACCGGGCCCTCCCAAACATCGAGCTGCTACTGAGAATTTCAAAGAAAAATCCAATACCACATTGTTCGACCTGGGAATCGAACGAAGGATTGTAGGTTGAGGTATTGTGTGGCTAGTGGTACTAGACTAACGAGCAGTACAAATGTATTTTTTATTCTCCGTCTGCAGCTTTCGTAATTGGTGTTACATAAATCGAATAAACAACGACTTGGTTCTAACAAAAAATAAAACAATCAAACGTTATTCAGGCGAATGCAGCAAAAATTCTAGCTTCTATTATAATCCGGAGTTTGTGGTTCAAACTTAACGGTATAATATTTCTGTCGCGTAATAACCCTGGGATTGCAGCGTCCAACTTTTTGAACCTTGTTCCAACTTCTTTCTCGAAAAGTCGTATAAAACACTGGATTGGAACGTTTCTTCTTGTGTTTATTTGACAACAAAATTGAACGAGGTCGCTCTGTATTTTGCTTGTGCTAGAATTAAACATTGATTCGTGGCAACCCTGTGTATTTTATATTTTTTTTTAAGGTCACATAATTTCAATTACGGAACAGTGGGAGAGCGATGCTTCAGCACGAACGGACCGGCTCGACCGGAGTAATACCATGTCCTCACAGAAAACCGGCGTGGAAGAACGCCTACGTTGTGTTTCGCCAGTGAGTGAGGATACCGAAGGCCCAATCCCCTTTTAAAAGGCCCGCAATGCACTTGTGATTCCTCTGGTGTTGCGGGTGTCCATGGGCGGCGGTAATTGCTTACCATTAGGCGATCCATCTGTTCGTTTGCCCACTATCCCATTAAATTATGACAATAATTGTAGTCTAGCAGTGGTAGTCACTATTTTAGGTCATCAGGTATCAATTACCTTCAGTGATTTCATACTCTCGGATAAAAGCAACATCACACAGTTCCCCCTCGTAGTTATTGACGGAGTCCAGCAAATATCGGTGCTTTATAACGTTATATACCATCACGCTTGTATTTCCTGGGTTAGGTATAGGTGTAGTATTATACACCCATAATCTTTTCTGGGTTTTTGGGTCCCACGTTATACGGGGCGAGCAAATGTATTGCCACAAATTCGAACTCTGAGCCACTGAGAATTTCACAGAAAATCCCAATAACACTTAGCTCGACTTGCGAATCGAATCCAAGATCTCTAGTGTAGCAGCAAAAAAAAAAAACTTTCGTCGCTATTATTTTTTTACTCTAATTGGAACTATTAATACCAAACTTTTTTAGGGAATTGAATCAGTTAATTCCACGAACAAAACTATGGTCTACTTTTGTACAAAGTTTAGCCATAAAGCCTCGGGTCTACCGGCTAGCAATAGCCGAAGTGGTGAGCGTTCCGGCTAACAGATTCAAAGAGAATTGTTTGTATTGTGCTATTAACGACGGTTTTATGGTCATGGAAAAGTTGGAACGACGATCAAATTCATTTATTTGCGAGTGTTTATAGTTACGGAGTTACTTAATATTAACTATTTAGTGACAATTTAGTACTGTTAAAGGTTTGACACACGTCATCAGATCTTCCATTACTGCTGTTAGCCTGTGGGTGCTGTTCCATTACTGCACCAGAAGTTTACTATGAGGAATTGAGGAGGCACATTAAACTGTCACTAGGACCTCTGAGAAGAATCAAACCTACTTAGGTTGATGTAGACAGTTTGTGAGTACAGACAAAAACATTCCAGATTGGGTATCACTATCTAACTATCCGTAATCCTTCGAAGCCTAGAAAATTACAAAAAGCGACGTTCAAAAACCTCGGCAAAGATTGGCGTTTTTCCTCAATCAAAGATTGGTGTAATCTCAGTTAATACTGACAGTATGGATTGATGGCGAGTGTTTGGTTTTAATTAAAGTGTCCGGGACGAGCGATGGCGGTCCGATTGCTGCCATAACTCAACCCGCCGTGCTCCGTATGATAATAGACGCTAAGTGGCCGCTAAGTGGGTGCTTTTGGTCTTTTAGCGATGAGTTGAAGAGAATCACTTATAGTATTTGGATATTGGCAATTCTGAAGGTATAAAACCTTCTTGCTATGTAGTTTTGATCAGGTTTTAAACTTGTATTCCTTGAGATACGTATACGATTCAATGGACTAAACGTTTGTACTTTGACACTATCAGACTGAACTACCTATATAGAGCTTTGAGTACATTAGCTGCGACACTGGTTTTTTATAAAGGTTCTACGGTCCTGCGGTACGCAGGTGATAGTAAAAAGGTTCACCATCTTGGGACACTTTCTTTTACTTGTAATTAGTGGCATATAAAATAAAAGGGTTCAATACAAGCAGTTACACACGGTACCCCACTTACCATAAGCAATGTTATTTTTAGAATATTATTTTTAGGAAAGGATCTGAATAGATTTGAAATAGATAAAGGGGCTTTAAAGGGTCTCTTCCTTTCTTATTTCTCAAACAATTGAGACAGCTTCGGTAATTCCACTCACGATTGGAGCTGCCCGACTGGGGAAGTACTTCAACTTTGCAGAAAATCGTAGCCAAATAACATAGCTCCGTGCTATGTTGTGTTCCTAACAGTGAGCAAGGTCGCCAGAGCTCCGCGAGGAGGCGTTTTATTTGCAATGAGGGGACCGGAGGTGTTTTGTTACCGCCGCTGTCATGCATGGCAGCATGTCTCCTATGCTGCCAGCCCAACTATTCCTCCTTAATTTGCAGGGTCGGCAACGCGCGAGTGATACCCCTGGTTTTGCAAGCGTCGATAGGCTACGGTAACCTCTTACCATCAGGCGGGCTATATGGTTGTGTGCTACCTTAATAGTATAAAAAAGTAATTAAAGTGTAGGTACAAGAAACATAAACAATTAAAGTGTCTCCGCACTGCGCACTCGCTCGTCCGGTGATTAGTGTCGCACAGTGATCGATCGATCGCCGCAGCCGCCGGTCGACGACGAAGTGATTACTGACGCTAATTATGACGGATAATGGCTGGACAAACATCGGTCATGTTTTAACTGCGTTTATTGTTTCGTCTCTGGTGGAAGGACGCTCGTACAGCAACAGGGATAGGGGGAAGACTGGCAACAGGTTGTCTCATAATTTAATTTGATTTTCATTACTTGTTGATACTTTTATATAATGTAACGAACAATTGCTAATTTATTACGTAGATAAAATCATGTTAATTTGCAGGATAGTTTAGTCTATTTTCTTCCGAAAGAAAGAAAGTTTATTCAGACAGTCAGACAGAACAGACAGAACTGACAGAGTCAGAGAGACAGAATTAGACACTAACTGTGTTATCAGTTAGTGTCTAATTCTAGTCTAAAGAATACCACGTATTCACAGAGGCGTCTCGATTGTAAACAATGGCCATCTGCACTGGAACGTTTGAACTATTTAATGCTTTGAGTTATTTACATTATTCCTTTACCAACGGTGTAGTGATAGCCTAGTGATGACCAGTGGACTTCCAAGTCATATGGCTCCAGTTCAAACCCAAAACGCAGTATCTGAATTTTCGCAGTCGAGTGCTTTTTAATTTTATTTATCAGTCGCTTAAATGGTAAAGTAAAATATCGTGTGAAGATTGCCAACTCGCACTAGGCTAGCGTGGTCAGACTATATAGTCCACTATATAGCCTGACCCCCATTTTGAAAAGAGACGCGTGTCCAGCAGGGACCAGGTCATAGGTGGGACATCAAATGAGTTGATAATGATGACGAGGATAAAGTGTAACGTCACCCTAATACAAATTGCACCCAAGCCCTTTAGCATAAGTAGAACTCACTCTGACTCGGCTTCCATCCTATCACAAATTTTCAGCTTTTGGTAAGTGGATTACTGATCTAGGCTCCACACATCAAAAGCATTCCTGCCACGCAGTTCTAAGCTCTAATACCGATATATTAGCAGGAGCATCTTGTTTGCCGTGGATCGTAATAAGCAATCAGCCGTCCCAGTAACTCGGTTAACAGATAACCCAGTTAACCGACTTATATAACCAACTATTGAGCACTGAGCAGGATGTGTTTACTGTGCGAAATGGTACAAACAAATAGGAAAACTTTAAATTTAGGTTAAGTTAAAAAAAACCGTGGTCAAGTAGAAAAAATATATACGAGTAGATACGCAACGACTTTAAAACCTCATCCTTTTTCCGTCAGTTAAAAACTTCAAATAATATTTAGTGTTATATAACTTAGGAGTTTTTCTTTTGTATGGCGTAAGGTGTTGATTCAGGAAATCTTCATAGCGTAACCGGACTTGAATGCCTCCAGACAGGAGCAAGTTACAAACTAAGTAATAGCAGCTAAGGGCATCTCGGCAACTCGGGCAACTCGGAACTCAGCTTAGGGCGTTGCTGGGGGGACAGCTAGGGACGGCTGGATTTGGGTAAAATTATTTATGGGCGAATTTAAAGCTCGTCGCGGGCCGGCTCGAGCAAGATTCGGAGGGGGGATAACTTCGGAGTGAATGGTTAGATGTCAATATATGTGAATACCCCGAGACATCGTGTATTCAATAAACAATGCAATAACAAATTAATGAAATCGGTTCACAAGTGGCAGGACATGGCGCATGTTTTTATTTTGTCCCTAAGCATCACTGTTGTTTCTGGATTTTGCCGATAAAATTAAAGACTAATTAACAACTTTGTTTCGTCTACCCGTTAGCGAGATAACTTCGTCTTTAGTAGATAACTTTCATTTTCTGCCAGGTATAGCACATCCATACTTATATTATAAAATGCGAAAGTGAGTTTGTTTGTTTGTTTATTTGTTTGTTACGCTTTCACGCCTAAAATACTAAACCGGTTAAAATACTTGATAAAAACACTTTCGCCAATAGACAGCTACATTATCAGTGAGTAACATAGGCTGTATTTTTGTTTATAAGAGATCTTTCTATAGATGTCTATTTTTTAATGAGAGATTGTTTTTAAGAAGAGATTAATAAGAGAGTTATGAGAAGGTACTCGTATCAAAAATTTGCCTATAAAAGTAATCGTTTGGCGTGCGCTGCCATTTTGTTATTTGTTAGAAAATTTACTATGCATATGGTTGCTATGAAAATGTTTACTATGGAGAGTTCTTTGACAAAAAGCGGCGGTAACCTAATGGCTAGGGCGTCGGATTTGCGATCATGTGGTTTCGGGTTCGAAACCTACCCATTGCACTACTGACGTGAACCACTCGTAACACAAGCATTTAGTTTAGCATGAGAGGTTAACAAGAATACCTACTAGTACTAGTAGTAGTACTAGTACTAGTAATGTGCAACCCACATTGCTAGCAAGATTATAGAAAAAAATATTATATATGAAAGATTGGGAGGATACATCCTCCGTATGTTTGTTACTCAATCACGTCAGCACATAGGCTGCTTATTAGGTCCACGCAGACGAACTCGCAGGCAGAAGTTAGTAAAATAATTATATACAAAAGGAATGAACTCATAACTGACACTTGTTATAATAATTATCATAACTTACAAGTAAAAGAGAAACTTGTGACAAATCTGTCGAGTAACTTCCAACAACTTTAGTATAAGTTTGGTATAAGATTTCGGGTGCTATTTACTGAGACATAATTTACGTTGGGTTTTCCCTGGCTTGGACGAGTTATCTTCAGAACTTTGGGGAGCGGTGATGAGGCGCTGCACGAACAGGTGCAGAGGAGGTGTCATGACGCTTCCCCACTTCCTTAGGCCTTAAGAAGTTACGGGTTACTTCTTTTCATATGCAGTAGATGGATGTAGTTCTAACGTAAATTGTTGACCTCGACTACGTCTTCTTCTTCTTCTGCTTTTTCTGGAGAAAGCTTCTTAAAGGTTGGTCATCGGCAACAAAACCATTAATTCGTTCTTTCGCGCTTTTAATCTACTTATCATATAAAGACACATCCATACAACTGTAACAGTTTGTTAACCTTTTTAAGAAATGGTTCAGGGTATACTCCGGTATCATGAATGCGTTTACGTACACAAAAATCCAGACATTTTACGACTACCCATAGGTCGCACTAATATTAGTTTAATGCGGAAATCAAACCGCTCGACCACTCCTCGGATCGTGTCGTCGAAATTATAGGGCTGTGTGTGTATAATTAGATGGTAGTGATATATATTCAGCCACATGAAAGTCAACTGCATAATAGTTGAGGAGAGTTTGAACAGGTAAAGAGTTCTTAAAAATAATTCTAAGCACATTTTAAATAAGGTCAGTCCATTTACCATGTCTAACGTTAAGTGTAAAACTCACCCGTAGCGCCGCCAATAATTAATTAAAGTGCCTAATTTCTTTACAATTAGTCTCCAAACTTGACTGTTAATGCAGCAGGCAGCGGCACTACCCTCGCTTATAAGTAAAACGATCCTTTTGAGTAATTAAAATTTATAGAGATGGGCTGTGTGAGGAGAGGACGCGGATACGGAAGATTGTGACTTATGGTTTATGTTAGCTAACCACCGGCTAACGGACCTCTCTCGTGATCGCCGCCCATAGACACCTGCAACACTAAAGGAGTTGCTAATGCGTTGTCGAGTCTACGGACTGCAGACTGCCGAAGCCACTGCAACCGAGGGAAAACTGGCTCTCACACACAAAAGTCGAAACATATGTCAAGAAGCTTCACGATAAACTCACACGTAACAACGGTCTTACCACCGAGACACAGTTGGTCCACCTGGTGAGCTTAACATTAAACATGCGAATATAACTTTGTCTGTCTGTCTGACTGTTTATTTGTTTGTCATCACGCCTAAACCGTTGAGCCTATTTTAATGAATTTTACTATAGAGATAGACCTTGAAGGCTTTGATAGGCCATTCGGCTCAAAACCACCTTTGAGATGCGAGTGAAACAGCTACAGTTAGAAGTATTTATAAGTATAACAGAAATATCGCTTTATCTCACGACTCGCGCCACCAAAATCTGAATTATTTTATTTGAAGCGAAGTCCTACCTGTGTAGGACTCGAAGCGCCGTGATAAATAATTCAGAGGCCAGCCGTCGGACTTGTGACGGATCCAGAATGTTCGTAATCTCCACAAGTTACGAATTGGACAACTTGGGGACGAGTTAGGTGCCTATCTGTTTAGATTTGTCTTATGTTTGTAACTTGTAAGTAACAAATTTGACATCAATATGAAGATTTAAGTATTCATTTCATTTTCAATAGCTTTTTATATGCCTCATTAGTCTAGTGGTCCTAAGCTCGTCTGCTACGCTTGAGGTCCTTAGTTCGATCCCCAGGTCGAGCAAAGTGTTATTGGGTTTTTCTATAAAGTTCTCAGTAGCAGCTCGGAGTCTGGATTTTTGCCCTAATTACCCATGTTATAGGTAACACGGGACCTAAACATACCGGCGAACTGTGGCTGTACACTAAGTACGCCTCTGCCTAACCCTTCGGGGAATACAGGCGTGATGGTATGTGTTTTTTAAGTCGATACACTGCTTCATTGGTCTAGTGATCGCAAACGCGGTTGCTGAGCGTGAGGTACTGGGATAGGGGGGCCCAGGTCGAGCAAAATACCTACTATTAGTTTTATCTATACAGTTCTTAATAGCAGTTTGGAGATTGGATTTATGGCATTAGGTTCGGCCCTTACTAACGTTCCTGCCAGCTAATTGTACCACCTTCATGTTAAAATACTCAGTTTAGAAATACTTTTAATTAATGTCTTTAGTATTTAGGGTTCATATTCAATATTGTTTCGTTCCGGACTCATACTGAGAATTAATCCCAAATTGAAAATGCTGTCAAAAAGCTGAATGCTTCACCTGTCTTCAGATTTCACGGACCTATAAATAAATTATTAAGTTTTTTAGTTTTAAAATTAATCTGTGAAATTTTAGTGAGAGAGGTAGGGCATACTGGAATCGAAAAATTCCACTCACAATTTGGAGCTGTCTGACTGGGAGAGAACCTCCACCTTGCAGAAACTTGTAGCTAAATAACATAGCTCCGTGCTATGTTGTGTTCCTAACGGTGAGCAAGGTCGCCAGAGCTCCGCGAGGATGCGTTGTGTTGGCAGTGGGGGACCGGTGGTGTTTTGTTACCCCTGATATGATACCCCTGGTGTAGCAAGCGTCCATAGGCTACGGTAACCGCTTACCATCAGGCGGACCGTATGCGTGTTTGCCACCTTAGTGGTATATAAAAAATAGTAATACACCTGGTGTTCCTGGTGTCTATAGGTGGTTGACGCTTACCATCAGGTGCTTTGTATGCTTGTTTGTAATCTCATTAGTACCTCTTGATTCTTCTTGTATGAAAATCTTGCAAGACGCCTCCATTTTAATATTCACTAAACACGCTAGAGCAACAGTTTCAATTAAAAAATAAGTAAACAAAACTGTTGCTAAAAATAACGTGTGCGTGGGGAGGCTTACAAATTTGACGTAATAATAAGTTATCAGCGGGTAGATAATATGGGCCTTTAATGGAAACCGTTCATAAGTGTCCGGCCGGCCCTCAGCAATAGGGCTGGTAGCAACACTTACAATAATAAACAACAAAACTTAAGCAAATGAAATGAAATGAAATGAAATGAAATGAAATGAAATGAAATGAAATGAAATGAAATGAAATTATGAAATGAAATTATTTATTCTGCAAGTAGATCTTTAGAGATACTTTTACATGTCAATGGTTTGCGGTTTTTTTTTAGCTAGATGGCTTCGGCATTTCCTAACTGACGACCTCTGAGAAGAAACACCGAAACAAACTCAGAGAATCATGGTCTCTTTTAAAGTCCAGACATGGAAGAACACTTATATGTGAGTGGTACGATGTAGGGTAATGTCTGAAATGGCCTTTTGAGGAAAGAACCATTGCAGCTTTGAGTAGACCAGTCCCAACTGACGGCACGCATGCATCAGTCATCGTGTAGCTCAACCATAATTTAGGGAGCTCAACGACCTGTCGCACGACCATACCAGATCAGCAGGACATTCGTGTAGGTCTAATGAAGTTCCCAAAGCCTCCAGACTATAATAAGCTTGTTTAATTATCATGTATCAAAAGCCTACATGGTACTCACATTTACAAATTATATTTTTTTTTTTATGAAATCGCGGCAAAATAGTAACAAATTCATGGATGTCAAAATTCAATTCAATAATAAAAGAGTAATTAAAATGTCAACAATTAAGATGTCAACAATTAAAATGTCATAACAATGAAAATGTGATAACAATCAAAATGTCATAACAATTAAGATGTCAACACTCAAAATAACATTGTCACATTACATTTCGGATACACAATGTCAAGTCCCAAAAGTGGGTCATGTGAAGAGGAACCATCAAGGAGTCCCAGACACCTAAAAAAAAAACATATTTACATCATTATTCTTCAATAACATTAACAATTCTGTTCTGTGTAGTTTGCATTATGCAGTTTGATGTGACCCAATAAATAACAAAACATTGCCATAGCAAGTAAAAACCGACCAGCCCCGACAGACAGCACCCGTTCACGGGCATGACGTGTGTATCAGCATGACTCAACCATGTTGTAGGGAATAAAAAATATGTAAGTGTAGGTTTTTTATTTTATAGCCTTCCAATATAAATATAGAGACGATAAAGCCAGGGGCGTCAAACTCAAACTATTTTTTTTTATTTCAATTAGACCATACAGGTACTTTTGAAATGTCAAAACTACATGCACGGTTCCAAATAGTAGGTGTTATGGAGAAGAGCCGGCAAGAAACTCCATAGATACTCTTTTAAATAGATAATTGATGTTTACATTTTTTATTCTATCAATGTGAGAATTGTGGAGTTTGATGTGAGTGATAAAAGTAGGTAAGTTACCCTCTAAAAGATAACATAACTGAATCCGGATTGACATGGCATGTAAGAGTTGACCAGTCCCGACAGACAGCACCCGTTCACGAGCATGACGTGTGTACCAGCGTTGTTCGACTCAACCAAGTAGTAGGGAATAAAACAACCCGACACACAACGCCACCATCAGCAGGACATTTAAGTGAGCATGACAGTCTCTAACTGCCAGAAACTACTAATGTACTAATGTACACCCACAGTTCGCCGGTATGTTTAGGTCCCATGTAATAGGGGCCTATTGCCATTAAGCAAAAACAAATCCCGAGCTGCTATTGAGAATTTCATAGAAAAACCCAATAACACATTGCTCGACCTGGGAATCGTACCCGGAACCTCTAGCGTAGCAGTCGCGCTCAGGACCACTAGGCTAATGAGGCAGTATAGCCTTTCAAATATTTTAAAATTACGAAAAAAATGTTTTGTGGGCTTTAATGAATTTTCTTGAAAGAAAATACTCGTGATCTGTGTTTAACATTAAACCAGAGATTGTTAAACAATAACTTCACTAAGTGTATTGTTATGATTATAGAATGAGATGATGATGAGACTGAAAATGACTATGAATATTTTGAAAAATTGCCTGTTATATATCTGAAAATATACTGGTGAACTGTGAGAGTAAGTACATTAGTACACCTCTGCTTAACCCTTAGGGGATACAGTCGTGATGGCATGTTATTTATAATTCCAGAAAAAATATAATGTACAATAAATGTTTTATTCTGTGACAACCCTACTCCGCCCGAGTGGGCTGTCCATTATAATTATGTATTATCTCGTTCGCCGAAATAAACCTCGCCAGATGTTCACTAGCTACATAATTACAACGTTACAGCTACGTTTAAACCTCTTAAAATAATAACTACTGTGTGAGTAACTGTTATCCTACATTTTGAAGCACAATAAATGGAATTATTAATAAGTCATTGTTTACATTCTGATGTATAGTTAAATTCGTGTTAACTTCGCTGTAATCGAATTGTTTGTATGTCAATAAATAGACCTCACTCGGAGTGCCTCATTAGTCTAATGGTCCAAAGTGCGACTGCTACACTAGAGGTCCTGGGTTCGATCCCCAGGTCGAGCAAAGTGTTATCGGGTTTTTCTATGAAATTCTCAGTAGCAGCTCGGAGTCTGGAATTGTGCCCGGTTAATGGCTATAGGCTCGCCTCCTATAACATGGGACCTAAACATACCGGCGAACTGTGGGTGTACATTAACTACACCTCTGCCTAACCCTTCGGGGAATAGAGGCGTGATGGTATGTTTTGTTATGTTAAATATACCTATCTGCATAATTAAGAATGATAAGACAGTGAAGTGGCTTACGTTAACTAGAGAAAGAGATACCAAAGGCATTGTTTTGTAGAAACTGAAACTTCTGATGGTGATTTTCAATGTTCTGAATGATTCGGAAAGAATGAATAGGCTGAGATGCCACTTATGACTGATTAGCGTAATAGTCACTTGAGAATGTTTCATTTTTTACGTGGAAGAGCCATGTTTCGGCACGAATGGGCCAGCTCGACTGGAGTGATACCACGGCCTCACAGAAAACCGACGTCAAACAACGCTTACGTTGTGTTTCCCGAGTGAGGTTACCGGAGGCCCAATCCCCTTTTAAGGCCGGCAACGCACTTATAACTCCTCTGGTGCTACGGGTGTCCATGGGCGGCAGTAATCGCTTACTATTAGGCGATCCGCCTGCTCGTTTGCCCCCTAATCCCATAAAAAAATAATTGCCAAGCACAAAGGTTCTTAACGTATCAAGTTCAAGTAAACGTTGTCGAAAAGTTCTCGCAAACATTTTAGAATATTTCTAAATTCAGTTCACTTTCACGTTTCATGGAACGGTTCACATTCACGAAGTTGAAGATAAATAATATACTTAGTGCCAGCATGGGTGTACCTCACTACCTTAAAGCTAAGTAACCCGTATTTAAATCTTAACACACAAAACAACCCCTACATGTGCCGACCTCTTTGTGGATTCGAGCGTGATTATTGTAAGCTGACTTCAAAGTCGAGGGTACGGCAAACCCTATCACGGCCAGCACCCGTGCGTGAGCCTCCGTGAGGCGCCGGCGGAGGAGGGTTGGGTTACAAGAAATATATCCGTAAAAATGTATTACTTCGTGACGAAATAGAACACTTATGTATCCTACATTTAGATTTCTCCATGCTTTGATAGTCTAATTTAGTAGATTTTTTTTAAATGTTTACTTTAATATTCCCTCATGTCTAGTCGTCGTTAGTGTGACATCTACGTTAGAGGTTCTGGATTTTATTCCCAGGTCGAGCAAAGTATTATAGGTTAACATACCTACTGATTTCTGACACTTACGCTAATATGAGACATAACATAACATAATCAACCCATTATACTGTCCCACTGCTGGGCACGGGTCTCCTCTCAGAATGAGAGGGATTAGGCTATAGTCCACCACGCTGGCCTAGTGCGGGTTGGCAGACTTCACACGCCATCGAGAAAATCTCTCAGGCATGCAGGTTTCCTCACGATGTTTTCCTTCACCGTTTAAGCGCGTGATAATTAACTATTTAATACGCACATGACTACGAAAAGTCAGAGGTGCGTGCCTTGGGTTCGAACTCGAGACCTTTGACTTGGCAGTCCAACGGTCATACCACTAGGCTATCACTGCTTATGTATAATATGAGATATATTGTAACAAAATTATTTTAGAGATTTTAAAGCGTTATATTTACAAAATGTCGGGATTTAGTTCTCTTAATGTGGAAGGTATAACGCGATAAAATCCGTAAAGTGGTTTTACTTCAAAGTGTTAAGGGTCCGGCGGAGCTTAAATTGTCCACAAAAACGTAATACCGAAATAAATCGTAATCCAGACAATATTCTATCAAATTATGTTATCATTCGGATTTGGATACCGTTTATCTGGGTTGCTACGATACTATTTCGTCTACTACTACTTCACTGGAAATAAAAGACCGGAAAATCGGTCCAAATTTGGTAAAGTTATCAAAAATTGCATTTATTTCCAGTGAAGTATTTTGGATGAAATGATAACGTAGGAACCTAGATTAAAGGTATCGGAACCAGAATTTGGTTAAATTGTGTTTGAATTACGATTTATTTCGGTATTACGTTTGTAAGACAAAATTCGGTCTCTGGACTCTTAAGTGGGTTTTCTATGAAATTCTCAGCAGCAGCTCGATGTTTGGATTTGGTTCGTCTAGTATTGTATGGAATCTAAACATACCGGCGAACTGTAGATGTAAGTTAGTACACCTCTACCTAAACCCTAACAGGCGTGCTGCTAAAACTGTATAGAATGCGAAAAATGCTTAAAGATCTTTTTGTGATTTTTTTGCATTTTCCATGCTAAGATTATTAAGTTATTTAATAGTAAAGGAAAAAATTCAATCGCGGGCAGGATTCGAACCTGCGTCTTCTGGTTTGATATAACAGACGCTCTGACCTCTAAGCCACCGCGAGAACGACGCAGGTTCGAATCCTGCCCGGGATTGAATTTTTTCCTTTACTATTAAATGCTTAAAGATTTTGAGTTCGATTCGAACTTGTAGACAGTATTGAACAAACGACGAGAGTAGCTTGTGTTCGATGGAACTTGTTGGTGCTCGTCGACCTTGACTCTGTGTGGAGTGTCACCTTATAGTAAGTGTTGTCACACTGACCTACGAGTCATTGGAACATTGGATTTTGGGACTAATAAGTACGCTCTTGATAACAACTTAAGACTGATTTGCAATACTGTGTAACACTATACTGGGTTAGCCCGCAGGCTAAATCACGGAAACACCTTATCTGTATTAAACCAAAATAAACAAATCACCTTTTCCATTAGCCAACCTTAACAATCTGTTATTTCATCTCGCCACCCCATTTTTTCTTCCATCACAAAACCAAAATCTTATTAAAGCTTCACAGTACGAATTGTTACAAATCCTTCTGATTATAAACAAACAACGAGCCGACGGCCGAAAGCCGAACGCCGAGTTCGGGAATCAATTAAAAGTTATCGCAAGAATTGTTGTGATTTATATGGGAGCCGCCCTGTGCCTGGGTGCTTTACAGAATTAGAGCAGAAGGTTAACAATGTGCTACGCTAAAATCATCATCAGTCTGATCATATTACTATAGTTCTATTGTCATTCCCCTTGATCGTGTGCCATACTTGTGATAATTTGCTACGTAAATACTAACATTGGTACTCGAATTAAGCAAATCAACAAAATAAACTTATAAGAAAAGTAACTTCAAGTATTTTGTGTTATACCTTCAAAACCGATAGAACAAAACCATCGAAACGGTTCATGATCGCCATAGAGACAGGGTTACAAGAATACAGTCTAATTGAGGACCTTCTACATTTTGAAATTAGTTAAAATATTTTAAAAATACGTAATATTTCGTATAGACTCGTGACTGTGTTTGAGTTAATATATTTATGTAGTTGATGTTATTCTCATGACCCCATCCTTCAAGCACTATTCGGTTAAAATAACAGAAGTGTCTGAAATTAGCTGTATAATTTCTTATACAAATGTTTTTATGCAGAAATATCTAAACACGTATGGTCTTTACACCGAGTCCACTCCAAAGTGGCGGAGCTGTTTATGAGACTAACTTTAGAGACGGACCGATAAAGGGCCTCTTGTCATAGGACTTCTGCGGTATAATTATGGCGTGGCATTAGGGTACTTATGTTTCGGGGTATTGGGGGTATAGATAAATGAATTTGCGCTATTGTGCACCGGAATTGGGGTAGCAGTTAACTGATGCCATGTGTTGGTATTAGCTAAATTGATTATAGGTTTATGTTAACTGTTTGTCATAAATACGTATTTCCCGGGGGAGTAGACAGGAGCAGCTTATTACATTAATTTATTTATACTTTTATGTACCAATGATGTCACTGGTAACATTATTCTCATTTACATGACAGGATTAATGCTCGTCACGGCGCAGTCGTTTCGTCTCATAATAAGTAAAACGGAGTAATTCTACATAACGTACAATTTTACGTCTGTGACATACTGTACTGGTGTTACTCGACTAATAAAATTGTAATGAGTGTTCCTAATGTGGGACGGCCTTTAAAAGTACGCATTTGCAAGTTCCCGAGGCCGCAGAAGAGAGATGTTGTCAAAAGAACCACTTTAATATGCATATTATTTCATATTTTATGTCCTCGTATATGAAAACGAGTTTAGAAAATATACTACACTTTATTCTTTACAATATATGAAATCGTTAAAAATACTTTTGATATGAAACAGAACTTGATATATTTTGGGTATTATGTTCTCAAGTGTATAAAAAGTGACCAGTAAGGGTTAACTTATTACAGAAATTGGTCAAGCCGAGATAGTCTTAAGAGTCCAGCGGACCGAATTTCTCTTCAACGTAGTACCGAAATCGAAATTCAAACATAATTTAATCAAATTCTGTTATTATTTGGATTCCGATACCGTTAATTTAGGTTCCTACTCTACCATTTCGGCCAAAATACTGCACCGAAAATAAATATAAACGAATGCAATTTTTGATAACTTTACCAAGTTTGGAACGAATTTCCGGTCCTTTATTTCCAGTGAAGTAGTAGTAGACGAAATAGTAGGTACCGTAGGAACCTAGATTAACGGTATCCAAATCCGAATAATAACATAGTTTGATAGAATATTGTCTAGATTACGATTTATTGCGGTATTACGTTTTTGTGGACAATTCAAACTCCGCCGGATCCTTAAAAAACAAAAATTTATTATTTCAAATAACTTGTGGACAGTGATTCGGTAGGTCTAATTTTCGACTGCTAATGACTACAGTATATTTGAGAGAGCTCCTTGATGTGAAATACCCGAGGTGATACTTCTGTGTATTGTTATTTTATAGTGGAAGTTAAACTAGAATAGTGTTGTAGCGTGTACACACCATTTTATGCTCCAAATGTAGTTTTTATGTTAAAAATTTTAAGGAAATAAAAGTGTTGTGATGTTACAAAGTTTGAGCTCTTTATTTTGATTGTGATGTATCTTCACGGGCGGTCTCTTGGGGGGATTACTAGGATCTAATACGCCTGGCTACTACCCTCGCATATAAGACCGGCTCTAAACAGTTTTGCTATGTTCAGTAGTGTGTATAAGAAAGCCAGAGCCAGAAAGGGTATTTCCTTGCATTGCCGGTTCCATTTTAGACCCTGATTGTGCTTTTCATCAGTAAAGACAAGGGTCAGACTCATAAAAGTCTACAGTAAAAAAACTGCCTCGTTAGTCTAGTGGTCCTGAGCACGAATGCTACGCTAAAGCCTCTAATCCCAAATTGTTATTGGGTTTTTCTATGAAATTCCCAGTAGCAGCTTAGTATTTGTGCCCGGATAATGGCAGGCTTACCCCGTATTACATGGGACCTAAACATTCTGGCGGACTGTGGGTGTACAGTACTCTGCCTAACCCTTCGGGGAATACAGATATATTCCCCGAAGGGTTAGGCAGTGGTGTACTATTAGTACACCCGCAGTTCGCCGGCATGTTTAGGTTCCATGTAATAGGGGGCGAGCCTATTGCCATTAATCGGGCACAAATCCAGACTCCGAGCTGCTACTGAGAATTTCATGGAAAAACTCAATAAGCCTGCTCGACCTGGGGATCGAACCCAGGACCTCTAGCGTAGCAGAGCGCTTGGGACCACTAGACTAATGAGGCAGTCTATGTCTGTCTATACATTACAATTACCTTAATAAAACAAAAATTTCACAATCTCCGATTCCAGTGTCACAAACAGTGAGACTTTACGGTATTTCTGACAAACTTTTTTTAAATTATAAGAAACTATCTGTCAGACCAACAACAATCACAGTTCGCCGTATCCCGCTCCACTACAACCTACCTTATAGTCCTTCGGGACGCATTCCGTTGTTTAACTAAGTTTTATAAGTTGTGACACTGATGTTTGAGTGTGGGCAGAGATGGGGTTACACATTTATCAGAATACAACTACATTTATTGAGCATTGTGTGTTTTATTACAATTAATAATTAATTTCTAAGGTTGCGTATTTGAACAAATATTAATTAACATTTAATCAAATATAATAACAGATTACTTATTAACTGTAGATATATATGCCTATTCAATGATATTGTAGTTTTTAAATACGAGTGTTATGTATGTATGTTATATACGACGTTTTGATGGGCATAAAAAAATTATGCGGCACTATTTCAGCTCATAAAAATGTAACTTTTAAAAACACAAATTATGCCTGTGTAGTATTTTACACTGAACATTATTGTCTTGGTATATCAGTCAGTCCTATGTCTGCCTTTATAATCCAATAAGGCATGATATGCGACTTGCCCACAACAACATAATAAATTCACTTGATTATTCTTTTCGTGACAGCGCGCAGCGTCACGTCCCCAATGCGTACAGATAATATAAAAAATATCTCTCAAATATAGCGCACACAGGTTTATTTACATGCTACCCTGCGGTACGTTAAGTGTTGACGAGTTTTTCACGAGAAATTTACGCATAACATGTAAATTTCCTTTATGCTTCCCCCACGAGAGCGCCACAGCGACGGGATTAAGGCGGGCTGCTTACAATCCAGTTTTATTGAACGAATGATAGAACTATATTGACTTTTATGATAGCAAATTATACTCAACTTAATAAGTATATATTTATATTAACAAAAGATAAGAACGTGTATTCTAACACTATTACCAATTGCACGGTTAAAGTTGATTCCAAACGATGGTCGACTGGTTTGGAGTATAGTACGTATATATATACATATACTGGAATTGCGAGGAAATAGTCATTACTATTGAAAGGACAGCATGGATATTTGGTCAAAATAACTCGTCAGTTATACAAAAAACAAAATCAAAATCATTTTATTGACATAAATTTTGTAGGTACAATAGACGTGAATCCCCTGGCCCCTAAACTAGCATAGACTGAATCATAGGGACCAGTGTCCTCGCCTGTTGTATTTGTTACATAATTACATTTATGTGAACTATGTAATAATGAGTATGTAGACTAATATTTAAAAAAAATATGCATGTATGTGTTTCACAACTGTCTACAAGAGGCACTACTACTCAAGTAGTATTCAAGTCTTGTTTTGATTTCAGAAATGACAAGACTTTGAAGTTAACAATTCTACTCATCGAATTTAAATATGGACCAAATTCGATAAGTTTATAAAATGTATACTATGAGAATAGAACCTTACCAGTATGTTCGCGTGTAGCCCGTCTAAGGTTAACAGAAACACAACATGCAATATAACATAAAACATTTTATCAAAACTCAAAGAGCCGATACGTACGTATGTGAAAATTTCTAAAATTGTTACTTGTAACATGAAACAATTCCACTTTTTGTTACTTAAGAGGCAATTTTGCTTTTCATCTTTCTCAAGCCGGTTGACGGGAGTTATAAAATAAGTTGTAACGTTATAAACTTCTTATGTGTATAAAATTAATGTACATATAGATAAGAGTGATATTTGATTTGGAGTATGAGAAATTCGCTTGTTGATTTTTAATATACAGTGGGAATGTGATATGCCGTTTTGAAGAGTTTTAAGGAATGAATTTGTGGTTTCACATGTGATTTATTTGCGCCTTTTAGGCCGTAAAGCAATACCAGGTCGGTCAGTCACATAGTTGGATCTAACGCCTCTGAAGTCAAAAAATTGATCAATATTGGTAACAGCTCTGCAATAAGGTTAGGTAGGTATTTTTTTTTACTAAAATACTGGGAATTTAAGATGATTTAATTTAATTAAGTTTTTTTTTAACTAGACGCTAATAAGTTTTGTAATAGAATGAAATTCAATATTGAAATTAAACTCCTATCTATACTAATATTATAAAGAGGTAAAGTTTGTGAACTTAGATGTTCAGAGTAATCTCCGGTAGTACTGATCCAATTTTGAAAATTCTTTCACTGTTAGAAAGGTATATTATCCCTGAGTGCTATAGGCTACTTTTATTTGATAAATATATATTTTTAATATCACGCTATGATTTTTAGAAACGAGGCGACGCAGGTGAAACCTCGGACGGGTTGCTGGTAAAATATTATAAATGAAGATGGAAAAAAATAATAAACACCAACTTATTAACAAGATGAGCAGCATCTCTGATAGCGATCTACTTTATTAGATCATCTGTACCTATTCAGATCGTTTCTTTTGTGTCCTTATCAGTGATCGAGAGGGGAATACTAATGATAGGGACCTATTCACGGATGTCGGCATTGTTTGGACTTCTGAAAATGTGATTGAAAATATTTTTGCAATAAAAAAATTCATCTAATTAAACATACCTATATGTCAAAGATAATATCCCGTGCATAAATATTAGATTCCATATAAAAATTTGTTAACAGTTGACATAATCGACATAATCAATCCATTATACTGTCCCACTGCTGGGCACGGGTCTCCTCTCAGAAAGACAGGGATTAGGTTATATCCTATTGTGGATTGGCAGACCACACGCCGTCAAGAAAATCTCTCAGGCATGCAGGTTTCCTCACCATATTTTCCTTCACTGTTTAAGCGCGTAATTATGTCTTCGAAAAGTCAGAGGTGCGTGCCTTGGTTTGAATTCGAGACCTTTGACTTGGCAGTCCAACGGTCATACTACTGCTTATATATTATAATGGATCATTATTTAAAAATGATCACATTTATAAACTTTTTAAAACAGCTAATAACAAAAGTGTACGGAACCGTACATTAATTTAGCAATCACGCGCCGTGCATTCGGCGCATGTCAGCATTTCACGTAATATTGCAAATAGCTATGTTCAAAAATATTCACAATAAATCAGTGTTAATCTAACATTCAAAGTGGACGGTTTTATTTCATCAACCTAATAGAATCGACCCATCATCATCATCATCATCAAATGTAGAAAACGTCTACATTTTTTTTTTTGGTCCTTCGAGCGGTTTTTCGGGTACCTACTTTGGCCTAGCGCGCGGTCTGGTCAGAAGTACATACGTTGAAAACGTGACGTGGACTTATTATCATCAATCCAGTGTGGACTCATTTAGTGAAGTGCTACACCTATCATCAATCAATCATTCTATTCTTCTTGTCGGCGCGAGGGTTAGCGTCCGCTGTCAGCTACGTTGGAAGCAGCAGCAGGTTCAGACTCTACTGTTGTGCTACTCCTGGATCATCATTTATCAAGTAAGACTGTTCCTATTGTTCTAATCATGGAATCTCTTATTGCTCGTCAATCTGATATCATCTCCAACATCAATTCAATAAAGGTCAACTTCAATAAAGACTCCGATTCACGGAAACATGCCGAATATATTAGAAAACGGATAGAGTCACTAGACAACCTCTGGGGCGAGTTTGAGCAAAATCATCAAAAAATTTCAGAGCATAAAAGTGAGGCAGTTGAGTATTTCCTTGAAAATACCTATCAAAAAGGAAAAGACCTATATCTATCTACTCGTAGTCTGTTATCATCTTACCGTAAATCATCAAAATCTACTCAACCAGACGGAGAAGTAGATGAAATGTTAGCATTGCAACGGACTAATTTTAGAGCATTCAATCGGCTAATCAAGGGCATAAAAGTCGATATCATAACGGATAAATGGGAACTTGAGGATGAGCTCAAGAACGTGCAAGCTAAATGGAAAATCATCGATGCCCAACATTTAAAAATAGATCATATTCTTGCCGGTGGGGATATATCATATGACGAGGAGTTTAATCATCATGAACTGGCCTACAAAAATATCAAGCGTGAGTTGAATAAGAAAATTTCATCTACCACTCATTTAGAAAAATCAACTCCGCATCTTGAAATACCCTCGTTTAACGGAAACTACACGCAGTGGCCAACCTTCTATGATTTGTTTACCGAGACAATTCATAACAACAACTCCATCACAAAAGCTCAGAAAATGCAACACCTTAAGGGAAAACTTAAGGGTGAAGCAGAGCGTCTCATCTATCATCTACATATTTCATCAGAAAACTATGATACGGCATGGGAGATCTTATTACATCGGTACAACAATACTCAAGCTCTTTTCACAAACCAAATTGAATTATTCCTAAATCAGCCAATCATTCAAAAGCAATCATCATTTGAAATTAAAAGATTATATGACACCACCACAGAATGTATTCACGCGATTCATAACCTTGGCGTTGATACGAATACGTGGGATCCCTTGCTGGTTCACTTACTTTGCAAAAAATTAGACTTGGAAACTTATACCGATTACAAGGAAGCACGTAAAGCACCCCGGGATTTACCAATGTTGGACGAACTGATGTCATTTCTTGAGAGTAAGTTCACCGCTCTCGAACCTCTTCATAAAGGTGATAAGGAACCTTCAACGTCAAACAAGCGAACTTCAAATCAACCTAAAGTGTCTAACTATAATAACAAACACAATTATTATAAAGGCTACAATAATCGGAATTATCAAGCTATCATTACTCAATCTTCTAAGTGCCCTGTGTGTAATTTATATCATACTCGCAATCTATTTTCGTGTAAAAAATTTATGAACATGACACCAGATCTACAATTGAGGACAATGACAAAATCAAATATTTGTCAAAACTGCCTATTCAGTCATGATGGAAGTCAATGCACTTCCACAAAACGTTGCAAATCGTGTCAAGGAGATCATAATACCATACTTCATGAAGCATATTCATCATCATCAAAATCTTCTCCTCAAGCAGCTTCATCATCATCGGCTGCTGTGCCCACTTCATCGTTAAAGTCATCACACAAACTACCTAATGTTAATCATGTCGCAGGGGAAGACGAAGAGTTATTGCTGACTACGTTATCGATTAATGTTAGGTGCGCTGATGGCACTTACGTGACCCTGAGGGCTCTCCTGGACCAGGGGTCACAAATATCATTAATCTCTGAAAACGCAGTACAACGGTTAGGTTTGCAGAGACGGCGTTATAACGCATCAGTGTCCGGTATAGGTTCGGGTGCTAGGCAGAGTAAGGGACGCGTACTAATCGACTGTCAATCTATCTACGGTGACTATAAGTTTACTACAGAAGCACTAGTTTTATCAAAAGTCGCAAACAGCTTGCCTAACATACCATTCCAAAAGCAATCATGGTCGCATCTCCAACATCTGCAATTAGCAGATCCGGAATACAATGTGTCGAAGCCTATTGATATTCTCTTAGACGTTAGCATTTATTCACAAATTATCATGGACGGGCTTATCAAAGGCCCAGCGCATGCTCCGATTGCGCAGCAGACTACTCTCGGATGGATATTATCTGGCAATGTTCGTACATTTAATTGTCATATCGTAACAAACGATTTATCGGATCTATCAAAATACTGGGAAATAGAAGACGTTGAATCATCATCATCATCTCATCTAACCAGTGAAGAGCAGTATTGCGAAGAGTTTTATCATCAATCTACTCGTCGTTTGGACACTGGTAGATACGAAGTTGGTATACCCATGAAGCCCGAGTACGAAAATCAACTTGGATCATCAAAATCAAAAGCGGTTGCACAACTCAAACAATTGGAAAGAAAAATGTGCAACAATTCATCATTTTCAGAAAATTATAAATTGTTTATGTCAGAATATCAACAACTGGGTCATATGTGTAATGCCAATAATGTCAATGAACCAAAACGTGCCTTCTATTTACCACATCACGGCGTAATGAAATTAGACTCGACAACGACAAAACTTCGAGTCGTCTTCAATGCGTCAGCAAAATCGTCATCAGGTAAAAGCCTAAATGATCTCATGTGCTGTGGACCAAATCTTCAAAGGGATATCATGACACTTATCTTAAACTGGAGAACCTATAGCTATGTTATCACTGCCGACATAGAGAAAATGTTCCGGCAAATATCCATCAGACAGTCAGATCGTCATCTTCAGTCAATCGTGTGGAGACAATCACCTCAGGCGCTTATCCGTGAATATCATCTTACTACCGTGACGTATGGAACTAAAGCGGCTCCATATTTAGCTATGAGAACACTAAAACAGTTGGCAATAGACGATGCCGAGAAGTACCCTCTAGCTGCGGAAGCATTAAATCAGTCATTCTATATGGACGATCTGTTTAGTGGAGCAGATACCATTCATCAAGCTAGAGAACTGCAGCATCAACTCATTGAGATGTTGAAGGGTGCTGGCATGAACCTTCGAAAATGGTCCAGTAATGAACCAGAACTACTGGTAGATCTATCATCTGATCAACTTGATAGCCCATTAGACTTCAAATGCACAGAATCAAGGAAAACACTCGGATTGAGATGGTATCCATCATCTGATAGCTTTAGCTTTCAAAATCAATTACAGCATCATAATAAACATATCACTAAGAGACAGCTACTATCAGAAATTTCCAAGGTATTTGACCCTTTAGGGTGGCTGTCCCCATTATCAATCAGAGCAAAACTACTCTTTCAAAATGCATGGTCATCCAATTTATCGTGGGACGAAGAAGTTCCACAGTCTTGTCAAGAAGATTGGACTCAACTTAGGAATGATTTCAAAATCATAGACCAATTTATCATACCACGGTATCTAGGTAACACAAAGCAACATTATCAAATACATGCATTTTGTGACGCTTCCGAAAAAGCATATGCATGCGTCGTGTATGTTGTAGCTAAAAACAATAAGGGCGAGTACACATCAAGGCTCGCGGTAGCAAAAACAAAGTTGGCACCTCTAGCAAAAAAGGTCTCATTGCCGCGACTTGAACTTTGTGGCGCGCTACTGCTTACTCAACTTATCAAGAAAGTGATGGAATCTTTATCAAATCAGGAAGTAGAGATCTATGCCTGGACTGACTCCATGATAGTTTTAGGATGGATCAAAGGTGATGTGAAGAAGTGGAAGCAGTTCGTGGCTAATAGAATCATCAAAATCATTAGTATCGTTCCACCATCCTGTTGGCATCATGTGAGGTCAGAGGAAAATGCTGCAGATTGTGCAACTCGGGGCCTAACATCACAGAAGCTATTAACTCATCCGTTATGGTGGCAGGGGCCGAAATGGATTACCAATTTCGAACATAACTCTCTACCTGATACCCAATATCAATCACCAGACTTAGAACTCAAGATGCTTAATGTGAACGTGGCCTTACATCAAAATCATATTTCATTTATACTCGAGTTATTACAGAATTACAGTTCGTTGACTCGCATTGTAAAAATTGTCGCTTGGATATCGCGTTTCATTACAAAAGCGCGAGGTAAGCACTCACCCAGATCGGAAATTTTGTCGTTAACAGAAATGGAAAATGCCTTATATATTATTATTAAATATAATCAGTCGCATGAATTCAATGAGGATATTTTATCTATCAATCAAAAAGGACACGTGCATCCAAGGAGCAGAATATCATGCCTTAATCCATTTATGGACAAGCACGGTATCCTTAGAGTAGGGGGACGACTCAAAAACGCAAGCATCAGTGATTCATCAAAGCACCCCATCATATTATCAAGCCATAGTCGTCTCACCGATTTAATCATTGATCAAGCTCACAAAACTACCTTGCATGGAGGTCCACGACTGACGCTCTCATACATCAGAGATAGATATTGGATAATCAGTGGAATCCGTACTGTCAAGAGGAAGTTGAGATCATGCATTAAGTGTCGGCGCTTCAGCCAAACACAATATCATCAGATCATGGCTGATCTGCCACAGCCTCGAGTCACTCCGTCACGACCCTTTTCTCACACCGGTGTCGATTTTACCGGACACGTTGAGTTGAAGGCCAATAAGGGACGCGGAATCAAAACAGTCAAAGGGTATATAGCCGTGTTTGTTTGTATGTGTACCAAGGCTGTTCATCTGGAATTAGTTTCTGATTTGACTACCTCAGCATTTTTAGCAGCCTTCCGTAGATTTTCGGCCCGCCGTGGAACGCCCAGTCATGTATTCAGTGATAATGGTAGGAACTTCGTAGGAGCCAATCGCATCATTAAGAAGGAGTACCAAGATATTTTAGCTACCATCAATACTGATTTCGTCAATAACATCAATAGCATGAATATTAAATGGCACTTCAACGCTCCTGCGTGGCCTAGCGCTGGCGGACTGTGGGAAGCTGCAGTAAAGAGTCTCAAATATCATCTGAAGCGTATTATCGGAGATCAAAAACTCACGTACGAGGAATTCACTACGTTGCTCTATCAAATTGAGGCATGTCTTAATTCACGGCCTCTCTGTCAGTTGACAGAGAGCCCTGAGGACGAAATTCTCACGCCTGGGCACTTTTTAGTCGGCGGCCCACTTTTGTCTAGGCCACAGACGGATCCAGATCACATGACTCAATCATCGAGGTGGCAACTCATTCAATCAATGAACAAACAGATTTGGAAAAGGTGGTCAAGCGAATATCTTCAGCAACTACAGGCTAGATCAAAATGGCGTAAGCCAAATAGAAACTTTGAGGTCGATGACGTGGTTCTAATCAAGGAAGAAAACTTGCCACCCGGCAAGTGGGCTTTAGGACGAGTTCAAGCTATTCATCCCGGAAAGGATGGCTACGTACGGGTAGCCACGTTGAAAACTAGCAACAACGTTATACAACGTCCTGTAACCAGACTTGTATTGTTACCGATCAAAGAAGACACGACACAGGACCCAATCGGACCCAATCGAGACACGTCACCTCCTCCATCATTATCATCACCTAACTTTAACAAAGATAATAAAAGAAAACGCCGTCCTCGAAACAAGGCATCATTTACAAACCTTTTCATCAGTTCCCTACTATTATTGTTTATGTTATTATCGCCCGCTAATTCTCAAAACATAACATATCGTAATCATAAATCCTATAATTTGACGTCATTAGAGGAGAATCAGGCCATTTATTTCGACAGAGTATCAAACTTACAGTACATCAAAGATGAATGGCGTTTAGTTGTATACTACAACATGACGACCTACTGGAAAGGCTTATCAGACATTAAAGGTTACGTCAACCACATAAAATCATTGTGCAATACACAACCAAGTAAACAATATGAGAGTATAATTTCTCAGTTAGAGCACGAGATCAACGAAATTGATCACTATGACATGTTACTTAAATATCAAGGTTCCAACAGGCAAAAACGAGGATTAATTAACGGAGTGGGGTATATTGCCAATTCATTATTCGGGGTATTGGATGAGAGATTTGCCGAAAAATACAAGGATGACATCGAGCAAATCCATCATAATGAAAATCATCTTCAAAACCTTATCAAAAATCAGACTAGTATTTTAGAGTCAGAATTAAATATCATACGCCGTAATGAGGACATCATGAATAAACAATTTTCTTTCATCAAACAACGACTCCAAAACATATCAATCGAAGTGAACAGCGTACACTTAAAGAGCGAGGACGGTCTATACATCACATCATCGGCTCTAGCAGCATCCATAATTGTATCAAATATTCGCTGGATTCAGCAAACTTTGATTGGTACCGTAACAGATATCGCAAATGGACGCATTGACAGTCATTTGTTATCGCCGGAGCAGTTATCGTACCAACTGAGCATCATCTCCAGTCAACTGAATGGTAAACTTATGATACCAGTGGATTTAAAAAATATCAAGGACTTGTATCGATTACTCAAAGTATCAGCAAGAGTATTTGCTAATTATTTAATCATAGAGATCAAGGTTCCACTCTTAAGCAACGAATTGTTTGAGCTGAACAAAATCATATCTATTCCGCAAAGGAGGGGACTAGAGTATTATAACCTCCTTACATCAATACCATTCATAGCTTACAATCTGCGCAAGGATACCGCAATTCTTCTATCAGAAGCGGACTTACAATCGTGCACTCATGTTCCCAATGATATATTTTTATGCTCATTGAACACGCCCATATACGACCTAAAAATAAAGCAGTCTATCTGTGATATTAAAATCATTCATCAAAAACAATTATGTCAGTCGGTAAAATCACCGTGTGAACAACAGTGGATCAAATTGCACAGGCCGAACAGCTGGTTGTATACGTGTTGCTCGGAATGCCAAGCTCGCATTATTTGTAAGGACGGAGTAACAATGGTCAATCTCGCAGGCAACGCAATTGTTACCCTAGGTCAAGGATGCACATTGAAAGGGGACACCTTTTAGGCGGTTGTTTAGTACCTTCCTAGAGAAGGTACTAAACAACCGCCTAAAAGGCTTTTTAAAGAAAAACAATATTTTAGCGCCGAATCAATTTGGTTTTAGAGAGGGAAAGTCGACTGAAGATGCAGTAGCTTCTCTAGTTAATGAAATAGTAGACAGCCTTGATAATGGACAAAAATGCCTGTCAATTTTTCTCGATCTCACCAAAGCGTTTGACACTGTCTCTGTTCCTCATCTCTTACTAAAAATGGATAGAATGGGCATCCGCGGATCTGCACTTCGAATCTTTGAAGACTATCTTTCTCATAGGACACAGTGTGTAAAAATAGATGACACTGTTAGTGGCAGCGTACCCCTCCTTTTCGGCGTCCCTCAGGGATCGATCCTTGGTCCAACCCTATTCTTACTCTACATAAACTCCTTGTGCACCCTGTCTCTTCCCTTTTCTTCTATCATTACCTACGCAGACGATACTGCAATACTTGTCCGTGGCAATAACTGGCCCGAAGTATTTGCTCGTGCAGAATGCGCTCTTAGTCATGTAATGCAATGGCTATCAAACAATCTACTAACTCTTAACCTCAATAAAACTACATACATCACGTTCTCAAAGACAGCTATAACCCAACCATCTATGGAAACATTCAATATAAGAGCGCATACTTGCTCAACATGCATATCCACAAATACCTGCGACTGCCCAACTATACTGAGATCCACCCACACAAGGTATCTGGGAGTATACATTGATAATCTCATCTCATGGAAATACCATCTGACTAATATTACTGGCCGCGTTCGCAAGCTGATATTCATTTTCAAAAAATTACGGTACTCAGCTGACTTTGACACCCGAAAATTAGTTTATTATGCACTATGTCAATCTATATTGACATATTGTATATCTGTCTGGGGTGGAGCTGTGAAATCGCATCTTCTGACCTTAGAGCGAGCACAAAGAGCAGTCCTTAAGGTTATGACATTTAAACCCTTTAGATATTCGACTGCCCAATTATACCACGACTGTAAACTGCTTACAGTCAGACAGCTTTTTGTGCTTGAAACAATCTGCAGAAAACATGCTTGTCTGATATATGACACTCAAGTCACAAAAAAGCGCCTTGCACATAAGGTCTGCCAAGCCCAAAGTTTTAGAAGTGCACTAGCAGCGCGCAACCACAATGTTGTAAGCTGTCATTTATATAATATTGCCAATAAATTTTGCAACATCTATCCATTAACTAGATCACAATGCAAGAAAAAAGTAACCATATGGCTCTTGTCCAAATCTTATGAAGATACAGAAAATTTGATTAAACTAAGTATACTATAATCCAAAATGCATACCTCACTCACATACACACACATACACATACACATACACACACATACACACACCTACATATTCACACACAGAAATATATATTTATTAATAAGATATAAATATAAATTTAAGAATATATACTATTATAATTATATATTTTATGAATATGACATAAACATAATTATATATATATATATATATGTAATATATGTAATCTATCCTTACCATCGAAATTCAGCACATGCATAAGCATTCAAGACGACGATGCACTACACTTTCACGTAAACTAACTTTATAAACGCATTTTATAACGAGAGCCCTGGTACCCATACCACAAGTTAAATCTTACTTTGGGTATCAGTGGTCAACCAAATGTTAAGTACTGTAAATGTTATGATTGTTATAACTCATGTGTTATTTTTGTATGTATCTTTTGAGACAATAAATAAATTATTATTATTATTATTATTATATATATATTTTTTTTTTCTCCCAATTAGGGGTAAAATGATCTAATCACGCGGGCCTTAGCCAAGCGTGAATAGGTGATGGTGACTAGGTGATGGTGTAGGCAGATGAGACAGATGAAGTGGTGAGAAACTTGCGAGTGATTCGGCACGTGTTAAGTATCACTGCTTTTTGGAGTAAGTGTAGTGTGTATTTGGGGACCTGTAAAATATCTAAACTGCGCTGTAGAGTCTTCGGTATGACTCCTGTTGATGAAATTACTATTGGAACTATGTGAATTGTTTCTGCTCGCCATTGGCGTTTCAGTTCTATTGCTAAGTCTTGATATTTGGTAAGTTTTTCTGCTATAGTGGTTTGAATATTGTGGGTGTTCGGTACAGCTATATCAATCAGGTAGGCTGTTTTATTACTTTTATCGTACAGCGTGATGTCGGGTCTGTTGAAGTGTATTGTCTTATCTGTGATAATAGTTCTATCCCAGTATATTCGGTGGCTATTGTTTTCTAGAATGGTGTTTGGTGTATATTTGTAATATGGGGTCTTCTTTTCTATAAACTTGTGTGCATGTGCAAGATGTTGGTGTATAATAGATGCTACTTGGTCATGTCGATGCTTATAATCTGTTTGTGCGAGTGATCTGCAGGCAGATGTTATATGCTGTATAGTTTCTGGGCTGGCGTGACAGTGTCTACATGTATCTGAGGGTAGGTTAGGTGCGTGTATTATGTGTTTTTGGTAGTTTCTAGTGTCAATTACTTGATCCTGGATCGCTATCATGAACGCTTCCGTTTCTGGGAATAGTTCGCCACGCCGCAGCCAGGCGTTCGACGCTGTTTTGTCGACATGTGGCTGCTGCAAATCGTGGCGATGCCTACCATGCAAAGACTTCTGTTGCCATGTAGCGATTTTCTCCTTAGTCTCCGTGATTCGTTCGTTCCTTTGTGAGTTACGATCTAACAAGTTTAGTGGTGTGATGCGTCTGTCTGCATATGTTATAACGTCATGTAGTGTGGAGTATTCTGCATGTTGGTGAAAGTAGTGTCTGAGGGATGTGATTTGTTTATTGTGCAAGTTGACTATATCTATAATACCTCGCCCTCCTTCGTGTCTCGGAAGAGTCATTCTCTGTACACACGATCTAGGGTGGTGTTTTCGGAAGACTGTTAAGGTAGTATTAATATTACGTTGTAGGTTTAGAAGATCTCCTTGTGCCCAGTTTATAATACCGAATGAGTAAGTGAGAACAGGTATTGCATAACTATTTATTGCTTTACACATGTTGCGCGAATTGAGTTGAGATCGGAATAAGATATTTAGTCGGTGTTTGAATTTCTTTATTAGTGTCTGTTTAGTTTCTTTCTGCTTTATTTGACGAGCTTGTTGGAAACCTAAGTACTTATACGAACTATGTGGTTCTAGAGGTTCTACGGTGCTTCCTGTTTGTAGAGTATAACTATTTGAGGCTATTTTTCCATTAATAACAGAGAATGTTTTGCACTTGTCAATCCCAAACTCCATGTGAATGTCATTTGAGAATGATTGCGTGATGTCTGCGAGATGATGTAGTGACTGTGTAGTGTCGCTGTATAGTTTAATGTCGTCCATGTACATGAGGTGTGTGAGTTTTGTGTGTTTGTGTGCAGCGGTGATAGTGTAACCGTGATTTGATTCATTTAGCAAATGAGAGAGCGGATTGAGGGCCAGGCAGAACCACAATGGGCTGAGCGCGTCTCCCTGGAAGATACCTCTACAAATTGGGATTTCGGATGTTATTACGGGGGTTTGGCCTACAGTTTTTAATGTTGTTGTCCAGTGATGCATCGAGCTTTTAAGAAAATTAATTATTTGTGGGTGTATTTTGTAATGTTGTAGTACATATAATAGCCAGCTGTGTGGTACTGAGTCAAAGGCTTTCTTATAATCAATGTACATAGTGTTAATATTCTTCTTCCTTGTAATTGCATGCTTCATAGCTACTGAATCTATTATAAGTTGCTCTTTACATCCCTGACTGCTCTTCCGACATCCTTTTTGTTCTTCCGATAATATATTATTTTTAGTGATATGTTCATGTATGAGTTCGGCGATGCATGCTGTAATTATTTTATAAATTGTTTGTAGGCATGTGATGGGTCGATATTTGGCTGGGTTTTGATAATCATGGATGTCCTTTGGTATCATATATGTAAGGCCTTGTGTGACGTATCGTGGCATTGTATCCGGTGTAAGAATGAAATTATTAATGTGGTTGTGGAGGATCGGATGAAGAGTTGTGAATTTTTTATACCAGTAGTTATGTATACGGTCGGTTCCAGGTGCTTTCCAATTATGGGCTTTATGAAGTACTCGTATAAATACTTCTACTGGTATAAACTCAAATGTCATTGGTGTTATTTTGTCGATAAATTCAGTGTCAGTATTCAGCCACCCAGCCTCTGCATTGTGTTGGACCGGTTCAGCCCAAATACCAGACCAGAAATTATGTAATTCATCCGCTTGTGGTGATTGTGTGTCTTGTGTAGTTCTGTTGGTGTTGTGTTGAGTGTTTGATGATAAGTTTCTATAGAATTGTTTTTCATTGTTAACAAACTGAGTATTCTGTGTTTTTCTTAGTGTACAATTAATATATCTTTTTAATCTGCTAGATGCTGCATTTAGTTTTTGTTTAAGAGTATCAAGGAAGTGATCATCGTTTAAATTAGGTTCTTCGTGTTGTGAGTGTATTCGGTATTTATCTTTAATCTTTTCTACTAGTAAAATCATTCTATTGCTTCTGTTGCCTCTTATGTATTCCGTTAGCCTTCCAATATCTCTCCTAATATTTTCTATCTTGTTTTGAAGTCTCACTTGCCAAGCAGGCACTCTTTTTTGATTTTGGTGATCTGTTGTGGACGTAGTATCTCTTATTTTCGTCCCATTACACATCGCTGCTGTATATGCAGCGCAATAAATTACAGTATGAGTGGTTTCAAAATTTTGTTCTGGGGTTATTTCATTTGGTAGTATTTTAGTATTAATAAAATCAACTATATGGGCTAGTTTTCTGGAGGTTTTTTGCTTTGGTATGTATGGTCGGGTAGACAGGTCAGTATCTCGGAATTTGTCTAATATTGCTCTAAACTGTTCTTTAATTTTTAGCTCGTCAATGTTCGCAGTTACTTGAGTATGTTGAGGTTCTGAAGGACTTTGAGTATGAGTGAGTGATTCATCAATTTGAGTGTGCGCAAATGCTAAACTAAATGTGTCGGGAGTTATGATATTTTCTGCTGTATGCGATTGGGCAACTGGTTCCTCTGTGGACTCTAAATCAGGTGTAAGTGTTGTGGGTTGTGATTGTGGCATGTGTGTTAGATTATTATCTACATTGCTAGGGTGAACTTTGAAGTTTCTTGATATGGTGTTACGTATTTCTTGAATTCTTTGGTCGCTAATCATTTTGTTTTTTAGTATTACTCGAAGTTGATCTGATATTCTCTGTTCGCTCACTCCTAATAATTCCGGATGATCTGTTGTAACTGCTTCCTGTAGAGGCCGTCGATAGGCTGATTTATTTGTTTCTAATTCTGTAATTATAAAATAGTTTCTTAAAATTGATTCGTTCTGTTCATTTGTCCATCTTCTTCTCTGTCCTGTTTGTTGTGGATTGCTATCGTGTGGTTGTGTGTGTGATTGTATGGGTGAGTTTGAGTGTACTTGGTTATTTTGTGTTTGCTGTAAATAGAGTATAACCTCATCTTTTATGTGATCTAGTATTTCTTGCGGAAGTAATCTATTTCTAGCGATAGCTCGGCATTGATCTCCTAATCTTTGACGGGTTGCCTGCATCTGCGGGTATTTTATCGAAAATTCGCGGTGAAGGTGATCGAGGTATATTTTGCTGGTGTTTAACTTGGTGGCTATGAGGTACGTGCGCCAGATAAATTTATTCATTTCTTCTGACCATCTTTTACGCGCACGGTTTGTGCCTGGGGTGGGTGCAGGTTCAGTGGCGAGTGCCTCCTGCACAACATCCTCAGACATGGGCGATATGGTGCCAGACCGTGATGAAACCTGATATGAATATGGAGATGATCTGGGTGATTCAAATGAATGGAATGGCGATGGTGTCGATGAATTTCTTTCGCTTAGACTATCGGAATCCAATTGTGTTGCTTGAGTCGTTTGACGGGGTTCTGTCGCCGCTCGGGGATTCTTCGCACCCCTACGTCCAGTTTCAGGCTGGCTTCCGTCAGAACCAGTACTGCTACTGGGCGCGCCGAGCACTAGGGGCCGTTTTGAACTGCTTCTTGTTAATACCATATTTCTCCATTTGGGTTTGGGACCGTTGGTTGGGAAGGGTTACCTAAGCCAAGGTGTAAGTGGCTACTTTAATAATATCGTGCCTCCTGTTTTTGAGAAAAGCAGGGTGAGGCCTAGATTGTAATGGCAATTTGATCGTGCATGCCTTCCCATAAGCCCCCCCACCACGGCAAGGTGGTCCCCCGGGGGGGTTATTATTATTATTATTATTACCTTTAGTATTTATGCTCACAACAACTTTGTAAATCAATTAAACATTCATCATCATATTCAAGTCCCAGAGGTGTCTGTGCTCAATCAAATTATGAAAACAACTGCACCAGATAATTTTAGCGAAACGGAAGATCATCAACTTATTTGGACTCGGCTAAAGGCCCAAATTGACGAGGTTAAGGGACAGTCATCAACAGATCTGAGTATTCATGACGTACATCATTACACAGTGCAGTACATCAGTGTTGCTTCGGTAATCGTCTTGCTAGGCATCGTTGTGTACTTCATCAAGAAACGTCGCCCTACGGGCGGAGTGACAGCGTCGCCGGGCCCGCAGGGCCATGAGGCTTCTGAGGCAGGGCTGGCCTCAGTCGTTCCAGCAGACCCTCTGCCGGTATCACAGTCATCGGAATCAGTGCAAAAGTGCAGTGAAGTTTTTACTATCAGTGGTGTAGATAAGGCTACCTCGCCAACGTTTTTGCGTTCAGTGCATTCTTCAGACAGTGATGATTAGGACATAAAAATAACATTGACACGGACATGTTTTATAATCTATCATAACTTTATAAAGTTTACTATGTTTTGCTATACTTTGTAATCCTGTAATTTATTTAGTCATTTGTTTATCAGTCTTAGTTTGTATCTTTTGGGCGGCAGGATGTACGGAACCGTACATTAATTTAGCAATCACGCGCCGTGCATTCGGCGCATGTCAGCATTTCACGTAATATTGCAAATAGCTATGTTCAAAAATATTCACAATAAATCAGTGTTAATCTAACATTCAAAGTGGACGGTTTTATTTCATCAACCTAATAGAATCGACCCATCATCATCATCATCATCAAATGTAGAAAACGTCTACAAAAAGCATCACACGAAACCGCATGCGACAACAAGCGCATAATGCAATATGAAACAGGATTGCAATCGCAAAATTGAAACACAATTGGAGCAAATATTAAAGTTGCATTCGTAAAACCAACTGCTACCTACGGCTACGGGATATTGCAAATACGTGCTACAAATGGGGCTTGTTAGCTACGCAGCCGCTACGGCGCTACGAGAAGCGTAGCTCGTTTTGTTGCTTGTATTCGTGTTGAGAATTTGATTATGCAATTTAAGTTATAAAAAAGTCTTCTTTGTATTTGCAAAGAAGCAGAGACTTTTGTAGAAAAGCGAGCGACCGCTTTTTAAGTTTCATTTTAAATTATGTATTTTTGTCCGTATACCCGCCCAGACATAGCTATCAGTCTAGAGCGAATTTAAGTTGCAAAACACCCAACAAACTATCTAGACAATGTAAATCTAAATCCTCCTGACTGCCTCATAAGTCTAGTGGTCCCAAGCGCAACTGCTACGCTGTAGGTCCTGGGTTTGATCCCCAGGTCGAGCAAAGTGTTATTGGGTTTTTCTATGGAATTCACAGTAGCAGCTCGGAGTCTGGAGTTGTACTTGGTTAATAGCCCTATTACATGGGACCCAAACATACCGGAGAACTGTGGGTGCACATTGGTGCACCTCTGTCTATCCCTGCGGGGAATACGGGCGTGATGGTATGATGTTATCCTACTTACTATAATAATAATCTTGATTCAAAGAAGTAATGATGGGAGCCCTTTCAATACAGTAAAAATATTGTCTCAATAAATGTAAATAATTAAATTTTGCACAGCTTCTAATCAACGCTACATAATATATTATTTTCATACACAAAAAACCGGTCAAGTGCGAGTCGAACTAGTGCGCCGAGGGTTCCGTACCTACCCATTATTCCGCCATAATAAAATTGGTTGTAAGACCTTGCTTTTAGGCAAATTTCGTGATTTTAGATCAACGGGATCTACCATATTGGTTTTCGACCCAACACCTATAGGGTACTTCCGGTTGACCTAGAATTGTCAATGTTGGTTAAAAGCAACGTCTTCAGCACAAGTAAAGGGAAAATTCCGAAGAATAAAAAAAAATGATAATTAAGGTATATTTTGGTACTTCCAAGTTTCCGCGAACATTTAAATTTGCGAATATCTTTTTATCGTGTTAACCTTGATTTTTATACACCTAATAGGGATCTAAGTATCTGGTATAAATTTCAAATTGCTAGGTCCACCCGTTCCTGAGAAAATCGGTGGTGACACACTGACAGACAGACGGACAAGAGAGTGATCTTATAAGGATTCCTTTTTTACCTTTTGAGGTACGGAACCCTAAAAATGAATAAGAATTCCTAATCAAGCAGTTAATTACAGCGTTTCAGTGAAACACTTCACATTCACTCAATTAATCTAGATAAATCCACGTGAACCGTTCGTTCTGAACGATCTACTCCGTTCAATGGAACTGATTACTGATTTAATTCATTCACAAATGTATTAATGAACTGAAATGTGCAATCACAAAGGTATCGTGTGATATTCAATGAACATACAAAATTGTTTTCATTTCGACTGATGAGTGCACTTGTGTATTATCGAATGCTAATTTGACACGAAATTGAGAATTGGATAATGGTTTTGATGATATAGTTCACTTATTACCTTAATTAGGTAACTCTTATTAGTTACATTTTACGCATTGGTACCTGCTAGTGTTATACTAGCTTCTGCTCTCGACCTCGTTTGCGTGGACTTCAGAATTGGATCCGAACTAGATAAAAAGCAACCTGCTAAAAAAAGCAATGTGCTATTCCAGAGTATAATCTTTCTCTGTACCAAACAAACTTTCACTTGAATCAAAATTAATTTGCGGCACGTGCAGCTTAACCTTGCAGAACGATCGATTAGCATAGTAATTAATTAGCCGCGAGCCCTCTTCTTGTTTAGATAAAATAGTGTGCAAAGCACGCGGTAAAGAAAGAAAGAAAAAAATTGATTAGGCACAGTTCACACAATTCACACCTTATTACAAGTAGTTTATTGCACGTTGGTATATTTATCAGTCTAAGGCATATTGTGTGCCTCGCGGTGGTGCTGACGCATATATTTTGGCTAGTTAAATTTCACGCTCACTACGGACGCCAAGCATTGTTAGAAATTGTAGGATGTTAAGTATTTAAAAGTAATTAAAAGTTGATTAAATATTTTAGTTTTTCAACTTTATTTTTTTCCTTTTATTATTAAACGTTTGCTCCACACTAGGATTATCGCCTGTATCGTGGGTGCGTTTACAAATACGAATTCTCACATACACAAACGCCCAGATCCGGAATAACTACCAATCATACACATATTAGCTCCGTGTTACGATCGAACTTACAACACGTGGCACAGAAGCCGATGGCTCAGCTGCTACGCCAACCGTGTCGTCGACTTTTGGAGTTGCGATGTTTGAAACCCCGAAGCACACATATCTCTCAGAACATTTGAACACGCATAGCACAATAATAACAGACTCCAATCATGCGAAAATAGTCAACGAGGAAGAATAAGTTTCATATTCACCATATTAATTATATTCTGTAACTTGCTCAAAACCTATTATTCCTATCATTGATTCTAATTAAAATTATTTACAGTTAACGGACTCCCATTAGCGAGACTCGGAGCATTAAAACCGATCGGCTTTGCAAGTCCATCTGGCCAATTACATCCCACAAGTGGAATAAAGTGTTATAAACTGGAATAAACGCTATTATGCAAACCGTTTCGCATAAATAAGAGATATCGATGCGGAGAGAGTTACCGTGGACTTCGTCATTGAGTTAGTGGTTAACATTTTGTTAGTGTATATTTTTAAATTTTTTATGTGGGAATAAAAGTTATTGTTAAAGCAATATACACACTATTAGGTAATAAATAGAGTGCTTTGTATCATTATTGTGTCCCGAAAACTATACTTAAGGCTACGTAGCCTCGGTGGGTGCGTTTACAAACACAAAGATCACGTGTCATGCACTTCACACCCAAACTATGGAACTAGTAAAACTATTAAGTAAACTATCTTAAAGGGAACAGCAGATTTCAGACGTCACTCGCCCGCTTCGATGAGAACTTCTGGGAAGGAGAACAGGGTGGTGCCTGACCACCCTGTTCTGGGTCATAAAAAAAAATTATTCGTTCGGGAATCGAAGTCGCAAACATACGACGTAGCCACATCTCATCACTATGTTATATCTATGCACCAAATATACATTTAATTATATTGGTATTTTTTATAAATTATTCAAAACAAGTTTTATTGATTGTGATGATTATTATAGAAGCAATTTGGAGAGTTTTTAAAATACCGCTAATAAAATTTTAAGTCTTAAAAATGTTTAAATAGGTACGTCTTTTCATAAAAAAGTACTTTTGTAGTATAAAAAATCTGTTCGTTAATTTTTAAATAATGAAAGCATGTAAAAGACACGCGCCACAAGCAAGTCGTGTGTAGCCATCCATCACGGGCGCGTCTCGAAGGAGCAATTACTCGCAATGTAATTGAGTGTCGCCCGCCTTATCTCGCCTCCCTACAGCGTGCGCCTTATTAAAAAACTTTGTGATTTTCTATATTACCTACTTTAATGTTTTAAATTAAGTTTTTCATTTATTTAATTTTAAAATATCTTGCTATCTTTGGAGACCAGCGTTTCTTTTTAAAATAAATAATTCCACTTAATGAAAAATTTATTCGATATCTACAAATTAGTCTGTAACAACGAAGGTATTACTTACACGCACAAAATCTAATATAATATATTAAAATCGCACGTACATTTTATATTATGCATCGTGAAACTTCAAATAATTGTATAACAATTACTTTTTATTTAATATTTATTCATAGCGAGGACTTTTTGTCCCATATTGCTATTAAGAGATTTGAAAAAAAAAATGCTTCTGTGGAATGGAATAATTATTTAAAACAAAAATATAAGGCTTACATCACTTTCCATTCGTTTAAATTAGGCAAACCGCTGTGGAAGAGAACAACTGGGTATTCGTAATGTGACGAATCACCCCGAGTACAATAAACACACAAGTCACTTATCTACAGTTTCAATAGTATCGTAGATACTCAATATTCAAGTTCTCGACAGGCAAATGTAGTGCTGTTTCTATATGTAGTGGTACTCACCGATATTGGGCGCGCGGCAAGGCGTCAGCGTGTCGAGTTGACGCACGGCACATGTCGCGATGCGCTGGTACTACGGAAATAGGTACTCACGTTTTATCATATTGAAATTAAATGAAAATGATTTTGGAATATGGTAACTTACAAATCTGATATCATGATTTCAGTTGTAGGTATATTGTTTTTCCTAAATATTTAGATGTGACTCCTTATTAGTGGTAAGATGGCCAGATCGAGCAGTGTTTTTGGGTTGTCCTTTGACATTCTCAGTAGCAGCTCGGAGTTTGGGTTTGTGCCCGCTTAATAGTAATAGGCTCGCCCTCTTTTGCATGGGACCTAAACTAAACATACCGAAAAACTGTGGGTGTATTTCAGTAAACTTCTGCCTAACTGTTCGGAGAATATAATATGCGTGATATTTTATGTTATTTAGATGAGGCAAACGAGCAGACGAGCCACCTGCAACTGCAGAAGAGTAGCTAAGCTTCGGTGGAAGAGGAAACAAAACTATAGAAAAACAGACAATTACTGTGTATGATTTATTGAAAGGGCGGGTAACGTTGTAGTCTATGTCCGGACAGCTGCACTATAGCCGCATTAATGTTGATTAGGTACATACGTTACTGTATGAAAATTGTATTAGGTTTCAAATGAATACTAATATTTTCTAGAGTCGTCTATTTTTGTTTGTTTGGTTTGCATGTTATAGTATCATTGTGACCGTAGTTAATCTCCGCACTTGAGTAATCTAAGTATCTCAATTATCCGAATAGAAACTCAGAAACTAGGATCGTTTTGAAACTCACACAACACTATCCGAAGTCATACAAATATCCTATCAAATACTTGGCTTCTAAGCTCAAGTCGAGTACAATTAGTTACACGAGAGACGAGAGCAAGGTAACATCGATCGTTCAGTCAATATTGCCCCACAGCAAATTGTTCCAAGTTTGGGAACAAAGGGTAGATGCAACTCACTGTTTGCGACCTTGTATGAACTGGAGCTATGCATGGAAATGTTCTCGAATGTTCTATGTTACATAGTAGAAACATTTCCAATAACGCGTTCGCTACCTATTAGAACTGCCGTTTGTTAAAGTTTCAGGTTATTAGGTTGTTATTATATTTTAATTTCATTTTAGATCAGAAAAATATTATACAAAAATATTGTCAACATTTTTTACCCACAGGTCCATAATTGAAAATATATCATCGCTGAAAACCAGCGCTGTCGGTGCTGTAACACTGCATCTCCGCAGCAACATGCTGAGCTTTAACCCTTTTTCGCTGATACAACGCACATCCCACTATTTTATTTTAACATAGCTGTATTAATTAAGTGTTGATAGCACTAATCTACAAAATCGTTTTATTATTTTTTCACAATCCAAATTTTTCACATTGTTAGGCTAATGTTTGTTTATTTACTTTTATTTTATTAAGTTGGCACTTAATGGCAGTGTTGTCAGATGCCAATTTTTTTTTAAATATTTTTTGTTTTGATACTTTGGCTTTTGGCTAACAATTGTCGTGCGTTGTTTTAGGCGAAAATAAATAAATTTTCTTTCTTTCTTCTTTCTATATTTTCGGTTGTTAAATAATAATACGAACATGTAATTATGTACCAAGAAAAAGTTTTCTTTCTTTCTTTGATGCTATGTTAATCCTTACTAATATTATAAACGTAAAAGCTTGTATGTATGGATGTTTGTTACTCTTTCACGCCAGAACGGTTGAACGGATCTGGATAAAATTTGGCACACAGATAGATCATAACCTGGAATAATACATAGGCTACTTTTCATCTAGGTCGGACCCAATCCTAGTAAGCTAACTAGTAGCTAGTAGCTATTATACATACAAAGTGATCTAAAACATATTTCTTTGAATCGATTTTTAGGCTGTAAATTGGAAGCCCATTACCGATTCCTAGAATGAAACTAGGAACGCGACGCGTCATTTATTTTGTCCTGTATTATATGCCTTCTATAGGAACACTTTACCTTTCTTCCGCTCTCAAGACTTCGCAAAGTAACAGAAAGGACGCAGACCATAATTTAGTTAGCAACGGCAAAGTTGTCACGTACTTCCATACCTTGGAGAAGAATGCCAAACCACCTTGAAGTATAGAGAGCTGTAGAGCGCTAATGTTGAAAAGAAATCGAATTTGAAAGTAGTCATATATCTTAGATAGATAGATATAATATTATTTACTGTACACTATAAACTTAAGTACATGCTACCAAGTATAAGTTACTTAATGGTAGGTACAATGGGCGGTGTACCTGGTGATTCCCAACATCGTAGAAATTCCTTAAAATCCTAACCCAGCGAATGCCTATATCTAGGACACCTATCTGCTGAATTTGAAGTTTCCAGGACAGTTTCTGAGATTTCATGTATGTCAGATCGAATCAGCAAATGAGGGGTATACCGCTCTAAACACTAGATGAAAGATAAGCTGAGGTGTGGACTTGCAGTGAAAGTCCACACCTCAGCTTATCTATGCCAATTACCTATGTGAAGAGGGTAGGTGTGTTAGTAAAGGGAGGAATGATCCTCCGACAAGCGGATTTTTTGCCTGGCGAGCCACATATCCTATTCATACCCTAAGCTACGCCTTTTACTCCCTTTCCCCGTTCCTCGTGTCCCCTCAGTCCTCCTGTCGGATGTTTTATTAAGGAAAAGTTTAATCACACGCCCCTCGCAGGAAACTTGTGGAATTTGAGAATTAACTTGTGTTGGTAATGAGATCGCGAGTGTGGCATGCGTTAAAGGACCCTGATATGATGACTGGTTTTGATATATTTTAGTAGACTGACTCTATTATATTTTCTATGTATAAAGTTTACCGCGGCTGCTTAGCCTGGGGGTTCAATTCCTAGATCGAGCATTGTTTATTGTATTGTATAAAATTCTCAGTAGGAGCTCGGGGTTTGAATTCGATCCCGGTTAATGGTAGTAGGTTCGCCCTCTATAACATGGCTTCTAAAATATACCAGTGAATTGTGAGCGTACTCTGCCTAAACAATCGGGAAATTCAGGCATGATGCTATGCTATGAGACACCTCATGTTATAACAAACATGTTTTATAATAACAAACTATATAAACATAATTAAAATCTCCGTATAAAACTCTTGAAAATAAATTTCCTTTGAGGAAAAAATAGTGTGTTGTGGAGTGAGAATGAGATTAACGACGACTTTTATTGTGTCCGCGTCAACGTTCACGAGCGCTTATATCCGATGTTTTTATTTCGGCAATCTACTATTATATGAAGTGGAAAGGTTTTTAGTAAATATGATACGACATTATTCTGTTTCTTTATACATTAAGCTATACAATCTTTTTTTAGTACAGGTTTTTTAGTTCAACCACGCACGTTTATTCATCCTAAACTTGTTTTGTTGTGGCACACATTTAAACAGCGAAGTCCAAAGATGGTTTTAAGACGGCGAGGATGGGATGGGCTGGGATGCGCGTGAATTGAAATCTCGCTGACCCTTTATACCGAAAGATGTCTCGCGCGGGTTCGCTAGGGCGAGACTTGTGTATCCGTTGTACAAAGTAATAAGTACTCTATTCTTGTAATTGTAAAGTTCAATAATGTAGTACTTAACAAATATTTATATTCTCACCTCGTATATCCTCGCGCGCCTAAGCCTACATCAAAGACGGGTGGGACGTGGAAAGTAATTTCACAACAAAAAAAAAACAATTCTCAAAAAAATGTAGGTAGGTATTGTAATGGTCCGATAGACAATTATTTTGGCACGGTCAAAAAAAAAACAGCTATTTTACAGATTAAAGGCATTATTATTCTATATCATGATTATACCATCACGCCTGTATTTCCCGAAGGGTTAGCTAGAGGCGTACTAACGTACATCCAAAGTTCACCAGTATTTTTTAGGTCCTATGTAATAGGGGGTGAGTCAGGAACAAATCCCAAACTCGTAGCTGCTATTGAGAATTTCATGGAAAAACCCTTTGCTTGACCTGGGAATCGAACCCAGGACTTCTAATGTAACAGTCGCGCTTAGGACAACTAGGCTAACAAGGCAGTCTTACCTACATATATTTTGTATAAAATAATCATAGCCTGTTATCAAATCCCTTCAAAATAAAGTTTAAATTTCCTAGGTCAAAATATAGGTATTTAACATTAGGCAATGTTAGGTACGATTTTAAATTTAATTTAACACGCTTCCCGAACACGAAGTAGGTTGTGCATCTATGGTAATAAATAGTACATTCACTAATCTGGACAAACTAAGTATCATGCATTGAAAATATCCATTAACACTTCATTGAACTACCAAACGGGATGAAGCCCTAAGCTGGCAACCCTGTTCGGGGATTATTTTTCATTACATGTTTTGGCCCTTCGGACACTAATTAGTGATGCGCGTCAACCCACTCTGCTCACGGGATCACGGATGTGGTAAAAAGTGATTAGGAAAGATTACCTATCTTGATGTAACATTCGAAAACGTGAAATTAGAGTTGGAATTACCTTCTTACGTTTCTTTTTAATCAGTCATCGGTTTTGTAAAATAAGGGATAATTAGCTAACTACCTCCTTAGTCTAGTGGTCCCAAGCGCGACTGCTACGGAAATGGTATAAGGAAATGTTCAAAGTATTATTGGGTTTTTCTATGAAATTCTCAGCAGCAGCTCGCAGTTTAGACTTGTGATATTTTTCTTTCTACTATAGCACCAATTTCCACTATCGGACGACCAGTAGCACGAAAAAGCGTCATCGATTCACGGTGGACATTCCAAAACCCCGAACGTAATGCTTTAAGTCCACTTTTATAATGCGTACCGCTGAAATATGGAATGCACTTCCCGAGGTCTTCCCTGATAGATATAATCTGGGTGTCTTTAAATCACGAGTGAATCGGTTTCTTATAGGCAAGCGTGCTCCATCGTAGATCGCAGTATCGCTTAACATCAGGCAGACTGAAGCGTAAGCCTATCATGAATAAAAAAAAAAACAATTTATTCACGACTACGAGCCCTTATTCCCAATTAAGTGGAATACCTACCTTTAAACCAATGAGCCAGAACCATTCACGTCGCTAATTTGTCGGGTCATCATTTTAATGAGGTGCCAATCGTTATAGCATTAGCAAATAAATCAATCTAGGGGCGCCGACACGCGATCCCAATTAACTGCTAATTAGCGCGCTTGTTACTGTTTGTAAACTGCCTAAACTGTTGTTATTAATAAGTTGATGAAATTACATTTTACGTTTTATACTTACTTCTAAGCGCATAAATTAACTGTTTCATATACCTACCTAAGCCATTACAGGTAGAACTAATGGTTTACCTAAAATGGTTTATCTTTTATAATACGGGCCGGCCAGGATCTTAGATATTGGATTGTATTTTTTTTTAAAGCTTACTATCAATGTGGCTCGCACAATACTAGTATTCTTGTTAACCCCTCGTGCTGAGCTAAAATGCTTGTATTACGAGTGTGTTCACGTCGGCAGTGCAATGGGTAGATTTCGAACCGGCAACCATACTATGATCGCAAGTCCTACACCCTAGCCATTAGGCTGCCGCCGCTTAAGGCTAAATAATCCTCAGGGTACATTGGTCAATGACCTTGAGGATTTAGTCTTTGTTAGTCACAGGCATTGCGGGCGTGCTTCACGCGGGGTGATAGTGAGGTTTCGGGTTTCTTTATTATTTCAAAATATTCACAGAAATAAGAAAATATAAACAATACAAATAACTGTACTTGTCATTTTTTTTTTGTATAAAATTCATGACTAACTATTAAGCCGTTAAAGAGAAAAAATACAAATTAGGTTAAAAAAGGCCTATTTACTTAAATTATTATCCAAAATTGGGGCAAATTTATAAAAATTTTAAACAATAAAATTTGTTGGTATTACCTTTATTTTTTATATGGCAAACGCACATAAGGATTCCACTAGAAATTTCTTTAAAGCTAGGGTGTTTTTTGGATTTGAGCGATGTAATACCCTTAAATGTTTGTAAGTCGCAGATAGTCGTTACGTAAGGTTTTAGATGTTATATTTGTGTTGGTAATTGCAACAAGGAACATCTAATTCCCATCAAGTTAAGGTAAGACGTACGAAAGTGACTTAAGCTATGGATATTGTAAGTTATTTACCAGACCGGGCTTAGTGCGGGTGGTTCAGGACGAGGTTTATAGTCAGGCTAGGTGGTTAGGCATACGCTTCATAATAGCAGTAAGCTTCTTCAATATCGCTGTGACAGTCTTGGGAGCAACAAAATTGTGTGTCAGTTTTTTGGTACGTTATTTTCTAGTCATGTTATTTCAATAGCGATAAGTACCTACGAGACTTTACATTGTTATTATAAATAAATGGTTTTAATAAATTAACTTATTAAGTTTTTACAGCTTAAACATGAACAGAAGTTGTCCACATTGCTCCAAATTCAATACTAAATGCATAATTAGTCATCGATGGGTAGAAGTAAAATAATAATGAAATAGCTGTCCGCCAGAAAAATATATTTAGTTATTTATAAGTAGTGAAATTCACCAAAGTCGTATTGCACACTTCAAGGTCAAGGTCCACAATCCTTAATTTGACACCAACACAAAAGCAAACCGTACTAGAAAAATGCTTAAACTTATCAGCCGTAACATTTTCTAAGCAGTAAAATCTTTTCACCCTTTTTTCAGTCCCAAATTCTTTCAATAAGTTACCCCGACCCTGTTTTCTCCAAAGATTTTACATGCGAAAGCAGCTATTTATAAAGATCAACCCGAAATCGTCGTCTACAAATCTAAAGGTAGGCAGCGTATAGCGGTAACGATAGGTAACATTTATCTCTGGAGCCCGGCTGTCACCGCCGACGCTCATAAACGCGGGTCTGGCAGTCGTCAGGTGTGTTGCGGTGAGCCATCAAATAGCTTACCCTCGCTCCGGATCACTTGTCGATACTGCTGGCTAATCGGTCCCCTGGGATACCCTCTTCGGCTCACATTAGCCGGGCTCGCTTTAACGACCCGCTGTTAACATAAAATCGTTAAGGTTTTTATATTCGAAATCCCTCTTAAATGTTTCTTTTAAGCATTTTCATTTTTGTATGCACCTTAGATGCTTGCATGGCGGATGTGAAAAGACTTATAACTTAATTGACCCAGTTACCGCATAAAAGCATCGATTCCTGGCGTAGATACGTGTGGTAGGTACCTACATAAAATGGGGTGAGCTAGCGCCGCCGGTTAGGTTGCGTTTGTTTGTATTTCGGCATTATAAATGAAGTGGAGGCTCGTCTAATATTAGTTTCCTTGATCAGAGTGTAGAGATGTGATTTTTGTGAGTTTTAGAGCTGCGGAAACAACAACTGATTAAAAATAAATATTACGAAGATAAGTACAGGTATTTCACGGCGACTGCGATGTTACAGAATGTTTTAACTATCTTTTTGTGATTTTTTTGCATTTTCCATGCTAAGATTATAAAGGTTTTTTTTTAGTAAAGAAGAATGTTTTAATAAAACCCTCTCTAAGTCTCTATCGTATATATCTACCATCCTTACACTTCTCATAAATTTACAACCCATTTGACAATTTTATTGAATCCATCTAGGTACCTACTTTATATTTCCGATCAATTCGCAGAAAACGCTAAAGCAATGTTGTACGGAATAATCTAAAAGCGCTCAGCGCAATCCAATTTCTTGTATAAGCCTAAAATGTTTTGAAAATAAACGGAATACCTACCTACGTTTCAATCGGAACATCCAATACACAAAATAATCACGTTCCTTACTTGGATTGACGCAGACGCTCGTTCACTCACCGCTCCGCTCGATGGAATCCATTCACTCGTTCATTCGCTCAATCGTTCACCCCGCTTGCGAGTAGATGCATGCCTTTATGCAGAATTATTGAATTTCCGAATCCACGTAGCGCCTGATTCGAGGCGAGGCGCGCACACAAAAATCCATTTGCAAATATTTATACGCGTAACGATGGGGAAGGCACTTAATGTTGATAATAAGTTTTGGAGCGCGCTCTTCATTTCCATTTTAAACCATCAGACTGCTCGAGAAGGTGAAAATGTTATTAATTTGGTAATTAAGGCGTTTCGTCCTAGCTGGGCAGAGAATTGATGGGTGTCACCTGGCCTTTACCTGCACAGTTCGTTACGAAGCATTATTAGCACTTCATAGCATTTATTTCGTAGTCAACATTTCAAGAACGTTGACTCTCCAGATTGATATCGCCCTTGCTCACCCTATTTCATGGGATCTATACCAGCGACATAGTATACCTCTGCTTAACCCTTCGGGGAATACAGACGTGATAGTATGTTATTGTGACCCTCCGCAATGGCCGTAGAAATTGATTTTCTATTGTATCTGTTTATCGTTCCTTGAGATCACGACGTAAACACACACACTCCAATACACCCTACTCCCTAGATTCGACATCACTACATACAAATCGACATACAAATTAGGAAGGCATAAATGTATTTATTCATTTAGTTCCTAACATACAAAATATCCTTACAGGCTAAACCCAATATAATTACATAACGGTACTAATTATATTTTAAATCTATAAATTATGGTTAAGAGTTATATTCCTAAGTATACAGCAGACGCAAAAAAATTTGCGCGTTCCGTATTTGGCCATTCACTTTTGCTTTAGGCCAGAAAACTTTACTTTTGCTTTAGGTTAGACGACACGTTTGGCGTAGCGGCTGAGCGATCGGCTTCTGCGTCACGTGTTGTGGGTTCGATCCCCACACGGAGAAAATATTTGTATGATCTACAGGTAGTTGTTCCGGGTCTGGGCGTTTGTGTATGTGAGAAATTGTGTTTGTAAACGCACCCACGATACAGGAGAAAATCCTAGTGTGGGGCAACGTTTTTTTTTTTTTTTTAAAGTTTTCACGCACGGGTGGCTTCACGATGAGTGCGGTCCCATAATAAGTGATATTAATTTACTTCCTATTAACTAGAAATACGAATCTCGTATCAAGGAACAAAAATATCTGATTTTTTACGTGGGACAGCCATGCTTCGGCACGAATAGGCCGGCTCGACCGGAGTGAAACCACGGCCTCATAGAAAACCGGCGTTAAGCAACGCTTACGTTGTGTTTCGCTGAGTGAGTGAGGTTACCGGAGGCCCAATTCCCTTTTAAAAGGTCGGTATCGCACTTGTGACTCCTCTGGTGTTGCCTCAGGCGATCCGTCTGCTCGTTTGCCCTCCTATTCCATAATAACAAAGAAAACTGAATATGGCAACATTATAAATATTTTCTATTCCAACTGCCGTAATAGCTTAGTAATCACTGGCCTGTACAAATTAATCTATAGGCATACGAAAATATTATAGAGATCAGTGTTAGTAATCCTGAGCGCCACTGCTATGCTAGAGATCCTGGGTTTGATTCCCAGGTCGAGCAAAGTAATGGGTTTTTCTATGAAATTGTCAGTAGCAGCTCGGAGTTTGGAATTTGGGCCCACTTAATGCCAATAGGCTTGTTCTCTATTATGTGTACATAGCGAACTGTGAGTGTACATAAGTACCTACGCCTCTGCCGAACCCTTTGGGGAATACAGGCGTGATGGTATATTTTTATGTATGTTCTATTCCAATTTGTGGATTTTTTTCCACAAATTGGAATAAATCTTATAAACATATATATATATTATTATTTAACAAATTCAAATAGTATTTCATAATAAAAATCTAATAAACATAAATCTAGCTACGCGACGAAAAAATATACTAATGGACAATGCCTTTCATAGGCAAGCACCTAAAAACTGAAAACAAATACCTAATGTCTACCCTTGTGTCTACTCGTCTACCAAATAACGTTTACCGTAATAACCAGAATATTTTCCTAGTTATTTTTTTTGTTAAGCATTATGGCAACACTGATCACATTCTTCTAAAACGCTCAGTTTTTAATTTTATCACTTGTCTTGTCAGACTGACTGTCAATGTCATTTTCTAAAAAAGTTATGTCAAAATTTCAATTGCCAATAATGTCAATGTCTTTTTAAGTAAAAGCCGCGATGCTGTAGCAAGCGTCCTGTTTATTTTATAATTAATTGTTTGGCCAAATAACTTTACAGAATTAGTGAATAAGACTTACAAGTGCTATTGTGCGTTTGCAAGATGTTGGTGTTGTTCGAAACCTCGGCGGGGTACGCCATATTCAAGGTAAATCCAACACGTGTGTATTCTAACCTCTAAGTTTGTAGACGAATATTAAAATGAAAACGAAATCATATTTAAACCATAATTGTGTCAGATATACTTAAAAAATTGTTGTATTTTGTAGTAATATGGTGTATCTTTTATATTTTCGACCTACAACCTATGTAAACAAAGTGTATTATAGCCTCCAGACTGAATGTAAACACGTTTTGTAGTATGGTATGGTAAATTGACTGCGGTCTAATACAGTATGCCTGCTTATTTACATTTTTTAAACTTGTTTTTTATTTTCTGCAACAAATACCTATAATTTGATCAACTACAAATATAAAAGTAATTTATTCGTTGCGATTTAAACTCAGTGGTGTTTGATACCTTCAAAATTTTTGATGTGAATATGGACATTGTGTCCTACCTACACAACTCACAAAGAATTACACATTCCTACCTGATTTTGACCGATGAATTCTAAATAAGTAACTGTAGTAAGTTGAGATAAATGTATCACAACATGACCCCATTTTAGGCTAATTCTCATTATTTATATGTAATGCCAAGTACCAGTTATAGTTAATATGTTAGAACAACAAAATTTTTTAGTTATTGTGATAGTCACCTCGTTTTACCACAATGTTACAAGGAGTGTTATTTCCTAGTATATCTATTATTAACTGTTTGTGTGTACAATAAACATAAGAGGATTTCTTCCAATTTATGTCTTATAATTGTGTACTCTGCTTCTAAGGTGACTCTCTCTGGCCATATTTAACTTTGACTCTCAACCTTGTGTGCATATGAAATCTGTAATCCAGTATAAAACTAAACAATTAAGTATTAAAATTTGAGCACAATTTATGCGGATAAGCTTCATGGGTATATATTATATTTAAGCATTGATCAAATCAAAGGTCAACATCTGGATTATTAAAAATGCCACTTGCATAAACCTGAGAGATTTTCTTTCCGTGTTTCTGTCTTCATTTAAAGGTCAACCTTTTTGCATTGTTGTAGTTGCTGGATGAGTCCAAGTTATCACAGATTGATGACTTGTATCAGGAGTTCAACACTCCCGAGGGAGCTTCCTCTGTGTAAGTAATTTTTTTTATTTGACAGTTTTGATAGGATTGCCTTCTTCGTTCGTTTCTAATATTTTAGGTACCTAGTCCTTTTTCAAATAGCTCTATAACAACTACTTACCAATTTTTTTTGTTATCTATAAATATTATTTTGCAGTGTTAAACTAAAAAACTTTATAAAGTTTGAAGACACAGCAGAAGCTTTGGCAGCCACCACAGCAGCTATTGAAGGTAAAGTCTCCAAGCCACTGAAGAAGGCCCTCAAGAAGTATATTAGCAAAGAAGTTCAGGACCAACTACTTGTTGGAGATGCCAAGCTCGGCAGTGCTATCAGAGAAAAGTTTGACTTACAATGTGTATCTAACAACAATGTTCAGGAACTACTCAGATGTATTCGTTCACAGATGGACAGCCTTCTTGCTGGTCTTCCTAAGAAGGAAATGACAGCAATGGCCCTTGGTCTTGCTCATTCCCTTTCTAGATATAAACTGAAGTTCTCTCCAGACAAGATAGACACAATGATTGTTCAAGCTCAATGTCTACTTGATGATTTAGATAAGGAATTGAACAATTATGTAATGAGGTGTAGAGAGTGGTATGGATGGCACTTCCCGGAACTTGGCAAAATTATCACAGACAACACATTGTTTGTGAAAATTGTCAAATTGATTGGTACTAGAGATAATGCTTCGCAGACTGATCTATCAGACATTTTACCTGAAGATTTGGAAGAGAAAGTCAAAGAAGCTGCAGAAATCTCAATGGGCACAGAGATTTCTGATGATGATATCTTGAATATACAGAATCTTTGTGATGAAATAATATCAATAACAGACTACAGGACACATTTAACAGACTACTTGAAAGCTAGAATGATGGCTATGGCTCCGAATCTCACTGTATTGATTGGCGAGCACATAGGAGCTAGGTTGATTGCTCACGCCGGTTCCTTGATGAACTTGGCCAAACAACCTGCATCTACAGTACAGATCTTCGGTGCAGAAAAAGCTCTTTTCAGAGCCCTAAAGACAAAGAAAGATACACCAAAGTATGGTTTAATATATCATGCTCAATTAGTTGGTCAATGTAGTACAAAGAACAAAGGTAAAATGTCCCGTATGTTGGCTGCAAAGGCAGCTCTGGCGACCAGAGTAGATGCTTTTGGAGAAGAGGTGTCTTTCGAGCTAGGGGCTGCACACAAAGTGAAGCTGGAGAACAGACTGAGATTGCTTGAGGAAGGAAATCTAAGGAGAATCAGTGGGACCGGCAAGGCCAAGGCGAAGTTTGAAAAATATCAGAGCAAGAGGTTAGTTTTTTTATATTGTTGTTATTAAATAAATAAAGAATTCACAATGATCAGCTACAATAAGAGTGTATAATTTATAACTGCAGTTAACTCATGAGTGCGCGGCATGTGACTTTTAAGACTAATAATATAAGGTTCATTTTAAAGCGGCGGTAGCCTAATGGCTAGGGCGTCGGACTTCTGATCATGTGGTTGCTGGTTCGAAACTCACCCATTGCACTACCGATGTGAACCCACTCGTAACACAAGCATTTAGCTTAGCACGAGGGGTTAACAAGAATACTAGTAATGTGCGACCCGCATTGCTATTATGTTTTAAAAAAAAAACATATGTGCATTCTCATAAAATGCTACAATGGATCTCTATTAAATATATAACTAAACTGTAATTGCCTTGCACCTTCTCTAAAACCTAAGTGTGTTATAATTTTCTAATTTCTTCTAGTGAGGTGTTCCAATACCAAGTGGCGGGTGATAGCACCCTGGGCCAGAAGCCTGTGAAGCGCGAGCACTCTCCTGATGAAGATGGACAGGTGTCTGCCAAGAAAATTAAACTTGAAGATGGTGCTAATGATGTGAGTTATTATGCTTCAAAATTATAATGTATAATAGTGTATAATTTCATATGATGAAAGTATTATCTAATCAGTCAGTCATAATTATAGGAAAATAGCAGTTGCCCACAGTTTTACTTGCACTCCAAAGGAATATTAGAGACATAATGTAGCCTCTGTCCTTCTACTAGAAGGTCCAATCTATAGGTACCAATGTTCATCAAAATAAGGTTAAGCGGTTTAAAAGCTATTCGTGTCTTTTAAAGATCAATTTTATTCACATATTATGCAAATCATCATTATCGAGTTTCTACAGAATTTTAAGAGACTCACCATGACGTCGCATGATGTATTTTAATGGTTGAATGCAAAAACTGTATTGGTAGTTGATTTTTCTGTCAAAGCCATATAAACTCTTCTCTGTTGGGTTGATAAAATTTTTGACCTATTCCTAGTCAAGCAACTTTATTCAATTTAGAAAAAAAAACTTTTCATCAGGTTACCCCAAAAAAGCAAAAGAAAATCAAAACAGAAGTGAAAGAGGAACCTGCAGAAGAAAGCCAGGAGCCCGCCGAGCCAGTATCAGAGAAGAAGAAAAAGAAAAAGAAGAAGTCTGAGAGCCAACCAGAGGAGGCTGCAGAGGTAGCCGAACCAGTGGAAGAACCTAAGAGTGAGAAGAAGAAGAAAAAGAAAAGACAGTCACAGGTCGAAGAGGAATAGATAGTAAAATGTTAATACCTTCTGTCATCGCCCAGAGAACAGACAGCTTGTATGAATGATTTTTGCCAGAACCAAGACACTGAGTGCTTATTACATTTGAAGTATTGTAATAAGCACTCATTTGTACTATTGTACTAGAGAAGTTACATCAAACTTACTTACTGGTGCAAAGACATACTTTTATTTTTATCCATTTGTTTTTGCCAGATTGTTCAGAAGAAGGGTATTTCTTTAATTTAACAGTCTTCTATTAAAATTAAAATAAGTGAAAGAAACACAATTCCAGCTAGTCAGTCTTTATTACTAGCTCTAAGCGTGTTGTGCCGTTTATTCTGCATTTGACAGTAAAGTATCTTTTTACCTATGTAACTAATAACTCAATGCGCTTACTTGGTGTCAACACATGCCCACACCCACCATTCGTTGACAATACGGGTAGTTGGTAGAACTTAGGTAATTTTCATGGGTATGAATGTCCGGACTGTTTCACATAGTCGCTGTGTATGTTACAAGTTACTAGTTTGTAAGTGAGAATGTATTTTATATTATAACAGTGGTTATAATTAAAGATTTATATTTCATTTGGTGTTTGATTTTATCCGCAACTAAATAGGTATTTATTGAAAAATCTATTGAGGTTCAGATTTTCATAATCAGTTTCAAACTTCTATCTTATAACTGTCTCATTTGCAATTGAACAGTTCATTGTTCTAAGTTGCAAGCGAGGCTGGTGAACTTTCGTTTCTATGTTGAGCAGTGTTATAGGTGTCCGAAATTCTCAGTACCTAGCAGCTTGGCGTTTGGATTTATGGCGAATTAATGGCAATAAGCTCGCCCTAATCCTTTGGGGGTATCTAACGGTGTGATGTAAGTATGTTTTCTTCTACATAACTCAAGTACAGTACGCGCGGCATAAGTTGGCCGGAGTGAAGTTCGCCGTTTTAATGCGCAGTGGATTGTTTACGTTAAAAATTGTGTACTGCGCAACCAAAAACTGACAAACAGCTAACCTCAGTCCGGCCAATTTATGTCGCGCGTACTGTATGCTCATGAATTAGAAGTCACTGTAGTAGGATTCATAGACAACTAGAGTTTCTCAACTCTCCCGCGAACAAAGAGGATAATTATAAAGTTTGTAAGTAAACCTATATACCTACTATGGTTAAAATTTGGGGATCTGCGAACCGTTACAATCCCATCGCTCGGCAAAAACGTCGGTAAAATCTCCCAAGCTAACATACGTAAAGAACTCGTCCTTTCAACAAACAGTGGCGTGTCCAGTTAAGTCAACAGGCAGCCCTGACCCTGAGCCAGATTATCCCGCAATAAGTGAAGCAAAGCTCCAGCAACAACAGCCCGCCGTTTGGCTGCATAATGGACGCGGGTTAGCGCCGCGCCCTAATGTCCTGGCCTTTTTTCGACGGCAGTGTTTTTTTAGCTTTATTTTCGTTTCGTAACGTTTTTTTCCGGTTCCGTCGACCTCTAATCCTACGTATGTACCTGCGATCTTTTCCTGCAAAAGCCTTCCAATGGAACATAATATTATAGTACATTATGTAAGCACCTGAGAATCAAATAATATCATTAATAACTTAACTTATATTACACCATTAATTTATTAACGTAACGTTAAAAATAGGATCACAAAATTTCTTTTATTTTTTTAAACAATTTTCCCTGCACTAGTTGACGCCGTGAAGTCGCGTCGTGCGACGCCGCCGATTCAACGAACGGCGCGGCGTAGATGATGATGGCGGGAAGCGACGCTGGTGCCTACGCTTCGGTGGCAAGTTTGCAAAGGGCTCCGTTGCTCTCTTTTGCAGTTCGAGTCCTCGAGCCTGTCGGATGCTCAGTGACTCATTGTAGCGTGTGCGTGTGACGCTTCATCGTGAATGCATCGTGAGCCAGAGGCGTGGTCGCGAATCGTGTGTTTTGTGATTGTGATAAAGACTGGTACGGGCGTACAGAGCAGACGAATGTTAACACTTTCCAGACTTCCAGTTAGCCCGTGGTAGTAGTGATGAAGTGGCAGAGCCTGTAGTTGATAGTCAGTAGGCAGATAGCCCCCGTTCGCGATTCGATCGAGATCGCGACGACGGATCGGAGTTGGGACGGATTTTCAACATATAAGCAGTTTTGTTTCAAGACTAAGTGAACACCGCCCCTAAGGCGAAATGACACTGACCCATAGGTGCTCTGACTCTGACTAGGGTTGTCTTGTGTAGGTACCTACCTACTTGTGTTGTGTTGTGCCTGATTAAAGATATTTATGTACCTCGAGTCGGTAAGTAACTATCTACCTACCTACTTAACTACCTTTTTACCCGGCTACTCATGCTCATTCAACGCTAGTCTTGTAGTCAGTCGCTAACCACTATGATATAAATGGCAAATAATAATTATGACCTGGGGGACCTTCGGTAGGTACCGTTAATAGATTAGACAAAAGTTGGCATTAGCATGAAGCGTCATCATGGCGCCGCAGTAGCAGCTAGCGCGCCAAATTTGAATTTGGAATTATCAGACTATTTTTAGTCAAATTACCAATTGACCCTTGACATTAATGTTTACCTACTTGTTTATCAGAGGAACTGATGCTTTAGTTTCTAATAAGTAGGTAGGTAAGTAAGTACATCTTTATTTAGATTATTTACTTACTGTGTATATGATACGCTCCTACCTAACCTAGTCTAGTGATCCTAAGCGCGACCGGTACGATAGAGGTCCTGGCTTCGATTCCCAGGTCGAGCAATGTTATTGGCTTTTTCATGAAATTCTCAGTAGCAGCTCGGAGTTTGGATCTGTGCCCGGTTAATTCCGGGCATGTAATAGACAGATGTCCGATGTAATATACATGTTTAGGTCCTATCTACATATCGGCTGCCTAAACATATCGGCGGAATGTGGATGTACATTAGTACACCTCTGCCTAACCCTTCGTGGAATACAGGCGTGATGGTATAACATAACATACGTGATTGTATTTTATGGGAAAATCTTGCTACGAAGCTACGTAAGTCCAGTTTGTCTTCATCTTAACTTTATGTTAGCTATCATACCCTATATCTTAGGGCAGCAATAAGGATAGGTACCAACAACACTCAGATTTTCCTCTTTTGGCAAAATGTATTTTATGGTAAGTGGGCAAAGTCAGTAACTACAAACTAGAAAAATAAAACTTGACAGACAGCTAAGTTCACCCATTACGGCTTGTCCGAAAATTGCTTGCAACTCACAAACTTAAAACTTTACAGAATAAATCTTAGTTTGTCTAGAATTTAGTTTCAAACTGGTTTCAGGCTTGAAGTATTTTATAAATTTTAAGATCGACGTTAAGTTTTAAAAGTAATAATAGGTATCTACTTATGTTCAAATCTATTGAATAACAAATAACTGTTTAGTTTAATAATGTCTAACTGTAGGTAATAAAAATATTTTTTTGGGTACCCAGGTTTTATAGATACTTACGTAACGTATTTCAATATCTGCCTCGTTAGTCTAGTGGTAACAAGCGCGGCTACTGAACGTGAGGGCCTGTGATCGATTCCAAGACCGAGAAGAAAAGTATTATGTATTGAGTTTTTGTAAGAAATTCTCAGTAGGTAAATGACAATAGGGACACATCAGTACCTCTGCCATATTATGTTTTATCTATTTTCAACAATTTTTCGTTGCCTTTTTGGTTTCCATATGTGGTCAGAAATATGCTGCAGGTGGTGACTTAATGACTAGGTAATTACTGATGAGTGGTGACTGATTGGGGTAACCAGTTAGGTACCCCAATTTCCACCACTCCTGAGTTATAATTTGCAGGCCATGGCAATGTTTTCTGCATTGATTTTGAAATTTGAGGTAATTTATGTACCTACTCTTACCCATACCTATCCTCTGAACAAAGTACCTACCGGTTATTATTACAATATTTAAAAAATGAGCCTCAAATTAGCTATTTCAAATCTGAGAATTTTTATTTATGTATTTATTATATTTATTGCTTACCTATTCCGCTCTAAGAATTTCATGAACATAAACTTTCAACTTGGTATTCTGAAGAAAAACACGGTGGTTTTCTGCGGCTGAAATCAGTTGGTTGTTGAGTAATCATTTTTAAACAACATTGTTATTTGCCGAAGTCTGTAGTTTTGTGACTGGGAGTGGTAAAGTTTGGACAAACAAGTTGTATTGAATAGGTATGTAGGGGCTCTGTGGATGCCTTAGTTTCTGTCTGGAATTAATTAATTAAATAATGCCTACACCGTACTCATTATACTAATATGTTGTGGAGGTTTATCGTAAAATCGTTTATTGTAAGTCGTATGAGGAGTATAATTACATAGATGAACGGCTTCATTTATGTAGTTAATTATTATACAAATATTTTTTACGTGGGAGAGCCATGCTTCAGTACGAATGGGCCGGATCGACCGGAGTGATACAAAGGCCTCTCAGAAAACCGACGTTAAACAACGGTTACGTCGTGTTTCGCCGAGTGAGTGAGGTTACCGGAGGCCCAATCCCGCTGCATACGCTAGTGGAGTGTGCCGCTTGGGAGGAGCCGCGCCGTGTCCTCGCAGTTGCGGTGGGAGATGACCTGTCGCTGCCGGCCGTTGTTCACTCAATGGTCGGCAGCGCGGCGTCTTGGGACGCAGTGATCGCCTTCTGCGAAACAGTCGTCTCGCAGAAGGAGGCTGCGGAGCGGGAGAGGGAGAGTGTCAGCACTGACCCGACCCGCAGCCGGCGCACCGGGAGACGTCGGCGGAGGGCAGACAACACTAAATGGGTCCGGGGTGGACCCCCCCTTCTAGGACCCGAGGCGGTGGCGCGTAGTGTTCCACGCGCGCCCCTCAATGGCGATGGGGGGGAGTCCAACGCCTCACTCCCCCCCTACTTACTTATGTATAGATAGGGTCCGCAGTGGCGGGCCAGCACCAGTCGGGGGCCGCGGACGAATTGTCTGTTTCCCGTAGCCCCCGACGCCGCAGGTGCAGGAGGGAACACCGTGTGGTTTTTTAGTCGGTAGGTCACCCACTCTGGGCGGAGCCCCGTCGCCACCCCGGGCGGCGGATGTCCATGAGGATTTTCCACACGAAACCAAAAAAAAAAGGCCCAATCTCCATTTAATAGGTCGGCAACGTACTTGTGACTCCTCTGGTGTTGCGGGTGTCCATGGGCGGCGGTAATCGCTTACATCAGGCTTTCCGTCTGCTCGTTTGCCCTCCTATCCTATAAAAAAAATATTATACATCTTGTATATCTACCTACCTAGCTTGCAAATTATTGTAAAGAAGTTATTTTAATGAAGGAAAAAATCTTTTTTATTAATTTAAGATTAAGAGCTCAGCTTTTGTCGGTGTAGCAATCGCCACTGTTCTCTATCTTCTGCTTTCTGTTTTACCTCTTGATACGACTCGATCCCCACCCTTTCCTTCACTTGTTCCACAAAACTTAGTCTAGGACTTCCCCTTCCTCGTTTTCCTTCAATTTTACCTTCTAGTATAGTTCTAAAGGAGACGTCGTGTCGTATCAAGTGGCTAAACATCTTTCCTCTTCTATTCTCTAACACTGTCTGTGTGGTTCTTAAAAACTGTCTTTTCTCGTCTACAATTACATACTATTTCCTTCTTCATTTATTTTAATTTCCGTCCAATCTTCCTCCAGCACCATATTTCAAATGCTTCTAATCTTTCCCTGTCCCTTTGGGCCACAGACCAAGTTTCATAGCCATACAATGCTATGCTCCAGACATACAAACTCTTCAAACTTATCCTCTGTTAATACAGATTCCTTAGTTCAGTCGGTAATATAAAATTGATTGAAATAGTTTTGTTCTCACTACACGTAATGCAGTTTCCGCTCGGCAAACTAGTTACGAGGTCTAACGAGGCTACAACTATTATTGTCACAGACTACAGATATAAAGAAAGTACTTAAGCTCGTTCAATATCTCCTCGGGTCACCTTCATACAATACTTGTTTATTAGTCTGTCTTTCCTATTGTGTATTAGCCGCCCCGTCCCGGTTTCGCACGGGTGGACATTATTGAAGTTTTAGTCGGGATTAATTAATTTTTTCTAGTAATAAATATAGCCTATGTTACTCAGGGGTAATGTAGCATTTTAATAGTGAAAGAATTTTTGACATCGGTCCAGTAGTTTTCAAACATTAATAAATACAAAATAGAAATCTTTGTATTTTTTAGTAACCCAATATTTCAATCAATTACAAAAAAAAATCATTGGTAGTACTTGCTGCCGAAGCAAGTACTTAGTAGGAGTAGGGATAGCTTTACAGTTATAAGAATAGATTTCAATCAGGGATGTTATATGATATAGGCACCTACTTACATAAATGAAAAATATTAATTTATTACGGTTAGTTACGGTTACAGATAAGAAATAATTTCGGATTATCCGGTTGTTTCGGATAGTTCTGGCTCCAGACACCTGAAATTACAATAATGTAAGCCAAGGTATCAAAATTTGTCACTGAACGTTCAACTATCACGAATAAAAAATAAACTCATTAAAGCAAGCACATAGGCTACTTTTTATCCAGCTCGGTTCCAATTCTGAAGTCCAGACAGTCCAGCAGCAATAATATCATAATCTAAAATCAACAGTAGGGTCAGTTTGCAGTACATAGGAAGTCGTGACCGCTGTATACCCTGTCCGGGGCATCGGCTGCCAGATTATCCCGCGCTCGGCTCGCACTAGGCGTAGAGATGGGAAAATATTCCGTGATTGATGGGATGAACAATTAAGACACCTTGGTGTTGGTATGGTTGGTATCTAATGTGTAAAATGTAGGTGTAGTATAAAATTGATTGTTGATATAGTAAACAGTTATTATAAATAAATGAATTGTTTATTTAGAAAAAAGAACAATAGGTACATTTTGCATAACATAACATAACATATCATCACGCCTGTATTCCCCGAAAGGTTAGGCAAACGCGTACTAAATGTACACCGACAGTTCAGTATGTTTAGGTCCCATGTAATAGGGGGCGAGCCTATTGCCATTAACCGGGCACATATCCAGACTTCGAGCTGCTACTGAGAATTTCATAGAAAAACCCAATAACACTTTGATCGAACCCAGGACCTCTAGCGTAGCAGACGCGCTTGGGACCACTAGACTAATGAGGGTGTCTTCAAATCACGAGTGATTCTTCTAGGCAAGCGCGCTCCATCGTAGATCGCAGTATCGCTTACCATCAGGCGAATTGGCGGTCAAGCGTAAGCTTATCACAAATAAAAAAAAGAACTCACCTCACAACCTCACTGCCTTTCAGATTGGCATCTCGTAAGATGCGAGAAAATATTTGCCTTGCTCAGTGGTAGGATCTCTTGAGGTCTGACTGGCTGGCGACCACCCTTACGTCGGTGTCCGTCGTAAAGCACCTTAGTGTGTGTTGGTGCGCGTAAGAGTTAGATCCCCCTCGGTTCCTGCGGTTCTGGCAGTCTGCAGTCCGTAGGGACTCTTAATGGGCGGCAGTGCTTCAGCAACTCCTCTGTTGTTGTAGGTGTCCATGGGCCACGATGACTACTTACCAGCTCGTTTGCCAACTCGAAACTTTGAAAAAAAATATCAAGGAAAATCAAACAGCAAAATCTAATAATTGAATAGAAATTCCCACCCCTAGTCATCGTTGACAGCAGGGAATATTTTATCATGATAAGTTTATTTGACATCGCGGAAAACGCATTACTTATATTTCTATCCGAGAAAGCCTCTCAATGTGGTTATCCCATCAAATAGTCTCGCTCCCTGCTTACCCACTTGCCCATAAATTATGACGAGTCGTGTGTCGATATTTATAATATTTATTTATTGATGCTAAACATTGAGAATAAAAATGCTTTTCTGTTTGGTAGATCAAGAACTATTGACAATATTGTTGTGTTGGTAAGGCGTTTCAATGAAGGAGTATTTATTTTTTATCGCAAAATGTACACATATTATTATATGTATAGGATTAAGACTATACCTACTAATAAGCACATAACCCTGTTAGGGTATCGTAATATCGACAACCTAACGTAAAGTTCTTGTTAATCCTGAAACTTTCAGTAGCAGCTCGGGGTTTGATTTTGTGCCCGATTAATGGCAATAGGGTTGCCCCCTATTACACTAGACTACTAAACATACCAGCGAACTGTGAGAGCACCTCTCTGTCTAACCCTTTGGGGTATACAGGCATGATGGTATGTCATGTTATGCTTGAACCATAGATATAAATTAGGCCCCCACCTAATGTGTGCATTTAGACTGATATAGGCTGATGATAATGTTTTTTTATTGTTTATTACTAGCCTGTATTGTCCCACTCCTGAAGGCCTTTTCAAATTTTTCCAATAATTATTAATAATGTTAGACGACATAAATGTTGTCTATGATAAGTATTAATACTAAGTACGTGCAGAAACGTAGTGTGTTTTGATTTATTCACATAAGTTTTGGCAGCGCAATACTATTTCTATTGTCTTCAACAGTCGTATCGAAGGAAGCTGACAACTGACTATCACTCACCAATCGCCTCCTCTGTCAGCTTACGGTGAGAGACTGGTTTTCATAGGTGGATGCTGAAGAGAGTTCTACTCGGCAAGTAAGGCTATCAATAAAGTGGGCTGGTCTTTGCAGTCAGTCCGTTGATAGCTGTTATCGCGGCGAAAATCGCTTAAAATGATTCCTTTTTAAATTCATTGATTAAAATTCAAAACAGAAATCAACAAAACAAATTTTAATTTAACTAATAACTCCTTTAAATTGAATTCTAACAATATTATATCTTTATCAACAAAAGATGTGTTCTAACGGAACAACAACAACAAAAAAACAAATTTCTCATTCTCACGGAACATAATTCAATAAGTGCGTTGGCTGACAAACGAACGTAAAACAACACGCCGAGAATTCAATTATAAATAATCTAATAATTTACTTGTTTCGTTTTGTACTGTATTGGACGAGGATTCCACGTTGTGAGTCTGTAACGCATCGGAGTAAAACCACAGGGATATTAAAATTGTACATTGGAGTGAGTTTGTATTGAATTGATGTTTTGTTATTTCGAGTTTTTTTTTGTAAATCGTTGCCCCACAGTATGATTTTCTCCTGTATCGTGGGTGCGTTTACAAATACAAATTCTTACATACACAAACGCCCAGACTCGGAACAACTACTTGTAGATCATACAAACATTTGCTCCGTGTGGGGATCTAACCCACAACACGGGGCGCAGAAGCCGATCGCTCAACCGCTACGCCAATTGTGTCGTCGATTGTATGTCGATGTCGTAATATACTTATAGAATACAATTAATACACATAGCAGCAGCATAATAGCTAAGTATTTTTTTTATTTAAATACAGATCATCATTATGCTAGCCGTGCTATCTTCTCAAGTTAAGTTGGGTTTGGCTTCCAATATAACCAAATACGGCTAAATAACAGTATTTTCCTCGAAGTAACTGCCATCACTCCTTCCCAAACTATTGCCGCGCTATGCCTGTAAGGTTAAGGTTACCTGTAAGGCTATTGAGCCTCTGATAACCACCAACGATTGTCATACGTGTTGGTATGATAACTAAGACCGACGACTATCTTGCTTTCCGAGCCACGGAGAAGTCTCAATGCATTAAGAATCCATAGACTGACCACTTGATCAGCGTAGCCACGCACCCATCTTATTATACAGATAAAGACTACCTAACTGTATTTAAACAGATAATCTAAGTAAACATTTGATAGGTAAAATGTTATTTTTATAGAATGTTTTTCATTGGAAAATAATATGATTGTACTGTTCAGAATCTTGACTAGGTATACATTATATTACCTACTAATTTAATTATAAATTCTTCACCGAAAGTTACAATGTCAACACTCTACTTAATTTTAATTAGGTATAAGTCGCTGCAAAAAGTGTCTCGTCTGTGCGCACCGTTAAATAATATCACCCTGGACGTTATTTGTTCCGGGTCAAACGAGCAAAAACATGGCCCCGTATCTATTGCTTCGGCAAAAAGACGATATTTATTATCCCGTCGTTGTATTTTAATTCAATCCTATGTTTTGTTAGGAAATTAGTTTTTCGTATCGCCGATGTTTTGTTGCCGTTGTCGTGTTTGGTCTTTTTGTTTAAGAACCAAATTTCCGATAAATTGGGCGCCGTTCGGCGTTCTATAAATCTTGTTTACATGACCTATACGTTTGTTGTTTCCTTTGTAACAAATACGTTTTGTTTGATGATAATTGTGCTTTTGTTTTAAACATAACCGCTTTCGCAACAGTAGAATTATAAAAAAATATCTTAATTAAAAATAAAAACAAAGTTGTTTGAAGAGTTGTTAGGTTTTGGCTGGTGGGTGGATTTAATCAGATGGTATCTAGTAATCAAATATTTGATTGAAGGTAAACTTCTTTTGTTTGTAGAAAAATAATATTAATGGTTCGGCGAAGCCTCAATTGCCCACAAAAACGTAATACCGAAATAAATCGTAATCCAGACAATATTCTATCAAATTATGTTATTATTCGGATTTGGATACCATTAATATAGGTTCCTACAGTACTATTTCGTCTACTATTACTTCACTGGAAGTAAAAGACCGCAAAATCGTTCCAAACTTGGTAAAGTTTTTAAAAATTGCATTCGCTTACATTTATTTCCAGTGAAGTATTTTGGAAGAAATGGTAGATTAGGAATCTAGATTAACGGTATCGGAATCCGAATAATAACAGAATTTGATTAAATTTTATTTCAATTAGGATTTATTTCGATATTACATTTGTAAGAGAAATTCGGTCTCATTCGATCTCATTTACGGTCTCAGTTACAGTAAAATCCTGTCCGTGATCATCTTTGCTACATGAGAAAATAAGTATATAGCTTGAAGGATACTAGATATACTTAATCACCACACAATTATTAGCACTTAAATACAAACCCACCTTATTTTTCCCAAAACAGAAATATAAACGCCTTTGTGGTCTTATTTCTTCTAAATATATTTGGTAAAGAGCCTCCACAAAAGACAGCTCTATCTTAGCCCGTAGGTACTAATTAGAGCCGCATCTTTTGATGTACCCAACCGTCTGAAAGTGCTTAGGTACATATAAACCGAAGCTTGTAACGTTTGTCTAAGTATTCACACGTTGGAACTGTTGCGCTGCATAATATGCAACTACTTTGTTTGCCAACTTTCTCCACCGATTATTATCGAACAAAGTGTTTTGTTTTTTTTTTCTTGATTAAGTCGGCAAATGAGCTGACGAGCCACCTGGTGGTAAGTAGTCATCGTTGCCCATGGACACCTGCAACACCAGAAGAGTTATCAGCAACTCCTCTGGTGTTGCAGTTACCGACCCTTAAGAGACCCTACGGGCTACAAACAGGATGTTACAGGCAGGCAGGCAGAGGCAGGATCGTTACAGTGGCCTTTCTTGTCCTGTCTATTCTAGTAGTTAAATCGTCTGTGAATCCTGATCATAGTAAAGAACAAATTGCACCCAAACATAACACACAGCTATTGTTCACCATCGTGCATCATTTGGCGTGCAAACATCGTCGCAGTTGTGCCGGGGTCCGTGAGGCGCATATTTTTCCGCAAATATACACTGTTTGAGTTGCAGACGAGCGACTGTTTGTTGCTCACTCCGATGAACTGGGAAGTTAACAGTCTTTCTTCCTGTTTCCATAGACTATGAGTGGAGGTAGTTAGTTGGGTTAGTTGGTGGTGTCTTTAGGTTTTTAGATATGTAAGAATTATTGCCAGCCATCTCAATCAAGACTATCGGGTGAATATTCGAACATTATTTAACAAATCATTCTTCTCATCATAGTAGTTATGTCTTTTATAGTTCGGATTGTTTTTATTTTTGTCTTATTGCTTGACGAAAGTGGTGTAGTTTTAAGTTTTCATTATCATAATTGAAGTTTTAAACATTGCATTCTTAACTTTGGGATGAAGTTAATGACGTTCTAACGTTTTTAAAATATTTACCTTATTAACAAATTACTAATTTTACATGATTTATGGTGCGAGGAAATTTTTAATATCACGTAATATCTACCTTTTTCATATCGGCAATGCCGCGTACATTGTGAAGAATCCCGAGAATCTTTGTATGGAAAATCTTGCGGTGTTACAGAATACCACATTGTATGTTTGTAATTTTAGAGTAATACTTTGATATGAGGAATAGTTATTTTGGCTATTAAATGTAAGGTTATCTACCTATTATCAAATTTATTAATCTTAAACATCAACTATCATCATTTTCAACAACTATTCAGAACATAATTGTAAACTAAAGAATAATATTAGTACCTAATCAAATATTATTTTTAAAAGGAGTATTTACGGAGTTTTTGATACAATATAGTAGCTATATAATAACAAAATGAACGACGATAGTGTATTAAGTTGATAGTTCTTTTTAATATAGCGGGCGGTAGCCTAATGGCATCGGACTTGCGGTCATGTGGTTGCCGGTTCGAAACCCACTTGCACTACCGACGTGAACCCATTCGTAACACAAGCATTTAGCTTGTCACGAGGGTTTAATAAGAATACTTGTAATGTACGACCCACATTTCTAGTAAGCTTTATAAAAAAAAGTGAGACGCGTATTACGGTATAGGGTCAATCAAGGTCCGATCTTCTTTTTATTATAATAAACTCAAGTTCGGATTGACACATGTGTTTCTACAGTATGTAGTGAAAGAAGCTTATACATATAGAAACGTAAAATCAGGCACGACCCTAATATCAAATAAAAATTAAATTTTTGCTTCCTCTACGAAACCAATATGGGAAAACATTTAATCTTCTTATGTACTCATGTTCAGGGATGTGTAATATCTTCGCGACAACTCGTGCATGATAACAAGTACCTACAAAATACAGTGATCGCCCTAAAAACCAATATCTCATTTTCTTCATATTAATATTAAATTCTCTTTTTTGTAGATGTATGGCCTCGTTAACTTTGCCGTCGTAACCAGACCAGGGGTATGGAGTTTCCTTCAGAAAAATGTTCGGTGAGTTCTTACAGGGCTTCTGTTTTTATAGAAGATTAGTAAACGTGTTGGTGTTAAGGGTACATATATTGGTGAGAATTTCAGACTTGGCTTGTGGGATTTTATTCATATTCGAAATACAGTTTTGTAATTCAAAATTAAGCTTATAGGTACTTAAGTCTTTGTATGCATTAAAATCACCCACGACGTTTAATTTTTAAATCAATTTCTTATAAGCTGTTATGATTATTATTGTTTTAACATCAAAGTTAAAAAAGTTAACTAAAGTAAAGCTAAAGGACATACTTGTATAGTTATAATGACCTTTGACTTAAGTGCCATATTATCGGATAGAATCATGTACGTAAGTATTGTACCTCTTTATTATGGATCGTGTCGTTTGTCATCTCAGGAGGCGGATCGTATCTAACGATTAAAAACCGCAATTGCCTTCCCTTGCCTTATAGGACATTCCTAGCCATAGGATTCGTAACATTTGCTACCATGACAGGCTACGCAACCGCTGGACCCCGTCAAGTACCTGTTGCTGCTACAGCTCTCAGTAGATAAGTAGCTAATTATAGTGGGGCTCGAAAGGCATCGAAGCAATTTCTAAAAATATTTTTACCCAGGATGTTTTCCTTTATTACTCTTACTTTATTCTATAACATTTTTAGGGAGCTGAGATTGTTTATTTATAGTCTTTGAATAACAGGTCGCAGAGAACCATGGCTCCTTACATATCGTTCAATTTGGCGATATGTATCCATGATAGTGAGATCGTAATCAGCGGCAGAGCCCCCCCCTCCGCTCCACCGCACTCCTCGTCCTTTAGGTTCCGGGTTTCAATTGGGTCAAGACGTCCTAGAGACTGTGTCGCCTTAATCGTATTCATCTGTTGGCGTTTAGGGGCATTTTCCGGGGACCGGGCCAATGTTGTGGAGAAGACTATCATTATAATGGGACCGAATGCGAAATATAACTACTTTGTTTTTTGGGTTTTGTTGATAAACAACCAGCCGTTTTAAGGTTTTGTAAATATTAACAGATTAAAAAAAAAGTCTACTGCCCTTTTTAAACAGATTTCTTTTTTAAATAATGACTAATTCTCATTTTAGGAAGCGTGTTTGAATAGTTTGCCATAGGTACTATTATTTCATTGTCCTACCTTTCTGACGACATTCGCCAACTTCGACCATTGACTGCACGACCTTTCCACGAAAATATCAGTTTTACGCCTCACTGGGCCGTACGCAGGCCGTAATTAGGTAAGAACTACAAAATACCCTTGAAATTAAATTTGAAAACTGCTTTTAGTAACTGTCGAAAGCCGAAAACACCAGGAGTGGAAACTTCGCTAGTTCAAAGCGTATCTATTGAATAAACAGCGGTTTTCAACATTCCAACTATCTCCGTAAATTAGCAGCTATGGATTTAATCGGCGACTGTGGGAGGAGAGGAGGGGATGAGCATGTGTCGTTCGAACAAAGCCTGGCTGTTGGCCGGGACACCGCACTACGGCCGTTCTCAATTAATTTCAACACAACTGGCCGGGTTCGATTCCCGGCTGAAGTATGTGCCAGTGGTTTGTAAAGTTTGGATTGTTTCCCCCCGTGTGGAGGCTGGTCAAGTGAAATTAATGTTCTAGGAGTTACCGTGAGCGGACTCGTCGTACAAAGGAAAGTGATAACTATTTTTTTAAATATCTGTAGGTAGTATATTTTGGTTCCTTGTTTAAGTCTCTCGCTATCATTAATACATAATTGTAAACACTTGTAGGACTGAGTTTCCCCTACCTCTATGCTTGAGGAACAAGGTAATACAGATGTATTTCGCATATAGAGCTTGTCCATTCGCACCAATGACCATGAATCCTGTGAAGGGTCCGAAATATCGAGTTTGCGTATTAATTGGCAATAAATTGCGTAAAGGAAATGTAATGTCAGAGTCGGATATAATTACGAACATACCATCAAGTCTCAGGCTGAAGAGTTAAGCAGCAACTGGCATACAATCAGAGCTTACCGGTATATTTTTAGACCCCATGTAATGGCTAGCCTTATGTATATAAGCAGAGATAAAACCAAAATCAGACCTGATATCAAGAATTTTCTAATGGATAAATCCAATAAAATACTGAGCTCCCCGTTATTGGAGTTAAGTACATAATACATTTTTGCCGTCATGCGTCAAGCTGTGTATGAAAACTGGTTCGAGGGCTATATCTTCTAGCTAGGTGCTTGAAGTTTGAGAGTCTGTAGCTTATTGCGTGCGATGCGGTTGCAACTTTGCAAATTAATTTGTTATTAGTAGTCTGTGGATGACGAGAGTTGCCGCATAGTTGCGATGGCGGCGCCACTGTAGCTAAGTGCGTTCTGATGTTAAGCGCACTGATGTTAATGAAATACATGTTCATGTTACTTTGACTAATTTGGCCCCGTTTACTGACAAGTACTGTACAATTTACATAGTATATAGGTACATAAATCATACTTCAATAGATACGAGTTAGTTATGTCTTAAAAAAAACCATACCTACCTATACCCAAAAACTCAGAACAACTAGGTAAGGCTATCAAAACCAGCGAACTTGTGACTATGCTCCGATGGCCGTTTTGCGTGGATGTGACGCATATCTACATTCGCAATTAGCTTAAGTATGTGTTTGTTAAATACAAATATACGCGGCTTGTCTACGTGAATAAATTTATTTTCTTTGTTTCTTCCTTTACTATAATTATTTATTATTTTGTTGCAAGAAAATATCTCGAGACGAATTACTGTGATGAGTACATTAAGTTGGAGTTGTACTTGTTGCCACTAAACCTATAGGGCAGAAATATCAGCAGCCTTCGTTAATTTTAATCTGGATCGAGGAGCAATATTACAGTTGGAAAACACGGGTCGTTGAAGTACGCTTCAACTCGAAACATTAATTTTGTTCTTAGTTGCTTATTGGACGGTTGAGCGGTACTGAGCTGCAGTCTTGCAGGATGTTCGTGAGATTGTCTTTATTCTTAGATCATAAAAAAGTTTAATCATCTGCGTACCTAGTATAGTGGTACCACCGCGACTGCTACGTTGGAGGTCCTAGGTTACATTCCCAGTTTGAGTAGTGTTATTGAGTTTTTCTATGAAATTCTTAATAGCAGCTCGGAGTTTGGAATTTGTGCCCGGTTAATGGCAATGTACCTAATTAAAAAATACTTCGAAACGCAATGCATATTAATTACATGGATTAATATCTGTGGGTGTACATTAACTTACATCTCTGCATAACTTTTCGTGCGATACAGGCCTGATGATAGTTTGTATGGCGCGTAAGTCTCAGTAGATACTCAGTATGTATGGTTACAGATTTTATCCCGATTTATGGAAATTATTTAAATCCCGATGTTTCTTTTGCATCTAATATATTTTACGGCTTTGATGCCGGTAGGTACCTATATTATTAATTTAATCCCGATGTTTTAGATGTTTTACATCATCGATGGTCATTTGAAGATTTTGAGATGGCCCATCACGATAAAGTCCGAAAAAGTAATTTAATTTTAGTAAAATATCCGCGAATCATAAATCAGTATATTACTAACCTACTCTTCTGCCATCTATCAAACAGGAAAGCAATCACAATAGCATACGACCTAGTATTTTCTAACCGTATTTTCATTCCGAAGGCGTACGCAAATAAAATGCCTTTTGCAATGATATTAATAATGGCTTTTTCGTCAATCGTGGAGGAGCCCCTAATGGATAGCGGAGCCCCTTATGAATATTGATGTCTTGGTCTGATGCCGCCGCTGTTGCTACCTAGGCACTGTGTTAGTTTTCATCTACATGGCTCATAAGTTAGGGTGACAAGTCTGGTAAAAATATTAAGTTACAGTTTTTGTTAAAGTTATTTGAGCTATTTTCTAAGACAGTGTTTTTCATCCCGTAGGTCGTGAACCTCAGAGGGGCCGCCACGTCTATGGATTTTAGGGTACCACATCGCTAATTTATTAGCTAGCATTTCAATTTCTTCTTGTAGTTATCTACCATTAAATAAACAACACTATGAAGGTAATCTTACCTCATTTTTCCTCGTTGCATGTCAAAGTGTCCCTGCTCCGTGTATCTGACACGGAGGCGTCGGGCTCGCTCGGGCTGGCCCTGCCGACCCCACTTTGCCACCGCACTTAAGCCGTGGGCTTTGACTCGCAATAAATTTGCCAAATTCGCCCTCCCAGTCCTTTACCGACCTCAGCGTGCTAATAACAGAATTTGAGTTCATATTGAAAATAAGATTTTGGTTGCAAATTATAGCAGATCATATTTCGAATGTTACTTCTGGTAATCTGATTTACATTCATTATTATTTTAGTAGCAGATCAGTATAAAATGATAACTGTAATAGATAGAGTAAAAGCATTATTTTAAAACTAGCTTCTGCCGGTGACTTCATCTGCGTGGCCTTCAGAATCCGATCTAAAAAGTGTAATTCCAGACTATACCATCTCTGTACCATCATCCAGATCCATTCTGACGTCGTTGAGTAACGAACATCCATACATCCTCACAAACTTTCACGTATATAATATTAGTAGGATAACTTTAAGTATTCGTAAAAGTTCCAACTGCATTAATAGTATAGTGGTCTAAGGCCTTCGTTTTTTTATGAAATTCTCAGTAGCAGCTCGGGATTTAGAAGGCTCGCTCTCTATTACCTATACATACTGCAAACTGGGGGTGTACATTAGTAGGTACAGTTCTGAATTAGGCAGAATTCTGGGAATACAGGCGTGTTGGAATGTTATATTTTAGCGTTTTGAATTCGACATTTCTCTCAACTATGTTATAGAATTGAATTCAGTTGTGTAGTTAATACTTTTGTGAGTTTTTATGCACGATAAAATGCTGTGCTCAAAAATATAAATGGAAATCTGGAACACAAAATATTTCCCTCATATTCAAATTCAACGTTTGAAATCGTCGATTCTGAATCGCATCCATCCATATTTATGGAACATCAAAACCTTTTATCTAAAAATGAAAAACAAAATGGGTGTCCAAAAAATGTTGATGGATACGTATGTCGTGTGACAGTGATATCAAAAGCTTATCTACAACAATTTATCTGTTGCGTCCGGCGTCCGGCGTCCGGCACGGGTAATGGGTTGGGAGTTGAGTCGTGCGACAGGCGGACCCGCGCGCCAAGATCGATGTGTGTTTGCTATCAATATGACGGCACAAGTCATAGACATAAACGTTCAAAAAAAACAGGATCAAGGCAAAAATCAAGGCACGGAAAAGGCTACGATGAAGTATTCCGGGAAAGCTGGATGCAAGATGTCGGGAGGCGAGATTGCGGGAGGGGTTGGTTCTCAATCAAGTTTGTGTGTTTCACAGATATGTTTATCGGGTCTGGACGATCTTTGTGGCTATTATCCTGTCAAGTATCGTATGCTCCATCGTAGATCGCAATGTCGCATAGCATCAGGCGAACAGATGGTCAAGCGTAGGCGTATCAAGAATAAAAAAAGTATCAAATTACATACATAATGTAGTGCCCCGGGGACCTAACAAGCTTCGCTAAAGTAATCATATGTTTGTAAAGTCTTCCGTGACACAGGGTTCGTTTTATAATGCGAGAGCTGTTTAAAAAAAAAAGGAAACTTTGATCGCTTCCGCTTATGACCTGGGTCCATCGACGAGCGTGGGTACGCCGCACATCGCCGAATATTTGCGTTCTTTGGTCACCCCCACTGTCACCGCCTCCGACTAATAACGTCCGAACAAAATGCAATACCTTTCATGAAAAAATCTGAATTTAACTGAAAATGATTTCTTTCCAGTTCAATCTTGATTTTTTAGGTGAAAGAGAACATATTGTGTAGAACTGCTACGCTAAAGGCCCTGAGTTTGGTTCCCAGATTTAGCAGTGTTATTGGGTTTTTATATGAAATTCTCAGTAGCAGCTCGGAGTTTGGATTAGTGGGAATAGGCTCGCCCCCTATTATATGGGAATCAAACATTCCAGTGAACTGTGGGTGTATATTAGTACATGCCGCCTAACACTTCGGGGAATACAGGTTTTATGGTTTTTTATAAAACCATCACGCTTATATTCCCCAAAGGGGTAGGTAGAGGTAGGCATCTACACTTACAGTTCCCTGGCCTAGTTTTAAGGGAGAAAAGCTATTATCATTTATCGGACACAGATAGAAACTACGAGCTGCTGCTAAAACTTATATCTTAACTTAATCTTATATCCGGCTTAACTTCTGCATTTACCTATAATAATGGAATGGATGTTGAGTCCATTGTACTAAAAATGTATGTGTGAGTGCCTGGTAGCAGCCTGCCTCATTGATCTAGTGGTCGCTAGCGCGGCCAATATTTGAAATAAATCACTTGCGGATGCTTATTGCTGGATCCAGCGCCACATGCTGTATACAGCTGGATGGCTGTATACTGGATCCAGCAATTGAAATCCCTAGAGACAACAGACTCGGATACCTAAAAAATACTGTTGATTTGTGACTGTACATGAGAATACCTCTTCGTTGTAGTCGTCTTATGCTGGAGGTGCTTGCTATGGATTCAAACTCGAGACCTAAGACTTGGCGGCCGATGTTTATACCAATAATCTATCAACGCTTCTATTGCTATTCTCATAATAACATGAAAAAAGGAATACAGCTTTAATAAGTACGACTTTAATATTCTTGAAGCAATCAAGTTTTACTGCAAGAACCGTTTATTTTACGTTTTATTAACAGTTAACTGGTTGGTTTAATTTAACCGAGAACGTTAGGCGAGCGTGACATAAGCACTAAAATATAACCGCTTTTGTTTCTGTTTGCTTTCATTATGTTTTTTCATTTAGAAACTTACATTTTACGCATCATTTGAGTATGAACTTTAGAATTAAGTGTACAAGGTGTAATTTTGATAGAACGGTTTTATGAAATGTTTATTTGTATTTATAAGCTAGTTAAAGCCGTGGGCTTCACGTGGACGCGTTATAAAAGAGTATTTCACGTGATTCGCATGGGCGACCGTAGCACGCTTCATTTGAATTTAAATAACACCGGACACAACGACACGACAAATGCATTGTTTATTATTAAATGCAATTGTGTTATTTAAATTAAATGCATTTTAATAATGACAGTACATTAATTAGTTTACACAATGATGGAGTTTTAAGGGGAGGGGGTAGCATAAAATACATAACATGACGCCATTATTTCGTGAAAGGTTAGTTTAACAAAGCGCGTAAGGGCATTGGCGTCAAGGAACAATACATTTTGTATAGTATCTGTGATAATTTGTTAGTCATTTTGTTCTGTCAATAAATCTTCAATCTACGGTTACTAATTGGTCGGTGGTAGGACCTTTTGGTATCTGACTGGCTGGCGACCATCTTGAGGTCAGAGACAGTCGTAAAGCACTTTGGTGGGCTAGAAATCCTTGGGTATATTTTTATGGCCATAAAAGCCTTACCCTAGCACATTTTATTATGTATATCAAAATAATGTCTTGAGTATTATTTTTGAGTGTTAGAGTGGAGACCGCGTTTGGGCAAGCGTTGTGTGGGATCGACGATTTGAAGAAGGAGGCTGGCAGCGGATGGATGCGAGCTGCCCAAGACCGGGATGGTTGGCGCTCTTTGGGGGGCCTACGTCCAGCAGGGGGCTGGACGGCAATAGGATGATATGATGATGATGATAATAAGTATTATTGTACCTACCTACTTAAATATTTCTCTTCTATTCAAATTACGTGCGTGTCAATGCAGAACAATATCTGTAATGAACGTTCGCCATGATGTCGAGGTGCGAGTGCGACACAGATTAATTAGCAAATAAATGTCTAATTAATTAGCATTTGCTCCGTGGTCGCCGCCTCGTTACATCGATGACAGCGTCTCCCTGGCGAATCAAATGTGATTACATGTTGATAAGTATAATTGTAACTTGATTAATGATTGTACAGTCGCCAGTACATTAAGTTATCACAAACTGTCATATTCAGTGGATAATAATTATATTTATATATTATTATTATTTGGAAATTAAATTCAAAATCGATTCAAGAAATTTGACAGGTTTGGATACCATTATGTGTTGTTGACCGTACCTACAGTTGAATTGCATTGTCTTTAGGCAATACATTTAGGAACTTCCGTAACATTATGCTGACATACTTGTGTACACCCGGCGACACGTCAATCTATCTAATAACACTACAACAATCACCGCAATTATGACGGAATACGGGTGGGTCAAAGGGCAAACTGTATAGCTTTATCTGTTGTCGTGCGTACCACTAGGATACTGAAACTATGCTAGTCAAACTAGTGATATAAATAATGCTTGGTTGCAAAGAACATGGGTTTGATACCCAAGTGAAATTGTGCTTTGTCCGTAAAACGTTATGACGGCAACTTATTGTATGATCACCAGTACATTTCAGTATTTGGCCTTAAGGCGGATCGTTCACCTGAGTCCGCGAAATTAAAATTTCAAGTGATTTTTCACAGTTTGTAGGTCTTTAACAAGTTCTAGATTCATGGCAGTAGTAATCGCGACATTAACTATTATACAACATTCACAACTGAGAACTAACCCTTTTCTTATAAATCCTTATCAAGCCAAAAACTTGCCAAAAACTGTGTCAATGATCAAAATTGATACTTTACACTACGTTTAGCTACAATAATGATATTTATACAATGGTTTTAGTTAAACGTTGTGAATTTTGTATAGTTAATGTTGCAATTACTATTGCCATGAATGTAGAACTTATTGTAGACCTACAAACGAAAAACCACTAGAAATTTGAATTTGGTGGGCGCAGGTGAACAGGAGTTATGAATTACAATAAAAAACAATTACAGTTCAAAATTACACGAGTATCAACTTACTTGACATATAATTAATTTTCTAGATTCTACCTTACTAGGGAATAGATATTACCTTATATTGAAAAGATTCACACAATGATATAGGTTTCTTTACTGCAGGGAAACCGGAGTGTAAGTAGTTATCTGTTTCTAGATATGTTTTATTCAGACGGACCTCGGGGTCCTTTAGTGCGGACCTCTCGTGTACACTCATTTTCATTATATCTCTGGCGGAATAATTCCCTCGTTAATTATAGGGTAGCTGTTAATTTGCGCGTAACAAAGAAAGTGATTGTGTTATGTTTGAGTTTTATTATGGTTGCTGAGTCAATCATGTTAGCTTTGTTGAGATAACAGGGACTAGTTATCAAAGTAAGAAACTAACTAGCTGACACATCAACAAACACACAGGCATAGAAATATTTAATTCGGCAAATAAGAAATCTTTCTTATAGGTATGACCAAGCAATCAGTTAGAACAGTAATTGCGAGTATTTAATATTAATATATTATAAAGTAATTCAATTTAAGGAATAATAAAAAAATATGTCGGCGTATATTTTTCTCGATTCTAAAAAATACTTCACTCTAGATGAGATCTCATTGGGTGTACCTAGAAAAACCTAATTACGTTTTAACAAATGGACTTACTTAATTTCTTTGCACGATAACACAAAAATCCAATCACTCATAATGTCAATCAACAGGTGGCATACAAACTTAAAGCTAAAATCACTTAAAAAGTTTACAATACTTCCAAAGTCGACCGCAAGTGTATCAATCATTTTACACAATATCTGCGAGAATATCTCACGGCAAGTTCAAACAGTAACCGATCTCGTCTCGATCGCGCAAAGTAACCGGAGTCGGAGCAAACAAAGCGACTTTTTGCTTCAAGCTCCAACTGAAAAATTATCTCGCGACGTTCCGTCCTTTAGATCGTTAAAATTTATTATTTTGTGAGGCTATTCATAACTTTTGGAAGAGGTCGATGACATGAGGATTTTAGCTGATTAGTTTTTATGGGCTTGTGCGTAATCCGTGTGTGATAAATCGTAAAAATTGCCTGACTTCGGAGTATACAACCCCTTTTTTGCTTTTTTCCCTTTGCCTTTTTCCCTCCCTCTCCCTATTATCCCTTCCTTTTCATTTTCAATCCTTTATATATTATGTATATATACATATATAACTAATCTTAATCACATGTCAGTTTCATCGCACTTGCTAGTGCGACACATATTTAGTTCATGAAAGAGACTTTAGATCGATAAAAGTATTAATTTTTCATAAACAAATGACGATTTACAGAATTCTTTGATGGTGTTTAATAATAAAAATAGCACTTAGATAAGCTCTCAAACCTCGAGTTTTTTCGTCCAACATCTTAAATCTAGATTGAGTGCTCAAGTTTTTCTTTTTTCTCCACAATGTAGAGTGTTTCGGTATAATATTGAGATAAAATTTCATGGTCGGATCATATTGTGTAGTAGGTATTTACATAAATATACCATAGAGCTAAGACTTCGACCTTGACGCCTGCACTTAAGAGCCTCAATCTAGGGATCTCTTATAATCATTATACTGTAGAGAAATGCTGTGATGTCTTTGTAAATAAAACTAGATTTACCTTTTTGTAAAAATTGGTCATAAAAAGACTGTGAAAATATAATTAGAACTAAGTAAGTAGATATACATAAACCATTAAACCGATTTTAATTTTTTTTTTCACCAAGCTTTTCTTTTTTTTTAAGTTAGATATGTATATTATAATTTTCGTAGGGATCTCCCTACGAAAATTACATTATTGTAACCCAAAGCAATAAAGTCATTATTTGTACGCTGCCATTTTGTTATTTGTTAGATAAATTAGGCTAAAGACCTTTGACACTTTTTTATATTATAAACGTGAAAGTTAATAAGAATTAGTAATGAGCGACCCACATATCTATCTAGAAGCTTCGTATTTTTTTTAAAATTGTTTGGTACAGAGATAGATTATAGTCTGCAATAGCACACAGGCTGCTTTTTGTCTAGGTCGAGAGCAGTAGTATTTTATATTTTAGAAATGATAAAGTTACTCTAGAGTATTTTGTTCAGTTGCCTTATTATTTATTTATTTATTTGACAACATTGGTCTAATGGTTAGTAAAAAACTTATTCACTAATGGTTAGTAATACAACTTAAACTAAATTAAATTTATACCAGAGTACCATACCAGTTAGCCCTGCCGAACGAGCAGCTGGACAAAATGCCTTAAAATTGGCGCATCGTGTTTTTCGGCCAGGACTTGCAGAATGCTGTTGGTGCTATCCCGTGTTCTGCTTAATAAGGATGCGGTCTTCTTCCTTATGATGGCATAGAAGTCATCTGTTCGTGCTACAGCAAACATGCTTGACGCACTGCAGAATCGGGGCAAACCCAACAGCACCCTGAAACCATTATTGTATACGTAGGTAGGTAGGTAGGTAAACATAATCCATCTACTGTAAACTTTCATTATCATCAAATAAAAAGCTATTTCCTCCTGGCTCAATGAAGCAATAAAGCTGTGTAATGGAGTTAAATATCTGTCTTCACAAGAGGAGCATCGAGCCGGGTGCAAAAGAAAAGTCGATGAATAGCAAAAGGGGACCAATTAATCCGGCGCGTCAGTTGCAGCGAGCCTCCGTAGCCGGTAGTAACAAGAAATAGTTCGGGATTCCTCTCAGACGTACGGAGGTTAAAACGGTGCATATTGGTTTGCGTGCTTCGCACTTTGTTGAGACGTGATTCGGAAAGGAATCTAATTTTACATACCATCACGCCTGTATTCCCCGAAGCGTCAGACAGAGGTGTATATATGTATATTATGCTTCAGTTACCATGTTGGAGACGAGACTACTTATTACCATCAACCGGGCACAAATCCTAGCTCAGAGCTATTATCTACTGAAGATAAGGAAAACCCAATAACGCTTTGCTCGATCCGCATATCGAACGTAGGACTTCTTACTTAGCAATATCACTTGCGACCACAAGACATGAGTCAGTGTTGTAGTTATCGTTTGGCAGTTCTTTCAATATCATGTCAGTTATTATGTCCTTTCTCTCGAAGACTATATGGTCTGTCCTCAAGGTCATCGCCCTTCATTTCAACCGAATAAATCTCATTGCTACGATCACCCCACAGCAATATCGTTAAACCAAAGACATACCGTTTTCGAACCGTAATTCCGTGCAAATTGCCCCTCTTTGGTGTATGCGAAGCGAAATTACACAAAGTTAGATTGTAGTGTAGTAGTTATCGTTGAGATAGCATTTCACAGGATAGTTTTCAGGTGCCTGCTGCATTTTTCAGCAGCAAGTACAAGTAAGTTATAGAGATATAAAAGTTTTTAGCGCGTTGAAATCCTGTTGGGTATCCGCCGCTGGGCAATGTTAAGGGTAGGTTATCTCTTACCGACTTCTTACTCTTAATTAGATGTTCCAGTACTTAGGGCTTTAGGCTTCTTATGAATGACCATTTAAGATCTATAATGGTTTAAAGTTGTTTAGCAACCGTTCTCATTAACAGTTTTATTATTCGAGTGTATGTATCATCGTTGGATTCGTCTCAATTGTGAGACATTGGGTATTATATAAAACATAGTGTAAAATAAAAAAGTTTATTTAAAAAATCACAAACCCCGGTTGCAAAAAAGATGGAAACTCTAACTCTAAAGGACTGCATGAGATTGGTTATCTTGTTTCCATCTTTTTTAGTTTTTTCTTTCAATTATTCCTTTTGAGGTACGGATCCCTAAAAACTGAATAATTTCAACATCTTACCATCGAAACTAGCTCCACCAACTCGAGAACGTTTCTCGTCATTTTTTACAGTAGCAACACAAATCCGGCCAAGTGCTCAGGTAGGCACAAAAAGCTTTCATTTCACTCCACGGCGACTTACAGTTATTTACGCGGAACCAAATTGGTTTCTCGTAAGTCCAGTTTCATATTCGAGTAGGGTTGCCATACGTTTTGCATTTTAAAATAAGATTGCAGTATTTCGAGCGACCGGCAGGTGTTGGGGAAGCTGAGTTCTTGAGTAGAGTCCACGTGAAGGCCTATTTAGTATTGGACCCCGCTGTGGTTAAGTGACGGTTTGCGAAGGGCAGCTGGCAGCGACTGGATGAGGACAACTTAGAATCGAGCTCTGTGACGCTCGCAAGGAGTAGCGTACGTCCAGCAGGGGCTTGTTTTATTTATTCAAAGTTTTAGCTGAGAGTCATCACTTAGTACTAAACACTATTTTGACTTAATCCGAAGATTTTCCCATAACCTGGCAACCCTGGCTAGGTTTTCGCCGAGTAACGTGAGTAGCTGCCGCCATTCGAGACATCGTTAATCAGAATAAGACTTCGCCATTTTAAACGAAAGGAGGTTTGTTAAAACTTTTAACGATGCTTTTTTATAAAAAAAATACGGAAATAGGAAGTAAATGAAGAAATTATGTAATACTCGATAGATTGGTTATTTGTAATAATAAGGAAACTTAAAATGGGTTTGGTTTTTAATGAAGCCTCATAATAAAATACCAATAAGTAGTTTTAGAGCTGAGAAAGTTGTCGATGCGAGAAGAGGTTGAAAACATACTTGGGTGACATGACAGCTGACTATACCTACATAGCGTCAAATAGGAACGTCAAAGTAGGACAGATCGAGATTGCTCAGCAGGGACTGGACGGGGACAAAGACGATGTTCCATTACTTTTATTATTATTTCATCATAAATAAACGTTGCCCCCTCACTAGGATTTTCTTCAGTATCGTGGGTGCGTTTACAAACACAAGCATCCAGACCCGGAACAACTACCTGTAGGTTATACAAATATTTGCTCCGTGTGGGGATCGATCACATAACACCTGACACAAAAGTCTATGGCTCAGCCGCTTCGCCAAACGGAAATAGGTATTAGTGCGAAATTTTTCTTCGTAGTTTAAGCTAGTAAGACAGGAAGTATATCTGAAATTCGAACTTGGATCAGCAAGCACTGCACTTTAATCATTAAACCTACCTACCATGCCTTCTTGCTGCTAAAATAATAACTGGCCTTTATTAATTGAATTAACTGTGTTATCGTGCGCCGCCTGCCTTTCTCAAAGTGTTCAGAATTATAATAAACTTTATTAGATCCCATAATCGTTATCTTTTAGTCGCATAATTAAGCCTCAATACTTAATACACTCTACGTTACAAATGAGCAAAATTCTATATAGCCTTAAAATCAATGGTCTCTTTGATACATGTAACGAGTGCCGGAAAATAAACAAATAAACCCTCTTCATGCTAGCAACACCCTTTTTGGACGAAAATTTCAAATGAGGAACGCCGTTTTTACAATAATCTGGATGGTTTTCATTTAAAAGCGCAATCATCATGTAGGGTACCCAATTTTATATGTACTTCTTTCATAACCCCTATGTTTTATGAAATAAGGTTGTAAGTCGTATGTTCAGCAATCAGAATGCATGGTAAGGGTATAAATGAGATGGGCAAGGGTGTAGTAATAAGAATCAAATTAAAATTTCCGAGTCCCGTAAAATGCATGTGTGCTTTATTTTAGACTGGCAATATGTTTGAAGAAGGCTATTATGGTTCGATTTAGTTTTTGAATATTCGAACGTACATATATGTATTTTCTAATGTTTAATAAAAATATTAATATATGGATATACTCGAATTTGCAATATATTTGACTACCGTAATTCATAATTGCGAAACTTACTAAGATCTGCGCTACTCAGACCCGGCAAGAGGCGTGAATATAATTTATTTAGTTTTATTCATTGTCATCGTGTTTAGTACAAGTGCGCAGTCCAATCTAACACTGGCACGTGATCTAATTAGGAACCAAATACCGTGATACCGCCGGCAAACAAACGGAGGCTGTGGTCGGGAGATAGGGGCGGTTAGGTTTCGTAAAAAATACAATAAGTGATATTTGGTCTAATTTTTAATAACTAATAAGCAATACAAATTAGATCGTTGACCTTCGGAACGCGCAAAATGCGGTAACGTCATTTCGATTAGGTATGTGCCAGGATGTTAGAAGAAATGCCATCGCGAATCAATATTATTATGTAGACTAGCGACCCGCCCGTGGTTTCACCCGCGTTGCCCCATTCCTAAGAGTCGTAGCGTAATGTTAAATAGCTTAAAACCTTCCTCTTGAATCATTCTATCTATTAAAAAAACTGCATCAAAATCTGTTGCGTAGTTTTAAAGATCTAAGCATACATAGGGACAGACAGACAGCGGGAAGCATCTTTATTTTATAATAATTGTAGTGATTTATAAATAATTGGTTCTTAACAATAAAGTTGCAACGCTACCATCATCAGCGCGCTTGGAAGACGTCCAACCTCGTTCATAATCCTATCTCGCGGACTGCTAATAGCTCGCAGTGCGGGGCCTAGCGCAGCACATTACGTGTAATATGATTAATTATGCAGCAAATAACTAGATAGCGGCTATCGATATAGATCTAATATTGTTACTAGTGGCGATGGGTGATGGGTTTAATTTTTGTAGAGAGGAAAGCTACCTATTTGGTAAAAATAGTACCTAGTTGTTTGAATGAATGAAGTAATTTATAAGACGAATGCCAGTAGCAGCGTCGGGAGAAGTCGCTCTAGGAGGGCATTCGCCGATCTTAATGACGAGATCCTTTAAAAAGGTCAGGTCATAGTACTCGCATTCGTCACGTGTGTATGACAAGCTGTATGAATGTGGAAGCAAAAAACTATGCAATAATTCATAGCAAGTGGCATGAGTGCATTATGAGTATATGAAGTCTTTAGTAATTACTTTTATAAGAATTGAGTTGATTCTTTCGCTTTCGACATTGGTGGGTACTGTGGGAGGCGTTATTCCAGGTACGACACTGGGATCACTCCTCCGAAGGAAAAATCCGTTTTATGTTTAAACTCGTCTCATTTATTCAGTTAATACTCAAGGAATCAATTCATTTTACAAAATCATTTCTTCATGTCACTTTCAAGACAATTCTACTCAATATTTAAAATCCTTAGCACTTATTCCTTTTCTAAAATTCTCAACCAACCAGCTGGATGAGACGTCACCTCTTTGCGGCAACCTCTACATCAGCTACGCCCACCAGCATGGATAAGTCTTTAGGAGTCTTATCCATAAGGAATAAGCACTAATTTCCCTACCTAACTCCTAACCAGAATTATTTATCAGGCGAAAAGAATTAACAAACACTTGTGAGGCACGTCCCTTACAATGGAATAGTTTACGGCGTTATGCACACCCTAACATTAATCAAAAATAAACAAATTCACCAACTAAAATCTTAAATAAATAAATTAACCCAACATCGTGCAACTCGCCATAAACTTTAACGCGCCAAAAACGCCCGAAAAAGACGCGTAACGGCCTCCTCACTACTGACGCTTCAAATATTAATACAAGCATACTCAAAAAGCATCATTCCAGAAGGGTCTACAAAGCTGAATTTATAAAAAAAATCAATACTGAACATCGAAATCTTTAGCTTCTTCGGACGCTATTGGGTCAGAGAAAGAGAAAGATTAAGTTGTAGCATTAATCTTATCAAGAAATCACTCCGATTCCCCATACCAGAAAATATATTAAGCCGATCTCCCAATTATATGTTTAAGTTAACCAGATACCAAATCAGTTGTGTCTAATTCGAACACACTTCGCGAAAACTATGTTCCATAAGCGAAGTTGATTCGGTTCTCTTTGAATTATAATTTAATATACGCTACTAAAAATCTTTATCCCAAATTCGGAGTGTTTCCTTCTTTAAACGTTATTCTCTTTTCTCTCTCCCGGTACGTCCAGACAGCACATCATTGGTAACATGAAAACAAATAGAATAATTATTAATCTTAATCTCTTCTTTAATAATAAATATTGATGAAAACCTTAAATTACATTCTCATATGAAATGGTTTTAATCTATTAACATGAACAATATCTTTATATCTCCTATTATTTAATTTCCTAATTACATAATTTACATTAGAGATCCGTCTAACAATCTGATACGGCCCCTTATATAACCTACACAACTTTAAACTTTTCCCATCTATTCGTCTAGGTGTATAAACTAAAACTAATTGATTAGGTAAATAATCCTTTATCTTAACTCTTTTATCATAACTCAATTTCTGTTTCATTTGGGCTTTCTTTAAATTATTTATAGCCTTTTGTGACAGAAATCTTTGGAAATTATGTCTTCCAACATAATCAATTACATTACTATGTCTATCAGAATTGACTAACATATCAGTTTGAAAAATAGGTTCTCTGGCATAAATTATCATGTGCGGTGATATTTTAGTACTTGATTGTCTACTCGAATTATATGCATAACAAACTAATGACACATAATTACACCAATTTCTTTGGTCATCAGAAACATACATAGATAGCATCTGTGTTAAGGTTCTATTAAATCTCTCTACAAGACCATTGCAAGCGGGATGAAAAGCCGTTGTAAAACGAGACTTAGCCCCAAAATAATTAACAGTATTTTTAACTAAATGCGACGTAAACACGGATCCTCTATCTGAAATAATCTCTTTCACCCCACCAAAGCGACAAAATACTTCATCGATTAAAAATTCACTAATTCTTTGGGCAGTAACCCTTGGCACAGCCCTACAAATTGCATATCTAGAAACATACTCCACACACACTATAATATATCTATTACCCCTCAAAGATTTTCTAAATGGACCTAACACATCAATGCCAACCTTTTCCATTAAATGATTAACGTGGATCGGTTGTAATTGAGCCACCTGTTTAATTTTCTTACGTTCCTGACATACAATACAACTCTTAACATAACTCTCGACCTCCTTTTCAGCATCCTTGATAAAGTATTTATCTCTAAATTTATTTAATGTTTTAGCTAACCCTAAATGTCCTCCAGACCAAGGATCATCATGCAACTCTTGTAAAATCCCTTGTACTAAGCTCCTTGGTATCACAACTAAGTCCCTAACGTTATTTAATCTTTTAGCTCTTTTACATAAAATTCCATCTTTCATCTTAAATCCTCTGTAGTTATCCATCCCATTGGCCATTATCCTATCTATCCATAGCCTACAATATTGATCTGCACGCTGCTCATCTGTAACCCTTGTTAGCTCAATTTTATATACATCCAATCCGTCCTCTTGCACTGGCTCTACCTTCTGTTCTTCATCATCTGGATCTAGTGGATTCCTACTCAGAAAATCAGCAATTATATTCTCTCGTCCTGCACAATGAACAATATCAAATTCATACGCCTGGATACATAATGACCATCTAGCTAATCTACCATTCATATCCTTCTTATCTCTCAACCAGCACAATGCTTTGTGGTCTGTAACCACCTGAAATTTCATACCCCATAAGAAATGTTTATAGTAATTTAATGCCCACACCAAACTTAAACATTCCTTCTCTGTGGTCGAATACTTCTTCTCCCCGTCACTTAATTTCCTGGAAGCATACGACACAGGATACATAATATTATAACCTTGCATTAAACATGCTCCTAACGCTTCTCCACTAGCATCTACATAAAGACGAGTCAAAATATTTTTATCATTCGAATAAAAACTTAATATTGGAGGATCACACATATACTTTATTATACTATCAAATGCTTCTTGATGCTTCTGTGTCCAAACAAATGTTACCCCTTTTTTCAATAATTTTGTTAACGGTAATACCACTTGCGCAAAATTATCAATAAATTTACGATAATAAGAAAACAAACCCAATACAGATTTTACTTGCTTAGTATTCATAGGAGGTTTCAATTTTTTTAGTGACTCTAATTTCTTTGGATCTGGTTTTATAAGAGATTATTTTTATAAAAAAAATCCTGTCCAAGAATCATCTCCTGATTAATATCTTTTATGATCACAAATTCATTTTTAAATAAACAAGCATTCACTACAAAATTCAACACTGTTTCTCCCAACACATTTAAACATGACCCCGATATTGATTTAACGAAACGTTTATCTGACGAGTCACCACAATATTTTGCTTTTAATTTTGTTGCAAGTTGCTCAGAGATACAAGAGATCGATGCACCCGTATCTATAAGCGCAATGCAAGACTGATTTCCTACAGTTACTTTAATGAAAGGAATAGACTGACCCGATTGATCCCCTTCAGGGAGTTGTTGAAGTTTGGACGCGGACTCCAACCCCCTACATCCATCTACTGACCACGTCCTTGTTCGTTTGGGTGCATTGGTCCCCTTCTTACACTAAAATCATTGTTATGTGTATTTAAATTATTATTAGTAAAACGGGATCTCGGCCGCAAATTATACCGAGGAGTATGAAATTCCTCTCTGTCTCGACGATCAGGAGACTGGTAAGGTGTAGAAGTATTGGATGTCGCCGGACTCGAAGCTCTCGGTGACATCGATGACCTTGGAGTATTCATGGCTAATGGCTGTTCAAATCTAACTTTATTTAAAATACTACGAGGCGGTTGGATCGGTAAATTTACACTTGGGGCTTTATTATACTCAAATATTTCTTTTAACTGCATTATTGTGGCACGTAATTCTGCTTTTGATGTATACACTCGCGTGCCCAATCGTTCTTTATCCCCCGTCAAAAGCCCTTTCAAAAATGTTTTAATAAATATATTCTCATCAACAACTTTTGCTTTATTCGCTAGATCTGCTAATCGATAGAAATATGTAATCGAATCTTCCCGAATTTCTTGCTTGGCATTATAGAATCTTTCAACATAGTTAGTTCCCGATGGAAACTCTGCCCTCAATTGGTCACATAACTCTTTATATTCGATGCCCTCCTGATATATTGTTTTAAAAAAAACGAGGGCAGGCCCTTGTAAATAAGCACCCAATATTAAAGCTAAGTCGCTCTCTGGCCACTTATTGATTGCTGCGACCACCCTAAATTGCACTAAAAACTCATCGAGCGGGAGGTCATTAAGGCCGGTAAAGAAACACATTCCGTGCTCCATGATACGATTAGAAGGATTACTTAGCTTTTAAATTTTCTCGTTTAGTTCTGCTGTACGGCACCACAATCTTCTCGCCAGTGGATTTTCTATGCTCCACTATTGTTCGTATTCGTCTGCTCTCACTTTCCAGTTCTAATATATTTGGGGGAGAACCTCCTGTCTCGGCACCGTTCCTTCTTCCGTCGCTGTAAAACGAATATAATTTTACTAGGTGCTCTTCTAAACTTTACCCGGCGCCTCCACCATTTGTGGGAGGCGTTATTCCAGGTACGACACTGGGATCACTCCTCCGAAGGAAAAATCCGTTTTATGTTTAAACTCGTCTCATTTATTCAGTTAATACTCAAGGAATCAATTCATTTTACAAAATCATTTCTTCATGTCACTTTCAAGACAATTCTACTCAATATTTAAAATCCTTAGCACTTATTCCTTTTCTAAAATTCTCAACCAACCAGCTGGATGAGACGTCACCTCTTTGCGGCAACCTCTACAGTACCTACTTCATACTTGATCTATTCACCCATCAATATTTCCACCAATGACTCGTTACGAAATGAACAACTGGTTTCCCTGATGGTAAGTGATCAACGTAGCTCATGAACATCTGTAACACTAGAGGAGACGCAGATACCTAGCCAACCTATTAGGGGATTCGGTTCGGTTCTCTCACTCACTAGCGAAACGCTGTGAATGGATTTTTGTTACAGAAAAATGCACAGTTCCAATCAGCTTTAAATATACGTCAGCGATCAGCGACGGCCTCATAAACCTGTCTGCCAAACTATCGGGCAATCTTGCCAGATTTAGTGGCGCCCCTTGCCGGTTGCCACGCAAGTCACGTCGCGGCCTAATTAACAGCGCGCTGACTAAACAGCAGACAGTTTAAGTAGTACGTAATGGTGCAGTGGAATCGTCTAATTGTGGCGTTAAGATCAGTACACAAATTATATTGTGAGGGATGAAGTTAGTGGAGGAGCAAATTATAAATGAAATTCTTCTCTGTATAAAATAAATTGTCATACAAATTGTAGCAAAGGTAGTCCGTATTAGGGTACAAGCCCTGTGTTTCATAAACCTACAATTAATGGACACAAAGTATATACAAAAGCACATAAAGTTACCACAAATTGTTTGTACCTGTAATTTACCACAATTGATGATAAACTCTATTATTTGGAGATTAAATTGAAAATGGAATGAAGAAATTTGTCATTTTTGGATTCCTGATGTGTGCTGTTGACTGTACATACATACATAATAATATATCGGGTGGGAATCGGACTCACAATGCGCTGCGCATCGCTAGTGGTGAGATGGCTACCTTAACCGCTATATCAAACGTGAAGTCAAAGCACTTTCTTCAACTTACAAATACCCTCACATGTCCCCGGACAGCACATTAGACTAGACAGCTTCACTCGTAAAATATCGTCCACTTTTCACTTGGAAAGTCCGGCAACCAGTAATAATTATATCGACATGAAGGCTACAGGTTTAGTCGTAGTAATTCTAATTGAGTCGCAGAGGTCAGCTGGACCGTTAGGTAGGTATTTTAAATTTAACTTTATGAGTTGTAAAACAATGCTTCGAAAGTTAAATTTGCTCTGGACCTCGGATAACGGCTCGTAGGTAAATAAATTATACATTATTTAAATTAGCTCTAACCCGAAAGGTCAGGCAATCCGACCTTTGCTTATCTCGTCAAGAAACAAATTACAGACACAGTAGAAATATTATTTTTCCCGCCCACGGCACCGTGCCGGATGGGCCAACTGGCGTCCTGGAATGCAAAAGTCAATGACACAATTTCTGATAAAGTAATTAATAGGTTCTAATTTCTACGTAAATGTTTTGACTGCCTCTTTAGTCTAGTGGTCCCAAGGGTGACTGCTACGAGGTCCTGGGTTAAATCCCCAGGTCGAGCAGTGTTATTGGGCTTTTCTATGAAATTCTCAGTAGAAGCTCGGATTCTGGAATTGTGCCCGGTTAATGGCAATAGGCTTGCCCCATAGTACATGGGACCTAAACATACCGGCGAACTGTGAGTGTACATTAGTACGCCTCTGCCTAATCCTTCGGGAAATATAGGCGTGATGGTATTTTATGTACTGTAATTTCTGCGTAAAAAGAAAAACTTAACTTATCTCTTATAGGCTATCGCTCGAAACACATCGTTCTTTCAATCGTAATTTTAACAAATAACTTCGTGAAATTAATCTACCTAAGCAAACAAAACAAGGCTTTGAAGACTGCAGAGATTGCACAAAGAAACACAAACAACTCGCGACATGTTTAACTTTCATTTTAATCTCAATACACGACGAACTCATATCGTGCGCAAAGACAGTTTGACCGAAATATAAACAGACAAGTAGGTTGTCTTTAGAGAAAGGTGTGTCTTTTATTTGAACGCGCGAACGACGGGAATATATCAGAATCTAGAATAGTATTATAATATATGTGTCTGTCATTAGCATTCTTTTTAGGATTTCACTAAAACAACTAAGTACTGTCTGGACTTTAAAAGAGACCATGACACTCTGAGTTTGATTCGGCATTTCTTCTCAGAGGTCGTCAGATAGGAAATGCTCACTAAATCTAGTTAAAAAAAGTGTCCATAAAAGATCGATTTACAGAAATATTCATTTCACAACGCAAAACAAAAATCGGTAGGTACCTATAATAATTCCCCTTGACCTGGATTCATAAGAATAGTTAGTTTTTGACTTCTTAGAATCAATAAAAATACATTTTTTTTGGATAAGTATTGCTATATGCTCATAGTCATTTTGCCATTACTTACCTTACACGACCCTTAGCTTTGCTCATTGACGTACGTACCACCAGTATTGCTAGTGATGTACTGCTTAATATACAATTTTACTTAGCACCTCATGTATATTTCATCGTCATTTTATATTAATATTGACATATTATTTTTTAAGTTGACAGTCGTAGACACAGTATTCTCTGTGGCTGCAAATAACTCAAATCTGTGTGCAGCTCAAGCTAACATTATATAAACATAATAACGTTTATCCTCGCTGCTCCGTAGGTTTCTAATGAAATACAAGTGGAAGCGAGCTGCACCGTCAAAGCCGCGTCTATTCGTCCACAAATTGTATGCAAATAGCTGCTAAATGGTTTTTTCCCGTATCTCTTTAATATGCCGGCGGTCGTTTAAAGCATTTCCATTTTAATTTCGGCGAGTTTAAGCTCCCCGCTCACTGGGGCGGTCGCGTTATGTGTGAATATTCATGTTTGCCAAGAATTTTGGAGGTTATATTTGAAATGCGTTGGATTTGTGTCTCCTTTGGTTTAATTGGGATTCTATGTTATTTTATTAATTTAAATATTTAGTGGGTTATTGAACTTAGCATTACAATGATTTGAAATTTAATAAGTTATATTCACAGAATAATTACGTTTAAAAAAAAATTAAAACAGACCGTATTGAAAGCGTCGATACTTTGTGAGCCAGTATGCGAGGCTTGTATTGATGTCGTCAGCACACTAGGGATATTGAATTAAAGCTCCATTTAGCTAATTATTCTTATTTTATTTGGTATTAAATATGTACCTATCTTGTATCCTGCTATATCCGTATATATCTTCTGAGGTGTCTTAATTTTTTTAGGTCGTGTTAAAAATGATCTGAACAATTAATAAAATTAAAGTAGATCTCAATAATACAATGTGGTTGTTTCAGAATACGGTGTACACGGAACCTATAACGAGTTATAGTTTATTTTTTAGTAATTTAATTATTTATGAATTTACACTTTGATCGACCTGGGAATCGAACCCATGACCTCTAGCGTAGCAGTCGCGTTCAGGACCACTAGGATAATGACGCAGTTATCTATATTATATTCATCATCATCATATTAGCCAATAAAAGTCCACTGCTGAAGTCTGCTCATATTATATTATTTTATGCTAATTGTTTATATTTTTATACTTAAATGAGTTTACAAATTGACACATTTTAAGAAATTACTCTCACCAGAATATTAACAAAATAATCGTAATAGGCATGTAATGTTAAATATAATACTTGTTTATAATACAGGTTCGAATGAATATCTAAACACGTTCGACCACTTAAACCACTAGGTCACGTGTATTATTATTTCCGTGATTCGATAGCTCCAATACGATTGCTGACGTATAACTATATTATGAGATCAAATTGTAATCTCTAGCAATCAATTTTTTATGTTTCTTTGGATATCCGAAATAGTGATGTAGATTAATAATAATTTAAATACTTACTACTACAACCTCAAGAAGCTCCAGTTTGACTTGACACCTGATATATGTATCTGGATAGACCTCAAACTGAGTCAAAATATTTACTTTAGTTTGATACTATGTATTTCAGTGGTGCTGGCGACTGCTAATCCACTATGTTGACCTCGTGCAGCTTGAGACTTCTTGAAGAAGCTAATATTGCTAAGCATTGAATTCTAAAAGATTCAATGGCCAAACAATCGTTACACCACAGTGTGTAAGAGTCTTAATAACATTTTTCTAATTCCGGCCTCGCCAAAATTTTTATTGATTGAAAGCTTTTAAGCTGGCTGATATTTCGTGCAGTCAAATAAAAAACTAAAAAGGTGTAATACTCAACTGAATTAGTTCTACCACTCTCTATCTACGCAAATATACTTAGTTGTGGAGGCTGATCCGGGAGACGTGTTGCATACTTTGATTATTGCGCATGATTTTGATGTGTTAAGATTAACTAAACTGCTTAAATCATTGGATCTCGGCACCTGAGCACTAAATATAGATATTTTTACCGTCGGTAATTTGTTACTTGAAGGGTTCAAACAAAAAGAACCGAGACACTTCTGGAGTCAGTACATTATTATTACTGTTATATGCATCTGATGTCTCCTAGGCTTTTTTTTTACATAAAACATGTACCTACATACCTACTCTTTTAAGATGACAAGGAAGATATTGGCGGTCATATTAAGAGTCCGGCGGACCGAATTTCCCATACAAACGTAATACCAAAATAAATCGTAATTCTAACACAATTTAATCAATTGGTTAGTTATTATTCGGATTCAGATATAGTGTTTATCTAGGTTCCTACACTGTCATTCCGTCCAAAATACTTTACTGGAAATAAATGTAAGCGAATGTAATTTTTGTAATCTTTGCCAAGTTTGGAACATTTTTCGGGCCGTTGATTTCCGGTGAAGTAGTAGTAGACGAAATGGTACGGTAGGAACCTAGATTAACGCTATCCGAATAATAACACAATTTGATAAATATAGTTCGGATTACGATTATTTTAATATTACGTTTTTGTAGACAATTCAGGCTCCGCCGGCACCTTAAATTATTTCTATATCATTATAATTAATCAATATTCTTTTGTATTGTATTTGTTCCGTATATTAGGTGTAAAAATAAGTGCAACAAATTATTGAAACGTAATATTCTAAAGTTCATCTGTATTGTGAATATTTTGAAACTTATTAAATCACTTTTCGTGTACCTTAATTGTAAAGGATTTGTCGTCAGCTGCCTCGGTGGGACAACATAATGAGTTTTAGTCCCGTAATTATACTTGAACTCAACCCCTATAGATGAAACAACTGCTTACAACCCTTTCAGTGGCGGATTTCAAAGGTTTCTGATTCAACCTCACCCTCGATTAAATTGTGTCAAATATTGTGGAAGCTATTTTTTGTCGGTAATTTGGTGGAAGGTGAATTAATTCGTATTGTGTTCGGGATTTTTGATGTTTTGGTTAATTTGGGTACTAGGATATTATTAAGAAATACTAGGTCGTTTTAAGTGAGATTTAATCGCTTAATTCCTTGATTGGTTTTGCGTTTTATGGCAGTGGTGGAACTGGTTTCAAAGAAATGTCATCATTATCATCATTCGCAGCTTTTATTCAGTGTACTGCGTGGCATAAGCCTCATTTTTACGCCATTTATCCATTCATTATGTTTTGCGCCAATCCTGTTAGGTCTTCTTATCACATTTTACTATATTATCTGGCCCACGTGGCCGTCGTTCTTCCAACACTATTTCTTGTGCTATCGAGCATCACTCCGTTAGTGATCCAATATCGCTCTCTCTCTGTCGTAACTGCACCAGATCAGGTAGGTCTAGTTTCTGAACTTGATGTAAAAGACACTTAGGCAATCATTTCTTTTAATTTCTCAACTGAACTTCCTTTATTTTAGCTTTTTGCAAACAATCTCGATTTTGATCTAAGAACGGCAAAATGCTCTAAAATACCTTCTGAAAGCAAGTCTTTTCACCGAGAATGCAGCGTGTCTCGTGCAATAATTACAACTGCATTACACAATGTAACAAAGATTTTCTTGCGTGACAATACACAGAATATAAGCAAAAGGTTAACTAAACATGACTGTGCCCATGGAGTTTTTAGAAAGGTAGGGCATAGTGGAAAGTCGAATAATTCCACTTATAATTGGAGCTGCTCCACTGGGGAAGTACCTCCATCTTGCAGAAAATCGTAGCGAAATAACATAGCTCCGTGCTATGTTGTGTTCCTGACGGTGAGCAAGGTCGCTAGAGCTCCACGAGGAAGCGTTGAGTTGGAAGATAGGATAAGCATCACGCATTGTCTCCTATGCTGCCAGCCCAACTATTCTTCCTTGATTTACAGGGTCGGCAACGCGCGAGTGATACCCCTGGTGTTGCAAGCGTCCATAGGCTACAGTACATGATAATAAAGTACTTGGGCTCACGTTGTTTTTTAAGGTTATTAAGAACATGTCAGGGTCGCGGTGAATTTTATTATGAGTCCTCGAGAAAGGGAAGGGGAAACAAGTATGGTTCTAATTGGTATGAGTTCTACATACTGTTCGTACGATCTAAGAGGATATTTCGCACTATAAAAAAAGGTTATTATGATTAAGTATATGTTCAAAACCCATAAAGGATCACTTTGTTGTCCGTCCGTCCTCTATCTGTGTGTCAAGACCCTTTATCTCGGGAACGCGTGGAAGTATCGAGTTGAATTTAAAACTATAATTATACCCAAGTCTACAGTTCCTTGAAGCTGTAAATAAATCAAACTTCTAAGTTAACGTAAAAAAAGATACGGTCGTTTATGCCGCAAGAATAGGTATATTTCGACACTCTCAAGGTAATCAAAATTTCCGTTGACCTAGAACTACGAAATTTGGCAAGTAATACTGTCTTATACTATAAATATAGGGAAAAACCTGAAAACGAAACGATGTATCGTTGAAATATAATATGGCTATTAAAATAAAATAATTAAACAAGGAAGTTACAACCTTCCTTGTTTAATTATTTTCTAATACTCTACATTATATCACAATATTTAGCTTATCAGACAAGCTATGCATCACTTAGCAGAAAGTGGTCCTTTGTTTTCCTTAAATGAAGTGGTCCTTCTGACTTTGTTTTTTGTCGGGATATCACACCTCATTCCTTTGCACCGTAGAATAACTTGGATTTATTCGCTCGAGGTGGGATACATTTACCGCTAGCAACACTGATATTACCACTGTGTGTAAATTTACCTCCGGCAACACTGATATTACTGGTGTGTATTAAGGCAGGGGGTTTAATAATGCTATTAGATGAGTGGCTCTAAACGCGAGTATTCTTTACCGAACAGCGATTCTTTTCCTTGAATGTTGTTTGTCTTGATGTTTTTTTATATATTATACTGTATCTACACTGTTTTTTTTTAATATTGCATTGTACTTTTCTTTAAACTAGACACATTTTTTTTTTTAATTTTGTCATTTGCCAGGATGACTTTATTCCACTATCGATTTACTCAAGTTAATCAAAAATTTTATAAGTCAAAGTAGTACCTAATATTAGTTAATTAATAACTGGTGACCCTCCAGAAGGCCGTAACATTGCTTTTCTAATTCATCTACTTACTAGTTCTTTGACAGGTTAAATTAAGCAAAAATAAGTTTAAAAAGTTAATAGTTTAATTAGATCTGTTCTAAAGTTAAAAACTCAGTGTGAGGAGCTTTCCAAAAACTTAATTATGAACCCTTTCGTACTTGTCCTGTCTTGCTTCATAATTAAGTTTTTTATTAACAGGAGTTAAGCACGTGCATTGCACTCTGCATTTCTGCTGCTGGCTGCATTCCACATGCAGCCAGCGAAATGCAGAGTGCATTTAAAAAAAACTGTTGGAATAACATAGGAGCAGAATAGTCCCAGGGGTTGATTGTTGACCCTTTCAAATCCCGGGATGGGTGTCGAGTAACTAGAATATACCCGGCGTGAGGCATGAGGCGTTAACGGCTTTGTCAGTTAAACAAAGGTTGGAATCCGGACGGACAACTTTTACTTGTTACTTTTATTAAGTACTTACATCTTCTTTTTGGCCTTTTCCCAATTATGCTCGGAATCGACTTCATTCTAACCAGATATGGATATAAATATTAGTATTTTACACAAAACGACTCCCATCAGAGCTCCGCAAACAATTTCTAGGCAATATTAATTAATATCATAATTATTTTAAGCTGTGCTTACCGGGGTCAGTCTATGGGTTATGCTATGGCGCTTCGTTACCTCGCCCGTACCTCGGAGATCACGTAAAGCCGTTTACTATATTCCGTTCCCGATTGTCATACGAACACCTATGATACTTGTTAGTGGTAGTCGAACGCTCGACAACTCGACATCCAGTTCCACTATTCCTATTCCAAAGATCCAGTAAAACGATCCCCTATTCTGACCTAAAAGGTTCTACACGGATAGTCGATACGTTTTTGCCGATCCGATCTGTTTCAGCAGGCCATTGTTAGAGCTCTGCCCACGACAGGTGGCGGGGGGCGTGAGGTACGGCCTCGTATTTCATCTTCGCTTTGGGTTTAATTATGCGGAATTAATTTGTGCGTTGCTTGAAGGAACCGTTTGTTAAGGAGACACTGAGACCGTAAAATCACAGTGTTAATTTTGATTTTTAGGTTGTGAGTTTTTTTTCACCGATTTCTCGTCTCTATCTCCTTCCATTGATCTCCATGGTATTGATGCGATGGCAGAATCTCCGAAAAAAATCGTGGTCTTCCCGCCAGGGCTTAAGGGCCGTTCTCAATTCACTACCTCAACGAATTGCAGTATAATGACAAGTCCAGCTGTGTTGCCACCATAACTCACGGTGTCCCCGACACTCGGCAAACAGCCAAGAGTAAAATCACTTGATGCACGCCATCGCTAAGTGAACGCTTTCCCGAAAAACGCGCTTTTTTTTTCATTAAATTCGGTTCAAATTATACTTTTATTTGTACACAAAACAAACGTAATGTGAGTCCACAAAATCCCACATAGTAATATCCAGTAAGTACTTGTTATTTGTTGGCGGGAGGAACCTTCATGAACCGACCGGCCTTAGACCAGAATAACATAACATACCATCACGCCTGTATTCCCCGAAGGGTCAGGCAGAGGCGTACTAATGTACACCCACAGTTCGCCGGTATGTTTAGGTTCCATGTAATACGGGGCGAGCCTATTGCCATACCGGGCACAAATCCAGACTCCGACCTACTACTGAGAATTTCATAGAAAAAATTCAATAACACTTTGCCCGATCTGGGGATCGAATCCAGGACAGCAAGCGTAGCAGTCGCGCTTGGGACCACTAGACTAATGAGGCAGTGACCGGAATAGCTGTAAGCTTAGCCGGAATAGCAGCTATATTCATTGTCTAGAATCTTGCAATTTTTTGAAGAAGTTTTTATGTGATGCGTTTGTAAACATATAGACAGAAATAAATAGTTTCAATATTATTGTTTATTTATATCTTTACTTGCTTCATATATCTTGTGTACAGACTTCGACCAGTTACAATTTTATTATAATAATATGATGAATGTTACATTCAAGCCGGTGCTGCGCCATTAAAAACACGAGTTACATCCATTTCAAACTAAATTACCAAACCTCACCTGTAAAACAGCTTTTCCAAACACACTATCAATGAAATCGCAAAACAAACCACGTAACGCACAGATTTATGGTTCCAATTCGGACACCAACAGGACCATTCGGTCCGAATCGTAGTGAAGTTTTCAAAAGATTTTAAGGGCCTTATTTCACTAGGGGATTAACTATACAACACCAGTATTCACGTGGAAACTATTCAAGTTTTATCGTCATGTCATTGTGCCAAGGTATGGCGTGACTGGCAACCTAGTGAAGGCTCGGTAGATATAGCCGACTTTGACAACGTTTTGCCCGCCTTCAAGATTCGGACCCGTTCAGTAGACGATACACGTATATTATAGTCGGCTTTCAACCAACCTACAGATGTGGTTAAATATGTCGCGAGACGACTGCCATCAGACATCTGCTACTTTTTTCCGAGTATTTTTTTGTGAGAAAAGGATAGTGTGGAGAGAGATCCTTCTATCTCAATAGTTCGTTGTGATATTGCCCGCTATTTCTGCTTCTTTAGAGTATCCATGTGCCACGTACCACTTCAAGCGGAAGATGTTGTTTAGTATAAATAGAATATTCTTTTTTGCATACCAAACCTTTTTTACATAAAAGTAATGTAAAGTACAGCAAAACCAAAACTGAAAAATTTCTCCTAATTTAATCTTCAAAATAGAGCTTAATATCCATTGGGGAAATTTGACAGTTTGTGGTAACTTGTGTTTTTGACTGTACATGATTATATTGATCAGTGTCTTCGATGATTTATGATGCGTTGTAATTTTCTCTAGACTTTTAACATTTCCAGTTGGAAAACATTGCAGGTCATGTCAAGTAGAGTTTGTTTCACAAAGGCCAGTTTCACAGGTTTTCACAAAATTTTTGTGAACATTTTCCGTTTGGCGCTCGGCAAAGTTTGTTTGTCACTGCTATGAATAGGCACTTGAGTTGTATAGCTAATGTGTTTTTTACTGAGCTCTGTTTGTTTGAAGTTAGTGCATAACCTGAAGAGGCGAAAGAACAAAAATGCAGAGTCACTACACGAGATGTCCTTGTTGTTCATCCAAAAATGATGTTTTGATCGCTCAGAAATAACTATAGGATCATTTTATTTTTTGATGTATTATTACACTAAAGATAAAAAATTTCCTCGTCGGCAAGGAGGGATATGTTTAATCATAAAACTATGAAATAGTAGTGTATAAATTGAGAATATTATAACTACCGACAACCCGATTATTGCTCGCACATGCCACATTGTAAGCAATTTCAATAAAAGAATACGCCAATAAACTAGCAACACTGTCCACATGCAATAAATACTCGATACACCATAAAACCTCTTATGAAATCAATTTACAAAGGCGTGGCTACACTGTTTATGATCGCCTAGTACCTACTAATGGTCGGGGGAGGATTTACGACCAACCCTTCGGACAAAAACTTTATGAGCCACCCTTAAGCAAACGAGCCACAAATTTTACGGCTGTATTACTTCTATGTTAGTTTACTATGTGTTAAGCTGTTAAAATGACGGGGACGCCATTTTGTAACTAATAGTCGGACATAGTTAGAAGTAGTTATATATATACTATAGAAAACGAAACGGGTATTAACGCGCTATAAATACTTTTTAATTTTGCTTGACGTTTCAACCAGGTTGCACTGATCGTGGTCACAAGCAGACTGATGCAGCGAGTTCACTCATCATTGCGTTGGTAGATTTTTCTTTATCTAACCCCACATTTTCATTATAGTTATAAAGCCCGTGACACACTACACTTACTGTGTCCGTATTTTTAACCGACTTAAAATAGCGAGGTTTTTATATTTTAATCACTGGATTCCAAGTTTCTGATAATTTAAATTTATAGCGCGTTAATACCTGTTTCGTTTTCTATAGTAATATGCAATGCGATAGTTCAAAAGTTAGGAGTGGATACATAGTTGGGCCTCTCATCCTTTGTATGTCAATGTTGCAAGTCTACATTTATTCTCTTTACGTTTTTGTTTCTGTGATCATAGAAAAAATGCATCTGAAAAAATTCTCCAACCTGTAAGTAAAATACTTTATCTACAATTTAGAAAATATTTAAGGCATATAATGTTAACAAATATTTTGTTAGCCAGAACATCGGGGCCTACCGGGAACAAAGGAAATATAAGTTCGTAGGCAACGTTTTTAAAAAGAAACACGTTTGGCGTAGCGGCTGAGCGATCGGCGTCTGCGCCACATGTTGTGGGTTCGATCCCCCCGCGGAGCAAATATTTGTATGATCTACAGGTAGTTGTTCCGGGTCTGGGCGTTTGTGTATGTGATAATTTGATACCGATACAGGAGAAAATCCTAGTGTGGGGAAACGGTGAATATTTTTAGCCCAATGAATGATTTCTGTGGATCAGAAAGCATTTTTACCCGATTTTTTTTTAAAACATGTCCTATAAGAAACACGTTTTGTTTCAAGGAGTTTTATTAACCTCTGCTCTCTCCTAACGCAATACAAACTGGTACTTAGTCGTTTCCAACATAAACCGCCGCTATTTATCTTGTTATGCATTTAGGAAACATGCCGTATGTAACCCTTTCAAGTCGTTAGCCTGTGTTTAATATCATCCTGGCGCTCTGCCAGGTCCCCTCTGTGCACAACGTTATAATAGCTATGTATGTCTTGAATGCAGATAAAATGGGGCACCATTTTAATGGGCACTGATAAATTTAAGTGTGTGATTATTTCTACAATTCTACAGTAGTTATTTGTATAGGACTGAATAAATATCATTCGGTATTATTTTATGAAATAACGACATAACAAGAGCAATATAGCGCTCTTAGCCCTATTCCAACGGCCAGGGAGTTGGAATAGAGTCAATTGCGATCAGGTGCTTGCCGGTTACCACTCGTAACACAAGCATTTAGCTTAGCACAAGGGGTTAACAAGAATACTAGTAATTGCTAGTAAACTTAAAAAAAAAATCAATTTTTTTTTTAAATCGACTGCTAGTAGATTTTCCTATAGGATATTATTAAGCTGCTATTTATTGAGGAATGAAGATGGCGGGACTCATCTGCTGGAGTCCATCTAGGGAGGTACCATCGCATTACCAAATATTCAAAGCCACTAAGCAATAATATGTAAAATACATTATTGTGTACGGGTTTGAAGGGCAGTGATATTACTGATTTACTGGGCATATTCAGAACTGGGGTCTTCAGATGACAACGCGCGAGTAATATCACTTGGTGTTACTGTCGTCTATAGGCTGCGGTTGACGCTTGTCATCAGGTGGCCTGTATGCTTGTTTGTCATTTAACTACGATAAAGAAAAAGAATACAAATCTCATGTTTTTTATGTAACAAGAAATACACACTAGTGGTTCAAATAATTTGTATGTTTCGGCATTCCTAAGAACCGTTCAATAATTAAATTCTGGGGCTGGGCACCATAAGTCACTGAGTTGGTATAGTGTGCGAACCTCCCCGGAAGTTGTAGCAGTCTTAACATACAGATTATAATGGTAAGGTGTACGATTAATGACGCTATTATGATGCTCGTTAATTCGGCGGGCCATTAACTTGACGAAGGGGTAGATAACCTTGAAAGTAGAGGGAATGCATGAGGCCCAAATTGTTAGGGATTATTGTTTTTCTTTTCAGATTGCAACAAGGCCATTCATTGATAGATACATATTCTCTCGCGTATCTCCCATTTGGGTTAGGCAGAGACTGCAATTTTCGCCAGCTACAATCTTGGCACACAACTTTCGCTTCATCTACGTTCTTAATCTTACACATATTCAGGTGTAATGTTTCAGCTCTAATATTATGTTGGAAAAGATGAAAAAATAAAACATTTGATATCTTTTTTGATACGTAAAGAAACACCAGAATAATAACTCTTATTTTAGTTAAAGTTAAATTTATTTTATTGCATAGCATCTTAGCATGGAAAATGCAAAAAATCACAAAAAGATAATAATAAAGCTTGTTATAAACTAATTAATATTTATAATAACTTCAAGAAGTTCGAGTAAAGAAAAGTAATTATTATAACTTGGAGATCTGTCTACCAATTACTTAATTAATCTCTCAATTAGTCAGCGACAGATTTAACAACTTACCATCGTTATTTATTTTACAGCTTCTACAATAAAATTGAATTTGAGCAAGGGTTTCAGGTTGAACTCATTAAAATTATGATCGAGTTACATAATTACTGATATATGCGTGCTTTTAGTTGTAATGCCGCTTTGGTTCCTCCAAAAGGCTCTTACTAAAGGAAATAACTCTTATGTATTTTAACACACACTTTTGATATTAAGTATAGTGAAATTTAAAAGATACCCGGTTCTCTGAGTTTCTTTTCGTAGATATGCTCAAAGGTTGTTAGAAAGGAAACCGTGGCGCCATTAAGAACTAAAAATGTAAAACAATGATATACAAAGGTTTCTTTAAGATATATGAATATATGAACAGAAATACATATATGTACTTAATTTCCTTTCAATAAAACCAGCAGGTGTAGCTTAACAAAGTAGACCAAATATTATATAATAGAACACTGTAAACGGTTTTGTGAACTTTTCGACGATATAGTCTGTTATGTGCGACTATATTATTAACATCAACCCATCACTGTCCCACTGCTGGACTCTTCTCAGAAATAAAAGAGAAGAGACAAGAAAACAGACATGTAGGATTCCTCACGATGTTTTTCGTCACCGTTTAAGTGAGTGATAATTATAATAATTATTAATACACAAATGACTGTAAAAAGGTAGAGAAGCTTTAGCCTAACTTTAGCTTAACTTTAACCCGAGGCCTATTTTTTTTATGGGATAGGGGGACAAACAAACAGACGGATCGCCCATGGACCTCCGCAACACCAGAGGAGTCACAAGTGTGTTTCCCGCCTTTTAACAGGGTATTGGGCCTCCGTTAACCTCACTCACTCGGCAAAACACAACGTAAGCGTTGTTTGACGCCGGTTTTCTGTGAGGCCGTGGTATCACTCCGGTCGAGCCGGCCCATTCGTGACGAAGGATAGCTCTCCCACGTTAAAAATCCACGTTAATCTGTCTGTCAGGACCCTTTATCTCGGGAACGTGTGGAACTATCGATTTGAAATTACCATAGGTATACATATAATAACCATATACTCAGGTCTACAGTCCCTTGAAGCTGAGAAAAATTCTAATTTAACGCAAAAAAAGATGCGTTTATTCCGCAAAAAACGTATATTTCGACACTATCAAGGGAATTAAAATTTATAGGGTATAGAACCCTCGGTGTGCGAGTTCGACTCGCACTTGTCCGGTTTTTTACTGTAGGGATAAAAATTTTGGACGAAACGATGCCTTAAAATCATGATGCAAGCATTACTTGCAAGCGCTAATGTTGCCCCGCGATAACGTTAGTTGCACTTAACCTCACGGTAAATAAAATGCTAACTTAAACTTTAGATGTACCCACTGCTACTAAAAGAGGTCATTTGTTTTCCCTGAGATGCGTCGCGCAGAGCCGCGCAGACCATAAAAAAGATCGTCGGCGATAAGGTCTTATGAATAGACGTTTATGAGACAGATTGAATCTTTTTGATGTCATCTTAAGTAGGAAAAATTCAAACAGATTGTAAGTACGTTATTTAGATCAGTTTTATATTTATTTAAAATTTGATTTATTCGGACCATTATATCAAAACGATGGAATTACTTCTTCCATGACGTTAAAGGGATATTTTTTTTTAACGTTGCCCCACACTAGGATTTTCTCCTGTATCGTGGGTGCGTTTACAGACACAAATTCTCACATACACAAACGCCCAGACCCGGAACAACTACCTGTAGATCATACAAATATTTGCACCGTGTGGGGATCGAACCCACAACACGTTGCGCGGAAGCCGATTGCTCAGCCGCTACGCCAAACGTGTCGTCATTAAGGAATACGTGTCTCAATAATTGTAAGATCAACTGTCTAATAGTATAAGTATATCATTAGAGGACCTGGGTGCGACTTCCAGGTTAAACAAAAACCAGTCTCAAGATGACAACGCGTTAGTAATAATACTGATGTTGCTGGCGTCTATAGGCTGCGGTTGCTGCTTACTTTCAGACTGACCGTATGCTTGTTTGTCATCTTATTACAATAAACAAAAGAAGTTTTCATTCAAAATCGATTCACTAGCAGGTACGACGACTGAACAGTGGAATGTTTACTGTCGTCACTCATAAAATGTTTTGACGAGCGCTCCGAATGCCGGTAAGACCTCGTGACTGCCGCAATGTACGAGTACCACAACCACACAATAAACTACAAAGACCATGGACCAATCGACTGTTGGTAAACCGTTTCAGTTTCTCTCAAATCATACCCCTAGGCTATTATTGCTTCTAGAGGTTACCTAAACACTCACTGACGTACCGTTCTGTTGGGGAACAGTCCATGGGCCAATTGTTCTTTGGGTGAAAAATTATTGGCCAAAACATTCTGTTGGTTAAACATTCACTGACGCAGATTTATGCTAGCGAAACGTTCGTGGATGAAAAGTTCTTTGGATGAAAAGTTAATGGTTTAAAGATAATGTTGACCAACGGTTCATGGACCAATCGACAGTTGGTAAACCGTTTCAGTTTCGTCCTTAAAGGTGATTTGAATTGTACTGCATACTAGCTGTTGCCTGCGGCAACATTATCATTATCTTTGAGACAAAAGATTTTTTGAGATAAAGGGATTAATCTTGTCCTTTTTCAATCTCCAATATCTCTAAATTGCTTTAGTCACACCTAAATGGTGTGAAAAGGTAAAAACAGACAAGCTATATTAGTATGGAACTGGAAGTAGACTGTACTCCTTGAACCTGTGGGCTATACAAATATTTATACGGTGCAGGATTCGAACCCGTGGCGTACACTTTGCTAACTGAACACTGTTCGCATACTACTATAGACCTTTATAAAACTAACTATTCGATATCAAACCGATAATAACTAATAAACATATAAAATACGTCGATTCATATTCCAAAACTAAAAGCCACTCTCCTTAAAATTGTTAAAAATAATCTTAAAATCTCCTTACTCGTTTCCTTCTATCCGTTGCACCATAACGGCTGTATGTATATCTCATAATTAAGTAAAGAGCTCATAAAATGCGGACCATTTGAGCTCGAGCGATGGGGTGCGCCGTCGCCGGGTGGGCTCGTAAAACACCCCCGATGCACGGAATGATTGAAAGGGATTGATTGGCCATATTTATGGGAAGTGCTTTAAAGCGGTTAGTTTCGGAAGAAGTGTAAATAGACGATCAATAATTTTGCAAGGAGCTAGGCGTTGTTGTACATGTTCAGTTTCATGCAATAAATAGATCCCCATACCAATCCATCTTGACGTAAATAATATTCTGTTGTGTTAACTTGATTGTGTTCTAGTATGTACTTAGTTATTGGACAAATGAGGCTGAACAACTGAGGCCTCATTGGTGTTGCTAGCGTTTTTAGGTTGTAGTTGTTTTGTCATTTTATAACAAAACCTACATTTTATGCAAATAAAATACGTATTCTATATTGTAGATCAATATTTTACGATTATGATACGATACCATTACGATAACCTTTATAGGTTATCTAAAAAGATCTTATACCTAGTTTAATTTCCAAGCTTGCTGCATTGCATGCATCTATTGTCGGATAAACATAGCTAGTTTGGAATACATTTATATATACATACCTATATAAAAGTCAGTCATATTTTTTTTATTTCAATTATACCATTAAAAAAGGTACTTTTGAAAAGACAAACCTAGTGGCACGGTTCCAAAAAGTGGATCTTTGGAGAAGAGCCTTCAAGAAACTCCATAGATACTCTTTTAAAAAAAAACTTACAACTTTATTTTAATTAGTTTTAGAATTATGCAGTTTGATGTGTAAGATTTATTCACTATAGGTGAATAAATCTTACACATCAAACATTTACATTTAGGTGTTATATTAAAAAGAAAGGAATTGCCACAGCAAGTAAGAGCTGATCAGTCCCGACAGATAGCAACCGTTCACGATCATGCCGTGTGTATCGTGTGTAAACGCATAGCTGTTGTAATAGATGTACTAAGACTGTAAAGTTACCAAAGATCATGAACGAAGCCGGTGAAGAAAATGTAATGACTGTGATAGTCTGAGTCCGAAGAGCTTGTGAATGTCAGAAGTCGGAGGTCTCTGTAGCTCTGTATTTTTTAGTACGCCAAAAAAATACCAACTCATTAATTTTTTACTCCCAGTAGATGTTTTGATAAGTGAAAATGCTGTTTGCAACGATACCCACAAAACATGCATTTCTACAAAAATAAAGCAACATTTCTACAACATTAAATCATGAGAAACTAAAGTTAATCTAGCTGAACGATCTAGTGCATAAACCCAGAATCCTTTCAACAAACTACATTAGCAATTCGAACAAAACAAAGTGCAGTGTAAATAACACAAGTAACCAAAGGCGAGAACAAGGCGATGGCGTTATCAGAAGCCGCGTGAAATCAAGACGTCTACGCGAGAGGGCCGGAGGCTGCGCCGTCGAGAGATAACGCCGCACCTCCCGCATTTGCATACAGGCGCTGCGTTTGGACGGGCCACTGAGACAGCGGGAAATACACAGGACTAGAAGAGTATACCGCTTGAAGTTTTGGAAAGCAGGAAAATCCTTTTTTTAAGCCAGCATCAGGAATTACATAAAGAGGAAAAACAAAAAAAAAGGATGGAACTAAAAACATTTTTTTTAAATTAAGTATTTGCTTAAATTACTAAACTTATCAATTATATATCAAGGCGTACGTCTTTCGTCTGGACCGAATAGACCTCTATAGCAAAATTAAATGTTAAAAATAAGATGTAAATTTGAGAATGTGTGCAAGTATGGAAGGTTATATAAATGAGTAAGAAACCCGAGTAGTAATAATAGAGTTAGAGAGAGAGGAAGATTTAATAGCTCTTTTTGGTCGACAGAGACAACAAGATTATTTTGTTAGAGTCCTCATTAAATAATTGTGCGGAAGAGGCCACATTCCACTTCATAAAAAATATTTTTGTACATCAAGTGGCTTATAGTTTTTACGCTTGAAGAGTATGAGAGTAAATGAAAAAACCTACTAGATCGTAAGAAATTTTTAGAAATTTCCGTTTTCCTAGCCCCGTCCAGTTTGCCCCAGAAGCAGATATACCCACTAAGATACATGCGAAGCGGCGTGCGCTATTCAACGTTCACGCCGGCAATATTTGTGGAGCAAACAGCACCCTAGCACCTAGCTCTGTGGGGTGCACTTAACGTCCGCCCCACACGCACTACTTTTAGCTACGAAAACGACAAATCCTCGTGACTAAGATAGGTACTGTATTAGATACTATTAGTGCGTTGAGAATGCATCAACTGTACCGCAGTGTTTGACATTTTATTTGAGAGTTAGCAGTATTTTGTAAAAAATTGTCAAAAATTCTAGTATTCAGGCACGTTACATTTGTACACCGGAGAAGTCTATGTATACTGCACAGGGCAATATTGCGTTATAGCCTTGAATTTTATTTCAAAACAGAAAATAATAATAAATACATACAGGGCACCAAATATTATGAAACATGGATTAAAAACTGGGACCCCACGGAACTGTGTTAAAACTGTAAATTTTCCGTGTTTAAAATAACGGCGTGAATTCTTAGCCTAATCGTTTCGTGTGCGCTCGATGTTACGGCTGCACAAGGTACCACTAGAACAATGGCTTGAAGATTGTGGTACAATTAAGTTTTAAGCAGTTTGCAGCGCCTTTGCTGGATTGTTTACTTTTTAACTAAATGTTTGCAAGACGACGTAATTACCTTCTATTGGACTATGGTCTTCTATATTTAGGATGTGACTCCTGAGATTGTACTAGAACGTCTTAACGTGATCATTTTAAGGTTGACAGGGAGAGATGTCGCACTACAGGTTGAATAGCGCCATCCCTCTTTCTCATTCTTATAATGATCGCGTTAACATGGTAAGATACGGTCTCTATCGTCAATAGCATGGTGATTTTGGATAATCTTCAATCATTCATTACCCATTTGATCCTTCCAATACTGAATATTAGGATTTTATACAGAGCGCATGACATTAGTTATGCCCAATGAAAAGCACAAGTTGGTATAAGATGGCGCACGCAAATCAATTAATTTCGGGATCTGGCTCTCACATATAGAGTATACCCAGGCGGACCATCGCATCCTTCTCGAAGTACCAAGCTCTGAGTGCTGTTATCTTTTTTTTTATGGGATAGGACGGCAAACGAGCAGACGGATCGCCTGGTGGTAAGCGATTACCGCTGCCCAAGAACATCCATAACACCATAGGAGTCACAAATGTTTTGCCGACCTTTTAAAAGGGGATTGGGCCTCCGGTAACCTCACTCGGCGAAGCACAACGTAAGCGTTGTTTAACGCCGGCTTTCTGTGGAGCCGTGGTATCACTCCGGTCGAGCCCGCCCATTCGTGCCGAAGCATGGCTTTCCCTCTTTTGTTGAATGTGTCCCAGAGAGGCCGGCTGGATAGGGAGTTTTGTGTTCTTAGCTGTTTCACTACGGACATAAGTTGGTTGTCACAGTTATGAGGTACTTAAATTTCTTACTGTCCTTTCATTATTATAAAATGAAGTCCCTCGCTGTGTCTGTCTGTCTGTGTCAAACTACTGAATGGATTTTCATACAGTTTTTACTAATAGACTGAGTGATGAGGAAGGTTTTAAGCTCCTCACGCTACGACCAATAGGAACGGGGCATGGTGGTCAAAACCGGGTACTGGGTACGGCTTCTACGTGCATTATAAAAATACAAATAATAATTGATATTTGTATTATGTTTATGATTGGCTATATGGCTCTGACCGAGCCGAAGAATTCACTTGGTCACAGAATATAAATCACTTAGTCATAATGTCAATAACGGCAGGTAGCTTAATTACGAGAATTCCAGTGTTGTGTTAAAATTTCGACACAATTTGAATATTTATTAATATTCATTATCCACCGTTGGGTTTTAAAATGTTCTATAAACAGCCGCGGAACATTGTATACGACCGCAACAAAAACATAACAACATTTTTGTTTGCCAAACAATCCTTTTCAGACCGCCTCTATTAATCAAAAACAACTCATTCCCCGAACAAAACGGCCATTGTCGCTACAATCGGCACAAAAACGAATCATCCCGAACGTAACCGAGTTTTGCCGAACATACCCGAGTGTGAGAGTTTCGGTTTATTCAGCCACATGAAACTTTTACGAGGGAGGGAGATACAGATTTTAACGTGCCCAACGCCGGGTGCACGCAATGGCGGATATAAACACTGAACTAGCAGCCTTTTAATAACAAATGGACATTTAAAAATACGCGAAATGCGCGAAAAACTGGCGCATAAATGTATATAGTTAGGAAAATTTGAGAGCTTTGTAGCGGCTCGTTGTAAAACAAACGTGACACAGGCTTTGTTGCAGAAAGAGAATGTTTTCAGTTTCGCTAATATTGTGTTTTTGTTGGCTACCCGGAAAGGAAAAGTCGGCTGCAATACACGTTATTATTTAAATTTAAATTAGTTTTGTTTATACCGTATGAATTTAAATCATATTTATGATTTTAACGTGGGAGAGTCATGTTTCGTCACGAATGGGCCGGCTCGACCGGAGTGATACCACGGCCTCACAGAAAACCGGCGTCAAACAACGCTTACGTTGTGTTTCGCCGAGTGAGTGATGTTACCGGAGGCCCAATCCCCGTTTAAAAGGTCGGCAACGCACTTGTGACTCCTCTGGTGTTGCGGGTGTCCATGGGCGGCGGTAATCACTTACCATCAGGCGATCCGTCTGCTCGTTTGCCATCCTATCCCATAAAAAAGACAAGGCAAGATTATTTCGTTATTGGAAAACCAAATGTAATACTTACATGGACGTTTAGAATTTTCCATAATAGATTATTACGGAAAACTACTAATGAATTAGTAGGTAGTGTCGCGGGCGCATAGAATAATATCTTCGTATCCTGGGTGGATGGCAGCATAACAAAGCTGGAATTTTTGTAACGTGCCAAAGGCAAAGCACAGGAGGACCACCGCGATCACAGGAGCCTATTTTTATCGATTAATTTTGCTCGGTGGTAGGACCTCTCGGGGTCTGTCTGGCTGGCCACCAACCTTACGTCGAAATCTGTCGTAAAGCACCTTGGTGTGTGTTTCGACTTTTGCGCGTATGAGCCAGTTGCCCCTCGGTTGCTGCGGCTCTGGCAGTCTGCACTCTGTAGGGGCTCTTAAAGCTCAGCAACGCATCAGCAACTCTCCTATGCAGTTGTCTATGGGCGGCGGCGATGACTACTTACCATCAGGTGGCTCATCTACTCGTTTGCCGACCTAAGCAATAAAATAAAATCACAAATAAAACGCATTACATAAAATTATGATCATTATTTTGGTAGTAAGATTTCTTATATCTATTTATTTTCTATTACCCATAAGGAAACCAATTTGTTAGGTATGTAGATATTATATCGTATCGTTCCGTTTACTAATGGTATCATAGAACCTCCGCTGTGCTTGCCAAGCGTGTTGATTTCGCCTATATCCTGCCCACTGCGGTCAATATCATAGATTGCTGAATACGCAGAGTATTATACAAATGAAGGACTCACGTGACGGTCTGTTAAATAATGAAACAGTTATTAAATGTAGTGTGATGCCTAGATAAACAGTCATATAATCCTTTTATCCTTGTTTTGTGTTTGGTTATATAATGAGAATTTTTTTCGTAAACCGACCCTCGATTCTGGATAAAAATGAAGTGCGGGGCAATAACAGAAAATCAAGAAAATAATTCAAGCAAAAGTTTTTAATATTTGTTTAACGGCTTACTGAGTAATTTCAACTTTCATAAATTTATAATAATCATTATGAATATAAAAATACACTGTGTGAACTCCACTTTTGATATCAAAAGCTGCCCTCAGAACACGCGCATGAGCGTTTTTTGCGTCAACATTTTCTCGCATGGTTTCTTTGCGTTCCATTTGTTCCTTACTCCGTGTTACTGTTGGTTAGACTGACGCACTGAAACGTCTTGAGCCAGCGGTTTGTATCGGCGCGTACGATGCAATTACGATGCTCGGTCGAGTGACGACGTGTGACGTCATCGGCTGCAGTGATTTAGTGATACAATCTAACTAACGTATAGCCATTTGTGTATGATTGATTTGTTTTATGAAAACATTGTTGGAAAACTACATCGACGGAGTTGTTGAAAGATTAGCCGAAGGGTTCGGTTCCCTTTCGGAAATTTATTACTTACACATAGGTAGTAGGCCTCTAGGGTCTGACTGGCTGGCTAACACTCTTACGTCGGAGTCTGGGCGGTCGCCAGCCAGTCAAACCGGTAAGACTCCGACGTATTTGCGTTTAAGAGCCAGTTCCCCTTCGGTTGCTGTAACTCTGCCAGAGCCAACTGCAGTCCGTAGGGGGCTCTTAAGGGTCGGCAACACATCAGCAACTCCTCTGGTTTTGCAGGTGTCTATGGGCGACGATGACTACTTACTTTTTTATATACCATTAAGGTGGCAAACAAGGTGATGGTAATCGGTAACCGTAGCCTATAGCCGCTTGCAACACCAGGGTATCACTCGCGCGTTGCCGACTGTTGAGCTCGCAGTATAGAAGACATGCTGCCATGCATGACAGCGGCGGTAACAAAACACCACCGGTCCCCCCACTGCCAACAAAACGCTTCTTCGCGGAGCTCTTACTTTTACCATCAAGTGGCTTGTCAGCTCGTTTGCCGAAACCTAATTGGTATTGTGGTGTATGTGAATATGTGTAAAATAAACACATAGATAAAATAATATTCAATACCTGCAGTACTCCTGCAGTCTGCAATACCTCCTTGGAGCGCTCTACTATATAGTATCTCGAAATGCAATAACCTATGAGTTTAAAAATGCAGCAACTGTGGATGTTTATACCCTGCATGTCGAGTTGCCAACCCTACCAATAAAGCAGGCCATTCATGCGATTGCCTCTAAAACATGTTTGAAAAGCTATTTCATGATTTGTCGGGAGAACAAATTTTGTGTCTGTTCACATAGGTATGTGTGTACAGTGATTTACAGTAGCTTAATTGGTGTGACGAGAGAAATTACCTACTCTAGATAATAATATAGTTTTCAGATCAACTAGGTAGATGATAAAGGGTGATGTTTGACGTCACAATAATTAATGTAATGGCTGTGCGATTGGCTTATGCCACACGAGTCGCGATTACAATTTCCGGAGTAAACAAAATATACATGTACCTAATATAGGTACTTAAGCCGTTATATTATAGTACTCTATAGTTATTTTACGTCAGGGTTGTTTGTGCATGTGAATATATTTGATTTATAAAATGATAGTGAGGGGCAATGATTTTATAAATGGAAAAGGATTAATGTAGTGTCAACGATTTTTTTTAAAGCAAAATATGTAGTGTCAATATTACAGAGTTAAATGTCAAATAAAATGTTTTAAAAGTACTTAGTATATTTTTTTATTTTACAGGTAAGTAAGTAGCTGTACAAATAGGACCCTGTTGCTGTAACGAAGCCTTTACCACCAAATTCACGGTATGCAATGTAATATTACAAAGTGACACAGTTCAATGCTTGAGTTCAAGTATGGTATGAATATTTTTACTTTCTGTTACAGGTAAGTGGCTTTATTCATACCCGAATGAAAATTCTGATGTGGTGCAAGGTTTTTTTTTAATAAAGGTATGTACTATTTATAGATATTAAGACTTGTTTGGAAGCTGTACTCTGAGAATAGCCTCCGGGATCTATTCTCGTCGTTCCTATCTACACAAGACAGTTCACTATCTTAATATTCCAGCCCGTTACTAGTTTAGCACAACAAATAGATGGCAAGTAGTGTAGTTGCCTTCAAGATGTAAATTACAATACATCGGCGCGAGTGTCTGTTAGCCGGGTCAGTGCACTTGACTGGTGCACTCGCTCGACTATTGGAAGGAAACGTGTTAGGGTTAGTTACTTACACAATATACTTGCCGATAAAATGCATGGTTTCTATGTGAAAGCGTACTACTACTTCCTAAGATAAGGCGATTTTAGTCGACCTTTAGTGAAAACGTATAATCGAAATAATATGTAATCGTTTGTTAGGATTGAGTTTTACGGTGCAATTTGAGCATCCTAATTTGGAGCTAGACATAAAAGCTGTTGCCCACTGTTTCATTCCCATCGCAAAAATGTTTTTTTTTAAGGCATACATACACTTACACTTTTCTCCCCCAGGGGTAGGCAGAAACTATAGACCTCCACCTGCGTCGATTCTTGCATACTTCTTTTGCTTTTTCCACATTCATTCATCTTCTCATACATACGCGCCGGTTGCGAGTGCTACGCACCTGACCTTTTTTTAAGGCAAGAGGTAGCTTATATCCATCTTCAAGCTCCAATTTATCAATTTACGAAAAATTGGTTCGGTTTAGGCATAAAAATGCAAAAAACGAACCTGCTTTTGAATTTAAAATATTATTTGAATTCGGTGCAATAATCTATCACAACCTTGTGTCGCTTGCGTACTGTGTAAAAGTAGGTACTCCCTACGTTAGTTGTTTGGGCTGAATATACAATCATTATATTCATCCCAAAATAACTAACAGAGCGCTTTTACAATTATTGTTTGGTTGGTTAGTGCCTACCTACAGTTAGGCGAAATTCGCAATCTAATGAATTCTGAGAAGAGAGAAGCTTTGAGGTTTTGTTGAAAGCCAAACCGTCATTCGTGAATACGGTATTTCAAGCAAAATAAATAGCTCAGTCTGTTCGATTGTTCTATTCAAATTATGCGAATAAATATCAGAGCACACCGCACTTCCACGAAAGCACGATGTGTTATAATGCATGTAATATCTAGTCAATATTTACGTGTCGATTGAATTGCTGTGTGGAGCATACAAGGCGGCTCATCTTCGAGCTAATGTCGTTGGGCTCTGCACTAAGCCTGCATATCGCGCGATGTATACCACGGGTCATAACACATTAGTCGGGACGGTGTTATGCGGTCAAAATCAGGATTAATTTGAATTTGTTTAGCGAATTAGTGAGTTGTGAATTATTTGTTGCATTAGGAAAATGTCAGATAATGCTGATGATTTATATTATAAACTAGCTTTGTCCGCAGTTTTACTTACATCCCAAAAAGATTAACATACTATAAGTCCGAGTCTAGGCGGCGTATCAAGATGAAACATGCACCAGATTTTAAATAAGGCCTCTAGCAATACATCGGTGGAACTGTTTTCAATTCCATGCATTAGTTGTTGCGTAATTCGTGTACAAACATACAGACGGACAATAATTCTAAAAAAAAATATTATGGTTTCTGATTCTCTAATAATTCTCTTTTCTTGAATATCTATAATGTACAGATATCGGCCTGTTACAATTTATATAGGTATAGATATAATACATTTAAAGTCAAAATCACAATGTGAACCATATTCAATTGCCTATCTCATACATACATATTATGTAGATATATCTACAACCAAAATTCGCCGGTATATCTTGGTTCCACGTAACAGTGGGAGAGCCTGTTGCCACTAACCGGGTTGAAATCCAAACTTCGGCTTGTTTAGGCAGTTTTCCAACAAAAGGGATGAATGACCGTAGAGGCTCAATTCATTAGATAATGCATGTGTACGGACCGTCACTTTGAGTAATACTTCGAATTAGGTGATACATGATGGAAGATAATATATACAAGGAGTTGATATTGCTACTACGGAGAGAGGACTGCTGCAACTACGTCATAATGTAATGAGGGTTACCGTTTTTAAGCTCACCAGATGTCGCCACTGGCGGGTAAGGTCCTGAAGTATAGCTTTCAAAGTTTGTAATTACACGCGTGAAAACAAATTAATACATTATTATCATATTTATTACCTTTAAATCGTACCGTAAAAATATCTAGCATGCCGCAGGGATATGTAGTCCCATTTTGTTCGGAAAAAAAGGAGGACATAAATTTCCGAAAGATAAATCTGTCACAAAACATTAACATTCATTGACCCGTAACACATATTTGCCATAATTAATCTCAGATATTGCAAAACGTTCACTAAATTATTCTAATTAGTAGTAAACCCGCGTCGTAGCCCACCTACAAACAGTGTAATTAGAGATTTTGGAGACCTCTCTCTACACTAGCGCCTCTAGCGGCGAATTCACACGTGGTATCCCTCATTGTGCACAATTGTACTATCCCCACACATACCTACATAATGCCACAGTCCCTGATGCTTGGGTTAAGGAGAGATACATGATCCTCTATATTTTGTTTTGCTTCAATGAGCTATTTTACAAGGCACTTCTGCCACCAAGGCCATCCAGGACTTTGCTGCTTTGCTCTAGTAATTAAACTAGGCCACACTAAAAGATAGACCGTTTATTATTCTTGAGATATAATTATGTGATCAACGTTTACCATATAGGTTTCAATTTAATGAAATGAAATTAGTTTATTTGCTTAAATGTGGGTACATATAGTTTATATAAAAGTAATGTATATAGTTCAGCACATTTACCATATTATACGGCATGCAAATATTTGTCTATTTGATTTTATCGATCGACTAGATTATTATCAATAGATGTCAAGCATCCACTTATCAAGCATTATTAAAAAAAAACTTGACAAAATATGTGTGTATTACAATAATAAACTGCCTAGTTAGCCTAGTGGTCCCAAGCGCGACTGCTACGCTAGAGATCCTGGTTTCGATTCCCAGGTCGAGCAGTGCTATTGGGTTTTTCTGTAAAATTCTCAATAGCAGCGCTGAGTTTGGACTTGTTCCCGGTTAATGGCAACAAGCTCGCCCCCTATTATTTACATGGGACCTACCGGCAAACTGTGGGTATATATTAGTATACCTCTGCCTAATCCTTCGGGGAAAACAGGCGTGATGGTATGCTATGTATTACAATAACATTAGCTAACGGTAGTAAAATACCATAATCGATAGACCAAACGTACTTTATATAAAAAATATATCTGTGTATGCCTTCAGATATCACAACTGAAGAAATATTGAATAAACATACGTGTTGTATCCTGTCCGAGCCCACAACTAATATCTAATATCATAAGGGATTACCAACAGAATTAATGGCGGAGTTAAATACTTCGGTCGGGAGAGCCCGTTGTTATGAGTTGGACGTAGTTTTAAGCTCTAATTAAATCCTCCCTAGCATTTGACTTCGTTCTGACGCCGAGGGCATCGACGGTAACTGAGTTTGTGTTTCAAATTAAAATCTAGCCATGTTTGTTACTAAAGTAATTAATATATGAATTTTGATAGGTTTATCTAGGTAATCAAAAAGAGATAGATTTTATATGTTCCCTCTTTTGTTGTTTTAATGTTCTTATATTTGTGATGTACCACCTACTTATTCAGTTGATTACTTATGATATTCTTTGTACCCAATTACTTTTTAATTTTATTTTTTCTAACTCTGAAATGTTATGTGACTGTGTTATTCGAAAGGAACAAAGCCACATAATTCAGTGATGTTGCATAAATATTTATTTAAATATTTTGTGTGCTTTCTGACTCACAAATCTGACAATCCATTTTGTCGATAGCCGTATTCGAAGGATATATTTGAAAGATGACCTGTTTAGAATATTTATAATTTAAATTGGTGGCAATGTCCTCTCTGCATAGCACCGTCCCACACAATTGTGGCGCAGTGCAAAGCCTGGGGGATCGCGTTGCATTAGCTGGCCTCGAACCCGCTGCCCTGACCTACATACCGCAGTCTTCATATGCTCAACGATTCGTTGCACTGATTGGATAGCAGCGGCAGCGGGCACTGGCTACTGGCTATCAGGGAAATTTTCACGTTGTTAACGGGATTGTACGATGCCAAAATAGTGATAAGGGATAAATAGTTATACCAGTTCAAAATAGGGTTACAGTATCCGTTTATCCTTCAATTTTAAATACTTGCAAAAACAAAAAATAATTTATGAAAAAAATCTTTATGAAAAATACGAATTTAAAAGTTGTTATAATATCATACACACTTTAATCCTATTATGGCCAAAATTGGTATAACCTGAAGACATTTAAATATGTTGAGCCGAATACAACTGAATAACCATTATTTGAAACGGTTTGTTTGAAATGAATAATTTGTTTTTGAGATAAGTTTTTATGCACGCACTTTATGGCTGAACCAGCACTCCAATTGCGTGCAATATGGTTGCATGTAAAATAAGTTTCATGTTTATTATTTATTTTTCCGAAAAACGAATGTCGACTTAATTATGTTTAAATTTCAAAATTATTTTGAAATTTTGCATGAGAATAACTCGTTTGTTTTAAACATGAAAGTCGTTTGCAGGTACATCCTACTCACGAAAATGTACTGCTGTGTACGTTTTTATTAGTTTACGAGTGATTATCCATTATTCGGGCATCACGCTGTTATTGACAATTCGTTGTAGAGATGCCAATATTATGACACCCACACACACACACACACACTCACCAATAGCCAATAATATGGAACATAGGATGTCACCATAAGTTCAATAGGTATGTTTAAATCTCAAAAAAAAAATGTGATATAATAAACTATCTGAATGCAAATGAAGTCAGAGGAAAATTGAGGTCACATTACTCTTAATAATAAATGGTGGACAAATATGGCAGTCGCTGCAACGTTCCCTTATCGCCGCCGCCATGATTGATTCATTGCGCGTATCTGGCGCACGCGCTGCTGTTTTGTTTTAATGATCGCGTGGTTATGGCCATCGGTGACCACTGAGTAGGAAAGATAGAAATCTGATGATGCTGTTGAGTGGTAGATAAATAACGTCATTAAGCTGCAAAATACTATCAATATGTCTCCTACATAGTTCTGTCATTATGTCCTAGAAACTCAATAGGATTTCGGGAACAGGCCTTTCTTTATACTGTTGTCGTAATCGTCCGTTGCCACAGTAGGAGGCGGGCTATCTCGGACGCGCCATTGCCCTGCCTTACTTTATTGTAATGGGCCCATGAGACTGGGCCTGGGATGGTGGACTGGGATTGTGGATGTGTACATAGTAGATATGCCTATCTACTCGTTGATGTCGATGTTACCAGCCGATGATAAAACAAGTAAAAGTATGACCTCATTCTATCATTCCGTAGGTAGTCCAGGTACTGAAATTACGTGTTGATGCATCACTATTGTTTATAGGAAGCGGCGGTAGCCTTATGGCTAGGGCGTCGGACTTGCGATCATGTGGTTGCCGTTTCGGAACCCACCCATTGCACTACCGACGTGAGCCCACTCGTAACACAAGCATTTAGCTTAGCACGAGGGGTTAACAAGAATACTAGTAATGTGCGACCCACATTGCTAGTAACTTTTTTTTTTTTATTTGAAGGTAAACGCTGACTTTGCTGAAACAATTGTTATGTACGACACGATTAAAAAAAGCGTTGAACTATTTGGAGTGCTATAGATGAAACTAGCACACATCTAATTGAGTGACGTCAGTTACGCGCTCATATTCACAAAACTGTTCATATAGACAGTTTAACAATATTCATTTCACCTCTACCGAAATTTAAAAACCCGTCAATAAACGCAATGACAGCTTCATACTACCCATTTCCTTTATCTACGTCATATAAATGCACCATTATGGTATCTTTTTTTTTGCATTTTGCCTGCTAAGATTATAAAGTTAATTTAGTGAAGGAAAAATTCGATCGCGGGCAGGATTCCAACCTGCGTCTTCTGGTTAGATACACTAGACGATATGAGGTGTATCTAACCAGAAGACGCAGATACGAATCCTGCCGCGATCGAATTTTTCCTTCACTAAAAGAACACCATTTTGGTTTTAAAACCAGACCACGTAAGTACTAGCGCAAACAAAATTGTTTATGTAAATAAACGCAGACATTTTTTATAAATCAACAGTACGTTGCACGTTGGAAATTCATAATTTGCATCGTGCGGCTGGCAGCTTAATCGTGTCGTATACAGTACACGGGCTGGACAGAGTATTTTTTTTTAATTTAACTGTCACACGTCGCTGCTATTACTATTTTGCAGTAACTGGTGATAAAGTATCTTGTGATGAAAAATGGCAGAATAAGGAGCGGATAGAGCTGAAACAAATGACCGGAAAAAATGGTTCAATAACGTTTTTCTTTTTGGGCTCGTAAGCTTATTTGATAGATCTTTGATATCTCTTCCAATAATAACATAACGTACCATTACGCCTGTATTGCCCGATAGTTAGGCAGAGGTGTAGGTACTAATATACACGCTCATGTCGCCCGTATTTTTAGGACCCATGTGATAGGGTGCGATCCTATTGCTATTAACCAGGCACAGATTCCAAACTCCAACTGAGAATTTCATAGAAAAACCGAATAACACTTTGCTCGACCTGGGAACAAACCCAGGACCTCTAGCGAAGCAATCGCGCTCAAGACCACTCGGTTTATGAGGCGGTGAGGATAGACTTTTTACTTCTTTATACCTATTTAACTTAATATCTGCCATCCGTCAGTGTAAACCACAAGCTGCCATCATTAACAAACGCGGCGAGCAATCCTCGCTCTTGTATTTTAAAAGCTCGTTAAATACTGTACTGTCGGTAATTTGATCCGGGCCGAGCTCTTAATTACAAGCGGGCCCATTTAAACTTGCCTCAAGGCCACACAAGTCCACCGGCCACGCCATTCAGCTGCTTTGGCCTTTCAAACTGGGAATAGATCCGAAAAGCTATGGTATTTTTGGATTTTATAGACTGAATGAATGCCTGAAATTGCTTTTTTTTAATAAACGTTGATCAACTACGATTTTCTCTTGTATCGTGGGTACGTTTACAAACACAAATTCTCACATACACAAACGCCCAGATCCGGAACAACTACCTGTAGATTATACAAATATTTCCTCCCTGTGGGGATCGAACCTACAACACATTACGCAGAAGCCAATAGGTCAGTAGCTACGCTAAACCTGTCATCAAATTATCGTTTAAACATTACTAGCTGTTGCCAGTGGTTTTACTTGTCCGTCTAAAGTATTTTATTACTAAACTCCACTTTAAGCCGGTGTATCCAGATTAATTATGCACCAGAATTATGTTAGATCTCCAGTAATAGGACTGTGAAAGCTGTAACCAATTTTGTACAGTAGTTTTTACATGATGCGTGTACTCACAGACAAACAAACATTTCAAAGAATTGTCTTAGCTTCTATCGATCATATTTTTTTCCCTAAAAATGTAGGTAGGTATGCAAAGACAGGCGGCCATTGGCAGTTTTATTATATTAGTATAATATTTTATGTCTTTCTCTGTCCTTCCTATTTCCATTTACTCGTGGTTGGCGCAGTACTTCGTTTCATCTCATTCAGTCGTCATCTCATCACTTAGTTCCTTCGGTATCATACGGTCTTTCACGTTATCTATCCATTCATTTTTTGTAAGGTCTTCCCTTATAGCTATTTACATTCATGTTTTAATTTTTTTTGGTAAATTACTGCATACTTATGTCCATTTATGCGTTTTAAATTCGTCTCGACTAACTGCACAGGTTACGGATGTAATTAGATACTTAAAAAAATATTCAAACATCACAATCCATATAACTCAAAGAAGTGTAATCACCTAACTTTGTTGAGTACAGAAGTATGTTTCAAACAAGCGAGTTTTATCCGCAGATAGCAATAGTTCAAAACTAAAGGATCATACGATACCAATCCTTTGATCCCTTTCACTCGCATCGACGGAATCCGGGAACATTCCGACCTGAACTGCTCTGACTTGGGGACGTTATATTGTGCAGGTGCTGTGTGTGTCTATGTACTACACACAGACACACACAGCACCTGCACAATGCTACAAGCTATGAAAAAATACACATCTAAAATATTGATAAATGTCAAGCACGACACAGTTTGCAAAAATTTTCATCAAGCATCAAGCTTAAGCTTGTCAAGTTCACCTAGAATAGTTGTAAGTGGTCAAACATAGTTCAAAAGCACAAATATTCACGTTCTTGTCGATCATGCTTAAACGTCTTAAGAGATAGAAGATGCACAAACACATATGGTTGACATCTTTAGTAAATTTGAAATTGTGTATACAATACTCCTTGGCGTATCTGTCAAATATTTTGTATTCTTACGTATGGATGGAACATCCATACAGGATGTTTGTTACTCTTTCACGCCAGAACGACTGAACGGATCTGTATGAAATTTGGCACACAGATAGATTATAACCTGGAATAACACATAGGCTTTTTATCCAGGTCGGACCCTATCCTGAAGTCCACGCAGACAAAGTCGCGGGTAGAAGCTAGTGGAAAATATAGTTCCTCAGCTGCACGCAAGAGGCGCTGTACAGCATTTTCATACAACATATTGTACGCTCTCCTAATTAGTCTACATTAACTGTGTTGTTAATGAGAAACGGTCTATCGGCAAGGATTATAAAGTTTACATTGTGTTTCCGAAATACCTTAAGCCCAATACGGCCCGTTAAACTTGCCGGGCCTTATTCCAAACACATCACAGGACGTTGTCACCTTAAGTAACCCAATAACAACCCACCCGCGAAGTTCGCGTCAACTAGCACAATATTCTGAATATTTAAACGCTCCAACTTAAGTACACATATTAAAGTTGTCGAACAACGTCTCCACGCTCAAGTTCTCGTAATCCGGCACAAGTTTGCACTTGAGATTACGTTTGACTGCAACTATGAACTTTGTCGATAACTGCGAGACTTATCGATTGCTTCTTATAATTGAGAGTAGGTATTCTTAAAGAAAGAATACTCGTATATCAACATACATATCAAACGTGGGAGAGCCATGCTTCGGCAAGAATGGGCCCGCTCGACCGGAGTGATACCACGGCCTCACAGAAAACTGGCGTCAAACAACGCTTACGTTGTGTTTCGCCGAGTGAGTGAGGTTACCGGAGGCCCAATCCCCTTTTAAAAGGCGGGCGACGCTCTTGTGACTCCTATGGTGTTGCGGGTGTCCCTGGGCGGCGGTAATCGCTTACCATCACGCGACTTGTCTGCTCGTTTGTCCCCCTATCCCATAAAAAAACATCACGCTTGTATTATCCGAGGGGTTAGTCAGAGATGTAATAGTGTACACCCACAGTTCACCGGTATGTTTAATTCCCAGTAATAGGTGGCCACCCTATTGCTTTAATCGGATTACAAATCCAAACTCCGAGCTAATACTGAGAATTTAATAGAAAATCTCAATCACATTTTGCTCATACCAATCGAACCTAGGGATTCTAGAGTGACCAATATACTAACGAGTCAGAAGAATCCTTTTAAAATTAATTAAAACTAATGAAGATAGCCTCCTACCTATGTACTCACCTCATATTATATTCGCTGATTTTTTTCAAGAATATTATGAATTTACAGCTACTAAAATCGACTGATTGACCGACAAGAATATTTTCGCGGGTAATACTAGTATTAATACTAGGAATATACTCACTTAGGAATAATATATGTATAACGATATATAATATGCATAGGTGCATATTACTTTCATATAATTTAATATCATAACAAACCATTAAAAAGAACACATTTTGCGATAAAACTTGGCAGTTCCCCATGTGCATCGTTCTATTGAATAAATAAGCGATAAAAATCTGTGAAACTTGTGACAGATAGAAACGGTGCGTTTATTTTGTCGCGGGAATAAATCGCACATGCGACGGTGCGGCGGCAGCACAGTATTATTTATAAAACTAGAATTGGAATAGAGTTTGCGTTTTATTCCCAGTGATATTGCGTCGCGGGTAATGTTGCTAGTGTTTTCTAGGTTTTTCGCATATTTTTTCTACTTGCAGGATATATGTAGGTACCTATATAAAAGGAGAGCATATATTATGTCCTGTAAGTCGGCCTTTTTTATAGGACGGCAAACCTCATGGATCGTCAGCCATCTGCGGAGGTAGCAGGATATGTCGAACTCGTATCGATTAATTAAATTTAAAATTTAAAAAACCCCTGCATCATGACGTGCTTACCATGTTCTTGCAATATCATTGAAGTACCAAATTTCAAATCGATCAGATCTGTAGAAGTTGCTCACATCCCTTTAAGAACCAGAAAAGTGCTGATAATGTTCAAACGGCTGGACACATTTTCTTAAATCATAGATAAGAACACTTCCGATTAAGTTAACTTTCAGACAATAAAAAACTAAATCAAAATTGATCAGTTCGTTTGGGCGCTACGATGCAACAGACAGACACACAGATACACATCTTAAACTTATAACACCCCTCTTTATGCGTCGGGGGTTAAAACCGTTCTTGCCTTCCCTTACCCTATAGTCATGGGACATGGGATTCGTGACAATCGCCACAACTATGCACGTCAACACTTTTGTCAGTCTTTTTTAGACTTCTGACTACCAATATCTCACGATTGTCCTACTACTACTAGATCACGATCTCGATCGACGGCTTTACGTGCTCCCCGAGGCACGAAGGGTTTTGGATATGTCAAGAAACGTCAGCCATCCCATCCATGACGGCAGCAAGCGAGTCTTAACCTTACAGATCGGTTCATAAGCATAGTTATTACTTAGCCGCGAAGACTAAATGAGAAAAACCTCTTCCTTTGTTATTTACAGAAAGAAAAATTACAAAGACCGTACAAAATGTGTCCCAATTTGTACAAAATCAAAACCTCATATAAGCGTCAATAGCGGCCATCAAATCTATGGCGAGCCCTTCAAATGACCATTATACCGGCAAATTGACACATTTCGCAACGGAATTAGGTATTTTTAGTCCCCAGGGCTCATTAGCAGGAATGCTCCGTTTGCATTTAAAGTGACGTCATTACGGGTTTGAGTTTGGGAGACAATCGACCATTGCGGTAGGTATTGCGTCCGATAGAATGGAATTGGAAGGAAATTCTCGCGCAATACTTACTTAAAGTTATCTTATAACAGGAATCATATCGTAGCAAATCGCAATTTAATACGCTTTATACATTTTATTGTATTTCTGGCCATGTATCATCCTTACATTATTTATATTCTCTAACCTCCGAAATCTTTAGATAGGAACTTCACGTTAGTAAAGTTGTAGATATATATATAAACATAGTGCCTACTATCAACTACAATATTTGAAATATTTGTACACACCATTGCCTCGCTGCCTAACTCATCAGGGAAACAGGCGTGATAATATTGCTCAAAGTATTTCTTCAGCTGTCTTGGTTGACGTCGGGTTCGTTTATTTTTGCAGCTCTGCCAGGGTTCGGCCGACCTCGCCCGTGTCACACGCCGTGTGTGTCTGACGGAGGCCAAACATATATCAAAAAGTACTACATTAGGTTGAGTAGCCGAGTGATTGACTTCTGCGCTATGAGTTGTAGGTTCGAAAACACACACACACACACACATGTAACAAATATTTTTTGTGATGTAGGTACATACAGGTAGTAGCTCCAGTGACAGAAAAGTAGAAAGGGACTCGTCGTCTATGTATGGGCATGTGATGAGGAGGTATGAGTATTTAACTAAAAAAGTAGTGAATATGAATGTGGAGGAACTGAGGGGTAGAGGGAGTCCAAAGAAAAGATAGTTGGATTGTCATAAGGTCAATATGATGGGAAAGGGAGTGAATAATGATGTGACGGCTGATAAGGATTAATGATGAATGAAGCAATGATGATACAAGTAGCTGTTCTGGGTCTGGGTGTTTATTTATAATAAATCTAGTCATTGGCATCTGACATAAGCGCCACCTACCGGTTCAACTATACCTAAGAACTACCTACAGATACAGTTGACCCCTTAAGTTAAAAAAAACGAAATCGAAGAAACAGTTGTTTTAGTGAAGGAAAAATTCGATACACCGCATCTATATATCTAACCAGAAGACGCAGGTTGGTATACGCATGGTTAAATTTAAATGCAAAACAATCACAAAAAGATCGATGAAACCGTTCAAAAACAAAAAACTTTCATACACGTCTTGTCCCATTTTAGGGCCTTACGGATTCATTTTCAAAATATATTCATTCTTAGCACACCTCTACCCATCAAGACAATTAATGCACTCTCCAAATATAAAATCTGTACGCACAGAAATTTGAGCTATACCTCTTAGTCAGAGAGTGAGTGAGTGACTAAAAGTGAGTAAAAGAACTCACACATCATACAGAAGACACGTCTACGCAACATAAAAAAAATCTTTGGTACATTGTCTCCTTTGGCCGAGCCCCTAGAGCACTTCTGATTAAATTTGTATCTATTTAGGTATTACATAAGTTAACAAAATAGGTTCCGTGACCTTCTACCCTGAGACTCTGTATAGACAATGTAGGTACGTAACTTTTGAAGTACTTTACGTAACCATAACCGTAAACTTTGGTTACGCTAATTATGTTCTTGTTAATATTGCCGAGGCTTTACATCGCACTTTATAGTAGTTAAAGTACTCTGTTTTGGTAGGTAAATAGTAAAATAACTTTGTAGTCTTCCACGCCTAAGGAACAAGAAATACCTTTAAACGTAAATATCTAAATAAGTGAAACCAGTATCTCTGTACTGGGTTTTAATATAATATTTTGCCTCACTTTGATTATACCTGAGTAATCCGCTTTGGCCAGGTTTATATAATATATAAATTTAATTATACTTGTAATCGAATAAGAATAGGGATGACTGACTTTGGTATGGATATTGTACACTCTTGCAACTACATAGGAATATATTTTTTATTTACTATAAGTATGAGCTAATTCACTGGCAAAGATTAATTCCATTATCTAGTGTCTGCCGAGTTAATGGTTTCCTATATAAAATAATAAGCTCGCCCTCTATCAAATAGGACCTTAAACACACCAGCGAACTGTGGATATGAAGCAGTACACCTCTGTCCAACCCTTTGGTGAATACCAGCGTGATAATCTAGGTATTTATTTTATAAATAAAACAAAGCGTTGACCCCGGAATATGGGCACATGAATATTTATAAATGATATTTCTCAGTTTTTCAATATCACGGGTACCTACTATCACTCCTTTGGGATTCATTAACCCTTTCTAATTTACCCTTTCCATCCTTCAAAAGGGGTCATCGTTACTATCTTTACCCTTGAAATCCAACACAAACACCCTCAAATAACATAAGTACATTTCAGGTTTCCGAGACGTGATTACAAAATGTAACTGGCATGTAAACACTCGCGTGCAATTATACCCTACCTAGCAATATTGTAGCTGAACAAACACTTACTAGGTACCACTTAGTACCGCTCAGGTACCGCTTACACCATTCTAATGAAACTCGGGCACTTTGGGACTGTTATCGGAATTCATTAGGCTCGGCGTAGCTATAAATTATACTGTTTAGGGAATATAAACAGTTGGTATTAATTACTGTTTTAATAAAAGTGTTGGCAAGGGATTCTTAAAAAAAGGGTCTTCTACCACCGAAGCTAAACAAAAACAGTCATGACATGGTGCTACTACTTATGACAATGGGTAAAAAAAAAATTCGAGAAACATAAGCCAATTGGAGATAACTCGAGAAACAAAAGCCAATGGCGTTAAGCGTGGCCGCGTAGAGATCACCATTTATGTGACGTATATTGCTTAGGATCACACGCATATTGATATTGCATCTGTAAATTGTGTACACGGGGCAATTTCTCCTGTGGTGCAACGGAGTCATGGTGGCATACGATCCTTGGCCAAAGGGTTGGCAAGCTTCGCAGCCTAGCGGCATTCTGTAAAGGTATATAAAGAGGCATAGTGGTTAAGTGATTGGCTTCTGTGTAAAGGTTCAATTCCCGCATTGAACGAGCGACCACCCTTATGGAGTCTGTCGTAAAGCACCTTGGTGTTTGTTTCGACTTTTGAACGTAAGAGCCAGTTTCCCTCGTTTGCTGCGGCTCTGGCTGTATGTAGTCCGTAGGGGTTCTTAAGGGTCGGCGACGACGACTACTTACCACCAGGTGGCTTATCAGCTCAGACCTAATCCATAAAAAAAAGATTTTTCTGTGTATCCTACAGGGAGCTCTTCCGATTCTGGTTGCTGGTGTATAAGAGGTTTTTTATACTCGAATCTAGTAATCGCAAATTAAAAATAATGTGTATTACAGATTAAACACGATGTACTTCGTAGAAATAAGTAATATATTTACACAGACCCCAATTTACCTGTGTAAACGTATTCAGACAAACTTAGCTATTCCAGAAGATAATCAAAGTTAAAGTGAACTGAAATCCTATGATCAATAAGTCATTACTTATTATGTGTTCTAGTTTTAGATTTATTCTTTATTCTAGTTTCATGTGTCCTTGGCGTTGTTTGTGCTGAGTTCTGTTAGCAGGCGCGGTGAACGTGATCAATATGAAAGATATGTCTCGGTGTAATATAAGATGTTATTTTTCTTTACTCGGTACATACCACCATAACCGTTGCTTATTCATAATACATAGAGTTCCTCCGCCGCGACGCCATGTGAGTGATTGATTGCAACCATCATAGCCCTATTTCACAATCCCTCAGTACAATAACACATACAACATAAGAAACACTCGTCTTTACCCAGATTCTGCTTACCCATCACAACTCATGAATACCCCGAACAACGTGCCATTCCCGATACATCTGGATTTGTCCAACAAAACGTCACGCAAGCCTTACGTAATTTTAAATATGTACCGCTAGTGTCGAGAAACTATCGAATACACACCGAATGACGAATACTATCCGGCTTAAACTAATCGGATATTCGTACTAGGTTTTGTTCAGTAATCTGGTTTATTTGATAAAAAAGTGCGAACAATTCGCTGTGATCCTATTACACTGTGGTCTTTATTGTGTTTTATCCAATCCTGTGGATAAAAATCTGCTATCGGTAAATCTATTCTGACACAGTTTGTAATTAACTTCATATGACAAGTGATTTTTATTCTACATAAACACACCATCATGCTTCAATTTTATTATATTTGTATGTGTATAATTTCATACGGTAATAAAAACTTAAAAGGAAAACCAAACCATCTGCTTAGTATTGTTAACATCTTTGTCCGATATAGTAGGAATTAATATTTTCTCTATTCATATATAAATTTAAGTAAGTATTATATCATCATATCATACGTAAGTATGGAAATTAAACAATTTCGTACATATACGATAAATAGCCATAACACAACGCTGATTCCGTAGAGTGCGCCGCTTATCCGGAACAAAAGTGGAAGCCTAACTTAAATGCAACTTCAACTCGATTCCACAACTCTTTAATAAACCCACATGATCTATCTCTCGCGTATGTATGCATTCAGTTATTATATTCATAACAAGCGCCGACAGATTCTTCGCCTCCAAAGCCGGATAGTCATTACTCACGGAGCGGGGCACGTCACTACTAAACACGCATTATAACAGCCAGTAGGTATCTGTTTGAGTAGAAAAACCTTCTCGAGTGATATTGATGAATAATTCATGTGGCATCGGCGTCAACAATAAGGAACCAGTAAGTGTTTACCGTTTGTGAATAGCTGAATATTTGATAGGTAGATATTCGGCAAACAAACCGAGTATCCGTTTGGTAATTACGTCCGTCCGATTTATGAGTTTGTTTAGCTAATGACGGCACTATTTCGCTGTCGGATGTTTAGTATTATAAATAGGTTTAGATACCAAAAGCCCGGCCTCGTAGTCAGGTAAATACTCGTAAACTAAGCTAATATGCGCCCAGTTTTAGCGTAAAATTAACTTAGGTAGCTAAACGATTTTTCGTGGTCAGCACTTTAAAGCGGTCTTTTCATTATGATTCTTTAAAGTAGACGATTTTTCCTGAGCGACTTTTATTTGGTTCTGAGCCAATTTTATAACGGTTTTGGTAATTGTTTTTGAAAGTAATTAAATGAGATTGTTGTCGCAATCTGTACAAACTTTACACAATGGTAGTTCAAACTTTAATTATAAATTACCGAGAAATTAATAAAAACTTTGTGTTTTGATTATTGCGTGCATCAAAAATATATGACAATCATAATTGTTTCCGTATTCAACCATACATTTCGAATATGTGAAATCCACCCATAACATTAGAAAAATAGCGTACTGAAAATCATAAAATAAGAAAATCTAAAAATTAAACCTTTGTTGAACAAAAAAAGGTTACCTATCTTAATCCCGAATTTTAATATTCCGAATATCATAATCCCGAAAACGTTTGGACATTTTTTCATAATCCCGTTTTTTAAAATTCCGAGGTTTTGTTTGTCGTATAATTGCAGCTCCGAATTTCATTTGCCCATTTATTCATTTGTACGACGTTTTAGAATCCAGACGAATGAGTTCTAGACACACGAAATCTAAATGCACAAAATCCAGATGACTGTAATCCATATGCACGAAAGCCAGAATTTTAAAACACAAATTTTTGAAATACAGTTAATTGATATCCAGACAAACAATATCCAGATTTTTAAAATCAAGATTTTCTAAATTCAAATAAACGATATCCAGAAAAACTAAATCCCAAGCGAGTTGGTTCTGGCAGGGGGTCGCAGTTCTAACCTAACCTAACCTACTGAGTCGAATTTTACACTTAAACCTATATATAAAAAAGCTCGTTTAAAAGTAGGTTTAGATAGATAAATAATATCATTTAGACCTACAAAATAATTGAGGCTTATTCAATTTTGTTAATAATGTAGGGTAGTTTAGTAATAATTCTAGAAATTGTTAGGATGGAAAACAAAAAAATATATTATGTATTGCAATAGTTTAGCTAGAACACGATTGTATGGGAACCAAATAAAAAGATTATGAAAATCTGGCAATAGTTTATCAGGAATATGATTGTATGGGAACCAAATAAAAAGATTATGAAAATTTGGTAATAGTTTATTTGGAAAATGGTACGATGGGAAACAAAAAAAAGTATTCTGAGAATCTGGTATAACTATATCTGGATTATGAGAATACGGGAAACAAAAAAATACTTTTTGGAAATTTGGTTTTAGTGCACCTGGAAACTGATTCATCTGGGAAATTAAAAAAGGAATTTTAAAAAGTTGTCATTCATTACATCTGTCTTTTAAAAGTTCTACCAACCGTTTTCGGGGTTTTAAGGTTCGGTTAACAGAAATTCGAGATTTCAAAAGGTTACCAAAAAAAAGTCAATTACCTACTTGCTATTATCTCCCGTTCCAAGATTACAATCGACTAGTACCTATATATTTTAATGTCTCATTAATTAATTGTGACTAACTAAGCGTTTGGGAATAAGGCTTCCAATGTTTACTTCGGCATTTACTGGTCAGCTTTTCAAATAGGTAGGTACTTAAAACAGAATATGTAACATAACACCAGTATTGCCAAAGAACGTGTGATAATGAAACAGTTAAAAATTAAAATTTATTTATTCCAGAAACACAGTGGCGTGTAACAGTGTATAGTGGATTCCAAATCAGACTTTGCAGATCAGTAAACATTTGACAATCGTAAGCAGATAATCTAATCAGCTATTGTTTTTCCCGAATAATTTCCTAATCTAGTTGGATTCTGATCTAATGATCCGATTTAGACTCGTAAAGATGCTAGTACGTAGATATAAAATAGTCATAGTGGCTCTGTGACGTCACTCGTAAAACTTAAGCGTGTTGGTGCATTACTGCGGAATAGTGGACGTTTAGCTAAACGAGGAGCGCGGTAAGTGTGTATCTTGGTTTATGCTTCTTTGCTTTTATTGTTGAGGAGTTATTTCAGCATTTAGTAACTTTTGTTGGGACCTTTTTGTTCTGTTAGTTCAAAGCTCTTACGGCGGATAGAAAAAAAGAATAATAATCAAATGTTTTTTAGTTACTTCAACTGTGTTTTTATATCAGGGTAAGACACGATGACTACCAGTATATCCTGGATATGAGTATTGCCTAGAATTTGGGTTGTGGAGGTTTTATAATAGTCGGTTCGTTTTTATTTGATGGCAATTGAATATTGTATTCATTGCTTTTAGATATATGTTAACATACCAACACGCCTGTATTCCCCGAAGGGTTAGGCAGATGTGTACTAATTATACACCCACAGTTCGCCGGTATGTTTTAGGTCCCATGTAATAGGGGGCGAGCCTACTGCCATTAACCAGGCACAAATCTAGACTCCGAACTGTTTTTGAGAATTTCATAGAAAAACCCAATAACACTTTGCTCGACCTGGGGATTGAACCCAGGACCTCTAGCGTAGCAGTTGCGTTTGGGACCACTAGACTAATTAAGCAGCAGATATATGTTCTCGTTGTTATTACTGTCAAAAATATATTATGTTTTTTTTTTTTCATGTAATTTAAAGATGCAAAAAATCGTATGAATTCTGTAATCTAATAATTCTGCAAATCTTTGGATAAATTATAGAGATAGCTATGACATAAATTGTATGCTTAACAAATGTTTGTTTCACACGTGAATCGTATGTCAAACCACCAAGTTAATTTAAGGTTCTACTGTACGAATTGGAACATTTAAGACTGCGAATTCTAAATAAGAATATTGTTTTTGATAAAACAGTTACTATTTCAACGCGCACTTGGTAAAAGAAAACAAAATAGTATATAAAACATCCCCAGTAAGCTACGCAGACACACGCTGAATTCAAACCGAAGAGAATATCCTTTCCTCGCGTCGCTCTCCTAATGTATCTCGCACTCCTCTTACATATAAAAAACACAATATTAAACCCATAAATCAAGCCCTCTGCAGATCTACACAAATATGATTTGCTATAACAAGAGCCTCGGAGAACTAAACACTAAATATTAAAACAGAATGAATGTTACAGAGCAAAACGTAATAATCTTTTCTAATATTTCAAATCTAAATTACACATCATATAAACTGGAGCCCTACGTGACGGGTTAGGGGTGGCGCGCATTGGGGTCAAGGGAAAGTCCGTACCTAATATTTCTGAAATGTATACTTGATTGGGACATCCCTTGACTGACCTTCGTCACAGGGTTTGTAGTTTCTAGTTTAGGGACAGCTTTACCGATTATAGTTGCCAATCTGCCATAAAAGGAAGCGTGGTTTTGTTGCCTAGAATGAAGAATTTTTGTTAAAAACGTAGTACCCGGTAATGATCTTGAATGATTTTAATTTCAATATATTATGTATAAGGAGATATCCCCTACATACTTAGCTGCAACTAAATAATTGATTGAATAATGAATATGAATTTTATTCTAAAACACGTGTTTATTATGTATTTAATATTTAAAAGTGTAATTTGTAACAGCATACTATGCCTTTTACGATGGAAAAATAAGCTCAGTTTAAAAAGAGGCCCTTTATAAGAGGTCTTTTATAACAGTGGGTACTAAGCTTAAGTATGGTATGTATTGTTAACATTAATTGTGTTTCCCGCGATATGTGTGCTACGTGAGTGTCTACGGCTCGTCTACACCGCTACGAGATACGGGCTACGAGCTACGCACGTCCGTAGTAGCATGGAGGCTTGCTACGAAAAGCTAGCAAGTTCCAATCCAACAATATTATGTTTAGACAAAGTGTCACGTCATGTAAGTATGGTCACCCATCCAAACACTGACTGCGGCAAGCGCGGCTCAACCTGCAGGTAGATTAATCAGGGTTATAATTACTTACACATAACGTTATCATAGCGACTTGTAAGCACACACTCATGTAAAATAACTGCTATTTGCAGTGTAAACAAGATACAAGCAAGTCGATAGTAACAATTAAGTTGTGCGGTGTTGAGGGGTGTTTAATGGCGCCTTCAGTGTGAGACAAACATGAGATAACTTGTGGTTGTTATTGTAGATATGTGGATTTAGTACGTATAATGGAAAATATTAACACATTTCGTAAATTTTGACGACACTTGGCGTAGCGACTGAGCGATCGGCTTCTACGCCACGTGTTGTGGGTTTGATCCCCACACAGCAAATATTTTTATGATCTACAGGTAGTTGTTCCGGGTCTGGGTATTTGTGTATGTGAGAATTTGTGTTTGTACACGCACTCACGATACAGGAGAAAATCTTAATGAAAAAATAAGATGGATGGGTTAAAATATGCTTAACCCTGCGAGAATTTGAGGATACACGCATGTGTTTTATTTGAAATTGATGTAACATTTAACTCTTGTATCTGTGCAACTAAAACGATGAACTGCCGAATCAATTAGAGTCGCTTGTTAGCTAGTACTCGTAATAATTCCGAAGCTATCTGAACCTCTAACCAAACTACACGGCTCGCAACTTTCTCATCACCGAACATTTGAGAACAATCTCACTCGAATCTGTACGATTTAAAACACAATTTAGTAAATCAGAAGGACCACTACTAACTGCACTTTAGCCTAGTGGAGAGCCTAGCCTTTTTTTTTTTTTTTTTTTGTTTACGGGGGGAAACCTTCAAAAGGCGGCCGGTCTTCGGGGATCAGACCGGGGAGTGTGGGATTTTTACCCACTAAAACCACCCCGGTGGCCACCATCAGCACATGAAGGGGGGCACTGTGTCCTCTTAAAAGACCACCCCAGAACCCCCCTGTGCAACGCCCGTTCGGGCTCATCCCTGGGGAGACTGTAAAGCGATCTCTCCTGAACCTTACTGTGCACGGCAGCACGTGACCACTGTGCTGCCGTCTTCCCTGGAGTCAGGCGATGGGTGAACAGAGTCCCCTCTCTGTACGACCACGACTCCAAAGGCCCACCTGGTTAACAGTGACACAGGCGGGGTTTCGGCGTGTTAGGCGCTGAGGCGGTTGTCTTCCCGGCGCCTTCTTCTCCGAGCAGGATCGGCTCTCTCCCGATCCCGCTCGGCAGCCTCTTTCTGGACCATCACGGTCTCACAGAAGGTGGCCATTTCCGCCCAGTTATCTGGATCTGCCAGCATAGCCTTCACTACTGCTGGCAGGGACAGATCTCGCCCGATCCTAGCGGCCAGGATCCGCCGTTCAGAGGCCCACGCAGGACATTCCTCGAGCGTGTGCTGTGCGGAGTCTAGGCCACCATCACAGTGGTGGCAATTTGCCGTGGCCTCTCGCCCAATCCTGTTCAGGTACTCACCGAAGCAACCATGCCCGGTCAGTACCTGAGTCATCCTGTAGGAGATGCGCTCCCCTCTTTTAAGCCAGGCTTCGAAGTGCGGCATGACGGCTTCGACAACGCGCTTGCGCGAGTATTGCGGCTGCTGTAGCCGTTCGCGCCACTGCTCGAGCGCGTGTCGCCGTTCTTGCCGCCTCAGCCTTACAATAGCCATTCCTGACACACTGTTGCCGCTTAGGCGGATGGCTCGGATTTGGTTATAAACCCTCACGTCCATATCCGCCAGGATATCCAGCGGCGGAAAGCGCGCCAGGAGAGTTGCCGCCTCAAAGGATACTGTTCGGTATCCTCGTGCGATGCGAATGGCCATCTTCCGCTGCAGGCTGTTGATTTTAGTCCTGCAGCGCCGGACACCTGAAAGTCTAGCCGACCACGCAGGTGCCCCATAAAGGACCATTGATCGCACGACACCCGCGTAGAGGCGACGAACTTCTTCCCGAGGTCCTCCGAGGTTGGGCAGCAGTCTATGTAAAGCACCCACTGCTTTCTCAACCCGAGGAACCAGGCGCTGGAAGTGCTCTTCGAAACCCCACCGCCCGTCCAGGATAAGACCCAAATACTTAATGTATCGGCCCAACTGAACTTGCGCATCTCCGACTCGGATTACTGAGCTGGGTGGTTCTCTGCTCCTCGGCAGTCTATGGAACCATAGCGCCTCAGTTTTATGAGGCGCTATTTCTAGACCCAACCCGCGAATTGACTCCACGACTCTTGCCACCCCTAGCTCGGAGAGCTGGATGGTCTCTTCGAAGGTGTCTCCACCGCTCAGCACCAGGGTGTCATCTGCGTAACAAACGACGTTGACGCCAGCGGGAAGATCTACACGCAAGACCACATCGTATGCAAGGTTCCACAGGAGTGGACCTAACACTGACCCCTGTGGAACCCCACACGTAATTTCCCTCCGGTGAATTCTTCCGTCCCGACCCACATAACGAATGTGCCTATCGTGCAAGTATGCCCCGACAATGCACTGCAGGTAAGGGGGTACTCTATGATATAATAGGGCCTCCCTAATCGCACCCCAGGGTAAGGAGTTAAAGGCGTTAACGATGTCTAAGCTTACCGCTATCGCCACCCCACCCTGGGACACTGCCTGTTCTGACAACGAGCGGACACGTAGAATCGCATCCACTGTTGAACGCCGCTGCCGAAAGCCATACTGGCCATCGGCGAGGTCGGGACCATTACGCGACAGGTACCCGACGATTCTCTCAGCAACTATTCTTTCGAAAAGCTTGGAGACGTCGTCGAGCAGGCAAATAGGACGGTACGCGGAGGGGGACTCTGGGGCCCTGCCTTCCTTCTTTAATAAAACTAAACCAGCCTCTTTCCATTCGGAAGGGAATACTCCTGCACGAAGACAGCTGCTAAACAGTTGTCTCAAGCGGTCCCCCAGGGCATTTAGAGCGAGAACCCATGCCCGGCCAGGAATACCATCCGGACCTGGCGCGGTATTACGAGCCCCCATGCGTCTAACGGCTCGGCTCAGCTCCCCTTCTGTCACCCCTAATTCATTAGACCAGTCCGGCGATGATAAGGGCGGCGAAGGACTGTTGCTGCCTACTGGAAAGAGCGTATTTACGACCCTCTCCAGCAGATCCGGATCCATGGTTTCCGTGATGGGGGGGACCCATGGACGTAACTTGTCCATGACCAACTTGTAAGGTTTCCCCCAAGGATCCCTATCTAGCCCCTCGAGAAGTTCTCCCCATGACTGAGATTTGGCATCCGATATAGCATGTTGGAGTGCCATAGTTGCTACCCGGTATGCTCTGTAGGCTCTGGCTATTTCCTCCTCAGAGGCTCTTGGCTGGGTTCTGCGTCGGGTGCGCTGATACTGGCGTCGGGATCTCAGACAGGTTACACGCATTTGTGCAATACCTTGCGACCACCAGTAAACCGCACCAGGACGCTGGGCGGACCCAATCCGGGGCATGGAAGCGTCGCAAATCGACGTCATCTTGTCCCGGAACCAGGCTGCCTCTTCTTCTGGATCGGGCGAGATCTCTTGAGAAAAAACCTCTGGCCATGCTGCGACGTTGGCAGCAGCGACAAGCATGTCTCGGTCGAGCTGTTTGAGGGCCCATCGTCGCGGCTGTGGGCTAGAACTTGGACGACTCAAGGCGTTCGAAGGCTGTCGGAGTGCCACATCGAAAAAGATGTGACGATGGTCGGAGAGCGTAACAATCTCTTCCGCTACCCTCCATTCTGACACCAAACGGGCTGCTGAAGGAGTCGCCCATGAGAGATCCACGATTGACTCCCCCTGCCACCGAACGCATGTGGCGACGGACCCCCGATTTAAAAGTCGAACGTCAAGCGAGGCCGCCCAGTCTTGTACTGCGTGTCCCCTAGGACTTTCCCGATTGTTACCCCACGCTCTGGAGTGAGCATTAAAATCACCCAGAATGAGCACCGGACGGGGTGAACATTTGCATCGAATGCAGTTCGCAATCCCGTCCAGGTATCTTTCGTATTCTGCTAGAGGAATGTTAGGAGACACGTAGCAACCCAATACGGCCAAAGGCCCCCATTCCACTGCGACATACCCTTGCCCCCTGTCTATTAAGCAGCAGTGAGGCCCGCCGTTTCCACCAGCCCAGTAAACGGCGACAGAGTCTACGGTATCCCGGAACCACCGAGGATGATCCCGAAGGCCGTAGGGCTCGGCTACCACCGCCAAGGCAACCGACCACTCCGCAACAGTCTGCAGAAAAAGATTCTGCGCATTGCGGCAGTGGTTCAAATTGCACTGGAGAACTTTTAAGGCTGGGAATGTGATGTGTCCATTTCCTCTGGTGGGGCTACACTCTGTGGTGTCAGCGTCGGTCTCTGCATCTGCGATGTGGCCGGGGCGGGCGAGGATCGCTTTTTGCGTGGAGCACATCTATTGTTTCCCAGCCGGTGATCTGCTGGGAGACCAAGGTCCGCGCACAATGGACATCGCGCTGTTGGCGACATGCAGTCTCTCGCTTTGTGTGCTCCACCACAAGCGTAGCACTGAGTGCTTCGGTCAACAGCACTGGTGCACAGGCGGCGAACATGCCCGGGCTCGAAACAACGGAAGCACATCAAACGACGTGATTCCAGAACCTCGACCCTTACTGATGTCCATCCTAAGCGCATACGTTTGTCAGAACCCAGCTTCTTTAATGCCGCTAGCGGACCACGAACCCAGACGTGTCCCAGAGAGGAATGTGGACGACGGATTTCACCCACCTTTACGTCACTTGGGGAACAGCCACTCGCTTCGGCAATAGCAATTGCCACATCCTCTGATGTCACAGCATCATCGAGATCCTTGATCCTCGCCTCAGCCTTTTTGATTGGCCGTGTAATCTGCACGTCAAATTCTGCGAGGACTTCTCGCATACGGCTGGCGAGACTGTCAGCCTTGGCGGAAGAGTCGGCGCCATCAATTGTGATTAGTATTCCACCATCAACTGCTCTCTTCTGGCCGACAGTATCGATGCCGATATCGGCCAGCTTAACTCGCTGCCTTACTGCAGACATTACTTCAGCAAGAGAGGTAGGCGACCCCTCTCTTACCGAAACGGTAATAGCTGCTGTCGTGGGAACCCTAGGCAGTTTGGTCGGCTCTTTTTTTGCCTTCGCAGGAGTAGAAGCAGGTGGGGCACCGGTATTTGTGCTAGATTGGGGAGTCTTTCCTTCTTTCGCCTTCTTCCCCACCACTGTGGACCAGGTCTCCGTCTCAGTCTACAGAGCCTGCGAAGCATGTGTGTTCACCGTGGATACAGCGGGCAGCTCCTCCACAGGGGCTACCGGTTTGCCTTTTCCTTTTGCCTTCCTTTTTTTTTTTTCTTTCCCGTCTTAGATCCCTGGTTTTGATTGGGAGTTTGCTGCGCCTGAGTAGCTGGCGGTAAAGTCGCAGTCTTCTTCGTATCGGCAGCAAGAGGTGGGCGCAAGGGCTTCTCTGGAAGCAATCTGCTCTCCAAAGCGGCCAGCTTGGCGTCCACCATTCCCCCGATTTCAAGAGCGATTGAACGCCGGAGCAGGGCCTCCGCCTCGTGAGCCGAACCTGACACCGCGGTGATCCCAATAGACCCGGTCGCTGCGACTGCCTGACTAGGTGCTACCGCATTGACTGTCACTTTGGGGTCCGGGGATTTGTTACCCTGGCAGTATAGTCCGCTAACCTGCGCTGTCAATTCTTTGACCTGCATCGAGAGTCTGATAAGTTGAGACTTCAACTCCGCGTTTTCGGACTTTAATCTCTCGACATTGGCCTCAACGGCCGTTCGAGAGGCCAGCTCAGTCACGGCAACTTGCACTGTCACTGCCGCCAACTTGAGACTGTAAACAAAACTCCCTTTAAGGTTACGGGATTCGTTTGCAACCTCCTCTATTGCTCTAAGACTCTCCATGATACTCGAGCTTAGTTCGGCCGTTGGTTTTACCTGCATCGTCTTCGCCAACAACTCCGGATTTGGTAGACTTTGCTTCGCCTGTGCCCGGGTCTTAGCCTGCTTGGCTGGGGGACTTGTAAGCTCTGAATCCCCATCCTCTTCTCCTTTGCCGCTAATCGACTTGGCAGGATGTTTCCCGACCGCGATCGGCTCATGTCTTCCCGGCATCTGCGTACGCTTGCGCGTACGTGCCCGAGACGACCTCGTCGAAGTTTCAGAGGCCCATGACATTTGCGAGTAAGTAGACTCGCCGCTGTCACTCGCCATTTCACCAGCAACCGGTGTCGGTGGCCGCACAAATTTTGCTCGGGTTTGCTTCCCCTTTGGCACTATCTGTGTCTTCTCGGCAGGTATGCTCATCGCCATCCCTGCGCCGGCTAAATTTTCTGTGCCGTAATCCCTCTGTGTGCCAGAGGGCTGGTCGGCAGAAGCCTGCTTTTTGAGTTCCGGTGTTGCGGATGTACTGGGTAAAGAAACCAGTGACTCCTCATCACAAGAACGAGAGCCACCCTGGCTCGATGCGCCCTTAAAGGACGGGTAAAAGTCCGGAACGGACTTGAAGCGATCGGTGTCCCCCCCAGAATACGTGGGACTGACCGAGTTACACTCGGTGAGGGATTCTCCTACTGCGGAGCAGCAGGTACCCTCCTGGGGTAGTTTCTTTTCATGATGCGCTTCCATATTTTGCTGGACACAGCTTTGCCTTTTTTATGGGGTTGGGTCCCCAGGTGGTGATTTTTGAAAGGGGTTGTCTCCCCACAGCCCTACAATTAGAGCCCCCCGTCCACTCAATGTGGATTACGGGTCAAGCCGAACGGTGGTCTGTATCAGACCGCGTCTACTAGTTAACCCTAGCTAGTAAACTCGTCGCCTCTTTGTTGCTTTGAGCAACATCGACATTCACGATTTCTGTCCTGCTCCTAAAACCACTATCACAGTCACGTCTGATGAGCAGACGCATACGAGAAGTGGATCCCCCCGTGCCTGTTTGCTAGATTCTGGTAAGAGTGAGCTACACACTATCCAATAGACCGCTCCGTTGACCACGAGACAATGCATCACTGACACCCTTCCCAGATTCCCAATCCAAATTCGCTCCCTAAAGAGACTGAATCCCACACCCCCCAAGAAAACGTGAGTTCTATTCAGGTTTTCTAAGCGGCACACCCCTCGCGGCAGTTCGATGTTGTGAACTCCGCCTCGTGTCTCGCTTCGTCTGATCTCTCCCTTTGAACCTGCCCGGCATGAGTGACTCTACCGGTATAGCCCCAAAGATCATTGAGATACGCAAGCCCCACCACGACGACAACGTGGAGACACCCGGTGGGGGGAGAGCCTAGCCTGCACGTGAGCGCGACTGTTACGCTAGAGATGCTGAGTTCGATTCCCAGGTCGATCAAACTTTTATTGGATTTTTCTCTGAAATTCTGAGTAGCAGAATCGGAGTTTGTGATTTGTGCAATAAACTCGCCCCCTATGGGACCTAAACATACCGGCGAACTGTGAACATTAGTATGCCTCTGCCTAACCCTTGGAGGAATACAGGCGTGATGATATATGTATGTGGTAGAACATAATATTATCTTCAACCATGTTAAACAATCATGTTGATCAATTTATGTTGTGAAATCAGCATATTATTATCATCAAAAAATATGACGAGGCATGTGTGCGTGACAAGATTTATAAACGTGGACGAAGCAAAATTGTTATGCGACGATCTTACACGGTTTTCTATATTGCTTTCCATCTCCACGGGATGAGGCGTGAGTGTTGAGTTAAAAATGAACAACGGTTTAGTGATATAACATCTGTTTGTGTTTTCACGGTGATTAGTAGGGTTTTGAGTAACAACACTTAACTTACTCGGAATCTCGATTAAGAGCAGTTTCGTCACCGATGCCAGTACCTAACGGCTTTCTAATTACAAATCCAGCCGCTTAGCGTGATTATGTATCTACATTATATACCTAAGATACCATCTCAGAGGCAGAGGCGTACTAATGTACACCGCCGCGCCTGTATTCGGTAAACGGTAAAGAGACGTGTACATCCACAGTTTGCCGATATGTTTAGGTCTCATGTATAAGGGATCTTTATCTCATGTATAACCAAACTCCAAGCGGGTACTAAGAATTTCATAAAAAAAACACAATAACACTGCTCGACATGAATCGAACCCAAGACCGCGTAGCAGTCGCGCTTGGGACCACTTGACCAATGAGGTAAAACTAATCGTAACATACTAATACTCATATGATTGTAATTCCCTGTTCCATGTTTAGTGTGGATGTTCTGCATGTAACTGTGTGCTGGTGATAGCCCGAGGGAAGCTCTCAGTGCCTAATATCTCGCTACTATTAATTTAATAAGCGCGCTCGCACGGTGCAGCGCGTTCGCTGTATTAGCGCACTCCGTAATCCGCGCCTCAATAGGGCTTAGATGGAATACGTGTGAGGGGCCGTGTGACCAGCGCATATCAGTCAGCTATTTTTCTTGTTAACCCCTCAGGCTAAGCTAGCTTGTGTTACGAGTGGGTTCACGTCGATAGTGCAATGGGTGGGTTTAGAACTGGCAACCGATGAAATCTATTCGCTTAACATCAGTTAGTACGGAGTTCAAAACGGAATTGCATTACAAAAGTGAAGGGCATGTTCTTCGAAATAGGATTTAGTTTTGCAGTCTACCGTGGTATCCAAATTCTCTCATATACGGCTGCTGCTGTCAAGATGTACAATGTATATGATAAATAAGAACATGATTTTTGGTAACGTAGATCTAGGCTGCCTTATTCATTTTCATGTATATAAAATTCGACCGTCAGTTAATGATCTTTTTGTAATTTTTTTGCATTTTCCATGCTAAGATTATTAAGTTATTTTTAGTAAAGGAAAAAATTCCATCGCGGGCATGATTCGAACCTGCGTCTTCTGGTTTGATATACCAGACGCTCTGACCTCTAAGCCACCGCGAACCCAACCCGCATGATTGAAATTTTTGCCTTCACATTCTAGTCTTCATATCCTTCTTAGATGTCACCAACGTCACCTTATGACGTAAATTCAGAATGTGAAGGCATCGATCTTTTGCTATAAGAGTAAGCAGAAATAACAGTACTACATTATAATTATGATTCTTAGATTTTTGCTTCACACAACTTAAATAGTATTATTTTAAAACAAAAGTGTTATCGTAAGGTAAGATCTGTAACTACATAATAGTGTGTGAACTGTTAGCTAACTATTATTAATGAACTGTGATGTGTCTCACAATAATTAATCCCATATTGTGATAACTACGAAATGGTAAAGTAATTAGGTATATTTACATACAATAGTGTATGTTCAGTTATACGCATGTACACTGAGAGTAAGTAGTCATGTTAACCTAATTAGTCTCCAGAATCCTATGTTCTAAGTATCTATAATCTATGTATTCAAAAACTTCTTCAATATATATCTATATAATATATAGATATATAGACCAAAAGTCCTACAATTACCTTCAGTGAGATTTGTCCAAGGTAGTTATTCGTTTTAATTATTTTTTTTAATTTCTTTTAAACGCTTTGCTTTTAAATGCCTGTTCAACAATTTATTTTACTTTGGACTAAGTAGGTAAAGTAAAACTTTATCATACGGTCAAAACATAAATTCACAACAACAAAAAAAAACACAGGAAACTTTGACATACAAACAAATTACATTATTATAATCAACAACCTTCTCAGAAATTCAATGAAAACAAAAGTTTTAAATCCTAATTACCATCTTACTGGAATATATTAACGTTCATTATGAATGCCAACGTCAAAACTTTTATATATTTTAGCCAAAAGATAACTTTGTTTAACAAACACAAAGGGATCACAGAGATGAGTGACATAATTCCCTACTTTATTTTTTTATAATAAAAGCTTATAACGTGACAGGATAATACTTTTAAATACTTGTTTTTATGAGATCTACGCAATACCTAAGATATTGCTTGGAGTTGGGTTTTTCAGTTTTGCAGCGGAATAATATCTTTTTCAGGTTGTTTTTAATATTCCAATAAATTTATTTGTATCTTCTATCACGTTAAAGTTGTAAATAAAATTGATCTGCTTCCTTGCAATGATTCATATTTGCTGAAAAATAATAATATAATAGTGTCCACATAAAAAAGAAGTTGTCTAAAATAGCGTATCAGCTTAGCCAGTTTTTTGACTAACTGGTTATTTTAACTAAATCAGCATTATAATCATACTTTAATCTAGAAATGATTGTACTTTAAAAGAGCATTTCCAGTCAGCGATTTTTAAAAGGCTTTTAGTGACCGTTATTAATTAAGTCTGCTTGCTATGAGTAGGCCAGTCCGGCGCGCCCAATTAAAAGGACCCGCTCCGATGGCCGCGGAATAACAACAAATAACGGGACGGCCATTTTGTTGCTCAAACACTCGTAACACTAATTAGAGGTTTTGTACACACTTTATAGGAAACATTTCGTCACTTTTGATGTGCAATCGAATGATTTAGCGTAGGTATTGATCTGCCACTCAAGAGCACAGGCTTACTGTGTTCAAAAAGTGATTGAGTTCAGGCAGTGGAGGATCAAGCATAAGCATAATGCATTTTGTTTTTAATGCAAGGGGCACACTTCGATTTTTTGAAGACTTCTGCTGAAGTAATACCACCGTATAGCTAAAGTTAAAGTCAAAATCGAAATTATTTATTTCAATTAGACCATTAAAAAGGTACTTTTGAAAAGTCAAACTAATTGCACGGTTCCAAAAAGTGGGTCTTATGGAGAAGAGTCGGCAAGAAACTCCATAGATACTTTAAAAAAAAAAGACGTGATTACAATATTAATCTTTACAACTTTGTTTTAAATAGTTTGACAATTATGCAGTTTGATGTGTAAGATGATTTATTCAGTATAACTTTGCATCAAAATAAAATATTTTGCTTCAAAGCAATAACGTGCTAATATTATTGTGTCTCCGTTTGATTGGTAGTGTAGCTAGTGAATTTACTGGATATACGACTGGTGATGCTAGCGCCTATTAGCTGCGGTTGCTGCTTATCATCAGATGGGCTGTAGGTATGCTTGTTTGCAATTTCGTATAATCTAATCAAATTCTAATCTTAGTATATCGAGACCCCTCCATGCTTTAAGCAGTACTCGTTAGTGGTAGGCAGAAGCCCGGAAAAGCAGACAACGAACTTTATTGTTATGATTTTGTCTAGAAATTGATTTCCGGAGGTTATATGATAGTTCCATTGTATAAAATATTTATATTCAAATAAATCTAGTTACACTTGAAGCCAGAAAAAGCTTAGAACATGATGATGAAAAAAATACACGTACACCTTTCTCAATAGTAAAGTAATATTACTGTTTATTGGAAAACAAAGTTAGCACAAAGGGGTGCAAAAGACGAGGTGTTAGCTAAGTTATGAAGGTAATAATAGTATCGGTAAATAATTAGTGAGGTGTCGGCACCTATAGCTGATACACTTTATTTGATTAATTATTAACGAAAGGACCATGCAAGACTTTAACTCGCCAAAATTATGTCTTGAGCATGATATTTAAAGAATATTATTATCATAGTCAAGACGAAGATAGGTTTAATTAATATAAATTTTATATAAAAATATTTTTTGTACGCCAGGTATTTCCCATGATGACTCTCGACTATGTCAAGAATGTCACGATCAGTGATGCCGTTGATTGACATCTTCAATATTTTTTAATTTTAAAAATGCTTACTAGCCACAATAGCCTTAAACTATATTATATTATAGATGGTGATCAGTGTTACTAACCCAACTATTTTTAGCTTTACTACATAATCATTATGCAAACGTGTTCCCGAATCAAGAAGACCGGAGGACACAGAAATTAATTTTGAAGTCAAATTCTCCTTGTACACATAAAAAAAGAACTAAAGACAATGACGCTTAAGAGAAATATATATGCCCAGCAAGGAACATACTACTCCCAGGCGAGAGTGCCCGTGTTGTATAACGTCTATGCCCGATTCCTTACTGTCACAATTCTGCCAAGCAAACAGTCGGATGACATTACAGATACAAATTTCAAATGGCACTTCCTATATAATAATATGTGGTTCACTGACGTGATAGTTGGGGAATTGGGGCAATTTCCCGCGCTTCAGGGGAAGGTGTCGTGCTATGTACAAACGTGTATGTCATCATAGATACCAACCATTCTTTGGCAAGTTTTTAGCAAGTTTTGTATTATTTTAATACTAACTAGGGACAATCCCTATGTGGGAATTAAACGCTCGAGTGATCAGATGATTTTTAGTATCATCAGTATTAGATTTACAGGTTTTCTTCTAAAATAAACCGAGATTTCTATAATAAAATAATATATTTCTTCCTTGTACTCTTACATATTGACAATAGGAAAAAACAGAAGACAAAATTCTCATACACTGCTACCAAACTTAAAGAATATTTCAAACTAGAAATTGACAGCATACAGCCAGTTAAAATTTTATTCTTAATACTCCCTCTAAATTTTAACTATTCAGGTATGCTGGTAATTCCAAAACTATTACAGAACAAAACTAAAAGAAACTTCTACTTAATTCTTCCACTTAATTATAATTCAAAATTTGTTCTCTAAGACCTATGAATTTTTGCGTGGGCAATGGTTTCGTTAAAATGTCTGCTAACTGTTTACTACTCTCAACATATTGTATTTTTATTAAGCCATTTTCCACCTTCTCTCTGATAAAATTATATTTTATATCTATATGTTTCGTACGTTTATGATAAACAGGATTGCGTATCAGCTGTATTGCACTCTGATTATCAATATTTAATTGTATGACATTAGTATCATTAAATTCACTTAGGTCTGACAAAAGTTGATTTAGCGACAAAATTTCTTTTGAAGCTTCACATGAGGCAATAAACTCTGCCTCAGTAGTGGAGAGAGCAACTGTACTTTGTTTTTGACTACACCAGGTCACTGGACCTCCATTCATAAGAAAAATATATCCTGATGTCGATTTTCTAGTGTCTACATCTCCTGCAAAATCTGAATCAGAATATCCCACAATATCATTGCTCTCACCATATTTAATACATATATTTCTACTACCCTTCAAATACTTAATTATTCTCTTAACAGCATTTACATGTTGCATACCAGGATTATTAATATAACTGCTTAATAAATTTACAGAAAATCCTATGTCAGGTCGTGAAACACAACATAAATATAACAAAGCTCCTATAGCTTCTCTGTAAGGAAAGTCTAGAACACATGCATCTGTATTTTTGCTTATTATCACATTAACATCTGCTGGTGTACTAGCAGGATTTGCTTCAGACATATTGAACCTTTTTACAATTTCATCAATATATCTCTTTTGATGAATACAAATACTATTATTTTCCTTACATATCTCCATTCCAACAAAATAAGATAAATCTAATTGTTTATTTGTAAAACTTTTGTTTAAGTATTCTATTATTCTTAACATGAGTGGTTCACTTGATGAAAACAACAAAGCATCATCAACAAATAATATTAAATAAACTTTAACATTTTCAAAACAACCTACAAAAACACAATGATCAGCCTCAGATTGAACAAAACTATATGACTTTAAAAAATCTGTAAACTTTTTTTTCCAACATCTAGCTGCCTGCTTCAATCCATATAAAGATTTATTCAATTTTAGAACTTTATTTTTATCCAGAGATAGACCATCAGGAATTTCTAAATAAATATCTTCATCAAGATCTCCATATAAGAATGCAGTCTTTACATCAAACTGTTTTAATTATATAATTATTTTTAGCTGCTATACTCAACATAATTCGTATTGAATCATATCGAGTTGTCGGTGAAAAAGTTTCCTGATAATCTATAACTTTTACCTGTGTAAATCCTCTTGCACATAAGCGGGCCTTGTAACGAATTACTTTACCATTTACATCTCTCTTTATTGCAAAAACCCACTTTGATGTGATGGTCTTCTGATTATCTCTGTTAATTACTGTCCAAGTCTGATTCTCATTATGTGCATCTAATTCTTCTTTTATCGCCACAGTCCATTCATTTTTAAGGGGACTATTGACTGCCTCTTCATATGTGGAAGGAACTGATAATTCTACTAAATTCACTTCATAGTTTATATTTCTTCTTTTACTTTTTTACTTTTTGACTTTTCTTATCTAATTTTACTCGCAGTTGATCAGGAATGTGAACATAACCTATACTCCCAAAAACTCTAATATGGGTCAGGTTTGGTTTGATTCCTGTCCATAACTCATATGGCGTTTTATTAGGGGTCTGGCTTGAGGAAGTTCTGTTTAGTATGTATACTGCACAATTAATTGCCTCTGCCCATAGACATAGAGGGGTATCCTTTGCATATAACATTGACCTGGCACATTCAACAATAGTGCGTAGCTCCCTCTCAGCCCTACCATTCTGCTCCGGCGTATATGGAGCAGTACATTCATGTTCTATGCCATTTCTTTCTAAGTAATCTTTGAAATGTTTATTAACATACTCTCTACCATTATCAGTATGTAAAACCTTGATGCTTTGCAAGTACTTATTGTATATAATTGCATTGTACTTTTTAAAATACTCAAAAACATCTGATTTATTCTAAATTCATAAAATAAACATAACGGTAATTCGTAGCTGCATCTTTAAATAAAACAAAGTATTTCATACCTGTTACTGAAGCTACATTTATGGGTCCACAGACATCACTATATATCAGCTCACCTGGCTGCAGATTCTTTCTCATTTACTTCTTAAATGGTAAACGAGTTTGCTTACCATAGCAACAAGCCTCGCATACAAAATCTGTTTCATTAGATGCATCAATCTTTAATCCTTCAACAATACCTTCGGCACACATTTTCTTAATTTCTTTTAAATTCACATGTCCCAATCTCTCATGCCATATCTTTAGATTACTTTGCACTAGATTGCATGTATTAAACACTGTCTTAATGTTGAGTTCATATAAATTATTTACTTTTAACTCTGCATACATAACCACTACATTTATGTTATATATGAAGGCACTTGAGCCCTTTTTTATAAGTGTGTACCCTTTTCGTGTGACAGCACCTTCTGAGAATAAATTCCTTCTTAATTGAGGTACGTACAGGACATCTTCTAATCTACTGGCTTCCCAATTACCATTAACCAGTCGCTCAATCATTACACATCCACGTCCTTTAACTTCAACTGATTGTTTATTACCCAAACTCAATGTTGAATAATACTCTCCAAATTCTGAAAAATATTCTCTTCTAAATGTCATGTGAGCCGATGCACCACTGTCCATTATCCACTTATCTTCTTCAGGCATATCTATATTTTTACTTTCAACGTTAAATGCCAACATTGTACCTTCTTTATGAGGTTTTCTGTAAAATTTCTTGGGTGCACGGCATTCCTTTGCAAAATGCCCTCTTTTGCCACAATTATAACATTCAAAGCGATGTCGTTGATTAAAACTTTGCCTTGATTGACCCACTTCTATTTCTGCTTTAGGTCTTTGGTTCTGCTTCCTCGTCTTGGACACCATAAAGGCTGTCTCACTTTCTTCTTCACAAGTCATACTTGCCTCCTCATCAATCAAACGTGCAGTTAAGTTGATAAGGGTTTGTTGTTTAGGTTCCATTGACAACCAAGCTTGACGGAAGAATCTATACTTTGAAGGTAATGTACCTAATATTTTCGTTATAACAGCTGTATCACTGATCGTCTCATCACATTCTCTTAGCTGTTTTGCTAAATTTTCAACATTCGATATATGTTGAGCTATTGTATCATTTGGAGTCATTTTATATTGATAGAATCTTTCATGAATTATCAATTTATTCATCTCACTCTTTTGTTCATAAATAGATTCAAGCTTGCACATAATTTCTACTGCCGACTCACAATTCTCAATAAGATTGATCTGTTTTAGGTCCATAGATGAGGTGAGGATGAACATAGCCATTCCGTCATTCTTAATCCATTGTTCATTGTCAACATCAGGTGTTGGAATCCTAATATCAATACCTTTTGCCTGGAGAGCACATTTCATCTGAAATTTCCATTGCCGAAAATTTTTGCCGTCAAATTTTTCAACATTCATATTCCGAATATCCATTTTGAGGTTATAATGACGGTGCCCCCGGCTAATAAAATTTGCTTCTTAACTTTGTAACTGCTCTTCGGTATTATTATATTCCAGAGTATCCTGGGCCCATAACCCATTAGATTTACAGGTTTTCTTCTAAAATAAACCGGGATTTCTATAATAAAATAATATATTTCTTCCTTGTACTCTTACATATTGACAATAGGAAAAAACAGAAGACAAAATTCTCATACACTGCTACCAAACTTAAAGAATATTTTAAACTAGAAATTGACAGCATACAGCCAGTTAAAATTTTATTCTTAATAATCAGTGCTATTGATAGTTGTCTACAGATAAACATTAATGCGTGTAAATTATTTTCCCTGTCATTTATCAAAGACGATTCTAGCATAGAATATGAATGTATCAATATCGGAAACCCAGTAGGTATATCTAAAGCATTTAATTTCGAGGTTACAATACAAACGATAATGCACTCCATCAATATCAACACAGAAGTGCAGCCATTACCAAGCACTCGCGTAAAATACCGCTCTTAGATAACGCACGAAGCGATCAAATTCATCCCATAACGATCCATTGCTCGTTCACTATGAATAATTCATGTTCCGCCGCACAGAATCCCATTAACGCATCCCCATGTAAGTGGTGTATGTTTTGTGTGTCGTTTTTACAAAGATTGTTTCTGCTTGGATGTAAATATTGAATATCAAGTGGCAAACGAGGGGCTTGTGTTCACTGCATTATTTATTTGTTAAGGTTTATGTTGCTTAGAATTGAATTTCTTTATGTGAACGAGTTGCGATTTTAATTTCATCAGTTTACAACAAATGTTTGTTAGTTTGAAGAGTATATTATTATGATAAAAATCCCATGGATCCCTCTGGGGCCAGGAAGGACCGGATCGTGCACTAAAAGCTTACTTTCTCCTGGATATGGTCAGGGCAAGGAAGCTCGAAGATCACATTCGCCATGACCCCGATAGGCAAAATCATATTTTACCTACTGTCAATACATTTAAAACGTAGAGAGCCAAATCTAGCCGCCCGGAGTACACCGATAAATCGAATCACTGCGGGCAATTTGGCGTGAAGCTTATTTCCTATATTTTATTAGATTTTGTGAATAACTGCATTAGGACAGCAATGAAAATATTTCAGCTTTACTAAATAAAACAATATTAAAATATAATTAACAATATTATAAACAATATTACATATGAGAGATTTATAAGTAAAACTTATCTTCAAATATTTCATAAAAAGGCATATTTTTTAATCCAATGTCCACTCAGTTGCTCTGTATTGATTTTATGACTGGTATCGAGTGTCACTTCTGTTTTATAATGGACTCTATAACCAGTAGCTTCTTATCGCGAATTAACATTAGCTTATCAGGAAAAACAAATAGCCCACACTCAGACCTCGTTATTAAGAGTTAACAGACCGGGTAAAGTCTCTCAGTTATTACATTAACGTGAGTGTTTACACACGATGAACATGGTAAAAGTTGCGGTAGTAACCGGTTCCAATAAAGGAATCGGTTTTAGTACAGTAAAAGGGCTTTTGAAAAAATTTCCTGGAGTAGTTTTCCTCACTTCACGAGACGATGGCAGAGGAAAGGCAGCTGTCGCCAAACTGAACAGCCTTAATCTTCATCCAGAATATCACCAACTCGACGTCACAGACCGAAACAGCGCCGCCAGATTCAAGGATTGCGTTAAGAAGAAGTACGGAGGAATTGACATCTTGGTCAACAACGCTGCGATCTGCAACTTGTCTGAACTGTACCCGGGCTACGAAGAAACCAAAGATATCATCGACATAAACTACTTCAGCTTCTTCATCATGCAGGAGTTTTTATATCCCCTCATAAGAGACAACGGGCGAATCCTCAACATTTCTAGTGATTGCGGCCATTTGTCCAACTTGCGAAATGAATATTGGATTAAAAGGCTCTCCAGCAAAGACTTGAAGGTAAAAGATATTAATGATTTTGTGAACTGGCATTTGGAAGCAGTGAAGAATGGAACTTTTAACCGTGCTGATTTTGCTGATGATGGAACTATTGCTGCATACAGAGTTGCTAAGGTGGCTGTCAGTGCCTTGACTATTGTACAGCAGAGGGAGCTGAAGGCCAGGAATATTTCTGTGAACTCTATGCATCCGGGGTTAGTGCGCACTGATATGACCAAAGGAGTTGGTTTCTTTGACTCAGATCAAGCGGCAGAAACCCCTCTATACATGGTGCTGGATGCTCCCGACTCCATCCAAGGAGCGTATGTTTGGTATGACAAAAAAGTGTTGGATTGGTACGATCCGAAGGCTGATTGGTATTTTAAGTCTAAGACGTACCATGGATAGAGTTTAAAAAATCTTACTTTTTCGCCGATTCTATAATTATTATATCTTTAAAATATGTTAGGTGTTTATAACAATAATTATCAGATAAAACTAAGTTTTGTTTTAGGTCAAGCACTATCATAATTCTGCTAAATATTAAATATTTTTAATATTTTTTTTTATTTTGAAATTAAATGTTGTTCTATAGGTAAATGTTTATTAATTAAGAAATAAGTTAATTTATACATAAACATACCATCACGCCTGTATTCCCCGAAGGGTTAGGCAGAGGCGTACTGAATGTACACCCACGGTTCGCCGGTATGTTTAAGTCCCATGTTATAGGGGGCGAGCCTATAGCCATTAACCGGGCACAAATCCAGACTCCGAGCTGTTACTGTAATTTAACTGACGTCGATACGGCTCGACTAGTATATTTTAGTTATTTCCATAGTGTGATGTCGTATGGTATTCTGCTGTGGGGGAATGCCGCCGATATACAGACTATCTTCGTATTGCAGAAAAGAGCCATTCGATCAATTTATAACCTAAGCCCCAGGTGTTCACTCAAAGATAAGTTTAAAGAGATTAATATAATGACCGTTATTTCTCAGTATATTTATGAAAATTTATTGTATGCGCACAAAAATATTGATCTCTTCTCTAAATACAGTGATATCCATAATATTAACACTAGAAATAAAGACAGGTTCATTGTTCCTCCAACTAGGCTCCAGAAAATCAGTAAGTCATTTAAGTGTCAATGTATACGCTTTTACAATAAAATCCCAGGTCATTTCCAACATTTAAGTCATAATAAATTTAAGTCATACATTAAGCAAAAGCTTTGTAAAAAGGGTTACTATACAGTTAAGGACTATATGGAAGACAAAAATGCTTGGGATTGAGCTACTCTCGTTAACAGGGTTATTTTTATTAAAGTATTGTGTATTGTGCAGCCACTGATGTTGCATTTAGCATCTACTTATAACAACCCTAAAATTAATCTTGCTATCTTATTGCCAGGCGGTCAAAGCTTGTCAAGCTCACTCAAATGTCCTGCTGATGGTGTCGTTGTGTGACGGGCCGTTTTATTCCCTACAACATGGTTGAGTCGAACGGCGCTGATACACACGTCATGCCCGTGAACGGGTGCTGTCTGTCGGGGCTGGTCGGTTTTTACTTGCTATGGCAATGTTTTGTTATTTATTGGGTCACATCAAACTGCATAATGCAAACTACACAGAACAGAATTGTTAATGTTATTGAAGAATAATGATGTAAATATGTTTTTTTTTTTTAGGTGTCTGGGACTCCTTGATGGTTCCTCTTCACATGACCCACTTTTGGGACTTGACATTGTGTATCCGAAATGTAATGTGACAATGTTATTTTGAGTGTTGACATCTTAATTGTTATGACATTTTGATTGTTATCACATTTTCATTGTTATGACATTTTATTTGTTGACATTTTAATTACTCTTTTATTATTGAATTGAATTTTGACATCCATGAATTTGTTACTATTTTGCCGCGATTTCATAAAAAAAAATATATAATTTGTAAATGTGAGTACCATGTAGGCTTTTGATACATGATAATTAAACAAACTTATTATAGTCTGGAGGCTTTGGGAACTTCATTAGACCTACACGAATGTCCTGCTGATCTGGTATGGTCGTGCGACAGGTCGTTGAGCTCCCTAAATTATGGTTGAGCTACACGATGACTGATGCATGCGTGCCGTCAGTTGGGACTGGTCTACTCAAAGCTGCAATGGTTCTTTCCTCAAAAGGCCATTTCAGACATTACCCTACATCGTACCACTCACATATAAGTGTTCTTCCATGTATGGACTTTAAAAGAGACCATGATTCTCTGAGTTTGTTTCGGTGTTTCTTCTCAGAGGTCGTCAGTTAGGAAATGCCGAAGCCATCTAGCTAAAAAAAAAAAAACCGCAAACCATTGACATGTAAAAGTATCTCTAAAGATCTACTTGCAGAATAAATAATTTCATTTCAATTTCATTTCATTTCATTTCATTTCATTACTGAGAATTTCATAGAAAAACCCAATAACACTTTGCTCGACCTGGGGATCGAACCCAGGACCTCTAGTGTAGCAGTCGCACTTGGGACCACTAGACTAATGACGCAATATATATAATTTATATTATTTTATATATTAACGATATCTTATTATATACACATTTGACATTGTTTAAGGTCAAGTGCTCTCAGATCAAAATAATAATATGTTGGAATATAATTAAAACAAGAGATAATATTATAATTATTTACATAACTGGTAAGTAACAGACCCACAGTGCAGAGAACGAATTTTGCATACCACAGTTATTATCTATTATGTCAATTATGTTTCCGTCACGATTCAATGTAATGTCGTACTATTATATTATGTTTTATATTTAGATTCGTTTTATAGAGGGTCTTGTGGCGAAGTAAACTAGGCTGATCAACCGATCTGCATGGTTAAAACGGGCCGGCAACACTCAGTTTCTGCCACGAGATATCTTACGTAAAGCTTGTTGTCATGCGAACGCAATCGTTAGAAGGTAGTCCAAAGCCTAAAAATCTAACAACCAGCTTGTCCTTAGGATATTGTAATTGCCTAGAATGTTGTTAGTCAATTCGTGTAAAGAAATTATATTGAGCCTAGAGATGGGTTTATGCCAGGGCATTTATTTTTTTCGCCCAAAATGCCTGGGCAGAAACCCATCTATAATTGAGCCAAATCGAAAAATACAGATTTTACGAATATTCCACAAATACAGAATAATGGAGAATTGAACCCCTGTATTGAAACAACCATTTACGTTCACGGTAAGAAGTGAGAGTTTCTAATGTGCAGCAACTGCTTACTCATTCTTATCTTCACAATATTCAGTTAAAAACAACGATCCCCATAAAAGCAAAACTTTAAACATTACCTACTACCGCTAACCTATATAACTCCATTGAAGTATTCCGACACTTCAATCAACCTGATATACCACAGATAAGTAATACAACGATTAAACTAACATTAAAGCACGAAACTTGTATTGTACAATAATTCAAACTTTTGCTTCTTCATAAGCAATTTCCCGAATTCACATGTCTTCAAAACACGCGTGGCAAACCAAAACCAACTTTATGTAACCTGTAGGAAAGTTTAACATGGTTTTCATGTGTGTTGTGAAATGATAATACCCAAGTGAATATTAACGCGACTGCTAATGGAGTAATGGCACTCGTACATATGAATAATTCACGTATTGAATTAAAGCGTGCCAACTTTTGTTCTGTTTACACTGGAATTAAAAAGTTTTCCAGCACGGGAAGGGGTAGGGAGGGGAGGTGGCATTGACTTCGCAAAAGCGGCAATTTCCGTAGAAAGCGTGGCGACACACGGGATGCGTGGTGTGGATGGGCCAACCAGTTTAATTACGAACCGAAAAATACTCGAGCCAATCCTCACTCGTTCTCCATTTGAATTTACTTAAAAATGAAATACAGAAATTTCTTATGTTTTAATCAGAAACGGAGGTCCACTATAGTTTTATAGATTAGGTTATACAATAAAAGGGAGCAGAAATAAAAATATACAGAATAACATATTAGACCTTCATACGAAACACAAAAGATACATTATGAAATAATCTGGCTAGTTAGTAGCGTAAATGGACGGTTTCCAAAATTATCGTGACGTCATGCAGCCAGACATGTAATTAAATGGGATTATCGTTTAATTTATGCATTTGCTTATCATTTTCGGATAAAGCGTGTTACAGTAAATCAGGATTGTTATAATACCAGTTAATAGGTAACGTAAAAAATTATGATTAAATTAATGACGTCACCATTAAACTCACTTATTGGTCTAGTCATCGCAGGTATGATAACTGAATAACCAGGGTTTGATTCCTCAGTTGGACAAAGTTTCTACTAAGAAATTTTTAGCTCACATGTCGAAGTAATGGCCAAATTGACATCTCTTTTCTTTCTTAATCATCCAAGAGGGAAAAAAGAAAGTAACTTTTTAGTAAGCTCCACCAGTGGGACATACACAATACATATAGCACATGTGCGATGCAGATCAATGATCAATGTAGACTACGTGTTGTGGGTTCGATACCCATACACAACAAATATTTGTATGACCTACATGTGGTTATTCCGGGTCTGGGCATTTGTGTATGTGAGAATTGTGTTTATAAACACACATGACATAGGAGAAACTCCTAGTGTGGGGCAACGTTTCTTTAAAATGTATTTTGTAATCGGGTAAAAAAAGCTACTGGGTAGATCTCAAAGGAGTGAAAGCAGTTCCGTCCAAATTGTTTTTCCGTATGTCTTCCATAAAGTGTGTGAAAGTAATGTGATGTGGTTATGTCAGCGAGTTCGCGACGAAATTAGATGTGAGTCGAGAGGCTCCGTCATGTTTCGTGATAGTGCGGAGCTCCGGGTGCATTGTGTGGGCCGGGTAACCTTGCCCGGGTTAAATTGAGGCTGCGGGTAAATCCGAGCCATCACGCCGGCCTTGCGATGTGAATACGGGCATAGAAAATAGTCGAGATAGTGAAATTGGGGAAGGGAAATGTGTAAATAATATTTTAGAGTTTTTTGCCCCTTTGTACACTGTGTGCTATAACCCATATCGTCGAACTATCAAATAATGATGAACCATATCGATGAATGGTGTTAATATCAATGTCCATTATAGACATTGATACATCTTACGAGCTCGACAGCATTAGCTATCGATGCAGGATCGATTCATCTTAACTTTGATTTTGTCATAGGTACCTCATTGTACCATAGAGACCAGACCAGACCTAACAATCCGACTAGATGTTAAACTGTGGTGGCAAATTGAAGTAACTTAAGTTTACAGTCCAAAGTCCTGTATAATCATGTACTTAGCGTTAGTTTTTGGTGTGCAATAAAGAATATTCTATCTATGTATCTGTATTCCCCGATGGTTTAGTGTTAGGCGGACTACTGTACACTCACAGTTAGATGTCAGTGAACTTGGCAGATCATTGTCCAGCAGATCAAAAATAAATGAGAGTTCTTTTCGCATGCAGCAGAGTTCTATAGTTCCTGATACTTTTCAGGAATAGTTCTGCCGTATTTCCGAAAAAAAAGTCAGTTAAAAAAATGATCTGCCAACTTCCCGTAGCATATCATTTTGCAGCAGATCAAAAATTAATGTGAGTTCCTTTCGCATGCACCTGAGCTCTACAGTTCCTGATACTTTTTAGAAATAGTTCTGGCGTTTTTCCTATAAAAAAAATTAAAGGAAAAATGATCTGCCAACTTCCCGTAGCAGATCGATTTGCAGCAGATCGGAAATAAATGTCAGTTCCATCCGTATACAGCTGAGTTCTACAGTTCCTTATAACTTTCAAAAATAGTTCTGGCGTTTTCCCTAAAAAAAACCAGGTAGTAAAGAGTAACAGAGTATAAATTTAGATCCAATAGAATGCAAGTTTGTTTTTTTTTTCGAAAGATTCATTATCATTGCTAGAGGCTAGAACTCTCGCTTTTCTAATAAACACGAATCAGAGCTATAAGATACAACTACATTTGAGACGGGAACTCTCTTCGGAATACCAGCAGAGCATGGTAGAATAGTAGAAAAGTTAAAATCAAAAATATTTTTTTTAATAGACCCCAGCATAGTTAGAGACGGGAACTCTCACGTTTCTAATAGACACAAATCACAGCTACAAGATACAATTCCAATTGGGACTGGAACTCTCTTAGGAATACCAGCAGAGCATGGTAGAATAGTAGAAAAGTTAAAATCGAAAATATTTTTTTTAATAGACTCAAGCATAGTTAGAGACGGGAACTCTCGCGTTTCTAATAGACACAATTCACAGCTACAAGACACAATTCCAATTGAGACTAAAACTCTCTTAGGAATACCAGCAGAGCATGGTAGAATAGTAGAAAAGTTAAAATCGAAAATATTTTTTTTAATAGACTCAAGCATAGTTAGAGACGGGAACTCTCGCGTTTCTAATAGACACAAATCACAGCTACAAGATACAACTCCACTTGAGACTGGAACTCTCTTAGGAATACCAGCAGAGCATGGTAGAATGACAGAAGAAGTTAAAAATCAAAAATATTTTTTTTAATAGACTCAAGCATAGTTAGAGACGGGAACTCTCGCGTTTCTAATAGACACAAATCACAGCTACAAGACACAATTCCAAATGAGACTGGAACTCTCTTAGGAATACTAGCAGAGCATGGTAGAATAGTAGAAAAGTTAAAATCGAAAATATTTTTCGATTTTAACTTTTCTACTCCATCCATGCTCTGCTGGTATTCCAAGGAGAGTTTCCGTCTCAAATGTAGTTGTATATCATAGCTCTGCTTCGTGTTTATTAGAAAAACGAGAGTTCTAGCCTCTAGCAATTATATAAATCTATGAAAAAAATCTTTTCGATTTTTAACTTTTCTGCTATTCTACCATGCTCTGCTGATATTCCTAAGAGAGTTACCGTCTCAAGTGGAGTTGTATCTTGTAGCTGTTATTTGTGTCTATTAGAAACGCGATAGTTCCCGTCTCTAGCAATGCTTGAGTCTATATAAAAAAAAACATTTCGATTTTAACTTTTCTACTATTCTACCATGCTCTGCTGGTATTCCTAAGAGAGTTCCAGTCTCAATTGGAATTGTGTCTTGTAGCCGTAATTCGTGTCTATTAGAAACGCGAGAGTTCCTGTCTATAACTATGCTTGAATCTATCAAAAAAAATATTTTCGATTTTTAACTTTTCTACCTTTCTACCATGCTCTGCTGATATTTCTAAGAGAGTTCAGGCCTTAATTGCAGTTGTGTCTTGTAGCTGTTATTTGTTTCTATTAGAAACGTGAGAGTTCTCGTCTCTAGCTATGCTTGATTCTATAAAAAAAAAAACTTTTCGAATTTTAGCTTTTTATGTCTTTCTACCATGCTCTGCTGATATTTCTAAGACAGTTCAGGCCTTAAATAGAGTTGTGTCTTGTAGCGGTGATTTGTGTCTATTAGAAACGCGAGAGTTCCCGTCTCTAACTATGCTTGAGTTTATTAAAAAAAATATTTTCGATTTTAACTTTTCTACTATTCTACCATGCTCTGCTGGTATTCCAAGGAGAGTTCCCGTCTCAAATGTAGTTGTATATCATAGCTCTGCTTCGTGTTTATTAGAAAAACGAGAGTTCTAGCCTCTAGCAATTATATAAATCTATGAAAAAAATCGTTTCGATTTTTAACTTTTCTGCTATTCTTCCATGCTCTGCTGGTATTCCTAAGAGAGTTCCAGTCTCAAGTGGAGTTGTATCTTGTAGCTGTGATTTGTGTCTATTAGAAACGCGAGAGTTCCCGTCTCTAACTATGCTTGAGTCTATTAAAAAAAATATTTTCGATTTTAACTTTTCTACTATTCTACCATGCTCTGCTGGTATTTCTAAGAGAGTTCCAGTCTCAAGTGGAGTTGTATCTTGTAGCTGTGATTTGTGTCTATTAGAAACGCGAGAGTTCCCGTCTCTAACTATGCTTGAGTCTATTAAAAAAAATATTTTCGATTTTAACTTTTCTACTATTCTACCATGCTCTGCTGGTATTCCTAAGAGAGTTCCAGTCTCAATTGGAATTGTGTCTTGTAGCTGTGATTTGTGTCTATTAGAAACGCGAGAGTTCCCGTCTCTAGCAATGCTTGAGTCTATATAAAAAAAAACATTTCGATTTTTAACTTTTCTGCTATTCTACCATGCTCTGCTGATATTTCTAAGAGAGTTCAGGCCTTTAATAGAGTTGTGTCTTGTAGCTGTAATTTGTGTCTATTAGAAACGCGAGAGTTCCCGTCTCTAGCAATGCTCGAGTCTATATAAAAAAAACTTTTCGATTGTAACTTTTCTGCTATTCTACCATGCTCTGCTGATATTTCTAAGAGAGTTTTGGTCTCAAATGTAATTGTGTCTTATGGCTGTTATTTGTGTCTATTAGAAACGCGTGAGTTTCCGTCTCTAGCAATGCTTGAGTCTATATAAAAAAAAACATTTCGATTTTTAACTTTTCTGCTATTCTACCATGCTCTGCTGATATTTCTAAGAGAGTTCAGGCCTTAAATAGAGTTGTGACTTATAGCGGTAATTTGTGTCTATTAGAAACGCGAGAGTTCCCGTCTCTAGCAATGCTTGAGTCTATATAAAAAAAAAACATTTCGATTTTTAACTTTTCTGCTATTCTACCATGCTCTGCTGATATTTCTAAGAGAGTTCAGGCCTTTAATAGAGTTGTGTCTTGTAGCTGTAATTTGTGTCTATTAGAAACGCGAGAGTTCCCGTCTCTAGCAACGCTCGAGTCTATATAAAAAAAACTTTTCGATTGTAACTTTTCTGCTATTCTACCATGCTCTGCTGATATTTCTAAGAGAGTTTTTGTCTCAAATGTAATTGTGTCTTATGGCTGTTATTTGTGTCTATTAGAAACGCGAGAGTTCCCGTCTCTAGCAAAGCTTGAGTCTATAAAAAAAAAAACTTTTTGATTTTTAACTTTTCTGCTATTCTACCATGCTCTGCTGGCATTTTTAAGAGAGTTCCGGTCTCAAATGTAATTGTGTCTTATGGCTGTTATTTGTGTCTATTAGAAACGCGAGAGTTCCCGTCTCTAGCAAAGCTTGAGTCTATAAAAAAAAAACTTTTCGATTTTTAACTTTTCTGCTATTCTACCATGCTCTGCTGATATTTCTAAGAGAGTTCAGGCCTTAAATAGAGTTGTGTCTTGTAGCTGTAATTTGTGTCTATTAGAAACGTGAGAGTTCTCGTCTCTAGCTATGCTTGATTCTATAAAAAAAAAAAAAACTTTTCGAATTTTAGCTTTTTATGTCTTTCTACCATGCTTTGCTGATATTTCTAAGAGAGTTCAGGCCTTAAATAGAGTTGTGTCTTGTAGCTGTAATTTGTGTCTATTAGAAACGTGAGAGTTCCCGTCTCTAGCAATGCTTGAATCTATATAAAAAAAACTTTTCGATTTTAACTTTTCTGCTATTCTACCATGCTCTGCTGATATTTCTAAGAGAGTTCAGGCCTTAAATAGAGTTGTGTCTTGTAGCGGTGATTTGTGTCTATTGGAAACGTGAGAGTTCTCGTCTCTAGCAATGCTTGAGTCTATAAAAAAAAAACATTTCGATTATTAACTTTTCTACCTTTCTACCATGCTCTGCTGATATTTCTATGAGAGTTCAGGTCTCAAATGGAGTTGTGTCTTACAGTTGTAATTTGTGTCTATTAGAAACGCGAGAGTTCCCGTCTCTAGCAATGCTTTAGTCTATAAAAAAAAATATTTTCGATTTTTAACTTTTTCTGTCTTTCTTTCTACCATGCTCTGCTGGCATTTTTAAGAGAGTTCCGGTCTCAAATGTAATTGTGTCTTATGGCTGTTATTTGTGTCTATTAGAAACGCGAGAGTTCCCGCCCCTAACAATGATATGAATCTTTCAAAAAAAAAACTTGCATTGTATTGAAACTAAATTTATACTCTTTCTCTCTTTACTACCTGGATTTTTTTAGGGAAAACGCCAGAACTATTTTTGAAAGTTATCAGGAACTGTAGAACTCAGCTGTATACGGATGGAACTGACATTTATTTCCGATCTGCTGCAAATCGATCTGCTACGGGAAGTTGGCAGATCATTTTTCCTTTAATTTTTTTTATAGGAAAAACGCCAGAACTATTTCTAAAAAGTATCAGGAACTGTAGAACTCAGGTGCATGCGAAAGGAACTCACATTAATTTTTGATCTGCTGCAAAATGATATGCTACGGGAAGTTGGCAGATCATTTTTTTAACTGACTTTTTTTTCCGAAATACGGCAGAACTATTTCTGAAAAGTATCAGGAACTATAGAACTCTGCTGCATGCGAAAAGAACTCTCATTTATTTTTGATCTGCTGGACAATGATCTGCTAAGTTCACTGACATCACAGTTAGCCTGTATGTTTAAGTCCCAACTAATAGCGGACGAGCCTAATGTCATTAACCAGACACAAATATAAACTCCGAGCTGATACTGAGAATTTTATTGAAAAACCCCATAACACTGCTCGAGCTGGTAATCGAACCAAGGACCTTTAGCGTAGCAGTCACGCTTATGATCACTAATGAGGCTTCAAGCATATAGTACAATTAAATACTAACAAAAAAAAAAAAACATAATAGATACCTATTTCGTATATCTACAAATTCGCTCTCGCGTCACGCGTGCATAACCCGTCCGTCGTACCTACATTTGCGGCCGCTCAGTAAATAAGACCGAGGTGTAAGCTGTAAGAGAACCGCGATAACAGTTGAGATAGACTAGGATGAAGAGGATTACAGTGAAGTAGTAGTAGACGAAATAGTACCGTAGAAACCTAGATTAACGGTATCCAAGTCCGAATAATAACTTAATTTGATAGATGTTGATATTGTCTGGATTACGATTTATTTATTTATTTCGGTATTACGTTTTTGTGGGCAAATCAAGCTCCGCCGGACCCTTATAATGTAATACAGCCTATTCACGTTATATTCCAGTCCATTTATAACCGCACATCCATTTTTTTTAATAATAAACATATAAAATAAAACATATAGGATATATCATGCTTATATCCCTGGAAAGTTAGGCATAGGTTTACAGCACTGATGTACATTCTTTCGCAGACCTTTTTAGGTCCTGTAGGCACGAATCCTAACTCCGACCTAACATAATTATATAGAAAAAATAATATTCAACTGTTTGGACCTGCATTGAGTTTAGGACCTCTAGGACCTGCTTTGCAGGACCACGCTACCGACCACTAGACCAAGGAAGCGGTCTGATGTGGTTATTCTGGTATCAGTGTTTCTGTGTTGAAAGACTGGTTTGCATTCGTGATTTTCACTTTTTAAGTTTTTTTTTAATGATAGGCTTACGCTTGATCGCCAGTTCGCCTGATGTTAAGCGACACTGCGTCGGTCCAGTTGAAAACCAGCGGTAGGCAGCTCACCGGAGCGGTCTGGTATTTAGTTGAACTGGACCTATTTGGCACAGCCGAGGGGCACGCAATATTTAATTTTATTGTAGACTAGCGACCTGCTCGCGGCTTTACCCGCGTTGCCACGATTTTTAGTTTTTCCGTGCAACTTTTACAATTTTTCACTTCATAATAATCTTCTATAGTTCAAAGAATAAATAAAAAAAAAATTACACGAATACGTCCAGCCACTTTCAAAAATTTTGCGATTCCTTTTTATTTATTTTATTTTTGGTTTATTTTATAAGTTGATTAGTTTTTTTGTCTTTCTTTGTTTCTTTGGTTAATATAATATTATAGTCAGTGAGCGCTTCTCTTATACTTCCTACCAGTCCGTAATAGACTCTTTAAACCAGTTATTATATCAGGAGTAAGTTGAACCGCTGTAAAATTCGTGTGAAAATTCATTGCCTGACTTTAAAAACTTGTTTTATATCTCGAGAATTTTCCACTTACTCATGTGAATGGTTTTACTGCTTCGAATAATAATAATGAGGTCTTCTTATCGTACTGTTTGCCGCATAGTTTAGGTACCTTATGCAAGTAAGGTTGAAAATAAAGAAATGTATCAGTATGTCAGCTGGTATCAGTTTGTTAAACATATTGTTTTAAAGAATACATTTATAATTCTTTTAGAAATAACAAAAAGTATTTTCTTCTGTAAATATTGTGGGTGCGTTTACCCGAAACGTTTGCGTTTAGCACGAATTTTAAATAGGTACACGCCTGTAAGAACTATCTGAGCGTATTCATTGATATTTGTGTCGAGTTTGGATATACTTTGCGTCTGTTAATTTTATGTTTATGAGGTCCCTCGCGGCGTCACTGTTTTTTTTTCTAGTGTAGTGGTGTCTTTTTTAAACACAAAATATAACGAAGCATTACTTCAAGTGTTGCGAACTTCGCGGACTCGTGTCCCTCAAACCGCGGATATGGTCACTATATCCACGCCTGCAGCAAAAGCGTGGGCTGCTTATGCAAATATCTGCATAATTATGCACATTTTTGTGTTTAAATCTACATGTTTATACTACACCGAGTACACTGCAGTCGCGACCACGACTCGTTATTTTATTTGATTTACGACCACGTATTGCATTTTACGAGGTTTTGTGACGCTGATAAGGTTTCTTTACTAAACTGTATGTAAATTAGGACTCTGCACATTTTATGATGGTAGAATGTAGCAGTAGTGAGGGCGGTAGTTTGAGTGTGTTGAGAAAGTCGAAGAAAATGAATGAAAGCAACTTTTAAAGCGAATGTTAGCTCGCTCTAGATTCATAGAATAACATACGCCGATACGTAATAGTCGCAACCAGCGCATCTGTATGACAAGATATGAATGTGGAAGAAGAAAGATGGAGTTAGGAAAAAGCGTGATAAGGGAGCGGTGTTGTGTGGAAAAATATATAGTAACAAAGATTGGGAAAGGTATGTTAAGGTGGTTTATACATGATGGATGAACGGAGATTAATGTCTATAGTCAAATAAGCACACAATTATATATATAACTATAATATATATAATAATTGTGTGCTTCAGTGGTATATGTTGTGTATACCTGTAATCGGCATAGGCTAGATATACTACGTCTTTTAACTTTTAACTGTCTGGTGGCTTCGAATTTTTTTTATGTGGCCTACGCAAATGTTCTGCCAATCTGGTATCGTCGTGTGACGGATTGTTGAGCTCCCTATAATATGGTTGAGCTACACAATGTCTGATGCATGCGCGCCGTTGGATGGGACTAGTCTACTCAAAGCCACTATGGATCTTTCTTCATAAGGCCATTTCAGAAACTGCCCTGCATTGAATCACTAACATATTCTTATACTATTATGTCTGGACTTCAAAAGAGATCGTGATTCTTTGAGTTTGTTTCGGTGTTTCTTCTCAGAGGTCGTCAGCTAGGAAATGCCGACACCATCTAGTACTTAAAAAAGACATGTAAAAGTATCTTTGAGAGAACTATTTACAGAAAGAAATAGCATTTCATTTCATTTCAGACTTTTTCTATGTACCTTTTCTATCGCTTGTAAAATATGTGTGCTGTTGGTGTACCTACATACATAGTCTCTGCCTACCCTAATGGGAGACAGGCGTGATAATACGTATATATGTATGTATGCAGAAGACGTATGCAAAGAACAAATGGCGATCTGAAGTTTCTGTCTACCCCAGTGCGATCGCGTGAGTGTATCTATGTAGAGCGTAGAAGCTCTTTCGCGTCGTATACGAGTAAGTACTCAATACAGTGTTCTCTTTAAAGGCCACCCTAGCACTTCCTCTGCAACACGTTCCTACGTCAACTAACTACAATAATTTGTATAACACCACTGTATGAGTGGTATTTTTATAATTTTATTGGCAAAAGTAGCCTTCAATCCAAAAATATAATACATAAATAATTTATTGTAATTTCTACCGGGTACGTAGCGCTTTGGACAAAGCCTTTGGACCGGACAGGCGTGGCAATTTCCCACGCTGTATAAAAGATTTGTCCCCTTCAACGCGCGCCCTAATGTTCCATCCTCTGCCATGTAACACGCCATTAAGTAAAATACAACAAAACTCATAGTTAACCAAGCATGACTGCTACGCTAGAGGGCCTTAGTTCGATTTCCAAGTCGAGAAAAGTATTATTGGGTTATTCTATCATATTCTCAGTAGTTTTTTATTTTTTTTATTTGTGATAGTCTTACGCTTGATCGCCAGTTCGCCTGATGTTAAACGATACGAGTTGCTTGGAGTTTATGTTTGTGACCGGTTATTGGCAATAGGCTCGTTGCCTATTACGTGGAAAAGGCCGGCGAGCTGTGAGTTTAAATTAGTATCCCTCTGCCTAACCCTTCGGGAAATACAGGTGTGATGGTATGATGGTATGTTCTTAGTTAACTGGTTATGGTGAACGGAGTTGTAAGTGGTCAATCAATCAAAGACATGATTGTAGGGCGTTACTTTTTTTTTAATAAAAAAATACCGTGATGTATGTTTGTGTTTTACTACGGCAATTCCCGCCATTTCAGTTGTATCCCATTACAAAATATAGTTTATAACCTTTTTTAGGATGCAGCCTATCTTCTTGCCAAATTTTATTAAAATCTGTTCAGTGGTTTAGGCGTGACAATGTCATAAACAGACGGGCGGAGTTACTTTCGCATTTATAATTATTATTGATGATGATGTGTGGATATGGATATAAAGCCTTGTAATTGTTGCAAACCACAGCCTGTTATGGTACCGTTGCATGACATGTAAACAACAATTGCAGTTTTTAGTGGGTATATGTCCGACAATATTCCACTGCCTTCACTTGTGAATAACGATCCATGAGGATTTTCTGCACGACAAGAGAAATTTTATTTTAATCATGTTGTATTTAAAAAGCATATATTTAGTTTAGGCCAAGTTACAAAATAACATACCATCATCCTTGTATTCCCTTGTATATAATGTTAGGTAAAGGTATACTAATGTACACCCACAGTTCGCTGGTATGTTTAGCTCCCATATATATGCGGCATATTGTTATTAACTGGGCACAAATTCAAAATCCGAGCTGCTCCTGAAAGTTTCCTAGAAAAACTCCATAAAAAATAATGATTTTTCCACGTGTGGAGACGACGAATACTGTTCTTCTCTGCCTTTCACATAGGCATCTCGTAAGAGCAATGAAAATCTCTGACTCAGTACCTCTTGGGGTCTGAATGACTGGCGATCACCCTTACGTCGGAGTCTGTCGTAAAGCAGCTTAATGTGTGTTTCGACTTTTGCGTGTAAGAACCAGTTCCCCCTCGGTTCCTGCAGCTTTGGCAGTCTGCAGTCCGCAAAAGCTCTTAAGGCTTGGCAACCCCTCTGGCCACAATGACTACTCACCACTAGATGGCTCACCAGATCGTTTGCCGACTTAACCATAAAAAAATAACACTGCTCCGTCTAGTCATGCTTAAACCACTAGGCTGGTGGGGGAGTACAAAAATATCTCCATAAATACAGCAAAACACCCCGACCCCCACCTACCGCGTTGACATGACGTGCCCTTAACCATCCGTCTCAAGACGGGGAAAATATGACGTCGGAGTAAAAGCCAGTTCCCGTAATAACTGCGTATCGTCGGTATCAACTGGCATTTCGATTGATTGACGTTTGATTAACAATCGCGGACATCACTAGAAATAGGCTATTCCGTTCTGTGAACGATGATGTTGCGGCTTTCTATCTTGTCAAGCTACAGATATAATATAAAATAATATTAACCATTATTTTCCGCAGAGAAATTTCATGAAGTGCTATCGAGAATTTTCATTGGGAAATATGGTAGTTTTTTTTATTCCTAAATGGCTTACGCTTGACCGCCAGTTCGCCTGATGCGATCTACGATAGAGCGCGCTCGCCTAGATGAAACCTATATAAATGACTTACATACATACATACACTCACGCCTTTCTCCCACAGGGGTATGCAAAAATTATATTCTGCCACTTGCTACGCATATAGTTGACGTGTGTTTGCTTTATTAGAAATTTTAATAACAGGACTAGTTATTATATCTACACTTGGCTAATCACTTAGCTATCACTATTAATGTTATTCTACAAGACTATAATATATATATATAGTGTATATTATTAATTAGAAAAGTTTTGTTTTGTTATTAAATGAATTCTCGGTAACATTGTTAGAATATCCGATAATCTGCTGAACTAATCCCATTATCGGATTAACTTTATGGAAATTTGATGTTTATACATTATTGATTGATTAATGAATACATTATTTGTTGAATACATTATCTCAACGAGGCATCTACAGGAATTACGTTGCTTGAAATAAAAAAAAAACTTACTCGGCAGTGTCATATTTTTTTTAAACTTACTAGCAATGTGGGTCGCACATTACTAGTATTCTTGTTAACCCCTCGGGCTAAGCTAAATGCTTGTGTAAATAGAGGGTTCATGTCGGTAGTGCAATGGGTGAGATTCGAACCGGCAACCACATGGTCGCAAGTCCGACGCCCTAGCCATTAGGCTACCGCCGCTTCGATTTGCATTGAGAATACCACTACCACAACTATACAGGACCTGTAAATGTGTGTCATTGTAGCATGTTTTAGTAGACATCTAAATCAAATCATTTATTTGCTTTCAATGTAGAAATAGGTACAGATAAGGTGTTGATACACAGTTATAAATACTTTTGTTGATGTATGTTTTACAACACACAGTTTATTTATTTTTTTAGAATAAGTTCTGAAATGCTGGGAACCTTCTTTTAATATTATTGGCTTCGCTCCAATTTGGACATTAGGTAATCTTCAATGTCCATACATCCTGTTATTGCAATATTGTACCAGTGAGGAATGTAAACAATATTTATTTTAAATGAGTGTCCAAAGAGTTTCTGATCGGATTCTTCTTCATAGGATCAACTTTTTGGAACCGTGTACTAGTTACACGGTTCCAAAAAGTTGTTGAGGGTTCGATTCCCTATTTAGGGAATCGAACCTGGGTTCAATTTATTTAGTTTAGTAAAGCGTTATTGGGTTTTCTATGAAATTCTCAGTAGCAGCTCGGAGTTTGGAATTTTCTATGCTATGGGAGCTAAATATACCGGCGAACTGTGTACATTAGTACGCCTCTGCCTAACCCTTCGGGGCATACAGGCGTGATATGTTATGTTGAACTTGAACTTTGAATACTATTTCACATAAGTTTACTGACGTGAGTATTTTTACGTAATTGTAATGTAAACAATAAAAAAAAACTAATCAGACTAAAGACCGTTATGCTAATTCACGTCGGCTAAAATTTGCTATTAAAAACGTTTGGCTTTTCCCATCATAACGAGAAAAGGCGGGAAATGTGACGCAATATTAGCATAATTTGCAATCCCACGCCGGTATTGACGGCAATCTAATCGCCTAATTCCGGAGTACGAGTCCAGGAATGAAGTTACAAAAGTTAATATTAGTAGCAACTGTACCGTTTTGCATAATTTTAGAAGCTTTTAATTTATAATTAAGAATACATTTCATTAAAATGTATTCTCGATTGGTTCATCTGAGATATATTGTAAGCCTTCCATATTCAACGTCTTGGTCTTACCATCTACTTGGAACCCCATTATATATTCTATTAAATCTAAATCCAGGCCCAAAACTGCAATACCAAAGGTGAGGTGACGGTGAGCTCGTTCTGCGTTAATCGGATCGCCAATAATTAACAAAAATAGAAGTAGCTGTTGTGTGTGTGTGTGTGTTTTGTGGAGATCAATTTTAAATTATGAAGGTTTCTGTATCACTGTATGATAAGGTATGATAATTTTTTTAAAATTTTGTTTACTTTGTTGTAAATGCTGGAAGGCTAATAAAGGAAAACTGCTTGTGTGCAAAAGAGGTGGTATGTGGTTCTGTTCGAAAAATTATTTCAGCGCGGCGCTTGTTAGTTTTACTGACAGGAGTGCGGTGTTTTCTTAACATTGTATGCAGCATAAGTATTTGCCGGATTATTAGTATTGCGCTATCAGCATACAGTTGTTTGGTTGGGAATTTGAAATTTTTTGAGTACATGATCTTGATGATACTGGACTGTTTCCAGCTTAAGGAAAGTGGTCTTATCAGTTCCTCCCCAGCAGACTAAGTTTTCTTAATCGGCTTATTAAGTTTCCTATATGAAGATGCCAGTTTAAGAACCTATCAATGTCAACTCCCACGTAACGGATATTAGAAGTGAGGCAGAGAGGGGAACAGGAACAGGGGAAGGAAGGATTAGGGCATGAGTGGGCTCTGACGATAGTAGAGGTTTTTGGTTGCGATGCAAGTGAGATTGAGGAAGGTATTATTTTAGTTTTTTCTGTATTTAGAGTTAATAAATTCTTTGAAAGCCAAGCTGTAACTATATTAAGGTTTGTCTCTGCCAGTTGCGTCACATCGTCCCAGCTATCTCCGTTTATTAGTAGAACAGTATTGTCAGCATAGGCAAACGTGAAGCAATTTTTGAAGAACAAGAGACATAGCTCTTTGATGTAAATGAGGAAGAGTATTGGACCGAGTATGCTTCCCTGAGGCACGCCATACTCAATTTTACATTCTCTACTGACAATACCATCGATATTTACACATTGAAAACGGTGAATACTCAGAGCAAGGCCACGAATACTTATATTGTACATCTTTGTTATAAGGTTGCTTGCCATCATTTTTGTCTGTGCTACCTTCAGTTTAAAATATAGCCCCTTTTTGCGTATATTGGATTTTACTTGAGACTGCTTCACCCTAACTGCTACAATCCTAAATACGTTGTACTGAACACGGAGTACCTACGTTGAGTGCCCCCTGATTACAGTTTATTACCACTCAATTATATTTTAATTCTTATTTTCCCAGTAATATCACTGGCAACATTCATTACAAACAAGAAAACAATATTGTTACCAGTTTATTACTTACGGACAGAATACTTAAGAGGAACTCAGTAGGGGAGTTCTGCTACCTCAAATATACTAGGTAAAAATAAACACAGTAGTTAAGTCAACGTAGTCGAGAGCGGCACTACATCGCCATTGTTTCGGCTGGATTTAATCAAAGTTTGTCAGATAAACGGTGAGTGCCGCCTCGCCGCGAACGAGCTTATAATTTGAGTGGAGCTTGATTAGTGCTCGATTTCAAAATTAATTAAATTAATGTATAAAAATAAATATGTTCGGTTTGCATGAGTATGTTTGTTTGCAAGATCAGAGGCCTATAATAACGTAGAAATGCTTTTTAAGGATGATAAAGTTGTGCTATTTCATTTGTAGAGCAGCATCTCGTGCACACACTTACACGCACGCTTACACAGATTCACACACGCAGAATCACACACACTCTCTCTCTCTGTCACACACACACATACACACACTCATCGTTTGCAGAATTCCCTTTTATGAAGTATAGGGTAAGATAGTGACATTATAGCCGCAAGCAAATAATTATAAAAAATAACATAAAAACATTTTGTATCTGCATCTCTCTCTAGCACCGCACCGGAAAACGCAGTGTGGTATGACCTCTCACAGTTTGTATTTCGCTGGAATTTTAATCTCCATAAGCCTTCAGCTGTCATATTTTATGCATGTTATAGTGCGTCCTCCTATTGCAACTCCGCGCGCCTCTCGTACGCGTAGGTTGCCAGCTCGCTTTCTTACATAAACCGTGACGGAACGGCAACGTTGCTCGCATAACCGCTCGCGCACTGTTGCCACAGTCGTGAGTCACGTACGCACCACCGCGAACGACGCACGCGCGCCGTATCTCTATTGCGCTCTCGCGCCCCGCGTGTCGTCTCTAATTGTCGCGTTAAGTTCTATGCCTTATTATTATTGTTCACTATTGTTTTGTTTTTTATGCCAATTATATACACATACCGTTTTCTACTCAGTGATTCTCATTTGGCTAAAAACCCCTCCCTACATCTGGCGCTCAACGTACGGCCGTGTCCCTTTGTTACCGGTTTTACATCGAGAACTTTCGTGTATCATACAAGACTGTTATTGTGAAAGACTCAAAATAGTGTTTTAGTGCTAAAAACAGTGACTTTCGCGGGTTTTCTTCGCGGCCGTGGCGTTATATACCTACCACGCCGCGCCCCCCGTGCAGTTTTGTTTCGTTTTTACGCACAGTGAACAATAATTCTAGAACTTTTGTGTAAATAGTGACTGTACATATAGTGGATTTAGTGTCAAGAAGTAGATATTTCACGTTTTTAGTCGTTCTAGTGCTTATTTATGTCCTAGAATAGTCGTGTAACTAGTTACAATCCACCGGCCATATTGTTATGGAACATTCGAACATTCTAGATTTCTAGTGCTTAGTGTTTACCTATATACCTACTTGGTTACGAACTTGATTTTACATGTTTTAATTCTAGTTTAAGTTACCTAGGATAGTCGTGCTGCAAGTCGTAACCCAAAACATTAGTGTACTTAAGTGTGTAGTAACGCTTCGTGTGATTTTTGGGTTAGTACCTATCTACATAGAACTTTGTTTATTTTAATTTAGTTTAGTGTCTTATGGATAGAGACCTAAAAGTGTTTAGTTATATAGTGTATAAATATAGGTTTAGGACATTAGCGTAGGAAGTGTTAACGTAAGTAAACGAACGATACGTACCTACTTATGCGTTGTGTACCTACGAACAGTTGTCGGACTGTAGTGACGATCTAGGTTACCTAGGTACACTACCTATTGTTGTGTCGGAACTTGGTGTATTGTGCATATTATAGACATGGTGCTAACACGGTCGCGTACCAATAGTGCGTCACGTGCTACACAGCAGCCCGAGATGTACTCGTCGGCTGGTGAGCAGTTTGACGGCGGTATGCCGTCGACTTCAGATGGTGGATTCGTTGACGTGCGTACGTCGACGCCGCCGCTGGCTGGACGACCGTCGTCCGCCGGCGCCTCAGCCCCATCTCTACCACCGCTGTACGGGCGTGAGCTGCCTGTGTACTCGCAGATGCCACAGCACGGGCAGGCTCCGCCCGTCGTCGCACCGCAGCTACCAGTGTCCGCCGCACCCATTGTGATGACTGACCAACAACTGGTATTCTTATTACAAGCCTTACGGTCGCAGCCGCCTACACAGGGCGCGCCGCAACCACCGCCGACGACTGTAAGTACAAACCTATCTAATTGTACGGCGAGATTTAATGGTGCTGGCGATGTACTAGCGTTCATAGACGCTGTTCAAATTTATAAAGATTGTGTTGGCGTTCACGATGATATCGCCTTGAGAGGGCTGCCGATGCTGCTCACAGATTTTGCCGCTACCTGGTGGCAAGGTGTCAAACACTCCGTGACGAGTTGGCAGGAAGCCATTCATCTTCTTCGGCAAACTTTTGGCCCGCGTCTCCCACCTCACAGAATATATAGAGAGATTTTCAGTCGGGAGCAAGGTGAAGAACGTACTGACGTCTTCGTGTGCCGTATAAGAGCCATAATCGCCCAGCTGCCGCCGCACACTCTACCTGAAAACCCAGTGCAGCTTGATATGGTCTATGGCCTACTCCATAGAAGGATACGCGAGAGGGTAGCAAGGAGTGCCTTCACTTCGTTCGTCGAGCTGCTTCAGCAGGCTCGAGTAGTGGAGGATGTGCTCGAGGAAGTATGCGCTGCTGCACCTGCAAAGAGCCATACGCCGACATGTGTTGCCCCGTCGCCGCCGCTGGTCCTGCTTCGTCATCTTCTGTTGCTGGTCCTGCGGTGCAAAATAATGTTAAAACCCCGCAAGGGAAGACCAGACCAAAGTGCTCTTTTTGTAAGATGTTCGGACACATCAAAGATGACTGCCGCAAATTATTAAACAAAAATAAAATCACGTCGGAACCGGTTAAGAGCGAACCAGTTGCTGCACAAGCGGAGCAGCGCCCGTCCGTTACGTGCTTCGGATGTGGTGCGCCCGGTGTGATCCGGTCCAACTGCGCAGGATGTAAAGGAAAACGCTCTGCGCCGCCGCCAACGACGTCCTCTTTCCAATCAGTGTCCGCGTGTGACACAGTGTTGGACCCGCGAGTGCGTCCGATATTAAGCGTAGAAGTGTTTGGTTTAGTAGGAACCGCGTTGTTAGACACGGGAGCGAAACAGTCTGTCGCTAGTGAAAGTTTAACGAAGGTGCTACGGGCTAACGGCCAAGTGTTTAAAAATGTAGAAACCGAGTTAAAATTCGCGGATGGCTCCCAACGTGTTCAGTTAATTGAAACAGCCTTAGTTGATGTAAAGGTGCACGGAGTTGCAATATCAACACTCTTCATGGTCTTGCCCGGCGCTACCGAGTCATTGTTAGGTATGAATTTTATACGGGACGCTGGCATGATACTTGACTTCGATAGAAATCAATACTCCTTACGTTCTACAGGGCTTTACAATATTCAATATGAACGCGAGGACCGCATTGCGGTAAGTTCTTCGATTGGCCTACGCGAGTGCGAGGGTGTTCTCCTGCAACCAGCTGACAGGGAAAAGTTGGCTGAGATTCTGGAGCAAAACTCGGATATCTTCAGTGCAGGGGGAGGGCCTACGCCCTTCGCCTTGCACAGGATTGATACGGGGAACGCCACGCCTATCTCTACACCGCCTTACCGGGTGAACCCCGCTAAGAAGGAGATAATAAAGGCGGAAATTGATAAAATGCTGGAATTGGAAGTAATAGAAGAAGCTGAGTCTGAGTGGCGAGTCGAACATCAGCAGGACGTCCGTAAGGATGCCGCGGACAAGAACCGTCGTCCTGGACCCAATTATCAGGAGGGTGACCTCGTACTCGTGGAAAGCCATCGCCTTAGTCAAGCCTCAAAAGGATTTACGAGCAAGTTTGCCCCGAGACGCGAAGGTCCTTATAGGATTAATAAAATTGTTTCCCCAACCACTTACGAAGTCGTCGACAAAGATAATGTCCCTCGAGGCAAGTATCATGCCAGTCTTTTAACACCATACGTTGGCGACTCGGGTGTTGTCATCCATAACAGGAGAAAAGGGAGACCCCGGAAATTACCAGATCCCAAGCCAGCTCCAGAGCCTTCTGCTGACTTGGAGGGGGAGGATATAGTGCGTCCTCCTATTGCAACTCCGCGCGCCTCTCGTACGCGTAGGTTGCCAGCTCGCTTTCTTACATAAACCGTGACGGAACGGCAACGTTGCTCGCATAACCGCTCGCGCACTGTTGCCACAGTCGGGAGTCACGTACGCACCACCGCGAACGACGCACGCGCGCCGTATCCCTACTGCGCTCTCGCGCCCCGCGTGTCGTCTCTAATTGTCGCGTTAAGTTCTATGCCTTATTATTATTGTTCACTATTGTTTTGTTTTTTATGCCAATTATATACACATACCGTTTTCTACTCAGTGATTCTCATTTGGCTAAAACCCCTCCCTACAATGTACCTATTGCAAATAATGGCAATAATTATGAGATTAATGTTATGCTTGTTGCTATTACGAGTATACGTATGTATGTTCGATATCGCTTGACCTCACATAAATGCTATTGATGTTTATGAATTATATAATGTAATTATCTGATAAAGTTGTTGTTTATTTAATCAGACATTTATCTAACAATTTTTTTTTAACCTATAAGATCCCACTGCTGGGCAAAGGTCTCCCCCATCTCCTTCCACCGATCTCTGTCGAGGGCAATCTCAGGCCAGTCCATCCGGAAAGAGTCTAAGTCGTCCCGCCAGCGCTTTCTATGTCTACCTCGGCGTCGGCGGCCATCTTCGGGCAGCCATTGGGTTACTGAACTGGCCCATCGCTCCGGGTGCATCCGGGAAACATGGCCCGCCCAATTCCACTTCAGTCCAGCAGTCTTTTTTCATACGTCAGCGATGACAGTTTTTGAGCGCAGCTCGGTGTTACGAACTCGATCTATTTTTTAACTCCGAGTACACTGCGTTCCATCGCTCTTTGGCAGACCTTGAGCTTGGACTTCTGAGACTCGGTTATTGACCACGTTTGGGCACCATAGGTTAGGATGGGAAGGATACACATGTCGATTAGTTGACGCTTAAGTGACATCGGCAAGTTGCCCTTCATCAACTCCTTCATGCCCCAGTAGCTCTTCCAAGCATTGTCAACGCGACGTTGAAGTTCTTTGTCTTGTCGGTTTTCGAAAGAGACTAACTGGCCCAAATAGATATATTCATCGACATATTGTATATTCTGTCCATCGACCCTAATTTTGTGCTTAGTGCTGTTCGTCATGACTTGAGTCTTAGACCGATTCATCATAAGTCCAACCTCGTGGCTTGCGGTGCTCAGTTATTGGAGAATATCCTGTAACTCGTAACTCGAGGGGTAAAATAGAACAACATCATCTGCAAAACGCAAATTGGTTCATCTGCGTTCACCAACGACTATACCCTTGTTAACAATTTTTATTAATAAGTCTCCTGGCGCAGTCGGGAAAAAGTAATAACTTTGTTGGGTTCCTAATTGATGTTAAGTTAGCGACTAATTCGTCGACAATCTAGTTGTGGCATACACTTATCTACAGTTTGCTACTAACCCAATGATTAGTATAAGATTTTATCAATATGTACTTCAGCATAATTTTATCATGTCGATTTAGTAGTTGTGTTTCAATAAGTAGATAACAAACAGACACACAGACAAGCTTTATTGATAACACTTTATACTTTGTTCGATCTCTTTTTGTATTATATAATACCTTTATCTCTTTCAACGTTGACACATCGAAGTTTTTATCACTCCCTGAGGTCTCAAACTAACAATAAACAAAACTATATTTATTCAGCTCAAGTATCAGCCAATATATCACAAAGTTATCTAAGTTTACTTAAACCAAAGTAAACAGACAAATATAATAAAACAATTTATTTGATTACTGTTTCACGTCAACTTATATTACATTTCAATTTAATCAAAACTTTGCGAGACAACCATCAAAACGTTAAGGTCACGTACAACAATATGTGCCAACAATTTTTGATAAAATGCGGTTTCGTTTATGAAAAGAAACGTTATTAAGAGACCTGAAAGGTAAGGATAATATAGACGGGCTCTACAGTGTAAAGTGCTTAGCCCCTGTAAAACTGACAGACGAATACTAAATAAAACTTTCCTCTCCTATTTTAGTTAGTAGTGGAATTTCAATAAATCAAAAAATAAAAACAACTATATTTGAATATCCATAAAAGAAAACAACTATTATTATATGTAAATATTTTTATTAAATCTTTCATCCTGTAATTTAACATCTATTGTATACTGCTGACACACCAGTCCTAATGCGAGGTTAATATAATGATGCTTATGCTAGTAATTATAATTTATTTGTGCCCAAATGTTATAGTTATGGCAAAATTTCCCATAATGAGCTTTATTAATATTGTAAGTCGGCAGGCTCGTGGCACTCAATATTTATGACTTGTTATTAATTAAAACCAACAAAAAGATAAGTCTAATATCGGATATATATTACTTAACGCTGAATGGATCCCAAAATAAATTGCTTCAAAATTAATTTCATGGTCCAATAAATTTTAGTTAAAATCTGTTTTCACTTAATTAAAAATTCTTCTCATTATTCTGGGCACATTTCCCTGGATCTTAATCATTCAAAGTTTTAGCCTTGAAGTAATAATCTGCGTTGTAGTCGTACCAGTCCAAAACCTGTCCATCGTACCATACGTAAGCTCCTTTGAGGGTCTGCGGAGCATCCAGGACCAGATACAGAGGAGTTTCAGCCGCTTGATCAGGGTCGTAGAAGCCAGCATGAAGTGTCATGTCGGTGCGGACCAGTCCTGGGTGCATAGAGTTCACTGCAATGTTCCTTGACTCGAGTTCTTTCTGCTGCAGAATCGTGACAGCGCTCAGGGCTACCTTCGCTACTCGGTATGCGGCTGCTGTTCCTTCATCAGCAATATCATTGTAGTCGAACGTTCCATTCTTCATTCCCTCCAAATACCAGTTCACGAATTCATTGATATCATTCACTGTCAAATCTTTTTTGGACAACCTCTGTATCCAGTCCTTGTTTCTAATGTTCGATAAATGTCCACAGTCACTTGAAATATTAAGAATTCGACCATTGTCTCTTATCAACGGGAACAGCAGTTCCTGGACTGTTAGAATGCTGTAATAGTTGATGTCCACTATAGTTTTGCATTCCTCGTAAGGATTGTATAAACTTTCACTGTTGGCGACCGCAGCATTATTGACAAGTATATCGATACCACCGTGTTTTTTTTTAATGTGGTCCCTGAACTTGGCGACGCTAATTTTATCAGCAACATCGAGCTGGTGGTACTCCGGCTGAAGACCGAGCTCGTTCAGTTTGGCGACGGCAGCTTTCCCTCTTCCTTCATCTCTTGAAGTTAAGTAGACTACTCCATCAAATCTCTTAAGGAGTCCTTTTACTATGGCGAAACCGATTCCTTTGTTGGAACCGGTAACAACAGCTACTTTCACCATGACTGCTCTCTGCCGTGTCTCCCTGTGAAGTGAGAGGAATAATACATTAATCATAATATATGTTAGTTAGTATACATACCTACATCAATAAATTATGTGAACCCAGATAGCGGTTACGCATATTATCATAGTTTAACATAAATTGGCTGGCCTCTACATAATTACAGGCTGACAACAAATTAAGGGTAGTGTATTATTGAACAAGTTTATAATTAAGATAGGATTAATAGTTAATTTTAGATTTAATGTTAACAAAGTTTTGCCAAAATTGAAATATTAAATTATTACACGGCGGGGCCATTGTTGAGAGTAATACTCAATTATTCAAAGGATAGTTTTATTAATCTGTGAAATGGATGGACAATCCGAAGAAAATAAAGGTTTTTTCACAACCAAATGTACTCGTGTTTAAAATAACCTTAGCCGTTAAGTGTGTAGTTAGAAATATCTAATATTCGTGTAAGAGTTAAAAGCCATAGCATAATAGCATATTATGTAGTTAGATGATCCCTTATCTATACTTATAATAAATCTGTAGAGAGGTCAATTCTGTACATGAAATATATTTCCAAAATAACTATCAGCGGGTGATTAGTGATCGATACTGACGCCAAAAATGCAATCAGTAAAATTTTTGTCTGTCTGTCTGTCTGTCTGTATGTTCGTTATAGGTAGAAACAAAAACCACTCGACGGATTTCAACGAAACTTGGTACAATTGTTCTTCATACTCCTGGGCAGGTTATAGTATACTTTTCATCACGCTACGATCAATAGGAGCAGAGCAATGAAGGGAAATGTTGGGAAAATGAGTGATTCATGAGAAAGGTTTCAAGCTATAAAAACTCACGCTACAACCCTTAGGAACGGGGCAACGCAGGTGAAACCGCGGGCGAAGAACTAGGGAACAAAGTAACTATTCCACGCGGACGACGTCGCTGGCAAAAGCTAGTATATTAATAAACGTAATATATATATGAAAACGAATCTATGACGACACGTTTGGTGTAGCGGCTGAGCAATCGGCTTCTGCGCAGCGTGTTGTGGGTTCGATCCCCACACGGAGCAAATATTTGTATGATCTGCAGGTAGTTGTTCCAGGTCTGGGTGTTTGTGTTTGTGAGAATTTGTGTTTGTAAACGCACCCACGATATAGGAGAAAATCCTATAGTGGGGCAAAGTTTAAAAAAAAAAATGTTTTTATATTCTTATGGAAATGCAATCTTGATGGATAACGATATTTATTTATTTATTTATGCTTTATGTAACACATAATTTGTACATAGGCGGACTTAATGCCGTAAGCATTCTTTCCAGTCGACCTTTAGGCGGTGCAGAGATAGCATGGTAGGTGCAGTGAAAGGAGACAAAGTAATGTTAAGTTGAATATAATACATTTAAGTAATAAATATTGATCAATATAGATACATACAATGATATATTGATATATCGATACTTTTACACCTCTTCAGAGTCAGATCAGGGATTACTATTGCAGCAAGTGGGAAGGCTATATGCTATCTATAGCTCAAGCCACCAATACGTCTACGTTAATGATCCAATTATGAATCAAAACTGTTGCGTCTACAGCTGAGATAAATACAGTAATCGGTCCCGACGAGGCTCAATCAATCAGCGGGAGTTATAAATTGTGCGTGGAAGTATAGCAGTCGATCTATCATGTTCCAGCCCGGTAATGAGAAAAGGGGCGGAATATACAGGTACTACAGCTACTGAATAAAATAGTCTTGTTACTATACTTTGATATACAGGTGTTTTAGTATGACGGCTCGGTTAGCGCAGTAGCTAAGCGATTGGTGGTGATAAGGGTGGCCCACAGTCCTCTGATTGGCATGCGGACATCATGGTTGATGAGGTACCTCTGATAAAAGACTTCCCTCCATAGACTGCTACAAATCTTAGAAACAGGAAAATCACCATCACGCCTGTACTCCCCGAAAGGTTAGGCAGAAGTGTACCAATGTACACCCATAGTTCGAAGTATGTTTCTAGAAAGAGAGAATAAATACCAAGTCACGTTTCATTTACAAGTAAATGAAAAGAGCTCTTTCCACAATTACAATATAAAATGAAGCTCTCTAGCGTTCTGCGCAATCAACAAATAATGGTAAAAGGTACGTGATGCACTACAACCGCGATTAAAACGTTTGGTGCACGACCACCCACAGCGGGCACGGGATAAAGTATATAGCTATCTATCCCGTTCAAAAAATAACGCTAAAACATTATTCTAACCGGGTTTTATTCGCTACAAAGTATCGCATTCCCCTTAAAAATACATTTTATTAAAAAAAAATTGATGTTGCTTTTTGAAACGGGCAAATAACGTAATAAAAATTCTTAACTTTGATCAGCAAAAGCATATGGAGGCTAGTATCTATACTTTTCGTAAGACAATTAAATAATTTTCTAATAAATTATGTGTGTGCCTTTTTGTTTCAGTTGATTAGCTATTATCATGTTGAATACTCTACAGGCCAGTGCGAGAATGTATAAATAATAAGGAACGTTATTTGTGATTTCGTTTTACTAAAATAGAAAGAAAGAAAGGATAGAAAAACACATTTTTTGAGACAAGGTCCATACAACACACAGTAACCTGTGTGTTGTCAAAAAAATTAACAAATAAATCAAGGTCACCAAGATGTGCTGTCAGAATGCTTGCCCCGAATGAGTTGCTAGCTCAGCGATTTGCTGGGCGTACCCAGCGCTGGTTTTCAGTTGGCACCCTGAAAACCACACACGGACATGGAAAACATGAATAAATATATTATAATGTAATAAACTAACCCTGTACTAAAATTATAATATAAACATAAATAAATTAAATATTAATATATATATAAATATGTAAAAATTATACATATTAGGTGTCAAAAGTTGGGATGCGAAATTAAATAAAACTTATGTCATTTACTGATCTTACGCTTTTTTTTGGAGATTCAAAGAGCAACGGGAAATAATATTATATGTTTAGGGATGTTACGGTTGACATGTTATCAAACGGGAGGCCTCCACGGTCCCGAGCATATTACTTCCTGTTGCGGACACGACCAAGCAACGTGGATTATCTATCAGCAACTTACCAAGAAACACAATCTTGTGGTCCCGGAGGCCCCGAGCGAGATAGTGATGTGCGGTCGACCCAGTTCTCGAAAATACTCGTGTCACAGAAATAGGTGTGTTTTGTTTAATATATCTATCTTCTATACTTATAATAAATCTGTAGAGAGGTCAATTCTGTACATGAAATATATTTCCAAAATAACTATCAGCGGGTGATTAGTGATCGATACTGATGCCAAAAATGCAATCAGTAAAATTTTTGTCTGTCTGTCTGTCTGTCTGTCTGTCTGTCTGTCTGTCTGTCTGTCTGTCTGTCTGTCTGTCTGTCTGTCTGTCTGTATGTTCTTTATAGAAACAAAAACCACTCGACGGATTTCAACGAAACTTAGTACAATTGTTCTTCATACTCCTGGGCAGGTTATAGTATACTTTTCATCACGCTACGATCAATAGGAGCAGAGCAGTGAAGGGAAATGTTGGGAAAACAGGAGAACTTACTCTATTTTTTAAGCTTCCGTCGCGTGTGCAGCCTTAATGGTTAAAGCTACACAGAAATAATGTATGACGGAAATGTTCTCCTTAAAATTATATAAAAAATATTCCACGACAGCAAATGTCTATCTTTTATGGTTGACTCACAATAACACGTGTAACTCCCGATAGCTTAGCAGTTCGGAGCTTTCTGATTATATTTGTCTACTCTTACGTTAGGTGACTGACTGACTGACATAGTGATCTATCAACGCACAGCCCAAACCACAGGTTATAGTGTACTTTTCATCACGCTATGATCAATAGGAGCAGAGCAGTGAAGGGAAATGTTGGGAAAATGAGTGATTCATGGGAAAGGTTTCAAACTATCAATGTATATATCATCACGCTACAACCCTTAGGAACGGGGCAACGCAGGTGAAACCACGGGCGAAGAACTAGGGAACAAAGTAACTATTCCACGCGGACGAAGTCGCTGGCAAAAGCTAGTTAATAATATATCGAGCGCAGACAATGAGGTGAACGTGGGAGAACAATAACATTCTTTATTGTCACGAGTGTGACTCACTTAGACACGGAGTCGAACGATAATATTTTCGATGAACACAGCGACAATAGTTGGAATGATTTTTGATGCAATAGAATGTGGGTATAAACGTTCAGTAGTCCTTTTCTTTTTGAACTTTTGTGATAAGATCGCTGCCTGCTTCAATCATAACTACTTTTATTTTAAATGTAATTACAGATTAATTACTACAGTAGGAATAAAATATTAATACTAATATATTTTTTTATGTTATATATAATTTTTACGTGGGAGAGCCATGCTTCAATATGAATGGGCCGGCTCGACCGGAGTGATACCTCACAGAATACCAGCGTTAAACAACGCTTACGTTGTGTTTCGCCGAGTGAGGGAGGTTATCAGAGGCCCAATCCCCTTTTAAAAGGTCGGCAACGCACTCTTGACTCCTCTGGTGTTACGGGTGTCCATGGGCGGCGGTAATCGCTTACCATCAGGTGATAAGACAGATCTCGTTCACCCTCCTATCCCATAAAAAAAATACTAATATGGTGGAAAACTAAGATGTTTTCATGAAAGAAGCCAAACTCACCCGCCCGGTGGTGTTTAAATGAATACCAGATATGAGCTCGTATTGTGGGCGGCACTCCTCTTTTAGGCAAATATATAATCGACATACGTTTAAAATGATAATTATGAAAATAAAAATGTGTTCAAAGAATGGGTAAGTTTATCAGTCTTGCGCAAATGATATTAAAAATATTTAAGTACGTTTCTATGGAATTGGAAATTTTGTGATAGGTTTTGTACATTTTATTTGTAACTATATTTTGGCATATTATTTATTTATTTGGACTGCAGTAAGTGTCTCCCAAATTGAATTAATTTCTAATTCAAACGTTATTTAGTATCACGTTTCTAACGAGGTTAACCTTTTAAGAAACTAATTAACAAGAAATTTCTTCATCATATAGTGTCGTGATATGGTGGAATAAGAATAGAATAAAATAGTCAAATATTCAGCCGCTATAATGTTAGCACATTTTCGGTTTGAAAAATGAATGCCCTGTATGAAATTACAGGGCAAATGAGGCTTAACAACTGAGTCGACTGTTGCTGGTGGCCTGTATACAAGTGAATATTCCCCAAGAATTATTATTTAACATACCATCTCGCCTGTATTCCCCGAAGAGTGAGGCAGAGGTGTACTAATGTACACCCGCAGTTCGCCGGTATATTTAGGTCCCATATAATAGGGCGTGAGACTATTGCTATTGAGGAGGCACAAATCCATATTTCAAGCTGCTACTGAATTTTTCATAGAAGAACCCCTAAAGGGTCTCTAGCATAGCAGTCGCGCTTAGGACCACTAGACTAATGAGACGGTCAAAATTTAAGATTTTTTTTAAAGCTTAGGTACTAGCGATGTGAGTCGCACATTACTAGTATTCGTTAACCCCTCGTGCTAAGCTAAATGCTTGTGCTACGAGTGGGTTCACGTCAATAGTGCAATGGGTGGGTTTCGAACCGGCAACCACATGATCGCCAGTTGGACGATCTAGCCATTAGGCTACCGCCGCTTAAATTTAAGAAACTTATTATTTAAGGGTCCGGCAGAGCTTGAATTGGCCACAAAAAGGTAATACCGAAATAAATCGTAATCCATACAATATTCTATTAAATTATGTTATTATTCGGATTTGGATACCCTTAATCTAGGTTTCTACGGTACTATTTCGTCTACTACTACTTCATTTTAAATACAAGACTGGAAAATCGTTCAAAACTTGGTAAAGTTATCAAAAATTGCATTCGCTTACATTTATTTCCAGCGAAGTATTTTGGACGAAATTACAATGTAGGACGCTAGATTAACGGTATTGGAATCCGAATAATAACACAATTTAATTAAATTGTGTTTGAATTACGATTTATTTCAGTATTACGTTTGTAATAGAAATTCGGTCCGCCGGACTCTTAAGAAACATATAACATGCTTTATAGCATGCCAAATAAATAACGAAGTACTATATAAGTTAAATCCCGCCATCATGTACAATCGCCTACAACACTCATATATTTCCCCCGCCAACAAAATACATCCGCCCGAACAGTTCGCAACATGAATATAACATCAGCTGTGTTATGTTGCACTCGCTTGTACTTGCAACTGATACTGTTACGTGCTGCTGCTACTGCTTTTATAAAACTGTCGCTACAGATTTTTGTCTAAAATTATTTGGTAATATGCCAGACGTTATATATCAAAGCTAATAGTTATAGATAACGAACTTTTATCCGTATATTTATCAATAATGTATGGTATTTTTTTTTATCCTATATCGTAAGTGCGCTTACTGAGATTTGATTTAATGTTTTCCTCTAGCAGAATTTTTTAAAAGGGTTGAAATTCTATGGTACTGTTCTACGTCCACTAGATAAGGCAAAAATAATTGCCACTTTCAGTAGCGGCCCGTTCGGCTTTGTCTGGGTTAAATATTTATATAAGGTTCAATTATGAATCTAAATCATTGACGGACCCACAACTAGAAAAATGAGACAGTGCCAACAGCTAACAGAGCCTCCGTAAATCCTTTCCTTACGATTGTTATAAACGTAAATGTTTGTAAGTATGGATGTATGGATGTTTGTTACTCTTTCACGCCTGAACAGCTGAACGAATCTGGATAAAATTTGGCACACAGGTAGATTATAGCCGGATAACATATAGGAGTAACACATGGACTTTTTATCCAGATCGGACCCAATCCTGCAGTTCACGCAGACAAAGTCGCGGGTAGAAGCTGGTACTACATATTTTACATAAACTGGTCGCGTCACCATAGTACAGTTCATTGCCCTGGAGCCAAACCCACAGTGTGACAGTCTGGCCCGGGGCCAACCGAGCCGACTCTGCCCTGCCGTGCCCCATCGTGTCACAAGCTATCAACAAGCAAAAGGAACACTTCGAACAACAAGGTAAGCTTTCAAAATGATCCCACAGAACTAGATAACAAATGTTGATTTTTTTCTATTTTTTACTGTAGCAGATCAGTAGAATTGAAATTATTTAAATCTATTTCAATGTTGTCATCATAAATAAGATATACAACGACGTTTAAAAAAAATGTTAGCAATATAATGACATCTAATACCCGAAGCCTGTATAACATGTATACTGAATCCTAGCGTTGGAAAATAATCGACTTGACTTTCTTATTATTATGTACGTGACTCACCCAATCTTTACCGTTTGTAGTTTTTCTGTATATGTCTATGCAGTGGTCATCGTTTAATTAAATCCACTCAATTCATACCGCGTCGATTGTTTTAATACTCGCCTTTGCAAGTTTTCGCCGGCGTTACGTTTAATTGAAGCAGTTTGTGGCTTTTTTCAGTGGTTTAACAGTTATTCAGTTATCCAGTGTTAGTGCGAAATGGACAACTTTTTGTTCCACTTACGAGTGTTTTTTATTTTTCAAAATGTAAGTATAATTTGAATTTTAAAGACCTTTGAGAATTTTTATTGGCTTCCACGGCATAAAAGAAAAATATGGCGGGAATTATATGGCAATAATTTTTCAACATAACATACAAAACATACCATCACGCCTGTATTTCCGGAAGGGTTAGGCAGAGGCGTACTAATGTACACTCACAGTTCGCTGGTATGTTTAGGTCCCATGTAATACGGGGCGAGCATATTGCCACTAACCGGGCACAAATCCAGACTCCGAGCAGCTACTGATAATTTCATAGAAAAAACCGAATAACACTGGAGCTGGAGATCGAACCCAGGACCTCTAGCGTAGTAGTCGTGCTTGGAACCACTAGACTAATGAGGCAGTATTTTTCAATTAAATTTCATAAAGGATTTGTGATGTGACTTACTTTTGATATCCTTGTGATTACAGGACTACTTTATCATAATACTTTTAAATACTTATTGATGTGGGAGCTAATAAGGCTGCCTCTGGTGTATCACCAAATAATTTTATTAAAGGAATTGTCACTTCAGCCTCTGATCTAGTTCATGCGACAAAGGAATTCGTATCAAAAACAAAATTCGATTTTCCCTCGAGCGTAAAACAGAGCTTCGAAAATATTATTTTTTAGTTTGACAAAAATTCGTTCATTTTTCAGTGCAGAACCAAAATATTTTCATTTTATATTTTGAAATAAGGGAGAGAGCGGGTCACATATTGGATTTGCCTTGCATTTAATAATATTGTCAATTTCCTCACAGTTTTAAGTTTCTACGTATTCTTTCATGCTATTTTTAATTAAAAAGGTGATTAAAGTAGCAAGATGTATGAACAGGCTAATTACTTTTTCTATAATATAATATAAAATAAAAATAATTAAGTCCACATATCTAAAGCCGTTGTCATTTTTCAATAAAATTGTGTCTAATATTTTCACGAGTGACTTAATCTCGTTTCGATTACAAACTTTATTTAGTTATTAGTTTGTTTGTAATTACAATTAGAATAATATTTGATAATTAGGTAATATTAGACATAGTTCTTTTTGGAATTTACTGCAGTGGCGTGTAGGTAAATATTGATAGTTGAGGCCACTTGCCATTAAACATTAGGTTCAAACATTACACTATAAAAAAATACCTATCTAGCTTGTTCCACGCTTTTACCTGCAGCAAGATTTTTTGACGATCAGTATCCCAAAAAAATAAAAACGATCACTTTTAAATTACTATTGGCATTTGCCACAATCGTCCATTACACGGTGTACCGATGTCTAACGAAATTTACAATTAACATTCCAATGTTCGTAGTTGACATAATAATATGCTTAATATTAAATCAAGATGGCGCTAGTGTTGCATTCAACGAACATAATTCACATGTCGAATGGAATTATTTTCAAGTGCTGGTTCACTCTTCGAATAGGTAAATGTAGAATAGATATTCCAGAGCAACTGTTGTGACTATTGTATTATTATTCTTTGAATTGTAACCTATTCTGTTGAAAGCTTACAGCTGTGTCAGTATTTTATATGCTGCATTGACTATTAAGAGTCCGGCGGCGCGAATTTCTCTTACAAACGTAATTCCGAAATAAATCGTAATTCAAACGCAATTTAATCAAATTCTGTTATTATTCGGATTCGGATACCGTTAATCTAGGTTCCTACGTTACCATTTTGTCCAAAATACTTCACTGAAAATAAATGTAAGCGAATGCAATTTTTTATAACTTTACCAAGTTTGGAACTATTTTTCGGTCTTTTATTCGGTCGTAAAAAGTCTTTTATTTCCAGTGAACCAGTAGTAGACGAAATCGTACCGTAGGAACCTAGATTAATGATATCCAAATCCGAATAATAACATAATTTAATAGTATATTGTTTGGATTACGATTTATTTCGGAATTACGTTTTTGTGGGCAATTCAAGCTCCGCCGGACCCTTAAGGCAAAGGTATTAGACTATTAGTAAGCCTCTTTTAACGAATGACACTTTTGTACCTATTTCTATCCAACTGACGTATTAGAATCATCATCAGCCCATTGCTACTGGGCACGATCTCCTTTCAGAACGAGAGGGGTTAAGGTTCGTAAAAATGTAGTTAAAATGTTAGGCGATCAGCTGTGTTTGACCTAGCGGTGTGACCCTGACTTCGAGTAAAGGGTCCTAGACTCTGATTCAGGTAGTCGCGTACCTAGCAGCTATTACATTGAACCTAGGGGCCTCGGGCTAGGCCTCGGTCTAGGGGCTAGGTCTCAATCTCAAAGGTTGGTAAAACATAATTATGTAGAGAATTCAATATGGTCAGATTGATTGATATTATCTCAAACTCCTCTTTGTCGCGCATAACTTTTTTGTTGACCATTTCATTTTAATCAGAAAGAATATTATAATTCCAAAATTGTCCAATATAAACTTTTCTTTTCTTAACAAGTAATTGTAAAATAATACGTTAGTAAATATAACAGAATCCTTATAAAACATTATTTCTACGAACAGTTAAGAATTAACACTGTCGCAAAAGTCGTAAAAATACCTCCACGGGCCGCACCGGCCAATTTTCACGTAATATTTCGAAAAGTGTGTCAATTTCCTGAAGCCGCTCCGGAAACGCCGTAGCCTTAACGTTTGTTTTACTAAAATTTTAATAAAGACCGCCGCAAACGTTGTCGGGTTCGGCGTGACAACACTTTGTGAACGCCAACGACAAACACAGTTTGTCACGCGACACGCCACTAAGGTTGGCCACTATAATAATATTTGCATGAAAGTATAAAGTGTGTCGATAGCTTTTTTAGTTGAACGACACTAAACTGTGGCATGATGACTCATATAACAAATTGGTTTCAAAAACAAACATGGATTCTACTTTAAAAAAAATCAGTTTTTGAGACTAAAAAGATATAAATAACTTAGTATTGTGTGTGAGTTTAGTAAAAAATAGGACTTATCACTATGCTTTATTTAAACTAAAAATACAAAGCGGCGGTAGCAAATGGCTAGGGTGTCGGTCTTGTGATCATGTGGTTGCCGGTTCAAAACCCACCCATTGCACTACCGACGGGAACCCATTCGTAACACAAGCTTAGCACGAGGGGTTAACAAGAATACTAGTAATGTGGGACCCACATAGCTAATAAGCTTTAAAAAAAAGTTTTAAAGTAATTTAAATTACTTACGTATGTGCTAAAAAATAATAAAGGAATATTATTAACGAAAAATTAATAATCAAGTATTCATAAATTGAGTAACCCGAGATTCATTCTAATGAAGACGAACAATTTTAAGAAAAAGGGGAGATAGGACCATCGTGGCACTGATCAGTTACGTGCTTAAACTTTCAAGGATTAAGTGCGACGGTACAAGAATTTTAACTCAACTAACGACGAAATAACAAGGGCAGGGATTTACAAATACCGCTACTAAGCTGGCGACTGCATAATATTTTTAAATATTTGCAAAGCCACCGCCGCTAATCCCTACATTATTTTTACACTCTAATTTTAAAGTAAAAAATATTTTAAAACAGTTAACTTACTTTGTCACGACACGAGCTAACATCGTAATCCGTTAATATACATTTTAAGTGCTCCCATGAAAACTGAGTTACTAAACTTTTCAAACAGAGTTTTTATGCAAAGTTAGAGTAAATCTATTAACGATACCCCACGTCGCCTACATCGTGGTCACATGGCGTCCACACGAATAGCTTTTTCTGTTATACATAAAAATAAAAATTACACTTTTTTCCGGGAGCCGTTCACTTCTCCCCGGCATCCTCTAATTAATTAAATTCCCCGTCAAAAAATAGAATTCATTAATAAAAAAGTTCCGCGCGCATTATATCCCGAGTGGCGGGAATTCCCGGTTATATTAGAATTACCCGGGATTATGCAGGATCCCACTTAATTACGGGATCCGCCGAAATTACACAAGCTCCTTAGTTTTTTAACAACCCTCTACACGAGAGATTAATTATTATATATGGCTTTATTAGTGATTAAAATTTATGAAGTGGCATAGCTTGGTGCATTTTTGGGTGTTGAATGAATTAACAGATTTTGTTTTGCTGTTAAAAGATGAAAGTGAAGATTATTTTTCTTCACTGTTTTTCATACATAACAATTGAAAGTAATTTAACTTTGATCTCAAAAGATGATCCGCACCAAAATAAACCTTAACGTACCTAGTTCTAGTAAGAATATAATTCTCACAGTTATAATTACGTACGTAACAGAGATCCCTTGGCACTGGGAATACAATGAGGTCCCGGTATTCGTAACGACTGACATTTTGATTAAACCTCCCTATTATTTTAAAAGGAATATAAGCGAGATGATACTCGAGCTTACTTTTGTGTTCAGTGGGTACACTTTAACATTGCCAGGGTCTGTATTACTAGAAGAATTTAAATATATTTTAATCATTATAATAGGGAATATCCATGTCTTTTTATATTTTTAATCAATCAAGTTTACATTATTAAAGCACCGTAAAAAATATTTCTTTGAGAAAAATATAAATATACATACATACACGCACGCCTTTCTCCCAGAGGGGTAGGCAGAAACTATACCGCCACTTGCTACGATTCTTGCATACTTCTTTTACTACGCACCTCATCTTTTTAAAGGATTTCGCCAGTAAGATCGGCGTATGTCCTTCTAATATAATAATTATTCAAAACTGCAATCAGATACAGGGAGATTTAAACGCTGCCAGGTTGGCCGTGGGTACTGTGACGTCAGTTTCCGCAGAAACAGTCACGGTTTTATCGTTTTTAAAATTTATTGATCGTTTTATCCAATCAATTATCTTAATTTTTAAGTTTACTAATTCAAACATGGGAGAGAACTGGAAACGATTTTATTTGTAGTAATTACAAACCTAAATGTTTACAGTGACGGCATGAGAGCGTTACAACGTAGACTTTGCCGTAAGTTCCGTTTTGATCTGTTCAATTTGCCGCGCAATTTTTCTACTTTTAAATAATTAAAATCTTGCTGAAAAAGCGAATATGTAAAAAAAAATGGCATGAACATCATTCTTTAGCAATAAATAAATAAAGATTACAAATAAAAATATTTTACTCAAATTTGAATCTTATGCAAATTTCCTATTGTATTCAAGTTTACCAAGATAACATAATATTATCATAAAAGGGATGATGACTGGGTTAAAACTTTTACGTGGGAGAGCCATGCTTCGGCACGAATGGGCAGGCTCGACCGGAGACCACGGTCTCATAGAAAACCGGCGTCAAACAACGCTTACGTTGTGTTTCGCCGAGTGAGTGAGGTTACGGGGGCCCAATCCCCAAGGCGGGCAACGCACTTGTGACTCCTCTGGTGTTGCGGGTGTCCATTTAGTTAGCTAATACCATCTGGTAAACAGATGGTAATTTAGTTATAATTGTCACCATTAGAATTGCTATTTCATATTTATTATTTTATGAAAATAAACGACGAGCAGAATAACGAAGTACGAATGACTGCACGTAACTAATTGTTACTGTGAAATACTATTGACAAATTACTGTTTTTGGAATAAGCCGGATAAACAACGTTTGTAATTGTGTCAATAATATATATAAGTGAGATGTCTCTTACCACACAAACAATAGCTCGAACAATGAATACAACGAAGAGAAATGTGTTTGAGTCGCACGAACATAACACTCAACCCTCTAGTTTATTAGATAAGTATCATGACGGATCTCGACCGAAACATGCTTTAACATGACTGATCTCATATTACATTATCTCCGCTTTTTTCTTGGCCTCAATCCACATTTTGTTACTGAATCCTAGAACTTGGTCCTTTTTCATGAAAAGTAGGCAGTAAGGTGGGTCGTCTTTTGCGACTCAGCCAAAATAATCCCTTTCTAAATCGATATAAACCCTAGAGAGTAGGTATCGAAGCGAAATTCTTCTGATAATAACAGCGAATTTTTATTTACCGGGATAGTTTGGTCCCGGAGAAATATTTACTGTGCTTCAGTTTTCCGCATGGCTGGGCGACCGGGACGTTTTGTTCGGCGTCGTGTCGCTTGCAGCGGATCTGCGACATCGCGGCCGACAATCGTCTCAATGTTCACTTCACGCACCATTGCCAGTTTTTTGGGACCGTCGTTTGGTGTTGTCACAGAGTTAGAGAGATGGACGGCGACGAGGATTTAGCGATATGTTTTGCAAGTCGCCTGTGTGATATTTAATGGCGCAGGGAGTGCGTAACCGCGTCTCGCCGCGTCCGCGCTTCTGCTAGATAAAATATTTAGCGCTTACCGGCGCGCCGCGGAACGTTCGCCACTTCCTTCCACGTATATGGTTATTGCCAGAAAAAGTTTATTGTAAGGTAAGTTCATGTGGGAAGTGTAGTCATAACGGCCCCTTCTACCCTCATATGAAAAAATATGACAATGTATTTAAAAATAGACCGAACATTCGACGGGATTTTCATTTGAATCTGATTGCAATGTTTTCGATTTCGTAAAGTAATCAGTTTTGGACTGTAATGATGAGGAGAGGAAAATGGCACGGTCGCTCTGGGCGTTAAGTGACACGGATTTTTTTTCAAATCCGTCTGGACCTTTTTGAATGGTATTTTATGAATAAGATTTTTGACTACCTATAGTAGTACCTAAAGCAGGAAAAGAGGATCAGTTATTTAGAAAAAAATAGGTAGATAATGGTGTTCTGTCACATCTGTTATGGAACTATTTGATAATTTTAGCAATTATGGATATTATGCTAGCCATTATACACGATTTATTACTTCCATATTTAGATAATAACTGTTTAGGCCCTCTATACAGTTCAGTCCTGTCCGCACCACCCGCAGGCCGCCATCAATCTCCAAAGTTTGGCAGCAGGCCAGTTTTCTCTCACTCAACTATCTTCCTTTTAAATTCCTGGATAAGGTTGCAAATCCCGTTGCCGGATGTGACGTTTCTGGTGGAAATTTGCGGTGTTCGGAAACTCCCCGATTAGCTGGCAGCGATTGTAATGCTGGGTCGATTATCATTGCACTTTGTTTTAGTATTAACAGAGTTTAGAGCGAATTGAATACACTAACAGTTGAATGTCTGTTGTACGACAATTTATCCGACTAAACAAAAGCTAAAATAGTCTCGCAGTTTTTTCCTTCCGGACGTCAGACTAACCTAGTGAATGGAATGTTGTTAGACTCTTATTACTACTCAATTATCATACAAATGTCATCTGTACGAATATTGATAAAACGCAAAAAATAAAGTCACTTCAACCCCTAAAAATAGTTAGGTACAAAGAACTCGTAAGCATAGTATTAAAATCGTCAACGCACGGTGGTAACAGCCCGAGATTCGTGGACTTCCCACACATTTGCTAGTTTATAACACATCAGAAACTCTTTAGACCTGACACGCTAATATATCGACACTCGTCGCGCGACGGGTCACGTTTACCCGCGATGTGCAGCTCCCATACCACCATAACTTTTCACAATATAACTACTTTAAGGGTAAAGTAATAGGGGATGTATTCGAGTATCTTGTGCTTCGTCTTATGTTGCGCACACTTGGATTCAACCCTCGTACAAACCCAAGGCGTCTAAACTTATTAACTGAACACGTACGAAGTAGCAAAAATCGATGGCCGAATGGAATTTGTATGGAAAAGTCTTGCTTCTAAATTGAAATCTGGAATGAAGCGTTCCTGCGTTTTTAGCTTCTGAGACTCGTTGGCGGTCCTGAGGTAGTTCTTGTAGCATTGTTTAGTAACTTTAGGGTAAGTTACCGAGGTGCACGAAGTGGAAAGCTTCACTGGGGCTTTGTGGAAACTTTTGAGGCGTATACATTTCTTTGGGGACTTAAGAAGTACTCAAACATAGTTCTAACCTAAATATTTGTAGATACCATCTTAATTTTCGCTGAATTTCATAACCTACATTTAAAGGACTATTGCAGTTTTGATGCGCACAACTCAGAATCTTGAAAATCTAAAAAACTATTTTAACTTTAGATTGCCCAATAACTGGGTTACGACTTACGAAGGCCCTAATATAACATCGTCCTGGTATAAACACTGGCTTTTCAGCTGCACCTAGGCAGGAATCCAATTTCATTATAGTTAGTTGGGAAACAGGTTCGCTGATGGCTTAACTTCGTTCAGTGATTTTCCATTTCAATCGTTTGAAAAAGACGCCATCGCCCTAGATTTTGCCAGGGACACAGCATATTTAAGTGTATGCATTTGGGACAAAGAGAAAATCGAATTGAAAAGCGTCCTTATGCAACGTTCAAAGGCACGAACTACCAATATAGGCGAAGTTAGATGAAACTTGGTGCTAATAATATCAGCAAGTGACTATACCTCTTATACAAAAAAAGATCAATTAGCGATTATAAATCAAGTTCGATTTCTTTCATAATGCTATCTTTTATCGTAAGACCCTAACTAACATTAAATAAAGAACCATTTTAATGTTTCAAATGTTAGGCCAATGTAAATGTAAAAATTAAAATCTAAATTTATTCGAAAATTGATGTTTATAATTTTTATATATTTATTTAAATATATTTTTTTTTATAAAAATCACTCCTTCACACATCACACATCAGCTCCTTACATTTTAGAGCCACAAAAGTGGTGACAAAAGTTGTAACTATTTTATTAATTTTAGATAGATAGATCCTATCCTTTACCTATTTTAGTTTTTATCTCCTACGATATAGTTTCTACGTCTGACAAATAACAGCTATGGCCAATATCCGATGCTGTTAGACAAAAGCGAGCACTGCACATTATTGATACAGACCGGCCTCTGAGTGAGTCCATTTCTCAGCCTGGTCGGGCCTCGCAGACGGTGCCATAAATAAGTGAACAGTGAATACTGTTGGTCCTTATAGGGGACTAGGTTTTATTTGACGAAATAAATTAATCAATATTATCACTAGCTTTTTTCAACTCGTTGGGGCGGCTTCCAGTTTAATCACATACGGCTATTAATACATATATGTTTTACATGTAGGTAATAAATGCCATGTGAACCTATGAAACCTAAATTGTAAGGAAAACAGATATCGTAAGAATAAACTGTTTGCCAAACTTCGGGCTTAGGACTACCACTAACAATTTGTATTTCGGATGTCAATCGGGACCGATGCCTTAACTTTCTCTCCGATGTACAGAAGAGTCCATCGATAAATCAGGTTTTTACAGAGATTTTACGTGCCAATTACTAATCGTGACGAAAAATATTTGAGGGAAAATATTATTGATCTTTGTAGATATACCTAAGTAGACATGTTACTACAATGTTCAAAGAGATACATTGTACACCATAGTGCGGTATTGAGATCGTGCAGTTATCTGCACGGTACACATAAAATTGAATCATTATTACTCTGAAGTAGATAAATAGGCACGTTGGTACTTTCATGGACCAACTTTTTTTACAACGCTGATACTGATAACAATTTAAGAGCTCTCAAACTTTGTTGTTATTCACAAACTTATAAAAAAAGTTACAATATTTTCCTTAGAACGTAGAAACTTCAAAGTATAGTGTTTTCTTCAAATCCAGATGTACTCGTACCTTAGTACGAAGTCGTTAGCATTTTATAACAAGTTCACGCCCCGTAAACACTCAGAACTCTCCTCGGAAATCCTCTGAAGTCGATACTCTTCCGAAAATAAGAAAACTATTGAGGATCTCTTCTAAAGACGACAAGAGAGAAAAGTGTGTCCAAAATCTTTTTGAAACGTTGGAGTTAGGATCTAATGTCGTGGGCACTCGAACTACTGATAAATGTTCGGGACTCCAGTCTACCCATGATTCAATATTAAACAATTATAAACATAACATACCGTCACGCCTGTAATATCCGAATGGTTAGGCAGCGGTGTTGTAATGACCGAGAATTTCGAGTCTGGATGTACTATGTACCTATTTTGAAAAAAATTTAATCCTCTTGTAATGTGGGTCGCACATTACCTACTAGTATTCTTGTTAACCCCTCGTGCTAAGCTAAATGCTTGTGTTACTAGTGGGTTCACGTCAGTAGTGCGAGTTTTGAACCGGCAACCACATGATCGCAAGTGTGACGCCCTAGCCATTAAAGCTACTGCCGCTTCAAATTTGTATGTTTATAAATTCTCCCGCAGCACAAAGCGTGTGTGGTGGTGCAAGAGCTGCTTTATTTAGAAAAAAAATCTATTATAATATCCGGCCTAGCTAACTGAAATACTTGTTTTTTTTTTGAACTTTAATATATTGTGTTAGCTATTGACTGTTAAACATAGACTGCTAAAAGCATGCAGCTTTTGCCTTTGTCGCAGTCGAGTAAAAAGATAAGCCGAAAGGAATCAAGTTGTTGTAGGGAGATTTCGTCACTGTTCAAACTACCATGACTACTAGTGGGTCCCATATGTTTGCCTTATCGTCCAATTTTATGGTTACGTTACGAGGCAGTTTTAATAAAGACGTTATGGTTCGGTGGATACAAGTAATGGACAGGAACTGAATCGGCGTTAGTTTAGGATGTTTTAAAAGATAAGAGTTTAGCTCGACAAACTAGTATGATTTATTTAATAGTAAAGGAAAAAATTCAATCGCGGGCAGGATTCGAACCTGCGTCTTCTGGTTTGATATACCAGACGCTCTGACCTCTAAGCCACCTGCGAACCCTACCCGCATGATTGAAATTTTGCCTTCACATTCTGAATTTACGTCATAAGGTGACGTTTGGTGACATCTATGAGAGGCAAGTTACCTTACCTCTCAACCGACACGACTTACTTTACAGTCAGTTCAGTGTCGTACGATACCACCCTACCTTTTAACTATCTTTTTGTGATTTTTTTTGCATTTTCCATGCTAAGATTATTAAGTTATTTAATAGTAAAGGAAAAAATTCAATCGCGGGCAGGATTCGAACCTGCGTCTTCTGGTTTGATATACCAGACGCTCTGACCTCTAAGCCACCTGCGAACCCTACCCGCATGATTGAAATTTTGCCTTCACATTCTGAATTTACGTCATAAGGTGACGTTTGGTGACATCTATGAGAGGCAAGTTACCTTACCTCTCAACCGACACGACTTACTTTACAGTCAGTTCAGTGTCGTACGATGCCACCCTACCTTTTAACTATCTTTTTGTGATTTTTTTTGCATTTTCCATGCTAAGATTATTAAGTTATTTAATAGTAAAGGAAAAAATTCAATCGCGGGCAGGATTCGAACCTGCGTCTTCTGGTTTGATATACCAGACGCTCTGACCTCTAAGCCACCTGCGAACCCTACCCGCATGATTGAAATTTTGCCTTCACATTCTGAATTTACGTCATAAGGTGACGTTTGGTGACATCTATGAGAGGCAAGTTACCTTACCTCTCAACCGACACGACTTACTTTACAGTCAGTTCAGTGTCGTACGATGCCACCCTACCTTTTAACTATCTTTTTGTGATTTTTTTTTGCATTTTCCATGCTAAGATTATTAAGTTATTTAATAGTAAAGGAAAAAATTCAATCGCGGGCAGGATTCGAACCTGCGTCTTCTGGTTTGATATACCAGACGCTCTGACCTCTAAGCCACCTGCGAACCCTACCCGCATGATTGAAATTTTGCCTTCACATTCTGAATTTACGTCATAAGGTGACGTTTGGTGACATCTATGAGAGGCAAGTTACCTTACCTCTCAACCGACACGACTTACTTTACAGTCAGTTCAGTGTCGTACGATGCCACCCTACCTTTTAACTATCTTTTTGTGATTTTTTTTGCATTTTCCATGCTAAGATTATTAAGTTACTAGCTTTTGCCAGCGACTTCGTCCGCGTGGAATAGTTACTTTGTTCCCTAGTTCTTCGCCCGTGGTTTCACCTGCGTTGCCCCGTTCCTAAGGGTTGTAGCGTGATGATATATACATTGATAGTTTGAAACCTTTCCCATGAATCACTCATTTTCCCAACATTTCCCTTCACTGCTCTGCTCCTATTGATCGTAGCGTGATGAAAAGTACACTATAACCTGTAGTTTGGGCTGTGCGTTGATAGATCACTATGTCAGTCAGTCAGTCACCTAACGTAAGAGTAGACAAATATAATCAGAAAGCTCCGAACTGCTAAGCTATCGGGAGTTACACGTGTTATTGTGAGTCAACCATAAAAGATAGACATTTGCTGTCGTGGAATATTTTTTATATAATTTTAAGGAGAACATTTCCGTCATACATGATTTCTGTGTAGCTTTAACCATTAAGGCTGCACACGCGACGGAAGCTTAAAAAATGGAGTAAGTTCTCCTGTTTTCCCAACATTTCCCTTCACTGCTCTGCTCCTATTGATCGTAGCGTGATGAAAAGTATAGTATAACCTGCCCAGGAGAATGAAGAACAATTGTACCAAGTTTCGTTGAAATCCGTCGAGTGGTTTTTGTTTCTATAAAGAACATACAGACAGACAGACAGACAGACAGACAGACAGACAGACAAAAATTTTACTGATTGCATTTTTGGCATCAGTATCGATCATTAATCACCCGCTGATAGTTATTTTGGAAATATATTTCATGTACAGAATTGACCTCTCTACAGATTTATTATAAGTATAGATTTAATAGTAAAGGAAAAAATTCAATCGCGGGCAGGATTCGAACCTGCGTCTTCTGGTTTGATATACCAGACGCTCTGACCTCTAAGCCACCTGCGAACCCTACCCGCATGATTTATTAAATAACTTAATAATCTTAGCATGGAAAATGCAAAAAAAATCACAAAAAGATAGTTAAAAGGTAGGGTGGCATCGTACGACACTGAACTGACTGTAAAGTAAGTCGTGTCGTTTGAGAGGTAAGGTAACTTGCCTCTCATAGATGTCACCAAACGTCACCTTATGACGTAAATTCAGAATGTGAAGGCAAAATTTCAATCATGCGGGTAGGGTTCGCAGGTGGCTTAGAGGTCAGAGCGTCTGGTATATCAAACCAGAAGACGCAGGTTCGAATCCTGCCCGCGATTGAATTTTTTCCTTTACTATTAAATAACTTAATAATCTTAGCATGGAAAATGCAAAAAAAATCACAAAAAGAAAACTAATATGATTATAATATAACAACTACTTTAATGGTTTGTTGAAAACATTAGGAAATTTATTTTTCGGAACCAAAGAGTTCATCCGGATCACGATTAGTAACATTTTTAATCTGACGACACCAAATGGCGAGCGATCAGCTCCTACATTACGGGTCGCGGATTCGATTCCTTTATGGAATTAACTAATATTTGTGTGAGAAAATACTTGTGCGGAGAAACACTTTGTTAAAAACTATAAACACGCTTTAATATTCACTTTAGAAAATATTCCCATTAACCATGCACAAATCCAATCTGGAGCGAAAAACCCAGTAAGTATTCATATTAATTTCGTATCAGTATCATATTTAGTTTCGTTCGTAATAAAATTCGTTTTGACTAAGCTGTTCTGTTTTTCTTCGCAAAATCATAACCTAAAATCCAATTATAGTTTATCCAAATATTTCTATTAAGTAATCATGGCACGAACGACATTAGTGGTGGTAGTGCAGGTACTAATGAGATATTAAGCAGATGAACACACGTGCCGGTCGTAATAACACCGCGTACGGGCCCACGGTGGCATTCCTAAATGAATTCCATCTTCCGAGCCTTTCCGCGCCTCCACCAAACAAAGCACATTATTTAGTAGCCTAGATTCAAGTAGGCTAGGCTAGGCTAGGCTGTATCGTTGTACCTTACGCAATCAGTCAATTTAAGTAAATTGAATATAGTAGATAATAATCTCATTCTGTTTTTTATTATTATTATTTTACCTTCTACTGATAATCGACCACAGTAAGCAGGTTTGTTAGGTCCCATGTAATAAAGGCAGAGTCTATTGCCATTAAACCGGACACAAATTCAAACTGCTGTAGAGACTACAGCCTAAACGGCTGCATGGATTTTAGCTTAAGAGGTATCGTTAGATACGTCTTAATTGTAAGTGTTCTTAAAGACATGACAGTAAACAAAATTCAATATGGCGACAACCAAATGCCATATTGTGAAAAAGAAAAAGTGAAAGTACAGGAAATATAAAGAACCAAAAAAATGGGGTATCATTGGAAAGGTCTTTGAAAACCAAGATTCTTTAATAATTTTCATTTTGAATGACCATTTCGGATCTACGAGTACAATAATTTAAAATTGTAGTAGAAAAGCTGGGTACCTATATCAAAAACAAAAAAAAGGTAATTTAGACATCCAAAAACCCGACTGCCAAAAAAGGCATTAGGTCTTTGGAGTTAATAAGGCGATGCCTCCGACTGCATGAGATTGTTCATCTTGTTTCCATCTTTTTGGCAGTCAGTGTCAGGGTTAGTGTTTTGATTTTTAAATTATCTTTTTTATCATAGTTGTTGCCTTCGTATAGAAGATGTAAGCTAAGCAAATGATTATAATACCTACTGAATTAATTGAACTCCTCCACTCAAAATTATCTCAGTTTTTAATAGTGTTCCAGCGCTAATTTGCTATTGAAAAATAACAGACCCTTGAATCTGACCGTACTAGGCATTTGCACATACATTTTAGATGCGTTCTGTAGCTTCTCTCATCAATACTCAAAGGTGGATTACTCGGTCGTATGACGTCAGATGACTGTACACAGACGTATCACCGTGTTGGCAGGTCGATGATAGCCGGTACGGTGGAAACATGGCAAATGCTGAAAGTGTGCCGACGCCCTAAATAGCTAACTAACATGATGTTTAAGAATGTTAATAATGTTTGCTTGCACATATTTTTTATCGCCTACAGGTAGTAGTTGCTCAAAGTATGGATTGTTCTAGAATCTATTGCTATTAACCGGACCGGACAATTTCATAGAAAAACCTAGTAACACTTGGTTCGACCTATATATATCTAACCCCGGACCGTAGGAATTAGGGTGTGCATCAAACATTACACCTCAGAATGCCTACCGAGGATTCCCTAATTTAAAAGAATCTGAGCACCAATTTTAGGCCACGACAATGTAAATAAATATTTAAAATAAAGCTTACTAGCAATGTGGGTCGCACATTACTGGTACTCTTGTTAACCTCTCGTGCTAAGCTAAATGCTTGTGTTACGAGTGGGTTCACGACAGTAGAGCAATGGTTGGGTTTCGAACCGGCAACCAAATGATCGCAAGTCCGACGCCCTAGTCTTTAGGCTACGAAACAGCTGATAGGTGAACAAACTAGGTCGCTTTGACGAAAACTTCCAGTGAGTTCTATGACATGAAAATTATCTTTTTTTTTAAATTATGTATACGCATTTTTAGGGCATAAATTGCACAACAATTCCGTGAACGCGTAATATTTAAACAATCACCTTATGTGATGGAGTATTGTTCTAGTATCGACGAAAAAAGCACTTGCCTCTCTTTACTAGTGATGCCCTAAATACCTAAGTTCCCCATGGACACGGAAGGCAAGTGTACTATGTCTCGTGAATATATTCACTATGACCCCAACAAAATCTCTGCAGGATAGTCTTGTGTAGGTCCTGAACGAATCACCGAAAAGATACGGTTCCGACAAGTGAACTAGAAGAAATGTTTCCTAAACGTAATACGTGGGAGAACTATGCTTCGGCACGAATGGGCCGGCTCGACCGGAGTAATACCACGGCCTCACAGAAAACCGGCGTTTAACAACGCTTAGGTTGTGTTTCGCCGAGTGAGTGAGGTTACCGGAGGCCCAATCTCCTTTTAAAAGGTCGGCAACGCACTTGTGGCTCTTCCGGTGTTGCGAGTGTCCATGGGCGGCGGTAATCGCTTACCATCAGGCGATCCGTCTGCTCATTTGCCCTCATATCCCATAAAAAAAACCAAGACCGCTAATTGGGCCTTCGGTCCTACCGTACTTTTAATGTTTCTGAACGACCGAGATCAAATGAACGAGCTTGCGCTATTTTATTCTATGTTCTAATAGTACAGTACCGAGGAAATTTAAAGTATGAAATAAAACTAAATTATGTAGAGATTGACGACACGTTTGGCGTAGCGGCTGAACGATCGGCTTCTGCGCAACGTGTTGTGGGTTCGATCCCCACACGGAGCAAATATTTGTACGATCTGCAGGTTGTTCCGGGTCTGGGTGTTTGTGTTTGTGAGAATTTGTGTTTGTAAACGCATCCTCGATACAGGAGAAAATCCTAGTGTGGGGCAACGTTTTCTTTAAAAAGAAAAAAAAAGAAAAGATTAATTTTATGCATAATAATGTTGTATTTAATATTTAACATTTTTTTTTTGTCATTAATCTCAACGAATCTGTTGGACATTAAACGCATTTTTATGTCCCAACCGCAACCCCAACTATTTTTATTACTGTCGAAATATTGTAATGGGATCGAACGATGAACTAATAAGCAATGCGGTGAACTAGTTCACTGACTTTACTAGTTCGGAGCGATCTCTTTACTGACCGAATAGGCACAAGACTAGTGCAGGACGAGGGACCCTGCACCTATTAACCTTCATTTACAGCAGCTACCTCGATTCTCTGGTCGACTGTTTTTTTTTGTATGACTAAGCAGCTAGATACTTAGCTTATCATAAGTATATATCATAGCAACGCATAGGTACGCATTACAGACAAAACAAGTACTTAATTACCTTTGAATAAAGCAGCGTATTATACAACTTATATGTTATTAACAACATCATTATCAATTCGTTCGAAAAACGTGTTTTTATAAATTAAACATACCTTTAAATTCTTTGCAGGTCGACTTTGCTTCGCTTTCTTAACCGCCGATATGAAGCGCTTGATAAAGTTATTTAATAAAGAAAATAAAATAAATTCCAAAATAACTACGCAACATGCATCCGGCTTGGCGGCCTGTGTGCGACTAGTATTAGTATTATTGTAGAATAGCATATATAGTAATTCCTAGCAGCGTATGCGCAGGTGACGTGTATGTCGGAGGCGCTATACCAGTTTCGTAATCAGAAGTCAAAGTGACTTATTATTTTGAGGGCACCAGTGGGTAATACTGTTTCAAACATTATAATACATTAGATGTCATTATATGACTAATTTATTTAGACTTTACCTATTTTAGTTCATGAATATTACAACACAGATAACCCACAAAACACCCGCCCTTTGTGACTTCACTAGTACTATTGATAGAATAGTGCTATAATTTGGGAGAAGAAGCCACGGAACAAACTCCCAAGCACATTTTGTCTATTACGATTAATAAAGCAACATAAATAACTATGCAGGTAGATTTATAAAGGAACGCGTGACAGATTCACGACGTGCGTACAAGTTGACCTGATGAAAAGTGTGACTTCGACGCTGCAGTGATTACGCTTTCTAACTTTGTCGTCATTATTTAAACTCCCACCTGTGACTGAGAATTTCATAGAAAAACCCAATAACATATTGCTCGACCTGGGAATCGGACTCAGGACCACTAGACTAATGAGGCAGTAATGGTCACTTCGACCAAAGTATTTTCAACTAGCGACCCGTTCGCGGTTTCACCTCCTCTGCTCCGTTCCTAAGAGGCGTAGCGTGATGTGATATAGCCCCTGGACTATCCAACATAAAAGGAATTTTCAAAATCGGTTCAGTAGATCCAGAGTTTACAACCTCACAAACTCACAAACATTACATGTTTATAATTATTAGTATAGATGAATGCAGTAGAGTGTAATATTACATTATAATTAGTGCTATACATAATATAGCACTAAATTTAATGTAAACTATATAGTGCAGAACATAAAACACGCTGATCTCCGGAGTAATACGTAGGAGTTATTTACTCAGGCCGACGGACGGCTCGTTTGGCGTAGCGGCTGAGCGATCACTTTTCACGCTACGTATTGTGGATTCGATTCCAAATATTTGTATGATCTACAGATAGTTCTTGCGGGTCTGACTGTTTTTGTGTGTTATAATTTGTGTGCATACACCTACGATACAGGAGAAATTTCTAGTGTGGAGCAACGTTTTAATTTTTAAAAAAGGCAAAAACTCCTCTCCTAGTCTTGAATTTCATTGATTAATCTCTTACACATTACAAACATGTATACATTACACATACTGTATTGTATATACTATACATAAGTTAGGGTAAGCCGAAGTGAACATGACGTATACGACAGTAATTACATTAATATTATGTTCATAAAGACACCTACCGTGCCGGATTATATGTACATATTACCTGTAATATATTACACGTGATATACGGCGTTGATTATGATATTATGTTGCCAATTAGTTTAAGTTATTATATTGATTTTATCGTGGCAGTAATTATATTATCAAGTCTGAATTCTCGCCCAGGTCTTATTATTGTGGGATAGGAGGGCAAACGAGCAGACGGATCGCCTGATGGTAAGCGATTACCGCCGCCTATGGACACTCGTAACACCAGAGGAGTGCGTTGCCGACCTTTTAAAAGGGGATTGGGCCTCCAGTAACCTTACTCACTCGGCGAAACATAACGTAGGCGTTGTTTGACGTTTTACGCCGGTTTTCTGTGAGGCCGTGGTCAGAAATAGAGCTAACCTTCCCTAGCTAATCACTAATGAAAATTAAAATCAAATCAACAATATTGTAGATGAGAAATTTATGTAAAAGTTAGTTATTTATTTCTCGGAGGATTGGAATATTGAGTCCTAACTTGTCAAGTGCGTAGGGGTCCTAGGAGTCCAAGGTCTCATGTTGTGTGATGTGCAAAGCGAACAAATTTCATGTAATATACGCCATACTAGCAGCATAATAGGTATTGTTACAAAAAACTATCAATCTGTTTTCCAATAATCCATTCAAAAAAAAACATCAAATAATCCATATAAAAAATGAATAAGTGCCAGTCTATTTAGCTGTTTTTCTGTCACAGCTGAACAGATTTCGATAAATTTTGGCAAGGAGATAGATTAGAATATACCGACGAAGGACATAGGGCTACACCTTTTGTCTGAAGTCTTTTGAGATGCGAGGGAAATCGCGGGCAACAGCTAGTAAGTACTCAATATGTAATTTGATGTATTATTTTTATGGTTTGTTATGTTATAATGAAACCGACTATTTCCAGAAAACTTAAGCAAATTTGAATTTTGCGAGCTATATTGACGCGTTTACCTTAAATACACATTATCACTATGAAAATACATGTGACCTATTTTCAGTTTTCATAATAACAGTGTCTGAATCATTAATATCGGGGTTACCGCTATGAATTTTTAATTTGGCTGAACAACGGGGGCTTTTAAAACAAGCTACAAGGGTGATCTAAGGTGGAGTCCACCTGAGACAGTAGAAAAGAAAAAATAATGTTAATTCGGACAAAAACGGATAAAATTTAAAGCATAGCAAAATTACAATATTTTTCTTTAAATGAAATGAAATGAAATTATTTATTCTGCAAGTAGATCTTTAGAGATACTTTTACATGTCAATGGTTTGGGGTTTTTTTTAGCTAGATGGCTTCGGCATTTCCTAACTGACGACCTCTGAGAAGAAACACCGAAACAAACTCACAGAATCATGGTCTCTTTTAAAGTCCAGACATGGAAGAACACTTATATGTGAGTGGTACGATGTAGGGTAATGTCTGAAATGGCCTTTTGAGGAAAGAACCATTGCAGCTTTGAGTAGACCAGTCCCAACTGACGGCACGCATGCATCAGTCATCGTGTAGCTCAACCATAATTTAGGGAGCTCAACGACCTGTCGCACGACCATACCAGATCAGCAGGACATTCGTGTAGGTCTAATGAAGTTCCCAAAGCCTCCAGACTATAATAAGCTTATTTAATTATCATGTATCAAAAGCCTACATGGTACTCACATTTACAAATTATATATTTTTTTTTATGAAATCTCTTGAATATCGCGGCAAAATAGTAACAAATTCAATGATGTCAAAATTCAATTCAATAATAAAAGAGTAATTAAAATGTTTAAGTATGTTAATTACGTTAATGAAAGATCCAAAGATTAATTAACTGGAAAACATACTTGGATACTTTTACTCACTGCATCAGATAGTCATTCAAAAACCTTTCCCATCAAGTTTGTAAAAAAGTGAAAGACAAGTAACCAAAAACCATCCTGTAAAGCCAGAAGTTGATCTTATATATATAATTGAGGAGAGGTACCTAAGGACGACTATTATCTTCTCCTTAACAGTTTCAATTACATTAAAACCTAAAAAAACTTTAAATAACTAGCTTCTAACATCACCCAATCTATGAAATACCTGCATACTTTCTAGAAAATTCCTTTTGAAACGTATTTCAAAGTCTTATTTTACAAATAGGGCTGCGTCTTTACACCAAGAGGGAAAGCGTGCGTCCTAACACAATGTTAGCGTTACAAAGATGACACAAAGGGGCTCTGTTATCCCGTTCCCACAGACAGGGCTCCAGCGAGCACTCAAGGTGTTCCGGGAACTGTTAGGGGTTAGGAATACAGGATATACTCTGAGTAGTGAGAAAATAGCGTTACAGTGACGACGTTACTGTTAATATCAAAGCGGACAGAACATGCCATCAAGCCTGTATTCCTTAAGGAGCTAAGCATAAATGAAATAAAATGATTTCTAGTTCTGTAAGGAAATCTTTAGAGACACCAACAGACTGCAGGCATCAGTCATCGTGTTAGTTGCTCAACTATAATTTAGTGAGCTCAACGACCCGAACGAATACCAGATCAGCAGGATATTCGTTTATGTCAAATGACATACTGATACATAGGCATACTGATGTACAAGTGTACATCAGTAGTTCGCCGATATATTTTAAGCCTGAGGCAATAGGGGCCTATTGGCCTCTACCGGGCACAAATCCAAACTACATGCTAAAAGATGTGTCTTTTAGCATGTAGTTTGCTATGCTTGATCTAGGAATCAGAATCCAGGACCTCAGGCTCAGTAGCAGCATTTTATTGTCAATAAATTCACTTTACATAGGTACTTTACGGGTTTCTGATACTTAAACTGTAAGATAGCATATACGAGTACCTACCGCAGTAAAGTCTGTAAAAAGTAGCTATATTAAATATTAATGACAAAAGCAGAAAAAATTAAACTGCTTTGTTAACCTAGTGGGCCTGAGCGCAACTGCTACGCTAGAGGTCTGGGTTCGATTTCATGGTCGAGCAAAGTTTTATTGGGCTATTCTATGAATTCTCAGTGAAAGCTCGGAGTTTGGAATTTGTGCCTGGTTAATTGTAATAGGCTAGCCCCCTATTACATGGGACCTAAACATACCTGCGAACTGTGGGTGTGCATTAGTACGCTTCTGCCTAACTTTTCGGGGAATACAGGCGTGATGGTATGTAAGAAGATACCAAGGCCAAATATACGGCCAAATACTTAAGTAAATTACAATAGAATTTGCTTTGGTCGTTTTTAATACATCGTATTATTTTATTCTTAAATATTTAACATACATACAGTCTAGAAACGGCTGTAACAATTATTGTTAGTCATTCAGGCTTCGGCGATTACTCGTCCAAATAATACTAAAATTCACATTTTAATCTCTATTTAGCACATTTGATTCAAACGACTGTGAGATATCTCATTTCCACGGCGGGCATCGCTCGACCGCTCTGATTGATGATCCTAGCGCCCTCCCAGAATCCTCAGCATTCATAGCTGGATCATAAATTAAGTGCACACTCATTTGGCCGTACAATAAACGGTGGGAGTTCAATAGCAATTGTTCTCCGGAGGCCGGTGCCCCCCTCTTATTGTTGGCGAATTTAATAAACCTGGCCATTTGTTCGGTTTGTATGGCCGAGAGAAATCAAAGTTTTAACTTTTTTGTGGATTTTCTGTTCGAGTTTCAGGTAAAAATTGTACTGTAAACAGTACAAATTTTTAACGACGTTAGCTCTGATTTCATTTAGATGTTTGTAAGTAAATGGTAATTTTTTACAAATATAATCTGATTCAAAAGGCAAATACTAATTTTAACTTGCATTTGATTGAAAATTCTGTACTACGGTCAATCTCGTCAACGAAAATAATACAAAGGTACCTGAATTAAAAAATAAACGTGTAAGACTAAAGCTCCAAGAATAAGATATAAGACTCCAAAGAAAACATGTTGAAGAAATTATTCAAAAGATTCAAAGCTATAGATTAGATAGTCTTTCAAAAAAGTAAAAAATCCCTCAAAGTTTATCTCTGGCAGTGATTCGTATCTTTATCCTGTGCTCCAAACTGTTCTAGCTCGTTGAATCGCTAACTTCGTCTTGAAACTTCCATATTTTTCGCTGTCCACGACAATCATCATTCTTGGAGTCTTCTTTCACTAACTATTTTCTTACAGTTTGTATGAAAATTTGAAACACAAATTTTGCAATTTGTATGCTGATTCTTTTGATAAAACTGTAAAGTGGGCATCATGACTTGCGAGTCACAAGAAGCTCGGGATCGTGATTTTAACTTCGGACGGACACCACTGCGGGGCTGTACCTACCTATGCGTTTTATATCGTTAGGAAAGTAAGATCACAGATAATAATTATAATTTTCTACTAGCAGCAAAATGTTGCCTTGGAACCACAACAAACAGTTTCTATGTTTGACTTTTACTAACATGTCCTAATAGTCCTAATTTAGCCACGGCGCTTAGTGAATAATTTTCTGTGTTAAGCATCTTAAGACTAATATCTACATATTTTTAAGTTGTAGACACATTTACGTAAATACATACACGGATCGCAATACCTACACATATTCTACTAATCAATTACTTACTCAAAACAGGCCTCTACAGGAAAACCCGCACAGCCTCTGGGTGAACCGAGCCATCAAAAGTTTCATTCTCTAATGTTTATGGGACTTTTATTCAGACTTTTTTCCCTATTTTTTCTGCACAATAATTTGGCGAGATCCAACGTCAAGATTGCCAAGTTTCGTAACGTTGCCCCGTAATTTTTAACCCAATTTTATCGCGACCTTTCAGGCGATTTATCAAAATCTGTAGAATGTTTTATCCTCACGAAACTTCGAAGTCTGATAATAAGGGCAGGCAAAAAGGTGAGCGTTCCGAAAATACCGTACAATAAAGATCAACATAATTTTGTTGATGATGGAGCTCTTGTCATTTTTTAACTTGTGGCAAAGGCATTAAAACTTTTACTTAGGGTTACCGTCAATGGTTTTGCCCAGTCACCTCTGGGCCGCGATCGGGCGATAACACTCCGCTTTGAAATTAATTAACTTCTAAATTATCGACTACATCTAACTCGCGTGTAACTAACTATAAACTAATTTTAATTAATTTTAAATGAACATTTTGTCGTCATAATAGTAATGGGTCATTAATTTATTTGTTATTAATATTTGTACAGATAACTATTGTTTCAATATGAATTTCATTAATACTGTTGTATTCAGAGTAATAAATAGAAACAGATTTCAGGAAAAAATGGTCTTTATTAAAACCTCCTTTCATAGATGATAATATCATCAGAGTTCACAGATATTCACGACGATCTAATATTTACATTATTATAGAAACTAATAGTAATTAACTAATTATATACACAGATATTCATATGGTTTCGCTTCCACAAGTTGATTTTCAGATATTTATATTGTTATATAATATGTACAGATTAGTATCAAGTTTTTATAAAAAACCCTAAAAGTATTTAAGTTCACAACTCAAATATTGATTTCATTAAATATTTAACTATCAATAATGTAGAAACAATTAGTTACCAGAGGTATCTAAACACTGAAGTAGACTATATTAATTCAAGATGAACAATAACAGAGATAACATAAATAGAAATTGCACTAAATTGGTCAGGAGGTAGATACACGATTGCCGGAATACAAAATCGACACAAACGTGCAAATTGCGAAAACACGAATTGATTGCGCGCTGACTTTGTGAAAGCAGCTCGTAGTGGCTGGTTAAGCCAGCGGCGTATTCCAGCATTGGAGAGGACCCTTTGAACCGCGTACACACGGATACACACTCGTATACCTTATAATATGTAGTATATATGGCAGGGTTATAGCTCACCGCTGCAGCCGGCCAGCGGAGCGCAACAGTCCGCTCAGCCGTGACAATCTCACGCTTAGATACGTCATTGCAATCTTACGCTCACAATAAACACTTGTAAACTTTTGATGTCATCTTTGGAAACATCTATTGGAAATTGGTTTGGTCTCAATATTGCTACCTATTACACTCACGTTTTATATTTTTGTTGTCACAATCCACATTACATTTGCCGCTATTTTTGGTCTGATATTGTCATCACAAACATTTACACGTTTAAAATTTATTAGCACTGTATTGTCAAGTTCAATTTTTAAACCTTCTACTGTTGTTCCATTTACATTTCCATAGGTAAGTACATTTCATCATTTGAGGCTGTGGTTTTGTTAGCTGTTTTGTATTTATTAATTTTTTATACATTTTCATTTGTTTTTTTAGTGTAGTTTCAGTTTAAAAGTCATCTACACAGATATCTCTTGGATCTGGACGCGTTTTTTTGGAGGCGCTACGCCGGTGCTGCTCGGCCTCTCTTTGAGTTCTGACTCGCTGCTGCGCTGTGGGAATCGACAGATATGTTAGTATATGTCCAAATTTTAATCAAGAGATAAATGAGAATATTTCCCAGGGAACATGGCACATTAAAGTGAGGCAAATAAATAGGAATATGAACGTTGAATTCATTTAGTTATATGTTGTAGGCACGTTTTTAATGTTACTCTTGTCGTTATTGGCCTTGTTAATAATTATAATGAATCCAAACGATATTGTTACCTTAAGAGTGCTTTTGCGCGGCGAGGTGATGGATGCAGGCTCGTTGCTCAAGGATGCGCCGCCGCGACTGCTGCAGCTACCTGTTAGGTGAAGCACAACGATGAAAGATGATTCAATTAAAAAAGTAATAAAAGCACAGTCAAATATCTGTTATCTCCTTGTAATTTAAAGCTCCATCGCTAGAATAATGTTTGAACCTGTGAAAAGAAATCCGTTTCTACACAGTGAGACCGTGGGGAGAGCTTAGAGGATGTTCGGGGGGGGGGGGGGGTTGAGAGCGGAGGGGATATAGAAAACTATATTATCTCCCTCCAGTTGTAGAGTCGCCAGTACAATGGGGCTAACCTAATATAGGTACGGTACATACTCTAAATACTTTCAATATACAGACAAAAATGAATTCAAAATTTAGTATTGCAACACTGTACCTATAACTAAACTAAAAGAGAGGACGTCATAAAGTTCTAGCATAAAGTGATAGACTGAAACTAAACACGTTATACCTTCAAGATATATAAAACTAGAATAGACTATCAAAGACAGACAGACTATATGCGTACTTTCCGAAAAGAAATAAAATTCCGAATTTTAATATTTGAGATGCATAAAATGTTCGGTTTTCTAGTAGCTTTAGAATCGGGAAGTGCATTAGAACGACACTGAATGCAACCTCACATCGTGTGCCTCAAATAAATCGCTAGGAACGTCTATAATAAGTTTTACAGTTGTCTCCGAGTTCGTAGATACAGACATTTTACTGTATTTTGGCCACAAAGTATATAGTATTATTCAGGCCAGGAATAGAGCACAAAAGGTGAGTAAATTTATTCGTTGTGAATTTATTCGGTCGGTTGTGAATTTATTTTTTATCTATCTATACTAATAATAAATCTGTAGAGAGGTCAATTCTGTACATGAAATATATTTCCAAAATAACTATCAGCGGGTGATTAGTGATCGATACTGACGCCAAAAATGCAATCAGTAAAATTTTTGTCTGTCTGTCTGTCTGTCTGTCTGTCTGTCTGTCTGTATGTTCGTTATAGAAACAAAAACCACTCGACGGATTTCAACGAAACTTGGTACAATTGTTCTTCATACTCCTGGGCAGGTTATAGTGTACTTTTCATCCCGCTTCGATCAATAAGAGCGGAGCACAATTAAAAAATGTTGCAAAAACGGGAAAATTATTTGATTATTTTGTTCTGGGAAGTGACATGGGTCGTTGATAAAGCGGGCGTAGCCGCTGGCGGAAGCTAGTCGTAAATAATCTGTTTTATTTTTTATTCGTGAAAGTCTTACGCTTGACCACCATCTTGATTACATCTTCTTTTCATTAATGTTAGGCTTAGTCATAGGCTATTTATATGTGTTTAAGATTTCCATATCTATCACCACAATTGTGAATTTAAATGACATCTGCCAACGTTACTCCCTTTCCTATCATCATAATTCTGGCACCAGATCAAATACTCGTGAGTTATCACCAGTCCCTACCATGAATAACAAACTCGCTCTCCTAGAACGGACATAACTCTCCTAATTTACAACCATGGACCGGCGGCGGTTAAGTGAGAGTCGTGTTTGTGGTTTATGGTACGGCCCAGGATCCCAAGTGGTCGGTCATAAAAATAGGTTTTAGATATGACGTCTTTTTTGCTTGTATGTAAAAAATGTGTTTGCTTTGCTCTTTTATGAATATAGTATTACTAAGAGAAAGTACGTGAATGGTTTCTTTTTAAATATTTGTAGGGTTAAAACCTTTTTAATATTAAAATACTTATTCAAAATAAAATGATTTTCTGCAGTGTTGATACATTTCATTGTGTTGGAAAGATAAGTGGTAAACTATGATTAGTTTTGTAATTTCTTTTTCTTGCGTTAGTGTACTTAACCACGTTCTCCTGTTCATACCTTCTCTTCTTGGACGTCGGTGAGGATTTCTCCGACGACCTCTCTGAAGATAGATTCCGGCGAACACCAGCACATTTAGCGCCAGCAAGAAACAACCAGCACCCACCGTCACACCCAGCGCCACCGTGTAGCTACCGCAAAGAATGGGGCTCTTAAGAGTTATGCCAAACGGGACAAAAGTTATACCTAGTTGAAGTTTAACAAAAGAGGAAGACCGGTGTCAGCTCGGTATAAAAATATGCCATAAGTCATTATTTTTTACATTTTATTCTTCAAAAAACGAGACGAAATGTTGAGGGCTGTTTAAAAATTTCAAATTATCCTCAAGAGTCTCAAGGGTGATGCATAAATTTGGTTACATCAGCCTAAAATGACAATTTTGTCAGAAAAAATATGAATATCTCGTCGCATCTGTTTGAAATATTACTATCATTATTTCCGGAGTGACGCGAAGTCCGGTTAATTCAGTCCGAAGTTCGGCGCCATCTATTACCATTATCAGCAGTATCCAGTTGTCTGGAGGGAAAAAATGCTCCCCTTGAGAAATGGGTCGGCATTAAGACATTATACGCGAGACAAAAGGGACAGAATTCAGGAAGGTAAACAGGTAAGTAAACACATTAGCGAGATTACGAGTCTCGCTACAAAATGCTCCGATCAATCTTGTTTAGAGTGTGTTCTAGCCGAGGTTCAGGTGACGCGGAGCCACCCGGCCGAGCATCGTCTCGGTAATTTACATGTTATGAAAATTTAACAATGTTCTCGGAAAATACTCTATGTATTTTGATCATTATCCCGTACTGTTTCGTTGTTTTGTGTAATGTGTATCAAATCGAGTGGAAGCTTATCGATACGTTATTGTTAAACATAATTCTTAACAACCAGATAAGCTACATAGATAGCAACAGACGGTCATCGCATTAACATGAATACCCATTGTTATGTCGTTCAGTTACAATTCCAATATAAAGTTTGGACACACTTTTCCAAAACATCCTCCGATGGAAATGGCTGCTGTTTTCCAACTAACTTCTGCGATGATAAAAACATGTACATACGAAAAGCAGAATGTTTCTGTGGAACTTGGAGAAAGTTCGAGTGTTGTTCCAAGTTTGGTGCCTAAAGAAAAACTTGAGTGCAGAACTAGCAAAGACGACTTCAGAAATGGATCAACATCTTAATGACAAGTGAACACCCGAGTTTCAGTATAGTTAGATGTTGGTGGTATACACCGCTGTGATGCGGTTAGGGACTGTTGTTTTGTTCGGCTCGGCACCCCAGAGATAGGTGCCTCTCTTCAACTCAAGAAATTCTTTTCTCGTCACTTGTTTATCTTATTACGGGAAATGTCGTTACGTACGTTTTTTGTGTAGCTTTCAGAATTCTCTCAATGGCGCTCTTTTCATTTTTATCCTATAAAAGTTTCACAGGAATACAGAATGTTGTCTCCTAATTTGACGAGAGTGCGCCTCATGTAGGCATTATACAATTATGTGTGGTGCCCTGCGGCATGCGGTGATGTCGATCCGATCCACAATTACATCAGTTTAGTTTAGAGCTGTTGATATTTCCGGTTAACAATTCCATTTGGCCGGTGAGCTGAACTTATAACAAGCTGGAGTTAATCCATAATTCAACATTTAAACGTACAACTTTGGATTGAAATACACAAAACGTTATACATAATGTTCAGCGAACTAGTTTCTGAAACAACTATTTTAGTTGAATGCCAACGAAACAGCTGGAAATTTCCAGTTGATCTAGATTGCTTTACAGTCATAGAATAATTATTACAATGTTATGTACCTATAATACTGGGAGTCCAGATTTGTCAAGGAGTCTTCTTTGGGTGAAGGCTGTGGCGCGGGGAGGGCGGACAGTGCGGGTCGCGGGGAGGGCGATGGTTCACATTCCTCGACTTCAGAGGAGTCCTCATCTGCTTCCGTACTGTCCTCTTCATCGTCCAGGGATGTTGTAGTTGTGTAGAGCTCCGGGAATATCTCACCTAAGTTTAAAAAAATCTTATAATACATTCTATGTCTAATCAATACACACAGCAGAGTGGCTAACTTTTCTTAGAGACTTTCAAATCGATGAGACCTAATTGTTTAAATGGCTTTTGACTGCATATAATTAAGCTAATTAACCTCATTAGCACTGGCATTTAATATCAGGCTTTTACCAAAGCAATTGCGGTGTCAGGTTTGAGTCTAGACTAAAAAATCTAGACTTTCGTAAAATATTGTGTTCATTAAATAAAGTGCCTTTAACGGTAAAGTTTGTTTGGAATTTTAATAAGCCCATTTTAATAAAGATCCTTTATTTAGTTGTAGCCGACACTTGAATTTCAGGAATGTTTCGATAAATAGGCAAGGTTATTTTTTTATAGAAAATTCTGGAGTTGGTAATAAGGCATGTTCGTTGATTTTAAATATTGAAACCTCATTTTTATTTTGCTGAAGCTGATTGTGTTTCAAATATGATTTTGTTACTTAAAGATTGTACATATCGCATCACACCTTTATGTAGGCAAAAGTGTCCTGGTCACCACCAGGATACTGTTCACTGGTATGTTTTCGATCCCATATAATAGGAGGCGAGCCATTGCTATTTGTTTAAAACCTATTTTGTAATTTGTTATAATCACTACTTCAAGTAACGACATTTTAAATCTTTACATAAAACAGTTTGAAACGTGCTAAACCTACAATAACCACGTACATTAGGAGTATCTACAATTGTACCCACATCACACAAGATATGATATCCACATGAAATTTCAATACATTGCGAATTCAATAGCGGGAACAGCTCTCGAACGCAGCACATCTGCACAAGAAACCGATCCCTGAAGTTATCAAAGGTTGGTAATGAATGGTCGAGGCGTCACAAAGGCGCAAGTTGTGCCTACCCGCACAAAGAGCGATTGTGATGCCACCGCACCTCCTTTTGTTGACGCTAGGGATGTATCGCAAGGTATCTAGCCTTGTTTTCTAGACTGATCAGTTTTTGGATGCAACTTATGAACTGTTTGGAGCATAGAAAGAGAACGGTTAATAATAATAAATATGTGTACCTGAGAAGTTCAGAAATACTTTTTAATATATTTCTACATCTATTATTCAGAATCTACAGCTATTATTACTTTCGTCTGAAAATGCGCTAAGGTCAAGTAAAACAATACCCTTTAAGAGCACTTCATGATAATTAAAGTAGGGATAGTTTGAAGTAAAAAGCTTGTTTATTAACATTAGACATTATAAATATCTTTTGCTTTCATGCCGTGTATGACGTAAAAGAGTTCATAAAGTTATTTGCATAAAAAAGCCTAAATGATCGAGTTGTTACAATTGCAGCTGACAGAAGACCGAGGTCGTATGTTCTATGAAATGCTCAGTAGCAGTTTACATTAAGGATCTATCCTATTAGGCTCGCCTATATAGGACCTAAAATCTTAATCGTGAACTGTGGTTACTCCTCAGCCTTACCCGTTTGGGAATAGAGGCATGATATTATTTCACGTATTATTTCTGAGGCCGCGTCTGGCAGCCCTACCTACGTGAGGTGCGGCATAGTAGGAAACTGGACAATGAAACCGCAGGTAAACCGGCGGAATCTCAGCTGAGGCTCAGTTATTGACACTTAACGTTCTCGTTTGCGTTATGTGATCTAACCTATTCCGTAGGTAATGTAGACCACGAAGGTGGTTTTTTTTGGCTGTTTTGTGAAGCCTGAGTGAAGATATAATCTAGCAGTTTGGTGCTCCCGTGGGCTCTGTTACAGTAGTTGTATTTATTTTATTAGGTTACTCAGAATGACTAATGATTTCAAACGTAGCTGGGAAGGCTGTTGCCTTCTCAGCTACCCAGCTGCAATTCCTTAAATCAATTCATTAAAACCCAGTTCACAAAAGCACTTAGCAATTTTTTCAAATTATTTTGAGATTTTTTTCGCGTTACAGAAAATAAAATTAGATGTCCTAATAATATTTTCCTGTTTTGAATATTCCATAGGTGTGTACACTATTAATTTATCTATAATCAGCTGCAACAAATATGTAGTAAAATCCGTGCTCAAAAGGCGGTTAAATTGAAAACGGCGCACCTATTCCGCACAATGGTCGACAATCTCGCTCGACACGGCGTTAATTTTCGAGCGATGGACACAAAACAAAAGGCGATCGCCGACGAGCTACAATTACCGGCGCGCACGCCACAATGGCGGATAAATTAGCTCCAGCAGAACTGAGCTCAAGTGACGCGCCGCGGAAATGACGCTGTGTATGGAAAAATATCGGGCATTGTTCCAAATGACAGGCCATTCTATGGATCAGGTTTATTGGAACGCTTGCTGTTCACCCGGTGGCAATGAAAATATTGCAATGGCATTCGTGCATTACGACGACATGACTCAGGAACGATATAGACCCATTAACGGTATATCATGGAAATTAAAACTTAATTTCTTGACCTTTGTCGTGCACGAACCGGGAATATAATACCCTCATAATAACTCTCTAAAACATGAACTTTGGGAAACAATTCAGAGCACGCGAACATTAAAGAGCATATCTCACACGCAACTACGTACGAGTTTCATGAGTACACGTCACAGTGCGTACGAGTGAACTTGTCCGTGACAAAGGCCCCGCATTGTGCGCCAGCGACCGCGCCATTCTTCCCGCTCCGCTCATTATGGAGGCATTCCAGCCATTCGCGGGACAATTAATAACAGCTCCGACCCACCCCGAATCCCTGATCGATTTATTTTCATTCGTGACACCTTCCACCATTAATCACTTCGCGACCAAATATTTTGGCGACAATTTTTATTTTTATAAATTCTAGCGAGACCTCATTCGCCTAATGGCCCGCCCGCCTAAGTACCGATTATACTGAGTAATGTCTGCAAAATTTTATACAAAAGCGGAGCGGAGCGCTTAACAAATAGTTACGTGTGTCTATACAGAAGCAACTTCTCTCGCTCCAAGAAATTTCGTGGATAATTTCTCTTTGACTTTGTGTCTATTATTTAGTATTCCAACTGTGTTGAGCTCCCAAACTCGAATCCTTTCTGTGACGTATCTTCCAATTAATATAATCTGACGCGTGTTATTAAGTTGGCGGTGTTGATTCCGCTCACGCTCGAGCTATAGTGTTGCTGAACATTTATAATGGAGGAGGGGGGAGCGGTTAATGAGGGCGTTCCGTTTACGCGGCGCGCCAGGAAGTGCCACTAATGGCTCTGGATAATAAGGCATGCTCAATTTAAGCAGCGGTACACGTTACCAATTTGCTTTCCATTAAAGCTGCGCCTACGTTGCGCGGTGATTGGCCAAATTTGGGCGGCTATTCACTAGGAATTAGAGTAAGATTTCAGTCAGCCTCGCCGTAATGGGTATTCCGCTCTGTTTGTACATTAAAATTAATAGTTTGCATAAATTCAGGTTTGCTGAAAGGCTTTTGCAATAACAATTCTCGACAGAGCTTTCTAAATTCTCTCGGAAAAGTACCTATGTATTTTTCTACATGGTATGAGGAAATTATTTTACATCCAATACATTTGTTGACATAATGACGTACTTAGCTGTACGTGAGCCATGGAATTAGGAATCATGTACTTAATTATAAACATTATTATTTTTAACTTCAGTATTTGGTCACCCTGACCTTACGAATAAAACTGACCTGCGAACATATCCGGGTGTATGGACCTGAACTGGTGGTGGCGTGGCGCGGCGCCGGGCCTGTGCAGTTGCGGGATCAGGTGCAACCACAGAGCCATCTTGTGTCCGCGGTAGTGACTCTTCACTCGAAGCTTAGTGCCTAGAGAACAGACCGGTAATATAGCAACATATTTTTTTTTTATGATCATCTAAATGTTCTTCAATGACTGTTTAGGTTAGTACCTAACTATTAAAAAAAGGAACCAATGAGTTTCTTACTCATAATTATAATAAATTTGTTATCGTGTCGATTTTCATAGATGTTAAATTATTTTGATTGAGTACCATTAGTAATGTTAACGTACTCGTGTAGGTACTGCTATCTCGTTTTTTTTAATATCAGACTAATCAGACAGATGGCAATCGGCTCTTTTAAAAAAATGCGTTATTTTCAGTCTCTAAGTCAATTAACAGGACTTATAGTTTGTTTGACAAATTGTAACCAGTTATTATCCATAATTTTCTCATTATACTATCTAAAACCTACACACAAAAAACTGACTTTACAGAGAAGTCACGCACAGAAATAAATACGTAAATAACATGAATAAAATCAATCCGAATTCCGAAACAAAACAAGCACCTTCCCCAGAAAGGATTAAAAAAGTTGTTAACCCTCACAGTGCGGCGGAGAAGGGAAGAAAACACGCACATTCGTTGGGGAAGCAGATCGTAAAAATAACGAGTTTCGACACAATATGGCCGTCAAACTTTGAATAGGGCTTTATCTGATTATCTCGAGACCGTGCGAGATTTTATTTCCAGATCAGTTTAGATGAAAAATCCTCCTGTTATTCTGTTCAGTCTTGTTTTGTACGCACGAGTTTACGACTGTCATTATGATGAATTCGATTGACCTGTTTAGCAAGCTATTTTGCCATACGTGGGCTATTTGCCGTCGAAATATAAAATACCTAGCGTGTTTTTATAAATAAATTGCCATGTCATCAGAACAAACAGTTCGGAAACTTAGAATGAGTACGCGTAGTTTCCAGTACTGTGTAGAGTTGTATAACCTATCTATGAAGTAGGTACATCACCCCATACATAGGTCATACAATCTATTTTTTATTTTATAGAAAGAATGGACAACAACCATCCAGCAGTAGCGCCATGCGATAATAATTATAAGTATGAAAGTAAATTTGTTTCCTTACCTATACTTAAATACTGTTGCGTGTTCATTTCATATCTGGGCCAGCTGGTCACGCTTTCGTGATGCCTCTCCTCGACCCGAGGAGTTGGGTCTCCAGTCTTGGCGAAGGCGGCGAGCAGGGAGACCGTCATCTCCGCCACTGCCACGTCACCCCGGGAGTAGTTGCGCAGAGCATACTGCATTCCTCCAACGAGGGGAAGACCCAGGAAGTACGGTAGGGTCTCACTTGTAACGCTACCTAAACGCTGGTGGGAATGAAACTTGATATCAATGTTCTGTATTAAATTATTTAGACAAATAAAAGATAATGCACGGTCGAAAGCTCAGCTGAGTCAGGAATAAGTTGGAAAATCTCTTTAACAAGTTGTTACACTTAGACGGTATTCGAAATACGGCAGGAGACGTGTTTATTAAATAAAATATATACATAAGTACTCGTAATAATATTTTAAAGGAACCCGAACTGAGTTGTTAACATTATATGTTTTATGTAAATCATTTAATTATGTACTACGAAATTATTCATCTTAAATTTATATTAAAATTTTAGTTTTTAGTATCGGTGCTACGTCAAAGAATGTTTTGACAAATTCTGTGATCACGTAGATTGAAAGTAAGTTAATGAGCTCGCACCTTCTTAATTTATTCTACGTATTATAACGAGCTGTCATCTTTGGGCTAATTCTAACCCCGCTTATGAAGATTAATTTGTCAAGATAATACGGAAAATATATATGGGATAGATTCCGATGGGTGGTGTAAGTATATATATATATATATTATGTTTAGTATCTACTTCCCATTCATTCAGTCTAATTTATATCTCATATAAGTGTAAACTAACCTGAGGATAATCAGCATCCTTGCTCTGATGCGCGAAATGTGCGAAATACGTCCTCGCCCCTCTTCGCGCATGCAGCTGCGCAACTCTGAGCGCCGGCGCAGTGACGGCGGCGTCACTGAGCGACTCCAGCGTCGCGTCGCGGATGTTGATCGGGTGCTGTATCGGCTTCTCCCAGTCCGTGTACTCGTTGCGGATGGCCGCGAAGATCTCGTTGCGGTGGAACCGATATACGTTACGGACATACGTGCGGAGGACTCGGTTTCTGGTTACAAAGAAGATACGTGAATAAGTATGAACATGGATGGAATGCGCAACAGAGTCTTAAGTTAGAATTTTTTTACCTATGTTCCTCTTCAAATCCGTGACGAATATCTTCTTCACTGAAGAACTGGTAGCTCTCAGTTGTGGCCACGACGACAGCGAGCGCGCAGTCAAGAAATGCCTCACTGGCGTGCAGTGCTCTGGTGGGGGCTTGGCCCTGCGAGGGGGCATCTCGGGAGATTGGAACTGAGGGCGCCCAGCCTGCAAGGAACCTGGCCCGCGGCGCCTCTACCGCTAGGAGGGCTGCCAGTGGACGGGCACGGATGCATTCTACGAACCTAGGAAAGTGTTCTCGTGTAATCCTTTAGAATTCAAAGATAATTCTATTGTCCGTTCCTTGTAAGAGTCTTTCGATTAGACATTATAGGACTCAGAGTGCCATCATTAACTAACCAGTTTTCGTCATTGGTGGTTTCTGGTGTACACCGCAGCGCCTGCGCCGTGTGCTCTCGTGACAGCGCCGCGTCAGGCGCAAGCGCTGTAGGGCTGAGCGCTGAACCGCTCAGAAGTAGCACGCGAGACACCAAGCCTGAATTAAGGGTTGCGCATTTGAATATGATACTAGTAGATTAATAAGATGCAATGGTAGGTAGTAGTCATTCACACCTGTACCTAATGACATTATATGGGTAAAAACTTGTACCTATACCTAATACAGGTGCTCGGAAGTGGACTACTTTTCTGTAAATTTCTTGCCGCGACTGCAGCTGATTTGCTCGTGGCTAAAAACCTATATACTAAGTTGATCAATCGATCAGCTAGTTAAGCTGTGGACAATCTTTCCGTGGTCAATCTATAGTTGGGTGACCATTTTATTCAAATCTAGACTTGTACATCGCCCGTTACGTCGGCGGCCCCAAACACCAAATGACGTGAATAAATGTATGCGTGTTTGTATTCGAAAACACTTTAAAAAAAACTAATAAGTACTAGTAGTTCTTCTTTGATTTTATTTTAAAACAAAGTTTCTGTAATATGCAATATCATGTGAAAAGCTTTCGCACGAAATCGTATGTTATGAAAAATTCAATCCAATCTGTCCCTACTGTAAATAGCTAGCCATTTTTCAGGTGGAGTCTAGACGCTATAATAGATCGTAGACAGCGTTTTTGTGTACCATAAATCGTTTAAGGTTGGATCCAAATACGTTGAATGAATCATTTTTTGAAATATATACTATAATAGTATACTATGTAGTAGGTATGTCGTGTCTAAGTTGAAAGTTAATTGATCTGAACACATTTAAGAAGTTGATGCAAGTGGCCCTAAGTTCATTTGACAATGAAATTTGCTTATTTTAGTGAAGGAAAAATTCGATTGTGGGCGGGATTCGAATTTGGGTCTTCTAGTTAAATACACCAGACGCTATGACCACTAAGCCACCGCGAGTCCCACCCGCCAGATCGAAATTTGCCTTCACATTCCGAAATACGTCAGTGACATCTATTGAAAATGCAAAAAAAAAACACAAGAAGATAATGGAATTTTCTGTTTTATTTTCTCGCTAGCTATCGTGAAATTCTAACAGAGAATGTATGTTTTTACATTTCCTTTTTCAAACTTTACTTATGAGCTGTTTACCTTTACTGTCGGGTAACATGAGCAGTGCGTTGACGAGCGCTGCGCCGGCGGCGTGTCCGGCCAGCGTGACGCGGCGCGGGTCTCCGCCGAAGGCCGCCACGTTGCGGCGCACCCAGCCCAGCGCGGCCGCCACGTCCAGCACGGCCGCGCCGCCCGCCGCCTGCACCGCCGTCGACCGCACGCCTGGCGTCAAATATCCTGCACCATAAAACATATCATTAATCCTCTAAAACTATATGCCTAATAATGTCTCGTACTTGGTGATTAACAATTACGTATTTAAGACACAGTTTTTAATTGCCATAATAAAATAGCATAGTGTGTTACAGTTTTTGGTAATATAATAATATATGTATCATAAGTTAATAAAACCTCAGGGTCTAAAAATTCATTATCATAAGCCGAATAATGGGTAACTCTACGTCTGACGCGGGTTGACGTTAGCCTGGTCAGGGTATCTTTCTAGACCAATATCCAAACCACAAAAGTTTTGAGTTACCATTTTCAACTCAATTACTGCTTGCAATACATACAATATAAATAAAATAAATAATACTGCTCTTACATAGTTTGACTTACCTAACAAACCTAGCCTATAGTTGATGGTGACGACGAGCAGGTGCGCACGCGCCGCAAGCACGGCGCCGTCGAGTGCGTTGGCGGTGCCCCACTCATGCGACGGACCACCCGCCCACACCACTACCGCATACGGCGCTTCCACGCCGCGCGCGCCTGCGCATAAAGTCTCCAATGAGCAGGAAATATACTCACGCAGGACTCTGGTTCATGTAACTGTTACGAACCAATAGCAATACCTATTATAATAACTAGCGGTTGGAGGTCACTGGCAAGCTGCAGCTGGTTTAGCTGCTCGAGTGATGCGAGGCAGTAAAGTAGGTATCAGGTATTTAGTTGTAGGCATATGAGAGTAGTACTCACCGCTACCGGGCACGTATATGTTGAGGTAGAGGCAGTCTTCGCTTTGGTTGCCGAGCAGCGGCACCGTTGCCCTCAGCTCGTTGTACATGCCGAGGGGCATCTTTGTCAGTGCTGCACTCCTGGTACAAAAGGTTCGTAGTTAGCCATTGCGCTATACTTAGTTTTCTAGACAATTTAAAAACTGATAAATATCTAAAACAGTATAGAGAAAGGTTCAAATTGAATTCAGTTTTCATATATTTAATAACATAACTATAGTGATACTACAAGATTTAATAAAAATATCTATGACAATATCTAGTCTTACTACAAGCCTCATCATCCCTATCAGCCTACATTCGTCCACTACTGGACGTAGGCTTGTCCTAGTGAACGCCAGAGAGCCTGATCTTCGGCTTTCCTCATCCAGACAGTGCCAGCTACCTTCCACTAATACAAGCCTGTCACACTATTAACAATCGCTTTAAAAGGACCTATAGCTGATACCTTTTGACCGCCCGTCAAAACAGAAAAACCGTGCTATCGGTGCAAAGCTCCGAATTCATCCTTAAAATCTGTTACCTAGTCGCGATGACGGCGTGCTGGGCACATTTTGGTTTGTCGTCTATACATGACTGTGGCTGTCAAAAACTTAATTAAAACACTACTCAAGTTATTCAGCTCGACGTTAACATATCCCAGGGAAAAGATTCAACTATCGTGGAACCTGCAGGGAATATAATTATAATAATATCTAAATTCCTACAACGTGGAACTCACTTGTTGGATATGTCGGGATAGCGCTGCGGACAGACGGGGGCGAAAGCGTCGGCTAGGCGCGTGCCTGGCCAGTTGGGGGGCTGCGGCGGCGGCGCCAGCCTGTCCGGGGCGCCCGCGTACGGCACCCCCAGGAACACCTCCACTGGCTCCAGCCGACGGGATGCAGGCTCCACTATAATGCCACGGATCGCACCTGCGACCAGGAATAGGAAATAAAAATAATTACGAAATCGATTAGCTATAAGACAAAATGTGTTAAGTAAACTCTGTCCGACCCGTGAAGGTATTGTTAGGTAGTGAGATCCGTTTCTATTTATTTATTTATTCATTTTCAATTTACAAGAACAAAAAAACCCCGAAAGTAAATTTTAAAACGAGGAAACTGAGATGGCATTACTTACTGTGTCTGCAACACCGTTCTTGGGTGCTAAGCAAAATAAGGCCCATGATCGTTTTATAATAGGTATTAAAAAAAAACTGGATTTTTTGGTTAATTATGGCAATTTGGGCACGACTACCTTGAATAAAAATCAACTTTAATTAGGTATATGTTTACCTACTTTCATGAATGTTTAATGTTTCTTATTTTATTTAGTCATGTGATTGGGATATGCGCATCCCTTTCAGATCGGACAGGGTTTTTTTTAAGATAGTGTATACAAACTATGAGTCAGTAAAAGCTGGCCACAGTGGAGGCAGTCTGTCTTGTTCCATTATTAAAGCTTAAAAAAACATTAATTTTGTACTTCCAACTCAAAATATTGCTCTATTTTTAAGAAGTCTGTTTTCTTAAGAAAGATCTTAAACAAATTTTTAGATTCATCTTCACTACTCAAAAGAATGTTTTTTTCCTTTGAAACTTATTTAAGATACAACTTCTACTTTAGTAAACAGAAACACTTCTGAGAATTAAATCCCTATTCAGTTCAAAAAGTTGCTCTCTTAAATAATAATTTCCGTATTACCTAAAATGTTTATGTTATCTATGAACAGTTGTGTCAGATACACAAACGGTCACGATCGCAAAATTGGTAATTGTATTTCCCTTTGACATATCCATCGCACTGACAGCGACAAAATGGACCTACATTACTGCCACCGAGAATAGACAGCAGTGAATAAATAAATTGGGCGAATCACCCGCCCTACGTATCGGAAAACCCGCCATTTATCCCATTTGCTCCGAATCGGCTTCAAACAATAATTAATTTGATCCCGCATTCCTGCGTCGCGTCTGCAAAACGGGGCAACATCATTTGGCCAGCATGTTCCCGGCTTCAAGGACCGCCAGATTGGATTGTCCTGGGATCTGGCGGAATTAAACTCTTACGGGTCTGGGTCCTCGGGGACGTACTTGGGCGCAAGCCCTGAGTTGCGAACAAAACTCGCAGATTACTTCGCGTGCGGGTAATCTGCGCCGGTATCTGTTTACGCATACAATTATTATTTACCGTATACGCGTATTATAACGCCCTTCTAACTGGTTAAATGTATAGATTTATGGCTCTATTACATAGAAGTAGGTACGCTGGGACTTGGTGTTACACGTTTTACATTGTTACAGGACTAAAACTTTGCTTTCTGCTTGTTTTCTCTTCGCGAGAAAATTCCAGGGGATTTCAGATGCCAAGTCTTAATGTGATACAGTATTATATTGTAGTAGGTTTAGGGTAGTTTGAGTTTCTTTGTCATACTTATGCATCAGATACAAATTACTATCCAATCTATTCGTCAAACGAAAAAAAAATATATTCTTGCGTAGGTAGATATGTAGATTTAACTAATTAGGCATATTTCGACGAGAATAGAAGTATATTCTTTCTTTCATATAGTTACAATTTCATCCTCAAATCCGGAAATACTTCTTTGTTGCCCCTTGTCTTTAAATTTTTTGTACCCTATATTTCAACATAGAGTTGCAGTTGAAAATGATGTAGTGATAGGCCATCGTGCGCCACTGTGTGCACACTGACCTGCGTGTGTGTGCACGATACGGGAGCTGTATCGCGGGCCGGCGGCGGCCAGCGTGGCGAGCACCAGCGCCGCGCACCAGCACCACGCCGTCCGCAAGCACTCCATGCGCCATCACGCGACGATTGGCTGCAACAAACAATCATATAATATTATGCTTAATCATGTCACCTACGAATGACCGCGATAGACTGGTTTAGGTACTGCTCGGCTTATCGCTTCTGAAAATCCGAAAACACATTGGTTAGGCCGGTGGCCTACGGACTGTTGTTGTCAACATTCGTAATTACATTAATGTATGTAAACTTTGTATACTATAGGTAAATGACCGCCAAACACCGAGATAAACGGTAATTTTGCACTGTAAGCGTATGTGAAACTTTGTCATTCGTAGTCAGACCCGGCTTTGTATGATGTATACAAAAAATAAAGTTGATGTGACAACAGGTTAATTGTTTTAAACAGACAACTCGACAAAAAAGCGGCTGCGCGATACTCCCCTCGCATGTAAGTCCTGGCGGGCTTGATACACCTGGTGTCACGGCCGCCCCGCTGCGGAACAGTGAAGAGGGTACGTGACAAACAAATATGTATTTAGATTTTCCCTTTAGAGAGGACATAATAACGCAAAACGCCAGGATATTTTTCATATAAAATTGTAACGGAAGCCGAGGAGGTTGGCAATTTGGTGCGGTTGTGTTGGCAGCACTGAGGAGTGGAGGGACGAGGCGTGGAGAGGAGGGGATAAAGTTAATATAAGTGGTGTGACATCGCTAAGAGAGCTCAATATTTTAGTGAAAGTCGTCTGGAATTTATATAAAATTAACAATAAATAGTGATTACATTTCGGTAGCATTATTGTGTCTATTTACCCTTCTTTACAATCAGAAGTGGTATCAAAAAACCCAAAATGAAGAGGTCTCAAGAATTACCGGGATACTATGTCCGATCAAAAAGGAGTCGAGAATCTCACGTAAGTAAATCCACCAAGAGTACATTTTCGGTAAATAACATAATTCAACGGAAAGTAGATCGGGCAATTAAGAAATCACTAAACAATGATGATGAAATCAAAACCAACAAATTACGAAATACTGAAAAATTAGTCCCTGATTTTGATCCTGAAAATCGTGATTTGAACGTAAAAAGTTTTTTGAATAAAATAGAACAACTGGGGGTAATTTATCATTGGAATGACGAAACAAAATCTTTTATTTTACAATCAAAATTGCAAGGGCAGGCTAGACTTTGGTTTAATAGATTAGATTCTTATGATCATTCCTGGGAGGATTGGAAAGCTATGATTACGAGAGCCTTCCCACGCTACCACGATTATGCTACTCTCTTAGATGAACTCATGGCAAGAAATAAACTATCAACAGAATCCATGACTAAGTATTTTCAGGAGAAGTTAGCTATGTGTTTTAGATGTCAATTGAGCGATCCAGCAGCCGTATCATGCATCATTCGAGGGCTGCCACAGGAACTCCAGGCTAACGCACAAGCATTTCAATGCTCCACTCCAGACGAACTATATGAAGGTTTCCTGTCTGCTTTTGATTCCTATCAAGCAAATTCTCTTAAAAACCCAAAGATTATGAGAGGCGGTGAAACTGTTTCCAGTCAGTTACAGAAGGATTCTACCCCAAAGAAACCACCAATCTGTTATCGCTGTAATGAGGTCGGACATGTGGCGACAACGTGTAAGTTGCCAGATAAACGTAAGTGTTTTCGTTGCGGCAAAGTCGGGCATGTGGCTACAGCATGCAATTCACTAGATGGAAGCCAGGCAGTTACGAAGAAAATTCAGTTGCTGTCGCATCTGAACGACGTGTATAAGAAGACTGTCCGAGTAAATGGTATTTTTATGAAAGCGTATCTAGATACGGGTAGTGAGGTTAACGTTATCTCCAAAAGTGCAGTGGATGCTATTAAGCTCACAATTAAACCAACTAATACTGTTCTTAAAGGTTTCAATGGTTGCTCCGTCCATGCGAAAGGAGAAGTTGAATTTGATTTTTCAGTAGATAATGTAAAGGTAAAAACTACAGCCGTAGTCACAGATGTAGATTTGGGTGACGTCGTATTAATAATAGGTCAGAGTATCATAAACAGGGAAGACGTTATGCTAAGCGTTTCCAAAAATGGAGTGAATTTATCTAGAGTACTTGATACGCCCGGTGATTTAATGAATATAGATATGTGTGATGAAGCGAGTTATTTCAGAGTTGAACTAATCAAAGATACAATTGTACCCGTCGGAGACAATTTGGTACAAGTAGCTGTACTGGGAGCTGGATCTGGAGACTACTGTTCAAGACCCAGGCAGTACAGCATGGGCGATGTCGTCTACGCTGTGGCGAGCACGGTTCTCCGCAACGGCAACGGTTACGTGAGAGTCTGCAACATCGGATCCGGTCCTATTGCCTGGAAGAAAGGGATGACCATTGCCAGAGCTGAGAAGTGCACGCCAGATATAGAGGTGAGTTCGAACTGTTTAACTTTGAATAGAGGAGAGTGCGGTGATAATTTTCATAATGACTTGGCCAGTATAAATGTTGGGGATATTGGGACACACAATTTAAATAGCCTAATTGAGCTACTAAAATCGCATAGAGATTGTTTTGCTAGTACGAACCAAGAAATAGGCTGCACTAATTTAGGAGAAATGTCAATTGAACTCGGCTCAGATAAACCCGTAGTTCGTAAACCTTATAGATTAGCGCATACTGAACGACAGGTAGTTACGAAAATTGTTGATGATTTGATAAAAAGCGGCATTGTTAGAGAATCTAAATCACAATACGCGTCCCCGATCATTCTTGTACGTAAGAAAAATGGTGATTACCGACTATGTGTCGATTATAGAGATTTAAATTCGATAACAATCAAAGATCGATTTCCCATGCCTCATATAGACGATCAACTAACGAAACTAGCAGGTAAAAGATACTTTACTAATTTAGATTTATTTTCTGGTTACCATCACATTAAAATTAAATCGGATTCCGTCCATAAAACTGCTTTTGTTACGCCAGATGGTCTTTATGAATATTTGAGGGTACCTTTTGGGTTGGCCAATGCACCATCGGTATTTATGCGAGTAATTCAAAAATTAGTGAAATTTGTGGGTAGTGAAGATATTATTACATTTATGGATGACATGCTTTTATCAACATCCAGCGTATCTGACGGTTTAGATCTATTAAAAAAGGTGCTTGTTCAATTGCGGCAGGGAGACTTGAAATTGAATATGAAAAAGTGTGCTTTTCTAAAATCCGAAGTGTCATTTCTCGGTCACGAAGTTAGTGCTAATGGTGTCAGGCCTGGTCAACAGAAAATAACAGCAGTATTTAACTTTCCTAAGCCAAGTAATCTACATCAACTGCGTCAATTTCTGGGGTTATGTAGCTATTTTAGGAAGTATATAGACAAATATGCACTTATAGCAAAACCATTGACCGATCTGACAAAAAAATGTTCAGAATGGGCATGGCTTGACGAACATGAGAATTGTTTTAATGAATTGAAACAAAGGTTATGTTCGCGACCGGTTCTTGCTTTATATGATCCCACGTTGCCTTGCGAAATTCACACGGACGCCAGTAAGATCGGTATAGCGGGTATTTTATTTCAGACTCAAAATAATAATGAATTGAAACCTGTGTTTTATTTTAGTAGGGTAACTTCACGCGAGGAGTCTATGTATCATAGTTACGAGCTGGAGACGTTAGCCGTTGTCGAGTCATTGAAACGCTTTCGAGTTTATGTTTACGGACATCAAATTAAAATAGTTACAGACTGTTCTGCTGTTAGATACACCCTATTAAAAAGAGATTTAGTGCCTAGGATAGCGCGTTGGTGGCTTACAATACAAGAGTACGATATTCAGGTTGAATATAGGCCAGGAGATCGAATGAAGCATGTCGATGCTTTGAGTCGTAACCCTACGAATAGTGCCGCGAACTTGATCAATGACAATAGCTTAGAATGCTTTGCTCGTAACATTAGTGTTAATATGATAGCTAGTGACGATTGGTATTTGACTATACAGTTACAGGATGATAAATTGCATAATATTATAAAGCAGTTATTAGAGGGTAATGCGTGCAATGATGTTAAAAATAATTACAAAATTAAGAATGATCGATTGTATAGGAAAACTTTGAACGGTGATAGACTAGTAGTGCCATCTTTTGCTAGATGGAAATTTATGCAAAAGTTCCATGATCAGATAGGGCATATAGGAATCAATCGGTGCGAGGAACTTATTAAGTCTGATTATTGGTTCCCCAAAATGACACGATTTATAAAGAAATATGTGAGTTCCTGTTTGGAGTGCGCTTATGCTAAAGGCAATCACGGTAAACCAAGAGGAGAATTGCACCCAATACCAAAGCCATCTGTTCCCATGGAAGTTATTCACATAGATCACCTTGGCCCATTTTCTAGGACTAAGAAAGGTTACCAATATATTCTCATGATCGTAGATTCTTTCTCAAAATTTATTTTAGCTCGTCCCACTAGGACCACTAACTCCGTGGAGACGGTCACTGTTCTCAAGGATGTATTTAGTTTATTTGGTTACCCAAAAAAAATTATATCTGATAGAAACTTAGCATTTACAAGTAGAGTATTTAAAGAGTTTGCATTGCGTTATCAATTTCAGCATACACTTAACGCTATAGCATGTCCACGAGCTAATGGTCAGGTCGAGCGTTACAACCGAACACTGTTAAATGCCATGCGCACTCGTAACATTGATCCGAACATGTGGACCGAATGTATACCAGACTCTGTTTGGGGTATGAATAACACAATCAATGAGAGCCTAGGATATCATCCATATGAAATCATGTTTAGCCATAGAGGTAGATTGATGCCTAATTTGGTAGGGAACGAAGAATCTTTACCTGTAGGTATAAAACGTCAAAATGCTGCAAGGCGATTAGCGCGGCGAGCAGAGGTTATGAAGCGCAATTATGATAAACGCCATATGCCTGCTAAAACTTTCAAAAAGGGGGACCTTGTTCTTTGGAAACAAGCTCCTTCTGGAGGTGAAGTTAAAAGCGTAAATAATAAATTGCAAGTTTTGTACTCTGGCCCTTACCTTGTTCAAAAGGCCTTAAATAATGATCGTTATGAAATAAGAAGTGTAAAGGGGATGCGCGGTTACAAAAAGTTCTCTGGAATAGTAGCTGCTGATTCTCTTCGTGCATATCATAGTGCCCCAGATTGTAGTGAGACAAGTAGTGATGAGGACGCAGTAACTAGGGATGATTTGATTGACTTATTGGAGAGCTAAACGAGTGTGCACCAATTGCGGTGCAATTGTTTCAGGATGGCCGACTGTAACGGAAGCCGAGGAGGTTGGCAATTTGGTGCGGTTGTGTTGGCAGCACTGAGGAGTGGAGGGACGAGGCGTGGAGAGGAGGGGATAAAGTTAATATAAGTGGTGTGACATCGCTAAGAGAGCTCAATATTTTAGTGAAAGTCGTCTGGAATTTATATAAAATTAACAATAAATAGTGATTACATTTCGGTAGCATTATTGTGTCTATTTACCCTTCTTTACAAAATAAACAAGGTAATAAAATAAATAAGCCGTTCAACTTAATACAAATTATATTTCACACACGAAAAAAAATGAAACATTCCTAAACGTGACCTGAAAATATCCGTTAACTTAGTATAATCATAAATGAGACAAAAGAATCGTTCCGGAACAGGAAAACGTAGCGGAATGATCAGAACTCACGACCCACTCCAGCGTTGATTAAGTTTTCTTTGTAGCAACACGAATGGAAATTGTAAAGGGGCTTACATCAAAAGCCGATCACACAATAAGGAAGTGAGGAAACAATCATCGAACACAAACAACAATAACGCGACGCACGCACATCGCAGTGCCAAGTTTCCCAATTAATTTGGTTCCGTATCTTTGAGGACCAGAATTTTCGGCCAACTCTTTAGAAATGTTTTCCCCCAAATGGTTTCTTCTTCACAAAAGTTAAGTTTGAGGAAAAAGCGGTTTAGTTTTTGCCGCCGGCGCTCGGAAGACAAATAGTCCCCTTACGTCGGCCGCAGACGAGGCTGAATGGGGCTCGAGACCGGCTGGCGTGAGCCCGACATGCTACATTCGCTCACTTATACGTAAACATTGAATTTATCTATATATACATAATATTTTTAGTGCCAAATAAAATATTATAATATTGTATTTATGTAAGCTTTGATTCTCTCTCATGTGAGCCGCTTTGATTTCGGTTCACAGAATCCTCAAAAGTTTCTTTTATTACTTTTTCTGAAAGGGGTGGTTGTGCGATCGACTAAAAAAGTTAGCTGTCCAACACAGCGTATTGAAAGCGTTGACCTGCCCACGTGTTAGGCACGAAACCTGTCCCGACGAGGGTTGCATACTAAAACTGAGCTAACTCAAAAGGTGTGGCGACATCTGTAGCGGATATTTTGCCGCCAGACATTCACAAACACGTTTAGGTTGCACTGAATATGCTTCTGCCATTTAGTAATATAATTACCCATATAAGAAGTTGTACTTTTAATAATAATAATGTAATTAGATGATTCTTCAGCTTAAATAAAGCAGACGGTCTTTTCTTCTAAACCAGGAAATGTTTACTGTTTCATTCACTAATCACAACACCTATATATAGTATATAATGTTTCACAAAGTTTATGAAACTATTCTGATACAGAATATTAACATAAATCAAAATCTCATTTATATCGCCACTTTCACAGATATTCTGTACAGTTGATTGCTCGCAAATTAATTGCGACGGTGTGGTCCTTTCATCCAGTTTTAATCATCGACTTTGGCACTCAATTCATGGAAGGTATCAGTATCCAACTATTTAAAAGCTCTCCTATCGAAGTAGTTCTCGCAACTACCTCCAATGTTAATTAGTCAGTGGTATGTAATTAGAAACGCTTTTGTTCTCGTGTGGCGGGCCTTAGAATAATATTAGTGAATTTCTTGGACTTTTGTACCATAAATGTTTGAATTGAAATTGAGTAATGAATACGAATAGCTAGTTTACCGTCTGCGAGTAACCTATTTTATTCTCCTCAATTCACTGTAATAGCTGGTGCGAGACATTGTGCGAGCGAGATGATTCTTTTTTGTTTGAAATATTAGCGTGAATTAAAAATTATTAGCTACGAATTCATGAATCCCTTTATCTATGTCGGAGAAATTGACATGTTTCGGCAAATTAATAACAATATTATTTATTTAATGTTTAAGTAAATAATAATTTACATTTTAGAAAACGTTATCTGACGTGAATCTTTTAGTGTATCTTCAGAGTTGAACAATTTGTCAAGTTAGGCACGAATTGAGAATCCCTAGAAGGGATTCTCAATTCTTATATAATATCTTATATTATATAATTATTGAAGCAGGAAGGTACTAAATCAATATTATTTTTATGACATTAGTCTTCAACCAAACATTCAAAATTGTAGAAAAAAGCAATGTCTAAAAGGAAAAGTCTGTTTGGTAAACGTCTTCCATTCTTTTGTATTTCATTTCCACAGATCACATCTACGAAGAAATATATGCCACATTCAGCACCATTTGCATTCCCTCGGAGGAGATGTAGGCTCGGTATCGGGTACCAGGTACCTTAGGACCCATATCGTTAAGGGAGCGCAGGGACCCGTCGATACAACGACGGGTTCCGGGAATCATCTGCATACGAATGTTTCAACTCTGAGGCTCGGTTACCGCATGACCTCCACTTTTTCTTTGGAAGAATTTTCTCCGAAAAGGTGAGAGGTCGTTGCGACTTTGCGAATTTAAAGCTTTCATTGTTTGTTTTTACTTTGTGAATCTTTTATCAAGTTGTTTTTAGATTTAAAGATTTCAATTCTAATGAAATTAAATCTTTAGGACTAAAATATTTCAGATTTTAATTAAAACAAAACTGTTTTATTATGTAAAATGTTATAATTCCTTGTTAACCTTTCAACTTTTTGATTACATTGAGTATTGGATCACGTTTTATTAAACTTTCATACAGACTACTTGAAACCGTGGCGCGGGCGTAATCATTTCCAGAAGTGAAATATTGATGGAAACTATGTTTATGTACTTACTTAAACATAGTTTCCATCAATATTTCACGTAGGTACTTACGTACGTAACGAGTTAGTTAGTATTGCATATATAATATATATATACCTATAATAAAATTGTAACAGGCCGATGTCTGTTAATTATAGATATTAAAGAAAAACTAATATTCTTTCTTGGTCTTTTGGGGTCTTTATTCTTTTTTTTATGGGATAGTAGGGCAAACTAACAGACGAATCGCCTGATGGTAAGCAATTACCACCGCCCATGGACACCCGCAACACCAGAGGAGTCACGAGTGCGTTGCTGACCTTTTAAAAGGGGTTGGGCCTCCGGTAACCTCACTCACTCGGCGAAACACAACGTAAGCGTTTTTTAACGCCGGTTTTCTGTGAGGCCGTGGTATCACTCCGGTAGAGCCGACCCATACGTGCCGAAGCATGGCTCTCCCAGGTAAAACTCAACGATTCGAGCAACAGTAGCCAAAATATTATTTTTTAATATTTGTCTGTCAGTCTGGCTGTCTGTCTCTCTGTTTGTCTGTCTGTCTGTATGTTTATACGCGCATCACGAAAAAACTACTGCATGGAATTGAATGCAGTTTTCACCAATGTATTTTGAGAGGGTTAACTTAAAATCTGGCGCATGTTTCATCTTAATACGCCAACTAGATTCGGACTTATAGGATGTTAGTCTTTTTGGAACGTGAGTGAAACTGCAGGCAACAGCTAGTTATAAATATAATCATGTTCCACCTGTGCCTTGTTTGTAGTTTAATACGTTGTAACTATGTGGGATAACTAGTTAGTGCAAACTATCTTAAGCTGATGTTACTGCGCGCTGAGGTTGCGCCAACTCAAGCTGTTGTAATGACATTAACGTGCGCCGCGCACGTCTGACGGTGCTTATCATACAATACTTATTATATAACTGAAAAATACTAACGGTGTCCTCGGCCAATCCGGATAACAATTGGCTTCGAAAGCCAAGAAAAATAAGAAGATACATTAAGTGAACCAGTTCAGAAACTACCCAAAAGGCATTAGTAACGAAATTGGATGGAAAGCAATAAGATATTGGTTGATCGAAGGGCCGTCCGATCTTTCACCGGTTGACATAAAACAAATTGCTTTGCAACGAAACGTGTAAGCAACAGACGTTTGGTTTCTCCATCATAACTTATTGACATTTCTTTGGGATGTCATGTGGAAAGAACTCTGAGATACGCGTAATTTTGCGTTACATAAAGTCTATTTAGGAAATGACAATATGCTACTCATATTATTAACGTGAAAGTTTGTGAGGGTGATGTTTGTTAGTCAATCACGTCAGAACAGTTGAACGGATTTTAGTACAAAGATAGATTAGTATGGAATAGCATATAGTTTACTTTTTATCCAGGTCCGATCCAATTTTGAAGTCCGCGCTACAGACAAAGACGCGGGTAGAAGCTAGTTATATATAAATGTTTGTAGAGTTGTTGAGTTGATTCTAGTAATTTTATTTTGCAAACGCAGTTAATTTCAATTTCAAAATCTTTTACAATTGAACACTATTATAGCGTTGCTAGACTTTCTGATATTTCGTTGGATTCAGCTTCCACCTTTCAACTGTGCGTGTTAAAATGGGAGATATTATAGGTATTTTCGGAGGCAAATAATATAATCTATTTATTTCAAATAACTTGTGTTAATTGTTAAGCAAATTTCGAGTAAATATGACGGCATCTCAATAGTGTGCGTATTCTGCTGCTCGTTCAAATGCTCTTAGAAGTTATTATTTTATAAACATTTCTGAGGAGAACCGTACCCAGCAGTGGGACAATATAATGGGTTGATTATTTTTGGGCATAAATATAATTACCAGCAAATTTAGTAAAGTGATCACCAAAATGGATAAATGGTCACCAAAAATTAGGTTTAGGTTAGGTTAGAACTTATTTTGGTGATTATTTACTATTTTTGGCATTATAAAGTGATTTTTTGCCATAACATTTTACTAGATCTGGTGGTTAGTTAAACATAAGCCATTATTTTTTTATAAACATGTCAACGTGTACTTGACAGAGAGAAATAATACGGGCCTCTCGAATTTATTAAATATTATGACCAAAAACATGGAAGATCCTTTGATTGGATAACACAGGGTCCCAGAACAAAGTCTTGGTAATAACGGACACGCCGATATTGTTACGAAAGAGGCCACTCTAGCTGTCCTCTCAGACATCATTAATTCAATAGCATTACCTCCCTTTGTAGAGGGGATTATAATAATTGTCTACTCCGGCCCTGCTTTGATCGTCCAAACAGTAGGTACCTATAACAGTTTTAAAGAATATTTATCAGTATTGTATAAAACGGAGTTCAATTCCTTTTTTTTTTATATTTATCTCCGGTTTTTGTTTACTTCATAATAAAACATTGTCAAATTGAAGCTTTGTTTTGTGATTAACGAGAGCATACAAATTAGTCTTCTTTTGATAAGAAGTGAATTCATTTAATGTTCTTTGTTAAGTTTTTAATGGTTTGTTTGTGTATTATTTTTAATGGGTATCCTAATGGGTTTTTAAGGAAGTTTGGCAAAAACCTTTTTTATGAGAATTTAGTTATCTTTATTGTACAAACTAATTAGTACCTATGACTAGAATTAAAGCACTTTGAGCATCATCCGTTCTTTTCGGAACGTTAAAGTACTAACTGGTAATATAAAAAATGCTTTCATAGCTAGAGTCGGGACTCAATAAAATACCTTGTAATAGCAATCTAAATATAGCTTTAAGTTTATGAGGTGCTAATAAAACAGTAGACGTTATTATTGTGGACAATATTTGAGTGGGGTATCTCGCCGTGGCAGGGCTGAGCGCGGTACTATCTCGCCACTCAGACGCTGCTATTTACTTCACTTGTCCAAACACGCCGCCAGAATAGCGAGACCTGGACGCGGTTACTTTTTTAATTACATTTGTTTATATTGTGACAGAACACTTGTCATAGGTCAAACAAAGGGTGGTTTATTAAAATTCCAGTCAGATTTATTATTTTTTATTAACGTAATGCTGCGTAGTAAAGTTTATCTTGCTTTGTAACTTCAGACTAACATAATACACCATCACGTCTGTATTGCTCTAAGGGTTAGGCAGAGAAGTATTAATAGACTTATCTATCCAAAGTTCGCCAGTATTTTTATGTCCTACGTAATAGGCGGTGAGCCTATTCCATTAACCGGGCGTAAATCGAAACTCCGAGCTGCTACTGAAAATTTAATATAGGAACCCAAGAATACTTTGCTCGACCTGGGGTACGGTTATTTAAAGTAATGTGAATGCATTTACAGTCTATTTACGTATGTCGGCTGAGAAACCGACCCATTTAATTTAATTATTGTCATCTGAATGGAGCTTCCTTTGAGTTATGTGCAACGGTGATTGTTACGTTGAGCATAAACCTGTCGCTTAGTGTGCACTAGCTTTGCACAGCTAGGACACGTCAGATGACTTTGAAGACAATAGATAACAACTAAACTATAAATAAAACTTCAAATCTTTTTATTCGAAAGAGTACACCTCCGAGGTGAGGCTCCTCAAAAAGCAACAATTTACTTTTTGATACTTTTTGTCAGAATTTTGAGTTATGCTGACGATGTCATAGTTTATTACAACGGTAATAAACTACGGTAACATGACATCGTCAGCATAACTCAAAATTCTGACAAAAAGCCTCGGTACGGGTTATTGTAGATTTGTTGTTAATTTTGTGATCAGATCAAATTTAAATAGGACCACCTCTTTCGAGTAAAAAGAAGTAATAAGTATTTCGGAAATCAGTCCACCGTACAGACGAATATAGAAGCTCCTCCGTGTTTTGAAGTCGGTTAGAAATAGAGGAAGTAGGTATACTAGACTGGTTAGATTTGTTTTGGTTTTGGTTAGTTTTGTTTTCGCCACCACCAGCTTTTTGATTTGGCAATCCCTCAAAATCCCTCCCGAAATACTTATTACTTCTTTTTATTTGAAAGAAGTGGTCCTATTTAAATTTGATCTGATCACAAAATTAACAACAAAACTACAGTTTGTCAGAATTTTGAGTTATGCTGACGATGTCGTCACCACCAGCTTTTTGAGGGCAATCCCTCAAAAAGCTGGTGGTGGCGAAAACAAAAGATCCGACCAAATTGAAGGCACCGACTTCCGAAACTGTTTTTCACAGGCAGTTTCACTTTATGTTAATACATTTTTGTATTCAAAACTATCCAATCTTTCGAATAGTTTATTATTTATGTATTGCAAGATCGATACTAGGTTTATTCGTCACAAATGACAATCACATGAAACACAATCAATTTGCGTCGTAGTTGGTTTGTAGAGCCCGGTATTGCAGAATTGCCTCTACAAAACTGTCTGGTTCTTTTGACAGTTGGTCAAAAGAACTTTATGTAAAGTAAATTTAATTTTCAATCTCCCACCACAATAAAACTGGTTGTACCCAAGTCCCTCACAAAACAAACATTTACTCGCAAAAAGGGACACATTACACCTTTTTACTTAATAACCCAACAACAAAACACGCTAAATTGTCCAAAAACAAATATGTTTCAGTATGAATTATACTTAATTATTCTACTCGTAATTATTTTTAGGATGACACGGCCGTCGTTACACCACTCATTAAACAGCTTTTATGGCGTTTATAAACAAAGCATGGGGAGAGACCATTCATGTCTGATGGACGGACAAATGGAATAAATGATGGCGAACGTGCCACGAAATTATGGGGAAAAATAAAATTGTGTTCAAGTCTCTGGGAGGATTTGGATTAGGGTGAATCGGAAGTACGGCTTGATTAATACGATTATTTTTTTCAAACATATCATTTGATACAACGTCTTGTTTCTTTGTAAATAAACAGTCTGAGCAGTGTGTAATGCGAGTTAGTACGAAATAATGTCTAGACTATACGTATCAAGTGTAGAAGTAACAATATTGAATTGTTACTTCTACACTTGATACGTATAGTGGCATTGCAAACAACGGCATGGCAACCGTGATATCAGAGAGAATACTTGAATACTTCTCTGTCTCCATTTCTTCGAGGCATCTTATTACAACAGAACCATTGTGAAACATTCAAACATTCATTGTCTGCAGAGAAAAAGATCAATTGAGATTCTGGTGCTTAATACAAGTAATTATGGGCTATTTGCTGTTGACAAATTTCTCTGGAACGGTTGTTCGCTACAATCACTTTATTAACTGTCACCCAATTAGCATTTGAACAATATTTTGTTCTATATAAATTCTTAAACAAAATTTGAACATTCGTCAATTAATTGAACAATCTTGTCGTGCGGCCCGACCCTTTCGTTAATAAATATCTTTATAAACAAAATATTTTCGTCCTGAACCCTATCATCAAATTTTGGAGTGTTTTCTTGTGCTTCGTCTCCGGGGAAATTATCACTCTCACCGAAAGTGATATGAATTTGATCGTTTCATGAAATATGAGTGATGAATGTGCGATGTTGCGTCAGCTGTCATGTGACGGATCTGTCGTATCGTGCAGGAATTATGATGGTTGGAAAGCACATTTGGTATATTGATACTCACACTCGAGTTAAATAAAAATATTATAACAGTAATATTGATTCCTGAACTAATAAGATCTTTTTTTCATAGGTTACCATTAATGGTGGTTTAGAAATTTTCACATGAACTGAAAAATGGTAATTGTAAACGAAAAACTATGCAATTAAATTTTGTTTAAATGATTGTGATTTGTTTGACCATAAAGTACGTAACGTAGAGCCACACATTTGTGGTCACATCCGCATAGCGTGGTCGTCCGAACTGACCGGAACCCAACCGTATACATATTAATTTAGGTAGATCGGTAACCACGCTCCTGTGGTCCGCTAGTTCCGCGACCCAATTATATTAAATCATAGTGGATGTGACCTACATACTACAATACAATCCTTGGAGGAGAAGGTAGAGGTGAGCTGTGACCTATGTAGGTATAAACGTAAATTGCAATGTTTTTTATGTCACAAATTATGATGACACACTCCTTTTTAAGCACAAGATCTTTTGGAAAATATGCGTATAATTCTATCTTTTGATTTAACCTTTACCTTTTCATGTAATCCTTCATTTTATTTATTACACAATAACTAAGTTTTGAACTTTCTCCTAGTTGGCAAAATATGTAAGCTTACTCTAAAAGTTTTTATTATTATTAAGTCCCAAGCAGACAGAGTCAAACACAAAGGGCTGTTTGTCTTTAACGTAATAGCTAAAAGGTAATTTTATATTCGTACATAAAAGAGTTATGAGCAAAATAATTGTACGTCATAAAACTGATCGATGTTCGCGGGCGGTGCCAGGGTAATGTGTACAGTTTTTATAAGGCACTAAAATATCTCGTAAATTACGTTTCGCTGGTAACAAGACGTGTCCTTGCTCTAAATGTCGGCAAGTCCTGTAGTCCTAACGGGTTGTATCGTACAGTCTAGGGATTAGTTTCGTACCATTATTGTCTTGTCCTCGTCAAATATACCTTTATTACGATACGGTACGGAAATGTACTTGACTGAGCTTCTGTTATCGAAAATTCTGGACGGTACGGACGCGCTCGTATATTATGAATCGGACCGAACGCTTCCTCAAAAAGATTAAGTAAATTAATCTGATTTCGAGCTTTTGTAAAGCGGATCTGTTAATATTACTCCAAATTTAAGTATAAGCTGTAAGCTTTAATACTTAAGTACCTACTTACCTTGAATTGTTTACATAGAAATATATTATTTTATGAGATAATAAAACAAGTTTAATAAGTAACAATTAATTAGTGTAAATAAAGAAAGTTTAATAGGTGTTACCTACTAACCTATTAAACTTTTTTCTGAATGTTTTTTTTTTTCTGTTGGGGAAGAAATATTTTACTGCCGAGTGTTTCTTAAATCTATGAACCTACCTCTATCCGACATCAAAATTATAAGATACAAATCGAACATCTACTAAGTAAAAACGATTCGATTCAAAAATACTTACAAACTTAGTCATGAAAGCGAGTGTGTTTACCAAACTTATTTGCGCATTGTTTTCCTACAAAGAGATTTTTCAGTTTCACTAGATTTCCCCAGCAAGCGTCATGATATGAATGTATTATATCGACGCTCTCAAAAGCTGTAACTCGCAGCGAAAGGGGGTGAATAGTTGAGCCGCCGAAAGTTTAACACTTCATGCATTATGAATCGGCAAACGTTTGTGAACCTGCGGCGCGTGAGGGTTACGCGCCGGGAGGGACAGATGCTTGAAGTTTAATGCCAATTTACACGCATGTCGGAGTTCAAGTGACTTGGGTAAGTCTTCCAACAATGTTATAATTTAATATTACAATAGAACACCTTTTCGAATATACAAAGTAGCGTATAAAATGGCAAACTGCGTTTCACGTTATCATTCAGGTACGTACGTACAATACCAAACTTTAACGTGTTCAAAATGAAATAACTATCTTTCATTCAACGTGAACACGAGCTTGAAATAAATTAGCGCCAACTTTGCGCTAGTTTGACATAAATTGGCCGCAGACTTGCGGCGCGGCAGTCACGGCTGGCAGTTTCGTGAAAAAATCGGCACGGTTATAGAATAGTCTTTATCAAAGTATGACAGGCGTCACAACTTAAGAGTAATGTGCAAAGAGCTCAATAACACATTTTAAAGGCTTCTCCCAGAGCCCCGGGTATTAGGGTATTTTTGAGAAATTAAATTTTCTCTTTGAAGAAACTCTGAAACTCTCTGTTTTATGACTAGATTAAAATTACTGTTGTTGTCGTTGTCGAGTGGAGGATCGATATAATTATATTTATAGTAGGTTCTTCTAGGAATAAGGAAGAAATATAATAAATGATAATTAAATTTGTTGCGTAGGTATTGTTTCATGTTGATCGTTGGAGCTTTTCTTTATGATATCAATTTGAAAACAACGAAAATACACAGGTATATTACCTATATAGTATTCAGTAGTAGTACTTTTACACTTCCGTATCACTTTAACAGTTAGTCAAAAGCATTGTAAGCTTAAAATTCCCGATCATCCAATCACATAATACGAAAATATTATAAATACTAATTTACTTTAAAACTGTCATCAAACCAAACCTTATCCACCAGTTTGTACGTGAAGCTAATTAAGAAAATATTAAATGGCTCCAAATTCGTCGCACATGCCGAAACCGAAGCAGAAACGCAGGAAGCCGTGAACGACGCGTCAGGTATCAAAGCTTCCTAAACTACAAGTAGATGAGCTCCGAGCGAAGGCTGTTAACAAGCGGAAAATATGAAAAACATATTACGCCAATTTAGGTACACCTTAATGGCGAAATCTTGGGAAATGGGGTTCTATATACCTACCTTTATAGATTACAGGTTATCAGCGAAACTAAGTTAGGTGCTCGCTCGAATGAAAAAATACTCCAAAATCACTACCAAGAAATCCCCGAACCAAGTCCAACACTATAACAGTACTATCAGACGCGCTCATCTAAGTCGATTGGGCCATATTTTGTGGAAATTAACTGTGCTTATCTCACCGCGGATCGCGCGCCCGGACCAATCAGCCGCCGTGGATCGTGTACCCGGCCGATCAGCCACCGTTATTGACCTGGGAATTAGCAGTTTGTGTCCTTCACGACCATCGCTGGAGCTCAGTTTCACTAACAATATAATCGAGGAAATGTAACTATATGATACTTATCACGTTCTAGGTAATATATATAGGAATCGTTAAAGAAAGAAAGGACGATTTTGCATAAATAATTGCATGAAGAGTGACTGAATAAACGCTTTATATGTTTTTTCCAAAATAAATTCTGTAAAGGAGAAAACCATCTAGTTACTACGTAATTTACCATGTTCTTCTAGTTTACGCCAAAATTAATTACAACAGACTTCGCTGGATTAAAATCTAGAGCGACAGCACTTACTAGTAGTCTATAAATAAGGTCGAGGCGCATCGTCAGGCCGCCTGTCAGCGCGTGCTGTATAGTCTGTGACGTTGACAAGTGACGGCCGACGTAAATTGATCTCGAAACGTCATTAGCGTCAACAGCGCTCATCGGACCTAAGCTCCTACGCCACTGATTTATACTCAACATTTATTACAGTACCTACCCCACTCAACAGGCACTCTATTTATTTTTAATTTTTCAACACAAAAGAACTCGTTTTCCGGCCCACTTTTTGTTGTTTTTGTCCGCCATCGACAACTGACAACTAAATAAAAGTCCGGCGAAAAGCGAATCGGGAACCGTGAATGAGTAACTCTTTATTTTGTTTGTCATTTTTCCGCCTCGATGTCGTTGGAGTACAATCGTTAAGTGCCTTTATTGGGGAGTCTCAGGTTGTCTCCGTCCTCAAGGGCTTCAATTGATCACGACAAACGTACAAAAGCAATCAAAATCTTTTGTATCGATAGCTACATTCGTAGCTAATTGGCACTGCGGCCACGAACGCACCCGGCTCTTAATTGCTACAAGGCGACATTTCGCCAACGACCCCGAAATATGGAGCGGCCATTACGAAAATTAAGGGAATAATTTTAATGACACGATTTATAACAGATCCGTTGCGACGATTGCGAAATATGCGTCCACTAATTTGTAGGTTGCGGCAGAAATTAATTGACCGCGATAATAATTAATACAAATTCACAAGATAATGGACGTATAACGCAATTATGAATATTAGTCGGATTTATAAAACATTTCGTCACAGCGTAACAGCATAATTTCACCCAAATAACTTTTACTTTGTGCAAGAAAAATACTTTGTATCCAAATAAACGCTTTTCTTTGTTAAAAGAACTTGTATTTTAAGAATGTTGTCAGCCCAACAATTATTACTTTCAAAGAGAACTCGTACTTTAACTTAAATGTTTTTGGTGGAATATTACTTTACACACGCAGTTAGTACTTTATAATTATTTTCATTAACATCTACGTCGCCTTGGGTTTATATAATTACCTACATTCTTCATCGGGAACAAATTCATGCGGTTGGACGATACTGAACTGTTAAAACAAAGTAATGTAAATGCGTGTAAACACCTAACTAGAATAAAAAGAAAGACTCATTCTTCAAAAAGGAATTTCCTTTCTTTAAATATTTGTTCCGTGCGGGAATCGAAGCGAAAACCCATGGCGCAGAAGCCTATCGCGTAGCCACTACGATAAACGTGCCGCCAATCTTCAAGAAACTTGACTATTTCGAACTGCCTGATTACTTACCTAACTGTTATGCCGACTGTACCGGTAAAACATTTGGAACTTTGTGATGTTCGGGGTAGCGGAAGGTGAAGCGTACTAAATAGGAGGGTAGCTGCGAATTATTCAGGGCTCGTGATGGCGGCGCGTGCTCTATAATGCACGCCACGCAATCACCTGCGCACGTCCGCACCACAGTGGTACAGTCATCCTCTTTGAGCTGCAAGTTTGATTTAGATGAGTTTTTGGGTAGATACAATGGAGAATCTAGAAGAGTTCTATAGCTAACATGTACCAACTATATTTGAATGCGTACTACAATACTGTAGTACGCATTCAAATATAGTTGGTACATGTTGGTATATAGTTGACATACGTCAACGCGATCATTTTTAAGTTGTTAGAGAGGGATACCACTCTATGGATTATATAGCGATATCCCTTTTTCTCAATCTAAAAATAATCGCAGTAACAAGTTAAGGTACGACATTTGTATATTTATCTCACAAAGAATTGTTCAAAGTATATTTTTTTTATGTGATAGGAGGGCAAACGAGCAGACGGATCGCCTGATGGTAAGCGATTACCGCCGCCCATGGACACCCGCAGCACCAGAGGAATCACGAGCGCGTTGCCGACCTTTTAAAAGGGACCTTTTATTGGGCCTCCGGTAACCTCACTCACTCAGCGAAACACAACGTAAGCGTTGTTTTCTGTGAGGCCGTGGTATCACTCCGGTCGAGCCGGCCCATTCGTGCCGAAGCATGGCTCTCCCACGTAAAAGAAGAAGTATGGGAAGTTATAAGTTTATGATCATAATGACAATTCGTAGCAATATCATTTGGGGTTTTTGGTTGGTAACTTCTTTCTAATTATATAATAATAAGATAAATTTGGTGAAAGATAACACGGCGAGAAACCCGGAGAAACTCGACAAAACGACTTTTTTGTGTATCTACGAAACAGTATTTGTTTCCTGCAGTAAGATAATTACCTATACGAGTATGGCTAATAAGTCTTACTAATTTACATTACGTAGTACGTAAAAATTAATGAATAAATATTATCTTAATGCCGAGTTACTTTGTTATCAGTATAAACAGCGAGGCGCTTCAGTAATGAATCAAAACTAAGCCCACATAAACTTCAAGTTTTTGTTTAAGTTCTAGTTTAGAAACGAGATTCATTGTTGGTTTTCTTATGCACATATTATTCATTTAACGGTTTTTGTTCAGAGAACCGAACTTAGTGGTTTAAGGTTCGCAATGAGCTGGATGTTCGGTGTAAATTGCGTAGTTTTTTTTTCGGAGAAGAAAAGCTTATGGCTTCTACAACAACTTGGGAAATTATTTGAGTGTGACACCAACTTAAGTTCCATAGTTTATAAACCTAGTTACACAATATATAGTTACATAACAATATTAGCTTACTAGGTAGTCAAATACCCAGGGTACAACTATCGAACATTAACATAATTATTGTATCCGATAATTGTGTTTGTGAAGTTACCAGCAATATAGGATTATTTTTCATGTACGGGAATAGCCTTTAATAAGATGACTTTTTGACGACATGTTTGGCGTAGCGGCTGAGCGATCGGCTTCTGCGCCACATGTTGTGGGTTCGATCCCCACACGGAGCAAATATGTACTTGTATAGGTCTGGGCGTTTGTATGTGTGAAAATGTGTGTTTGTAAACGCACGATACTGGAGAAAATCCTAGTGTGAGGCAATGATTTAAAAAAATGGATTTAATTGGAACGGTTAACGGAGATAACTGGATCGTTGGAATACATAAAACCAATCAGTGGGTGTAGGCAAATCGCCAATTATCTGCCGCGGCCAAATATAATTCCATTTCTAGAACCGATCTGATAATAAAACGACCGTTTAATAGATTAAAAGCTTCCGCAATCATCTCGAGAGGTCATAAAAATATTGAGATATATATTTTTAATATTCGTCCACTGTAGGGACATCTTCCGTATCATAGGACCATTTCCAAACTTATAACTGATTGCTTTCCGTCAGAAATGATTCAAAATACCGCACAATATCCTAACAGCAAAATCAGAAGAGTGTTCGGTCGGATATAGTTATCAAAATATATACATAATATTACCTTTTTGCTCGGAAATAGCACTAACTACTGAAGACTCTATGAAGGTTTTCTTAAAAAAATATATAGTTGTGAAAGAATTATGTAGAATTCTTTTAATTTGTTGTGGTATAAATATAGAAGGTAAAACCAAATAACGCTGCTCGACCGGGGAATAGAAAGCAGGGCCGATTCGGACCAGTTTTGCTCAGAACCACTACACTAATGAGGCAGTTTCTTTATTATGATTTATAAATTTACTTTAACAAATCAAATTGTTAACGACCTCAACATTTAATTTTGTAAACGACCTCAACACCGCAAGCCTCGAAGTGGGACTAAAGGTAAATATGTCGAAGACCAAACAAACTCATGACAAACAGTACAAAGCGCAGACTAGAGATTGATGGGATAGGCATTGAATATGTCCATGAGTATATTTATCTGGGCCAATTAGTTTAATTCCAGGCGCGACAAGATAAAGAAGTTGCACGTCGCATCGAAAGTGCCTGGAAGAGCTATTGGTCAATGAAAGATCTAATGAAAGGTGACCTTCCTCTTACCCGTAAAAGAAAACTCTTGGACATGTGCATTTTCCCCATCCTTAGGTACGGTGCTCAAACTTGGTGTTTGACAGAACATCAGAAGTTCGCGCTCGGGGGTTGCCAGCGAGCCATGGAGCGTAGTATCTTCGGAGTCAGGCTAGCAGACCGCATCCGCAATAGTATACTGCGCTCCAAAACTCTAATCGCTGACGTTGGTCAGAAAGCCGCTACTAAAGAGGAACTAGGCCGGACATGTGTGCCGCATGTCGGACGACTCGTGGGCTAGACATACAAGGAAGTGGAGCCCACAAGGCGTTAGACGCCGCGGTAGGCCCAGACTCCTATTTGTATAATTGGGCTGAAAAAGCTCGAAAAAGTGAATAGTGGAAGGAGAGTGGGAAGGCCTTGCCCTGCAGTGGGACAAACCGGGCTGATAATAATAATAATAATAATTCAAGATATTACTTATAATGTACAATTACCCAAACTGCAAGTAAGTAAATGAATAGAGACCAATAGGGATGGTAACCAATAAGATCTTAAACCAACAATGATTTTTATTGTTATACATAAGATGACAAACAAAACGTGGCCATGGTAGGTGGCAACCGCAGCCTATAGACGCTAGCAACATTAGTGGTGTCACTAGCACCTAGTAATCTTGAGACCTTGATTATTTGGGTAGTAATTTAACGGAAATAGAGCCCGCTCTCTGTGGTCGAATAGCTATTGACGATACCTACCTGTAGCGGCTGAGCGATCGGCTTTTGCGCCACGTACTGTCGGTTCGATCCCCACACGGAGCAAATATTTGTATGATCTACATATATTTGTTCCGGGTCTGGGCGTTTGCGTGAATTTGTGTTTGTAAACCCAAACACGATACAGGAGAAAATCCTAGTGTGGGGCAACACTTCATTTAAAAAGAAAATGATCAGCCACGGCACTATCAAGACAACCATTACAATGCAATAATTGTTTGAGTATCCGACACAGATTAAAGTATTTTCTAGAAACAGTTTCAGACTAAAGAGGCCATTATAGAGGGTATTATCCGAAAGTCATTAACAGGAGGCTTTCCCAGGCGCACCAGTGAAAAAAATAAGTTCTAATGAAAATTCATAGGATCGGCTTTTTGTTTAGCAATGGAATTAAATTGGGTGGTTTTATAGCCAGCGCTTAGGCTTAACTGTGTAGATAAGGGGTCCATACATTCTAAGGGTAAAGTGTGGTGTGGAGGAACAGAAACTACAAATCTTTTATCACATGGTTTATCGATATACCTACTACCTTATTGGTTGCTAACGCGGTTTCCAAGGTCCTAGGTTCGATTAACAGTTTGACATAACATACAATTGCGCCTGTATTCCCCGAAGGGTTAGACAGAGGCGTACTAATGTACACCCACATTACGCTGGTATGTTTAGGTTCCATGTAATAGGGCGAGGCTATTGTCATTAACCGGGCTCAAATCCCAAACTCTGAGCTGCTTTTTTTATGGGATAGGAGGGCAAACGAGCAGACGGATCACCTGATGGTAAGCGATTACCGCCGCCCATGGCCACCCTGCAACACCAGAAGAGGAGTCACAAGTGCGTTGCCGACCTTTTAATAGAGGATTGGGCCTCCGGTAACCTCACTCACTCGGCGAAACACAACGTAAGCGTTGTTTAAGGCCGGTTTTCTGTGAGGCCGTTGTATCACTCCAGTCGAGCCGGCACATTCGTGCCGAGGCATGGCTTTCGCACGTGAACCGTACTACCTGCTACCAAGAATTTCATAGAAAAACCCAATAACACTTTGCTCGACCCGGGAATCAATCCCAGGATCTCTAGCGTAGCAGTAGCCCCAGGACCACTGGGCTGATGAGGCAGTAACAGGTTGAATAAATTATTATTGGGTTTCTCTATAAACTTGTCCCTAACAACTCCGGTTAAAGGCCTACTGGACCTACTAAATTACCTATTGTAGGACTTTGGTAACGCCGGTTACACGAAATTTGCAAAATAAATATCAAAATCTGCAGAGCGGTTTAGGGGTCAAAAAATAACAGATTAACATACACGCTAACTTTCATAATTATAATGATTTAGGTACCTACTTTAAGAGAACAAAACCTTTGACGCCGTTTTGTCACAGTGATGGTCCGTGGTTACTTTCAGCCGAAGATTCGAGAAAAGGAGCTCTTCATTGGAAATGTGCAATTGTATTATTAGTTTCAACAATTCAGCTTACCCCATCAGGGAGCACAAGCGTGATGCGGTGCATGTCTGCATTTATCTGTGGAAGAGAAAAAAAAACTCGTTACCAATTTTTAAATATCTTTTTTTTGAGGAAATTGATCGATTTAAAGGAGCATGTTTTAAGACAGTGTCGAAGGGAGTCAAAACCTATTATCATCAAAACATTTTTTTACTTTAATTTTCACACTCGCATTGAAAACTAAACAAAAATTAACAAATTAAGTATATTTTCATCATACTTAATGGGTTCTAAAAATGGGTTCATTTTTTGATCACTGCGGGGAAAGAGTGGTAATTCAGAGTGACAGAGATCAATCAATTGTGCTACCATTTTGCACCTTGCTGGCAGACTTCACATACGTCTAGAAAATATCCCAGGCATGCGCCTGGGATATTGAGGAAACCGCATGGTTTCTTCAAGATATTTTTATTCACAGTTTAAACCCCTATATAATTTATTATTAACACGCACATCATTTCAAAAGTCAGAGTTACAGTCGTTTTAATTAGAACTCGGGACCTTTGATTTGGTAGTCCAAAGGCTATATCCTTAGGCTATTATTTGAATTAAGTACACCGCAAGGCAAAGGCCCCTGTAGACGAGAGACTCCGTATTTTATTTACGTACAGATTCACGTACACGCATCGATTGCAGTGTGACCTAAATAAAATTATAATATTTTACTGACCTGAGTAACGATGACCTGAAAATGATGTTATTACACAGAGGGAAATCAAAATATTTTCACAACTGCCTTATTGTTTTTATAGTAGGTATATAAACACAACGGAACGGAGAAGGTGTATGCATTTAGGGTAAGAGGTCTTTTGTGTGCAAACGAATGTTGCTATTTATAGGTGCTTAGTTGTATGTTTGCAGATCAAATAGTTTTGCAATGCAGAAGCAGTGGCGGTCCGACGTGGGGGTCATGGGGGTTATGACCTCTAAATCGTGCATGTTTAATTAACAAACCTCGTATTACTTAGTCCCTAGTACCTACTCTCTGACTATGACCCTCCCCCCCCCAAAGTCTTTGGCTGAGACCGCACCTATACAGAAGATATTACGAGTACTCATGTGTAGCTGAACGTTTTAAAACATTATCAAGAAGTTGGATTTATACACAGATTTTTTAAACTCATATATTTTTGACTTGAATGCCTACGCTTAGTGATATGAAGTAGGTACGCAATTCAAGTTAAAGCCTATCGGGGTCTATCTTTCACATATACACGACTAATCTGTACGTCGGTCAAACATGGTAGCTATGTACATTTAAAAAAAACTAAGATAAGCAGACCACTAGATCTAGAATTGTAGACCATCAAGTGTGTTGGGTTTTGTTTACTTTTACAACGCGCGTTTCTTCCAAAGAGAAACATTCCATGCTTAGCTGTCCTTTTCGTATATTTTTTATGATCCCACATCGTTACAAAGTTGAGAACCGAGTCACAAATCTCGTAGTTTAAGAAGACTGCCTCACCAAGTTGTCACCCTTTAATATAAGAGTACATGGAAATAAATCAACATTTACAAGTCCATAATTAAATACGGCGGTGTCCGCCCGTCGCCGCCCCGACACGGTCGCTAATTGCTTCTCAAGAAGAAACTAAATCACTTCGCGATGGAAAACAGGCGCCGAAACACGTTCCAATGAGAAAATCTAAATTGCTTTCTCCGTTCAGAACATTTTGATTAGATAGCTTAGACTGACGATAGCCGGGTTACCATTGTTTGCATGATTTGACTTATACGTAATCACTTACAAGGGTCATTTAAAATTGAAACTTATTTGTATACCTATAGAAAAACTGTGTGGGTGTGGATTTAGATAAAGATTTTGAATTTAAATGTGTCTGAATAATATTTTGTTTTTTTAATATTTGTTGTTAATAATTTTGTAATGTATCTTTGCAATAATAACAATTATAACATTTTGAGCTGGTATTTAAAAAAAGGGAACCAAATAAAAATATTAAACTACGATTCTAAAAAGTACGTCACAATATTTTATTTACAACTTGAAAAGTATTTGTACGTACAATAGTAAGTACAGCTTTGTGTATGGTCGCTCAGTCCAATAGAGCCGGCGATCAAGTTGATAGCATCGGTGCCCTGTGCACCGGATAATACAAATATGAGTATTATTTATTTGTTATCCAGTGCCCGCGGCCTTCCATGCTTTTGTGTCAGCAAGTTTCTGTTATCCGGAATGATATTCGATATCGGAAATGTATGATACAATGACATGTTGTATTTATATTGCTGTATTGTAATGATATCGGTCAGTTTGAATATGGACCCAGTAGACCTAACAATTATAGGGGGATAGAGTTACTAATAATAATTGTGCGAAGTCATCAATTTATTGAAAGTATGTTAAATTTTGTAAATGCAAAAAGCATCGTCCGGTTTAACGAAAATTCTGGAATAAAACTTCATGTAGGTAGTCTTTGGCCGATACAAATTCAAATATTAGTTGGTCTACAAGTATTGTCTTTTACTGGACATAGAGCTCTCCAGCATCGATTAAAAAACATCAGCCCTACTTTAAAATTATACCATCACGAATTTCATACAATATTTTCACATATTGTATCAGACGGCTCCGTTACGACTTTATTACGAATGTGCGCTTATTTGAGTTATGGCAATAAAACGGCAAAGAGTGGTCACATAGCGTCGGTAAAACGTTTGATGGATGGACCGCGTGCGTCGATTAATGGCCACGTTGTGTGTATCGACGCCCACTAAAACATGGTACTTTCCCACGCTTTTTGAATTATTGCCATTTTTGCGTACGATTTTTGATAAACCGCCAGAAATTAAATATCGATTTTGTATTCCTCTCGGAAATGTCTGATTATTATTGACTGAATTTTACACGTTCCGGAAAGAGCCAAAGACAAATCAGATATAGTTCATGTGCAAATTTTAAGCTCTGCGGTTACTCTGCAGTATTTATATTACGTACATTTTGGGCACGAACATTGAATTTGATGTTTTTTTTTAAATCAGTGTTAATCGTAAAGGAAGCTTTTCAGCCTTATAGGTGCTATCACTCGTGTTAGCATGCCTTGCCATGTGTCATACCCACAGTTTGCCATTTTGAAGTACCATGTCGGAGCTATCGTTATTTGTCAATTAACTAGCATACGAGTACCTACTACCTGAAAGATACCTTCTTCCCAAGAATACAGATCATCTTTATCTATGTTGATTATTGCAAGCGATAGATTTCACAGCTGGAAAAATTACGTTATACATGCTGTAATGTATGTTCCAAAAATGTTATTTAATGTAGCAACAATCAATATTTGTCAGCGTATAAATAATGAAGTATCCATCTCGCAGTACGCTGATGATTATGTCCTGTTTATTACAGGCAAAGATTTAAATAAATCCATAACAACTTTGCAAAAGTCTTTAAGTCTTTTCTCCAATATCTTGGGAGAACTTGATTTGGTAATTTCACCCGAAAAAAGTAAAATCTGTTTATTTATCAAAAACTTAAAACGCCAAGAGGTCCATATTGAGCTTAAAGTAAATAATACTGTATTAGAAGTAGTTGATAATTTTAAGTACCTAGGGTTGTGGTTGGACCGCACTCTAAAGTGGTCAAAGCATATTAATGAAACCAGTCAGAAAATTACCAAAATCATTAATTTATTTAAAGTTTTGTCTGGTCCGGGCTGGGGAGTACATCCCAAACATCTTAGGCGTCTTTATATATCTATTATTAGGAGTCGTTTAGACTATGCTTCTTTTCTTTATGATGATAGCTGCAAAACTCATTTGGCCAAGCTTGACAAAATTCAAAATCAGTGTATGCGTGTTATAGGGGGATTTATTAAAACGACTCCCATTATTGTTATGGAAAGTGAATTATGTTTACAACCTTTAGAAATACGTAGAAATTACTTAGCCGGTAAATATTTATACAAAATTAAATCAATGGAAAATTCAAATATATATAATTCACTTAACATTTTACATAACTCAATAATGTGTAATAGATCGAGCAACTGGAGAAGAAAAATACCGTTACTAATCAAAATATATGATGACATAAAGGACACACGTATTCAAAGCAGCAAGCAACTAGAAATGTTTTCATTAGATACGTGGATGACCAGCATAGATCTCTCAAGAAACATTATTTATAACATAGAAGATGTTAATAGACCTAAACGTAATTATGACCTCTTAGAACTAAATGAACTTTGCAACCTTACGATTAGACAATACCAGGAATTCTACGCTATCTACACAGACGGTTCAAAGGAAATAAGTACTAATAGAGTGGGGGCAGCCTTCTATGACATCCAATCCGGAGATGGCTTTAAATTCCAAATTAATTCTAATATTTCCATAATGTACACTGAACTTATTGCCATTTCAGAAGCACTATCATACATTCAATCTATCGCTCACGACAAATTTGTCATATTCTCTGACTCAAAAAGTGCTCTTCAACATGTGGCTCGGTGTACCTCGAATGGTCGAGGTATACCGATAGCCTATACGATTATTAAGTCGCTGTTGAAATTAATGTCATCTTCGCGGTCAGTCATCCTGCAATGGATTCCCTCACACATCGGTCTATTGGGTAACGAAATAGCAGACAGACTAGCAACTCAAGCTGGTTACGACGGAACTAATATGAATGTCCTCCCATATTACTCTGACTGTATTTTCAATATTAAAAATAAATGCTATAACATGTGGAAAGAATATTTTGACGTTCGGTCAAAGATAGTAGGAATTTGGTATAAAACACTTCAACCACAACCCTGGCAGACCCCATGGTTGGACAATAGTTCACTGTGTAGACAGAATATGGTACTGATAATGCGACTTCGTTCCGGTCATATTCCGTCAAATAAATTTGCTTTTCTAATGCGAAAAGTTAACACGCCGAACTGCAGTGTTTGCACAAATAAGATTGAAGACGTATATCATATTTTAATGGAATGTGTCCGGAATCAGTCGTTGAGAAGGCAATTGCTCGGACCCTCAAACCTTGATGTTGGGACATTTAATTGTATCCTTTCTCATCCTCTAAGTCATGACATTACAAAAATCATTAAATTAGTTGAATTGTATCTCAAACATAGGTAGTGCACCAACTTAAGGGCTAATATTGACATGATTCTGTAATAATAAGATTCCATGTTGTTAATTATTTGTAATTGTATTTTGTTACTGAGTGACATAGTCGCTTTGGCGACCAAGCTCGTTAAATAAAGAAAAAAAAAAAATATTAACAAGGAATTCTGTTCAATTTGTAGTTTGATGAATATACAGGCTAACTGGTCAGACACTAACAATACTGAAGGAGAGTACTCGGTACTTGATTCTATAATAAAATTGTAACAGGCCGATGTCTGTACATTATAGATATTAAAAAAACACTAATATAACAATTTTTAGATTTTTTTCCTGTCAATCTGTATGTATGTATGCGCATTACGCAAAAGCTATCGCATGGAATTGAATTTTCATCGACGTAATGCTAGAGTTCTAACTTAAAATCTGGTGCATGTTTCATAATGTATGACCGACCACCTGGAAATTATAGTACTTAAGTAAATCCTTTTGGAACGGGAGTGAAACCGCGGACAGCAGCTAGTTACTTTATAATTTTATAGACAAGATATCAACTGTTACATATCTATATTCATCATCTATTAGCAATACTAATCAATACGCACATATTTGCGGTCCTTTCATCGCTTCTCGCAGAGTCATACATATATACTAGACATAAGCAGTTACTAGGCTAGACTAATCCGGCCATGTCTAGACATGCTAGTTATCTCGCTTATTCTAGTATTTGAATGACGCAGTCTGTAGGAAGTTTCCAGCTAAATTGGTACACTTACAAAGACTTCTTTGAGACAATTAATAGGTTTGGTTTGATATTTTTGCATTTCTAAACATAATTACTCGGATATCTTAATATGACCTTAATATGGTCATGATACATATTTGGTTCTTTTAATATTATTATTATATTCAATTATTAATTTTCAAGTTATATTATCATCAATAAGTAAAGTTTTATACGTTTGTAAGGTTGTATATTATACATCAAAAAATGGTTTGTACGTTGATTTTGAATTAGATTTTATCCTTAAATGTTCCACTTAGGCGGAGTTTTCATAGGATCGGTTTCTAAATACAGAGAACAGGTTCAGTATGGAAATAATAACTTAAGCAAAATATATTATAGGCCGCGTATAAATAGCATCGTCCGTTACCTTTTTCATACTTAAGTAAGACCAATCCTAAGTTGGAGGGAAGCCGGGCCGGCTCGCCATCCGATGTTTGCATAACTATCCGTCGAGGTAATCCCCGCTAATATTAGTTTGTCAAAATATTCCCCCACGTATCATTGAAAAGGGAAAGGGTTCGTCCGTATAAAAATATATATCTTCGGAGGTCCCAGGTAACCCTCAATTGTTACCCTCCTCCAATACTTTTCTATTCGATAATATGGGATCGCTCCGAGATTTTTTCTCCATGGATAGATACCTTTTTCCAAGAGATTAGAGCTTGATTAAGATTCGGGAATATTTTCGGGGATGCGTTATCCAGTCATAGGTATTTCGAACTAATATTATATTTGGCAGATTTGTTCGGAGTTTGGGTTTGGATTAAAATTTTGACGTAAGTTATAATTTATTTGTTCGTTTCAGGAAATAGTTTCTATATTTTCGCTTAATAATAAATTATGCTCGATATCTATATATATATAACATCAACTACGTGGTGTTCTGGACACCTGTCACTAATCTGCGGCTCTATCGTTCGCAGAGGTTATAGGCATCTCTCCGTTGCAGTTTATCAGAAGGAAGGTTTAATACCTGTTGTTACTCACCTGACTAGAGGGCTCGCTTTTTCTTGAGCTAAAGAATTAGCATTGCCATTCAACGTGATAATGTTTGCTGCCAGTCTTCTGGGCCTGTTATCAGATGGCGGTGTTACGGAGAAATACTTTGACGAGTAGGTATAAGGTTTTAGTTTTTTTTATATATCAACTTCTTAATTTATTTGTATAATGTATACAAATGGATATATGTATAGGCATAGTATTTCTTATATTTTACTATAAGTAATAGAAATACATTTTATGGTACAGTAATCGGTCATTTTGTAATGAACGAAAATAATAGGTAGGTGTGTGTTCTGAATTTATAATATGGTTTATTCTCACGTGAATGTATGTTCCTGTAACATTCACTTTAATAATCGAGTTGTTTTAAATAATACAAATAATTTTAACCTATCATTATAATAGTTAATTATGCATTGATTACAATACTGGCTCAGTGTGTGTCGGAACCAGATTTTAGTATACGTAGATATATGTATAACCGTTACAATTAAATGTGATCAGAGCGAATTTTTTTTATATTGGTTTCACCTGTTGTTAAGCGATAATATAGTCCACGATGGCGCACACAGCACACTTGCCTAGAAGCATATTCCCTCATGATTAACCTATTAACCGCCTACTATCTGGAAACCCTCGGGCCGCTGGGATACCACCTAGATAGCATTGCAATTTATTTCAGTTTCGACCATCCACCTACGCCCACTGACAAATAGCCCAAACTTATCAGGTGCGGATACATTCGAGCAATTTCTAACAGAACTAACAAATGACAAGGCGCTGCCGCTGTGCCCGTCAAATGGCGCCAATAAAGACAAACAGGACAAAAAGGCCAATTTGGCCCGGCCGCGTAACGAGCACCGCTATTAGGGATTCAGGCCGCAAGCCCCGTTGGCCGGCGAGCCCGGCTTGCCCGGCGCGGCGTGCCGGCGGGGCTCGCGCTCAATGCCCGCTGATTGCGCTAACTCGATATCGATAATGTCCATCAGAATTATTGTGGCCGTGGCTAAATCATTTGTCGGAGCGGGCCAGTAACGCTATGCTTAATGCTATTTGATAATACATGTTCAGCTATTTGAATTTCGTAAATTAAGATCGTTTGTCTGTAGGTAAATTATGTTAGACCAGAAAATTTTACAGATAATTGCAAGGATCATAGTAAATGTACCTTATGTAGCTAATGTAATATTCCTTATGAAAATTGTTAAGCAGATATACCTATATTGTTTTTAGTCATGTCAAATTCGTAGCAAACAGACCTTCGTGCTGTTTCTGTACTGTAGAAAATGTCAAAACGCTAATAAAATAATCAAAGGAATTATTTTGAGAGATTCAGTAAGTAGATTGTTGAAGATTTAACATTAGTTTTCTAAATCATAAGTTGTCAAGTAATAAGTACTATTTTAAACATATTTTGTTAAAACAAAATGAACCACACTCCTGCGCACCCTGGGCACTGTTAGCATCGCTATCAATCTGTTGCTGACTTCACTATAACTAGCAGGCGTAAGGTCTAGTTTACAACTTACTTCACACCGAATTAAAGGAGGTATTCAATTTTCCGCCAGCGGAGAGGTTTGTGACGATACTCAGTTATTATATTAAAGTTAGAGTGTCGATAAAGCTGCAATAGAGTCACCGGAGGAAACTCGTTACAAAGCGAGGAGATTTATTACCTTCGCTCTATTGTGTGCGAGACGATTCAATAATTAACAACGTTAAATAATTTAAAGTTGTTAGCATTAGAGTATGTTGTAGGTACCTATCATGTCGAAAATATTGGTGTCAATTGACGAAATTTTAAGATCATTAAGCTACCAAAACAAAAATACTCTATGTTGTGGGTAGATGCTGGCTTCGATAGTAATGGACTGTAAAATGATGATAGGCCGGTCACTTGCACAATCGTACGCGCGAAGGAAAGGAGGGAAAGGTACTTACGGCTCGGCGGCTATGGCGGCTTCTTGTTTTAGTTGTTGGTGAGGTGCACCTCTCTTGCCCCTTTCCTGGGACGTCCCTGGGGTTGTAGAAAACTAACACACACGCGTTATGATGTGAATAAGTTAAGATATATGGGTTTTCGCTCGCGCCGGTAGCGAATGCGTGTCCGCTCTTTGCTTGTTGGTTGAATGACTGAGTTTTTGAATGACCGGAAGTAGGAAAAAGGATTTGACTATGCAATTGTGCATTAGACAGACCAAATATAATACTTTAACACTCTATCTTTGTTTTCCTAATAAGGAGTATATACTCAATTTGTTGTTGTTTGTTTATATCTTTGTGAGGATTGTATCATAGTCGTTTTGTGATGATTGGTTTTTCCTTTTTTATTCGCGAACTAGCTCAAAACATTCTCAAAGCAATTGTGTTACTTATTTTATTTTAATACTAGCGGGCCCGACAAACGTTGTCTTGCCCTGTATCATCATCTTCCTGCCCTTGTCCCAATTTATTCGTGGTCGGCGCAACATGTCCTTTTCTTCCATTCATCCTTATCAGCCATCACCTCAATCATTCACTCGCTTTTCCTTGTCTTGTTCTGTATATAAAAAAACGTAGATCCTGATTGTGGTGCCACCTACCGGCTCAAATTGTGAATCTAAAGCATCCAGGGAACCATTTAAACATATACAAAAAAAAATTCAAGATCACTCCAGCAGCTTATGAGCAGTTCGGACAATGCACATAACGCCATCTACTGGCCTCACCGAAACAGAAAACCTCACAGAAAAACAACGCCATGTTCATTGTGTCCGTATTTTATTTCTGTCAAATTCTGTCAATCCATTCCCGATACAAAATAACAATATTTATTATTTATATATATTTTTGTTCAAATAAATAAATGGTCAGTTTCAGGATAACAATATAGTATTGACAACACCATACACAAAAGGTCCTTCAAAAGGTCAGGTGCGTGGGTAGATAGTACTCGCCACCGGCGCGTTTGTATAACAAGTTAAATGAATGTGGTCGAAGCGAAAGAGAATCGTAGCAAGTGACGTTCTGTAGTTTTTGCAATCAAATATTGAGTAAGTAAAGGATGGAAGAAGGATGCCTGGCACTATGAATACAAAAGGAAATTAATAAATACCTACAAAATAAATAATATTCAAAAGCTTATCTATCCAAGACTTTCCCACTATAAACACAGAGTTATAATAATGTTCTAACTACCCAAACACAACATGGCGGGTATCACCAATAAAATTTGACGACCGCTCACAAACCCGCCTCGTTTACGACGACAAGCGTACAAAACAATACGGTTATTAATATCTACGAATTAATTGCTTTCCGCTTACAATGTGACCCTGTGCCAACACAACTAGACAAGTGTAGAAGTTCCATTGCATACGTCACTCTGATAACATACTTCTTTGATCCAGGACGTAGACAGTATTATTACACTGAATCTACAAAAAAGCTACACTGTCCTGTATATAAGTGTAAAATCCCTATGCCGTTAATATATTCTTCATTCAAGAAATATCCAGATGTCAAAATCAAATTAATCTCCCATTATAATAAAATATAGTAACCAAGATCAAGCTTAACCCAGACTACAATTATTTGATTAAATTTAAAGTTTGTATGGAACAGTCCTACTTCACTTATCGGTCGTGTGGTAATCCACTCCCTCTTGAAGCTATCGTAAACAATGCTAGGGAAATACTTGTGTGATTCCGTGGCTTCGTTCGCAGTATATTGTCATCGGATTAATTGAATGCAGAAAATCATGATTGGGTCAGATACCTGACTTGCTGTTGATATAAGTACCAGAATTTCAGGATCCAAGTGTGGTATATAGTATGAATAGAAGCATTCTCCTTCATAGATGACATGATAAATAACCAAAATGTTTTTACGTCAAAATAATTGCTATATAGTTATATACTATGTAACCTGAAAAAACTTTACGTGCAAAAGCCATGCTTCGGCACGAATGGGCCGGCTCGACTGGAGCGATACCACGGCCTCATAGAAAACCGGCGTTAAACAACGCTTACGTTGTGTTTCGCCGAGTGAGTGAGGTTACCGGAGGCCCTATCCCCTTTTAAAAGGTCGGCAACGCAATTGTGTCTCCTATCGTGTTGCGGGTGTCCATGGGCGGCGGTAATCGCTTACCATCAGGCGATCCGTTTGCTCGTTTTCCCTCCTATCCCATAAAAAAATAAAATGTTAATAGTATTTAGTTGCAATTTAAGAATGCACGGTGTGTGACTTCAACTTATGCACAAATAAAGATTGAATACAAATAATTTAATGAAGCTTATAAAATGCAGGAATCTTATATTGTTGAGCAGTATTGCCTATGACAAACTCATTATATTACGAATTTTACTCAAACTACCTACTATAATAAATGAAAACGTATTCTCTCAGAAATCTGCATGTATCACTTTAAGGAATCTTCCCTTATTATCTCAAGATCGACAGCCTGGAGGTGTTCGTGGTGACGGCCGACGCCTCGACCCCATGTCAAGGACCTAGCGCCGTGGCACGCGCACTCACCCGACACGAAACGCCTACCCCGCGACCTGCTGTCGGACGATGCCTCCTCATTACCCGGACTTGACACATGAGCAAGTCGCATACACCTACACGCAGCTTACCCAAACACTAGATACTCCACTTACACAATATGCATCAAGTGTACGACGTGTGCTAGAAGTTAATATAGGCACGGCGTACACCTAAACCACACACGCACTACTGTACAGACGCCTAAACACACGCGTTGAACGAGCCGCTCGGACGCGCACCTGAAACGCAATCACTGAGCGGCGTTACACCCAGTTACAGTTATATTGATAGGTGCGCTGCGGCTGGATTGCCGCGCGCCCAACCTGCCTGCCGTATATACGGCCATCCAAGGACGTGCCCGTCGTTACGGGCAGAGATGGCTACTTCGGGAAGGGGGAATAGCCCCGTAACCGACTCGGGCGCCCCCTGGCGGGAGTGCAGCGATTTCTTATGAGGCAACTCCTCAGTCTGCCCGTGACCATAGTCGCTACAAAGAGTCCGAATCGTTGGATATAGGTACATGTAAATGTAACACGATAAGATCCGTAAAGTAATTTTATTTTAATATGGCTAATATTTGAAGTTTCTCCTCTGAGGTCTCAGAGAAGAAACGCCAGAACAAATTAAATCGCGCTTTCCTATCACTGTAACCTCTCACACTAAGATAGACAAAATCCGCTGAAGCGTAAGGGTTGTTCTATCAGGCGGTTCTGTCTGCGTCAGCGAGCAGTGAGCCGAACTTATAAATTCATGCGCCAACTGCAAGGCGGCCGGCCGTTTCTACATAAATCAACTGCTGTTAGGAGCACTGGACTTTGAAATAACATTGTTGTTAATGTTTTACGTATATGCTAGAGAGGTTTAGATTTGTATTCCCCGAACGGTTAGGCAGAGTATGCAGTAGTATGTATATATTGAGATCCCATGTAATAGAAGGCGAGCCTATTGCCACCAACCAGACACAAATCCAGACTGTTACTGAGAATTTATAGAAAAACCCAACAACACTACTCAACGTGGGGGTCGAACCCAGGACCTATAGCGTAGTAGTCACGCTTGGGATCACTAGACTAATGAGGTAGTCTTGTTTGTCATACTTTTTTTTTAAATAGGTATAAGTAATATATATTGAACTAGGTATAGGTATTTAGTTCAATATGGTTTAAGCTTAGGTTCCTATGTTAGACTAAGATTAACGTTGAAGGTAGATAAAAAGTCCTTTAAATTATGGTAGATACCTTAGCCTAGACTTGTGACAGGTATTATATATCGTGATGAATGAGACGAATGCAGAATCATCTGGAGATAAAGTACCTACCTATGACGTCATATTATACGCGCAACTATGGGTGAAAGCGTTCTTTTTATAATACTCGGAAATTAGCTTTGTTTTGCAGAGAATTTTACAAACATACATTTAACAGAAACAAAGTACACGCATACCTAAAAAAATATCTGTAGAACAAGCAACATGCACTACGAGCGTCATACTTAGAAAACTCTTTTATTTTTATTTTTCCGTAAAAAGCTCCTTTTTTGTTATAATCTTACCATCTGAGCCTTTACCTAAGAATAATAATCATTATCAATATAGTATAATCCTCACAAAAAAAGTCCCCTCCGATAAAACAGCTTATCCAATTGATATAAAGCCTTCAGAAACATTCCCGGGGAGTGGCGGGGGACCGCCTGTCAACTTTACGATTTGTGTGCCGACATAAGTAGCTAATTCTATTTATAGTTTCTATTATACTGACAGATTGTAAGTGGTGGATGTGACCGAAATTGTTTATATCTACGTAAATACAACCGAATAAATTGGACACAAACACTACGGTTTTTTGGATATTTCTGAAAATTCAATGCACGTCCGACATTATGCTTACCTTTTCAAAAAAATTGTAGCAAAGCACTTAGATGAACCTTAGAAATATTTGTGTTTACGGATACGAAATTATTATATTGACTTAATTATGAATGAAGTATTCCTGATTTAGGTATGTTTTTCTGTAAGACTTCTGATAATATTACAGTTGTCAAGATCAGTCATCGCCTAAGTACTTAGGTGCTGCATGGCACCTAGAACTTTTTAAATAAATTATTTTTTTATTTTGTGTCTAGGTAAGTATAATTATGATAGCAAAAGAAAAATATAATTGTAAAATGTGTGTTAAAACAATATTCATGGTTATTTCTAGTGGTCCTAAGCTCGACTACTACGCTAGAGGTGCTTGATTCGATTCCCAGGTCGAACAGTGTTACTCAGTTTTTGTATAAAATTCGCAGTAGCAGCTTGGAGTTGTGATTTGTGATAGGCACGCGCCTTATTACATGGGAACTAAACATTCCAAAGAGTTGAGGGCGAAGGTATCACACACGTTGGTATACCTCTCCCTAAACCTTCGGGAATACAGGCGTGATGGTATATTATGATTATGTGTTATGATTATAAGTTATATGATACGTAGCGTATTCCCAAAGGTAGACGAAAACGATTGACATCGTAACTGTATCGGCAAAGTGGCTGTATTTCAGCGAGAAGCGGCGCCGCGCCCGTCACCGCTCCCATACAAGATAAGTTTGAACGTAAAAGAATTGCGGGTATCCGCGGCCTGTCGATCGCATCCCCCAAAGTGGAACGGATAAAATATTCCTAGACAGCTTTCTACTAAATTGAGAAGCCTCGGCCAGAACTTTAGTAGTTTTTCAGCAAATAAAATAATGTAAAGGAATCGAAAGGAATGATTGTCAAGACACATATATTTACGGTTATTTTTTTTTTTACACAGGATATAAGATGGAAAGTAAGGAATAGCTTAAAATATTTTACTCGACTGTTGTATAGCATTATTGCAACAAAATAGATTTCCTGACATTAATACATAATATTTTTTATTTCATCACCTTCTGATCTTTATAAGTAGGTACATATTAATGGAGCTGGAGCGGAGTTTATTCGTGATTGTGTACCGCGGAGCCATTCCACACGCATTCTTTTTTCACATTACCCTCACAACGACGCTGAGAATTTAATATATGCCCACGGTAGCATGGCCCACGATAATATATTTATGTTATTGTAAAATTTTCTAGAGGTCGTATGTTCGATTCGCCAACAGCAAATAAAGGTTTGATTTGTGGAAGCTAACTACTAGTTATTAACTGGTGAAATATGGCTGTATTTCGTAATATTGAGTCATTTTTATACGTGGGAGAGCCATGCTTCGGCACGAATGGGCCGGCTCGACCGGAGTGATACCACGGCCTCACAGAAAACCGGCGTTAAACAACGCTTACGTTGTGTTTCGCCGAGTGAGTGAGGATACCGGAGGCCCAATCACCTTTTAAAAGGTCGGCAACGCACTTGGGACTCCTCTGGTGTTGCGGGTGTCCATGGGCGGTGGTAATCGCTTACCATCAGGCGATCCGTCTGCTGGTTTGCCCCCCTATCATAAAAAAACACAAAGTACCGCTAGCAATATATACTGTGCTATTTATGTATTGTTTCAATTATCATACACACGTATGATTTCAATATCACATTTTGTATACTGCACCTCTTTGTCGTTATACCTAAGCCTCTCAAGGGCACCTCCTACGTGAGAGGACCCATGACATTTCCAATCGAGTCGGCCGCATAATATTAATATCTTAACATCTTAAAGCGTTGAATGTATTGTTATGTATTAAGGCGTAATACCGGCCGTCTTCTAGGAGAACAGCTCATTTATCATGCTAAGCCTCGACCTAAATTGCTAGGCGTCCAAGTGGCTTCATCTACCATAGTTATAACTCAACAATATCAGTTAAGGGGTTAAAAGCAAGATCAAATCCTCCTGCTCATGAGCCACGGTTCACGGTGAAACAGTAGGGTCCACATGAGAAAACTTATGCAATAAATGTCTGACACTGTAGGGCAGCAACTTCTAAGTGTGAACTATGTATTGTTATAGCTACTGTTTCATATTAACTTGTGTCTGTTAAATATTTGTAGCAGTTTTTTTGTTCGTGCAATAGAAACGTGGCCTATTGGGTTTTTGTCACTGCATGCTCTTCCGAGTTTAGATGTATAGTTGCAGTGTAGTATATGTTTAAGTATTAAAAAATTTCATATCACGTCATATCATGCTAAACAAGAAAGAGGGATCGAAGATTATTTTTTAAAAAAGACTATTTAGTAATAGTAGACTCTAAAAGTGATTGCAGGGAAGCCGATAGGCATCGGTTGTATATATGTCGTGGGCCGATCGTGTGACTGGACTGATCGAAATTTGCCTGGGCAGATCACGATGTGCCGGCATTTCGTGATATGGCCCATTAGTTCATGATGTGCCTAACCTTATTTCTTCTGAACCGAATTGTGCTTAGAAATAAGCACAATTCGGTTCTGGCTTTTCAATTCGGCAATTCTAACCTAACTTAACCAATATTTATATTTCGCTCATCGCGATGTCCGGCGTATCGCGATGTCCCCAGGCAGATCTCGATCGGCCCACGACATATATAAGATGTAACTGAATTCGAATGAAATAATTTGAGTTTGTATTGGGACACCATCTAACTGTAAGATATTTTTATTTTTATTAATACAAACATTTTAATTTATATTATCGGTTCCCAATACTGGATTAAGTTAATTTGTGGAAGGTAGTAATTATTTCCGAGTCGTTAAACAAATAAAAGTTATAATTATTACTGACTGCTCTAAAATTTTTTGAAGTATGCTTACTTACTTATTGAGACGTCTCGCACAGACTCATTTTGTAAATCATGATCTTGCCTACTTATTATGTGTAAATGTGATTTAAGAAGCCGTCAATTTCAAAAGTAATACCCGTGTAAGGATTGCGATGGTTTGTCAGTGGTTAGCAATCACTATTAAACTTGTTCACATAAGCAAAAAAAAAACATCACCAGCTTACTTTTTCCATTATTTAAATAATTCGTATTTGTGCGTCCCTTCAGGGCTCTTTGTCACAATAATTGTCACTTAGCTACCCCAGTAACTTCCTCGGTACGTCCAAATATTCAAATTAAACTCACACAAGCGGCAAACAAAAGCAACGTAAAAACGTTTCGTTTGTTAATCCATTAAGTAAATTTAAGCAAAAAAAGGGAATGTTTCGAAACACAATGAATAGGAACAAAACTTGAACGCGCCCGGATCGCTTTCAAATCCTGGAGAGTGAAACTTTGAGCGAGTAATAGATTAATATGCAAATAGGAGCGAGTGCGGGCCGCATCGCTCGCAGCGCCACCGCCGCCTCGCGGACGTCGCCGGCAACCGACCGCCCATTAGCCGACATTTTATTTATTCAATTTCGGGCGGATCAAAACGGATATCACATTAAAGAAAACTGTTTGCAATTAAATATTTAAAAGCGCCTAATGAGCTCTGCACTTGTTTTGTGTTTATGGTGTAAGTTGCAACTAATGGAAGTTCCGCTCAAGGCTTCATCATAATTACGGGTTCTATGAATAATGGAGGGTTATTTAAAAGTTCACTTGTATTTTAAATATGTAACACTCACAACTTCTACTGTAGTATTTAATTTAATTTAAATCTTTTCAGCGCTAATATTATTTTAAGAAAAACAAAATATTTCTAGGCTGCTTAAAGTTTCAAGTTTTGAAAGTCGGCTTAAGGAGAAGGTTATTGTTTCATTAAAATACGTTTATTACTATTATTATTTAAGTTCTATGACAATTTGATTTTCACGTGCTGTACATTATTGCAGACCTAAGAAATTTTAACTAAATAAGCCATCTAGAAATTTATTATATGATTGCCTAGTGGTAGAGACAGAGGTACAAAATCTGCTGACATAGGTAATTTTAACTGTAAATCTTGAGTATCTTCTCAAGCTGGAAAGTGTTAAAAAGTACCTAATCTGATACATTAACATTACTCTAGATAACTATAGTACCTAACATCGACAACACTACATTTCGCAGCAGAACTAACATAATTTCGTTGCTTCGCTGAATTCCCCACATTCCGCCAAGGCAGGCTTTTCGTGCTAAAACTCCGCCAAGCAATGAATAAGTGTTCTTGTAATTTTAGGTCGAGAACGGCTTTTTGTTTTAAATTTGCGTGTTCACAAATTTATGCCTTTCGACCAGAATGTTTGTTAATGGCGGCCATATTGTACGAAAGCTAAAAACGTAGTGTGCCCTCTCGTGGCGGTCGCGTGGTCATAAATTGTAGCAGCTGCTATTTGATGTATTCAGTAAATATTTAAAATTCCACATTTTATTTGTATAGCTGTGGACTGTAAAATGTTACGTAATTGAAGAAATATTATGGGTAGCTTTTCAATTGGTAGTATTTTGTAATTTCTTTTTTAAAAGCTTACTAGCAATGTGGATCGCACATTAGTAATATTCTTGTTAACCCCTCGGGCTAAGCTAAAATACTTGTGTTACGAGTGCGTTCACATCGGAAGTGCAATGGGTGAGTTTCGAACCGGTAACCACATGATCGCCAGTCCTAGCCATTAGGCTACCGCCGCTTCATATTGGGTGAACATTTGAAAAACATTACAACGTTATTATCTTGACTCAAAGTTAAGAATACAGATGTTTAAAACTATATTAATGAAAACATATACTACACCAGTGCCGAGCAATAAAGTATGAACTATGAAAGAGAGAACTACTATAATGACAAGAATGATTTGTTAAATAATGTTCGAATATTTATCCAGTTCCTGTGAATTCGGCAAAATGTCACTGACCATACTTGAAAGTAGCTATTCATTTCCATTGACACATTGAAGTCGTTACGGTTGTATTCTCCGATGAGTTACAGAGGTGTGCAGGTACACCCACAGTTCGTCGCTATTTTTAACTCCGATGTTATAGGAAGCTATTCTAAATCAAAACTCTGAGAACTTCGTAATAGGCAAACCATTGCTCGACCAGGGATCAAAAACAAAAGCAGGTTGAAATCATTACCCTGACTTTTCTTTGCGCAATCGAGTAAAAGCACTATTTAAACAGACCTATTTAAGTTTTCCAAGTGCGTATAATGAAGCGATAGTTTATTCAGGTTGAAACCATTTCGTTTGCTGTCCATTATGTAATTTGCGTAATGAGTTTCAAATTCACATTATTAAATTACGTCGGTGTTTGTTTGAGGGAAACATGAATTTGCATGACTGTTTCTGAACGAAGTGACGTCACTACACTCATAACAATTATTACCGTTGTTGTTGAACGTATATTTTTGTCCTATTCGATTAACAGTAGATAATAAGTTTTTTTAATAAATAGGTTACATCATAATAATTACTTAAAGCTAAAATTGTCCTCGGAGGATTCAAACCTACATTCTTCCATTAAGTACACTGGTTTACGCCTACGTGATGTAGAATTCTTTCTCATTGTCAATGGGTAATATCATAGATACACAGTTAGTTAACTGTTATTTGTCCAATCAATAATTGTCACCCAGTGTAGTCCAATTGCACCGAACTTAGTTTAAAGTTACCATGCGGTTTTATGTGTAGTATAACCCTTATAGTGTCCACTCGGTATAATTGGTATTGGTTCAGGCGTCGCTGGCTCGTTGTCGCGCGCTCTACGACCGACTCGTGTGTCGAGATAGCCTGCAGCGCTCGCCATCGTGTCGAAATACTGAGCGGTGGAATGTTAGGTGACCATTTTACGAGCAATAGGTCGTACATTCGAGAAACGGTTTGCATTGTATGTGAAAGTACCTAATCGTAAGAGTATAGAATAATAATATAATCAACGGTTTCAAAGTATTTCATGCGTTTTCTAAATGAGTGGCTAAAAATTACAATATTGTTGGGTGTGGAAGGCGACGCAGCGATATAAACGAGTGACGTCATCAACGATCATCCGATCGGTCTATAAATAGAGGCGCGCGGGGCGGTAACGCCTCTCTTTCTGCTCGGACGGTGCTCGGGACGGACGTGCTATCTGACCGTTGTCGCGTGTAGTCATTTTTAGAGTTCTCTTAAATATTTTTTATATAATTTTTAAATTAAGTAATAGTTGTTCTTTTTTTTTTATCTTGTTTCGCTTCTGATTCCCAATATCAGAAGTGGGATAAGTATTCATTAGCCCACAACTCACAACTAGTCTACCTTTGCTAATTAGTAAATTGGAATGGATAGATCAAGTCGATCACGTTCAAAAGTGAGTGCATCGCGTTCTCGTCGATCTCGCAGCCACCATAGGCGAAAGAGAAGGTCACGTAGCACGTCTCGGCATTGCGATAGCCGTTCCAGGCGAGAACGAGGTCATCATAAGGGCCGCTCAAAGACACGGAGTCCACCCTCACCGTTACATCGACAATCATTTGAAACGATTGTCTCACGGTTGAAGGCGTTAGAAGATCGTTCACGGGTAATAGTGACGCCGGAAACTACAGGTACCGAAGTTTCGAGTACAGCTACGGAGAAAATAGTAGAAGCCATACAATCGTTAAAGTCAGTAAGCACCCATCACTTTTTCATATCCAACTTTGATCCAAGTGTGCATGATGTTGATCAGTGGTTTGAAGAGGTCAACAGGGCTCAGGCGTTGAATAGGTGGTCTGATAATGAGTGTCTGTCGCGTGTTGGGAACTGCTTGAAGGGTGATGCAAGAACTTGGCTGAATGAATGGGTTACAAATGACCGTTCATGGAGCAATTTTAAGAAAGATTTTCGATCCCTTTGTGTAAAGAAAATTGATGTAGCGAATATTTTGTACGAGGTAATGAGCACCGATTCAGACAGTTACCCAACATTCGCTGAATACGCACGCAGATCTTTACTACGTTTACGTATAGTAAAAGGCTTATCGGATGAATTAATGACGGCGATTGTTGTTAGGGGTATTAAAGACCCGCAAATCAAAGCGACAGCCACAAATGCAAATTTGACTCCTGACAACATAGTTAGTTACCTCTATACTTTCGTAAAGCCCAACCCTAAGCATAGTAATGACGGTTCACGTTCAAAAAGTAATAAAAGCCCTCATAAGATTTCCTTTAAGCACCCATTAAGGGGTCAGGGTTACAAATGTTTCACTTGTGGTCAACTAGGGCATAAACAAGCAGGGTGTCCAAAAAAGTTAAAATCAACTGATGTGACTGAACTAAATAAATTCGAACCGAAGAAATCCGACTCAATTTCGGCCCCCAATAAGACGGTGTGTACTTACTGTAAGAAACCGGGACATGACATAAGCATTTGTTTTAGCAAGCAACGATCAGATAGTAAACACGTCAAGAACAACGTTAATTTTTGTTCTACCCCCATAAAAAATAAATCCAATGACATCGTAGTCGGAATAATTCAGGGCATACCTGTCGACATTCTAATTGATAGTGGAGCGTTGGATGTATCTTTGATCTCGTCATCCATAGTTAATCATTTTAGTTGCTCAAGGAAATCAATTAATAAACAGTTAAAAGGATTAAGTGATTCCGTTATTTGTGTCGATTCTTACGTCACGCTTATTATAGAGCTTGAGGAAATCACCCTCGAAGTAGATTTACTCGTTGTACCAAGCGAATGTATGAACGCACCGATTATTATAGGTACTGATGTTTTAAATAGAGAAGGGGTAACTTATATAAGGACTAGGGAATCTCAACGACTGACTCATGACAAAACACTATCCAAAGTCTCCACTGTTGAATCAGAGATGCAATTTAATGATTTAAAAACTGCATTGTTTGATGTAGATCTAGAGAAACTTAGAAAGATACTCTACAAGTATTCAAAGTTCATGATTTCTGGTACAGCTATGTCTACTGTTACTACAGGTAATATGCATATCCGATTAAACAGTGAAATACCTATCAGTTACCGACCTTACAAAATGTCATACAACGAAAAGCTTAAAGTTAGAGAGATCATTCGCGATCTTCTTAGTAAGGGCATAATACGTGAGTCGCAGTCCCCATATTCGAGTCCAATTCTCCTTGTGAAAAAGAAAGACGGATCGGACCGCATGTGTGTGGACTTCCGAGCACTTAATAAAATCACAATTAAGGATAGATATCCCTTACCTCTTATAGATGATCACATTGATCGATTAGGAAAATCAAAATATTTTACGGTACTTGATATGGCCACCGGATTTCACCAAATTTTATTAGATGAGCAATCAATCCCTCTGACTGGTTTTGTAACGCCCGAAGGACATTTTGAGTACTTGAAAATGCCTTATGGCTTAACTAACGCACCTATAGTTTATCAACGTATAATTTCTAATACACTGCGCGAATTCATTGAGGCGGGCAAGGTGTTGGTCTACGTCGACGATTGTATGATCCTATCCTCTTCAATCGATCAGGGCTTACAGACCTTAGATGAAGTCCTAACGGTTTTGACAAAGGCCGGCTTCTCAGTGAATTTGCGTAAATGTTCATTTCTTTGTTTAGAAATTGAGTATTTGGGTAGAATTATCTCAAACGGGGGAGTCCGGCCGTCAACAAGTAAGGTCCAGGCACTTGTAAATTCACCCGTCCCTCAAAATGTGAAGCAAATAAGGCAGTTTCTGGGTCTTGCCGGCTACTTTAGAAAGTACATAGCCGGCTACTCGATAAAAACTGCTTGTATCGCTCGTTTGACGCGTAAGGGGGTTGATTTTGTCTGGGGACCACAACAGGAAGGTGTCCGCCAAGAACTTATTAAGTGTCTCATTAGTGAGCCAATACTAACTATATTTGATCCGGAACTTCCTGTTGAGGTTCATACAGATGCTAGCAGTGTCGGTTACGGAGCCGTTCTCCTTCAGATTCATAAGGATGGTAATAAGCGTGTGGTCGCTTATTACAGCCAAGTAACGAAGGGTAGCGAAGAACGTTACCATTCTTATGAGTTAGAAACTCTCGCGGTAGTAAAGGCTCTTAAGCATTTTAGGCATTACCTGATAGGAATGCCATTTACTGTAGTAACCGACTGCAATGCCTTAAAAGCCACTCAAAATAAGAAAGATTTACTTCCAAGGGTAGCAAGGTGGTGGATTTATTTACAGGATTTTGATTTTAGTATTCAGTATAGAAAAGGAGCAATGATACCTCATGCAGACTATCTTAGCCGTAACCCTATAGCTACAGTAAATAACATTGAGAAACCGCGTAACTGGGCTCAAATGGCGCAAGCTGGTGACGAGGAGACTCAAACTCTAATTAAGTCTTTAGAAGAAGGACGATTAGATTCTACACGTTACGTGAAGCACAATCATCTTTTGTATTATCGCTTTACACCAGTGGGTGAAGAATCTAGATTACTTTGTTTTGTACCAAAGGGACATCGTTTGAGTCTCCTCAGAATATTCCACGACGAGCATAGCCACATTAACGCCGATAAAACTGCTGATCTAATTTTAAGACATTTTTGGTTCCCCGGTCTCAGAACCTTTATTTCTAAGTATATATCTCATTGCCTCATATGCTTAAGTCACAAGAGAGTTCCACGTGCTCCACTACAACCTATTACCTCTTGGACGAAGCCCAATGTCCCATTTGACACTTTACACGTCGATGCACTGGGTCCATTGGTGGAGTCTAATGGCAATAAACATGTTTTAGTTGTTGTGGATGCTTTCACCAAATATTGTTTATTAAATGCTATTTGTACTCAGGACTTAAATGAATTGAAACGAGTTATGCAAAATGTAATGTCTTTGTTTGGAACACCCAAGATGATTATTTGTGACAGAGGTAGGATGTTTCAATCGTCTGGTTTTGTAACCTTAATGAATGATTTAAGTTGTCAGATACATTACATAACTCCTGAAATGCACCACGCCAACGGTCAAGTGGAACGTTATATCCGCACCGTCCTAAATATGTTAAGAATCGAGGTGAACCATCGCAAGGAAGAATGGTCTGAACAGCTGTGGAAGTTACAGCTGATACTCAACATGACCAAGCAGAAAACCACACAACTGTCCCCGCTGAACCTACTTATCGGTGTTGAAGGTGCCACCCCGATTATTCGCACTCTAATCCGAGACGTCGCCATCGAAACCTCTGGTGAAACCCGTGAGTCTCTACGGGAGATAAGGAGACAAAGGACGGCCGAACGGTTGTGCCAAAATCAAGCTGATCAAGACAGACGAGTTAATGAAGACCGACGACCCTCACGTGTCTATAAAAAAGATGACCTAGTTTTCGTTATCAAGTATACCCAATCTACGGGGAAACTTGACCCTGGTATGCGCGGGCCTTACCGCGTAGTTGGAGTCCTGGACCATGGCCGCTATGAATTAAAACTCCTAGCTGGTGCGTATGGAAAGACCACATACGCTGCTGCACAATTCATGGTGCCCTGGAGGGGTGAATGGACTCCTGAGACATGTGCTGCGTTCTTTGAGGGTGAGTACCACGTGTAAGCCTGTGTGACATGCTAACAATGAGCCTATGTCTACAGCCACTGGGAGGTATGCAAACTTAGAGCCTATGCCTACAGTGTTTAAGCCTGTGTGATATGCTAACAATGAGCCTATGTCTACAGCCACTGGGAGGTATGCAAACTTAGAGCCTATGCCTACAGTGTTTAAGCCTGTGTGATATGCTAACAATGAGCCTATGTCTACAGCCACTGGGAGGTATGCAAACTTAGAGCCTATGCCTACAGTGTTTAAGCCTGTGTGATATGCTAACAATGTGCCTATGTCTACAGCCACTGGGAGGTATGCAAACTTAGAGCCTATGCCTACAGTGTTTAAGCCTGTGTGATATGCTAACAATGTGCCTATGTCTACAGCTATTGAGAAACGCACCAACTTAGAGTTGGTTCGTTAGCTTGTATATAAGCTATTCGCATTACTTCACTTGAGAAATATTTTATTACAGCCCTCTTTGTTGTTGTATAATACCATACGATGATCTGATTACAGGAGGAAACGAAGACATAGACTTTCCATTAGAAGACTCTGCTACAGACCAAGCGGGTCCATCTTCCAGACCTGACGAGGACGTCAGAGTGTCAGGAGAGGCCGTGTTGGGTGTGGAAGGCGACGCAGCGATATAAACGAGTGACGTCATCAACGATCATCCGATCGGTCTATAAATAGAGGCGCGCGGGGCGGTAACGCCTCTCTTTCTGCTCGGACGGTGCTCGGGACGGACGTGCTATCTGACCGTTGTCGCGTGTAGTCATTTTTAGAGTTCTCTTAAATATTTTTTATATAATTTTTAAATTAAGTAATAGTTGTTCTTTTTTTTTTATCTTGTTTCGCTTCTGATTCCCAATAATATTTTATCAATGTAGACGCAACAATAAAAGTACCTACGCAAGAATCATAATATATTTAACATGGTGTTCTGTAATTACTGTAGTCCTGTGAAAAAGGCGTAAGCGTATATATGTGGCTAAAACTTGCCTCACACTTAAATACTCAGCAGAGATTTTTCAACATAACTGTCAAATTTTGACTATCTAAATAATGGCCACCAAGTAGGTACAGTTATAAGGTCCACATAGTGACACATGGCCGTGTCGCAGAAGTCAAACAACGAGCAGCTACGTCAATCAAGCCAATGCCCACAATGTTACCCTATATAATGTAGATCGCATTTATTACACAAACATCCACCAGATTGTTCTGTGTATGTAGCATGTTGCGTGTTTGTCCTCAGTCAATACATTGTTGGCGCCCGACAGGGACACACCGCCTCCAGCGATGTTAATTACGAAGTCAGTGTTATGTTCAATACAACTATTTATCCCTTCCCATAACAAAATGGCGACTGCCTACGAAACATTCAATCTCGGGATACATACAACATATTTTGTTCCAAACTGGAAATTAAAGCTAGTAACAACTCTGCGCTATTCTTCGCGAAAAACTTTTTTTGACGTACTTTTTTATGATACTGCTGATCTTTAGTTTCCTAACTCAGCAATTCTCAATAGTATTAACCCAACCTGGAAACTGAACCCACGTCTAGGTGCCAGCCAAGCTTACAATTGCGAGACTAATGACGTTTGTAGAATATATCAAAAGGAAATTCGAAGCGACTTTTGAAAGCCTTTGACGAGTCTCTTTGAACGTACAGATGTTTGATTTTATCTATAAATAGTAAATACCTGCCTGCCTACGAGATTCTTTAATAATGTAGCCAAAATTCTTAACTGCGTGAAAGAAGGAGACACTGAAAGATGAATAACATTATATCTATTGAGCTTTGCAAAATGTATGTTAGATATTATAAGACATCAAGTAGTCGTTACTTATCACCTGAATCTAAACTTTGTCACGTGGTATCTAATTTATTAAAATACATTAATTCGTACAGACTTCCTCAATGGTTTACTGATTACAAGCGCGACTACTGAGCATGAGGTTCTGTGTTTGATTCCCAGGATGAGCCAGATATGGGGTATTAAATTGTCAGTAACAGCTTAATTTGTGACCAAATGGTGCTTATTGTATGTTGCCTAAATCTTGCCTAAATGCACCGTGTACGTACAGGGAAACTGTGGGTGTTGTACTTATGTTGTAATATATTTCTGCCCTCTTCGGGCAATACAGGCGGAATATAAGCCGTACAGAATATATATAATTCAAGGGAATAAATATCAGACAAAAGGAAACAACATATATTTTAACTGTATGTTTTTCCTTGGTTCGCGTAGTCATGTAAGAAGGCATTCACTGAGGGAGGCAACTGAAGGCGGACATACGGCACGTTGTAACACGTCGGGCGATCGTAGAAAATCGTTAAGTGTTAGTCTCTACACCCTTGTCTGGTTGCCGCACATTCAGTGTTCCTCGCGCAATCTCGACAATTTTCACATTTTAACTCCTCCTTTTGAAGGTAAACGTTTTATTTGTTCTATTTGGATACCCTTTCTCGTCCCGAATTTTATGAGGAGTAAGCTTTATAGAATCACACTTTTGTTACCAAAGACATAGTGTACGTTACAAGAAAAAATTACAGTTTTATTGCTCTCCACAGACACTGTTGTGATATTGAACCAAAAAAATGTTGTTAGTAGTTGTAATGAACACGGCATTAAATCTTTGGCACACTTACAGGAGTTGTACAATCGGGAAAGTGCATTTGGAGTTTTTACTAACGTGAAAATCTCAGGCAAAAGCCGAAGTTGGAACTTTGCCCGATAAATGTCGATAGCTTCGCGCCCTCTCGCATTAGGAAGCAATACCGTTAGCGGCTGTTAGGTGAAGCCGAGCACATTGCTGTTTACCCCTTCGGGATTACAGGCGTGACGGCACACAGCTGTCAGGCCTGATTGCGGATTAGACAAATGCTTCTAGGTTATATGTGCACACCACGTCTAAATTTCAACGAACAACCGCGCTCTAGATTAGCTGGGGCGTACATACTAGTTTGAAACGTGATGTGAGTGTGCATTTTCCAGAACAGCTGACGGAAAGCGGTAAGTATTCATGTACCCTTAATTTCCTTTACCGATTATATGATAAATTACTGTCGTGACATAAATGATGAATCACGAATGTCGGTAGTCGGTCAGAGTCCGGGACATACGCCTCCGTCAGCTCGCCTTTGTGGCTGGTGGCTCGCATCCGCTCTCTGGGAATGCGAGAATCGAAATTCCATTACTAGTGCAGGTAGAAGCAATATAATATATTCTTTATTGAAATATATTGACACATCCCACGCCACTACCTCAATCACTCAAAGATGAAACGGAATATACAAATTTGAGATTCGAATAATTTACGTGAAAATTATTAAGAACTAGCTTTTGCCAGCGACTTCGTCCGCGTGGAATAGTTACTTTGTTCCCTAGTTCTTCGCCCGCGGTTTCACCTGCGTTTCCCCGTTCCTAAGAGTTGTAGCGTGATGTTTTATAGCTTGAAACCTTTCTCATGAATCACTCATTTTCCCAACATTTCCCTTCACTGCTCTGCTCCTATTGATCGTAGCGTGATGAAAAATATACTATAACCTGTGGTTTGGGCTGTGCGTTGATAGATCACTATGTCAGTCAGTCAGTCACCTAACGTAAGAGTAGACAAATATAATCAGAAAGCTCCGAACTGCTAAGCTATCGGGAGTTACACGTGTTATTGTGAGTCAACCATAAAAGATAGACATTTGCTGTCGTGGAATATTTTTTATATAATTTTAAGGAGAACATTTCCGTCATACATGATTTCTGTGTAGCTTTAACCATTAAGGCTGCACACGCGACGGAAGCTTAAAAAATGGAGTAAGTTCTCCTGTTTTCCCAACATTTCCCTTCACTACTCTGTTCCTATTGATCGTCGCGTGATGAAAAGCATACTATAACCTGCCCAGGAGTATGAAGAACAATTGTACCAAGTTTCGTTGAAATCCGTCGAGTGGTTTTTGTTTCTATAACGAACATACAGACAGACAGACAGACAGACAGACAAAAATTTTACTGATTGCATTTTTGGCGTCAGTATCGATCACTAATCACCCGCTAATAGTTATTTTGGAAATATATTTCATGTACAGAATTGACCTCTCTACAGATTTATTATAAGTATAGATTTTGAAGGAAATTACTTATTATATTCCAATTATTTATCTTCTAATTAAACAGTTACGAGTACTTACTAAACATTATAAAAGCAATACTATGGTTGGCAAAGAAAACAAGTTGTAAGATATTTATGTACTAAGCGTTAGTTTTTGTTGTGCAATAAAGAATATTCTATCTATCTAAGATTATTTCTTTGTGATGTTTGTAACAATCATATATCTTCACCAATATTTTCTGCCACAACAAGATGTGGGACCAAAGAAAACAATCAGTTGCTTTGCAGAAAACGTATGTGCGATATATTTCACGTTATTGTATGTAGGAGGCGCAGGTAGTGTATCGATGCCGGCTCGACATGACACAATATAGTCAGCTCTGAGGCGCGCGCATTGAATATAAATCACAGTCGGCGTCCCCACGCCAGAAAAACAGCTAAGAAAAAACAGTCTCCCGCACATTTGTCATTCCGATTTTCAGAAACAGAAGTGAGTACGATTAAAACAGAGCACTCTCTAAGTTAACGAGGCTTACTTTGATAGATGGTCAGTCGACGGCCCCACTCCACCCTTGAGTGCATATCCTAACGATCATCCGGATTAAAGCGAAGCAGTACACCTCGTTTGGCATTGTAGCCAATTTTAGCGATAACAAGAGAAGTGCGACGGATTTGGAAATAATTGGAAACTCCTTTGAAGATCTGTGTTCTTCAAGTATCTGTATTCTTAGAAATAGATTAATAAATTAGCAAAAGATTAAACGTATCTCAAAATATAATAATTTTAGAGAGTTGGATAAGAGCATGATGATTTATGATGTAATGTCTGTGAAAAACAATATCGCAGCAATCGATTCGCGTAGTGTTGTGAGAGATGTCGAGACGCACCATTTAACATACACATCAAGCGCTCTGTGAATAAGCGGTTGAATATTCCGCGACAAGCGAGCGCCTTTGATGTAAAAGGGAACGTTTCTCTGTAAAAAACTGAATTATTATTGGCTGTAATCGCTCCGCTGCTTTTGAACTTCCCGTCTTGTGTGTGACAGTTTTATTACATATTGCCGTTGGAGCCGCGTTTGTCGCTTGGGAGGTAAGAAGGGCTGGTATAATATTTACAGCGCTCTCAACTGTACAAATGTTTTGACAACTCCGCTCAACTTTGATTTCAAAGTTTTAATATCATTCATTGCCTATTACCAAGTGTCGTTGAAAATCGACATGGCGGCCTCGTGTGCTTGCGCTTTGTTTAATTTTACATAGTTTGGCCGTTATTAGCCCACATAATGAATTTTCAAAGTCCTGATAAGTTAAAGACAAAGGCTTTTGTTCGTGCGGCGTACAAATAAGCCAGTTGGGGTATAGTTGTACCGCGGAGGGTAAAACTTTTAGCATCAAGATTTACGAGCATGCTTAATCGTGGATGACCTTGCGGGCACAGACTTTGTAGCCGTGTCTGTGTGAAGTTCTCCAGGCACAACAGCGCGATTGTCAGCTGCAACTTGTAAACAATTTAAAGAATCCTGACTCCCGGCGCGGTGCCGCACTATCGCAAGTTCAACGTGAACGTGGCGGAATAAAGGAAATGTCGAGTTCACGCCGACATTGCCGCTCCGTGAGCTTTTATCCCAGAATCTCCACAAATGCAATAACGATAGAAATTTAGCGTGAGATCGAAGTGAGGCCATTAGAGCTCGTTCCGGAGCATTTGTGTGGAAAATGTAACGGTCAAAACGAGTGCGGCGGATCCCCGCGAATAAACACGAATGTCCGCCGCCGTAGCTATGTGTAAATCGTTAAAGCAAATTGGGTTCAAAAAGAAAATCTTCAAGAAAGTAGGTCCCTTTGAAATCTTGAGATTCGTACTCGTTCTCTATTATTGCGAACGTTAATCCAAATCCCCTAGCCCGGCCATTTCCTCACTCGTTTTCATACAGAATGGTAGCGCCTGTTTATTTCGGTTCAGATTTTGACCAATATCTGGATCGTTTCATCTCGCCAACTTTTACGACTGTGTCTACTCGCTTCCGAACAATATCATACGTTACTTCCTCTCCATAAAAACAATGTCGCGTAATGATAAGGCTCGCTGTTATGATATTTTCGTAGCTGAGCTCCGGCAGTTTTTTCTAATCTACTTTCTGGTAATAAAGTTGAATAACACAATCACACCGAAAACAATAACGTAAAGTAATTCTGTGTAAAAAGCAATCAAGGTTTATTCGCCGATTTTCCTATTGAAGAAGTTTCAGTTGATTTTGCGCAAAGTTCGCGTGATTCCATCGTAATAAGCGAGTGTCGAGGAACGGCGCGGACGCCGCGGGATCCGCGATCATCCATCATCCGCGGACGTCGGCGGATTTTTATCCACAATTCTGAATACACTGCGGGTAAGCTAATTTATTTTCTGCGGTAATCATTTGAGCGTTGTACACCATCACTGGGGTTTGAATAGATTTATTCAGATCATGAAGATAAATCGTATAATATATTCAGTGTAGAGGGTTTATGTGAACTTGGAATTATAAAGGCAGATATTTACCAGAACGTCTATTTAAAAGATGATTTTCATAATAATGTGGGTTCGGAGACTGAAATAAAAGCCTATCACGATAAAAGTATTGAAGACGCGTCAGCGGAATCGACGCGCCGTAAAACAGTCCCTCTCGTAAAATCAATTTAATTCTTCGTTTCCCCATTAAGGGCCGGAAGGGACTGATGATGATTTAGGAAAATGATGACGTCATATTTTCCTTACTTACGTTCATTTTATGTATTGCCATAAATACGTTTAGAGTTTGCGTCGCTGTCTAATGAGCGGCCTGAATGTCGAGTACGAACAACCGGCAAACGGAAAAGAGAGAAATGACTTCGAATTTATGTATTTTGTTTTGATTATAATTTCCTATAATAAACTCATGCTGACGGTATTTTTTCTTGTTATAAATGTTTCCTGCCTACTTTGATTCATTGGGCTTTATTATGAGTTAAAAAGTTAAATTTAATTCAAGTTCAAAGAATTCCGTTTTTATTTCCTGTTGGAATGTTTCAGTTGGGGTACAATATTTTTTAGAAGCTAATTAAGTTCATCATTATTATTATCATTAGAATATAATTACTGCGTACAGATTTTATTTGTATGTCAAAGCGAAAACGAAGTAGAAAAACTGAGTGTTTATTTCTATAAAGGATTTTAATACACCTCAAAGAGTGCTACAGGAATTACCTTTCTTTGTGGATGGTATTTGTGTCGGAGCGTCAGACATCGCCATCAAAGGAGCTTGCGAACACACCCGTGTTTTTGATAAATGATGACGAGAAATATTGTTCTGTTTGGCCACCGCCGCCGCCTCCCCTCGCTACGATATTGGTTCTTGATAACGTCACTTTGCTCCTTTAAAACGAGACGTTGAGATAAATTCCCATCAGTTTTTATACAAAGCAACAAACGTAATCTACGCCGATTATTCTCCCGATACTCGCTTTCAATGACATCTGATAAGTATTCCGTTGAGAGGATCAAACGTTGCGAATGCTACCAAAATATTAATAAGTATTTTTATCCTTTTCATTGCCGAGCATTTGTAAAATTTAATTCGCTTCAATCTAAATATTATACATTTAGATCAAGCTTTTATAAAACAATCTTTCAAGGAATCCAAAGAATCATATTATTTTAAAAACACTGGCGTTATCTCTAGAGTTTTTGTAAATTCTTAATCAATCAAATGGTAATTTATATAGCAGAGGTGGAGACGACTGCGTTACATTTCTTAATCGATTTTGCAAAGTCTAACAAAAGAATTTGATTTTCAAATTATTTGAGATGAAAAAAAATATCAATTCTCAATTTAAATACTTTCTTGACAATGTAAGTAATTTTACATAAAACGATGGGAAAAATACATTGTGGTGTTTACGATACGGTAATGAACCCTATTGCACCACTATTGCAATCTGACACGACATAGTTGCATAGTTGCGTTGCGTGCAATATCCGAGCACATATAATTTCAAGTTCCGTTTACACTGCCAACAAATGGCCTGAACATTACAGTTAATTTGACGCTATTTCCCACGTCACACATTCACTTGTGTTCAATACAAAGCTTACTGCACGTCACTCACGTTCAATCATTTCGTTTGTTTCCATCTATATTAAATTTCATGGCTGTGTGAATTTATTTGATTCGCATTACGTCACGTCGTGTTCCCCACCCGGTGGAATTTTTCTTTAATATAATTCGGGGATGTCATTTTTCTGTTGGCGTCATCAATCATTCTCAGTAACTTTCTCAATATATTTTTATCTTTATTTGAACAATTTTTAGTCGGAAGTTCATCATTAAGAATTGGTCCTTCTTTGTCAATCATCACAAAGTATTTAAGTTAAAATTCCATCGTGATTTTTACACATTATTTTTATTCGAACATAGGCAATGTTTATTGTATACTCTTTTATTACTTAGAATAATTAATTATGTTTCTAAAATAAAAGTAACAACAACAATAAAAGTAACAACATTTTACACATGGGAGAGCCATGCTTCGGCACGAACGGACCGGCTCGACCGGAGTGATACCACGGCCTCACAGAAAACCGGCGTTAAATAACGCTTACGTTGTGTTTCGCCGAGTGAGTGAGGTTACCGGAGGCCCAATCATCTTTTAAAGGTCGGCAACGCACTTGTGACTCCTCTTTTGGTGTTGCGGGTGTCCATGGGCGGCGGTAATCGCTTACCATCAGGTGATCCGTGTGCTCGTTTGCCCTCCTATCCCATAAAAAAAAAACAAATCTTGAACTGCATGAGCAGTGCACACGATTTCGCTCCGGTCTCAGCTGAGTACCTTACTACACATTACACTCGAGGAACTTTGCTCGCCGGTGACTCTGCAAGATTCTATTAAATTGCTTCATTTTGTTGTAGCCCGCTCACTGTACTCACAGTTATAACATAATATGAACTTAGATAATACTGAGCAGATTGTACAGAAACTAAAACTGGTTTAGCTGCTAACTAGAACTAAATATAATTTATAGAGAATGAATTCTTGCTCCTTCTGAGGAAGACAAAAAATCTTTGTTGATCATCGTCGGTAAAATATGAAGAGCCGTCTGCATTGCTTATTCATAGATTGCTCCGACCTTTCACCCCGACAAGGAGGAGGAAAAATATGTACTGCTCCCTTAACACAAACAACGGTAACCGTTGAACATAAACAATGAATGAATAACATACAATATATCGCTCAAGATCTAATCCTGAAATAAATCTAGACAGTTTCACGAATATGTATAATATTCTCGATACGGATATACTCGTAAAGTGGATTGGTGCAGGATTGGTGCAAATTACGTGATACTCAGCGAAGTTGACGTTTGTAGTGAATTTAAATGTTCGCGTTTTCTCAAAGTCAAAGTCAAAAGTCAAAATGTTTTATTCCAATTAGACCACTAAATAGGTACTTTTCAAAAGTCAAAACTAGTGTGTTGGCACAAATATTAGACTGTTTATTTTGGACTAAACCGATATATTTATCAGAACTATAAACTAATTTTAGAACTAAAATTGGAAACACTCATATCTGTAACAGCAATGTCTAAAAATAAGTACATTGTTTTTTCCCTAATATCACAAAGCCATTTAGGTATTCTCCGGCAGCAGTTGACACAAAAACCGTCGCATCTCATATATCCCTAGTCGCCTCTCTTACCTCGTACAATAAGAAGCTGACACATTCTGTTTTTCTTCCATTTCCACCGCAATACCTACCCGTTCGGCTGACATCGAAACGCGATATTATTTGGCGGGATTTATACATTCCCCTGGGCCTTGATCAGTGGGTGACAAGTGAGAAAGCAATTTCTATTCGGGTCGTCCCCGGTGACTGGTTCGAATAACGCGAGAGATTTGTCTGCGTCGGTGTTACTCGCGTTACACGATGATGATGAACTGTCACTATATCTTCCGAATGGACGACTCGACTTTTATAACAAAGAAGAGTTATTGGTGCACGTAAAATTTTTAGAGCTGTGCGCTTAGAATTCTTTTGTGGGATCGCGAATACCAAGAAAATACTCTCGCTTTGATGGCTAATGTAAGTTTCATAAACATTTCTGTTGTTAGAAGATTTCATTTCTAGAGCAGTACAAAGTTTGGCATTTGTTTTCTTTATGACAAAGTGCTATGTTTTGTCACCTTTGTAGTATTTTAGAATTCATTCTTACATTGTTTTAGTCCAATAACAACTACTTCGCCGTTTCTGTATTCTGATTAACTAATCATACTTTTATAACTAATCGTAATCATTTGTAAGTAATAGTTCCCACTCGGTTAGATAGTTTCCAAGCTGTGAACCGCAGCGCGCGACCGCTAACTCAAACCTGCAGTGAACCCGGACAGTTCAAACAGCATGATACGGACAAACAGACAGCTAGCCGGTAATATTTGTAACTATAAGACAACTTGAGATTTATGCGCTTTGTTTATAAGTTTACAATGTACTCAGACGGTAGCAGAGCCGTCTCCCTCCGTCGGTTATTTAGAACTAGGTTACTTCTGCTTGCATTAAGAAACAATCTTGCCACAATCTTGGCTTGACTTTGTTGTTTATTTAATAAGGTTAGCTGAATTTCAAGCGTTTTTAGTTGTTTCCTTTTCTTTGTTTGCTATAAAAATACATGGTATTGTGTTTAGCTGAAAGATCAACATATTAATTCTATCAACATGTATATTCTACAATATTTTAAAAATGATGAATTAAAAAGTTCATCACTGCATTCGAAACGAACAAAGTATGTACTGTATTGTATGGAAGACAAAGCGTACATACTTCGTTTAAATTAATAAAGAAATGAAAGCAATGCAATAATCGTGAACAATATTGTAAATTAATTTTACATTTCCCATATAGAGACGTGTCCATTATTTTAACATTTTCAATTTAACATGAAACACTACAGTCTCAAGAATAGGCTACGTGAAATAATAGCCAGCGCTGGTTTTTGTTTTCATATTTTGTGCACTTTAGTCATTTTAAAATCCTTTATCTACCAATATGTTCCAAAATATAATTCATCAAACTGTCATCAGTATCAACAGCAAGGTAACATCATTATCGTCAGTAAAACCAACAGAGGTCCACTGCTTCAATATAAGAATATTAATTTTATTATTGTCATATTATCCTTCCATTTTGGTAGTCGAGTAATGAAGAAATCTTCAGATCATAAAGCAACGCAACACAAACTAAAAGTACAACTGATAACGCCATCCCATTCATCACCTATTAGTTCGATCCGTGAACAAACTCGGGCAGGTGTTTGTTTACTGGTCAGACGCCATAAATCACGGCTCGCAACTCCTCGACGGGTGATAACTCGCGGAAAGGGAAACTAATGGTAAGTTTGCAGCCGAGTCGAGTCAATGCCGCCGTATGTTAGCCTGTTACGTGGAACTTCGGCATTAGGATATTTACGATTAATTGGATTTTTTTTGGGAAAAAGATTTACGATCAATTCTTTCTGGATATTTAGTTAGGTTACCTACGCTATAATCTATATATTTCTACCATTGAACAGCCCGGTTTTGTTGATTATTGATCCCAACGGCGAAACTGGTACAAAGCTACAAATTGCTAGAACTATATTGGAAAGATATAACTGTCACGTGAACGAATACTCCAAAATCAATTGCAAACAAGAGCTTGGGAGAAAAATAGTGGCGGCAAAATACAAACGAAATATACCTACCGCACCGGTTCGTTGGGCCGGTTTAATAAAATAAAATGTCTTTCGTCGTATCCTACTGTGTTTTGGTTCAGATTTATTGTGTCCTGCCTGAAGCTCTGAAATACAAATGATTTGTTCGCATAATTTAATGTCTTTTTTGAGTTACCATTTTCTGTGGTGACGTAAGGGCAACTTGGTTAGTGCTTAATTATTTTCTTTTAACAGATAATGAAAAGGTACAAAATACAAACGAATACTTTCTCTAAAGACTTTTTAAGACAAAATTCTAAGCTATGTCCTTCTCCAAGGTCCAATCTATTTCGATACCAAAATTCGTCAAAATTGGTTAATAGTTTAGGTGTGAAAACGTTACAAAAAAACAGACAGAGGGACACTTACTTTCACATTTATAAAATTAGTACGGATTATGTAGAAATTATTATTTTTTATTATGAATTGAGATGGTCGGGTGACATTATAAATGCTGCTGATATTTCAAGAGACAAAAGAGTTTTTTTATTAGATTTTACATTAGTTTTTACATTACTTTCATCTAATATTAAACAAGATAGACTTTTATATACCAACTAATCTATAGTTTCCTCTACAAATTTAAAAAGAAGGTATGGAAACAATGTAGTTTCTAATAGGTACATAAAGTTAACACAAAAATATTGCAGATATTACTTCTGTCTAGTTACCTTCTTCAGAGTATAAAATAATAACAGACAAAATAAACTTGTCACTATTTCAACACAGAGCTAGCGTACATAAGATGAAAAGTGAATAATACACATGTACTATTTATGTACACAAATAAATTGTACTGTGACCCACAGGGCATGTGTACATCGCGGGAACGGCCATTGAAATAATTGATCGCCGCGCCGCCGCGCGCCGGCCACGAGATGCCGCTTACATTTCATTCGCAACAAAATGAAAACATAAAAACGATTTTATAAAATAATTCTTTATTTTAGCAATCTTAACTTAGAATTATGACGTAATTTTTTAGTAAAGGAAAAATTTCAATCACGGCAGGATTCGAACCTGCGTCTCCTGGTTGCATACACCAGACGCTCTGACCTATAAGCCACCGCGAACCCCACCCGCCTGATTGAAATTTTGCCTTCCCATTCTGAATTTACGTCATAAGGTGACGCTGAAATATAAAAAGATTCAAAGAAAGTGAGGTTTAAAATTAAGTCAAACTAGGTATAATGCTATTCTTTGTCAGTCTGTTTTGATATACAAAGCGCCCCAAAGTTTTTACTAAAAATAATTTCTTAGCGAAGCGTACTATGAAATGAATTCATACAAACGTTATTAGAAAGAAAATTATTAATTCAAACTAGACATTTTATGGTTTAAGACGTTTATTTCTCATAAAGATTTAACATAATAAAATTATGTCGATCGCTCAGCCTCGTCAGCATAAAGAACTCTCTAGCAATACTTATCTGTCCGATTAAAAGGAACTGCTTGATTGATATTCAAATTATGTCCTAACAACCCTATTATACAGATTATAACATACATAACATACTATCACGCCTGTATTCCCCGAAGGATAAGGCTGAGGCGTACTAATGTACACCCACAGTTCGCCGGTATGTTTAAGTCCCATGTAATAGGGTGCGAGCCTATTGAATAACCGGCCACAAATCCCAAACTCCGAGACTGAGAATTTCTTAAAAACCCAATAACACTGCTCGACCTGGGGATCGAACCCAGGACCTCTAGAGGTAGCAGTCGCGCTTGGGACCACTAGGGTAATGAGGCAGTCATATACAGATTATTTCGTACCATATTCCTATTTCCGTACCCAGACAGGTAAATGATAATGATAAATGATATTTATTTCTGTAAATAGATCTTTTAAGAACACTTTTACAAGTCAATATTTTTTTTAAACTAGATGACACCGGCATTTCCTAACTGACGACCTCTGAGAAGAAACACCGAAACTAACTCAGAGAATCATGGTCTCTTTTAAAGTCCAGACATAATATTTAGTAGCAAATATGTGAGTTCCAATGTAAGACAATCTGAAATGGCCCTTAGAAGAAATAGCCATTGCGGCTTTAAGTAGACCAGTCCCACCTGACGGCACGCATGCATCAGTCATTGGATAGCTCGACCATAATCTAGGGAGCTAAACAACCGTAGGTATTACAAACCGATCCACTATTCACAAATCACATAATACACGAGTATAATATCTTATGGGATGAGGTCACAACCTGTAGTTATGGAAATGCGTGAAGTTCCGAGGTCAGGTCGGAGCGGGCTGCGCACACTGCTCTGGCTCGCGGCGCCCATTCCCGTGATTGATCGACCACCTCCCATGGGGAAAATCACTGCATGGATGTTTGCACAGAATGGAAACGTTAGACGTTTTAGGGGAAAGTTTGTAGGGATATGATATATAGCGTATATCTGTTGGAATATGTGTATTAATAAAATAACTCTCAACAAAAACCGATTTCAATAAAAATAATGTTATATCCAAAATAATTTCGTTGTTTTCCATTTGGCTGGATCTTTTGTTTTCACCACCGACTTCCGAAACTGTTTTGCACATAACATTATTTTCATTTTCGAAATCTGATAATTACATACATACCACCACGTCTGTATTCCCCGAAGGCAGATATTGATATTGAAATTACGTCCTAACAACTCTATTACAGATACAGATTTCTTTCTCTTTTGTTTTTAAAAAAAAAAGCTTACCAGCAATGTGGGTCGCACATTACTAGTATTCTTGTTAACCCCTCGTGCTAAGCTAAATGCTTGTGTTACGAGTGGGTTCACGTCGGTAGTGCAATGGGTGGGGTTCGAACCGGCAACCACACGATCGCAAGTCCTACGCCCTAGCCATTAGGCTACCGCCGCTTCAAATTATATACTATCAATACTATTCAAGATTACATACTATCACGCCTGTATTCCCCGAAGGGTTAGGCAGAGGCGTACTAATATACACCCACAGTTCGCTGGTATGTTTAAGTCCCATGTAATAGGATGCGAGCCTATTGCCATTAACCGGGCACAAATCCCAAACTCCGAACTGCTACTGAGAATTTCATAGAAAAAGCCAATAACACTTTGCTCGACCTGGGGATTGAACCCAAGACCTCTAGCGTAGCAGTTGCGCTTGAGATCACTAGACTAATATACTAATAATGAGATTCTTATAAATCTCATAATTATTATATAATTCTAACAAATTACGAGACACATAAAAAACGACATGCCGCCCGCGGCGGCGGCGGCCGACATCAAAATAAAATATCGTTTTACAACAAGGCATTTAACTGTCGGCGACTAATTGAACCGTGGCCATTGTGTACGAATTATTACGGCAACAGATACAAATTAATCAATTCTCGGAGAGATATTGTATAATTGAGAGGCGCAGTTAGCCACTTGTGTTCCACTCGAAATACGATTACCCGGTTCACGATAACAATTACCGGGAACTTAGCGGTAGTTACTTGTTTATGTTACATTTTCAGCTGAATTAAGAGGTTTGTTGTTATAGTCACCTACCTCTATATTTCAAGTGTTGTAAGCGCGAAGGCTATGCCATAGGTTCGGATTCCCCAGATCCCCAGGTCAAGAAGATGTTATTTGATAAAAAAAATCCGCAGTAGCAACTCGCAGTTTTCATTGGTGCCCGGAAAATGCCAAAAGGCTCGCCCCCTGGCCATGGGACTTAAAATTACCGGTGAACTGTGGCTGTACATTATTAGATAACATAATCAACATATAACATAATCAACCCATTATACTGTCCCACTGCTGGGCACGGGTCTCCTCTCAGAATGAGAGGGATTAGGCTATAGTCCACCACGCTGGCCTAGTGCGGGTGATCTTCTGATTGTCCTAACCAAAATATCGTTTTGAACTGGCCGACAACGATATCTGGCTAACCCGGGCTCCTGCCTTGTGTGACCACGGGCGTTAAGTGTTATTACCTATGTACAGTATTGTACAGAATTATATTTATTACTACTTACATACGGATATGAATTGATTTCTTGTTCATTGAAAATGTTTTGAGCTTGACTTCCCCATGAAATGTACTCGTACATATAAAACAATGCAATAGGGCAAAGTAAACAGTATCCTTTATCTGTTAAACAACTAACTTTTATTGAAATGGAGAAATCTCCAAACAGGCCGGCAGGCCATCGACGTCTTGTGTGGATTTTAACAATACTTTTCAGAGCTATATTCAGTACGAGGCTTTCAAATTGAGGCGTCGCAATTAAAAACACGGTACATTCAAAGGCTAATGAGCGTAGTTTATGAATAATGTTTAATAATGTATTTTATTAACAAATCTATCTCGAACCAAATCTAAATAAAGCTAATCTGGTAATGAACATTTATATTAAAAAGCTTTCCCTCACTCGTTCGTGTTTATAACTTCTGTTTCACTCACGTGTCGGAATTCGACCGCGGCTAGGGCTTTAGTTCAAAACTAAAGAGCCTTGATTAAATTATTTGGCTCAAAATTTATTGATATGCGTCGCTGTTTCTATTTGTGAAGCGTGTTTGGAAATTAGGAATAACCTAATTTGAAAATGTTGTATTTTGCTGATGTTATATACCTGTTCTTTTATATCTAGACAAGTACATCGTGTACCAACATAGCTGCAGGGGGCTTGTAGATACGAATAGAGCTCTTCATAATTTGTTCTCTCATACATATATAAAATATTTAAGTATACATAGTAGTATATTGTTGCTAACATAATATCCCAAATAACCTCGCAAAGAAAGCAAACAAAGCCCTATTAAGGAGTTACAAGCCTTGAACTAATACTATCGTATTTCTTCCCAGATCCCTAACGCACCGGTACTGTCCGGTACTGAAATCCAATATTTATTGTCCAGTATTTGAACGTTACAGGAAATAACGTCGACTATTTGAAATGGACTACGTGGTTGCTACGGCGTAGCAGCCTACGCGGCTACGGTTACTACGCGCTCGTAGCAATCTTTTGCGATAGACATCGCGCTTTAGTGTATGCTTATTGTGAAAATTTGAGCATTTCCGATATTTAAAATATGGAGTCTCTAACTAGATAATTCAAATTCAGGGCATGGTTTTATATTACGTTCCAGGTTAAAGTACATAATAGGTTTACCTAAACCTAAGATATCAAAATAAGTACCTTATTTTAATGTACGGGGATAATAAAAAGGGCCATTATTTTTGAAAGATAGTACTATATTAAAACGCGATTACTTTTTGAGGCGAGTGCAGACCCTCGGGCATTACCCGCGAAGACCATCCCAACGTCATACAGTTGATGTATTAGCTTCAGGCGAGGTAAGAATACTAATCTGCGTGGAATGAGCTATTACTTTACCTTGATAACATTAAGTAAGAAATAAGTTGTCTTCTTGACCTTAACGGATACGTTTTCGGTGAGGACAACGTCTCGTCCAATGTGCTTCTTTCTTCTATCATATCGGCAAGAGCTATACAAAGAGGTAGTAAGCATCAGCTTGAAGTTTGATGCGGCTTACTGCTGGGACACAGGGAGTACACACATCGCATACTGGAGGGCACTTACAGATAACCGGTCCTCAGTTAAAGGGGTCCTGCGATTGCCGGATCAATCTGTCGGGGTCCTGGTGAAGCTTTCCGACCTTAGCGCAAGGGAAGGAAAGTGTGGTTTTCGATACGAATCTGTCATACTCTGGTGCTTTCCATAGTGCAAACAATCCACGAGGATTTTGTGCACCATAAATAAGGGTTAGAACTACTAATAAACTGTTCAAAAATTAATAGGATTGGAACAAAGATCAAAGATTAGAATAGACAAGACATTTTATTCAAAAATGATGCTTTATTCGATCGCTTTGTTTGAGCACAAAGGAAATTCCAACAGTTTGTTGGAGAAATATTAATCTCTAGAAATACTTACTGATACTTTAATAAAGTTTCAGTTAGTAATTGACTTGTGAGGCACGGTCGGATAAATCAATCCTTGGAACCCAATTCGTTATTATAAGTAATTAGGTTGTTAGATCACAATTTCACCAATCTATACTAAAGCTGAAGAATTTATTTGGTACAACGCGATAATCTCAGGAACTACTGGTTTGAATTGATAAATTCTTTTTGTGTTGGATTGTCCATTCATCGAGGAAAGTTATAGTTTATATAACATTACACATTTAATATGTTTGGATTTCATTCATGGTATAAACCAATTAATAAAAAAAATCTAACTATTGTTCAGGAAATAAAATTTACTATTTTAAATAAGGGGATAATAGGAAAAATAAGGGCAAATTATAGCTTTTTTAGTGCAAATACCTATATATTTTGTTTATTTATGACTTCCTAAAGCTCATGTAGAAGTTTCTGTTTCTAATTCTTTAATTTTGACGTCTCTTAGGAACGGAGCAGCGCGGGTGAAACTGTGTGCGAGTCGCTAGTGATTTGTATACTCATATCCTCAACGCACACAGTTCAAATTAATTAATGAACATGTTGCAACAACGTTGTTGAGATGCTCTTCACGGCAGTCGAATATTTATCACTGTTATGTTATACGCTTTTATATTATACACGACCAGTTTCTATAACATATCTCTCAGAAGATTTTGATATTACTTGTATTTACCTTGTCAAAATCCTTACCTCTAGTAAATTTTAATTTGTAATGTAACCCAATGCAAATAGGGTCGTTTTTAAAATAAATCCTTATCGAACGATCGATTCACAAAATGTTGAAGCAATTTGTTTGCGTACTAGAGTACGCACTCATCGCGTAATGGATGGCCGAACTTGTGAGCATGCATTACCATCCTACTCAATAGCAGCTCCAAATGCGAGTGTTTATTGCTCCAATATGTTATATGGGACATGTTATTGCTCGCTGCAGTCCCGAGGGCCCTCGCGTGTCTCGCGCATTTGGACGCCTGCCCGATGCATAAAGCTAACAAACTACATGATTATATAATACAGCTGTCACGCCTATGCAATTGACCTGGATACACAAAAGTTTTCATCTTCACCCATCAAATGGTCAATTGGTTGTGATCTTGGCCGCTTTACGAAAGAAATCAACCTCTTGAATGCTGAATCGGGCCTGTAATATTAGACCCTAATTAAATATCGCGCTGCTTCATTTGTCTAGTGGTCTTGAGCGCGACTGTTACGCTAGAAGTCCTCGGTTAAATTCTTAGGTCGAGCAAAGTGTTAATGGGTTTTCTATGAAATACTCAGTCGGAGTTTGGAATTTGTACCCGGTTAATGGCAACAGGTTCGCATTATTACATGGGACCTAAACATACCGGCGAACTATGGGTGTACATTAGTATCCTTTGCCTAAGCCTTCGGGGAATGCGGGCGTAATGGTATTTTATACTATTTAATATCGCAACGAGTACATAACTACATAGAGTAGACATAGCATATTTTTCGGCTCCCATCTCAGGGGTCAAAGTTCAACTATGATACTTATCAAAAGCAATCCGTATCTATCAATATGTTAAACGATTCGTTCAGTTGTCGTACAAGCATCTGTGACGGTCGTTGATGGCATTCGAGCCCCGAAAATTGGACAACCGGCTGAACCCTTATCAGTATTGTCCAGTAATTGGGTAGCTCAGGTAAGATGGTGGACGTTCCGTATACAATACAGATATAGCGATGCATCTTGTTAAATTGGGAGTAGATTCAATGTTGCTATGCACTGTTTACTACCGCATTAACTGTTGAAACTTTATGTTCAGATGAATTGTTAATAATATAATTCATATTGTTAATATTATACATATACGTAAAGTAAAACAATATTAGTAGATTATAACAGGGAGCAGAAGCAGGGAGCGGCGGTAGCCTAATGGCTAGGGCGTCGGAGTTGTGATCATGTGGTTGTTGGTTGGAAACCCACCTATTGCACTACCGACGTGAACCCACTCGTAACACAAGTATTTAACTTAGCACGAAGGGTTAACAAGAATACTAGAAATTTGCGACCCATATTATTAGTAAGCTTTAAAAAAAATATCAACCACCAATAGTTTTATCAAAATTAGTTGATTTGTTTTGTATTCTGAGTAATAAATAACTTAACTCATATAATATTATAAAGTAGGTCGTGTTAGGTCAAAATTGTAAACATAATGAAATGTCATCAGTTTAAACACAAACATTATAAATTAATTCGCGAGCATTAACCCGGCTTTGATGTTCACTTAAGGGTGTAAATACTTTATCAAGATTTTGCGAATTTCGTCAAACGATAAAATTGTTGAAAGGTTCCTTAATAATTTCGCCACTCTTTGGAATTTCAAAATAGTAAATGTATTTTTATATAGGTACCTTACTTTAATATATGTAGATTGTATCGTTTTAATCACTATAATTCACGATAAAATATGGAAACAGTGAATTTATTGTGAACTTGTGCATATTTTGGCCAAGAATCGAATTCGTTACTATACTTTCAGTACTTAATTATTTCTAATGGACCATTTACACACAAACTAAATAAATATTGTTATACATATATGTTACTGGAATAAGTCTTTCCACATACTTTATCACGTAAGAATAGTTGGCTTGTGGAGCTACAATTGGCACTGATATCTTTATCTACATAGTTTTCATAATCTATCAATCACGCATAACATCAGGATTTGGCAAAAACACGTCCATTATGTGCCGCACCTTCCCACCGCACTTAGCCGCAAACAACGCCGGGCGGCGCGATAGTTCAGCTATAAATTGTGAACTTGTCAGACAGCATCCTCCCCTAGAGACCAGCTGTGTTGCCAGTTACTCCTGGTTACACGATGCAATAGCTTTTAATGAAAATTTACATCACATCTTGAAAAATTAAAAGTTTATTTTTTAGTTTCCTGCGCTTTCATACAGTTTTACGGTATCATGGGAAATATTTTATGCGGAAAGCTTGAGGAAGGAAATTCAATGAAGTTATTACAATACCGCTCATAAATTACACCTCGCTGGTAGATAAGTTTCAATTTATACCTCTATTGGGAAGTTTAGTAATACTAGAGGGCTATAAATTGCATCTCAGAGTATTTGCTTTCAGTGCTTTATTAAGTTTTATCTTAACTAGAGCTTTATAAATTTTTTGTTGCATATTGTCAGTCAGGCAGTCTCAATTATGTTTATATTGGTTTTATTCTATAATTAATTTCAACACCAGTTATACTTACCGTTATTTTAAAAACAATGTTTAAAAAAAAAACTAAACATAACATACCATCACGCTAGTATGCCGTAAAGAGTTGTACGCCCACAGTTTACCAGATTATTTTGGTTCCATATAACCATATTACCATAAATAGGAGACAAATCAAACCCTCTTCTGGGAATTTTATAGAAAACCTCAATAACACTTTGCTCGACTCGACAATCAAACCTCTTGCTCAACAGTCACCCTTGAAGCTACTAAACCAATGAAGTAATTTAAATAATAAATTCACAGAATGTTTAACTTGAAATAAAATATTCGCGGCACACGCGACTTAACCGCTACTAACCCTAAAAGCGATACTAAATTAATGACCAGCTCCCACTACAACGATTATCCTCCGGTTAGCAGGAAGGCTGGCCAAGAATAATGGACTGATGAATAATGAACACCGCAGAACATTCGCGCGGCAACTCCTAGTAATTGGTTGACAGATCAATTAGCAAGCAATTTGGTTGGTTCGTCTTGGGGATTAGCGATTCTTGGTGGTCACCCGCCATTGTCGGGGGAATACAGTAAGGAGATTTCCAATTTATATTAATATTAATTTGTTCCCGGATGCGGAAGTATTGCTAATAAGCCCACGATTTATCTCTTTAAATAAAGCTTTGGCAGTAAGCCAGAGTCACGACAGAAGAACACGCTCGTACTTTGTGTACACGATTTTTTGTTTTAGTTTTGTTTCCTTGAGAAACATTTCTGGGCAGCCTCGACTTAGGATATCAATTTCTGTTCCATTCATTCAATCCTGTTTGTATGTAGTCAATGTTGACTTTAATTACATGATCATATAAAATCGGCGCGTGTGTATGACAAGGTTCACGAACATGATCGAAGCCTATCCTTCCTTTAAGGGAAGGTATAATAAAATCTATTATTATCCATCTTCCAATAACTGTTAACAAGTCCATTATACTTCAAGAGTTTCTTTAATTACGGCGTGTAATGTACTCATCATGTATCACTTTATACGTGGAACTTGTAACACCGTTGTTCAGCACATCGTTGATCGGGCAGAGCAAACGCCTCGCTAATAGGTGCGCAAACATCATCACACATCCAGCCGTGCGGACCACGTGTCCAGTCCCGACATACACCATACGTATGTCATAGTATATGACAGTAGTATATATTATGTGCATTAGCATAGTAGTAATGCATTAGCATTACGTCCGTAAATATTAAGCACGTATTTATTAATTACGTCCCTAACAAGAATAATCTTTACAAAAAAACTACGTAAATATTTGAAAAATATATTATTTTCAATTTATGGTTTACGCATATTTTACGTGATCAGCGAAGGTAATCGAAATTTTCTATTGTTCGCCATTTATACGAGTATTTCATGTAACAAAGATGTACAACAAAAGTACAATTATAACTTTTGTGATCACACAATGAGCACAACTTCTGGTTGCCTCGTAACTTTGCTACAAAAACACCAAAGACATTATTATATTTTATTACATCTCGTCGTATTAAAATGTAAATTGTAAGTTAAATTTTCACAAAAATATAGACGAAAAATACAGCGAACAAAGTTCTCACAAGACGAGGTCTCTTGTTTTTTGTTTAAATTTAAAAGAGTGGTTCCTGCTCCGCGGTGAAATCTACATTGCAAACAGCAGCTTGTAAGTTACTTGAATAAAAATATCTTCAATCTCAATTCTTAGTAATCTTTTTTGACTTTTATTTGCCCTTTTCCGTTTCCCCCAGAGAGGATTCTTATTTGTTTTTGACAAAGTTAATTTACTTACAAATAAAGCATTATTGTACAATCCTTTTCCTGTAGCCAGATTCTTTAAATGTTGGACTTTATTGTAGATTCATTGTTAAAGCTGATTATAGGGAATTTATGTTATAATACAATATTCAGCACAATTACAACTGAAGCCTGCCTAAATCGAGGGCTCAGATACGATCTATCCGAGATTAACAAAAGACGGGACTAGCACCGACTGGTAGCAGGCCATTGTCAGCCGCGAGTTATCGGAGTGTTAACAATGTCGTGGAGAGTGTTATCGCGGTCCGATATCTGCAGCGCCTTCAGGAAAAAACCTTCAACAAACAATAGACCAAGAGAATAGTTGAGTCTTTTCAGTTTTAATTAAGACAGGCAGGCAACTCTGGCGGAGCTTAATTTTCAACTTTTCTTTATTTCCCTTCATTAAAAGTTCAAGCGTTTTCAATTATTTTTTTTTAAATCGCCCACGCAAGACGTTGCGGCTCTGGACGCAACTTGAGATTGAATCTGTTTCAGTATTTGTTGATACTTTGTTGGACAGTTGTTGGAGTTAGATTTAGTTGTTTTAACTCAACGCTGGAATATTTAACGAGCAACTTTGTTTGGACCGGACAGTTGTTAGTGACAAATGAGAAATAAATAAGATAATGGAAACTGAAACGTTCGATACTAACAAAGTTGCAATCGTACTTACCTACTCATATCAAGATTGACGTTTACATTACTGACCAGTAAGCAGTGAATAATCACTGCCACTGATTTTGCCATGATCGATATAATCATAGTAGTATAGTATAATCATAGTATATCTGGCACTAAATTGACGCATAAATTATAATAAATAATTATAATTATAATATATAGGTACAAAATAATTATAGTGGGCGCATTCTGTCTGTGATTTGTTTATTTATTAATTTATTTATATTCAGTATTGTGAAGTTTATATTCAGAAGATTGTATTCAGTCCTTGAGCAGATTTCTAACAATTTCATTAATGTAATCTAAAAGATCGCCTGTTTAGTCAAAAAAACACTTTGTTACAACAGTGTACACAATCTCTTATATTATAAATTTAACAACATTATTTGCTTATCGATAATCGTTTTACTGAACATAGTAAAGCTTTCAAAGTGAGTTGAGATCGATCTGTCGGCCGCAGGGGAGGATCGGCGCCGCTTAAACTTTTATTGTTCGAACTCCGCCGATGATGTGATGTGCTCCATAAATTAAAGCGAAGAATTCTTATAGGATCTGTAGCATGTAGTGTAACAACATCGACTGCGTTTATTGTCTTTAGCATTACGTTTAAGGTATGACTTACTCGTGTGGAACGGACCGGTGTTTTGTGCGCACACTAATATAATATTATAATAGTCACGATGTTACAATGTTTTTGTTCAAAGTATCTGGCGGCCGGCGAACTCTACTCAAGTTTAAAACATCTATCTGGCTAGATCTATTTTGTGGGTAAGACAATAATGTTGTTTTGTGTGCAAAAGCACGAAGATTTTTCCTAGAAATGAGACCTAGCTGGATCGATTTTTCGCCCCCGTATCCTCGATCCTATCCTAATATCGTAAATTTCATGGAAATTGTAAGAGGCGTTTTCATGATATCAAATAAATTATAGATAGTAAATAATAACATCCTTTCTAGGAATTAAGTATTTTGATTTCGTTGTTACTTTTTATTAATTCTGATAATATAGTTTTCCATTTTGGCAGGTATTCGCTAGTAATTAGTCACGCACCAAGTTCACATAAGTTCAAGACGTTTTCCTTAACTTTTAGAGTAGTCTGTCTTCCAACAGTACCTAGTTTACCACGTAGAAGTTCTATGTTGTTCACGCAGAACAAAAGAAACTTGGAAATTTTGATGTTTTAGATTTAATTTGAATATTTTTATAAAATTCGTTGTGAAGCCGTTGAGCGTGTGTCTTCAGGTTTTTAGGGCATTAAATGTCTGTGAATGCGTAACTGTGTATGTCAAATGAGTGAGATGACGTATATGAGCTGTGTTTTTTTAAAAAGAGTATTTTTAAAATTATTAGACTCATCAGCGTGACCAAAATGACGAATTGTGTATCTCTTTGCTATCATATTTTACATCAAAACCTTATCTCAATCAGCCCACACGATCAAATATAATTAATCCTTCCCACATTACACGGTCACAGCTCAATGATGACACGTTTGACACGTGTCGCAGGTCATCATTAACAAGGTATGTGATCCGCTGGTAACACGTCAAATTGTGAAGGAAGTCCCGCCCTCCGCGATGAGATTACCGAACCTACACGCTCATCTTATTAGCGGGGGATCACACACTCAGCTAATCGCGTTACACGTGTTTAAAAGCAACAGACTAGTGTTGTAACAAAGTTGATTTTACTATTTTTGGACGAGCAATTGATTTAGTCGTGCTACGCAAATTAATTTTGCTAATGACAAGGGATATTGGATCATCTTACTTGTTTTATACCATATGTATCTAGTAAAGTAAGTTCATTTTATGATAATTCATTCACGTATGTTTGTTTTCAGTCAATTTAGTTAGTGGGGACAAACTTTCTTGGGAAGTGTCGATAATATAACAGATACCTTTACATAATGCGGCAGGCCCAAACGGAGATGGCGGGTTGAGCTGAACTCTTTTCAAAAAGACAGACGGAGAGAAGTGGAAGGAGATTGGGGAGGCCTTTTCCCTGCAGTGGGACACTACGGGCTTTTTATAATAAAAATATAACGCTATTTTCTAATGATGATAATCTACACATTTACAGTCCCACTGCTGGGCACAGGTTTGCGCGGTATGTTTAGGTTCCATGTCATAGGGGGCGAGCTTATTGCCATTAACTGGGCTCAAATCCAGACTCAGAGCTGCTACTGAGAATTTCAATACACAAAACCAATTCACAAGACCAATGAGGCAGTATAATTACCTATACACATACGTACTTTGTGCACTTTCTACCCTACAACATTACCATATAAACTGCAGGAAGTTAGGCCGGCTCTCCACTCGGTGCAATACTAACTAGGAGTAAGTATTTGCCACAACGTGACGTCATATAGTTTGTGCGCTTGAGCTGAATATTGCCCGTGTCAAGTATGTTGTAGTTAGCAAACTTTATGCTACTGGCAAAGTTTATGGACGAATTAATAAAAAATAAATCTCATTAAGTAAAAAGGTAAAGTGCGTGAAGTTTGTGTTTAGAGTGTGGAATAATGTCATTTTATTATTTGTTATAGATATTTCCCGCGATGTCAGTTATCTCTCAAAAGAATTTAATTGCTATACTTCAGCTTTTAGTGAGGCATGCAAGATGCAACATGCACCAGATTTTAAAGTACACCGCCAGTAATACAACTGTAAAAACTGCATTCAATTTCGTATAGTACTTTTTGCGCGATACACGAACAGACAAACAGAGAAACAAAAAATCTAAAGATATTTGTTTTAGCTTATATTTACCATATAAAGACTTCTCATATCCATTTTTTTTTATACATCTCTTATGAACAGATTTCGACTTGTGCGTATTAAATAGTTAATTATCACTCGCTTAAACGGTGAAGGAAAACATCGTGAGGAAACCTGCATGCCTGAGAGATTTTCTCGATGGCGTGCGAAGTCTGCCAACACGCACTAGGCCAGCATGGAGGATTATAGCCTAATCCCTCTCATTCTGAGAGGAGACCCGTGCCCAGCAGTGGGACAGTTCCCACTCCCTCTTAGAATGACACAATTAACCCATTATACTGATAATGGATTAATTGTGTTATGTTATGTTATGAACAGACATCGGCCAATTACAATTTTACTACATTTATGTTTTAATGTAACTCGTATAATTTATCGGTGTAGTGGTCACAAGCATTGCTGGCCTCGATTCGTAAGTCAAAGATTTTAATATTTTTCTATTACATTAAGAAGATCCTCAGCAGCAGCTCAGCATTTCGATTTGTGCCCGGTTAATAAAAAAGGCTCTAAACTAAAGCTTAAAACATTCCGGTGAACTGTGAGTGTACATCATCCGTTATGAAGCCACAACAAACGCAACATATTAACCGAGACGTATTACGTGGTGGGACAACATCTACAAGAAACACGCGAGTGCAGAGCACGCGCGACCACGAACATGAGCCTCATGTGACTCGCAGTCTGTAATGTTGTTCAAAACTATTAACTTTGAATGAAACTACACTTTGTGCACCAGATGTTATCCTTTATATCAAATATTTAAGGGGAATCCTTCATATAGATCTGCATTGAACCTAGCGTAAAACTTCACAAATATACAGAAACGCTATTATAACTTCAATATGAAGCTATCTTTTTGTTATTTTTTTGCATTTTTCTTGCTAAGGTTAAATAGTTATTTTAGTGAAGGAAAAATTCGATCACGGGCTGGATTCGAACCTGCATCTTCTGTCTACGTCACCTTAAGGCGTAAATTCAGAATGTGAAGGCAAATTTCGTTCTAGCGGGTGGGATTCGCGGTGGATAAGATGTCAGAGCGTCTGGTGTATCTAACCAGAAGGATTTTTCCTTCACTAAAATATCTTCAATATGAAGCCCAATTTCCCATCTGAATGCAAAATTTGGCAAACAACAAACTAATATCGAAATAAACTATAAAACATGTTGGATGACGTATTGAAGACTCTCCGCAGGATTGCGCGCAGTCTGTGCGGGCGTCAATTTTCGCGATACAGGCGCGGCTGGAGGCTGGAGCGCCCTTTGCCTTTTATTGTGCGCATAAAGCAAGTTTATTGCTGCGTTATCAGCCCCGAATCTTACCCGAGCCCCTTTCCTCAGGAAGGTCGATTTCCTCGACCCTGTGAACTGAACGAGCCTGTCATATTTGCTGCGTGACGCGAATAATTTACCGTTTAAGATGCCGTTTCGGTGCAGCCGACACCCAATTGCTATAAAACGTTCAAATTATATTTGAATTTCGTTGCTGTCTCCCGGTTGATGTGTTGCAAATATATCAAGTTATTCTCTATTGGAAGATATTGAAGCTAAGAGAAATATTTTCCGAGATATATTACGTGTAGCAACAAAAACAAAATTGCTTTTGGAAATGTTACTTAATTCAAAATTTTGGGTTGGTTGGCAATGTGCGTCGCACATTACTAATATTCTTGTTAACCCCTCGTGCTAAGCTAAATGCTTGTGTTACGAGTAGATTCTTGTCGGTAGTGCAATAGGCGGGTTCCAAACCGGTAACCACATGATTGCAAGTTCGACGCGCTACCGTCGCTTCAAAAGATTTGATTTACCAAGTCATTCTTACAAAATATATCTAATAAATTGAGGACCTTTTCTTTAAAATGATCATCCGAACATTAAGCATGATTTAAATAGGCCGTTGAAACGTTTCATTCTTAAAACGATTTTACTTTAATTAAATAGGGCTATTAGAGATAAACTAAGAAATTCATTGCTTCTATCGCCCTATTTAACTGTCCCTAAGGTTTTGTTACCGCTCCGTTAATCGTCTATAGTGTTTCACATTGTGTTTGTGTTTCTTTACTTACTGTAATCTTTTAAAGATTGTTTGTAGCTCGAAGTGTTTCGGTATCACACCGGTACTACATATTTAATGTACCGTTAACTTATTTTTTTAAATAATATACAAGCAACACACATATTATGTAGAAATATCACCTAACTGACAAACTGAAACGACAATACGAAATGGAATGTACAGTCAAGTTACCACAAATCGTCAGATTTACCCAATAGATAATAAACTCTATTATTTGTAGATTAAATTGGAAATCTTTTGACGAAATTTTACTGTACATATACAGAAATACCTAAAAACTAAAACGGAAAACAGAACATGTAAAAACTATTCTCAATCAGCTGGAAGAGTGCTGGTAATGCTTATACTCTAATCATAATACCGGGACGCAGATTTGTCGTCTTATAAAAAAAAACCTGTTTTAATTTTTGCCCTTATCATCCCAGCCGGGCAGACGCACGTTGCGTCCCACACAAGACCTATTTTCTACGACAGAAAATAACATACATTATAAAGAAGCCTCAAAATCTCAGGTTTAATAATAATTGTTACAGTTACAGCGTAAAATCCGTTAAAATATTCAAACCTAATAGTAATTTTAACTAGTTACTCGTCAAAGTTGACTTGAATTCAATTTAAACTGTCTAAAATATCATGACGAGATAAATATAACTTATGATGTATTAATTCAACTTATGTACCTAGGTTATATGTAGACTAGAATAATATTCTATAATGCACATCAAAAACGAATGTACTAGACTATACCGATAGCTATTTACCGCGGTATTACGCGTTTCTATTAGTATTATATTATCTGTGGTGTTTCTAAATTCATATTCACATAAAGAACGCAGCCAGCCAAATATTACTTCATTGTTTTTGTCTAAGATTTCTCGCTTTTATATAAATAATCATATTAAATTTTTTCAAATATCTCGTTTTATTTGAAGTCAATAATTAATAAAAGTCTTTGAACTAGGTGTCGGTGGTACCTTTTTTCGTTTGTCGTATAAAAAACGAGCTCCAGTCGGCAGCTTGCTTTGTGATTAAGCGTTCTTCACTTTTTCTAAATTGACCTTTTGCATCAAGAGCGGTGTTCCAGAAAATGCCAGTTTTTCTCCCGAGTAATATTGTTAGCGGCAGAACGGGCGATTCACTTTAGTGCTGCTTCTATTTCTCATTACCATCATTCGTGTTGTTACTTTATTACTGAGAGATGTTGTTACATGATGTTTTGAGTTTAGTATTTTTCTTTCTCTTGTTTATGGTTGTTTTCTATTATTTAACAATACTTTTTTATGGATTAATTCGGCAAACGTGCTGAAGAGCCACCTGGTGGTAAGTCGTCAACGTCGCCCGAGGCCACCTGCAACACCAGAGGAGTTGCTGATGCGTTGCTGATCTTTAAGAGCCCCAGACTGCAGACTGCCAGAGCCGTAGCAGCCAAGGGGAACTGGCTCTTACGCGTAAACGTCGAAACGCACACCAAGTTGCTTTATGACAGATTCCGACGTAAGGGTGGTCGCCAGCCAGTCAGACCCCAAGAGGTCCTGAGCAAGTCAGATATTTTCACGCCTCTTACGAGATGCCTATCTGAAAGGTAGTGAGGTATCTACAGTATTCTAACCCGTCCCCACACGGTGACATAATTTAATTCGGAATAGCAAACGGTAGGTACTAATGGTTGACGCTATATTTTATCACCTTTACCTAACACAATATTGTATTTTTTGTGTCCATACTTAATCCATAATGTTCGCCTTCTTAATTGAGCTCTTATCTGCACAGATAGCCTTAATGTGAGGCGATTTATTTCAGCACTTGGCTTCAAATAAATCTTTAGTGCAATTTTCTTATGGCTACTGAGCTAGTAGGTGCTGGAGGTAATAAAAAGTTTTCACATAAAATCAATCGTAAATTTTCAAACGTTCATTTAGCTTAAACTTACGATTTCAAAGGTTTATAAATCGTTTTGAAATATGGTACGGTCTGAGTAACAAACTCTTTCTTGGACTATAGATTAGTATAAATTTGTCTAGTCTCGGTGCGGTTCGGTCGTATTTCTCACTGGGATCGCAGCCAAGGTAAGCAGAATTTAGCAGGCATGGCGACGTTGACTTTTTGTGATAAAGTTTTAGGAATGGTGCTATATATTACAAGTCTAAGTATATTTTTGAATTTACACATACCACATCACATTTCACATAGGTACCACATTTCACGCTTGTATTCCCTGAAGGGTTTAGCAGAGTTGTACTAAAGTACACAGCAGTACATGTTTAGGTCCCATGAATAAGGGAGCGAGCCTATTGCCATTAATCGGGCACAAATCCAAACTCCAAGCTGCTACTGAGAATTTCATAGATAAACCCAATAACACTGCTTGACCTGAAAATCGAATCTAGGACCTCTAGAGTGGCAGTCACGCTTGGGACCAGTACAGTAATGAGGTAGTTTAGAATTTACAAATAAAACTGCCTTTTATTTATGTCCGGTTTATAGCAATAGGGTTTTCCCGATCTAAAAATATCTCGGCACCCTACTAACTCATAAAAACTAATAAAAGAATAAATACTAGAAATGAAGTTTTGAAATCGACTCAAATTTTGTAGTTGAATACTTCAGGTATGTAGCGATCGTCGGATGAATCAATCAGGCTGATGAATAAGGTATGCTGCACACCGTGGTGCGTTAGGTCGCCAGTTCGCACTTTATGATCTGCACTATTAGAGTTTGGACTTACCTAATATTATTTTATTTACATTAATACTTTAATAGAATACCTTAGTATCTGTTTTACAAGTCAAACGAACAAAAGACCATTCCTAAATGTACCTAAGTAGGTATACAAAATATTTATTCTTCTTAACTATAATAGAATATTGATTTGTATGTTTATGATTTAGTCATTTCCTATTTCTGGCTGGACTTGGTCCACCTACATCTATGTTAAGTAAGACTTATTTAAAAGGCTTTTAGAAAGAAACAACATTTTATGACAAATAAAGTACCCAACTAGTTAATAAATTTTATAACTGTTTTTATGAACCATTTTCAAAGTTGATGTCATGAAATTTTAATTTCAAATTACGTTTTTAATTTAATCAAATAATTTCACAGAAGTTTTATTAGTTTAATTCTTATTTAGATTGTCAAAAATCAAATTAAGAACGTGTAATAAAAACGAGAACGTGTAATAATTCATAGTCCAAAAAATAACGTAACAAACTGACATGTTTGAAATTGCATTGAATCTACTTAGTTATTTAATATTTTTATTAGTTTTTCATTAAAAAAATAATTGCTTTAACTTTGAATATAAATGAATAGAGTGAGTGTAGTGACAAAAGCGGGCCAGTGGAGCTGCGCACCGACGACGTAATGAATACGTCTGACTTTTCATTTGAAATACGTTTAAATATCGCAGAGCCACGAGCCGTGTCCAATTAATCGTTTTACGTCTCTGTAAATATGGCGGCTGAATGACATGAGCAGATATTTATTTATTTTATTTCTATCTCATATAAGAGAACATAATTAAAATCAACACCTAACTGTAGCTGCATCAATCAATACTGCAAAGAAACTGTAACAACAAAAAGTTGACACAATCAAAATGCACTTCGTCAAAATGAACATCTACTCAGATCCACATTCTTCTTGTAGTTCACAAACGAACGAAACAGGAACTTCAGTGGACATGGAGTAGCAGATTTCATACATGAATGGTTAACCCTATTCCTACTTTTTATTAAAATAATATTAAATCAAGTCTATTGGGCTGTGACTGATATACTATAACAATTGTTATGAATATGAAATCAATACATACAATGTTTTCGTATAAGTAAAAAAACTGCCTATTTTACTCATGTAACAAATTTGTAATAATAACAAAATTAAAAACATAAATAGTAAGCGGTAAGCGTTAGCCTATCACATATTAAAAAAAAAAGAAATATGAAATCGGAAAAATTTGCTTTTATTGGAACATTTTCGCAAATATCATTCAACCAAAAAGCTAAACACAAAGGAGTCAGTGTACACACGAACGTTCCAGTGTAATTATGTGATAATGTTATGCCAGCACACACGCGCGACATTAATGTTGCGTCCAAGTTTATCATAGGCAAACACCCGCCGCGCGGCGCTGCATCCAGCGAGGAGCGACTCCAGCGACGAACAAACCACGAGCCCTCGGCTAACGCAAAGCTTACACGCTTAAGTTTCGTTTTATAGCTTAATCAAAGCATATTTTGGGAAATAATAAGTACCTACCTCAAATAAATCAATGAGTATTAGATGTCTGTTTTGATTAATTTTGGTAACGAGATAGTTGGATATTAGATCCAATTGGAGGATAGCTTTTATCTCAAAAAATCCTTGTGAGAATGCAAGTGAAATAGCAATCAACAGCTAGTTGAAATAAAGTTATTATGATATATAGGTTTTATTTCACAAAAAAATAAGATAAATATAATGACCACCAAATTTAGTAAATTGATCACCAAAATGCGTACCAAAATAGATAAATGGGTTCCAAGTATTAGGTTTAGGTTAACTTAGAACTACAAACTGCTAGAGTTCCAGAACCGAATTCTACCTATTATAGTTGGTAAATTTATTTGGATCTTTTGTTGTATTAGGCAATCATAATTTGGAGTTGGTTGCTTTAAGTAGAATCGCAAGTTGTAAAATTTTTGGTTCTAAATTCACGCTAAAATGGGGATTTATATTGGTGATCATTTACTATTTTTGGCAATATAAAGAGATTTTTTGTCGTTACATTTTACTAGACCTGGTGGATAGTTAAACAGAAGCCAAAATCAGTTTTGTCACGATTTGTACTAACGCTTGAATGTCAAATCAAAGCTTGTAAAGTACGAAAGCTTGCTGTGTGTGCGGCGTGGGCGATGTTAGAAGCCATCACGTTTTCGGCGATCTTTAGATCCGATGCGAGATTGGTTGGTGTACGTGACTCGTAGCGATAGCTCCAGTGTGTATATATAACTGCACATCATGTAAAGACTGTAGCGCAATGATGCGATAAATTGCACGTCCATCGCAGGACACTGTTGCAACCAGCCCGCAGTAAATAACTTGATAACAATCTATTGAATAAACTATACGGCAAATCATTATATCATCGACGTATAACAAAAATGAATTATTAAATGAGGTAAAATGTGTAAGACCTTTAATAATTGTGTAAAAACTGGTTATAAAATATGTAAATATATCATAGCCATCATATTATTTCAAGATGGTAAGTAACTAATTCTTAAATTATACTAATTTCAAATATGTTACACAATAATAATTTTATGACGAAATGTCAACGATAGATCTAAATTCCAAGGAATATCCAAAACAAATAATTCAGATTTACCCCTACGCAAAAATGATTGTGTAATATTCTTGCTAATAATTTCAGTATTTTAAGTTCCTAAGTGTTGAAAATTGCATTCTTTACTTGAAATACCTAAGTACAACAATATTGCAGAGTACATCGAAATCTCGAACAGCGTGTTGGTGAGTGCGGGTACAGACAGCAAGCGCGACGCTCTCGCAGTTTTATTGGCGACATAAACCAAGTTTATTGCCGCTTATCACGCCCGCCATCGAGCCTCTCCCTGCCTTTGTAGCCGGGACACCTTCAGGCATACCTATGAGCTGAATTCTAAAAAGCTCAAATTGTTCAATTGTTGAGACTTATTTTGTAATCAAATCACTCAATCTGGCAGACACATTTAGTTTCCAAAATGTGTCTGCCAGATTGAGTGATTTGAAAAGATTTTTATCAAGTTAAAATTATCTCAATATTACTTTAGTTTTCTTAAGTGTACGCTTTAAATGCAATATTATGTTGGCTTTTCTCTAAAGTACAGCGATTACAGCTAGATCTTCTATGCTCACTAATTGAAGCTAGATTTTCTAAAATATCTACTCAGCCTGAGCTTCAATGAGGTTAAATGGGTCGTTGCCTCCGTCTCTAATTAGTATGCGAACTATGTTTTTTTTTTTGCATTTTTAATTATTTAATGAAATGACGTTAGTTTTTGTTTTGAATTATTTTACGTAGCATCTTATATCAAAGGTTATCTTAAATCTTATCTAGGTAGGTATAGGAAACCATTAGGGTTTGATGCTGATAAAGTTAATATTATACAGCAAGCTATTATCCGATATGAACGACAGAGTATGACAATAATTAATAACAATTAACGTGGTCCTGGCATTAATTACTCGCTCAGATTCTGTGATATTAATCCAGTCGTTAATTGGACAGCTAAGTAAGTAGCTAAGACAGATACTATTGTTAGTGTATTGTGTAATCGTCAGCTGAATCACCTTTAAGTACTACCTACTTTCCTTAACTGGGTCCGTTACATTAAATGAGACGTAACTTTTATTGCCGTTTACGTAAGACAAGGCTTTGTAACGCTCAGTAAGCAAAATGCAACTACCGTCATTCTGGGCATACGCCAAATACGCGCAAGAATAAGTGCGTAGCAAAAATTTCAGCAGATAAACCAACTTTTTGCGAGGAAAAATTTTTCTAAAGATACTGTGATAATGCTATCGGTTTACTAGACAATTTTCATATATTAACAGGCTTGACTTCTCATCGTAGTAGGTACCTAACATATCTTAATATGTTTTAAGATAATGTTATGGGTACTTACTACATCTAGGTCTACAGGTCTCTCTTGTATTGTCGAGCTAATAAAACATGTTTATCAAATCGTAGAATTCAGAAACTCCTGTTTAAAGGAGAGATGCGGCTATGAAAAGGCTTTACTGTCATAAGTCTGTAATGGAAGTAAAAACGTATAAACGACCGTTGGTCTGTCGCAGACGGTACACATGGTTGAACCTCCAGTCGCTGATCCAGTAATCCCGCCGCCCGGCCTGATAAACTTATCACATTAAACATTCACGCAACTCGTCGCAGCCTGTCTTAATAACAGCAGAGCGAACTCCTTAATTATACATGTGACCCACCTCGAACGGTGCCGGCTCTCCGAGGTACCGTCGATCTTTTATTCACAAAACACTAACATTCCGAAAAAAATCACCATAACACTTTCACGTCACAAGTGTTCCGTACGCGGTCGAGTCGAGATCGAATCGACGACAGTGCAGCGGAGATCGTTATGGAGCACGTGGGTGCGGCGCGGCAACGTGCTAACAGTGCGGCGGGCGCCGCGCGACTGCCGCGAGCCCCGCGCGCCGTCATCGGCGCGGTGCGGCCCCGCGTCCCCGGCTGGTGCCCACACGTTTTTTTTCCTGCTGCAGAACACGGGCGTGAGTTAACGTATTTAGCATTCGTCAAGAATTAACTCGCGATGTACAACGGAATATATTTGCATGCGAAATTTTCCGGCTTACCCTCAACTCTTTTATACAGCTACGTGTAATCAGCGCGCGTGATTGACCTGCAATCGTACGTGAATGAGGATTATCATTATGTGAACAACTCCAAGTAGCACCAAAACTACGTATTTTCGAGATTATTACGTATTGATTTCCACTAAGAGCACATACACTTAGGTATATAACAGATGTTTATAACATACTTATGTATTTATTAATACATAATAAAAATTAAGTATATTTATCTAATCTCGCTGGGAGACGCTTTATTACAGCCCATAAAAATAACAAAGGTAAGAGTTGATGGGTACTTCTACAATTTATTTTGTAAAAAGTAGGACCGCAGTAATGGGAGGAGGAAACTCGTTAACCGTCTAAAGTTTCACCTTTAAAGCGTTTTATTATTCTTAACAAACTGATGTGAGTTCACACTACAGCGAGTGCCGAGCGACTCGAACGCACGTTGTTAGAGCGTAAATCGCGGCCGTGCGCAACTGAATCACGCGCCTGAAATTGATCTTTAAAGCCAATCTCATCGAGTTGAAATGACTCTTTTTCTGAGAAGAGGTTCGTCTTCAAATGGATCGCATTAGATAAGTTCGTGAGCTTTGCAATTTGATTTGCTCAGTGATCACTTTACTGACCATTGTACGCCACCAAAAGGATGCTTCTTTGTAGTTCTCGCATTCGAACTAGGTGTTCTAGAATACTATTCTATTATGCAAATGTTCTATTTCGGAAAGGGAAGGCTTTTATCGCTGGCATCTGGCAGGGTTGGCGCGCAGCGACGCTGTGCACAATAAATTATAAAACAACATGGACCAGCGGCGCTCGGGCCAGCCCTAATTATGTCCCTCATACACGCGCTCAGTTTGGCTGACGTTTTAATTGTGAACCTCTGCATGTATGAGACGCGGGCCTTTTGTCCGACTGTGTTTGCTTATAATTTGAGAGGAAAGGACTGATTACTGAGCGGCATTTTGTCTGACTTCACGAGGTCGGATTAGGTATATACTCTGGTTTCTGGGTATAAATACAAGCGTAGCTTTTTTGAATTATGAGCGTGGAGATAAACATAGCTTACTGTGCAATATTTTCGGGATATTTTAAATAAACATATGTAGGTACGGTTGAATGTGTAAAAAAGGGGAGTGTAATGTGCGTGTCCGAACCATTTGCGCCGTTGTAACGGACGGAGCGGACACTCATAAAGTGGCGGACACAATTGATGTGTTTAGGCCCGATGTATCAGGTGCGGTACAAACAAACCTAAATCAACAGTGTCCCTCTGAGATAGTGGCCCAACGCTGGCCATCGCCAACGCCCACGCGCGATCCTTGCCTGTGTATTTACGATAATTAGTGCTTGCTCAGTGTTGACACTATAAAGACGTACGAACTCGGCTGCGAGTATATTCACGTAATTAAGTGAGGACCCCGGTAATTGTACAGTCCAAGACCACAGGAAGGGTCAAGTTAAGGGTCACTATGTTAATATTAATATAATGTTTGAACCCCAAAGTGAAAAACTTTGTTATAGGTACGTAAAATAGTCACACAATCTCTTGTTAACAGAGAGCACCTAGTAGATGGATTGTCGAAGATTGTATAATATAACTAACATATAAACTTTTGTATGACGTACAGCGAGGCGCAAAGTAAGTTTCTATGATCAAAATGATACGGAACTTGGATTGAGCTTTGGCATCATTAATGTGTGCGTACGATACTAGAAAACATCATAATAATATGTACAAAGCACAAAGATACGTTGAGCTAATAATTGTGTTTAGTAAAACTATTTCAGTAAAGTGTGTCGGGTCACGCTCATCAAATACCTTATTAAACTTAAACTAGACCTCCTGATTGCCTCGGATGACGGACCAGAGAGTTTGCGTAGTGTTATGACTATTTTTTTGTAGAATTTCACATAGTAGCTTATAAGTATGTATAATAGGACTATACTGCATATGATATACCTATATGTGTATGGCCGGATTGCACGTGTTGTTTTTGTGTGGCAATAAAATCTTTTTTATTTTATTTATATTTTTTATATAATTATAAAAGGATATATTATTATGTATAAAATAAAGACATAATGTTTAAACAATTTCATAAGTTACATAGTTTTATACACCTACATTTATATGGGAAGCCAAGACAAGGTTTTCAAAAACAAAGGCTTATGTGGGACTTGTGCTCCCCGCCTTCTAAAGGATCGGATTTCCAAACGGAAGATAAATTGAAAAATCCAAATTGTATCCAAAAACGGGGTCCATTCAAACATTGAGCAAAAAGCAAGCCCTAAATCGAGTGGCCTCGTCGAAGCTATCCGAATATGATTAATATTAGGTCGAGAGTCGCTTATCGCTTTCGTAATTAATATCAACTAAGCGTCACGCCATTTAATGTATCCATATACTAAAGGAAATTGAACTGCAGCGAGCATGTGTATATTACGTGCAAAGAAGGTAAAACACATCGTTTTGTAGACACAGAGAAAAATATAAAATGTTTGGCAAATAAAAATATACATTTACACCTATCAAAAGACTAAAGTAAACTCAATCGGATAGGAAGAGCACTTTGTTGAAACTTTAATGATGTTCTTCTGCAAGATATTTCAGTTGAATTCGAGCCATGACTAGGTATCAGGTATTAGGTAGGTACATACTTGTGTGCGCTACTATTAAGTAATATTGCTCCCTCAATCATACCCCATCTATATAAATAATTCAGGCTGTATAAGCACAGTACTCACAGATATTAGTACAACGTACAACAGAGTTGTCCAATTTCGCGTACACAAATACAAAAATATTTTACGACATGTATGTACAGATTGAATTGATTGTAGGTAAGTAGAGACTGAATTTCAAAATAAAATTTCTCTTCTTATCCTCTCTTCATCAGTTAGTTTTTTAAAAACAACGCCCGCATTAAGTTGCGGATACAAAGTACAACAAGGTTCGAAACAAATATCTGTGGATAACAAAAAAATATTTGCCTCTGGTGGGAATCGATCCCACAACATGCGGCGCAACGGTACTTCTGAAGACCTTAATCGCTACGCTGAACATGCAGTCAAGATAATGTAGAGGAACTTACTATTGAACTATATTTATGCTGAATATATGATAACTTGAAAATATTTGCAAGTTGCATTACTGTTGAGGATGTCTATGCTATTGGCGCCGGTAACAGATCGGCCCTATCGTAGCAATTAGCAGTACCGCCGCGGCCGGCATGTGATTATGAAACACGCAGCTGCCGTGGCTCACTGTTAATGTTACGGTTACATCACACGTGCGTTGATATCATTACCTGGGTTTGATTATATTAATACCTTATAATATGGCTTTTGCCAAGGATATATATTTTTTCATAGTATTAGAAGTTTTGTTGTTTGAGAAGAAGTGGCAATTGTATGAAGTATGAGAAAATATACAAAACTGGCAAACTATCAAATGTTTTTTGAGCGTTTTAAAAAATATAGGCTTTATATTATCACTGCAATCACAGTCGGTCCGTTTGTGATCGTTGATAGTCATTCATTTGAGTGTCGTCATATCAATCATGAAAAAATTGGTCCTTCTTTCCTTAAGTACTAGTATAATAGTATGATCCATACTTAATATTATAAATGCGAAAGTAATTGTTTGTCTGCTACGTTTTCACACTTAATCCGCTGAACCAATTTTCATGAATTTTGGTATGGACATAGATTGGGTCTTGGCAAAGGACATTGATTACCTTTTGTCGCGAAAAGGCCTTTGGCTATATATAGGTACATGTCAAACAACGAACAAACTTCTCTCTACAATATTTTCACACTGTGCCAGAGTACCTATAGGTAGTAATATATAGGAAACGCTGTGCTTTTTTTTTTTTTTTTTTTTTTTTTTTTTTTTTTTTTTTTTTTTTTTAAAAACGTTGCCCCACACTAGGATTTTCTCCTGTATCGTGGGTGCGTTTACAAACACAAATTCTCACAACCACAAACACCCAGACCCGGAACAACTACCTGCAGATCATACAAATATTTGCTCCGTGTGGGGATCGAACCCACAACACGTTGCGCAGAAGCCGATCGCTCAGCCACTACGCCAAACGTGTCGTCTAACTAGTACTCATGTCTCACGTGTTTGTTTTATGTTTAGTTTTCCTTGTTACTTTGTTAATTGCTTTGTTATTGTTTATTGATGTTGACTTTTCTATGTTACGTTGGCATTGGCACTTGATAGACGAATGGTGTGGTCCAGTGGTCACGTGGTCAGGTGCCATTGTTATTTTATATTTTATATAAAAAACTGTAACTTTAATTTCTAAATGCAATACGAAGGAAAGGTATCAATCCTTGTTTTATTATAATCTCCCAACTATAACATCTGGAATAGAACCATTAATAACATCTATTTCTGCGCAGATTTCTGTTCATCTGTGTATATTGAATGAACGCTTAATTCGATCACGTCAGAGTAAAATGAAAAGCCTACAAAAAAATTCAACGTGCCGCTGTATTTTAAACATTTTGTACTAAATCTCATTAATCTTAGTCAGCCAAAAAGTTCGTGCTACGATATAAATATTTCATTTGATATTTTTACATTATTTTTTCAAAATGAAATGAAATATGAGATTTTTGGTGTAGAATATTGAAGTAAGTCCAGTCTCGTCTTATGAAAACAAACGAGATTTAGATTGGGTTTCGAATATATGGCAGTGTGTATTAAGTCAACATATACGTATTTATTGCAATAAATTATAGTATTGCTAGTGTTGATTATAGCAAAGCAGTACTTGCAACTACATTCAAACTAGCTTAGTATGGTGTTAGTTTTGATCATAAAGCAATCCGTTACAGAATCGTGTCAGGGCGTGTCACCCATAAAAATGTGTTGGGTGACAGTGATGATACTTGCCCCGGCGCGGCGGGATTTGTGGCCGCTAGCATGCACAGCTGCGGCCGAGCACTCAATAGTAAGGCGCGCTGTACGACTGCGATTATGCACTAAGACATGTAAGCACAATTTATAGCTTGAAGGTTCTGCTTGCAAGGAAACTATTGTAAGGCATTACGCTGCACTACGAATAGTGGAGATAACGATTCGTATAAGGTTTAGGTATGCAGAGACAATTTATTAGAATAGGTTTTTATGAATGATGGCATGTGATTTAAGGGTAGGCTAGGTAATTCTAGGTAATCTACAAGATTTATCATAACTTGCAAGTCAAAGTTAAGTTCCCAAAACGTATTCTAATAAATTGCATCTCCACTCCTAAATCTATTATAAAACGCAAGTTCATTCAAGACTGAAAAACACAATTCCATTTGATATGAATTAAATGTAGAATTACGCAAAGTATCTATCAATCTTAAATAAATAGGCGGTTATCATATTTCAATGACACAATAGTCATTAAAATATTATAGAATGAAACCTTGATTATCTACATCATTGGTCTCATCAAATTTAAATTAGGCGAAGCGGGAGGTCTTAGGTTTAGTTTCCAACGTAAGCAAACTATTTTTAGTTTTTTAATTCAGTCTGAACTTTCTCTCATTCGACTGCCTCATTAGCCTCGTGGTCCCAAGCTACATTAGAGGTCCTGGGTTCGATCCCCGGGTCGAGCAAAGTATTAAGTATTGGGTTTTTCTATGAAATTCTCAGTAGCAGCTCGGAGTATGGATTTGTGCCCGGTTAATGGCAATAGGCTCGCCCTCTATAACATGGGACCTAAACATACCTGCGAACTGTGGGTGTACATTAGTAAACCTTCACCTAACCCTTCGGGAAATACAGGCGTGATGGTATGTGTATATAGTTTGTATTTTGGATTTGGGGTAGGTTAATTACAATAGGCTTCCCCCCCCCCCCCTATTTCATAAGCACAAATATACTGGCGAATTGAGGATGTACATCCCGTAAACCAGCTATAGTTACGAATATAATCTATTATTAGAAGTCCGTACTTCCATCTTATATTATCATCAACCTTATAATTTCTAGTAAAAAGTAAGTAGTCGAGAAAAGTAAGTAGTCATTTCCGTAAATAACTACTTACTTTTCTCATAATACTTAATTAGATTATTTGTTGCTATGTATATTAATATTTCTCCAACACAGACGGAAGGTGAAGTCATATTACGAGTTGTAGCTTATTGCAAAGAAATAACAGGGTGATATCTTCTGGTAATATCTTCAGTGTAAGATTCACAAGAAAAGAAAAAAGTATGAAAACTATTCGCGTGGTCGCTCGTCCGCAGCATTCCTTACTGCCCGTCGCGGCCCGTCGCGGCGCGTCGCCGTCGTCCCGCCGATCTGCATAAAGTAATAGATGCTGTAGCCACTCCACTCGCCACTAAGTCTGACTGCGCGCTATCGACTTGTCGTCTGCACGCCCGACTCTTTGGAAATATAATGTGCCACCTCTTCAAATCAAATCAAATCAAATCAAATTTATTGCGTTCCATAATGTATATACAGGTGGTAAACTTATATCTAGGGATCAATTATGGACCCTGTCGGGCACAGCATAGTAAAATTAAGTAAAGTAGGAGAGAGGGAGAGTTGCAATAGGTTTTATTGTAAATTAATTAGTTAATTTATGTATTTTAATTATCACAAATAGATTTATCGTTTAATTATTTATTATTATTATGTGTAATTGAATATAGTATTTTTTATTTATTGTTGATTTGAATACGCAGTAATATACTGCGAATTAAGTATTTTTATTTAGGAGATTTAATGTCATTTAATTGTTGCAGATTGTTATTTGTAGGAAGTTTTTTTATTTATTTATTTAATTAACTTTATATTATAATTAAGTATTTGGTATGTATATATGAAATTGCACGAATTATACATTTATTATTATTATTTTCTTACATTATTTATTTATTGATGTTTAGTTAAATTTATTTAATATCTTGTATATAGTATTTTCTGTTGTTAATTATTAAGGTAGTGTTTGTTTAAAATTAGATTGTATCTTTATAGTAAGTTATTTTATAGTTTATCGTCAAGATATTCTTTTATGCTATAATAGCTTTTGGTAATGAGGAAATGTTTTAATTTATTAACAAAGATGTTGAGTTTGACTTCTTTTTTAATTAGTTCTGGTAACTTGTTAAATATTTTTATGGACATGACCAATGGGCCACTAGAATGCATTTCTAATCGAGAAGTTGGTCTTATTCGCTATTAGCTTCTATTGTTAGAAAGAAAATAAATAATTGTTTCATTTATCGTTTTTAATTCATTTTATTAATCATTATTTGCCTCTAGGTACCGTATATCTACTTTAAAGTAATATAAAATTGTTTTACATCAAAAATCGTAGTAAACTCTCTTATGAAGATGAATGTTACAAAATAACAATATTGACTTGTAAAAGTGTCCTTAAAAGACCTATGTATATACAGAAATAAATATCATTAGGTTTTTTTTTTTTTATACGAATAAAACTAACAACAATTAATACTTACACATAACAAATATTACCTAGATTTTTTTTTGTACTGCGATATAATGAATATTTTAACAGTTAAACAATAAAATTCCATTACTATAATAGCTATAGGTAATAGTTCTATAAAAAGTTCACATTGTCCTCACATCAGCTCACCATTATTTTCCTTTCATCTCCTTCATCTCCCGAATTCCCGATCAGCTACAACTGTTACCAATAACACAGACATGTTGCCCGCCCTGCCCGACCTTCCCCGGGAAATAGTCCCGCAGATTTACGGCCCCACACTTTGAAACGGAAATAAAATTGTCCATGGTATTCCGAAATTGTGATCTACATAGTTTATGAACCAAATGTTCGGTGGTAGGTATTGGTGTTTCGTTTACTTTTGTTGTATAATATTTAAAGACTTTTTTGATTTTTGTTTTTTGGTTTATTAGCCTAGTGTGCCTAAGCGCATCTGCTAGATCGATTCCCAGGTCGAGCAAAGTATTATTGGGTTTTTCTGTGAAATTTGATGTAGCTTAGAGTTTGAGATTTGTGCCCAGTTAATGGCAATAGGAGGCGACATGGGACCTAAACATACCGGCGAACTGTGGTATTACATTAGTACGCCTCTGTCTAACCCTTCGGGAATAGGCGTGATGGTAGCTTTAAAAAAATACAAGTTTAATAATAAAAATTCAAGTTCAATTCTTAATTGCTATCAATTAATTACAGATACTTATAATAATTGTAAGTTTTGAATGTTCATAAAACTTTTAAGTTCTTGTATTAGTCTTACGATATTCTCAGAAATTACTGATTGGATTATTATTATATAGATTGTCAAACTTATGTAACTTTATTTAGTAGAACCTTACGAGTCTGAAGCTCTAATAGTTTGACGAGTAGAAATGGATTAATCAAGAGGTTTATTTAATTGAGAGGCAAATACTGATATTCAACTGCATCTTGTTAGAGTAGAAATTTTCAACATAGGTTAGAATAAGCAGGCAATATTAGAAGCAACGAAATAAAATACCGAGTGCACGATTGTTCTCGTCCGCGGCACACGGCTCGCTACGATATCCGTGGAGCCCTCCGCGCTGCCGCTACCGTCACGTCACATAACAATCAATAGAAATATTTCACGGTGAGAAAAATCACCTTACACAGGTTTTCGTAGGGCTGCTACTACCGAGACAGTTTATTGCAATTCTTATATGATTCTTTTTGAAATGTATTTTGATTTAGAATACGCAGGAAAATGTATACAAGTAAGGTTGGAATGATTTAATATGAGCTTTGCTTTCCTCAAATTTAAATATAACCCTACCCAATTGTTAATTTTCATAAGTTTAGTATCCAAACACATTTTCAAAAGGCCAAATAAAGAAAATTTTACTTTTATACCTATGTAATAAGATAAAAAAAACATCACCTTCCATTCTTTATCCAAAAATGTAATGTTTCAAAGTTAACAAAGCTTTAATTATAATTAGTTTCCCTGATGTTGGCAGCCCTATGGTATGGCACGCAGCACTAAGTGCTTCATGCGCACTGCAAACAGCCGGCGGCTGTCGTGAAACGATATCTAAACCAACGCCTACGCACCACCTCATCGCCTCACCGCCCCGCTCGCGCCGCCCGGGCTCCACACACGTGGTTTGTTAATTAATTTATCGGAGTGAACTTGTCAATCGACTGATAATAAAAAAAATGTTTTAACTCGTGTTAAAGTTCTATAAATACTACAATTTTAGGGTGTACCCAGATATAAAGATAATTTGATAAAAGCTACGACTAGCCACACATCTAGATAGAGGTATCTAAATCCTTTTATTTTTTTTCAAAAAATAAAAGAATTAAAAATATCTGGCTAAGCACAAGAAAGTCTTCTGCGCTTTCATTGACTTGGAGAAGGCTTATGACAGTGTGTGGAGGGATGAATTGTGGTCAACGCTGGCTATATATGGAGTGGACAGGCGCTTGGTGCGGGCACTGAAATCCATTTACAGGGATTCTAGTGCCTGTGTTAGGCTAAATGGGGCGTACACAGGTTGGTTTAATATCTCCAGAGGTGTTAGACAGGGTTGTGTCGCGTCACCATGGCTGTTCAATCCATATATGGACAGTTGTTTGGCAGACTTGAAAGAGAGTGATTGTGGGTTGAGAATGGATGAGTTACATGTCAAATGCCTTCTTTATGCTGATGATCAGGTTCTACTTGCATCGTCAGCGGAAGAGTTGCAAGACATGGTAACTTTAACGAATGAAGCATACAAGATGAAGGGCATGAAAATAAATGTTAGTAACACGAAAGTGATGGTTTTTGAAAGAGAAGAAGATGTATGTGTGTGTGTGTGATATAAAGATAGAGGGTAAGAGTGTGGAACAGGTGAATGAGTTTGTTTATTTGGGAAGTGTGTTTACTAGGGATGGTAAGATTGATGCAGATGTGGAAAGGAGAGTGAATGCAGGAAATAAAGTGAATGGTGCTATGCATGCAGTTGTGGTTAACCAGTCCGTGTCAAAAAAGGCACGGTTGGCTATCCACAATGGTGTGTTGGTACCTACACTTATGTATGGAAGTGAATGTTGGGTATGGCAGAAGAGACATGAAAGTAGAATAAATGCAGTGGAAATGCGTTCCTTGCGAAGTATGTGTGGTGTAACTCGGAATGATAGATTGAGGAACAGTGTGATAAGACAACGTTGCGGGCTGAAAGATGATGTAGTGACGCGTATTAAGAAGAATATGCTGAGATGGTTTGGACATGTTGAAAGAATGAATGAAAGACGATTAACGAAAGGAATTTATAAGGCGAATGTCAGCGGCAGCGCCGGTAGAGGTCGCCCAAGAAGGACATACGCCGATCTGATTGGCGAAATCCTTCAAAAAGGTCAGGTGCGTAGCACTCGCAACCGGCGTGTATGTATGAGAAGATGTATGAATGTGGAAGAAGCAAAAGAAGTATGCAAGAATCGTAGCAAGTGGCAGTCTATAGTTTCTGCCTACCCCTGTGGGAGAAAGGCGTGAGTGTATGTATGTATGTATGTATTTTTTTTCAGTCTTGTTTGTTAAGTATGTATATTTCAGCGTATCTATTGCGGAGGCACTATCAAAGTTTACACTAATTAAGTTTATAATAAATATAGAGTTGCTCAAGTATTTTCTTCCAAGATATTTAAAGAGGAAACGTTCTACCGTGAAGTATTCCAGTTATACGTTCTACTAAATTAAACTACTTAATAATCTAGTTATAATATCGTAGCGTTGAGTAGAGTTAAAAGCTTTACTGTGCAGAAGGTTAAGTAGGAAATAAACATTCAAAATTGAGCTTTTGCCTCTAAATCGCTCAAACAAACTTGATAGTGCACAGGTAATCCGCACCAATTCGCCTCGTTTGCAAATCGAGCCTTTATGAATGGCGGAGTGTGCGATGCGATGCGACTGGATTGCGTGCCGTGCGAGCGCGCACATGCGATGCTATTTGTGACTCGTGCGAGTCAGCGGTTGTGGAGAGCCGACGTTATGGTCGCCGCAAATTTGTCCATGAATGATGTGGGCAAGGTGCCTCGTGTAGGTACGTTATCCTCTTGTCTCCTACTTCAATGAACAAGTGGTGCGATCCCGTACGGATAATGGACGATTAAATTACCCACATCATAGGATGACATTGTCGGTGACTTGCGGTGTGACACTGTCGATTACTGTAAGTAACACTTCCTAACACAATTTCTAAAATGATGTTATTGTATATTTCACTACAAGTTTTTATTACTGGCAAAGAGCGGATAGTGAGTGGAGTTGTTGTTTATGACAGATTAACGTGGAATTTGTGGATTCACATAATTCAAATTGCTGACCGACTTGTATAAAAGTGGATAGCATTCATCTGTTCCGCTAACTTACCCCATCTAATTGCGTGCTTGGCTTCAATTGTGATTTCCTTTGAGCCAGCACATCGCGGCAGAGCAAAGGCCGGTCCTCAAGCACTCGCGCCGCACTTGCGTACCTAGCGAGCTCTTGCGTGCATTCGCGACCCCTTTGAACACTTGCCAATGGAGCCGAACCCTTCAACTGAGCTTTGTTTGTGTGCGTGGAAAAAAGGACCAAAGAAGTGACTCGATTTTTTAATGCTACACTCTTTTTCGAGAACACAAAAAAAGGGCGTATTGGTTTACTGGTGGGTTCAATTCCCAGGTAGTGTATTGCTGAATTTCTCAGCTTCAGTTTAGATTTGTTCTATTTGGATATGTCATGTTATTTACTTTCGTCATCAACCCATTTACTGTCCCACGGCTGAACAAGGGTCTCTATCTAGTCTATAGTCCACCACGCTGGCCCAGTGTGCGTAGGCAGACTTCACACGCTATTCAGAAAATCTCTCAGAATCTCTCTGGTTTCCTCGAGATGTTATCCTTCACTGTTTAAGCAAGTTATAATTATTAATATACATTTGATAATCATAAATCAGAGCTACGTGCCTTGGATTCTAAATGAAGTCCTGTAACTTGGCAGTCCAAATAGTGATATCACTAGGCTATCAATATTTTTTTCATATCTATTTTAGAATATTTAAAATGTTATATTATTGTACGCTCGAGCTCACGGTGAAATATTTCTATAAGAGCAAATGGTACATAAATAAAATTATGTTTAAACCAAAGCACTTTTTGATTAAATATTGAGACATTATTTTCCTATCTGTCTTCACATTTCATTTTAATCGCCATTTTAATAATGCATACAAGATGCACATAATGTGAGTACAGCCCCGACGCACTAGCCGCTAGTGCACTTAACGCCACACACACACACTGTCTTACAAACTGGCCGGTGAACAACTTGCGCCGTACATTTGCGTGTTATGAGTAATGCGCGTTGTTTGCGCTCACGGCCGCACAATGAGCCCGCAAGCATGCACAACTTTACGGCCATTAAAACCTGGCGCCCGTAAAACTGACCGCTGCAGCTGACTGGCGTATAAAGCATTTTAGCTGGTATTCCAGTAAGTGCTCTAACACGTTCTGTTCATTTGTTGGACATGTAAAACTAAAAAAAACACACACAAATGAAGATCCAATGCATTTCAGTTTATATTTTTAAAAGGTTAAAGTATTTATTAACGTTAATCGTAAGATTTAATTCAGTACAAGTATTCTGACAAAGCAATGAAATGCAACTGAAATGCGCAGCTGTAATTATTTTCCTGAATAAATTGCATGCAGCGAGAGAAATGGCTTACTTATGCTGTGCAGCTAGCTCCCGCCGCGTATTGGAATTGCTAAGAGCCACGTTACTTCGTATGGAAAAACTCGGAGCTTGTACTAGCAAAGAAAAGCGACGCAAGTCCGCCCTACATACAATTTTTTATTTAGCGGAATGAACATTTTGCGTACTAATTTATATTTAAATTTATAAAGATTAAACTTTTGCTTCGACATCAAAACAAACGCTTTAGTTGGCAGCAGCGCTCGGCGCAGGCGGTCTGTCAACTGCTTCATGTTGTACAACCGGTGTTCAACAACTCATTGTTTGTACATTTTAAAATAATGAAATTTCCCCGGCTAGTTTGAGTTTACAAGAGCGCATCAGCACCCCGCAGCGCTGCAGCGGTTCGCGCTATCAGCGTACTGTATTTATTCTAGACGGACTGTTGAGAGCCGCTGAAAGCGCTATGTAAGCACTAGCTCAGATGAGATGTACTGACTTCAAGCACATTTTATGTACATTGTCCGCTATGGACGTAAAACGATAAGAATGGACAGATGTTCGTCTGGAATCTCGCGCGATTTTATGCATAACGAACAAAACTTTGTAGTATTTGCTTTGAATATGAGATAAATACACAATACAGCGTTCACAGACTTCATCGTATTGTATTACAAGATATCTTCATATTATATCGTGTTCAAGTCAGACGTATGATTGATTTTGTCGGAGAGGGATCCAGTTGTGGTTATTCGAGATATATTGATAAGTAATTATTTAGGCAAACTGACACCTATTATGATCAATAGTGCCTCATTCACTCAAAGATATGAAATAATGTGAATACAATTTATTAGATGTTCTGCGTATATTTCAGACCATTTCTCATAGATCAAGGTAGAAGTTAACTTATCCGTGGTTATAATCGACGCTAGGCCTTAAACTTTTGCTAATGACTGTTTATATTAGCTCCCATGAACATTATGTATCCAATAGGAAGCGAACTATTCCAATTGATTGGCTAGTGAACTTAAACTTAGTTAATTACAAGGGCTTATTAAATCAAAACTATTGTGTTAATTACATGTCATTTTGATAGTATTTATCGACGAGCCTATAAGTAGCTACATTGACAAAGCGCAACGTATAAAATACGTATACAACAAATTATAGGGTATTTTCAATTAAATTATACATATACGTTAATCATGACATGACGTAAGCAGAAACCAACCGATTGCTCAAACATGTAGTTTATCATATTATTTAACATTTAAAATTCTTAAAATATCACAGAACCAAAAATCAATCTTAAAATATTCATCTATTAATTTATATTCGTCCGTGTAAATTAGTACAATAATAAATTTATTGATTATTATTATTATTAAGCCTATTAAGATTAGTAAAATAATACACTATTCATATGATGTTGTTAACGAAACGTCAAAAATCATGCGTAAGTTTAACCTTCTAAAATCTTTCAGAAAGTACGTTTATGAGAGTATCAAGGAAAAAAATATTCAAAGTAATTCTATAACATCATTATCATTCAGAAAAATTATCTTACATAGACCCAGAAGCTATTTTTGAGAATGGATGGATTGCCTGTTTTTGATGACGAGCAAGAAGATGAATAATGTAGAGCTAATGTAAGAATTGCGTGAGGAGGGCGATACGTCAGAGACAAGCAGCTTTCATTCAGTGAATATCTACATATTTAACGGTGGTCCTTATGTACGGAATTTGCGATATTTTTAGGAGTTTGTTTTCCTAGACGTCTGATCATATAATATCTTCCTCTATCGTGTTATATGAGTTAGATAATAGGTCATGCCATAACAAAATAATAAAACTTCATTAGCCGTAAAAATGAGGTTTGTATAGTTTCTAGGTAGCGTCGTGACTCGTGACAAAACGCCTTAGAAGATATTGTTCCACGTATCCGTACCAAGTTCTTCCTCTGAGAACAATAAGAGGTTAAAGTTTAAAGATTTCGCTGAGAGCTAACTCTGGAAATGCGCGAATTAAAGCTTGTTCTGTAAATTACAGGGATTTATATAGGTATACTTGTATAATATCGCGAGTGTTATCGTCCGTTACAGCTTCCTGTTTTATTATTAGTCGATATTTTCCAAGGGACAGGTAGTAAATATTTTTTTTTTCTATGACACCTATCATGGTCGAATGTCAAGTATTTTATGGCCGTGACTATATGACAGGAGTAGGATTTAATAGAAGCGTAGATTTAAGTTGGCATGACGTACCCTGCCGCCGGCCAAATGGCAGATGATCTATGAGGATTTTCCATATCCAAAAAACCGGAAAGTGCGAGTCGGACTCGCCCACCGAGGGTTCCGTACTTTGTAGGTGCAATACATGTTATAATTAATTACAAATGTATAGTTTTCAGATTTTTCTCTATACTTGTAGTTTAAGACGGTATTACTTAACAAATTTCATAGTTCTAGGTCAAAGGAAAATACCTTATAAATTTTTATTACATTGAGTGTCGAAATATACCTATTTTTGCGACATAAACGACAGTATCTTTTTTTTACGTTAACTTAGAAGTTTAATTTATTCACTGCTTCAAGGGACTGTAGAATTGAGTATAATACGGTTTTAATTACAACTCGATACCTCCACGCGTTCCCGAGATAAAGGGTCTTGACAGACAGACAGACGGACGAACGGGCATCAAAGTGATCCTATAAGGATTCCGTACGTCAAAAGGAACGGAACCTAACCTAAAAAGGGTAAAAATATATTGCCCTTGCTAAATTCAGTTCTTACAGTTATTTGTTTGACAAATTAAAACTTCAAATAGTTAAAATATTTACGTACACACACGTAATTTTTTTTATCTTAATTTAATTGAAAACAACTTAATTAGTATTGACAGATATTTAGATATCTATGTATACTTCTAACGATAATGACCATAGTCATTAATATTATTGGTTCAAATTGGTGCGCCAAATGGCATGCCTTGTATAATAATTTGTTCACAAATCATCCATAGTTACAAAACATTAATATCTAACAGTGCGTTCGTCACGCCATCTTTTTTGTAGTTTGTCGCATCGATCAAACATCGATGAATAAATTACCTACTTGTGTTGTGTTTTAATCAATCTACCAATTGCTGTGTTCGTGGTTCCAAAATAATACGCTGCAGCACCGATTGTGCATTAACGCAAAATAATTAGTTCCAAATTGAATACCGCAGCGTGGTCGCGAGGGCTAAACCATTTATAATCTGTGCACTACTATAATACAATGCAAATTCCACTTTTGTTAACACGAGAAATTCTTAAGTATTTTACCAAAGTCCTAATTACGTGTAGAAAATATAATTATAACAAATCAATTATAAATATGAAGTCAGGAGGTGTACTGTCAGTTCTCGATTGTATTTCGGTGAACTGCAGTGCCGTCTGTTCACTCAAACAACTAGTTAATTAATATTAGTAATTACGTGCTTCTGTTGCATTTGCTGTAACGTTGCTTTGTCGATCACGATATCGTGAATATTCGAACCATATCCATAAATACAAGATTTTGCATTGAAACGCTACCTCATAGACTGTTAATACTACAAACAGTCAAGCAGGGTTATATAGGGTATATTACTATACTACTATATACTATCCACTTTCTTAGCAATTAATATATTTACGGAGGTTCTTTGCCAGAAAACAAAAATGACACAATCGTTACGTTCGAAAAAAATGCATAAACAAATAGTAGACCTCTAAACCTTTTTGGGCAGTAGATGTAAACTGCTGATCTAGATTTCCTCACGAGGTATTATCAGAAAGACCAGTCCGGACAAAGAAATTTGAAGTACCTACATACATAATCAACCCATTATACTGTCCCAGTGTTGGGCACGGGTCTCCTCTCAGAATGAGAGGGATTAGGCTATAGTCCACCACGCTGGCCAAGTGCGGGGTGGCACACTTCACATGCCATGGAGAATCTCTCAGGCATACAGGTTTCCTCACAATGTTTTCCTTCGCCGTTTAAGCGCGTGATAATTAACTATTTAATATGCACATGACTTCGAAAAGTCAGAGGTGCGTGCCTTGTGTTTCTTCCTAATTTGCGGTGGTCAACTTCGTCTGCAAACGGACACATGACGGAATCTAATTCAGCCAGTGTGTGCCAATCAAACAAATTAATTAGATAATGATGAGGCTTCTGTTGCGTCTCGCTGTGTGCTCTTGTTCCAGATCGTTAGTACAAAGTACGACAGCTCGTAAATCATAATCTGTTACACAAAGTGGTTTAGCTGACCGGCTACTACGGCGGTACGGTAATCCGTTAGTCAAGCGGTGCCGGGAATGGACTCTTGTTTAAATTACACAATACATTTTAACTAAGCGCCTAATTGACTTGAGCTTGTTGCTTGTTGCTAGTGGCGGAGTTGAAGTGTTTAGCAGATTGTGTTGTTGACGGTACCTATTAAAATGATATGATAAGAGTGGATTATGTAAAATAGAACAGAACTTAACTACATTTTGGAAATATAAATTAATGTATAATAATCACCAGTAACACAACATAAGACGTCTTTTATGTAAATAAGTAGTCTCATGCCATCAGTCACCTACCCATGGACAATGTTCAGTTCAGCAGTAATAGTAATAATTAATTATTGAAGTAGGTATACCAGAGATACTTATCTTCAAATATTAAGTACAACATCATTAAAGGAAAAGCACTTATAAATAACAACACGAACGCCCACCTTGATCTTGATAAACATACCACAATTATTTATTTCACCAAAGCTCCAGTAATTTCGTCCAGAAAGCGTCACATTTTCATAATAATATCAAAACTGACGGCCAGTCGAAATAAGCGTGTTTGTTCCTCTCAGAGAGCGGAGTTTTAATGAAAATTCTTTCAAAATAGAAAAATATTATAAGTACGAGTATTTTCGTGACGAGGCATTCCTGTTCAGAAACATTTGTATATGAGATGCGTACGTACATACACGTGGGTCACAGAGCTATTGTTCGCTTTGTATTGTATGAATGTGTGAATCTGTGATATCACTAAATAATATTACTAACACTCGTAGAATGCTCAGTGGGTTGAGACAAAACCAACTTATTACTCAATAAAATAGTCAACGATTGCTTTTATTACATGAAATTGAAATTACCATGAAGACAGATACTGAGACCTCCAAGTCTCATCATTGGCAATGGTAATAATTATTACTTATAGTTTTTTTATTATTTTAGGTTTATGTGATGACACATAATTATGTATCTATAATAAACAAACGATGTACTAATGTCGAATGCTACAAAATCCGGTATGTAACAGCAGCGTGTTAGTTCTGTAGTGAGAGCAAAGCTAGCATCTGGCATTAGAGGCTGGTGATATCAGTGACAGTGGTGTTATCTGGTGCTAGTACGTTGTTTCGGGGGTCTGGTGTTAGTGGTGTGACGTCCCCGACGTGTTGGCGCCGATCGTATCGCATGATGGACGTGTCGCTAATGCATCGCACTCGCGATACAACTCACCAGCGGCTTCAATTAGAAACAGTTCCATATTCCCTTTACCAATTTAGCCATATTAATCAACTGATAACACTGCTCTGGGTGTTATCTACATCTTATTGTGTATGTTTGCATTAACAGTTTTTTGGAACATTTTATCAGATGGACAATATCTACATACATATCTAACAGCTTTCATGCAAGCAAAGTCACAAGAATAAGTTATACGTGTTTAAAGTGCACTGTGGGACGGTGTGCTGGCCAGCTGTGCTGAGCAACACTATCGCAACAACTTGCCAAGGAGAAACTGCGCGCAAGTGGCGAGTGCCGCGGGCGAGTAACTAGCAGATAACGACGCCAGCACTGGCGGCAACTTAGTGTTGTGTTGTTTCAGATTCAAGTAGCATTAAGCAGAAGTGAACTTCCTTCGTCGCTGGGTATTTGTATAATCTATGTTGAAAAACTGAACTGAAGACTGCCTTATTAGCCTAGTGTTCCTGAGCGCGACTACTACGCTAGAGGTCCTGGGTTCAGTTCCCAGATCGAGCAAAGTGTTATTGGGTTTTTCTATGAAATTCTCAATATCAGCTCTAGAATGCTGAGACTCTAATGGATTTGTGCCCGGTTAATGGCATAGCTTCTCCTCCTATTACATGGGACTTAAATATGCCGGCGAAATGTAGGTGTACATTAGTACGCCTGTGCCTAACCCCTCGGGAAATACAGGCGTGATGATATCTTATGTTGAAAAAAAAAAATAAGTGGATTGACAAGAAAACATGTAAAAAATGTTATAAACTACGCCCAAAATAAAATTTAGTACCGATGAAGCTAATATTGATTTTTATTATGAACCGCACAAATTAAGTTTTATGAAATTAATAATAAGTAACTTATCTTTAAGTCAAAATAATTTGATATAATATTCTCACATACATAAACATACCATCACGCCTGTATTCCTCGAAGGGTTAGGCAGAGGTGTACTTAATGTATACCCACAGTTCGCCGGTATGTTTATGTCCCATGTTATAGGGGGCGAGCCTATAGCCATTAACCGGGCACAAATCCAGACTCCGAGCTGCTAATGAGAATTTCATAGAAAAACCCAATAACACTTTGCTCAACCTGGGGATCGAACCGAGGACCTCTAGTGTAGCAGTCCCACTTGGGACCACTAGACTGATGAGGCAGTCATATAATATTCTCCTACCTAGATATTGTAACTTATAAGCACCGTTCTCGATGTTTCCGAAACAAATGTACAATATTACTTGTATTACAGTTACGGTACGTCTTAGAATGCTCTAGAGATTAAAATGTGTTTAGTTTCAAGACAGGGAATCCGATTGCTGCAGAACTTTTGTACAAGTCCGATACTTACATAAAACCCCCGCGTCCGTTATTGCAACCTGCACTGTAAATACCACTGTTCTAAGACTTGTTCCACTTGCTTTACGGTCCCCTGTGACCGGTTACGTAGTCTGTAGTACCCGAGGACCAGTTTACTCGGGTCCTTCGAGTCGATGCATCTCTATTTCATGTGGATCGCCACCCCACGTCGCGAAACACTAGAAACTGAACACATTGTTAAAAGTGGAAATGAGGAAAGTAGATGTACACGTTAGCAATGAGGAAGGAAAGGAAGGTTCCCTTTAATGTACGGTACAAAAAAAAAAATACTGACAACCTACCTACGTTTTTGAAATCACTGTAATGTATTGATAGATAAACAACGTCATCTATGAGTCAATGTTCATTGCTTGTAGTAGACTTACTACTTATTTTTATACTGGAATTGTGCAAGTGAGCCTTTTGCAACTTCAAACGCTACGTCGCGTCGTACAGCAGGACACTATTATTCTTTCAACTTTTAAACTACTGTGAGTGAATTAACTAGTTTTTAAACGGTTTAATTGTTTTTAGCGTTCATCTGCTGTTGAATGTTTCATTATATACTTTGTTTTTAATGGTTCATTTATCTTGTTCATTTGTTATTCATTAAGAAAAATGTTTGGTAGTCATTAAAGTAAAAGCGCACACAGTTGATAAAACCATAAACCATGATAAAGTCTTTTTTCGCTGAAAACTTCAATACATATAAGGTGGCAACCATTCAACATTTAAATTCAAGAATTTAAAACAAATAATATAAAATATCTACGTCACATTTCAACATCTCACGTATTCTTGAGCGGAATATCGCGAAGCCCATAAAAATCTATAAGCGAATTTGTATTCACTCGGTTCTCGCCCGCACAGGAGTATAACATGGAATGGCACCCGAGAGGCGACTAAACCGACCGACAGGATCCTACAATCTGCTAATACAGATCATTTGGTTTATATCTGGTGCTTTACGTTTTTGTGCCAGCTCCGCTGCCGCAATTAAGTCACGTAGTGACTCCCTATACTAGGTGCTTATAGGTACGTCACTATACATTACTCAGAGAAAATGCGTGCGTGCATTCTGCATACACTTCACATTATTTAAATCGAAAAGTATTTCTAAATCTAGTATTCTATTTTATTTTAGTAATTACTAAATAGCACCCATGTTTCTATCTGATGACAAGAAAAAACGCCGCCGTAAGAAACTAGAGAGAATTGCATAAAATCTACTGTATTGAGGTTAGATATCTGACAGATTTCGAAGCGGCGGTAGCCTAATGGCTAGGGCCTCAAAATTGTGATCATGTGGTTTCCGGTTCGAAACCCACGTGAATCCTCTCGTAACACGAGTAGCTTAGCACGAGGGGTTAACAAGAATACTAGTAATGTGCGACCCACATTTCTAGTAAGCTTAATTTATTTTATAAAAAAGATTTTACATAATTACACGAAGAACAGCGTAGGGATCTTCTAAAAGTACGATGTTGTGACTATTTTAGCAGCCTTCAACCCTAGATTGGGTCGCTATTATAGCCCACGTAATGGTATTGGGTGAAAATTACGAGCCACTATAGAGTTTCTTGGCTACTCTTACCTACGCCTATTATACGAGTATACAAATTGGCTCTTACTTACGTGCAGTACATTTATTCTTTCCGTTAGCTTAAAGTTTTGCGAACTATGTATTTGCGTCATTTGACAAATGTAAATCATTATCATTATATCAGCCTATTGCCATCCACTGCTGAACATAGGCCTCCTCCAAAGCCAACTATTCCGGTCTTGGGCAGCTCGCATCCATCCGCTGCCAGCCTACCTTTATCCAAATGTAAATAATGATTATTTATTAACCAACACTTTTAAATGTATACATAAATATAAATGTTTGCTTAAAGATGATGTTGTGATGTAACAACGCGCAGGAGGGGGATTATCTTGGCTGTTATGCCGTATCTATGGGGTAATGTGGTGTATTGTGCTCACGTCGGGCGTGATGGATGCGTGCCATGCGATCTGTATATTATACGCACGTTTCCTTGTAGGATAACAAACGACTTTATTGCGGCTGTTAGCAGATTTGGAAGAATCAGCGAAGGGAATCATACAATATGTTAGCTATGGATGTCTGTAAAAAGAGAAACGTGCAAAAATACGTTATAAAACGTAACTATAAACCTTCGCAGGTGGCAGAAAATCCAGAGGTTTACCCGCACTCAAAAAAAAAAAAACATGAAAGAGGGCAAACAAATAAATTCATTTGTATATACAAGGTGACGATAATACGAAATTGAATGACACCGTTATGCGCTAAAGAATCACATTAAAATAGGAAATAATTATTATTAGTAAGCAAACATAATTTAACAACATTCCAAATAAATTAAGTTGATGAGCTGAAAAACTTGTACGGGAAGTGGTAATGAAGTGGAGAAGATCCATTTTAAAGTATTTCTTTAGAATAGTGTATAGGCTGTGGTTTCGTTTATTGTCATCGGAACTTTGTAGGCATAAGAAAATGTAGCTGAAGCCATAATGTATGAGGATGATAGCACAACGCTGGCTACAGAGCTGCAAAAGTTGCAGCGAACTTAAATAATTGCTTTGTTTAAGTCTCTAGAAAAGTAAAAAAAGCCAAGTCTGTTAGTAATCATAGTTTAAATTTGTATACAGTATATTTTAGCGATTATCAATGATAGACCTTACAAATGAAACAACAATAAATAAATCGGCGCGGACGTCTGTGCCGCCTGCTCACCGTGCGACGAGCCGAACGGTGAGCAGGAGGCCCGTCTGCGCGGGGCCCCGCTACTAAATAAATGATTTCAATTATTTATGTCCCTTTGCTTGTTTTGTTAAGATTTTGAGTTAAATAAGATGGTAGAACATAGGTTATAAAATACGTAGGATAAAGTCTGAAATTAGTTAGTATGTTCGTGGTGTACTCATATAGTTACCTAATACTTTACATTGTCGATAGAAATTACATATTACATACAAACATTTTTCTAAGAATATACAATACATTACTTAAGTTCAAACGGATTATACTAAAAAGAACACTTGTAAGAATGTAAAGAGAAATTAATTACTTGTCCTTCGATGTAATAACGATAAAATATTTTCAAGCGAGCGTAGGCTTCAGTTAATTCAGTCGGATGGACTTCACCAACTCCAGCCGTCTAACAATTTTAATATGAAGTACTTAGTTGGCGAGCCGCGCCTGGCTTTGTGCTGTGATTGACGCGAGACAGATCCACTTCAAAACTTAGCGATCATTATTGTTTAAGTACTTATCATTACGGTTTACAATTTTGTTCTTAAACATAACATAATTATCATCACGCCTGTATTTCCCAAAGGTTTATACAGAGGTTGTACTAATGTGTATTCACAGTTTACTGGTATATTTAGGTCCCATGTTATAGGCGGCGAGCCTATTGCCATTAACCGGGCACAAATGCCGAACTCCGAGCCCATCAAATCAAAATCAGATTGCACTAGCGTGTAAGAGTCAACCAGTCATCAGTACGTCATAATGATAGACAGCCAAAATACATACATATTTTTTTAAACTAAATACTTGTATACATACTGTAGTCTGTAGGTTCTTGTTATAATGGAACTGTGTTAATGACGTATTAGCATAGTTACTGAATACGATGGATATATATTACATGAGTATGTGACGTCAGTTAGGGACGACACAGACTTGCACGCGGTGACCTTTATACCTTCATTCCATTTGATATTATAACACAGACTAACATAATCTTATTTCTAATTATTATGTTTATAATTATGGAGTCGTAAGTGTTACGACATACTATACTATATCTTAGTGGCGAAATCCTTAAAAAGGTCAGGTGCGTAATACCCGCAACCGAGGCGCGTGTGTATGAGAAGATATATGAATGTGGAAGGAGCAAAATAAGTATGCAAGAATCGTAGCAAGTGGCAGTCTATAGTTTCTGCCTACCCCTGTGGGAGAAAGGCGTGAGTGTATGCATGTATTTATGTGTGTTGAGCACCTTAAACTCTTAAGAAGGCGACATAATTAATCTCTACACGCATCATCAAAAAAATATTGTTCACTATAATTTTGAGTCGTCAAAATGAGCATAAGGATCTCTCGGTACAAATATATGCAGGTAGGCCTTAACACAGATATAGCGATTATGCGTTAATTACGTGTCTCTTAACTGATAGCGGAGATGAGAGGCGACGCTGCTACTAATAGCGGATTAACTGGCGGTAGCTATTACAAGAGAACACCTCTGATTTGTACTAAAAGGGTAGTACTCATATGGTAATGTGTCGAAGATGAATCCGCTTTGACTAATGATAATGACGCCGACGTACGATTCATGGTGGACATTCCATAAACCCGAAGAAACGCTTGAAGTCCACTTTAACATGCGTACCGTTGAAATATGGAATGCAGTTCCCGAGTGGGTCTTCCCTGATAGATATAATCTCTTTCTCTCTCTCTCTCTCTCTCTCTCTCGTTCTCTTTAAGTCACGAGTGAATTGGTTTCTTCTAGGCAAGCGCGCTCCATCGTAGATCGCAGTAACGCTTAACATCAGACAAACTGGCGGTCAAGCGTAAGCCTATCACGAATGATAATTTTATATTAATTTTTTTAAGACCTGTTAACATTGTGGAGTGCAAGCAATAAACGACTTGAGTATTGAAAAAAAAAATGTTGATATCGATTCCTGCTGTAAAAAAGTTCAAACGTCAACGATCTCAATGGGTAGAATTCTTACAGACGGGTCCTTAGTAGCGCGAGTATGAGCTATTGAATAAATTGTAACATCGCACCGGGCCTAGGTGTCCTACATTTTAATTATAAATGTAATCGACATCTATTTAACCTGTTCAGTTTATTTTAAGCTCTATCGTAGTATGTATACGTCCAGAACAATAAAAATTTATAAAAATACGATTCTCAGTTATTCCCAAACCTGATAGTCAGAGGGTGTCATGCTCACTTAAATTTCCAGTTGATGGTGGCGTTGTATGTCGGGTTGTTTTGTTCCTTACAACCTGGTTGAGTCAAACAACGCTGATAGCTAGCAACGCTTGCTATCAGCGTCTAGCAACGCTTGACACACGTCAAGCTCGTGAAAGGGTGCCGTCTGTCGGGACTGGTCCACTCTTACATTATGCCATGTTAATCCGAATTCAGTTAAGTATGGTATGTTTTGGAAGGTAATTTACTTTTATCACTCACATCAAACTCCACAAAACTCACATTGATAACATAAAGAAATTGTAAACATCAATTATCTTTTAGAAGAGTTTCTTGCCGGCTCTTCTCCATAAGACCTACTATTTGGAACCGTGCATGTAGTTTTGATATTTCAAAAGTGCCTGTATATGGTATAATTGAAATAAAAAAAATGTTTGAGTTTGATATAGCAGCGCCTTGAATACAGCGTCACAGCGTATTTTATTGTACAGTGATGCAACCCAATACGAGATAATGACAGCGCGACAGTGCGAACACAAATATTTGCGCAGTGATTACCCGATATCACCGCGGCCTCGGGCTGGCTGCATGTTGCCATATTGTGGTGTAGGGTTGTATCGCAGAGTTCGGCGCTGATTGCGGCATCAACACGAGTGTCATTGCTACTGACGTGCGGTAAATATGTAATGTATGCGTGTGTTATGTAATTAAATATAATCTACTGGTTTCTGACACTTACGCAAATATTAGACATTGAAATAAAACTACTTTTTACGGATTTTATCGTCTTCCCGTGACCATGGATGCTGTAAAGGAACCAAAACGTCGGGAATCAAATAATATCAATACAACGCGATAAAATCCGTAAAAAAGTAGTATTTCAAAATGTGATCTAAGTATTATTTATACTATAGCAGAAATAGGACTTATGCATATCTAGTGTTATAGCAACAGACAACAAAACTTATAAGTCATTACAGGAACAGAACACATAATATTATCCTAGTGTTTGTATTACGAATTTCCGCTTCTCCGTGATTTTTCCTAAAGATAATAGAGTAAACAGAGTCCACGCAATGTTAAAAAAAATGTACGTACGCTATAACTGCTTATATTCGCGTAGTAGTCCCGCTCAGATCGACTAGACTAATGAGGTAGTCAAGTTAATCATGTTTTTGTAACACTAACAACTTTTCGTGAATCCAGATCCTCAGCTCGACTAAGTCCGGCCCTGACTCGGCGTAGTGTGCACGCGTCGCTCGTCGTGCGACTAATTCGCATGCATTACCGATGCTCAACATGCGAGGCTGAGGCGCGGCATTCTGTGCACATCCCTATTATGATAATACAGTACGAGAGCACTTCTAAAGTATGGATCATCGTGGAATACAGTAAAAACGTTGAATACACACGAGAATAATTATAAAACCGAAGATATGTGGGAATGGAATAATTTTCATTAGTGCTGCAATGGAATACTTACCTAATATTTTCAATAAACTGACTCATTAGTCTAGTGGTCCCAAGCGCGACTGATACGCTAGAGGTCCTGGGTTCAATCCTTAGGTCGCGCTAAGTAATTTTATATTTTAAAGTCACAACCACAACTACAAATTACTTTAAAAAGTAACGTCATTGAATGCATTAAAGACTCAGTTCTGCATATTATTACAAATTACTCCTAATAAACTCTTCTAATTGAACTCGAAATATAACTTACTTAACTAGCTTTAATTTATTTAAAAGAGCAGATTTTTTGTAAGCTATAACGTATGCAGTTTCTGATTCAACATTTTGAGTAGTAAGTAGCTAGTTGAACTCATATAGCTTTACTACTTTAATTAAGCCTTATTTAAAATCCGGAAATAAATTTCACGAATAATAAATTGTTCAATATTTTATGTGCGTATTATCCGGCTGCAATAAACGTATACTGGAGGATTGGAATAAAAAAGTCGTTATCAAAATGATGGCGGACATTTAAGCGCGCATCGGCACCGCCGCGCAGTGACGTATCGCGCGCGACGAGATGCGAGCACGACACACGCAGCGTAACGCTCACAGAGTAACTTATACATAGTGAAAACGCTCGACACACCAGACCGTTGCGACTAACATGTTAAACTTTATTTTAGTAAAGGAAAAATTAAATCGCGGGCAGGATTCGAACCTGAAATCTCCTGGTTAGATACACCAGACTCTCTGACCTCTAAGCCACCGCGAACCCCACCCGCCTGATTGAAAAAAAAACACAAAAAGATATGTTAAAACTTTACAAAATTATGTATCAAGGCATATCATATACTATCCATTATACTGTGTCACTGCTGGGCACGGGTCTCCTCTCAAAATGAGAGGGATTAGGCACACCATGTCACCAGTCCACCACGCTGGCTTAGTGCGGGTTGGCAGATTCAGGTTTCTTCACGATGTTTTCCTTCACCGTTTTAAGCGCGTGATAATTAATTATTGGTATGCACATGACTTCGAAAAATCAGAGGTATAAGGCATACACAAACTAAATAGTAGTGTAATTGCAATAACCGGGTTCAGTACCGTACAGAAAAAATATATATATGGTCTACAGCGTAAGCCGTCGTGGGTAAAAATGATGGTCCTATTGATTTACAACTCTTCTGTACGACATTTATCATTATCACTAACCGAACATAATATTCTGGCTAGTGATGACGTGATTTCAAAAGTCGCAGTACTAGTGATGTACAGTTGCAGCTTGTGGCAAGTCTGCAACAGCATGCATTTGTAGTAATAATCGGCGGATCGCGGCAGGCGTGCGGCTTTAAGCCCACGTTATGTACGCCAACGATCACCGACTGTATCGAAAATATGAAGTCATAAAATTGAAAGCGCCTCCCTTGTTTGTTTTGATTGTGGTTATAAGCTAGGACAACAAAAGGTTCACGTTGTTTAAGTATTGAATATCCCCATGGGTAAAATTCTCATGGATCGTTCGCCACCAAGGACTGGCCGTACCGTACCGACTAAAAACATTTACCTCGAGTGGGGACGGTTTAGAAGACTGTTCCTCACTGCCTTTCAGATAGGCATCCCGTAAGAGCCGTGAAAATATCTGACTTGCTCAATGGTAGGACTTCTTGTGGGACTTTTGCACGTAAGGCTGCAGGCTGTCCATCAAGTCACCGTTCGGACAAAAATCCGAAACAAAATCAGTCACGATGCAACAGACAGACACATAGATACACAGATACCTACACACTTTAAACTTATAACACCCCTCATTTCGCGTCGGGGCTTTATTTCGTTTGGTGAGTAGTACCGACACAAAATGCTATTGTTTTGCACTGTTACTTCTGTGTAATCTATCTGATGGTGCAGGAACACATATAATTGTGGCCATTACCGCTGATATTTGGCATTCGGCGCGAAGTGAACTGTGTAGTGTATATAATGTGTACTGTGTACCGCGGGTTGTCGAACTGTTTAACACACATTATTGTTCGCGTACTTAAAGGTTATGTTGGAAATACTTCACTACTTAAAATCATCTACCTAATCAACTATTTATTATTTTAATTTCAAGTCCCGTATTATAGATACAATGTATATACATGACGACACGTTGGCGTAGCGGCTGAGCGATCGGCTCCTACGCAACGTGTTGTGGGTTCGATCCCCACACGGAGTAAATATTTGTACGATCTACAGGTATTTCTTCCGGGTCTGGGCGTATAAATTTGTGTTTGTAAACGCACCCATGATACACCCATGATTTAGGGTTAATAAAGAAATAAACACCTATAACATAGCTTACTGTAAATTTTCGAACTGCAAACACTGAAGTTAGCTAAAATAAAATACTAGTTGTTCTGTTCAATTTATGTAACGTTTAGCTCTTCTGTGAATTAATGTTCATGTATTTTAAGCACCTACAATTGCAGCTATTCTTTAAATTAAAAGTTCTCAAGGAACTGCATAAAAACCTGTGAACGTTATCAGTGCGCTTCCATCAGCGCGGGCGCTGGCGCTGCTAGCGCTGGAGGCGGGGGGAGGAAAGAAGGGGTGACAGGTACCTAGCCGAATGCCCCGCTCCAATACTGGCATACTTCAGTGTGCAACGACCCGTATTGATAAATCGATTGTATGACGTGCCATAAAGGAACGTCTGCTCTTGTAGGTAGATAGTATTTAATTATAGGTCATGGTACCGAATTATGTTTTCATGTAAGTAAAATAGTACTGAAGTCACGCGTAATTCGCGTAATTCGTGATTTTATTCTGGAGTACCTAATCATTATTTTACAACTCTATACTTATAGACATCCAACTATAACGCCTGTATTTCCCGAAGGGTTAACCAGAGGCGTAATGTACTGTACCCACAGTTCACCGGTATGTTTAGGTCCCTTGTAATAGGGGGCGAGCCTATTGCCATTAACCGGGCCTATTGCCATATCCCAAACTCCAGGCTGCTCTAGTGAATTTCCAATTCGAATTTCTTAGATAAATCAAATAACAATGTGCTCGACCAGGGAATCGAACCCAGGACCTCCAGCGTAGCAGTCGCACTCAGGACAACCAGGTTAATGAGACAGTTATAGATATCTTTACAAAAGATAAACAAACACAGTCATGTCACCATAACACGCAGACACATGTCGCTAAATGCCCGACACGCTGTCTCACTCGATGTGATGTCAGCAGTAGCTATTACCAGCCATTAGCCCCGAGCCCCCGCGCCGTTTGTCTCGCCTCTTACGTAAAACCTCCGTCTGCGGCCGCAACAGTTGAGCGCGAGTGCATAACTTTTAATATTCATGCGCTATCACTTAGCGACGCGATTATGCGCGATGAATATGCGAAAGCGCGCGTGCCACGCCTTGCCGCGCCGTCTGCGACCACCATTATAAATACCACATTATTATTTATGAGCGACAAAATTTAGTGACTCTTACTTTTCAAGTGGACAAAAGATAGCGCCTGTTTATGCAAAACTTAGAACTAAATTTAAATGTGAGCGAAACGAGCTGAGTCTATTTAAATTAATGTAACGTAACAAGAGAAGTTTCGATGCTTTGAATATGTGAAAACTACATATATCTATAATTTACTTTGACGATTCAGTTACTGGATGCTATTTGGCAGAAAGGTTTACTCAAGCTTAAAACCTTTGAAGTAGGTAACTCATTTCAAAGTTAATACTTGTTTACGTGCATATGACAAGGACTTAATTTTTTAATCGAATCAATTATCATTTTCTTATTGAGTCAAAATCGTTGCACATAACACGTACTCACCTGCTTAACTACGATAGGCTGATACAGTTGTAGTAAGGCTACGTTTTCATACCATTAGTATAGTCAAAGAGATGATCATAATCGACTCGAAAAAATCTGAAACTATAAATAAGCCAAGAACTAGTAAATCCACAGATAATCGATTTCTCCCAGTCAATATTTCATGTAAATCCTTCCCGCGCCCGCGCACCTTGTTCTCCGGCTCGCGACGTTATCCCGTGAGTAATGGCGGCTCATCCGTCCGCCTGTCCCATCCGTCTCGCCAGTTCCTTAGCGACGATAGTGCGCATTTGTCACGCACAGCGGCGCAGGGGCGGCACTGCAACGCCGAGGTACGGGAGTTCAATTAATTGCACGCTACTTAGAGCTGTGACATGATGTGTATTATGACTTTGTGACTTGAGGTTATGGCTACGAGGCTATGTTATAAGAGTGTGACAGTTAGGAATTGGAGCGGCAATGCCCCACGCTCAGGGTTATGACTTCACATATACGAGTAAATCATTGTAGTTTTGTAGTAGCATCACCTTACTAAGCCAATGTTTCACGCATAAATAAATTATTGATTGATACTTCAAGCTTAAATTGTTCATGTGCCGCCTGAATAATTAGACAAATATAATATTCCTCAAATGTGATTTTTAAGACAAATGAAGCTGGCATTTCATATCTAACGATATTTGAGAAGAAATAGGAAATACTGCTGGATGAAATCAGAACAGGATAAAAGTATTTACTAATAAATATCAATCAAACATACTAACAACGTGAGAATTCAGTGTAAATATTTCAGAAGATCGCTAACGCTCGTCCCCTGGGTGACGGTTTTAGGATTTTCGGCTCAGGCGCCGAGAAAATTATTAGCAAGGCACGGATAAAACGATTTTGTTTTTATTCTTCTGAAGAGAGCAGGGTTGTTAATAATTAATATCTCTTCAGTATTTACTGCTCGTAAGCCGTACTTAACTTCCAACGTAAAATATTAACATTTTACGATCACCTTTTTTATTATTACCAATATTTTCAAAGATACTTTATGCAGATGCTTATTTTCATCATACTCAATTTATCCGTAACACAATACAGACTGTGACAACCCTAACAAATCGATTAATAAGCAAACAGTAAAACAATCAATGTAATTACAATAGCGAGTACCGATTAATTCCGAATTGAGCTCAAGCGCGGCCGGTGGGTATCATCCTCTTCTCACACAAAGGTGATGCACTTTTTGTGCGGCTTCAAGCGAATTCCCAGTTGGTCCCGGCGTACCCTTTGATAGCCGTTTGTACACAGAGGAAGCTCTAAGCTCAGTAGATTATCTTTCATCCGATTTTTAACCAGTTGCAAGAATTAGCATGTTTTTTCTAGGAAATAGTTATGTGTAACCTCATTACTGAAATTCTCTTTTGAATGAACTAAGAGTTATACACAGGGGACGGAAATAAGATTATACTTTTATGGTTAATATTTTAATAAGTTTCCTCTGAGGCTAATGAGGTTTCATTAAAGTATAAAAATCCTACTAACATGTAATAAAAATGTTGGAGGCAGGCGGAGCGGGCGGAGCCCCGGAGTCACGTCAAGTTTTATTACACCATTAATCTGGCTCTAGATGTTGCAAATCTCATAACACCTTGATCATCCAAATCTTCTTAAATATAAAGAAGGTGGAATAAAAAACAACATTAAATTATTTTCCTCTCGGTGAGTTACAAATGAAACATTTCCAACAAGATAATATTTCACGGTTATTTGAAATAAGCTTTTACATAAAATCTGATCAGTAAAAGACAGGACTTAATAAGTTCAAGTTTAATAATTTCAAAATTTTAGCATTGACAATAACTTTATTCTATAGAATGTATGTAGACATAGAAAACAATCCTATGATACATACTCGGATGGCCTAATATTGTTTACCAGATCACCCCATAATGGCACACAGCGTACCAGTGCTTAGCCGTAGAACATTTAATGATGCGATGATACCCACCCAGACGAGCTTGGTGGCAGACTCGTGCCATCTCTACTTAAAATATACTCGTTTATTAGACTAGCTGTTGTTTCCCGCAGTTTCACTGACGTCCCAAAATGATTGATATACTATAAGTCTGATTCTAAGCGGGATATCAAGATGAAACATAAACCAGATTTTAAGTTAGACCTCTAGCAATACATCGGTGAAAACTGCATTCAATTACATACAGTAATTTTTACGTGATGCGCGCACAAACATACAGACAGACAGACAAAATTTCTAAAAAATGATAATTTGGCTTCTGTTGCTCTAATAAAGTCCCCCATATTAGTTTTTCTTTAATATTTATAATGTAGAGACATCGGCCTGTTACAATTTTATTATAGATATAGATATTAGTTTTGTTTCCAACGGTATTGTACAATATTCTAGTCATAAACATGTAGCCAGTCCAATAACATGACAGCAACTGATACACGGTGGTAACTTGTGGCAAGTTACAGCAGTTGTAGAGTTCAGCAGTATCGGGGAATCATGATGTATAGTTACGAGCCAGCGCCACTGGAGATCATACTAATTGTAAAGTTTCAGTGTTATCTCAACAACTAAGCGTTATAAAACTTTTCTAGATTATATTTTAAGATCTGTTCTCTAAAGACAGATACGAAGGAACTTTCCAGGGTTTCGCTATCTTTTATATTTATGCAGTCTTAATCTTCAAGACTTAATTCGTTTTAACATAATCCTTACTATAATATTTAGGTACACAAAGCTGTTTCGTTTGCTGTATCACTGCTGGAATGGATAAACGATTATTATAAAATAGTTTCGTTCTTTAAAAGGTAAATGCAGATTAGAAACGACGAAATGATGCCCCCGAAATATATTTATTAAATGTATATCCCGTGCAAAAGGGATTTCCTCCTAATACATCGGACCTAAACCTATCGGCGAGGCCACGCGATCACCTTTACCTTTGGGAAATACACACGTGATGGTATGTTATGTTATAGTGGTCCCGAAATGAACTGGAGAACATAAAAAGGTAGGTGAAGCAAATATAGATCCAAATTACATTTCTCTGCGATGTGGAACAGATTACGTGTAATTAAAATTAATAACATTGGTCGCTCGTAAAGTTGTGCTATCCAATTGATATATCGATGTTCGAGATTGCAGATAACTTTATCAAGTATTGGGTTTGAGTGGGAATATGATTTAAATTTTATATTAAACACAGTGTAGCTCGTTGGCAACTTTGATACATTTATAAATGACTAGCTATTGCCTAATTACTAATAATTTACAATTATGATTGTAGACGAAAAAAGGCAATTGTTAAGAACCATAGAGAATAAGAGATGAAAGATGTTTGGCCACTTGATACTACACGATGTCTTCTTTAGAACTATACTAGAAGAAAAACGTGGAAGCGGAAGACTTAGAAGTTTTGTGGAACAAGGTTAAGTGGTAACGGTGGAGATCGAGTCGTATCATCGAGGTAAAACGGAAAGCAAAAGATAGAGAACAGTGGGGATTGCTCCCCCGCCAAAAACTAAACTCTTAAATTTAAAAAAAGCTATTGCCTGCGGTTTCACTCGTATTCGTAGCATATAGTACAGTTCTCCAAAGTCTAATTCAATTCAAAATTGGTTCAGCCGTTTAGGTGTGAAAACATAACAGACTGACATAGTTACTTTCGCATCTATAATAATATAATTGATTTCAAAGAAAATTTGTGTCTAAAATCTTAATTAATTAATTGTTTGCTCACCTAAAATTATTAACCAATAAAGTCCCGTAATATAGACACACTGCAAAATCTTTTATTTTGGTCTCCAGGGGTCATTACGGTCGTTGCTGAATTAAATTAACTACAGATTGCAATAAAAGCTAAAACAATCAGTACAAAATGTCATGAATAATGACATTATACATTTTATTCCATTTTTTTTAAAAAAAAGCTTACTAGTAATGTGGGTCGTACATTACTAGTATTCTTATTAACCCCTCGTGCTAAGCTAAATGCTTGTGTTATGAGTGGGTACACGTGGGAAGGGGAATAGGTGGGTTTCGAACCGTCAACCATGTGATCGCAAGTCCGATGCCCTTGCCGTTAGGCTACTGCCGCTTAATATTACTTACATTTCACTTTGAAGTATTTGAGTATCTATATGATTAGGTTTTCAATAAAATAGACATTTTCTACAGTAATGTCCCATGCCGACGTTGGGCATAGTTCCAATTCTGAGTAATAAAAAGATAATTTTCAATGAATATCTCAATTGCAGTTCGTTGGAGCTATTGAACTCCACACCACTGAAGCTGTAACGGGCCAGACTAGATTTTCTAGTTTGCTAGAAGAAAGTTAGTTCAATGAACAATAGATGGTTGTGAGACAGTGAGATATTGAATCTCTCGGATATCGGCAGCGAGTCTATTACATTATTGTGTTATGATAGTGGCACGTCGGAGGCTCGGCGTGGCGGAGACTAATGCCGCCGTACATTACCTCCGCGATAAATGAGTGTTACTAAGCGCGCGCTGACGCCAGCCCCGCTCCATCTTACCAGATATTTCCTTTCACACGGTGTGTCATTTTTGACAAAATTTATTAGTATTAATAATTCAAGAATTATAGGTAAACTTGGGAAATTAAAATTGAATTGATCGATTGAGTGCTTTAATTGTTTGATCTTCAAGTGCGCCCATCCTCCTTTAAACTAATAAAGCTTAAAACTTTAAACATATTGTTGAAAACGGATACAAAAAATGATTGTACTTCTGGGCTATTCAGTTCATTGTAACACAAACACTAGGATGGCCCGACACCTATGCACAGGGCGACAGCGGGGGCGCGAGGAGGAGAGGGGGAAGTGGCAGCTCAGGGAGAGGACAACAATTAGGCGACATTCCGGCGCCTGCAATCTAAGTGGAATGCCTTTAGGTGAGCGGACGATTTATCGGCCGCAAGCGCAAATTTGTAAGCGAACCGCGCGCGCTCCGAGCTTTATGTACCACATCGCCGCGTGGAGCCAGCCTTATTTCTTGCTAGACTTTTTGCAGGAGCTAATAGAACTCTTGGTGTGACACTTAGATGTAGTGCTCTGGATTAATTGCGAGCTCTTTCTAATTAGGTGTCGCATGCGCTTTAAAGGCGTTTGTGGGGTCAATCAATAATGCGGTTTTGTTTGGTCACTGAAATTAGTACTGTGTGTGATTTTTAGATGTACACGTTTTGAAATAGACTTAGCTGTTTTTATTTTAGGCTTTAACTATTATGTTTACCCTGTCTTGCATTTCAAAAATCACTTCTGACAATATTTTTATACTTCATTTTGATGTTAATCCGTGATGAATCTCCAATCTCCGTGCCTGCTACTCATAAGGTTGCCCATAGCTGATAGCTTGCAACCAGACATTTTACGTTGTCTTTTTCCACACAACATAGGTACATTTGCCAACACTCATTTTATCTCCACTGTTGGATAAAGTACAACTTGTAGCCACAAACTTTGCTCAGCGACATAAACATGTAGATAGCAGGTACAGGCAGCCGGATAATTATGTCGGAAAGTTTGCTTCGTTACAAAACTAAACGGTCACTCGCTACTCCACAAAACACACACGGGTGACGTAGCTGCTTGCTACGCCGCAGCAGCTACGTGTGCTACGCTTTCGTAGCTGGGTAACTGAACCAACATCACAAGCATGTTTAGATAATGTGTTAATAAAACCCTGTCCGACCCACGAAGTTATTGTTAGGTATCCAGATCCGATTGTACATATTTATATAAACATTTAAACTATAAGCTATATACCTTTCGGATCGGGTATTTCTATCATGATTCTATCTTATTAAACATAGGCGACATGACACTAGAGCTAGTTTCCACAACTTTACTTTTTTCTACACCGGAACGTTCACTATCCTCGAAGCTATACTTATTAATAAGATAATCCTAAAATATCTATTATCCAAGCGTGTTTTCATTAGGGCGAGGGCCAAGGGTTACATTTGTTAAATATTCATGCGACGGAGCCCTAAGCCGCTTTATATTAAAACTAGCACAGCCTAGCCTACCCACAAAGACTCAACATTAAATTATAATCTGCTTCATGTATAATGCGATCACGCTTGACCGTTGATGACGTAATTTCGGTGACATCACTAATGTGTTTATGTTATTCCTGTCGCCACAAATAAGAGTTACCGTACCGTATGTGATGACGTAGTTGCCAGAGAGACTCTGGTTCTCAGAAAATTACTCATTATTATTTACTGTTTATTTTTTATTTCCTGCTATATTAGGTGTTTTTTTTCTATAATATAATCTCCAAGGAGACGGAGGGGTCTTCCTGGGGAGGGGTTACATGCTGCTTCAGTTCGTGTATATATTTAATATGTTCATGTATTGTTGAACCAGGAGTCTTAGACTTCAGTTTGCTTTCGCTCACCTGGTACTTGAGTAAATCTCATCACTAATCAGATTTGACTGCCTCATTAGTCTAGTGATCCCGAGCACGATTGCTCTGCTTGATGCTTCTGGATTCGATTCCCAGTTCGAGCAAAGTAATATTGGGTTTTTCTATGAAATTCTCAGTAGCAGCTCGGAGTCTGGATTTGTGCTCGGTTAATGGCAAAGCTCGCCTCCTGTTACATGGGGCGTAATCATACCGGTGAACTGTGGGTGTACATTAGTACACCTCTGTACTGTTTGGGGAATACAGGCGTGATGGTATGTTATGTTTAATCAGATTATGATTGCTACTTGTCCTCCTTCTATGAAATCCTCTGCAAAGCAAAGCCTCCATGACTAATTATTGTATGCAACAGTATTTTGTTAATAAAGAATTCGAGACAACGTTCTGTCTATCGTCGTAATTCTATTATTATCCCTTATTACAATAATTGGCAAAAGAAAGGACTACATAATCTTCATAAAAAAAATCTAAAAATAAACAGCACAACATGATATTATCAGAACAACGTAAAACATAATATTTCCTGCACCAGCCTCGCAGGCAAAGCAGGGAGATTAACTAGTTAAAGAGCTCGCTGTTAATTTGTGAGTAATTGAAGCTGCACGAGACTGCAGCTTATGCGGCACCGCTCGTGACTTACCTGCGTATTTTATTGTAACTAGCTAAATTGTAAAAAGTGTATTTTTACTGGCGCTTGTGTTTTGACCGAATCTTTAATTGATTCCTGTACGTACATACACCTGTAAAGCACAGTGCGTGACGTCACCGCCGCCCCCAACAAGATATGGAGTAATTGATTACGATTCATAAAAGGTCTGCCACTAGATTTATGGGGGGTGCCATCGCGTGCTCACGCTTGTTGTGGTGCGGGGTGAGCAGGGGAGTAATTGAGCAATAACTCAGCCGCGACGGGCCCACGTCAGCGTCATCTAGCGGACAAAAGAGATAAGTAGACAACAAACTACACTCACATCTCAACAAAGATTAAATGTGAGGGTATACTAATGCCTTCTATTGTTTGGCATTGTTAACCGATCAAAGAAACATTATGTTCTTAATCAATACACACGTCGTACTCAATTTTAAATAGTCCGTCTAAATCCCTGATTAGACACAAACAGTGCCAGGGGCGATCGCTAGTTTTATAAGCTTAATGAACACAAAGCTTGGTTAATATTTACATCTCTGTAATGTGTATTATCACATAAGAGCTCTTGTTTAACGAATATATATAGCACTAATTAGTGGAATCTGAGCCCATTTGTTACAATACAATGTGGGAATACAATGCTGTTGACTCTGTATGAACGTTATTGTGATATCACGGCTCGATAGTTCTTCGCTCTCCGGGCTCAAGACGGTACCAATGACCTTATTAAGTAGGTACTCACTTTAGTATTTTGTACAGACTCTAGATAATATAAAATTGTGGGTACTTTTAAATCTTCACCTGAAAAAGTCTGAGTGAGGTGTTTCTGCAGATTAAAACCGCATAACTGAATACCCGTATGGTAAGCACACTTTGGAATTTCTTTTTTGAATTCTGTGGTGTCTCTTCTGAGCCAGGCTCTTCATACATTGCGGTTGTAGGTAATTGGCACTGCAATGCGCCTGGAACCACAACATAATTTTAGGGTCTTTAGCATTGATTTAGTAATATCTCTTTCATTTCTTACAGATTACACTTTCTTACAGACGAAAATAATAAGATATCTTAAACATATTATGATATAACTTAGGTAATATAGTACCTGAGGCACCGCGCACAATGTACCTGGGGTATTGATACGACGGAGCGCCCCAATATACCTGATATGGATGTTTTACGACGGTATTAAGCTTTTTATACATGACGTATAGCCAGGTCGGGACCGCCGACCATATATTACGAAAGTAAACCACTACTGAATTATAAGTATAGCATGACGCGCACAAATATACGATCATGATTTTATTTGAAGTTATTCTGTCGGAAGCATTGGTTTTGAGTGACAAACAATGTTTGTCACTGATAATGTGAATGTTTTTCACATAAGTTTACGAAATAATGGCTCTAGATATGCGATGAACATATTATATATCGTGGCACGCACGCTAGCCTTACCAGTAAACACGGAATGCAGATAAGTAACGTAGGTATATTATCAACACAATGTATTTACTTCAACGCTGTTATTATAAAAATGCGTTAGGGTTTTAATTGTTATGGAAGAAGGATATAACATAAAAGTATAGTATTCGCTTGTCGCGAGATGAGCAGCCTCGAACTTGTCCCTCGAGGGGGTATTTTTGTAAAAATAAACCGAACGTTGTCGGCATTAGAGCATAACAAGATCAAACAAGTGAACTCGCGAACAACTTGTAACTTGTTTATTTCTCAATTTAACTGTTAAAATAGCCGCTATTTTGTCGTTTAGCAACTTGTTCCGTCCTCGCTGACTTGAAGCGAAGCTGCGCTTTCTTCTCAATACTATCTATAAATTAATATGTTTAAATTTTTTTATTGACCTTTAAAAAGAAAAGACTTTAAATACGCGATAGTATAATAAGTACATTAAAAATATGACTTTTCCGCAGATTATTACACGCCTCTTTTCGCATCGGGGGTTAAAATATTATCTATCAACAGCGCGATAGCAAATTAAAACCTTGTTTTCAGTTAACATTGTTCGGTATTCGCTAAACATGGTCCCGTAGCAGAGGGAACTCGTGTACAACTATTATCGGTTGAGATAATTTCAAGTCGGCCCCGCTCTGGCCCCCTGGGGCCCGGCGTCCGGGGTCCGGGGCCTGTAATTCCGGACACTGACAGTTTTCCTCTACAACACGGATTATACGAGTCATTAGTTACACAGAGGATTTTGTGGCCCACACAATATGAAAGTATTATATGACGTTTTGTTTGTATGCTGCTTTGAGAAAACATTGAACTTAATAATTCATTATGTCACATAACTCACGCCTTTCTCCCATAGAGGTAGCAGAAACTAAAGACCGCCACTTGCTACGATTCTTGGATACTTCTTTTGCTTCTTCCACATTCGTCTTCTCAAACATACGCGCCGGGTGCGCTCTCTCCTTTTTGAAAGATTTCGCCAATATGATCGGCGTATGTCCTTCTAGAGCGGCCAATAAATATGTAATGAGTAAAAAATATTTTTTACATACCATCACGCCTGTATTTCCTGAAGGATTAGGCAGAGGCGTACTAATGTACACCCACAGTTCACCGGGATGTTTAGGCCCCATGTAATAGGAGGCGAGCCTATTGTCATTAACCGGGCACGAATTCAAACTCTAAACTGCTACTGAGAATTTAATAGAAAAACTAACACATTGCCCGACCTGGGAATCGAACTCAGGACCTCTAGCATAGCAATCGCGCTCAGGACTACTAGGCTAATGAGGCAAGCAGTGATAGCCTAGTGGTATAACCGTTGGACTGCCAAGTCAAAGGCCTCGAGTTAGAACCCAAGACACGCACCTCTCTCTGACTTTTCGAAGTCATGTACGTATTAAATAGTTAATTATCACGCGCTTAAACGGTGAAGGAAAACATCGTGAGGAAACCTGCATGCCTGAGAAATTTTCTCGATGACGTGTGAACTACTGAGAAATCACCGATTGTTGACATTTACGACATTCAGATTAGATTATAATTTGGAACATTTTTTATATACTAGAATGACTTTTCTGAGTAGAGCACGCTCGCCAAGGTACAGAATCCATTACATAATTATTATACAATAAAAATAACTCTGATTATTACTTTAAGTAATTTGTTTATATTATGTCTTTACAAAGTATTTGGAACACAATATAACTTAAAATTAGTCAAATAATGAGCAAATTCCATCGTAATGAATTAATTCTTGGAAACAAACTAAGTACTTTTAAGGCCGTCATTATGTAATTAATTCACTAGAACTAGAACATAGACATTATATTTTCTGTTTGAATTGCTCGCATAACATTGTAAAGTGATGAATATCTTTCAACAAATTTTCTTTAGAAATTATGAGGAAATCTAGTTTTTTACACTGTAATAAAATACAGCTGTGTCATTAAATTTTAGTCATAACTACAGGCGTCCTACCTGTCATCCACCTGTAAGTAGGCACTCCATCGTCTATCCTTTATATCCTCTAAGTAATGTTCCCCTTGGTAAATTTAATCAAAATGCCCGCGCTGAAATATTAAAGGTAAATTTATTGGCATCCGCCATATCACGCTCAGTAAATGATATGCATAATTTATAGGATATCAGTGAAGTTAATAATTGATGTAGGTACTCTACTACGTACTCATAATTTTTGATCTGTAATTTAACCACACGGTCATCAGGAGGAACGTGATGCCGCCTCACCTAGAAAATATAATCTATACATATAAAATGACTGACTGACGGATCAACGCACAGCCTAAACCGCTGATCGTAGAGACCTGAAACTTGTAGGGTGTGTTCTTTTTATGACGTAGGCATTCGATAAGAAAGCATTTTTGGAAATTTAACTCCTAAGGTGGTGTAAAGTGGGGTGAAAGTTTGTATAAAAGTTCGTCATTTTATAGTGGGGTACGTCTAGTATATGTATATACGGCTTGTTTATTAGTTCATTGATTTAACTATAACAAAAAAAAAAAACACAGCGATTCCGACACCGATCTAATAATAATTGTATGTACATTTTTCGTAACTAACCATCATTGTCATCATCAACCTTTTTTGGGTATAGGTACCCTTAGAATGAGAGGGATTAGGCAATACGATTAGACAGACTTTACACGTAGTCGAGAAAATCTTTCAAGCGTCAGATTTCTGCACGAACTAACCAGCCATTGGTTAATATTAATCAACGAATTGGCAACTACACTACTACCTACATGATTAAGGTAACTGATAGGTGAATATAATAACTTAGAAGTGTTTATAATTTTAGTAACGAGTTGATTGCATACTGATTTCTGATACCTACTAACTGACTTGATTGCGTTTGAGTTATATAATTGACACTTGTAATGGTGAAGCCATAATTATGATGACTAACTAGAGCTTTACCACGTGTATTCTATACACATATTGAAGCAACATCAAATTGATTTCTATAATTATAGGTGCAAAGAATATACAACATAGCACGTGTGAGAACCCGTGGGTGCGGACGGACGCGCTTATATACCTACTGAACGTGGCCATAAAGGTTTTATGTCAATTTTTTGCGTATTCGAGGAAAAATGTGAAAATCTCGCGTCTGGCCGTACGCTGCGAAGACTTGTGTAACGCGAGATAACGTTTGAGATTGTATCGAAATAGTTATTCTGATGTAATGTTGATTATGCTTTGAATACTCAAGATGGGAACATTGTTAATATAATTATATTAAGTTAAGAATAACAAACGAAGTGTTAGCCATAATAAAGCTATAGCTAAGTAGTATTTGTAGTATTTAGCACTACTATCACTAGGAGTGCAGATCTAATTGGAGCTTAAAAAAGCCTCCACGAGTGACGACCTTATATGCTCGTGCACTTCTATACCAAATACCTGACTGATTAAAGTTTAACTGTGTTATAAACATAATATTGTGCAGCACGCTGAAGCAACATACGTTTTAAAAACATACTGAGATGAAAGCATTCGTATTTTCCATATATAATGAAAGCGGAGTACGATTATAAACAAGAGCGGGTCCTCCGCTAACGATGTTGCAGCGCAGCATCCTCATACAATACACCCTGTACATTTTTCTCCCTGTGCCGTGATTTGCGCGGATGCCGGAACAGTGGCACGCGCTTTATACATCAACGTGGAAACAGTCGAACGGAACAGTACCGTCCATGCGTATATGTATAGTCTGTGTCTCTTTGGTTATCTTTTATTATACGAACATACACGAAGACATACACTATATGACTATATTATGTACCTATTGTATCCTTACTAATATTATAAACGCGAAAGTTTGTGAGTATGGATGGATGTATGAATGTTTGTTACTATTTTAACGCCAGAACGGCGGAATGGATCTGGATAAAATTTGGCATACAAATATAGATTATAGCCTGAAATAACATAGGCTACTTATACAATCCTGAAGTCCACGCCGACAAAATCGCGGGCAGAAGTTAGTTATGGTATAAAATTGGCATAGTAAATTGGTACCTAATATATTGACATTGTATAACTTCTTTTAATTATCTTTTATTCTTTAAATTACAATTATAACCTAAAAGGAATAGATTGGAAGTATGTATTATAAATCACATACATAGCTATTTAATAATCATACTCGTCTTTATGAAATGGTTTTGCAAATAGAAATAATGTTAGTTTAATGTTATTTATTTGAGTCGTTTCTCACAGAGATCAAACTGGTCTAAACATGTAAGCAACGTGTCTTAAACTTATGAAGAATATAAATATGGGATTCTTACCTCCAGTAATAGAGTTTATGGTTGCAATTCAGTATGGTAAAATAGGAGCAAAAAAGGGTTGTGTATCGTGCGCGGCTGTTATGGACTGAGCGTCGGATATGGGGCCACTACAGCGGTATGTTTTACGACCGCCTTATATAAAATCCGCCAGTCATAACAATAACAAAACAACTTAAGAGTTAACTTGATAGTGAGATTACACGATGTAGGTATTATATGTACACCCCATGGCCGATTGGCCATGACTACGAGTATAGCGCAAGCAAAGGAAGTGCGGAATCATGTCGTACATCGTAGATTAGATAGGCTTTTACAACTCTCACACTCAAAAATGTTGTTCTTCTGCTTATAATTGAATTCATTACACTGGAATAAAGTCTATTAGATACATATAAATTAGTTTTAGATTTCGAAATTGCTGTAAGTTATAATTTTTATAACACTTTCTGCAACGCTGCGCATGTACCTATGCTAACAGGTAATACTTCCGCAGAGGTTCTGTCTTATACAGTGTATGCAAAACTATATTTTGCTTGATGTTGTTACAAGTCACGCGCTGCCGTAATGACTGGAGCTATGTATGTACGGGCTAACAACATCCTTTATACAAATAATGTAGAGAAAACTGTGCAAAGGAAACACTGAATGAGGCATAAGATATCACGTGATCTTTGCAAAATAGGACGTAGTATATATATCCTATAGTTCTGAATAAGTTTATTCTGCACAGACGCAGTTCAAGTATTTGTTACGATGTATTTCTTGGTGAGCTTTCTAGCTTTATTACTATGTTTCAGGTGATACTACTAATTCCAACTTTTTAGGACAGATATAACAATATATATGTACTATGTATCTGACAATGAGCCGGCTACCTAAGTAATATAAACTTGTCATTTAATCAGTTCGACATCAATTACAACACGTATGTAAGATTACAAGAAAGTCGTATACCCGAGACATTCTTGCATCTGCGCGTTCGCGGCGCTAATAGCAGATAATACGGCAGCAGCCGCCCGCGCTAGGTGCCGGGTACCGCTCTCAGCCAGGCAACTATCAGTTACCGCGGGCCGGTTTTTGCATGAGATATCATCGTTCCGCAAAACCATTCATTTTAATGGGCCGATTAAAATGTTCATTGTGATGTAAAACAGGGGATCCGCGGAGGTGAAGCCAGGGGCGCAGGGCAGGGACGAAAGATTGGAAAAACGCGGGTAATCAAAGAATTAATTGATTCGCGGGCGGCGGCCGGTAGCTTTGTTCCCGTCGGCGGAATGGACTTAAAAAAGGGGATTACGTTTGTTCCTGAGGGGTTTTTTAAGAAATTAATTGTTTTATAATTGTTGCCGAGGAGAACTGTTTGGATACCTGCGTTTGAATCCGATCGGGAGTGGGAGGGGAAGGGAGGTCCTCTACATGACAGTGTAAAGTAATTTCGTCGTATTGTGAAATCTTTTTATTCCCTTTCTCAGCGAATAGGAGAACCTATATCAAGATTCAATTCGTATTTGACTAAGTATGTAAATATGCGTAATGTACCCGCATTATAGAGGCTTTGCGTTACGTAATGATGATGCTTGGAATCTCTATGAAAAGTAGATTACTAGTCCTATAGCTACATAATAGTGTAGTGAGGAATAGAATTAAGTGAGTATAAATAAGGACACATGTATGTACGTCTCATCATTTGATCTCCCCGCACACTTCAATAGAAGTACGAAGTACTTACGTCATAGTTTACTGAAATGGGTATTAATTTAAGCATAAATACAACACAAGCGTGATGCGTCTCCGAGTGCCTGGAGAACACTAGAACATTAAAATATTTATTTAGAGCCGGTGCTGTAGGTACTCACATATAATGGTGTGAACTGATGGCAGTTTATAGTGAAACTTACTTCAATAGCCTTAACAGTTATAAGTAATTATGTTGTGACGTCACAGCTCCTTCTAATTATGTATCTCAATGAACAAATGCCCAGCAGTAGGACGATATGAGCTAGAAACGAAATTTAATTAATTTTTTTTTAAACGTTGCCCCACACATAGATTTTCTCCTGTATCGTGGGTGCGTTTTACAAAAACAAACTCCCATATACATAAACGCCCAGACCCGGAACAACTACCTGTAGATCATACAAATATTTGCTCCGTGTGGGGATCGAACGTACAACACGTGGCGCAGAAGCCGATCGCTCAGTTGTTTGATCTTTACGTTACGAAATTCTTTGTAGCAGTTCGGAGTTTAGATTTGTACCCAGTTAACAACAATAGACTCGACCACATAGGGCTTAAAACATACCGGTCAACTATAGTGTATAGCAGTACATTTTCACTCAACCCTTCGAGGAATATATACATATGTGTTTCTTTATAAGAATTTAATTTTTACGTGGGAGAGCCATGCTTCGGCACGAATGGGCCGGCTCGACCGGAGTGATCACTCACAGAAAACCGGCGTCAAACAACGCTTACGTTGTGTTTCGCCGTTACCGGAGTCGGCAACGCACTTGTGACTCTTATGGTGTTGCGCGTGTCCATGGGTCCATGTCCGACGGTAATCGCTTACCATCAGGCGATCCGTCTGCTCGTTTACCCTACTATCCCATAAAAAAAGAAATGTTATAAAAGAAAAATTGGTACATTTATTTACCTGTTAAGATTAAATTGTTCAACCGCTACTAGCATGGATCATACGAACTGGCAGCGAGTACAGTATTTATTAGGTGGGACTAGTGTGGCATTAAATGAACAAAGCATTTGCCATCCGAATAATTCACTCGCCGAACTAGCAGCGGTTAAGTGCCCTCCAACCGGGATCTAAACTTTGTTTTCACACTTTTCTTCACATCTCAACTCACGCAAAACTTAACTTATATCTACTGTTTCAATTTTAAGGTTTAAAATGGTTTGGCTTTAGTGGTGTTTTAGTATCTTTATGCACGTCTACAAAATTTCTTTCGAATGTCTTCTATATATCGCGTCGGGTATAATCCGCTGTATTCGCGAGAAAAATCTTTATTGCACCGGGTACAGATGCATCTCCAGTGATTTTCCACTTCCACCCCCTCCCCCGCGCCCCGCGCCCGCACCTCGCACCCCGCGGCCTCTACTCCTGTCACCTCGCTAAGTTCTAGGGTTTCGTTTTATTTAATTAACTTCGGTGTGTTAGTAGTGAGCTCGTTTTGTTTCTTTTGGAGGAAGTTAGTTTGTGAAGCAGGCGCTCCAAATAGGCTGTGACATGGATGCGGATAGTGGTGGGCACATCATAAGTACCAGCTGATTTTGTCATTGCAAATATTACAAGCCAAAAATAATCTTCAAGTAACTACTTAATTTAAATAAATTCATAATAAAAAAATAATTTAATTCGTGGCGTCGACACCAGCGTCTTCACGATACCCGAAGGTTTAATAAAAATCGTTTAGATAACACTAGATGTGGCTTGTTCTACCACTTCGTATCCCAAAAGATATTGAAACAAAATCTTTGTCCTTCCTCAAGATACAATCTCCTTGACATATTTTATCGGAATCTGTTCAGCGGTTTAGATATGGAGAGGTAGCAAGCAGTAAGCAGTAAGCAGTCAAATATTGAAGTGCCAAACATTTCAGGTCACATTTACAGTTTATATATATATTGCATTTGAATGGAAACTGTTAGCCTTTTTGTAGAAAATATTGATAAATAACTGGAGTACCTACCTAAGGTATTTTCTAACAAGAATGCTTATGATTATAATATTAAACTCAATTTCATCGAGAAAATAATATTCTCAAGGATTATTATCTATACCAAAGGGCCTCCTTCAGTTTATCGAAAAAATATACTCCGAGTAATATATTATTTCGACGTGTTCAGCCGGCGCTGCTGCCACCGCATGTAATAATAATTTATTTACATCTCAGTATGCAAGAATCGTAGCAAGTGGCAGTCTATAGTTTCTGCTTACCCCTGTGTGAGAAAGGCGTGAGTGTATGTATGTATGTATCTAAGTACTTATTAATAGCCACAACATTGTCGATAGCAGCTAGAAGAATCCATAAATAAGGCGCGCTCCCGCGGGAATCCCTCGGCCCGGGAACCTGCCGGGATTGCGACCGCGGCCTTACTCCCATCTGTTTCGAATTAAACCCTTGCAGTTTAGGGTTGAAATGAGTTTTTTATTGCATTACCGGCGAATGATTAATTACTACAAGGTCGGGTCGCCCGGGATCCTATATCGGGACATTCTCGACCCACTTCGGGTTTGAGGTCGCTTGTTCAAAAAATAATCAGGACCTTTCTCGGAATATTTTCATTGTGATTTATGGTAGCTCACTTTATCGTTGTAGAGATTCAATTATTTGTTCAATTTCAAGAGCAGACAGGTTTGTTGAATTAAGTTCGTGTAGGACTTGCGATTGATTAGTTTCGATGTGTTCGGTCACAGAGGACTCGGAGGACAAGGGCAAAAGTGTACAAATATTCAAGTAAATGTACTGTTAACAATGCGCGAACTTCATAGGCACACGAAAGCCACACAATGTAATAACGTTAGAGTTCGCTCCAAGTAATGCAATTCTTTCGTTTGATAGTTCAGTGAGATTTTTTTTATAGTCGTTTGAAATGAAAACAAAAGACCAAACCGCAATTCTTTATTGGATTCACGAAGTGGACACTAACAATATACGAACGTAATATATTATTCATATTTGTGAGCACAATATATTTATGTAGGTAGTATTCAACTGCTACATAGATTGGTTATGTTCATAGTTGGACGACTCGTTTGGCGTAGCGGCTGAGCGATCAGTTTCTGCGTCACGTGTTGTGGGTTCGATCCCCACACGGAGCAAATATTTGTATGATCTACAGGTAGTTGCTCCGGGTCTGGGCGTTTGTGTATGTGAGAATTTGTGTTTGTAAACGCACCCACGATACAGGAGAAAATCCTAGTGTGGGGCAACGTTTTTTTTTAAAAAAAATAGTATGTAGGTATACGGTGTCTCTCAGGTGACAACAAGTATGACACACAGTAAGTTTCTGCTTGAAAAATACATATTATCAACAATGTTGGTGTTATCAAATCTGAAATTAGAGTAATATTGAGTGTTCATTTTACACAATCAAGATCCTCTTTTTAAACTATAATACATATTGTCATTGGTCAAGATTATTGTAATTATCTCTTTTAATGTATGAACATTTCTGAGTTAATTGTATTTATAATGATGTTGTTACGGTTTTCCTATGTTATAGATATCAGTGATTCTCTCTATGTAGTTCGATATTACATGTGGCAGTTTATACTTATTTATTACTGTCTCATCTACCTATGACGTCACAGTACATGTTATGATTAACACAGAGATCAAAAGATCAAATCAAAGATTTTTATGTGCTTTATATACCCGTTCTGCCCCCACTCTTGGTCTAAGACATTACTATGATAGTTTTTTTTTCATTTCCAATTGATATAAGGGCTTGTTTGACGTAATGGCTGAGCGATCAGTTCCTATGCCACAGGGTTTAGGTGGAATCCCGACTAGAAACAAATACGTGTATTACCTACAAGTAGTTGTTCCGATATGGATCTATATTTGTGTGAAAATAGCAGACGGATCGCCTGATGGTAGGCGATTACCGCCGCCCGTGGGGGTGTCCACGGGCGGCGGTAATCGCAACACCATAGGAGTCACAAGTGCGTTGCCGACCGTTAAACTACTATGTGTAATTGTACCCATAATACAGGATTTTTTAAGATTGGACGTTTAAGAAGAACGTTCAGGTGACGGCTGACTTTGAATCACTGTTACGGAGTATCCAGTGATGGCCTAAAAACGAAGATGTGCAGCGTTCACTTAGGCATGGTTGTCAACTTAGTTTTTGTGCGGAGGCGGGACATGTGGCTAGGACATGTCCCGCCTCCGCACATTTGCCTCCGCTCGTTCGGGCTACATTACCATAATTATGCATCTTTGTTACTTCGTCGGTCAACAGCATGTGTTGCCTCTACTGAGATACTAACGCTTAACAAATAACTATGCATGTCTTCGAAGTTGTTATTGAACATATTTCATAGGGTTGTCTACATGAAAGGCACAAAACAAGCATTTGACTTGTTTGTTTTCACATACCATTACGCCTGTATTCCTCAAAGAGTTAAACAAAATAACTTCAATGGAAAATAAATTTTCGATAAACAGTAATCAATCTTTTTAACACAAGACACCGATTGCAATCCCTGTCGTGACGTAGACTCTTCCCCCCCAGGCGGTACTTAGCGGCAGATCCTCCAAGCACCGCCGCGCTGCACGTGGCTAAGTAGGAACAATCGCGGCTGCACATTAGTCTTCGTCAGGCGGCGAGGCGGCGAGGTGCGCACACTCAAAGGAGCGGTGCTAGAGTACCAGTCATCTACTCACATCTATCTTAGGTTGCAGAAAAAAACATAACACTTAGCACAGTGAATCACTGATAATATAACCAGAAAATATCGGTACCTACTTAGTATTTCATTAGTCTTACTTCATTGATAACAATATTTTTAAACAGGCCTAGGCGTTTGTGTATGTGAGAATTTCTGTTTGTAAACGCACCCATGATACAGGCGAAAATCCTAGTGTGTGGCAACGTTCTTTAAAACAAAAACGTTTTAGGATAAGTATGCTTAAACATTTTTGTTGTTTTTGTTAAGTCCTAGTAAATAAACGTAAGAGTGTATTTACTTACTGGACCTTTACTCAGCAGCGGTACTAATGCGGAGCTAATGTTTGTTCAATATTGTTTCATTATTATTGCTTCTATGTTTTAAATGCTTCTCAAATATGTGCAATACGGGGACACAATATAAGGGAACCTGCGACGTATTGGTAGGAGAATTGTCAATGAATAGTGCGCCACGGCACGAGTAGCCGCTTACATTAAGCCGGCATCGTCGAGCACTGCGCGTGGCACACGGACGATGTGCGATATATGTTACTGTCATAACGCTCTTCAATTTATTTTAAATAATTTGGCTTGTGAACACAGTCATGGTCTTGACTGTACTCAGAATTTATGTTTAATAGTTAAAATTATATAGAAAGAACTCACTCGGATAGTTCTAAATTAATTTACAAGAACTAATAATAGGTTACATGTTGTGGCGTATTTGATGCACACTATTCTTTAACATACCACCACGCCTGTATTCCCCGAAGGGTTAGGCAGAGGTGTACTATTGCCATTAACAGGACACAAATCCAGACTCCGAGCTGCTATTAAGAATTTTATAGAAATACCCAATAACACTGCTCGACCTGAGGATCGAACCCAGGACCTCTAGCGTAGCAGTCGCGCTTGGGACCACTAGACTAATTAGGCAGTCAATTTTATGTATAGATCTGATTTTATATGAGTAACGAAAAAATAAATGTTGTCTATCTGTTTGTGTAATTAAATCCTTGTTGGCGGAGCGCCCGCGAGCGGTTTTCCCTCGCACCATCATCATATATTTCTAAGGCCATCGAAACGATATTTTATTGCTCTTTGCAACAGAGGATAAAAGGACTTTACAGTTTCCAAAAGCATCGAAGCTCGCAGTTTTTTAAGTTGAACTGCCAGTTGTTACGCTAGATATACGAGAATGCAAACATTTTTCGATTTTAAAGCCGATAAAGAAATAAAAAAGTACGTTCAGTTGAGTGCGTCGGACCTACCGCCCGGTGAAATATGTGCAATATGCCAGCGCGTGCAAACGCATCGGCTCATAACCTCAAACCATAAAGTTAAGCTTTCAGTGTACCTGCCTATTTTTTACATATAAAAGTACTTGGCTAGCGCCCCGCTCCGGCTTCGTACGACTGAAATTCTCAACTTTTCTCTAAATCCGTTGCGTGTTTTAAGAAGTTAACGGAGATATAAACAGATGAAAAAAGCAACTTTGTTTTAAACTGTTTAGACAAGAACAAAAATAGTTTAGAACTTGGTTTAATTTCAATGAAGTTTATCAATAGAAATGTTACAAATAAAATACCAAATACATACATACACTCACGCCTTTCTCCCACGGAGGCAGGCAGAAACTATAGACTGCCACTTGCTACGATTCTTGCATACTTCTTTTGCTTCTTCCACATTCATACATCTTCTCATACATACACGCCGGTAGCGAGTGCTGCGCGCCCGACTTTTTAAATTAGATTAGGACGACCTCTATCGACGCTGCCGCTGACATTCGCCTTATAAATTCCTTTCGTTAATCGTGGTTCATTCATCTTTCAAAATATCCGAACCATCTCAGCATATTCTTTTCAATACGTGTCACAACGTTGCGGGCTGAAAGATGTAGTGAAAATACCAAATATTCGTCAGTATATTGTATTTAATATGGGAATGTCAACTGCAGACCAAATTGTGAGTTGTACGTGGTTTTAAATCGAATCGAAACACGACTGCGGCTTCCCGTCCGTCGTATCCTATAAAATCTATCCTAATTATAATCTTCTTCATGAAAGAGTTGTGTGAGAACCGCACGTTCTCAAAGGGTTCTCTTTTGTGCCAAATATGTCCGGAATGTCCGCGGTCGTCGCACGTGGTACCCTCTCTGCTTTATTCATTATAAAATTAAATTGATAATATTATGTTGCTAACGAATATATATTACACAAGACACAACAGTTATAATTGCTAGAAACATATTATGATTGCAAGAACTACAAATGAATGTCGTTAATAATGGAAGTAAAGGAAATATGTAAACTCGCGAAATTTACATTATATTATTATATTTTTTGTGTTCTTAATATTTCAACTAAAATATACATAACTTGAAATTGTCCTGCCTTGAAAATGAAAAAACATTGTAAAACCCAATTGCGGCGCCACCTATCGGCTCAAATTGTGAATCTAAATTCTAAATTCACCCTGTATTATGTGATAAATTTTAGCCACTGATATAATTATAGTTATTACTCTTTATGACTTAGAGTTGTTCCAATCCTACTTCTCTCCATATTGTGTACACTGTGCACAAACTGTGCGAACGCACACTTATGTAGTGTGCGGAGGTCGGGGAACCTCGGATATGATCTACGGCGTAGCAACGTGCTCCGAGCGCTACGAGCCTACGACACGCCGTAGCAACTTATTGGTTACTACTGTGTCTTGGGAAAATACTGATGATCAATATTGTCTCGGGTATTATGGTTGAATTTAAGCATTCGAGCAGTAATTTGTAGTGAGTAGTGTAATGTGCAGCGGTCGCGACGGGACGCTCACGCTAGTGATGATGTAGATTTCCGTATTATCGAGTATAATAAAAACCAAAAGATTTTCTAATGTTACCCCGTATCCCCACACGGGGTAAAATTACGGGTTAAAATACTGTTCTTCACTGCCTTTCAGATAGACATCCCGTAAGAGGCGTGAAAATATCTGCTTACTTGGTGGTAGGACTTCTTGGGGTCTGACTGGCTGGCGACCAACCTTACGTCTGAGACTATCGTAAAGCACCTTGGTGTATGTTTTGGTTATTCCACGTAAGAGCAAAGTTTCTCTCGGTTGCTGCGGCTCTGGTAGTCTGCAGTCCGTTGGGGCTTTCAAGGGCCAACACTTGAGAGCCCCAACGCATCAGCAACTCCTCTGGTGTTGTAGGTGTCCATGGGCGACGATAACTGCTTACCACCAGGTGGCTCGTCAGTCGACTTAATCCATAAAAAGAAATACTATGTGTCTGTAGCGCAACTGAAATAATTATATTTATAACATATACTACAAAGATTAATCCATATTATTTTTTTTTATTTTTTATTTTTTTTAAAAAACGTTGCCCCACACTTGGATTTTCTCCTGTATCGTGGGTGCGTTTACAAACACAAATTCTCACATACACAAACGCCCAGACCCGGAACAACTATCTGTAGATCATACAAATATTTGCTCCGTGTGGGGATCGAACCCACAACACGTGGCGCAGAAGCCGATCGCTCAACCGCTACGCCAATCGTGTCGTCAATTATGTACCTATTGCTTTATGTACATTTACAAAAACAATTAGTTACGTACACGTTTATAATAAAATCGTTCATCTTGCCGATTTGTACACGAAAAAGATTTTCAAGCAAAAACTAAATTAATAAACTCAACCAAAAATATATTCCGCCAAATAAAAATAACTTTCATGAAACATTTTTTCGATATTCGATAACTTAGCTCACTCACACGGAACATACTCGTTTATTATGTTTTCAAACATTATATTATGTAGGTACACCGCACGTCGATTTTACTATTTTTCCAAGAATTGAGTAAAGTTGACTCTAGGCACATAAAAAATTGTTGTATATTATTAAACATAATATCTACAAAAGAGACCATGATTCTCTGAGTTTGTTTCGGTGTTTCTTCTCAGAGGTCGTCAGTTAGGAAATGCCGGTGCCATCTAGTTTAAAAAAATGAAAATTATCTTTTTATGATCTATTTACAAAATTAAATATTATTTATCATCACGCATGACATGTATGCCCCGAAGAGCTAGGCAGAGGCGACGGTATGCTCAGGTTCCATGTAATAGGGGGCAAGCCTGTTGTCATTAAGTAGGCACAAATTCCAAACTCCGAGCTGCTACTGGGAATTTCATAGAAAAACCCAATAACACTGCTCGACCTAGGAATCGCACCCAGGACCTCTTGCGTAGTAGTTGTGTTTGGTACCACTAGGCGGTTAAAAGTTATAGTATTATTGAAATGTTCTTATATTTATTCTTCTCTTAATCTGATGCTTTTCTACAAAATAAATGACTAATCTATATAAATGATTACGACAATTATTATCAATGTCAATGTTTGATAATTAATTAATTATGAATTCCGAGTATTTGCTAGGCAAATACAAAACACGAACACATACACACACACACGCTGCATCATTCTCAAATGATAAGAAAAACTCATCTAAATCTATTTGTTTGTTTGTGTGGCGCTCTCCTAATTCCTTTATTTGCTTAGGACGATGCCGAGATGCCGAGCGAGGGGAAAATACAAGAGAGGAGGGGGAAGAACCTTTTCGTTGCAAACAAATATTGAATAACGTTAATTAGTGCTGCTAATCGCGCGCCCGCACTCGCGCCGCGCCGCGCCGCGCCGCGCCGCGCCTCCGGCTGTTCACTTCATTTTGCGGTTGAATGAGGAGGACCAAAACAGAGACATATGACCTGGTACAAGCCTGAGTGCTGACCATATCATTATCATATTACGTAAAGATGGAACAACAAGATAAAAATGAAAATTACGTTAAACACAACGGCAACGCACTTGTGACTTCTCTGGTGTTGCGGGGGTCCATGGGCGACGGTAATCGCTTACCATCCAGCAAAGTATCCAGCAGAGCAGGCTGCTCGTTTGGCCCCAATACCATTAAAAAAATACATTAATTTTGATTTAACAAACCGTATTTTAATAAGCTATCGAACTCGAGCACAGCTTCTTATCATGCATGTGTATCTTATATAGAAAGCAGCGGGTTGTCGGTGAATTTTCAAAAAACGAATACTACAAAAAAAACAGCCAAATTGGTCGAGCCGTTCTCAATGTGGTAATTTAAATAGTTATAAGCATGAAGTAGTCCATAATTGTGACTAAAAACTCTTTAAGGGGATCTAATAGAACGTAGGTAGTAAAAATCAGCAAATTCCAGTTATTGCTACTTTGAACATAACATACCATCACGTCTGTATTCCCTGAAGGGTTAGGCAGAGGTGTACTAATGTACACCCATAGTTCGCCGGTATGTTTAGGTCACATGTAATAGGGGGCGAGCCTATTGCCATTAACCGGGCACTAATCTAGACTCCGAGTTGCTACTGAAAATTTCATAGAAAAACCCAATAACACTTTGTTCGACCTGGGGATCGAACCTCGAGCGTAGCAGTCGCGCTTGAGACCACTAGACTAATGAGGCAGTCACTTGAATAGAATATCACATTAAACTCTCGAATATATTTAACTGTATTGAGATACTCTTTAAGAGTTTACACATGTAAGTGTAAGTAGCACCTAAATCTAATAGCTGGTGAGCAAGTCCCGAGCCCGTCCTTATTAGGTTTCAAACGAGCGCCTCTCGTCTCCGAGGGTCGCGCCGCCCCGCACCGACATCTTCACGCACCACATTATTCGTTCATTCACTCTACTCTCGACGTCATTATGTTCACAAAGGACAAATTAAATTCAAAGAAAAATATATAAGTAGTAGGTATTACTTTGTATCGGCGCTCAGTGAGACTACAAATTTTTGGATCTTTGCAATCAATTTTCGAGGTCTAAGCCTCAGAATACTATAAATAATATAAAAAATATGATAAGCGTAATCTGTACATTGAGCTACTTCAAAGGTAATCTAAATTGAAGCCGCAAATTATATTTTGGGGAAGGGTAATCCTCTTAGCGTTATTTGAGTACAAAACAAAATCCTACCGTAGGCAGACAATATTACTAAATTGTAGTTAACGCGATCATGAGACTTAAAATGCCAACAATTGTATAGGGCCTTCTGGCTTATGACAGTTAGATAAACGATTACGCAAAACTAAACTATTTTGTTCTTTACTTTTCCGTTTCGTATCGGAAAAAAAACAGTCACGGTGACATATGAGAAAAATATTTTATATATATGATTTACCATTAAATTTGTTTCCTCATCACTATTATTTTACATGTTGAGTATCATTCTGTAGCGTGTGACAAAGAATGGGGACAATTGTGAGAGTGCTCATATCAGCGCAACACTAATAGAGCTGTGTACATAACTCGCGTACAATCGACAACCCACGCTCGATTAGCTGTGATCGTCGTCTAATCAAACGTCGATACTTTTCCTCATCCCCGCAGAGACAAAGTGAAGCTCCTTATCAAAGGCAATGGGGCACCATAACGCTCCGCAAACACACGCCCGAGTGCCTTCACACAAACATTGCTAAGCTAAGCTGCTGGCGACAAGAATCACGCCTACTTAGAGTATTGAAATTTGATTTTCAGTAACGTATATTATCCTCACCTCAGTAAGAGTTACTTGATGCGACAAGATTGTACAATCTTAGTAATACACAGCGGTACTGCGGGCTTATATTAATATGAATGTTTGTGCAAACAATACGAGATCTAATAATAAAAGTGTTCGAGAACAAAGTACACATTTATTTATTTAAAATAACACATTAAAAAGTACATGGATTTCGGTGATTTCTGCACTAAGCTCAGGGCTTGTGTCGTGTCCAATATAGCTTCACTGTCAATATTTAAGACTGTTGTACATTGGACTCCGTAACATGGGTCGATATGTTGATTTTTATAAATGAGTATGTCCATTGTACTACTGTTATTACATAATGCAAATTATAAGAAACTGAAAGTTAAAATTGTATGTAGATTCTGGTATGTTACTATATATTAAGTTATAATTATATTATTTAGTCGGAAATAAACACTAGTGTTATGTATATTATGAAGTGTTTCTTTATTTGTAATTCCTTTCATTAAAAACAATCGTTTATTGTCAGTCTAAGACCAGACTTATCATTAGAAAAATATCTTCGAGCCTCGAACTCATTTCATAAAACATGAATTTTTCTTAAAGCCATTATGGGGGAATATGTACATAGTTACATATTTTCACGCCTGTCTCCCGTTGGGGTAAGCAGAGACTGTAGATGTCCACTTGTTACCATCCTGTCACACCCTTTTCGCTTCATCTACGTTCATTAATCTCCTCATGCATGATCGTCGGTTTAGGGTGCTCTTAACTGGATCTTTATTGAGAACGTCCGTAATTTCAAAATGTTTCGATCTTCATTGCACATTTCACTGCTATGATACGAGTATAAAAAATAATGTTATCTTTAAAGAATTAACGCTGGTTAATAATTTGAAATATCGCTTTAGTTGTGGTAAAAAAAAAGTTTTAGTTTTAAATTAATTATTTTAAGAACTGTTAAATAGTTAAACATTAATAAAAACCATAAGTAGAGTAAGAGAAAGGAGGTGGACAGGTTGAAACAACTAACGCTTAGAGCAGCAGCGAACGGCGAGTTATTACGACATGATTGTAGCGCGAACTCTGTACCGGTGTGACACAAGATAGATGTTACTTATGTGCACACGCTCACAACACACCCACGATATGTAGCCTGTATGATAGAATATTGCCTTTACTCAGGCTCAGATTATTCAAGAAATGAATGTGTCTTGTATATTATATTAATGATTGGCGCGAGTTATTCAACGTAACATCTAGCGAGTGTCGTGCTCACCCGGCAATAAACCTGCCGCGCAGTTGTCCGTCAGTTAGTCGTCGTAGTTATATTGCGTCGTCGTTTACAAACAACTTGTTTTTGTACCCCTCCCGCAACCCCCTCCCCCCTAAAATGCGTTTTGCAACTGTTATTTCACTGTAACATAAACTCTGCAAGTAAAGACAAAAGTTTAACTCGTACTCCTCGTTTTTTATTTCCCCTCTAATGTTAAGTACAGATTCACAATTTCATTGAGACAGTTACTGGTCACTGTTGTATAAATCTCGAGATACAGTTATATTTTTTAGCTTTATTATAATATTTAGCTTCGAAAAATTATACCAAGTTAATTTGATATTGTTCTTGCAAGTTCACGGGTCAGCGTGTTATGTGATTAATGGAATTATACCTACCAATTTGTTGAATTAACTATACTCATTATATTTGAATTACACTTAATCTTCTAGTTATACCATTATGGTGTAAGTAACCGATCGTTTGTTTTTAATTTAACTACGCTTAACTACGATTTTTATTTTTAAGAAATGATCACCTAAATTCGATCGATGTAAATTCCGTCTGTAAACATTTTAAAAGAACAAACAAACAATCCCTCACTTACATTGGAACTGTAGGGACACTGCTGACGCATTTGATTTACATTGTGTAGCTACGTGACTTTGCGCGGCGCGGCAGTCGTCTCCCCGCACCCAGGCAGTTAGGTCGTTCATAGTCAATAAGTATAAATAATATGTATTTCAACTGGTACCACTAAAGTTCATATATATATTTACATATATATATATCAAGTGACGACCTTCATTCATTTACCAACCACATCAAATCATATACCCCACAGAACAATCTAATATATATTTGTAAAATTATGGATTTAATGATGTACACGAACATCTGCAAATAAAATAGTTGTTGCCATATAATTTGATATATATAATCATTGTGCATTTACACACCAAACAATGTGTACAAAGTAATCCGAATGTTATACCAGACCGCCACGGTAGCTCAAGTAAACCAATCCATTATTTATTATTATTATATTATATTGTATTCATTTTATACTTTGACGTTTGAGTTTGATTTATATTTTATAGTTGTTGCGAAGCCAGCTGTTCCAAAGTAATTAATCGAAGAATGAAATAGATTTTTCAGGTAAACTAGATATCTACTATGCTATGCTATGCCAGTTAAATAATTGTAAAACTTATATTTTTATATTTCTATGTACGTGTTAAATATAGTCATAACATCACACAACATAACTTACCCATCACGTTTGTTGGTATACAAGCTGTGATGACATGATGTATTCTACCTACACCCACGGGTCGTCGATATGATGTAGGTCATGATTAGTGGTGGCAAAAACGACTACATTTCCATATAGCACTCGCGTGCTACCAGTTTTTAACCATTGGGCTACCTTCGCTTCTGATTAAGTGCTTAATACGAATACATATAATGATTAATGAACTTTCCTTCATACTTTTTACAGGGTTAGGACTGTCAAAATGAAACGAACGTGTATTGAATGACAAAAGAAATAAGTCAAAATATATGATATTGTTGCAAACCAGAATTTTCATTGAAGCGTATTTAAAAGATTATTGATTTGTACATGTATTAATTTACATTCTTCTTTACTCTATATACAAGCTACATATTATACACATTTAAATTTTTGCGTTGGCATTTAAAAAAAAACATTGCTCAGCTTTGGTGGATGTCAGTCATGTACGTCTATCTGATATTATATAGCCAGCTTTAGAAAATTCTCTCTCACATGACACTGACGTGACTATTATATTCCAGTGTTGTATAATTAATGAGTACAGGGTACATTTATTTGTGCTCTCGCCATCATTGCAAAGGGCAGTACGTCCTGGGTATTATTTTTTTCTTCTGGTACATATCTACCTCTTCTTCTGCTTTGGTGGCCGCAGATTTATTGTATCATTTTAACTTTAGAGTCAAAGTTCAGCCAAACAGAAGTCAGTTGTGTCAGGAGTTCAACTTTCTGTTTTAACTATCACATCGTCGCTCGATGCAGTTACCTTATCTATGAGAACACATTTTGTCAAAACTAGCGCATGCCGGTCATTAAATGCGTGCTCTTTAAATCTGGGAGCTACATATGTACATAGACCAATGGGTTCAATTGATTCTAACCTCACAAATGTCGTATTTAGACCACGCTTGAGACACTGTATTACATCTCTAACTGGTTCATAAATATCAGTCGTCAGGAGTCGGTCAACAATATCTTGTAGTCCATGTGTCAGGACTAAAGCTTTACCAACCGTTAGGTACTTTTCAATGCTCATAATCACTGTATAATACATAATACTGTGACTAAAATAAACTAAAAATGTGGAGTTCTACCGGGTTGGCATACTTAATAATTATGACATTCTTTGTACAACCAGGAGCGATATTTTGAACATTAATTTGATATTTTGTGAGCTTTTCTTAAGTGCGCGACGGTATTTTGTACTTTTTGTAACGTAGAAGATATATTTTGTAAACTGAGTGCCTCCATGATGATTAAGTTTAATTTGTGGGCATAACACCCAAAGTGTTCCCAGCCCAATACGTTGGCAGCACTAATCACATATGGTGCATTTGCAATTCTCCATTCTTTTGTATCTTTTTTATCTCTCTCGCTATATGAGCACCCGTATGCGAACCTTCCAAGGCACTGCATTGTAGCAAAATAGAACGGTATTCTAATGTTTCACAATGTATAAAATAGCCAATTACAGCTATATATGGCACGAGATTGCGAGAGGTCCAGCAATCTGTAGTTAAGCAGATCGACTTGCAATAGTCATACCCTAATGGTTTGGTCGACTGAAGTACTGTCTCATATTCTGAGAGTATATGTAATTGGGATTAAGGGCATGCGTGTACTCCTTAATCCCCTCATCCTCAACTACACTAAACAGTTGAAAATCGCAAGTCATTAATTTAAGTAGGCATTTATCAATATGGGCTTTCTCACTTGGTTTTAATTTTTCAGGTATATAAGACGATATCTCTCCCTGATGCTTGTTATGTTGAATTTGTATGTTAGATGAAGTAGAAGTCGTAGGTATTGCTACAGGTTCATTAATTACAAACTTAGGTATTGCAGAAAAGGAGGTTGAGGGTGCAGACCTACTGTCAAGTCCAGTAGTATTATCAATAAAGTCACACTGAAGCAGAACCAAATTCCCACCACCATTACCCATTCCTTCTTCGCTACCACCACCGACGGTGAGATCATCATGCATAATTTGAGGATATACTTTACCAGTATTACCACTGGTTGAAGATTCCGTTCTGCAATATTCTTCATATACTCCGATATGTTTATTTTGTGGAAATGTAATTTTAAATTTGTAATCGTACTTTTGTACGAAAAAGAGTTTTTACAATAGTTACACGTAACTTTTTTATTAACACGATCACTTCTTTCAAAATAGTTCCAAATGTTAGCAGTTTGTTGCTCTAATTTTCGTCATTTTTTATGTTTTACTTAAACTGAAACTAAACTATACCAACCTTTCAATTTTATACAAACGTATCTACATATCTACAAAAGTTACTAATAATAGTTTATAAATATTTATACAACACGATTACACGACCGATGACAAATTGACAATAACAATAATGGTCAAACAAAGTACGCAAATCGTGAGGAACAAAATAACTATTAAACAGCACTGAGCGCAATGAATACCAATCTGTTACTAACGAAGTGACGACAACAACATGTTGTGTTGTCCTGTTATTAATAATGATAATTGGTAAAAAAATCGACCTTATTTCAATGTCATAAAGCTTATATTATTCGTAATATACATTTTGCTGAATGGCAACGGATAGCAATAACGTTGGTCACTTCGAAACGAAACTGAATCTTAACATCATTCCATTTCCAGGATCGCTCTGCGTGCGCATTGCATACGCTACGTAACGTACGATCATTATCGTATGCAATGAGCGCGCAGCGCGATCGTGGACATTGAATGATTTGGCGGTGACGGCAACGTTATTTGACAGCGCGTTATTGTTATTTTCAACAATGCATTTTAATTATAGAATAATGCATTACGTAATTTGCTATTGTAATAAAGACCATCACTAGTCATGAGGATGTGATCAGCGTAACATCTGGTGTTCCGCAGGGTTCCATACTGGGCCCACTGCTTTTAGTGCTATTTATTAATGACATCAATGCATGCTTCAGAAATAGTAACTTCCTCTTGTATGTTGACGACATTAAAGTGTTCCGTAATATAAGATGTATTGAAGACTGTTAAACTGCAGCAGGACCTTGATCGATTTTCTGCCTATTGTCTGAACACATAAATTGACACAAAGTTTACCCAAATGAAACTCTATTACTTTTACTAAAAAACAAATGTCGTACAATTTATATATTTGCTATGTAACACTCCATTAGAAAGAGTTGTCAATAAATACGACATCAAGATACACAACATCTCAGTTCCGTGACCATAAAATCTGTAAATACAATACGTTTTAGCAATTTAAATATAATGCAATAGGATACGTAAACTGGTTGTATTTCAATACGTCAAATGTTCACGGAAGATTCATAAATCAGTAACTAGCCGCACGTCGTGTGTCACGACGCGGCGCCGGCGCACTCGCCAGTCACAACACGTACACGCTTTATATTGTTTAGACACTTCTTGTTATATTTTATTCGACTTCCCTCCTACTAAAGTCAACTTCGAAAGGTTTTGGTGGAGGTTTAAGTTTAACGTCGCGAGGTAGTCGGGTGACTCAGTTATTTCATCAAGTAAATTCGTGCTAAAAATATTTGTTTTAAGACTAAAGTTGTCATTTTTTGTCACTTTTTGCATCAGAAGTATTTGTCGTTTGTTTTGTGTGACGTCATAACACGCTGTTACATCTCAACACTCTCACTGCATGCATTATTCAAGACGAGTCGCTTTAAAACAGTTTGGAAGTCACCGCGCGGCTGTAAGGCCGGGCCACACCGCGGCCGGCGCGACCTCGGAATATTAACGCGCCGCTTATCAACGCGCGAAGCCAGTAATTGGATGATAAAATAAATGCCGGGAAACTCCGCAGAACTTATTTTCTTGCTGAACTTTTTGCAAATCAACGGGAAAATTCATGTTTCAAAGAGTTTCTTATTCATTCATCTGTCCTTGACTGACAAATTAAAGTAAAACTTGTGCGAATGCGAGGTATTTACATTTAGTTATGAAACTGTTCTGTAGAAAGAAATATTAAAGTCAAAAGAACTGTTTCACACTCAAACCGAATATAGTAAAACCATTATATTGAATGAAATCTGTCAGAAAACCTTGTGCAAAGTAATATTGCAAAGCACGCTGCTGTTGAATCAAAATGAACCATCTGAGAACAAAGTGGCGATTTCCCCAGACGGGTGGCGTCCCGTAGCCTCGACGTAGCACAGTACTACGACATAATACGTAGCTGTGCTACGGCGTAGCACACGTAGCGAGGCGGCTACGCTGTAACCTGTTTAAACTAATAACTGTGTTCCAGTGTAGTTAGCAACACGAATTATGATGTTACACTGTGAACTTATTATAAATGCTAACTTTAATGAAAACGTGGCACACGGGCCGAAAATAGAACAATAGGTATATATATAATAGGTATATTTTGCTCGATGGTAGAATCTCTTGGGGTAGACCTCAACAGGGCAGCTGGCCGGCGACCACCCTTACGTCGGTGACTGTCGTAAAGCACCTTGGTGTATGTTTCAACTTTTGTGCGTAAGAGCAAATTCCCCCTGGGTTGCTGCGGCTCTGCAATCCGTAGGGGGCTCTTAAAGCTCGGCAACGCATCAGCAACTCCTCTGGTGTTGCGGGTGTCCATGGGCGGCGATGACTACTTACCATCAATTGGCTCGTCTGCTCAATTCCTAAGATAAACAATTAAAAAAAAAACACCGGTTAACGTGAGCGATAGAACTTGACACAGACGCTGTTGATCACACTCATCACACTACGTCACTACACAGTTTTACTTTTTAATATGATTTTATAATTGCCTTATTAGCCAGCTTCATTAGTCTAGCGCAACTGCTACGCTAGAGGTCCTGACTTCGATCCTCAGGTCGAGCATAGTGCTATCGGGTTTTCTATGAAATTCTCAGTAACAGCTCGGAGTCTGGATTTGTGCCCAATTAATGGCAATAGGCTTGCTCCCTATTACATGGGACCTAAACATACCGGTGAACTTTAGGTGTACATTACAGTACACCTCTGCCTAACCTTTCGGGGAATTTAGGTGTGATGTTATGTTATTATTTTATTCATCATAACAACTAGGCACATAGTAGCAACAAAGATTATTCTATTAGTGATGAAACGTATCGATATGTACAAATGAGACGGGTGACCTCCCCCGAGGGCGACGACGCGCGACGGTGTGGCTCAACCACTCAAGTGTATAACTTGTGTAAGCTCTACTTAACTCAAACTTCACAACTCACGCCACAAATTATCTGTTCCGTTCACTCCTCTACTTACCAGCTTCTCTCAACTAACTATTCCTTTTAAGAATCGATTTAACATCACGGAGTTTGAATTAATCTACTCTACTCAATCGTCTCAAGTCAAAAGATTATTAAAAACCGGACAAGTGCGACTCGATCAAGTGATCCTATAAGGGTTCCATTTTTCCTTTTGAGGTGCGGAACCCTAAAAACAGCTCTACCTTGTCTATATTATTTAAAAAGGTTACTTTCGTCATTATATCTGCACCTTAGAAGCACATAATCTCAAAATTAGAAGCAATTGTGTCTGAGCAATTGAACTCTGTGCTGCGGATCACAAGTCTACTTCTCTTGTAGAACAAGTAATTGTATTCAACAGTAGACGTTACACTACTAAATTAAACTAAACAATGAAGTATTTGCAACTTTATAACAACTTGTATTAAATGCCTTTTCCTCTGATTATATATAAATTAATTGGTTCCCGGCTTGTACCGCGAGGACGACGGCATCTTCCGTGTGAGCCGCGGTACCTACCGGACCGTTTGTTTCATTATTTTACTCCTGCATCGAATATAGAACAAACGGAGTCAATTAAAAGTTTCTGCAGCAGCCCGCACACGACGGCGCCCTCTAATGGAAAATAAGTTAAATCAGTCTGCTCTCACACTATTTTATTTGGATTTAGTTGAAGCGCTTGCACGCTGTAGCACGAAGGATACTTTGCTTATATTAGAAATAGTAATAATGCTGAATTAAGTATTAAACATTGTCGAGCCAGTATTCTGCTACGCGTATATAACAACCGTGAGATGCTGTTGCGTTGTTATTACCTACTGCACCCACCACATAACGCGTGAAATTGGCACAAATATTTTTTCGTGAAATTCATTTACCTAATTACTTACTCGCTGCAGTTTTAAATTAATAAATTGAACCGTAAAACCAAGTAATGTGTATGAGCTTGCGATGGTGTCGCACCGGCCCATCAACGTCAACATTATTTAGTTGCGACACTTTACACGTATTATATTTTCCTGTTCGTGTTCCAAAACTGGTTAGAGTTTCAAAGTTCCCACGTTGTGCAACTAAAGCGTGGATTTGCAGTATGATAATAATTATTGTTGCACGACCGACATCGGTCTCCCCACGTAACGTAATTTTGTCCTTACATGTATATTATAAAACAAAGGCCCCCGCCGCGTCTGTCATCTGTTCGTGATAAACACAAAAACTACTAAACGGATTTTCATGATGTTTTTACTTATAGAAGGAGTGATTCATGAGAAAGGTTTTAAGCTGTTTAACATCACGATACGACTATTAGGAACAAGGCGACGCGAGTGAGACCGCGGGCGGGTAACTATGTAGTTTTTATAAACTATTACAGCAAATAGGCAATTAGTAAGTATTTATTTATTTATTTGAAACCCTCGGTTTAGTTTACTTAGTTCCATAGATCCGTATGAGTAATAATATTTTTTCTTGATTTCATATACACTTTCCCAATTACAATTACTTAATAGGAAACCAATTCCTTTCAATTTGAAAAGCGATAACAACAGGCATACTCTTTGTGAGTCGATACCTGCAGGGGCGCAAACTTTCTGCTCACCCAATAAATTGCACATTATAATACCGGGGGATGAGGGGGCGAGGGGCACGTGAGTTGCGGCGCGAATAATTATATTTTTTGAATTAATTGAACGAATGCACAAGATAGCTGCGTGAGAAGTGCTCGCCGGACTCACCGGACGATGCTCGTGCGGCGAATGAACTCGAAAACACCATTTAATAGTGCACTAGTTATACATAATGTAGTATGTAGTAGCACCAGTTATATGCAGGCGGTGTATAACTGATCCTTGTGAAGTCTTTCGGGGAGGCCTCTGTTCAGCAGTGGATTTCTTTTGGATGATATGATGACGATAATTTAATAGTGAGTTATTGCTTCATTAAAAAAAATATTAATTTGATCGCAAGTTAATAGGTACATATAAATCTGTGTAATGTTGACAATAAAATTCCTACTACCCATTCTTGAATTTTAAAAAAAGCAAGAGATACCTCTTGCTTTTTTGAACCTTTTATCAAAAAGTTGTCTTTAAAGAAACATGTGTACACGGGAACATAAGCACAAAATATAACGCTATCTCTCTCCCACTCCGCTATATAATCCGGATATACGTCAGAACATGTCAAGTCACGTACCATATTGTATTGACGAAATAAACATTACCGAACAAACCGGAAAAGAGAAATAGGAAAATGTCTTCAAAGGATCAGAAGTAAATACGAGTACTTGAGAGCAATCGATATGATTACGCGGTTCACGTTAACGTATCATGTTATATGAAGCAGGTAACATGTTATCTAAGCGGAGGGGTATGTCCATATAATTTGTTTATGCCAACATTTACTGAACGAGTAATAAAAAAACTATAGTAATTTTGATTAAGAGCATACTATGTATCGTCAGGCCGACAAAGAGATGATGGGGAATTTCCAGCAACACACAAATGGTATTTATACTCTAACTTTTTTTATATTTATAGTGTCAACAATGAAACGTGGCTAAAACAATATCATCATTGGCCCCCAGAAGAACGCAAGCGTGGCGTGTGTTTTTTTAATCAATAATAGTTACGGTTAATGCGACAGTTAAAACTGCCTCTTTAGTCTAGTGGCCCCAAGCGCAACTGCTATGCTAGAGGTCCTAATTAGATTCCCAGATCAAGCAAAGTGTTATTGGGTTTTTCTATGCAATTCTCAGTAGCAGCTCGGAGTTTAGTATTTGTGCCCAGTTAATGGCAATAGGCTCGCCCTCTATTACATACGACCTAAACATACCCTTCAGGAAATACAGGCGTGATAGAATGTAACTAACATACGTACAACTGCTTTATATTATGCTTGTATTAGTTAGTTACACATAAGCCATCATCAACATGATCTTCGTTTGCTGTTGAAGATACTTCACCTCTATTAATATTATTGAGGTCAAAATTGCTTAGGTGCAGACATCAAAAGTCTTACCATTAATGGTTGGTTATAAGTCTCGACAAACGACGTGTTCGTTGCCGCAATCGGCTCGTAGCGAGCTGCGGCACAGCGGCACAGCGGCACAGCGGCACAGCGGTAAGCAAGCCGGTAGCCGTTTGTTATTCAATATTCACTTACATCAAATTGCTCCCAGTCCGCCGCCCGCGGTGCACTGCACTTCGAAAATAGTGTCCGTACTCACTCGATTGAAATATAAACGTGGTAACGCCGCGCCGCTGTTGTTGCACGGGCACGAGCTGCACGACCCGCTGACTATTACAAGCCGATGGCGAATGTGTTTAGATGAACAGAGGAGTATTCCTAAGCTGAGCTCGACTGTGCGCCAAACACATTGCAGGTAAACATGATAAGTGATATTGGACTTTCAATTGGTTGTATTCATCGGGTGATAGTCGGTACATTTGTAACAGCCCAAATAGATTTAAACTTAGGCCTGTTATGCATAACTACAAATATTGTATAATTATAATAATTGATTAATTGATGACGACACGATTGGCGTAGCGGTTGAGCGATCGGCTTCTGCGCCACGTGTTGTGGGTTCGATCCCCACACGGAGCAAATATTTGTATGATCTACAGTTAGTTGTTCCGGGTCTGGGCGTTTGTGTGTGAGAATTTGTTTGTAAACGCACCCACGATACAGGAGAAAATCCTAGTGTGGGGCAACGGCAGTCGCGCTTGGGACCACCCAAGGGCGACTGCTACACTAGACGTCCTGAGATCGATCCCCAGGTCGGGCAAAGTTTTATTGGGTTTTTCTATGAAATTCTCAGTAGCAGCTCGGAGTCTGGATTTGTGCCCGGTGATGGGCTATAGGCTCGCCCTCTATAACATGCGACCTAAACATACTGGCGAACTGTGGATGTACATTAAGTACACCTCTGCCTAACCCTTCGGGGAATACAGGCGTGATGGTATGTTATGTATAATAATTACTTCGCTGTTAAACAACGATGATACTAAACACTTATAATTTTTAATGACTTGATTACATCATAAATATTTATTACCCGACTAGGAAAAAAGGAAGGATAATAAGTTTAACACTATGTATGTATAGGTATATATCATAAGGATGTTCAAAAATTACTCATCGGATTTTAACAAATGAGGTGATTGATTCATCTTTGTAATAAAAGTGTCATAGGCTATGAAGATTTTAAAAACATGACATTAATATAGCCGGCGTAATTATAAGATTACAATAACGAATAATAATACAGATTATAATAACGGCATGCGACTACGGCTATAAACTGGATACCACTGTTCGTGGACATAGAAATATTTTCTAGTTTTAGTTCAGTTGATTTTTTTCGTAATCGTGCTTTAGTCTGTTAAGCTTTCGTTTTTATATTTTAAGTAATTTAATTAATAACCAGCCGCCTCTCTGAGGGACATCGCCTTTTCACTAAGTACTTGCTTCTATTCAAACACTATTTACTGCGAGCCGTCATTGAATGAGACCACAAATGCTTTCATAATAGTGTCGCCGAAATTGTGGAACACATAATAATGATATACACTAAAGATAACAGTTAAACCCCGGCGCGAGTCATTGCGTCCAAATAATTATCCGGCAGGTCCCGCACAGCCTACCTCTTTGTGTCCGCCTTAATTGCAGCCGCGCCTCGAGGCAGCCTCGCCTCTGCCGGCCACTCAGGAAGAGCCTCGTTAATCCTCTCCTCGAGGCCATCCCGCGCCGAATTCCTTTTAATGAACAAATCATTAACCTAACTGTAATGTACTCTTAATGATATTAAGAGTCATGGACACGGCTCGGACTAAACTAAAAATTGCATAAAATCCGATACCGCAGCGTGGTGTCACATGTTTCCTACTAGGAAAACTTTACTCATATCCCTTGTGTAGTTTTTTCGTTCCACTAAAAACGAGAGCAAAGCGGCTACGAGCTACTACGCTGCTACGGATGCTCTCAAAGGGGACTAAAGTTTTCAAAGTGGTTGTGCGGTGTATGCGCGAATGGTCGGTAAGTGAGTCGCGGCGCGGCCGGCAGGGGGCGCACACATAAGGGCCACTATTGCCAACATTTACCTGCGAGGAGATTTTTCCCAGACAAAGTAGACGAAGTATCTTGTTTGGTTTAAGACGATGTTGGCAAATAGAGTGCAGTTAGAACTCGCGGACGTGCTGCGCTCCATGCGATGCAGTTTTATCTGCGCACAGTATTACCTACCTGGATATTATCAAGTCGGGGAGCGTCTTTACGTTTAGTAGGTACTACGGTAATGCGAAAAGTACATTAAATTTGTTTGTTTCGGAATTATTTGTTGAAACTAGTTTTACTAGAGTTCCCGTTTTCTTTTATGGAGCGTGTACGTGCGAGATATTTACACTATTGTGCGTCTGTGCTATAGAATATAATTATATACTATGTGTCTGCACATTTGGTGTACCGGTTAAAGAGGTTACCTTGACCATAGTATTATAATAACCGTGTGGCAACATTACCGTTGCGCCGAGTGTCATGAGTTTGACTCCCACCCAAGACAATTTTTCGGATGTTTCATTTGATTTTTATAATGGCATGATCGAAGACAATAAACGTAATGCGGGGAATAAAGTTATAGTATTATACGAGATATTGCTTATTTAAATTGGTATTCTATAATACTTCATTTGAATTCATGGGCTGACCGCTCGGGTCTGGTCTGTACCCTAAGCGTGAATAGTGAACGAGTGCATTCTGATGGGAACATCAGGTTCACATTATGCATAGTATGTAGTACTATTCACTCTTGCAGAGAGTACAGACCATGAGCCAACCAGCAACATTATCCATTAGTATTTTAATCGAGTGTTTATTAGGGGTCGCTGCAGGCAACAGAGGGCGCTAGTGTAACCCATCACTGTCAACCACTTTAGCTACCGCTCTCTAGCGGGGCTCGGAGAAACGACATGTTCCAATCATCACGCCGCAGTCATGTACCAACTATTATTAATATGTTTCTATGTTAATAACATTACTAATTAGACCCCCTATTGGCGATAATCGCTTTTTACACAAAGATAATAAGTGCGTATTCGTAATCTGAGAGCAACCGTAACTTGCGTCATTGTCAAAATATGTACTGTATCCGTAATGATATAAAAACAGGAGGCGAGCACTCGCGACGTGCTCAACTCGAAAGATAAACACTGCTCGAGAGCTGCGGAAATGTTTGATGCTCCTTTTCTTTTCGTTACGACCGATTGACAATACATGTGTGGTATATTTTTGTTACTGGTCTATCTACCTCACTGGTCTAGTGATCCCAAGCGCGACTGCTATGCTGAAGGTCCTAAGTTCGATCCCCAAGTGTTATTGGGTTTTTCTGTGAAATTCTCAATTCAGTAGCAGCTCGGAGTCTGGTCTTGAAGTCCATATTTTAATTTTACATGGATTCGGAATAATCCTTCATATTATTTCCCATTGCCCGGTTAATGGCAATAAGCTCTCCCCTTATGGGAGAGCGAGATATGGGACCTTAAACATACACCTCGGTCTAACAATTCGGGGAATATAGACGTGATGGTAGATTGGCAGCTATGATGCTATTTGATCTGAAACGTGTGACGTCACAAACGACGCATACAATAGTGTAGTAGTAAGGCGGGTGTAAGGTGCGCGTCACTGTTGTCAGTAACGGGTCAGTGAGCAGGGTAACTGCACACCACGTACTCGTATCTACCTAGTTTATATCTCACTACGCTACAAACTTACACTTCTGTGAAAACACTAAATGTGAAACGTGCCTGATAAAGTTGAATGCGGGAGTACGATGCCCCGGTGAGAAACCGAATTAACAAGAGGCAAGTGGTTAAAAAAGAAATTATCTCATAGTTTACGCATTGAATACATAATTCATCAAAGAAGAAGTTTGATGGTTATGCTATGCGATAACGCCACTCCTTCTTTCAAGTTCTAATGTTTTTATTTCAAATAGGCTTTGATAAGTCTAGTTGCACAATAGTCAGTTTTATGACATTTTTCAAAATTGATTATTTAGTAGGTGGCGTTTCGCACGAATCGTTTTTATTTTCGTGCTAATCGACCACTTCATAAAATAAGTAGGGGGCTATTCGCACGAATTATATTACACGAATTAAAATAAAACCACACTACAGTGGCGAACAAGTGTCAAGAGTAAATTACAATTAATATTGAGAGATGTGATAGTTTGTTACTATATGTAGTAAAAGTAAATAGTGTGGGATGCATACTAGATCATTATAATCTGAATCACCATTAGAATAATTATCTTTTTTGACAAAATATTGGTTAGCGAAATAACTCGTTACTACGCCTACAACCTCGTGACTTGCTGTGATAATCAGCCATTAAACTTAGTAGTTAAACGTTACGTTTTATAGTTAACTGAACTAAGTAGTTAGAGCGCAGATGTCGATACCACGCGGGAGCTCGCGCTGACGTCACGAACCGTGCGTGCCACCACCACGTGTCATGGTGCTAACATGATATTGAGGTAGGCACGAGAAGCACTTACAAGCACACACAGCTCACTAACAAGACAAATCAAAGCTTGGGCTTTGTTGAAAGATGTATTGGGGACATTATTTTAAAGCGACGTTATGGCAGAACCGTCAATACTAACAACAATTACAAAACTTCGAAAATGTTCAACACAAATTCACATGATGGTGCCGTTATCTATTAAATAATTCACTGCTTATTGTATGTGACTGTCATCGGCCTTATTGTACCATCCGGATAAAGTGCGCGACGCTTTTCGCCTTACGGATTAACTGAAATATGTATGTATGTATGCGTGGCACCGCGCCGGGGTCGCATCCCCGTCGGCCCCGCAGAACATCTGAGCATAGTTTGATGCGCGGATATCGCCTTGTATTTATTGTAATAGCAGGCAAACGCCAGGAAAATTGAATTTATAGTTAAGTTTCGGGAAAAGGTGTAAATTTGCCCGAGAATTTGCTGCTTTAGCATAAACATGCACTAAAAAATGTAAAATGTAAATTGTAATTACAATGATATTTGTATATTATTGATTTTCTTCTAACATGACTGACCTTATTTGAAAAGTTTACGGTCACTTTACCACAGTTTCATCATAATACGGAGAACGTGCATATCCAGACTCAATCAGTGGTCTGTCTGTATCAGTGTTTGTGTGGAGGCAGAGTGCAGAACTCGTTAGCCGCGGAGCAGTACGCTGCAATCCCTGAATACATACCTATATAATAAATACCTAAGAACAACAACAAACATACATTCACATAAGAAATACATTTAGGTCGTTTGTCTGGAGTGGCTGTGTAAAAAGTGCGAGTTGTAAATATTAAATAAATGGGAGGGCGTTTGTCTCAGTTAATCACCGTTACAGCTGGCTATAACTCAGTGCACGGCGAGGGGCGAGGTGAACGAGCGAGGCGCACAAGTGACGCGACAAGTTTTGACAGCACACAATTTAGACTAATTTATATGTAAAAATGTCACATGCAATACATACGTTGAAGTCTTTTAGACTTTCAATCTGTTGAGAAATGCTAACTTTGGTGATATCAGTGTTCTCTTCTGGTTTATAACACACCACGTGTTTGTTACCCACGTAAGAAAGTGTTTTATCGTTATGTAAGTCACGCTCGTAAATATTGTTTTATGTTTATCTAATAGGCTAAGATCGAGCGAGAGCATCACACTATCGTAGTCGGTAACGTCGTCAGATCTGCGTACAAATCGAAAGGAATACCGAGATATCCAGCAGAATTAAATATTAATTTACCCATCTTGTGTACGTTATGCACTTAATTGTTTCAAAACCCTTCTGTGGGAAAGCTTGTTCTCACAAATACTTATCTGCGTAACTGAAATTATATTAAATTATTCATACTAGCTTTGTGAACACAACAATCTCGACTGGCCCCGTGTTTTATTTGAAGTGGTTTAGGGGCTGATACGAAACCCCACAGGTGACCAGACGCCAGCGCAGCAGGCACATGAGTGGCAGGTGGCAGGGAGGATAGGGACCACGCAGGGAGGGCGTGGATCAAAGGAGTCTTTGTCTCCCCTCTCCCCAGGCCGCGATATAATCTGCTGCGACTTAACTCGTCTTAACTTTAGGAAAAGTTGTCGTGCGTAGTTGAAAGTTGCCAGCTTCAGACGTCCCACTTTATCTTTAATTCGAAAATGACTCGCGTTGGCAACACGTAGGTGCGCGTCACGGTCGCCGTCGCTCCGCAATTTGTGTGGCGTGTGACTGCTGCTACGTAGCCGCCTCACATAAATATTACCATAGAGTACACGCACGAACTGAAGTTAAACCTATTTACTAAATTATACTTAATTATTGTAAATAAATAAACCACCTCTTTGGTAAAAACACACCATCAAAATAGGTACCTATATAAAATTAGGTGTCTCCTTAGACATGCTACAACGTTACATGAAACTATATAATATTATTTTTAATTATTTAATATACATCATTTTAAAAAATTAAAAAGCTACAGGCTACTGAGACTTTCATAAAAAAAACTCAGTTTTACCTTGCTCGACTCGGGAAACGAATCTAGGACTTCTAGCGTAGCAGCCGTACTTACAACCGCTCACTAATGAGATAATGAAAGTTGGTTCAGTTGCAGCGTCCGTTACGGATGCGTTGTCACACTGGGCTGTCCCGCGCCCCGCGTCTGTTTGTCACACTAGTTTATCGAGTGGAGTGTGCGGTCGGACCTCGTCAAACTGACTCGCGTGGAATCAATTTACCTCGGTTTAGCCGCCGGCAGTTATGCACGGCGCATGTTTACGCTTTCATAGGGATATCTGCTGAAATATTTAAACCAATAACGTGGATAAGTGAGCGCAACGGCTGTGCTGGTTCATTACGCTCTCCGCAGTATGCGTCTGAACACACAACTGTAATAATATAATCACACCCAAATCATTTACCGAAAACGCTCGTTCAAGTAAAATGGTTCGCGACCCCTTCCCTTTGTAGTCGCAGTGTTTCATCATTACTAACACAAGCGTTCTGGTTTTAAGAGTCGCAGAACATCGATGTTCATATTATAAGAAAACAATAACGCTTACAAGCATTTAGCACGGTACAGCAACAAATATCCGTGAACTGCACAAACAATGCCTAGGATGGGAATCGAATTCAAGACCCACGGTGCAACGGTATCGTGTCAGCGGATGGAGTTAATTTATAAAATAATTGTACCTTTTTGAAATAAAATTTCTCATACTGTTTTCTGACACTTGCGCGAATATGAGACACAATGTTCACTGTTTTCACAGTTTTATTAATTCATTCATTGCTCTCGTTCTTTGGCTTCGATTGAAAAGTGAGATTCCGTTAAAAACTTTGGTATCCAATAAACGTGAATGACTCAATGATTCAATCCTTCTGGAAGATGGCTCGCGTATACCTCAAAATGATACTAACCCCCAGCTGTAGGTTTATTATATTTACGTTACTAAGATATTCTAGATGATATTGAGTACCCCATTGAGTACCTGAGTATTAGTCTAGGGGTACCAACCGCGACTACTACGCTAAAGATTCTGGTTTCGATTCCCAGGTCGGGCAAAGTGTTATTGGTTTTTTCTGTGAAAATCTCATAATTCCTAATCCTAAATTGTGATGTAGGTACCTCTACATCTCACTTTAGCATTCGTCAGTAAGTCACGTAATACCCTATAAAGAATAAATGTTTTATCTATGCAGATCCCGAAAGTGCGAATCTGATGTTAGCCGGTTCGAACGGTCTTCTTCTTTTTCTCACTCATATACTCTTAGTAGAGTAGTTGTGGTGATGGCGGTCGTTGCACGGCCTTTCTTATTGTCTCCCGCCATCTCTCTTGAACCGAGGCATTCCGAACGTACAAATTTAGGAGTGACTCCGTTAGAGCTTTCACCTGGTCAGTGCACCACAAAGGGGAGTGTCCTCTGGATCTTGAGCCATCCACCACCTTACCCTGGACAACAAGTTTCGCCATAGCGTTATGTTCTTTAAGCATAACGTGACCGAAATAACATTGAGTTTGAACAATTGCCGAAAGTCTTTTTTTAATATTGATCCTGGAGAATAGAGATATTCGTACATTCGTTCCGAATGATCGTGCAGATAAAATAACCTTAATAAGTGTTTTTATACAAAAATAACTAACTTATTAGGGACAATACGAAAGACAATTTCACAAATGCGAAACGTTTACAACCCTGATTGTCTTTACAAATGAGTTTTTATAATAAACTAGCGATCCGTGCGTAGCTTGGCGTGCGTACATTTTCCCATCTAAATTTTAAAAAGAATTTCATACGAACTAGGGTTTGGGAAATCTCGTTATTCTCAAAGTCCCGGGACACGAGACTACCGAGATCGTGGAGATCGTGACCAACGTGACCAAACGTCGGACTTCGAGACTTTTTTTTAAGAAATATTAAAAGGTTTTTTCAAATGGTAACAACTATAACTAATTTTTAAGTATAGTCTAAACAATCCGTATGTTCATGTAATTCTTCTAATAACAATAATTATGGTGGCCATTGGCGGCGAACGCATTTAGGAGTATTGTGTGTGTAACTATCAAGTAATTATTTGATAAGCAATTAATACTTGATGGCTTTTTCAAAGACAGAGTGCGGGAAGCTAATTATTGTCCCGAGAATCGAAAGAACTAAATTTACAAAAAGTCCCAGGATTTCGAGACACGAGACGTCCCTTGACCCAAACCCTAATAGAATCCTTGTCCTGACCATAACGAACACAACATAAAAAGAATTAAGTATCCAATTTGGTACAGTCGTTCGGAAAATATGCGCGTAGGAACATACATTTCGGTAATTCATTTTTATAGATAAATAGGTTTGCAAAACATCTTGCAGACTACTTGAGACAGGCGCAGTTATTACCGAACTGTACTAGCTCGCTCTTACACCCAGCGAGGGTGCGACCACTAATAAAAAAATCTAACTGTTGCGATAATTCTCTTACTAAAAAAAACTAACTTTTCTGGCGGGTTTTGCTGCCGCACCGGCCCCCGACACCATCATTCCGTCACTCTGTCACCCCGTCACTCGGTCACCCCATCATCCGTGATCGCTCGCTATGATGAACGCGAATCGTAATGTCTTCCGCGCTAATCCTTTACACAGACATCGTTCATTAATTTCAAAGTTTCAGCAGTTGATCAATCATTTTGACACGGTTAATCTGCTGTACTGTTTTTACATTAGTTTACGATGCAAACTATAACAGTAAATAATGGTTTCAGATTTTAGTAAGCTCATTGTACATAGTGGGAGGTGCTGGGTGATAGTGATTTTTTTTTTGTATTGTTGGGATAGTGTTTGCTCGCTTCTCAAAGGGACTACTTAATTTTTTTTAAGGCTAAAAGTAGATAGCAACCGATTCATGCGCAAGCCACGGGCGCCCCGTGGTTCGTGCGTAATAGGGAACTCCACGTAGATGACTGAAACTATCAAGCGGTTTATGGAACGCACCTCCAAACGTTACTTCGATCGGGCCCCCCATCACCCCAACCCCCTAGTCATCAGTAGCGCCGACTACAGACGCTTCCAGCGTCCAGACCGTTAGATTCCGCCGTCCGTGGCACGCTCTGACTTACCCCGGTGATAGGGTATCACTATTCTCAAAGAATCCAAGCGAGAGACTAGCACTCTCAGAACACACTGATATACTGAATAATCCAGATAGGGACGGCTGATTACTGAAACTAATTATTTATACTGGGGGGACCCCCAGCAACGCCCTAAACCGAGGTCCGAATCCCGAGTTAGAATACGCCCTTAGCTGCTGTTGCTGTAATTTGCTCCCATTTGGTGCCTCGCCACCAAGTCCGGTTACGCTGTAAAGATTCCATGAATCAACAGCCTACGCCCAAGTCGAAAAAATGTCTGTGCCTGTGGATGTAATCTGTCTCCTAGCCATTTATCTAAGTCTGTTCAGCAGCCACTTAGGTGTGAAAGGGTAACAGGCAAACAGATTTTCGCATAATTTATACAGTACAAACAAACAAATCTTTCCTCTTTATAATATTAGTTTAGATTTGTAACATATAGATAAAATTCATGATAGATTTTATGAACGCTTACTTAGAAACACTCATTTATACGAAATTAAAAAAGGTACTTGATTTTCGAAGGTTACTTTTCAAGATTAAGGTTTTCTATGATTAAAATTGTAATAATTACAGAAAGATATACATAGAGTGAACCGATTTTGAACCGGGCTATTAATTACTTTGATTTTGAACCGGGCTATTAATTACTTTCCAATTCCTCTAAATAAATTCAGTACCTAGTTATCATTTGATGCAATAAAAACAATGTATAGATACGCGAAAATATTTATTATACATATATATGTGGATAATGATGATTATTCATATGCCATTAAAGAATATGAATATTATACGTACCTAGGTACTACGCTATTGGACTTAGGTATGTTCGCACGCGCGGCCATTGAGCAATAGCTCCTGATTGTTGGAATTTTCTATAAAATGATCACCTCAGAGCTTAGATTTTTTTATTAATAATAATAAAACAATATTTATTTATCTTCCATAAAGGTGACTTATGTTATTATTAACTAATGTTATATGCTACTTCTATACCTTTGTGGGAGACTGGTATCTGCACTAGGGAAACCCTGTCACACATTATTACCAGCCTCCCCCCTCCTGATATAATAGAAAACATAATAATTTACAATTTAGATAGTTGAATAATAAAACAATGAACAAACGAACCTTTGATAAAAGATGAAACTACGATATATATAACTATCTTATATGAGTATTAGTAGTGAGTTATTTTAGTGAAGGAAAAATTCAATCGCGGGCAGGATTCGAACCTGCGTCTTCTGGTTAGATACACCAGACGCTCTGACCTCTAAGCCACCGCGAGTCTTTTGTATCTAACCAGGTTCGAATCCCGCCCGCGATTGAATTTTTCCTTCACTAAAATAACTTAATAATCTTAGCATGGAAAATGCAAAAAAATCACAAAAAGAGTAAAATAGTACGGTGGCATCATACGACATCGAACTAACTGTAAAGTAAGTCGTGTCATTGAGAAGCAATTTACTTGTTTTTCAATAGATGTCGCCAATGTCACCTTATGACGTAAATTCAGAATGTGAAGGCAAATTTCGATCTAGCGGGTGGGACTCGCGGTGTCTTAGAGGTCAAAGCGTCTAGTGTATCTATCCAGAAAACGCAGGTTATTAAACCACAATTTAAACTTGTTATTAAATTATCAACTGCTATTAGGTTGTCTCAAAGACTCTTGGCAGGAAACGAATATGCACAAAGATTTCAAAAGATTTTAAATATTTCAGCACGGCAATAAAATCTCAAGAGCGTTTTTCTGATTACAACAGTATTATGTATAATTCTTAACGTCTATTAGAGGACTTCATGGTGGAATCAGGAGCAGACGGCAGTAGCACAGCGCAGAACCCACCCCGTCGCGCGTCGCGCGGCGGTATGACGACGAAGACACGAAATTAAAATCGGACTTGTCGCACTTAAATCCGTTTAAAGCTCTTAATGCGGTACAGTGGCCCACGCATTAGTTCCGGATGCGCGCCCCCGCCCCGCACCGCCCCCGCCAGCCCACTGCTCGGTGCGCCCCACAATATCATATTTACTATTTTCATCCCGTCGCGAATTCGTTTTCGTTTTCTGCTGCGAGGCTCTTTCACGTCTTACTATCGCGAAATAGATTTATATAACTCGTTCCGTAAGTTTAAATGAAATTCAAACGGTTTGCGTCGCGCGATGAGGCTCGGCGCGGCGCGGCGCGGTAGAGCGCTGTAAGACGGCGGCCCTTAATCGAATATGTCTCCTTTGCCAGATAAATGTAATTCGAATGTTTTATAGCGCAGTCCGCCGTAGGAGCTGCTGCGCGAGCTGTGGAGTTCTAATGTTTACAAATGTTAAATCAGACTGTGTGCTTTGTTCTCGATATATAATATTTACCATTCATTTATTATGTATCCTGCGGTTTACAGTGTTGCTCCATGTAGTTATTCTTACATGAACATGGGACGGAACATAACCATCATATCAGCCTATTGCCGTCCACGGCAGAACGTAAGCCTCTGGCAAAAGAGAGCGCCAACCATATTCGATTCGATTTATATTTTGTTACTGCTAAGTCAAAGGTTCATAGTTCAAATCCAAAGTACGCGCCTCTGACTTTTCGGAATCATGTGCGTATAAAAATGTAATTTTCACTCTCTTAAACGATGAAGGAAATAATCGTGAGGAAACCTGCATACCTGACATTTTCACAACGTCGTCGAGTAAAGTCTGCCTACCCGCAGTAGTCTAGCGTGATAGACTGTAGCGGGTAACTTACCACATCTCTTAATCTGAGAGGAGACCCGTGCCCAGCAGAGGGATATTGATGATGATAATGACAAATATAATATAATTACCTAGTAGGCATCCAAAACTCTAGCAGTCCACTCTAATCATAATGTTGAATCTCATAAACATTTTCAAAGCTATAACTTCAGGTTCAATAAGGAATGCAGTGTTCAGTTTATGGCCATAATGATGAAAGTGAGAGCGTGCACACCGCTCCACTCGGCGCCACTCACTACTTCATTAGTGCCCTTGTCCGCTTCGCTTGTTCTCTTCGCATTGCCTGACTACAACTCATTTACTCATTTTTCCGCAGCTAGCGGCTGTCACATCCCGAGAGCCGACGAGCGCGCCGCATTAGTGTGGCTCCGCAGTGATTTGCACAACACTAGCCCGTCAATCACGGGGACGCGGGCGGCTCGCACTCGAATACCTATAGAACAACACTTACGTGTTCTATATCCCGATAGAGAAAATATTAAAAAATGCACGGTTTCTACGCAAGATGTAGAAAACACGGAAATATAAATATTTTAAGTGGCATTCATAAGTCTGTGATAGAGAGGTTGGTAGGGTCACGCCGCGCCCGGCATACACACTCGGTGTCGGCGGTGGCAGTGCGTGGCGCTACTAATCTCAGCAATTTATGTCGGCAATTTGTTCTGTGCGTCTGTTTGTCTCCTCGACTAATCTAGGACATGCATCAAGCTGAAGCGTTCATTATATTTTGACGAAGGGGGAAATCTTTTTTCGGCGGTATGTAGGTATGTGGCGCCCGGAACATATAAATCAATCCGCGGTACGAAGATGAATTGCCGCGCGCTTTTTCGCGTTGCCTTTCCGAGAAGTGCCGTGATGAGTCGTGTTGCGTACAACTTAAATTATATATTATTTTCTTTATTTGATGTCAAAATACATCATATCTCAGATAATCCTGTAACTTTATTTTACTTAACGTATGTACCTATGTAAAATTGTACATGCTTATATAATATATTGTACCTTACATGTCTGAAGGTAAGAATGTTATATGCAGTAGGCCTACCTACGTCCAGCAGTGGACTGATGATGATTTATGAACTACAACGCGATTTATTCTCAACATAGTGTTTAATAAGGTAAAACATTAACAATAAAGGATACTAACATAGATTTGATGAGCTATCAACACTGCCTAACAAATTTTGATGTGTTATCGAAAATACTGAAAAAGTTTGAGTAGTACCTATGCTCCATAGAGCTCAAATCTTGATGTGAAAACCTAGAAAATTCCGACAAATTGATCTGATTTCGATCAAATCTGTATTAAAACCCATTACCGTCAGTAAAAGGAGGTTCAAATACAAATTCCTCTTGAATAAATATGTTGGTTGATAAGTACTGTAGAGCCACGCCGCGCCTCACCGGACGCCAGGCGCGTTGTCGAAACGATCTGATGAATGATTGAGCCGCGCCAGTGTTTGGAACACAATTAAATAGCCTGTGTTAAATGAAATGCTATCAGTCAATGAAATGCTATCTGGGTTTTTGTTCACTTGCTGAATAATAAAATTTGTCTTTCTCTATCCCGTAGGAACTTTCCAAAAAACTGGGACTAAATTCTTCAAAATTAGATTGATTAAAGTTTTGCATTTGACAATAATATAATTCAGTAGACGCCAGTCCAGAAGTAGTCAGTCTGCTTTGGAATTCTTCCTTCAAGCTTCTCTTCTGAACCAACAGGCATACTCAGCGTAAATTAAAGTATAAATTGAAGCAGGAAGTATCTGTCGATACTGTCTGCGCACTTTTCTATTTAGCTGCACTTGTGATTGCCTACTTAGTACGTAATGTGAGTGTACGCGGCTGTATGCCGCGTGTTGTCAACGGGGCAGGCGGCGGCGGCGGCGGCAGTGGCGGCCGCGTGATGGCGCGCTCACCACCGCCTGCCCCATCCACGACCTAAACTAATTATGCACCCACTGTTAACAAATTCTTACAATTCCATTACAGTTTAGTACTCCTCAACTTAATAAAAGTCTGTACTAACGCTCTCAAACATAATTTGTCAGAGCCACGAGAGTTGTGTGAATGCTGATGATTGTACAACAGAATAATGTGACATCAAAATTTATAAAACAAATCTATTTAATGAAGTAATTAATATTCATATATTACGTCGTCACGTGGCACACTGAGTACTGATATGATTTGATTCAAATAGCTGCCAGAAAGCTGGGTATCCTCTCCAAGGCGTTACTTCACGCCGGAACAATTGCTCACATTGTATCAAGCACAAGTTCGGTCGTGCATGGGTACTGTTCGCACCTTTGGGATGAATCGGCTAAGTTTCAGCTCGAGGCGTTGGAATCCGTCGAGAAACGCGCCAAGAAGCTCATTGGCAACGACTTCCTTGTCCGGGCTAAACTCCAAAGTCTTGAACATCGCCGCAAAGTTGCTAGCTTATCGGTTTTTTATCGGATACATTTCGGAGAGTGTGCATCAGATATCCACGATCTTATTCCCCCTAGCCCTTTCTACTATCGGAAGACCAGAAGCACGAAAAAGCGTCATCGATTCATGTTGGACATTCCAAAAACTCGAACGAAACGCTTTAAGAGTCCGACGGACCGAATTTCTCTCACAAATGTAATACCAAAATAAATCGTAATGCAAACACAATTTAATCAAATTCTGTTATTATTCAGATTCCGAAGCCGTTAATTTCGGAAGTTTCGGTTAGGTTCCTACTATTCCATTTCATCCCCAATACTTCACTGGAAATAAATGTAAGCGAATGTAATTTTTTCTAACTTTAGTCAGTTTGGAACGATTTTCCGGTCTTTTATTTCCAGTGAAATAGTAGTAGACAAAATAGCATCGTATGAACCTAGATTAACGGTATCCAAATCCGAATAATAACATAATTTGTTAGAATATTGTATGGATTACGATTTATTTCGGTATTTCGTTTTTGTGGGCAATTCAAGCTCCGCCGGAACCTTAAGTCCACTTTTATCATGCGTACCGCTGAAATATGGAATGCACTTCCCGAGTGGGTCTTCCCTGATAGATATAACCTGAGTGTCTTTAAATCACGAGTGAATCGGTTTCTTCTAGGCAGGCGCGCTCCATCGTAGATCGCAGTATCGCTTAACATCAGGCGAACTGGCGGTCAAGTGTAAGCCTATCACGAATAAAAACAAAACGTATCCCCGTCCCGTATCCCCGAAACGAGGCGGCGTGCATAAGGTGCATTTCCCCACCCGAAAAAAAATTGTGGGTACGTCGGACTAGCCCTCCTTCGCCTTATAGTGACGGCGAGACAGGTTATGGTACAAACACCGGAACCCATCAAGGGGCCAGGCCTCGCATTCCGTAGAGCAAACATGCACGCTGCCTGCTGGGGCCATTGTCTGGTCGGGTGGCGACTACCCCAAGTCAGCCGCCCGCAGGCCACAGCTCCTGGACTCCGTTCAAAATAACATTCCCATTTAGTTTTTATTCCTTTCCAATTTAAGATAGAAACTTTTCTACAGTAGTCTTGCGATCTTTAACTTGTGGAGGGGCGAGGTGTGTGTTGCCCCTCACACCAAAGGGAGGATCCTCCGACCAGGCGGGTGTTTTGCCTGGCGGGCCACGGCCCGACGGTTGATGTCGGGCGGTTGTATATATCCAAGTTGCGTTGCAAACTTCACTTGCGCGATTCAGGACTTGTTCGTATAGTTTGTATGTAGCGCGGTAGATGTCGCTACATCACTCCCCCCCGAGACCGGAGGTCGATGGTCGTGTCGATGAGTCAGCGGTCAGTGCGTCTGAAGAGCTTGCCAGTGCCAGTGGAAAGTGTTCCAGTGAGTCGGAACAGGATGGCACGTAGTCCGCAGTGAGTCGGGACTGTGTTGCGGTGAGAGCCCCAGTGAGTCGGGGTGATGCTGCGTAGTCCTCAGTGAGTCGAGGTGGTGCAGTGTTGAGCAGTGGTTGGCTGCTGCGTCGACAAGGAGAGACTGCCTCTGCTTGTTGACTGGCCGAAGTGCAGTGTGCTGTGCCAAGTTGCTTGATGTCGGCTGAGGGTGCTGACCAGGCATGCGCGTTCGCTGCAGGCGTGTGGTCAGGATGCCCGTTGAAGCCGGAAGAGTACTGGCTGGCTGCTGGTCTTCGAAGGCTGCGCTGGTGTTCTTCTCGGGGTCCCCAGTGTGGATACACTGGGATCACGTCGGGGTCACCACTGTGGAGGGGCGAAGTATGTTGCCCCTCACACCAAAGGGAGGATCCTCCGACAAGGCGGGTGTTTTGCCTGGCGGGCCACGGCCCGACGGTTGATGTCGGGCGGTTGTATATATCCAAGTTGCGTTGCAAACTTCACTTGCGCGATTCAGGACTTGTTCGTATAGTTTGTATGTAGCGCGGTAGATGTCGCTACAAACTTTATTTTTTCTTTGTTATATATTTACATATAAAATGAAGTTGTATTACATACATTTATAACTATTTAATATAATATTTTATATACTATATAATTTTTTAGTCCCGTGTATGCACTCGTACATACAGCACGTTGCTTGACCAGCTCGGACTTGTGACATATATCGCAAACCCTAGGAAGTCAATAGTCATTCCGTTCTTTGTTATTTTTCTGTCGCGATGAAGACGTGTGCAACTTGTAGTGCTTCTTTTACCGATGGCGTCCAATGTGCGAACTGTAAAAAGCACTTCGACTTCCAGTGTGCCAGTATTTCAGAGTCTGGCTGGAGGAAGTTGGGGAGCGACAGAAGAGCTCAGTGGAAATGCCCTACATGTCGGATCTCTTCACCGGCTCCTCCGTCGAGTATGAATTCGGCCTCCCTTGAAACCTTACTAAATGAAATCCGCGAAATGAAGCGTCAATTGAACAGCCTACCAAGTTTGGTGGAGAATATTCGCGCTATTAAGGAAGAGTTGAGTGAACTGAAGTCAACTTGCGATCATACTAGTGCTACACTAGACCAGTTTAGCAACAGGATTGGAGTGGTGGAGAAGAAGATTGACGACTTGGATAAGCTGCAGGATGCTGTGGTGACTCTTCAGCATGACCTATCTAAGACTAAAATGGAACTGTCAGCGTATGAACAAAGATCTCGACTCAATAATATTGAGATTAAGGGGATACCTCAAAAACGAGACGAGAACCTGTTTTCAATTGTCGAAGCTATTGGCCGCAGAATAAAATATACCTTGCCAAAAACTCAGATAAACTATATATCAAGAGTTCCTTCCCAAAGTTCCCCAGACAAGTTGATTATAGTTAGTTTCATAAATAGGTACATTAAAGAAGACTTCATATCCGCTGCTCGGGCCGAAAAAAAGTTATTAACGTCTGAAATAGGCTTCCAGGACACGGCACAGAGTTTCTATGTAAATGATCATCTAAGTATAGAACATAAAAAATTATTAACCAAAACGAAAAATTGTGCAAGAGAGAAAAGTTACAACTTTGTATGGGTAAAGCACGGTAAGATACACGTTCGCAAAGATGTGACATCGAAAGTATTTATTGTAAACAAAGAACAAGATTTAAACAAGATTATCTAACTTACTACGTACACCGATACCGTATCTCACTGTGTTTCTCATTTCTATACACATTTAAAAACAAAATAAAGTACTCTGTTACATTTATCAATATGCATTATGGAAAAAGGTTTACAACACATGCCTCGCTAATTATATCGACACCTTGCTTTTGCTCACTGCATAGAATCTATTCTATACACTGCATTCCTCATTGCGCTGTTCACTTTAAAGAAAATACACTAATTACTATGTTTATCTCGCTCATGCTTCCACATTTTACATACTATTGCGTGCTTGCTCGTATGGCTGTTGACACCTTGGTAGAAAAATACTTCGCAGTTGTACCGCTGAACTGTTTATATTATACCCACATTGCAAATTATAATTATTATTTACCAAACTTAAACTTAGCCTTAGTTTATGCATACATCAGTCACAATGTTATATTTTATTCACATACTTACTTTTGTTCACCTTTTCCTTCTCATATACTACCTACTAAAACGTATTATAATGTTTACATACAATGTATTTGTTTTATTTCGCAATGGTTACTAATATAAAACATGAACTTAGCATATTATACCAAAATGTACGTGGACTTCGCACAAAAACAGACGTTTTCTATAGACAAGTATGTCTGAATTCCTATCATATAATAGTCTTAACTGAGACGTGGCTTTCAGACGATTTTACAAGTTCAGAGATTTTTGACGACAGGTACACAGTGTGGCGACGTGATCGCGATTACGAACTAACTGGACAGACGAGAGGCGGCGGTGTACTAATAGCGATACGAAAGGACATATCGGCTACCTGCCAGCCACTTTTCCATTCTACGGCCGAAGACCTATGGTTAAGCTTGCAAAAAAAAAATGCTAACTCACGTAAATATATTTCTTTGCATTTATGCGTAATCTATTTATGCAAACAAAACCTGGGTTTTACTTTTTCGCTACAACTTCACAACTTTATTTCAAAATTAAATGAAGTAATTTTAGATAATACTTCCGACAGATTTTTAATACTGGGCGACTTTAATATGAGCGGAATTGTATGGAGTCCTACCAACGACAACGACTTTCTTCCAACTAATATACACAGTAGCGATGAAATCATGCTGACTGATGAATTGCCAATTTTAAATCTACGCCAATATAATGGGGTTAAAAATTCATATGGTAAAATTTTGGATTTGGTATTTTCGAATGAGACTGTGACAGTGTTGGAGTGTTCGGATCCGTTGGTTCCAGCTGATCCTTATCATCCAGCTCTTCTTATCCATACTAGTTTCCATGACATCGCACTGTTGAAATCTGCACCTCGAATTAGATATCTTTATGATAAAGGTGACTACGACTCGATCAATAGCAATATATCTGCGAAAGACTGGGTGCAAGAGTTTTCGTGCAGGTCATTGGAGGAATCTGTCGACTTTTTTAACCGATTTGTTAATGATCAGCATGTAAATCATATACCAATTAAAAATAAACTTAATCGTTTGTATCCAGTCTGGTATAGTCACTCTTTGATTAAACTGATTAAAGAAAAATATAAATATTTTAAGAAATATAAAAATTATGGTAATAAATCTGATGAAATGACATTTAAACTACTACGAGAAAGAATAAAAAATTTAGAATCAGACTGCTACAAAAAATATTTAAATCTCACTGAAAAATCTATAAAAACCAACCCAAAAAATTTCTGGTCATTTGTCAAAAATCGTTCTACGTTAAATGCAGTACCAAGTGTCATAAAATATAACAATGAAGTCCACCAAACTGGTGAATCTATATGTAATGCATTTTCTTTGTACTTTCATTCCACCTTCCTCAACCCTTCACCTAATACCCGTTCTTCTAGCCTTAAAGGACCTGATCCGTCCACTGATATCTCCCAGGTTACGGTAAGCCTAGAGGAAGTTATAAAATTATTGCGGGCGTTAGATTCTTCTAAGAGTGCTGGTCCAGATAAGATATCGGCTAAATTTCTTATACGCTGCGCTTCTTCTATAGCATTACCAATATCGCTTCTATATAAAAAATCTTTATCGTTGTGCAGTGTCCCTTTGATATGGAAATCGGCATATGTTACGCCAATTCATAAAAAAGGATCTAAATCTGAAGTTACAAACTATAGGCCCATCTCCAAACTGTGTATCATAGCAAAAGTCTTTGAACGAATCGTGTACAATCAAACATATCTAGCTCTAAAGAATTCTTTCAGCCCTTCTCAGCACGGTTTCTTGAAGGGTAGGTCTACATTATCGAATCTTGTCCTTTTCAATGACTTTATTTCATGCGCAATGGACAAAGGGAGGCAAGTTGATGTTATTTACACAGATTATAGTAAAGCATTCGACCGAATCGAACATTTTACCCTAATATCGAAGCTGGAGAATATAGGAATACGAGGTGACTTGCTAAGATGGTTCTCATCTTATATCGAAAACAGGTCACAGGCGGTGGTACTAAATAATTACGTATCTAGCTGGGTCCACGTCCCAAGTGGTGTTCCTCAGGGATCGCTACTGGGACCATTACTTTTTATAATCTATGTAAATGACATCAATCAATGCCTCCAAAGTTCAAACCTGTTGTGTTTCGCTGACGACATGAAGATCTTTACCACGATTTCGACTACTGATGATACAAGTGCACTTCAGAGTGACCTTGACCGCTTAGAACATTACTGCAGGGTTAACAAACTGGACCTTAACCCATCAAAATGCCTAGTAGTAACATACACCCGAAAGGTGAACGCCATACTCTCAACTTATACCTTAAGTGGACAGCCAATACCAAAAGACGCTCATATCCGAGACTTGGGAGTTTATCATGACTCTAAATTAATGTTTGATGTTCACATAAACTCAATTATTGTTAAAGCTTCCAAATCTCTGGGCTTTATTATGCGAATGTCAAAAGGTTTTAGCGAGATAAAAACATTCAAGATCTTGTATTGTTCATTTGTGAGAAGTCAGTTAGAATATGCTTCCCAAATTTGGAACCCAATTTATAACACATACATTGATCGCATCGAAGGTATTCAAAGACGCTTTATCAGATATTTATGTTATCGTCAAAAGGTACCATACTATTCTAAAAACTATCTCGAGCTCTGTAAAAAATTTCATCTTTTGCCACTCGTTAAGCGACGCGAGATCGCAGATTGTATGTACTTTATAAAAACATTATCTGGTGACATCGACTGTCCTGAATTGCTGAGTAAAATATATTTCAATGTGCCAAATAAATTTACTAGATTTAATCCTCCTATAAACATTCCCAAGGTGTCAACAAACTACCGTCTAAATTCATTTACTGTGAGAACAAGTAAACAGTTTAACAAGATTTGCAAGAAGCACGACTTAGATCCATATACAGTAGGAGTTACAGCAGCAAAGAAAATGTTTTGATCGCATAGACCACATCATATTATTGCGCAAACTTATTCTGATGGGCATCAGAGGTAATCTGTACAGATGGTTCTCTTCATACGTGCAGAATAGATGCCAGACTGTAGTTCTTAATGGTTACACGTCTAGACCAGTTTTCATTCCTTCAGGAGTTCCACAAGGATCTTTATTGGGACCGTTGTTGTTTAATGTATTCATTAATGACGTCGCAATCTGTTTCCAGAGCTCTAAGATTCTTTTATACGCGGACGATATGAAGGTCTTGCGACAAGTCACATCCAAAGATGATGCATGCTCTCTGCAGCAGGATTTGGATCGGTTCCAGAATTACTGCATTAGACATAAGCTAGACTTAAATGTCTCGAAATGTTACGTTTGTTCATTCACGCGAAAACCGATACCCATTGTATACAAATATAAACTATCACAAACTTTCATAGACAGGGTGTCTGTTATTAAGGATCTTGGCGTGACATTCGACTCAAAACTTCTTTTCGATTCACACATAAATAATGTTATAAAAAAGGCGTCTAAAGCATTGGGTTTTATATTTAGAATTTCTTCTGATTTTAAAAATATTAAAACAATTAAAATATTATACTGTACTTTTGTCCGTAGTCACCTTGAATATGCTTCTCAAATTTGGAATCCCGTCTATAATATATACATTGATCGACTTGAGGGTATACAAAGAAAATTCCTAAGATATATTCAATTTCGCTCAAGCACATATTTGCCGAACTATTTAAGCCGTTGCAAAAAATTTCACATTCTGCCGTTATATGAACGAAGAAAAATTGCAGATCTATCATTCTTACTTCGAGTTATGAATGGATTAATTGAGGTTCCGGAGCTAGTTGCCAAGATTGGACTACGCGTTCCTTCTGCATTCTTAAGGAAACCAGACATTCTTCACGTACCTGCAGTGAGAACTAAGTACCGTCAAAATTCTTTCATAGTTAGGGCATGTCGCGAGTTTAACGAGGAGTGCTGGGAGCTCGACTTGGACTTATTCGGAATGAGTTCCCGTAAATTAAAAATTATAGTTGGTGAAAGGTTTTTCCGTTGATTTTTTGTTTTCTCACATTTATTTTATTATTGTTCCTTTCGTCAATAACTAGTTAATGCTGTTTTCTACTACATGCATATGTTGTTATTGTTACTAATTATTTGTGAAAACTTGTAATTGGCCATTTTCCATTACTCATTTTGTTCTCGTTTTTGTATTAGCTGTAAGTTTTCCTAAAATTTAAAATAAAATAAAAATAAAATAAAATAAAGAGGTGTTTAAGCCTAGACTTTTTTAATTAACAGATGTTGTAGTATAATATTGCACTAACCTAACAGCACATTTATTTACATATAATAATAGATATATTTATTAGATATACACATGATTATGACTGTTTTGTCTCGAGTGCACACATTATTTAATCCACTCAACAACTATAAGTGAAAACCTGTAATTGGCTTACTGTTTCTATTGTATAATTACATTTGTTTGTTTAGCTGTAGGTTTTCCATGTAATTAAATAAATAAATAAATAAATAAATAACTCAAGAACGGCTGGAGCGATTTTTTGATCTTTGATTTTATTGGATGTGTCCCCGCCCCGAATAAATCATCGAAAAAATTCAGGAAAAAAAAATACGGGGCGCCAGTGAAACCGGGGACAACAGCTAGTATTGAATAAATACAGATTTTATATCCTGTGTAATTTCCAGGCGAAAACCTAGGTCCTTCTAATAGCCTTTATTGCACGTCCAGTGTTCTCTTTGTACGAGTACACGCAGAGGCGATTTGTTAGTAGTCGCTACTCGCGACGACACAGCAGGCGAGCTAAGTGCTGCCGCGGGAGGCGGCCGCCTGCCGCGCCGAGCCGCGCCGCGCCGCGCCGGACCACACGCCGGTGCTACACACGCGCTCGATTTGTCTCCGCGAGAACAATGCGCGACCACATATTTATCGCGCGCTCTGCGGACGCGTAGCAATTGTTTGAACGCGTTTTGTTTCCATTGTACGATAGCGGAGATGACACAAAATGGAAGCAAAAGCAGACAAATAGAGGACGTGCGTCCCATATAGTGTCACTTTTTATAATACAAAGCACAACACTTAATTAGTGTTCAATTTAGATAAGCATTATAGCCTGATCCCTCTCATACTGTGAGGAGACCCGTGCCCAGCTGTGGGACAATATAATGGGTTGGTTATGTTAGATCGCCAAAGATAAGTAATAAAGTCGCAAACATGATAAAATCATTATGTATGGTCCAAGAGAAATTATTATTGAGAGATTGTAAGTATTAAGAATTTTACACCGTTGAAGTTCCCATTTAACCTGCCAACCGAAAAATTAAAATCACAATATAAATTCATTGCTTTTGGTCGCGGTTCAACGTCTGAAAATCTGGGGCCAGCGCAGTTCCTAGTCCTCGATCGGTGGCAGTTGAATCGGTTGGATCGGTTTTAGAAATAAACAACTGCAAAATAACATTTGTCGTTGTTCCAAGTAGCTATCACAGTCCAGCCGTGCCCTCATGATGAAGTAATAACATTAACCGCACCCCCGCCTCCCCACCTCCCCGCCAGCCCGGGCACGCACCCCGAGGCGACCGTAGTCCGTACCGCACACAGGCAGCAGAGCGTACGCTGCAGTTGCAACCAAATTGTATTCTTTGAAGTTTTCATTTGAAACCGATACGTAATGGAATTGCGCCGATGCCAAAGGAATACTGATCACGCACTGCATTAAAATCGCTAGTAAAATGCCAGCTCCGCTTAACGAATTATTTTCAGACGAGATCCTTATTAATGACATCGGCGGCTGCACTTTAAGTGTGTCATCAAAGGGTACGTAATGTACATAAAGTAAAACAGCTCCCGCAGCCGTCGATGTGACTGTAGCCTGTCATAAACTACAAGTCCCCCACTCCACTTAGCTGAGCGTTTTTGTTTAAAACACACGCGCGGAGCGGCACACTTTCGTCCAGATTTCTTTTTGTGAGTTCTCAAAATATGCCGTTTTGTATTAGGTACCTATGTAGCTATCCACTTCGCCATTTTTATATTTTTATGGGCCATTCAAATGTTTATTGCAAATAAACCGCAAAGAGACATTACGGACGAATTGCCGCCGAACAGCGGCACGGAGTAAGAAAGCGAGCGTCGTAAAAGTGTATCGATGTTTATGTCGCGCGTCGTCGCACCGCGCCGCGTCGCGACGCCCACACCGCGCACCGCGCACCGCGCAACTCTTCGTAGGACCTACTATCTAAGAAACGAAATAAACTTGAACGAAGTACTATTCTTTCTTATATATGTATACATACACTATGTTAAAATAATTGTCCGATCCGAAGGGGACTAGACTACTAGATAGGTATACCAATCACATTATCAAATAAAATAAGAAATATTGAATAATTATAAAAGTAAGCATATTAATGAAGTTTAAAATGTACGACCAAATTAGCGCAATTCCTCCAATATTATGTATTTTTCTCAAATATTAAAACACCATCATCAGCCTTAGTATGTTTGGCATCCAGTGATGATTGCTACTGTATTGCCATTCATAATACCTTCTTATTATTATTTGAATTATTAAAATATGTATCGTGTGTTGCGTGGTGACCCGGCAGCGATCCGCTACGCCATCACCACGCGTTACACGCTTAATATTTACTTAGAATTCAATCGCCGTATCATTGCGGCCATTATCGTCGTCTGAAACAAATCACTAAACTAATAGCTATTACAAAGTAATGCAACAACACGCTTGTATTATCGTAGGTACTTCAGCCATAGTTCTTGACCTAAGTTTCTAGAGTCAGGGATTGTCATCACTAATCAAACCAACATACCTACCTAATCGGTAATGTATTAATAATGAGCTGGTGTAATCATAGTTTTGAAATGCCTACATTATTTCCATTTGTAATAATTCGTTGTACAAGTGTGCGCACGACGTATTATCTTGAGTAGGTATGTCGGTAGTAACGCGATACGCCACGCTTACTCTATGGGTAATTATAATTACTTACATACATATTACAATATAATTAATACGTGTTCACTTTCTTATTGTGTAGGACTGGCGCTTGCACCGTGTGTCGCACACTACTAGATATCCTTATACCCTGGTAGGCATACTTATTGTATTAGAACACTACTAATAATATACTTATATTTACAGTCCAATGAGCTAGATTTGAATACCTACGTTATGACTAGTCGAGCTATTAATCGTCTGAGCCGAAATAAGGCTCTCCCAGCCGGATTCAATAATGCTAATCATCCAAAACATGAACAGATTTGCAAAAATATTAATGCACCGGGGAAACATCTAGCAGAAGTTTACCTTTTTTTTTCGGGTGGGAAATGCGCCTTATGCACATGTCGCCTCCGTACAACATACAACACCGCGGCCCGCCTCAGTTGCGGTGCCTTCCATACGACACCGCAACCTACAGTGGCCGCTCCAATGCAGGCTTCCTGGGCAAAGCCCGTAAGAGCAGCCCCTTCCTGGGGTTCTACTTTGCTTCCGTGGTGCGTCACTCCACGGTTACTAGCCCCCTCGTCGCGACAAGGCGAGAACCCCTTGGGGGGGACCAGAAGTTTACCTGCGATGTGTCGCCTCCCCTCGCTGCACCTCGCGAACCAATTGCCCATTCATTTAAGTAACCTTCCTCAAATAAAGTCTTATTTAGATGTACCAGACTGGTTGTACTGTGATATGTTTGTTTGCGTGTATCTCTGTTATCGTGGCTTAAACAGCTTGATGGCGTTCGTCCGGAGTATTATAGATCTAATACCTATAGGTACTTACATCTGCATGTACTTGCATGTAATGAACACTGATCACTGTAAATCTCACTGTTTTATGTTTTTAATTCTTCTGAAAATAAGTTTTATTCGCTCAAAAGTGTTAAGTGTGTGTAAAGTCTGTAATATCAATAACATTTGCGGAGTTACTATCTCAGAAATTATATTTTTCTGGTGCGTCTGTCTATTGTGTAGTAATAAAAATAAAGCCTTTTTTTTCCTTGCTCTTTACACACACACACAGAGACACGTCAACTTATTAGTTGGGGTAAGCAGAGCCACAGCGATTCTACGCGGAAGGTTCTGCAGGAGGTGGGTCCAGAGCCTTCTCTCAACGACAAGGATGGCTTCATCAAGGTGAAGAAGAAGAAGAAGAGGAAGCCTACCTGTCTGAACAAGTGCGGGAGCGCACCGACCGGACCGAGACACCTGCTGCGTCCTGCAGTACCAGTGACGCCGCTCTACGTGTCCAGACTGCATTACTCCACGAAGGCCGAAGAGGTCATAGAGTATATTGCAGTTAAGAGCAATGTTACTCTGAGGGTCGAGCAGTTAGACTCTAGGCACAACGTGAACTTCAAGTCCTTTGTGGTTAGAGTACCGACTGAACATCTGTCGTCCTTCATGAGGGAGAAGTATTGGCCGAAAGGTGTAGCTTTCCGGCGCTTCCGAGGCCGGATACCTAGCACCGTACAACACACAACGACTTTAAGTGTGAAAAAATAGTGATAGTTTTATTGTTATATGTATGTTATAGTATTTTATGTTTTATATTTTGTAAACTTTTATGTATAGTATTATATATTTTTATATGGGCCTTGTTGCCTGAAATAAATGCAAATAATAATAATAATTACACCCGTAGTTTTTGCCTCGGGGGTTAAAATAATGGACACAAACATCTGAAGCATCATTCAAACAAAGTTCTTACAATGTTGTTAGCTGAGAGAAAAATTAACATTTTGTTTATAGAGTGCAATGACAGCTGCATATAAATCAAAAGTTAGCGTCCATTCTTCCGACAGCGGTCGGCTGTCAACTGTCGCCTCTCTGTTCTCTGCGCCCGCGTTACACGAGTGCGATACTTATTATGTGCGTGTATGGAATGGATACAACAATGTACATCATAGATATAGACCTCGTGAGTTATACCTACTTTTTAAATATGTTTAGACATTAAAATACCTTAGTATTTTGTGCCTTAGCACAATAACAGGATAGCACAGTATAGCTTACCATTGTACTGCTTGTATTGCTTACCTCTGTGAGACTGAGACGCGGGCTGTCCGATCGCAACAACGTTGGGATCTCTTGTCTATTACTTAGGTACTTTTACACAACTGATGCGGTTCACCAGTTAATAGGTACTGCGGATTACTATTACATTACTTACTAACGAAGTAAGTAATCGTCAACGTAGTCATAATCCGCCCGAGTGATTAACATTGATAACATCACAAAGGAAGATGCTTGTAATGTAGGTAAATCCTTGTATGCACTAGATAACTAGGTACTTACCTATTTCTAAGGTCAACAGAAACTTCAATCGATTTTCAATTTTATATCCAAATATAGAGTTTATTATCCATTGGGGAAATTTGACAGTTTGTGGTAACTTAATTGTGATGTTGACTGTACATTACTACAGGCATGTTTACAGGCACGACGCATTATCTTATGTTCGATCGCGCACTCGCCTCGTGTTCGCCTGAACACGAGTATTACTGCATGTGATTTTATTTTGAGGTATTTTAATCAAATAGGTAGGTAAATGTAAATTTGTATAAATAAATTCACCAGCTCGTCGTTACAGAAGGCAGGCGCGTGAACGCCATCAAGCCTACAGTTGTTTCACGTAATGTGGCTGAGCTGCGCGACGTACATGGACGTAACTGTTAAGATTAACAGCTCATAAAGTACATAACATCAACGAACAATAATTCGATTGCTTAGTTTCTTGGTTTAACATTGACCACATACAAATAAAATGCACCCACGCGTATCTAGGATTAAGGAAAACATACAGCAAACTAACAAGCTACGTCATTGTCTGGTTGTGTGTGGCGTCAGGCGTGCAGTGCCCAGTGGCCTTCACTAACAACAATACGGAATCTGGTAAACCTACGTAGTACTTACAACATAGTCATATTAATTATCAATATCATTAATAGTTTAAAATAAAATTCACTTGTGTTTCACAAGATATATAGGGAGTGTGAAGCACTTTGATATCGAAAGCTTTGCGAGTCTTTCATTTGGCGTAGCAGTGTGTGTGTGTAGCACCTCGCTACTGAAGCAAACTTAGAGAGTGTACTACGAAATGCGAAACTGTACAAGCACACGTCGACTGATTTCCCATAAATATCCTGCTAAGAAAAATCAAATAAATTGGTTTTAATGCTGCTCCAATAATTCAAAATTTTAAAACCTATTTTATTAACATCTTTGAAAACGGTAAGGTTTTTAAGGTTTAAAATCGTAACATCAGTGTTAGGTACTAGGAATACTACGCTGCATGAGTACCATTTATACAGCAAGTTCACAGGCGCGCAACGCACGGCATTGTTGACGCGCACGCACGCGTGACGTCAACGTCGGCTAGATTACGACGCACACCGCACGTCAAATGAAGATAGTAAGCAACCCTTCACACAAACGACACGAATTTATGAACATAAAATAATTACGAACAGCAGCCGTCCTGCGTCAACAGCACGTTAGTGCAGCCTCATAGTATTGGGTGATATATCAATCATGGAGGAAGCCTAATCCTTTTTTTTGATAGGAGTAAATGCTTGTGCCACATAACATAAATGCCACATAACTTCACTTTTCCCAGAAAGTGTCGTATGCGCACGACACTTTCTGGGAAAGGTGAAGTTATGTGGGGCTCGCACGGTGTTTTCAGTGGGTGCAATCATGGTGGAAGCCAAATCCTAGCCTAGGCTGAACATTGCGATTTATAATTAGAGACTGGAGACTTTGACGTGCAAGCGGGTCAAGTTACAGGACTCGATACAGCTACGCTGCGTCAGTGTGTCGAGTCCGTTACGTGTAATACGTAAGACATTGTTTTTGTGATTGGTGCGTGCGGGTGCGGCGGCAGCGGCGTGACGTCACCGCGCTCCCTGATTACTATGTCCCAGAAGTAAGCTGCTGTTGTCCTTCTGCGAAATGTCGTTTTAATCATAAAAACATAATGGACTGCCCATTGAAATTAAACCACTTACTTAAACAAACTTAAAAATTCTATCGTCTTAAACAATTATTGAAATGTTCGCTAAACTGTATACAGTTGTGGTTTCACCGGCTCGCCACTATTCAATGTCCTTGGGAGACCTTTATTTAATCTTAAATGATTCCTATAAACAGTACGGATATGTATAGGTACTTTTTAATGCATGTGTCGCTATTGTATTATTACACGGTGTTGCACACAATATCATAAATTATTTCTATTATCAGCCATGTTATTTCGACCCATAACGGCAATAACGCTCCATTGCGACGCGAAACCAATCTAAACAGCCGGCCCCGCCACGGGGCAAGTTAGGGCTCGGTATGGCTTTTGGTCGGTATGCTAGATATTTTTACGGTGTGATTTAAAAGTATTAAATATGATTTAATGCATTACTAATGTTTTCACGCGCGTACTAACAAACTTTAAAAGCTTCAGGATCTTACTCGTTAGTGGCGCCATCTGGTGAGCTTAAAAACGGTAGCCTTCATTAAGCATCATTTGTCAAATAATCTCCGCAGTCTCCGCAGACACTTACCAGCTGTAATGACATTATGCGGTTATTACTTTTTGGCACTAAGAGATCATCGATCAAATAGAATCGCTGCATAAACCTGTTCGTCGAAACTTCTAAAGCTTAACTTAAAGCATCGGAGAATGTCTGTAATAATTACAGTTAGTTATACGAGTAGTAAACAATCATTTTTGAAGGGCCGCGTCCTGACGTCGTTCATTGGTGTCGTTATCTTCGGGATCAACGTAAGTCGGACGGGCAACGTAGACAGAATGCAGCACCTCATGCAATTATTTGCTTCGCGCGTCCTCATTATAGCAAGAAAGCGTCGTCTTTTGTGCTTGTGTATTTATTTCTGTTCACAACAATGGCGCATTGTGACGATGCGGACGCAATCAGCCGGCCGCGGCCCGCCGCCTGCGCCGCCGAGACACGCCGACGTCGCGCCGGTTCGCATATTAGTTACTACAATAAAATTCTTATAGATATTGTAAACATTCTGGGCTCAACGACATGTATTTTTCAATTCTGCTGTTAATTTGAATGTGATGTGTGCGTGTGTAACAAACTAGTAGGTTACACACACCTAGAAAAACACAAAATTATAATTAAGACATTGGCTTGACAACAGACCGATTTCGGACGCGTGGACGAATAGTGTGAGATATTAACCGTTAATGCGTACGTCAAAGATTAGAGATAAAGGAGACTGCCCACTACACCGTCACATACTACGACGGTGCTATGAACGTATCAGGTACGGACAAGAGCACGACACGAACTACTGGTTCCCACTAGAACTGTGTAGAGCAGGTTTTAGCCTAGATCAGCAAGTCGTTGCTACGCCCGCGCTAGGTACTGTAACTACTGCGAACGTATTGAAAAAAAAAACAAATAATATACTCTTAATATACTTTAAATTATTAATATACTCTTTATTGTACACGAAAAACATTAATACAGACGTGACATAAATCGTATTTTAAAATATACTACGGGTACAAATAGCAATGGTCTCATAGTTTTCAATACAAAGAGTATGTTTTGTCTGATGCGTTCCTAGTACGGTCATGGTATGGGACGGTGTAGTAGTGAGACTCCTTAACAGTGTCACACATACATTTATAATAGATCATTATATTCTCTTATAAATAATTACCTCTCTTTATGATTAAATGTAAAATTATCAAAATAAATGCGGGAGTGTGCCTGAGTGCTGGGGTATACAGCGCAGCTACTTACATAACTTCTTACTTCTTCTCATCGCATGTAGCTATTGGTGTTATCGCTCTTTCTTATTCATTGTCCCTATAACACTATATCGAGAAGTCATTTATTGAGTCTGCGGCCTCCTATTATTCGTCATAATAAATTGTGGACTTTGTTAATGATAAATTAATGCTATGGGAATTGAATAAATAAAATTGAATAAAATTCATCTAACTGATACAATGTTGTCACTTGTCACTTTCCACCTAATTATTTGAAACTGTATGCATTAGACAAGTACATATTTACAAAAAAAAAAATACCCTCCAAACGTAATATTTATACCTACATACATAAGATACAAAATAAAATAAAACACATATTTTCCAACTTTCTATTGTCCACAATATTTAAATGTTTTCTAGATTATAAACTAAGTCGAAGTTTGTCACATGCATGATCTTTATAAATACTTATATTCTCACTGATGTGCAGTTTAATACGAAAACAAATACCCGCACTGCTGTGTGTTACTTAAACCTGATTACATGAGTGGAATCCCTAAATGTCGGGTGCGATAGCAGCAGCTTTGACAAGTAGTTCCAGTGCGCTGCCGACGCGGGGTGCTCTCCCTGCTCCACTGAGGACAATAGGGCCTCCTGCAGTTGCGTCGGCGACTTAGAGCTTTTAGCCCACGACGGCGTCGCATGACGTGGTGTTGACGACAATACCGGACGTTCTGTGTATGCGTTTGGAAGATTATGACCGATGCGAGGTGACCCGAAAGGATTTTGTTCATGCGGCGGCCGCCTAAACATTTGAGACGAAGACAGTACCTCGTTGCTTACTCGTGAGTGTCGCGGCCGAAACTGTTTGCGCTCTTCGATAGCGTTCACTGGTGGGCATTTTGGACACCACTGTGCAACCGGGGCGTCAGCCACAAACGCCGGTGCTGTATCTGGTACAGGAGGGCGTTCGAGCCACTGTGAAGGTGGTGAACCAGACTGTTCTTTATAAGGTGGCATAACGTGTGATAGCGGTCCCACGTTTCGGTCGTTTTCCGAGCGAGAAAATGAGTCACCGTCATCGGCAGTATAGTCTGCCGGATAATCTGGCTGCCACAAATTGCCATCATCTGAATGCTCTGATTTGGCAATTGGCCACCACGGCTCACCATCTTCAACAGAATGTGGCGAATCACATTTCATCTTCATAATCGGTGGATGCTCTGGTTCTTGCAACAAGAGCAACAACTTGGGCAGCGGGGAACGTTTTGAAAGTTGGTCCTGCCAGTCTGCCGAAACTGTTCGATCTTCTTCATGAAGTGGTGGCACATATCTCACCTGCTTCTTTGTTAAGTGTTGTATCGATGATTGCGATGGACGTGATGGCGGCGGTACTTCACCGCGATATGCTACAGAGGTTTTTCCGATTTTATTTTCTGTCCACCAGGGAAATGGATCTAACACTTCTTCTGATTGCAATAATAATGCATCCTCCTCATATGGTGGCCTCCATTGCTCGCTATCATCCATACTATGTCCTCCGAAACGTTTACGTGGTCGTGTAAATGATTTTCGTGTTGACCAATCTGGGAGGAACCCCTGCCTCAACCACGATGTCGAGGGACGTTTCGCAGGACGTTTCAGCCACGCCGGTGATCGATTCAATAACCATGGTGCTGTAGTTCCGGGTCGCAATTCCGACAAGCGTTTGCCGAATGAAGGCCATGATGACTTTGGGTCTTTTGAATATGATGATAGTATTTTCTTCATAAGCGATGAATATGAATCAAATTGACCTAGCACTGGTGCCGTTAATGTTTCGTTTTCATACAACCTTATTGAATCAAATTGTCGTTTCAACTTTTCTAGTGCCGATGCCTTACCTTGTTTGAACAAAGATGATAGTTCTTCCGGCGTCGGTATTGGTGGACGTAATGACTGTTCTGGAAGAGGTTCTTTGAATCTTGATGTTAAGCTTACTGGACTTGGATGGCCTTTTAAAGGATCCGACAAAGAATCTTTTGAGATTGATGAAAATCTTGATTCTAATTGTACTGGATTCCCTGAGTTTTCTGACTCGGTATCTGATTGAGGGCTTTCAGATACACTCGATGTTGTAGATAGGAGTTGTAGACTCGATGTTACAGGTGGGTCTGACGGCACCGTGGACAACGTCTGCGGCGGTGGAGTCGCTACTCCGATACTGGATCCAGTCCAAGATGTTGACAGTGACGGTGACAACCGTGACGACAAATTTGTTGGCTCCGAGTAATCGTACGCCGCATGGCCCAAATCAGAGCAGAAAATAGAAATATAAACGTAGGCCAAGGTGCGTAGCTCGCCCTCTCGCACCACCACGCCGTGCGCCGCGTCCAGCAGGAACACGTGCGGCGCCTCGTCCGCGTCGCACGCCGTCACCTTCAGCCCCACCGCCTCCGACTCCGCACACATCTATGACACACAAACATTCACTAATTAAACCTATGCTGATTTTTCATATTATCATACTTTGATGAAGATAAGTGCCAACGTTAAAATTAATTTTGCAAGTGATTTTTTTCGCCTTTTTTAAATAATTTAACTGATAATAGTTCTAGGTTCATTCTAGTATATAATCCAGAGTAAAAATTGTATTTAAAGAAAAATAAAAGAATTATTTTGTTTTTTTAAAGCTTAACTCAATCTCTCCGTTTAGAGCACTATGTCAAATGACGACAAAAAGGCATCCTGCACACGATCATTACAAATTAAATGGCTTTAATTCCTCAGTCAACGAAGGCGCACAACGACATCGCCCTGGGTGCACGAGCCTATTGCCATTAACTGGGCACAAATCCAGACTCCGAGCTGCTGCTGCTCAATATAATTTTGAATTCCAAATAATTGAAAAAATTTAAGAATTTCATAGAAAAACTCAATAACACTTTGCTCGACCTGGGGATCGAACCCAGGACCTCTAGCGTAGCAGTCGTCGCGCTTCGGACCACTAGACTAATAAGACAGTCTATTATCACAGTATAATTTCCCCTACTTCATTTTTTTAACGGATTCATTCATTAATTTTAACGGATGGTTAATCGCATTTTTTTTGTGGTGTTGTAAGGTGGTGTTACTTAACAGTAAGCACTCAGGGTGTACTCACGTCCGACTCGTATAACTCCAGAGTGAACGCATCCGGCCACATGCGCCGCTCCACCGTGCTAGACACCTCCCCCGTAACATTCCCTGGTACAATATAAACATTTAAATAATAACGATAAATGATATGATAAATGATGTAAATGATTTTTTTATTCTTTTAAAAATTATTCGCCTCGACTGCTCTGGTTATTAAGATAAGTGTAACGTTTGCGAGGAACTCACCAATCTCTGCGTAGCCACATCGACCCTGCGCGTATGCGGGAGCGGCGAACGCCGTGAGTGTAACCCACGCGAGCACCAGGAGCGCGTGCGATGCCATGCTGGGGTTGGGGACTGTGCTCGCTTCTCAACACGCACGCCTATTTAGCCACAACACTAATTACACTCGAAACATCGCCACGACATCTCAAATTAACTGTTGTAATCATGTTTTGAAAATTATTTCGTGTGCAAGTTATTAATAGCCCTCTGTAAACATTGCGCGTGACTGATTGAGCTACTTTACTAAAAACAATTGATGCTTTGCAAAGAAGCGCCATCCTTTCGCTAAGATTTCTCGGCTCTCGGTGCTCGTTGGCTTGCACTGCTTCCAAGAGCGAGACGTGTCGGTACCGACCCTAACTTACCAAAGACCAAGAAAAATAACAATTAAAATGTAGACTTTTATTGTCCCTGCTGTACTTGCTGCCGGTTTTTACATTAAAAGCTACTATAATAATATATGTATATCTTTATGTAAAAGGATGTCAAACAAGCATACCGTTTCATTGAGTAAATTACCTTTCAAGCTGGAACACGATAATATTAGCATCAACACATCATTCGTCCATGCTCCCATTCTTCGGGTTGGAGGTCAGATGACCAAAACAGTATTAGACTTATTGAAGATTCAAGATAAGCCAAATTCTGGAAACTGTAAGTATGCAAATCTATCGCGCTAGTAAGGTTACATTGACGTATTCAAGCAACTTACAACTAATCAAGACTCAATTTTTAATCTCGCTGGCAATATTTGTCACGCAACCGCAGAGTGTATCCTCAAACTATAATAAGTATATATATACAATGATAAGATAAACGTTGTATTATTAAATAAATATAACACAGACTACACGAGGAAATAATACAATATTTTACGATATGAAGCTATATTCTGGGAAACTGGTGCCTAAACTAGGCTTGGGACCTGTATTTCAGGACACCAGGTCTCCGCCCTTTAGGATTATTTATTACATTATAAGTTAAAAGATACATTTTGTAAAATAACAAAATCATTAAAATAGACTCCAAAGAGAAGAAGACAATGCGAGCCATGTCCAGGATTACTGCTTTCCGTATCAAGCTCTTAATCCAGCCACCCAATGAGAGCCTCCTTAGGCGTTGATCGAGGCTCTTGGCTATTAACACATTGGCTGACACACTGAATGATTCCAGCATCCACCGCCCACATGTCGACCACCTTGTTTGCCTAATCAAGTTACTTTCTTTTTCGGCTTTCACGTTTTTCTATGTTGCCCACGCAAATGTTCCGCCGGTCTGGTATCTACACTATGACTGATGCATGCGTGCCGTCAGCTGGAAGTTGTCTACTCAAAGCCGCTATGGAACTTTTTTCTAAAGGCTATTTCAGACATTGCCCTTCATTGTATCACTCACGTATTCTGATACTGTTATGTGTGGACTTCAAAATAGGCCATAATTCTCTGAGTTTGTTTCGATTTAAAAAGGAAATGACAACACCACCTAGTACTTAAAAAAATGACTTGTGTAGTACTTAAAAAAGCGTCTATAAAAGGCCTATTTGATTAGTACAGAGATAAATATAATTTCAGAACGTAATTAGTAAAAGGATGTGAGTACAATGTGTTAGTGTGTTATGTAGGTGCGTTTTTTTATGAGATAGGAGGGCAAACGAGCAGACGGATCGCCTGACGTAAGCGATTACCGCCCGTCATACCAGAGGAGTCACAAGTGCCTTGACAATGTAAAGGAAACTAGATAAATTAATTATAAGTAACATACCATCACGCCTATATTCCCCGAAAGGTTAGAAAGAGGTGTACTTATGTCCACCTCTGTCTCTGTATTAATTATAAATATATTATGTAATTAATTGCATTGTTCATTTTACTTGAATATACCTATTATGTATATAGATAGTGCATTAACACAGCCTGGACCTATAACACTAGTTAACACGATTTTTGCACCTGGGTATGTACACAATATCATTTCTTGTAGGTTTTGTGACGCTAAATCTTAATCCGCCAACAGAATTGCTCCAGCACGAGATATACCAATTGCAAGTGCTAAAAACACGGTTGCGATATTTGAAGATTTTTTTTGAGGTCATTAATTTTTTACGGTCATTTGAAACTGAAGCATCCTGTAGTACCTACAACTATTGTTCATTCAACTGCCACTTTTTTTTTCTCAAGGTATGAATTTTTTGCTGCGGTACTTCGATATTACATAAATTATGTGTTGCATTTTAGTACTAACGAACTTTATTATGAAAGTAAAATGGTATATTTTGAATCTTATCTTTTGTAAAAAAGCGTTGTCAAGTGTCGAAAGGGTAGGAACATCATCACCTTCAAGATTGCTCTCTGCGCTCTTTCTAACTCAATAATTGTGGATTTTGGAACATCTCCTCAAGAGGTGATACAGTAGGTCAATAGGGACGGAGCGAGAGTTAAATACACCGATGTTAACTTTTTGTTTTTTTTGCATTTCCCATGCTAAGATTATGCACCAGAAGAGGTCAGAGCGTCTGCTGCATCTTAGCATGTATCTAACCAGGAGACGCAGGTTCGAATCCTGCCCGCGATTGAATTTTTCCTTTACTAAAAATAACTACACTGATGTTTTTAACTTCTGATTAGTCACTTCTGTCAAAGATTTATAGATACAATATTAGGTATATTTACTTACGTAACCTGTTATTGAGTACACTAATATGTTTATAATGACTTACAATATAAAATATGGTTACTTAAATACCCATTAAAATACTCTAATAACACTTATCACCTCGTAACTGTGAAAAGGTCGCTTTTTGATGATTGAAATTAGAAAATTGCTGATACTGATAATAGAGGAATTGCATAAGTTAGTTCAGGCCTCCACGTGTCCGTTCCGTAAAGATGTATTAAAAGCGCCGAAAAATGAATAAGGGTGCGGGTCGATGCAAGAAGGCGATACGCGGCGGCAGCAGGCGAACCGGCCTCAACAACGATGTAACCAGCAGCTGCGACGCGTCCAGCAGCGCCGGCACTGCGGTCAGCTCTGGCTGTGCGGGAGGCGCCGGCGGCGGTAGGGGCATAGGGGGCGCAGGGGGCGCTCTGTGCCTCGGCGGCAAGCCCCCTGGGCGCCGCGGGGGCGAGGCCCCTGGGCGCCACGGCGGCGAGGCCCCTGGGCGCCACGGCGGCGAGGCCCCTGGGCGCCGCGGGGGCCGGCTTGGCGGTCGCCAGGACATACCCGCGAGGCGCGGCGGTGTCGACAACTCAGGCTCTAACGACGAAGCCGCTTTTTGGGGTCTTTCCTTGTAGGACAATGATGGCAGATTGGCTTCGTTAGACAACTGATTCTGTTCACCGGTCGGGTCATGGGACGGATGAATAATGTTAATAGTAACTTTCAGGGCTGAAGATGCTTTTTCTTTAAGTTGACTTGACTGTGTCAGTGACGGCGTCATTATTATTTGTTGCGGCGGTGTCGTCAGCTCAACGTATGGTGTCGGCACCTCTAGTGGCGGCTGTGGCGACGTCGACGTGCTCGTCGTCGTCGCGGGTAGGGTAAGCTTCACTACGTTGGGAAATAATTCATTTGATGTCAAGCCACTGGATACCGATTCGTGTGACGTGACTTCAGTGGATATGAGCTCATTGGAGTTGAGTTCATTGGAGAGCACCTCGTAGGTGGAGCGCGTGTCAGCGTGGTGCAGCGCGAGCGCGTCGAGCGCGTCGCTGCGCAGGATGCAGTGCACGGTCACGTTGACGGCGGCGAACCCCTTGAGCTGGCCGCGCCGGTGCACGCGCGCCTTCAGCAGGCCCGACATGGTGACGTCAGGCGGCGCGTCCGCGTCGCACACCGCCGTCTCCACGCCCGTCACCTGCGCGTTCCTGCACACCGGCGGCATCTGAACGTGCCAATCAAATACATTTTATGTAGGTGGTGCTGGTGCTGGTCACTGGTGACTTTTAACCAATCCAATTAAATCAAAGAATACTGCAGTGAGAAGAGCGAATTCCTTTCATTTATTGCCCACTACGGGAAAGTATGGGTAATGAGTTTAACAGTCTTTGTATAATTGTGAATAGGTATGTATGTGTATGGATATTAGTTTCTAAGACTTATAAATTTTATTAATTACATTTTATATCTTTGGAAATGTTTAGCATGCGTAATACAAAACATAATAAAAAATTACTAGTAAAAAACATAGAGGCATCATCGTTCGGCATTGCATTAACTCTAAAGTAGGTAAGTCATGTCGGTTAAGAAACATACTAATATGCTTCTGCAATAAATAGCGCCAACGTCACCTTAAGACGTAGCAAGTGGAAGAGGAATCCGATGTTGCAGGCAATGGTCTCGGTAGCTTAGTTGGCTAATGCGTCCGGTGTACTTAACCGGAGGGACGCAGGTTTGAACCCTGCCCGAGACCGAATAATTCTTCCATTCAAATTTATACAAACTACAACCCGTCTTCGAAAAAAATAACTGAAAGGTATTAACTGAAAAGTAGAAAAACTGCAAGTGATTGGGCATGCCTGATCTGTACCAGTCATACATTGCACAGCGTTTTTTGACAAGTCATTTTCGATGCAGGCTGCTCGTTTGTGGAATGTTCTTTTCAATGTAATAGAATTGTTACAGTAACCAGAAGAGGATTTTAGTATTCTTTCATTTACTTATGCTGTATGTTCTTGCTTCTTGCCTTTCATGATTCTAGTTACGGATTTTAAGCCTAAAGTCTAAGCCTTTAGTATTTAATACGGTTTTTTTTTTCAGTCTGGTTCAATATCAGGCGCCTATTGCATTATAATAAATGCATCGGACACTCACCGCCCTACGTTCCCGTTCCAAATCTCCATTATCTTTAAGATCCCCCGAGTAAAAGGACATTTGAATTATGCACCATAAAAATGATATTGCTATTGATACATCAGTGAGCTACTGGCCCGTCATTCACTGGAGGTGTGGGTGTTAGTTATCACGCGGTGTGTACATACTCGTACTCATGTGTAGGTACTCGTGTGTAGCGGGCAGTAACTCACGGGCACGGCGATGTTCCAGTCGGCGACGCCGGGCCCCAGGTGCGTCACCACCAGCCGCTGCGCCGTGCCTACCCGCGACCCTGCGCCACACGTTATCGACACTTTACAATAATTACTAAGCACCTACAACATTCTTCACTACAATAGATAACAAAGTTTATAATAATATACTATTCAGGTAATCTCCAAACTGCTTGCAATATTAACCTTACCTATACCTAGTCGCTTATTAACGTAATGTGGTACTGATTTAATGGCATATAGTAATGTCAAAGTTACTAACCGTAATGTCCAAACCCGCAATTAAGTTGCTCTCTTTCACGAAGGCCGTATGATGTTCGTGCGTCAGCTGCGCACGCGCATACTAGCAACAGCACCGCGCGTGGCACCATGCTCAGAAGCACAGCGCGCAGTGAGCACGCTAAGCACGCGTGCTGCTCGCACGTTATATAAAACGAAGTGCAGTAACCACTTGTAATCCATACTACTAACATATTCAGCAAATTGTTTCATGTGCATAATATAAAATTAATAACCATTGTCACGAATCCGCGAAGCGAATTATAACATCACTAACTGGAATGGCGTTATGCGGGACAATCGTGTGAGAGGCGCGGGCGCGGCCGTGGGTGGCGCGCGGCTACGCACCTCTATCAGCTCCGCTCGCAGCGTGCTGTTAACGAACGCTGACAAGCTACAATGTAACACTACCTACCAACATTCGACTGTTAAAGGTATTACATTGCCCAATGACTTTGAGGATTTAGTCTTTTTGCTAGTACTTGTTAGTCACAGGCATTGCGGGGGTGCTTCACGCGGGTTGCTAGTGAGGTTTCGGGTATTTCTTTATTATTTCAAAATATTCAAAGAAATAAGAAAATAATAACAATAAAAATTGTTAATTACGTCATTACAATTTTTTTGGTATAAAATTCATGACTAACTATTATTAAGACGTAAAAGAGAAAAAATACAAATTAGGTAAAAAGCCTATACTTCAATTATTATCCAAAATTGGGCCAAATTTATAAAATTTTAAATAATACAATTTGTTTGTGATGACCTTAAGTATTACATATATTTTTTATATGGCAAACGCACATAAGGATTCCGATAGAAACTTTTTTAAAGCTAGGGTATTTTCTAGATTTGAGTGATGTAATGCCCTTAAAGATCCGCAAATTAAATAAAAAGTCGGAGAGTAACTTACGCACTCACAGACACGGAGACCCGCGGTACAGAGTTAATTAACCCCAGTAAAGAATTAATCAATAATAAATATATTATAATAATTCTTCGCGTAACTCCACTCTGATCCGATGAATAGGTAAGCATAACACTCAGTGCCCGCGCACGTACTTCATGAAATTCTCAAGCAGCCGCTGCGGATCTAACCTCCAACGCTCCATTCGTCGATTGACCGAGCGCTCCTCCTGACTGGACGATGAGGACTCTCCCGACGCCGAACTCGGTTCTGCAGACGATGTCGATTCGTTTACAGGCTGTGTTATAGAACGTGGCTTCATCATGGGCGTCGCGGTGGTACTCGGGTGCTTTAATATTTTTTCATACACAGGTGATACGTTTGGCACCGCAGTTGGCATGTTCGGCAGGCGAGGCGGTATAGTGGGCCCATTCGACAGCGTGTAGGGCGAGTAGGGCGCGTACGGGAATACGCAGAAAACGGTGATATTGACGGTGGCGTAGCCCTGGAGCCACCCGGTGCGACGCACCAGCACGCTGCGGTCCACGATCCTCACATTGGGCTGCACATCCAGGTCACACACAATCGCCTCCTCGCCCGACACGTAGCCCTGCGCGCACTCCTGCGGCACCTGTGCCATATATAAACTTTGAAACCGATCAATATATCGGTGATATTAAAACGTACATCTAACATAAAATATTTTGCTAAGTATCTACTGCCATGTTTAACGGGAGAATTCAAATTTAAATAAAACTTCTTTTTAAAGATTGTATCGCGTTATATTCATATTATTTAGTTTCCGACGTTTCGGATCCTTTACAACATTCATGGTCACGGGTAGACTAAGTTGTTGGACGCCTTTATGTGAAAATTACTAACAGTTACCATGTTAATTATCAGGATATTATAACATGCTTGATTATCAGTCCATCAGTGACCATGTATGCTGTAGAAGTTGGTTCCCGGTCGTGGTATGACACTAAACTCTGAGTTGGTTGATATTTAGTTACGATTTGATATCGTAGAGTTGTGGTTACTAATGGTTTGCCGACAGCGTTAGGTAGAACGATACGAAGTTTAATGGTTTTTACCCGACTACGAAAATGAAGGGTAATGAGTTTAACAGTCTATGCAGTATATTTGCATGTATATCGTATATGTATGTGGTACAATGCAATGGGTTGATGATGATGATGATACATGTATAAATATTCGATCCTAACTCAAAAACTACTGATCAAACTGACTGAGGTTTCGATTAATAATTTGTCTTTACAGTAAGAGTGTCATAATAACAAGATGGCCGGCGAGGATTAATAAAGGGAACTAAACAAATACTTGACAAATTAGGTGTCTTTGAATTCGTCTTAGTCCTAAGAGTATTGTACGGTACCTATGTGTTGTTACAGCAAATTCAATAGAGTAAGCCCTGCACAACGAAAAATGATCTCTTTATTTGAAGACATTGTTGAAGTTTTAGTAGGGATCCCGAATTTTTCCTAGTAATAAATATAGCCCATGTTACTCAGGGATAATGTAGCTAACTAATGGTGAAAGAATTTTTGAAATCGGTCCAGTAGTTTTTGAGTTTATTCGATAGAAACATACAAAAATATAATTCTAATATTAGTATAGAAGTACATTTTACGGGGTTTCCATTACCAATTGAAATAGACTGCAAAAATTGTATTTGATCAATTAATAATTTAAAAGTAAGCCTGAGCTACTATACAGTATCATAATATAAACAACAGTTAAAGAAACCAAAACGTGACTACGAAAAAAATAAACTACATATTATATTAAAAATATTCTCTATTCTCATTGTAATCAACACAAATAGTTCCAATAGCGGCCAGGTTATAACCGTGCATGCCGCAATGACCCTCAATAAACTTAAATATAATTACACCAAAACTATATATAACCTGGAAACCACTGTAAATATGTGACAAGATAACGTGAAAAATTCGGGTGGAAATATTGTGCGAAACCCGCAAAAAGTAGTTTTAATTAAATTTCTAATATTCGCGTAAGTGCCAGAAACCAGTATGAAAATATTACCCTGACTACCCTCTCTGAAGAAAGAACCTACAAATACAATACAATGCTGTAGATATTGCATGAAAGGCAAGGCCGTGAAACAGTCGTTGTAGGAGCTATGCTCGGGTACTTTTCGCACTCAACAATAAAATTGAACTGGAAGTAGTGTCAGTGGATGGTTTAATAATGAGGACGTCCACTAACATCTTGAAAAGCTCTGGATAAAATGTTGGATTGAGGCTCTTATTTAGCAAGCTGTTATCTAGGACACGGCATCGATAGGAAATTACTCAATCTGGATTATTTAGCACCATTATCGTGGGCCGAGTGCCTCGCTGCGGGAGAGGTACTATTTGATGGGTACACAGTTTACCTCATTTGCTTAGTGGCCCTGAACGGGAATGCTACGCTAGAGGTCCTGAGTTCGATTCCCAGGTCGAACTAAGTGTTAGAGATTGACTACTACTAATACTAATTTCTCAGTAGCAGCTCGGAAATTGGGATTTGTGCGCGGTTAATGGCAATAGCGCCGCCTCCTATTACATGGGACCTAAACATACCGGTGAACCGTGGGTGTCAGTACGCCTCTGCCTAAGCCTTCAGAGAATGCATTTATGGCGTGATGGTATGTTAGGTTATTTTTTTTATTTAAACTTTCATCACAATAATCATTGCATTTGGATGCGACTTGTACAAGACCGGCAATACACAGGCGGAATAGACGGGCCTAAACTCAGCAGTATGACATGTGTTACCGGCTGAGTCATATAACTACTTATTTACTGGCTCCTGCAAGGTACGGGGCTTCTCACAGAATTAAAAAAGTCTAAATTAGTCCAAAAATGTTTTGTTTATGTCCAAATTGAACGGCACTCACGGGCACGGAGACCCTCCAGTCAGGCAGGCCGGGCGTCAGGTACGTCACCGCCAGGTAGTACGGCACCCCCGTCAGGACGCCTGTGCGGTTGCAATTACTGTGTTAGTGCTACATAACTGGACTGCATCTTTCAGTTTTATTTCGTGTCCCAATCGTAGCGGATGCCTGCTCCTTGTAAAGTACTATTATTTTTTTTAATATTTTTCGGAAAATCTTAATAACTAGATCATAATATTGTGTGTCAAGTTGTGTGCGTACCTATGCCATAACCCTGACAGATAATGAATTCCCCTATGTTTCAAGGATCGTAAGAACTCTATGGGCTAATGCTAGTCACAATCTATCATGTCAATCCCATAAGCAGTTTTTTGGGTCATCCGGCAAAACCCCCCGTTGTTCAAAACTATACAAAAATGTATTGATCCCGTCGCCCACTCTTGCAAAATACAGCACTTTGAAATAAAAAAGAACCTAATCTATTTTCCATTGATGGCATCTGAAATAGTAGCACAGCTGCAGTAAAACTACAATCACTCGGTTCTACAGGCTGATTGACCTCTATAATACTGAACTAAATACTACACGAGCTGGTTTAGCATCTCCAGAGGTGTTAAACAGGGCTGTGTTGCGTCACCGTGACTGTTCAAGCTATACCTATATGGAGACTTGTTTGGCAGACTTGAAAGATAGTGATTTTGGGTTGAGATGTGACCTGTCAAATGCCTTCTCTATACTGATTATCAGGTTTTACTTGCGTCGTCGGCGGAAGTTACAAGGCATGGTAACTTTAGCGAATTAAGCATTAAGCTGTAGGGAATGAAAATAAATGCTAGTTAGTACTCGTAAGACGAAAGTTATGGTTTTAGAAACAGGAAGATGTTACCAATGCAAGAAGAAGAGTGTCGAATAGGTGTGTTGTTGAATGTGAGTTGAGTGAATGAGTTCGCTTATTTAGGATGTGTGTTTACTAGGGATGGTGAGATCGATGCAGATATGGAAAGGAGAGTTAATGCGGGAAATAAAGTGAATGATCTTATGCAATACTGTACATGCAGATGTGTCTAATCAGTCCGTATCAAAAAAGGAGCTTATTGTCAAAGTAGGGTCAATTGGGGGACATTGTAACAGGGGGCACAGTATAACATCAAGCTTAACTCTGTCCTTTTGTAATTTGTCAATTGCGTCTCTTCACCTGTTTTGTTAATCTCGTGCGCTTCCATCTTAAACAGCTGTCATCGGAAGTTAAATCGCTGAGTGGACGGAAGAATTCTCGAATTAATGTTTTTCGTAAAAAAATTAAAAGTTGGGTAGCGAAATTTTGTTTATGTTGGAAACCTAATAATTCCTGGTGAGTAAATATTTATTTCACCAGTTTATTACACACTTACCAGAGCTAGCGTACGTGCAGGCAGGCTGCGCGCGCACATGCGTGACGAGCGCGACGGCGGCGGCGGCGGCGCACGCGAGCACCAGAGCTCGGGCGTGCCCCGGGCGGCGCGACATGCTGCGAGTGCCGCGGCACGGACACGCGCCCATACATATCACATTATACCTACCCACACTCTGCGCACCTCATTAAACTGTTGTTTGCAAAATTGTTCCTAATGCTATGTAATTTAATTATTTCTGGTGTAACGAGAGCGCGTTGCAAATGTTGCCACAAAACTAGTTTTATGCAAACATATTTAATTAATAACTAATTGTATCGAGATCTCCTCTTGTAATTTACGCACTTCTCTCGTCTCACGCCTCACCGCGGCACTGCCGCGCCGCCCTACACGCCAGGTGGAAGAAGTCCGTTACAATTATTAAACACAAAAAAGTATAAAGTAAATGAGGCTTCAGATATAGTTTTATAACCGTAGTACATTAAACAAAGCTAGGTTTTTCTTTAATTTCCAAAATGATCACTTCTAACGCAGAATTTGGAATATCTCGGGTACATACGAGGCGAGTTACGAGATCACTCTATCGAGAGTAACGCTACTAACTACTAAGGGTTAGTAGTATTGCCTCCTACAAGTAAGTACAGTTTCGTTAGTTTATTGTACGTTGCATGCTTTCGGCAGTTTGTACCATTATTTTTTCAAGTTATAATCACATCACAAGGCCAAACGTTATAAAAACTTGACTTGTCTGCTTAAGGAATAAGGAGTCGCCATCAACTCAATTGCTAGTTGGAAAGGAAAAGTGATAATTACCAATTCTTAGAAAAAAGCATAGATATACATAGTGTGAACATTATGTGTATTGTTTATGTGCTCATATTTAATAATACACCGTATGCTACACACAGTCAAAAATCTTTATCCTTGAGACTGTCCGAATTATGGATAATCCCCAAAAAACATTTAAAAATTTAAAGTATTCAACACAAGGAGGTTAACGTTACGTTATCAATAAAACGAAAGTTCAAAAACTAAAACCCGACAACGAAAAAATTCAACTGAAAAGTATGAAACAATTAAATTTTCCTACGTCGAAGGACAGTGGTGTCCAGTTTTTAATCGTGGTCGCATGCCGCTACCAACTTTTGGTGCCAACTTATTGATTGATTGATGAATTAACGGCGGTATGCGATCACGACTAAAAACTAAGCATAATATTCCCTAAGTCACGGTACAGGAGAAAATCCTAGTGTGGGGCCAAGTAATGTATTTAAAAAAAAATACAATTCGTATTATGAAAAAATAATTTATATCGGGTAATATGTTTCCAATATACCTAAAAGCATTTAAAGTTTTTGGTGGCGGCTTTGTCCCTTTCCCGCAAGTGGAAACAGCCCCACTAAAGTCTATTTAGTGGGGCGGATTCCACTGCAAATTTGAAGGGAGCGGAATCTGCTCCACTGATGGGGCAGCTTGGTGGGGCAAAGTGGAATGATTCAAAATGAGTGTTAAAGGATTTGTACTGCGCAGTGAGTTGTGACCTCACAGTTCTCTATAGAACGTTCTCTAACATAAAATTAAAAGCTTCAAATTTTTGAACCGATTTTAATTTGGTTCTTGTTGATGAAATCTATATATATATATTGTTGGGATCAGAAGTGGAAAATACAGAAAAAAAAACAACGTGGCCTGGACCAAACGATTTATAAAGATTTACAATAATTAACCTCAAACATTTATTGATTGTTATTTATACACGAAATGGTGACCAATTATACACAGAAATACACGCATAAATTAAGCCAAGTAATAACACTCAGATAATAAGCAATTAAATAAATGGCTCACGCAGCTTGATTGTAAGAATGCGACGTCCGAACTCCGCAACGGTTGACGAGCGAAGAAGGCGCGTCACATTTTTTTTTTTTTTTTGAATGGTGATGGCTGTTGATTCAGGGAATCTTCACAGCGTAACCGGACTTGGTGGCGAGGCACCGAATGCCTCCAGCCAGGAAGGCGCGTCACGTAGTAACGCTGCCTTTTATAGAAAAAGGATGGGTTTGGAGGTGGAACTGCTTATAATATCTATCTTATCTTATATGGGGCCGAGGCAGTAAGGCCTCAGTGCACTTCGACCCAATGGGATCTTTTGTGCTTCCCCTAGATACCTATTCCTCATCCTCACCCAGTTCTACAAACAGCTCTTCCATGAGCATTTATAATTACGCCTGGGGGAATGAATCTGTAGCCCTGTGGTCTTGGATAACCCAGCCCCAAGAGGCGTATACGCTTTCTAGCCATTACTTCATCATGTATTCATTGCATTCTAGCATGTACACAGAAGGTGTTCCATGCTCTCAATTTCCCTTTTGCAAGCCCTGCAGGCTAATGTCTCCGTCAGACCCATGTTTTGTAGGAGAGCGTTAGTCCCGAAATGTCCGATTAGCGCCCCCGTTAAGTGACGTGCCTGCCGCCTGCTGGAGTTCTAAATGGCATTTTTCCATTTCGATGAGGAACCTATGAATTTCTTGGAGTGAGCAAGTCCTGTTCGGCTCCACCACTCATCCATGTGCCTCGCCCTTGCGTACTCTCGAAAGGCCGTTTTGACTCCGCTCAAGGCCAGTCCTACATTGGTTCCGATCCAATTGTGTGAGTCAGCGCAGTAATCCAATCCAAGTGAGGTTGCAGAACCTTCCCGTGCCAGCTCATCAGCGTGCTCATTACCCATAATCCCTCTGTGACCAGGGACCCGTACAAGCCTGACCTTGTTTCGCTTTCCTAGCCCATTTGGAGTCCGGGCAGCGCATAACCAGTCTTGAGTCGATCCAGTAGGAGGTCAGGGCCTTGCGTACTCTCGAAAGGCCGTTTTGACTCCGCTCAAGGCCAGTCCTACATTGGTTCCGATTCAATTAGTGAGGTTGCAGAACCTTCCCGTGCCAGCTCATCAGCGTGCTCATTACCCATAATCCCTCTGTGACCAGGGACCCGTACAAGCCTGACCTTGTTTCGCTTTCCTAGCTCATTTGGAGTCCGGGCAGCGCATAACCAGTCTTGAGTCGATCCAGTAGGAGGTCAGGGCCTTGAGTGCCGCTGGGCTGTCACTAATAATGTAGATGGACCAAAAAAGAATATGAAGAAAATTTCTTTTCTCATACATTATGTATTGGGAATGGATTGACAGATTTGACAGAAATAAAACACGAACACGAATGAATAAGACGTTGTTTTCTGTTTCGGTATAATGCCAGTAGATGGCGTTCTGTGCAATGTCCGAACTCTTCATAAGCTGTTGGTGTGATTTTGATAATATTTTTGTGTCACATGGGTCACTAGATAGTTTAGATTCACAATTTAAGCCGGTAGGTGGCACCGCAAACGAGTCCTACGATTTTTTTTTTATATACAGTGCAAGATATGGGAAACGGAGTGAATGATTGAGGTGACGGCTGATAGGGGTGAATGGAAGAAAAAGACATGCTGCGCCGATCACAAATAAATTTGAACAAGGGCAGGAAGATGATGATACAGGGCATGACAACATTTGTAGTAGTATGAAATAGAGCCCCTATTTTTTATGGTAAACATTTTCATGATGCCATAAAAAAAGTCAATCAAGTAGTCAATTATATTCGAAAAACTAAACTTGAGTAATTATTTATTATCACCATTACAATAATATACTGAGTTCCTAAACATTTATCATGCCTTATCGACGTCGGGGACACGAGTATCATTGGGAGATAAGATACAAATATTGGGCAGCGTTGGGAATTAATATGAATAGTTAGTAAGTAGACGGCTAATTGAACGCTCAATCAGTGTAATTATAGAGAACGATTTGTAACAAAAGCAGTGTAGTGCAGGTTTAATGTGCGCGTGCGCGCGCTTCAAGTGGCTGGTGCTGTGGTCGCTGTGGGCAGCGCGCATTGTGCGCCAGCCCTCGCCCGTGCGGCGGCTGCACAGCGGCGCGCTACTACGCGGCCAGCTCGCGCCAGACGGCTCGCATTACCAGTACTTCGGAATACCATACGCTAGTTCGCAGTATAAGTACAGATTTCAGGTGCAGCTCATTGCACGTTCATAATAAATTCATTCTTAAATTTATTGTAATAGCTCTAATCAGCAACAGCGTGCTACCCTGTTATAGCCAAATACGACTCGTAAATGACTGTTCACTTCGCAGGCCCCAGGTCCCGCACCAACGTGGGATGGCATTCTGGAAGCTATCGATGAGAACACAAAGTGTCCGCAAGCGTATGGCTCGTCGTTGGTGCTAGGGACGGAGGAGTGCCTCACGCTCAATGTGTACAGCCCGGTGGGCACAGAGAGCATGTGGGAGGGTGCGTCGTTGCCCGTCATGGCTTTCATCCACGGCGGCGGCTTTAAGGAGGGCTCCGGGTCCCGCCTGCTCTACGGACCTGATTACTTAGTACCGCATGGTGTTGTTCTTGTCACTTTTAACTATAGATTAAACGTTCAAGGGTTCCTATGTCTGGGCATAAAGGAAGCTCCTGGAAACGCTGGACTTAAGGACCAAGTGGCTGCGCTCAAATGGATCCAACGAAATATCCGGGCATTCGGAGGCGATCCTGATAACGTAACGATATTTGGAGAAAGTGCTGGCGGTGCTTCAGTCTCCTATCACCTGCTATCCCCGATGTCTAAAGGACTATTTCATAAAGCTATTCTACAGAGTGGCTCGTCTACCGCAGCGTGGGCGCGACAAAGGGAACCCATCGGAGTAGCCACATCCTTAGCTAAATCTTTGGGGTATCATACTAATGATCCTCTTCAACTTTATAATATTTTTATGAACATGACCCTGTCCGATTTGATCACCACAAAGATACCTAGGCAGCAGGGGCAACTGTGGTTCTCGCACCTGCCTTACGTGCCGTGCACTGAGCGAGCGATTGCGGGCGTGGAACCGTTCCTAACGAACACGCCTAACAATATTCTTAATTCAGGAGATTATAACAAAGTACCTATCATCATAGGACATAACGACCAAGAAGGATATTATTTCGCCGCTTTCGAAAGTGAGAATTCATTACGGAATCTCAGTTTCGAGGCGGTATTAGATTTTTTTGACCTTAACTTTCCGTCGGAACTCGAACAACGAGAAGCTGCTCAACAACTGAAGGCACTTTATATGGGTGACGACGATGTCTCGCAGAAAACTATATTGAAACTGTCAAGATTACACGCTGAACCATATTTTGAGTTGCCCGCGCTGGTTGAAACCGAACTACTCTTGAGCACTACTGACAAGCCCGTGTACAACTATTTGTTTCGTTACGATGGTTGGAGAAATTTTCCAAAACTGATATCGGGACTGAAGTTCTGGGCAGCACCGGGAGCGACCCATGCAGACGAACTCTTCTATCTCTTCAATCTTTTCCCTGTACCCTCTCTTTTTGAAACGAAAATGATCAATACAATGACAACACTGTGGACAAATTTTTCTAAATACGGGTTGGTATATTTGTAGTATTTGCACTTGACTGTATATACACAAGACATTACAATTGCATATTCAATCCAATCCATGTCCATTCATCATCCAGTCATCATTCATCCATCCAGTCCATTTTCATGAGACCATTGTTAGTTTTCTCAACCAGTTGTATGTCAACCAGTCCAATTGTATGATGTGCAGGACGCCTACTCCTCCGGGCAGCTCGGTGCAATGGGCGGTGTCGTCCGCGGGGTCGGGGGCCCGCGCCGCGCTGGAGATGGGCGCGCCGCGCCGCGCACACGCACACGCCCACGAACACGCACACACTACTTCACTGATGTACTGGCGACACTTGTATGACACATACCGCGCCGCGTGACGCGCCTCGCCTCTGTGCACTGACACGAGCGCTCGGAGAATGTGTCTGTAAAACAATAACAGTGTAGGTAATGTTCATACTAATTATTACAGTGTCATATATCAACATATTATATGTTACGTTATACTGAAACTAGCATGAAATGAAGTAAACATTATAAACAATTTCTTTACCCATTAAAATTATAATTTTGAGAACTTCGCCAAATCGGTTTTTTATTTCTACTTAAATAAAAACGTTGAGGGCAAATAGCTACGTTCTGAATATGTACCTACTCTATCTTTTTTAAACTGAAATTGGCAGACAACTTCGAGATACACGTATCTACAAATAAATTCACTACTTTACCTATACAATGAATCGCTGATTAAGACCGTTGCAATGGCGGCGACGGAGGTGGAGACTTGGTTGTTAAAGGAGGCAGAGGCGGAGAAGGCGGGCGGGGCGGCGCAGCGGTTCCGGACGTCATCGGCAGAGACAAGGACGTGCCAGCCTTCGACAACTCGCCAGCCGACGTTGATTCATGGGCTGACCAAGATGGCTCGGCTGACAAGGATTTTTCGGTCGACAAAGCTGCCTCGGCCGACGGGGATGCAAGCAGGGCGCGCGGCCGCTGCTCTGGCGTAAGGCGGCGCAGTGTGTCCTGTAGGCGGTCGATGTCCTGCTGCTGCAGCGCCAGTTCGCGCCGCAACTCCTCCAGCGACACCACCAGTGCCAGACACCGCGATGCCTCACCCAACTCCTGCACCAAACAGCCAGGGCACATTACACTATTACTAAAAGACTTGTCCAGGTTTCCGTCGACGAAGAAGGGTACAATCACTACTTCACCAGCCCAGGTCAGTATGCTGAAAAAATATTGCTGCCCCGTCAATATATAGCTCTCTGTTTGTTACACGTTATAGGTAATTAAACAATTTGATACCCGACTATGAAAAAAAAAATCAATTGAAAAGCATGAAACAAGAAAATATTCCTAAGTCACCTTTTAAATGATAAATAACTGAATTCAAATAGACACAGTGATGTCGGTCACACTTTATAGGTGTGGCCGCATGGAGCCGTAATTATACGTAAGATGGCACCCACACATCCACAGGTCATAGCACGCACACTCACAGCTAAGCATAGCGTACCTAACAATACCTAAGGGCCATCTGATGCACGGAGTAATCCACGTATATTATAAGTAAGCGTTACTCAGTGATAATATGTACACGATATCCACTTGATACCACTAACGACTTGTTTCTATATCAAATCTGTCGGTAGATTTGCATACGCATAAACTCAATACAACTAATGTCAAAATCTAAAACATAATATTAGGTTGGGGAATAAGTCTTTTCGCATCTAGTATGTAAATACTTTTAATAAAAAATCTTTGGCTGTACTATTTTTATCTGGCTGATTTTGATAACATTAAAAAAGTTACATTTAAAAAAAAGAAACTAATTAGTAAAAATTTGTTTCCCGCTATTTTTCATTTGTTTTTCTTTCTGTCAAAATGAGTGAATCATGAAGTGAATAATGAAAGAAATTCGATACATTTTAAAGTTTTATTATTAAAAGGGGAAAAATGCAACGCAAGCCGCGAAAAAAATTTGTGACGTTTATGGACCTAATGCAGTGTCAGCAAGAGTAGCACAAAGTTGGTTTAAGCGTTTTCAATCCGAGAATTTTGATGTTAAAGATGCACCTCGCTCTGGTCGCCCTGTTACAGATAAAATAGACGCAATTTTTGAAAAAAGTGGAGCAAGATCGGCATGTCAGTAGTTACAACATAGCTGAAGAACTGGGGATTGACCACAAAACAGTTTTATCCCATTTGAAAAAAGCTGGGTTTACAAAAAAGCTCGATATTTGGGTGCCACACGAGCTCACTGAAAGAAACCTAATGAACCGTGTACTCATTTGCGATTCTTTATTGAGACGTAATGAAACTGAACCGTTTTTAAAGAGACTGATAACTGGTGATGAAAAGTGGATCACGTACGACAAGAACGTGCGAAAAAGGTCGGTCAGGCTTCACAGACTGTGGCAAAACCCCGTTAACTCGCAATAAGGTGATGCGGTGTGTATGGTGGGATTGGAAGGGCATTGTTCATTATGAGCTTTTGCCGCCAGGCAGAACCATCTATTCGGATCTTTACTGCCAACAACTGATGAGATTAAACCAAGAAATTGGGAGAAAGCGGCCGGAATTGATCAATAGAAAGGGTGTGGTCTTTCATCACGATAACGCTAGACCACACACATCTCTGGCCACTCAGCAAAAATTAAGAGAGTTTGGCTGGGAGGTGTTAATGTATCCGCCATATAGCCCTGACTTTGCACCTTCAGATTTCCACCTGTTTCGATCTCGTCAGAATTCTTTAGGCAGTGTCAGGTTAACATCAAGAGAGGATTGCCAAAACTACTTGTCACGTTTTTTTTATCAAAAGTCCCAAAATTTCTACAACAATGGGATCATGTCACTACCCACAAGATGGCAAAAAGTCGTTGAGCAAAATGGTACATATATATTATAATTAAATGTAAATTAACTTTGAAAAAAAATGTCTTGAGTTTTCATATTAAATGCGAAGAAACTTTTTCCCCCACCTATTATATATCTACTGATTAATAGATACCAGCAGTAAGTAATGTAGGTATCTATCACACATCCCCTGCGGTGCGGGTTTGTACGCGAGGTCACACAATCAAATTAGAGAGTATAGGTTTACTCTATGTATTCTAAGACTAGCTTCTGCCCGCGACTTTGTCTGCGTGGACTTCCAAATTGGGTCTGACCTGGATAAAAAGTAGCCTATGTGTTATTCCAGAATATAATTGATCTCTGTGCCAAATTTTATCCAGATCTGTTCAGCCGTTTTGGCGTGAAAGAATAACAAACATCCGTACATACAAATTTAATAATAATATAATATTAGTAAGGATCTAGTGATTTCGTGAAGGTCCGTCGTCGTTTCGCGACCTTTACCGACACATTCACATGCATCTGGCAAAAACACAAATATAGTAGCCTACTGCAAGGATTCATACAAACTACTACGTAAATAAATAAGTATTGTTTGACCTTGTCTTCCTGCTTGTTCGCTTGTCTATTCACTTCAAATATAACGATAAGTCCTCCTAATCCGAATACAGCTATCTCACCTGCAAGCAAGCGCGCAGCGTGAGAACAGCGGTGGAGGCGGTTGCCTGGCGCCTAACGGTTCAAAGAACACCTTCCAATCACCAGACGACGGGTTAGAAATTATGTTGACATTAGAAACGCACTCTGATGCTTTCCGCTTTCACAAGAAACAAACGAAGAGATTACTACCGCCGTAAGAAGAGTCGAAACGTCTTGTTACGTAAGAGTGACCGTGCCACAATATCAGCGAATTGTATTTCGTCTCTTTTAACTGCTTATTAGGTGCCATGTAATAGGGGGAGAACCTATTGCCAATAATAATAATGATAATCGTATAAAGACGATGTAGTGACACGTATTGAAAAGAATATACTGAGATGGTTTGGACATGTTGAAAGAATGAATGAAAGACGAATAAAGTAGAGGTCGCCCTAGAAGGGCATACGCCGATGTTATTGGCGAAATCCTTCAAAAAGGTCAGATGCGTAGCACTCGCAACCGGCGTGTATGTATGAGAAGATGTATGAATGTGGAAGAAGCAAAAGAAGTATGCATGAATCGTAGCAAGTGGCAATCTATAGTTTCTGCCTACCCCTGTGGGAGAAAGGCGTGAGTGTATGTATGTATGTATGTAATCGTATATATCCAGTAACCAGACTCACTTTTCAACCGACTTTAAAAAGGAGGAGGTTCTCATTTCGGCTGTATGTTTTTTTTTTGACTGCCTCATTAGTCTAGAGGTCCAAAGCGCGATTCCTACGCTAGAGGTCCTGAGTGCAATCCACAGGTCGACCAAAGTGTTATTGGGTTTCCTATGTAATTCTCAGTAGCAGCTGAGAGTCTGGATTTGTGCCCGGTTAATAGCAATAGGCTCCCCCCCCTATTAGGCTAAGAACTCACTAAGCGGTTTTCACCCGCGTCCGCCGCAGTTGCGGGCCCGCAGCTCCTGTAGAATGAAAATATATATGTAAAAAATTAAAGCACATTTCACGACGCATTTTACACCCGCGGTGTGCGTGGTCGTATGCGGGTCCCGCTGTACCGGCGGGCAACTAGTAGTCGCAGTCACCCGCAGCCTCGGCGGGATGCGCCCGCGCGCTCTGCGATCAGTTGGCGGACGAGTCACAAATAATCCATAACGATTTCTATCCTGAATCAGTGGATGCACCCAGAACCTTTTGGGCCTTCTTTTTTTAATTCTTCTGTGAAGTAAGTATAACATGGACCTCAACTGATCGTTAACCGCCCGTCTTGCAACCCGTCTTGCGATCATCACCCGCCACGTTTGCGGGCGATGATCTTCACCGCGACGGCTGCGTAACCGCCCAAACAACCGGTCTCGTGAGTTTAGAAATAAAACCGCTGTTTAACCACCGCGACGGGCACGGTACCAAATCGCCCCGTGAGTTCTTAGCCTTACATGGGACCTAAACATACCAGCGAAATGTGGGTGCACGCACATTGGTGTTCCTCTGCCTAGCCCTTCGGGGTATACAGACGTAATGGTACGTCAATTATGAACCGATTTTGATCGGTAGTTATAAGTAAAATTATACTCGCTGCTAAAAATGTCGAAATAAAAGAACTTTTAAAAAGAGTAACATTATTGATTCCGTTTTTGACTTTTTAGATAAGATAAGATAACTTTATTTGCAATAAATATGGACAGACAGTTCCTATTGCTAAATCGCTAAGTCCAAATAGTTGCCACATATTATACCATACAATGGTGTGCAAAGATGCAGGTTTTGTTAGTAATACGAGTACATTAAAACTTATCATAAGTTAGTAAGTGCGTCTATTTTATTGATACAATTATCACCGCGCCGCTACTCAATGAGAGATAGCAAAGCAGTGATTCACATACACACAGTCCAGCCTGTCATCAATCTTGGCCAGTATGCTGCTAGAACTAGCCGCACTCTGCGCACCAGGGATCGTTTATAAAAACGTTTATTTCTCCTCACTTATCACAGTATCTACAACACAACCTTATTATGTGAAGAGCTGGTGTCCGAGGAAGGGAGAACCCTGTATTACAGATCACCAGGTCCTCATGCCACAGAATAGAAATTTGCAAGGTATTGGATTTATTTAAACATAATTAAGACATAGGTACGAGTAAGTTACATTATTTAATGTTCGAAGGATGTTCAGTTTGCTCTGAAATGAGTAATTTTAACATTTTCAGAGCACTTTGCAAACCTTCGAGCCACCATGTTCGCACTCACCGACAACGCCCTCCGTTCCATTTCTATGTCATCATCATCTTTGAGGTTAGGAGTCAAAATATGCCCAATGTACTTAAAACTTAAAAAAGTGTTCAGTTTTAAGTATCTGCTTCTGAGAGTTCAATGAGACTGATAGAGACTTGAATGGGAGTCCATTGAGCTGAACGTGTGGCATTGTTTTAGGGCTTTTACCCCCAGCCTCAAAAACTATGACTTCACTTTTCTTTACATTGTACTTCAAGCCATGACTTTCGGCGTACCTTTCGCATATCTTGACAAGTTTTCGAGGAACGCAAGGCGACGCGCTCAGTAGCGCCATGTTATACGCATAACTGATATTATATAAACACATGCCGTCGATATAGCAACCAACTCTGGCGCCGCTGAGCTCGACGATCAGCTCGTTTACGTAGACACGTAGAGGTTGAAAAAGTTGGCGAAGTCAAACCACCCCGCATTATAATATTATATAGCCCCTGCCCAACGCACTTTATTAACCTGGTTTCCATACCAATACCAATATTTGAGAATTTTGATAACTGCGGACGGTATCGCAATTTTTTTTTTCAACTTCTCCCAAATAATATCATAGGAAACTAGATCAGAAGCTTTAGAGACAGCTCGAGAAGCAGCGATATATGGAAATTTTGGGCTTCGCATAGTAATTGACAGCATGCTAACTACACAGTATTGCAGTCTCGACTGATAGTCTATCTATGGTAATAGAGTTGGTATGTATTTATTTACGTGTTTATTAAGCACGCGGTCTAATACCTTCGAGATGTTTGTGGCTAACATATGGGCCTATTACTGTTACATATTTTTATTTGAAAATATTTAACAAACTATATGAGGCACGCAACGAGTAGGTACGTTGTGTGGTGTCTCACACACAACATATTCCTTGCGTGCCTCACACTTAACATGACCGGAATATGTGAGAGTGAGGCACGGCGCACGCACCGAGAATGTTCGCGCCGCAGTCGAGCGCGGCCTGGTCGGAGATGGGCGACACAACGCGCGGCTGCCGCAGCGCCAGCGACCACATCTTAAAGCGGAGCTCGCACGCATGGTACGCGCGCCCCGTGCGCATGCACACCGCGCGGCTGAAGCGCGCGTGTGTGCGCGCGAACACCTGCGCATGTAACAACTTCATCATCACAGTATCTCACATTATAGTATTATACCGGAATTATACAAATCAGAGAACCAATCTTATAACAACGAAACAATTGTAACTGGTAAGATATACATTTTAATGAAAGAAAAAATATTAAGGTATTCGACGGCAGGTTTCATAATCGGACTTGCAGATATTATGAGATTAAGTTTTGTAACACGCACTTGCTGTTAGTCAACAAAGGATTGGTGTAGATACTAAATTTCATTTATATTCGAACTTGAGTAAAATACTTATTTTTTACAATAAATTAATCGACACCACCGAACTTAAGAAATAAAAACAAAAAATATATTTGTTTTTGGCAAGCTTGCCGATGACGACAATTCAGCTAATAGCCCAAGGGGCGATAACGAATTGAGGCAACTTGAAATTATAAAAACTGTATAATTTGAAGGCTAGTGATACTGAGATCAAGTCTGGAAAAAAGATTGCGGTTATTTTGGTACTGCGCAGTAAAAAAAAATCGCAAACATAAGTTTTAGGCAACCTGGAATTATTATATTCCTTTAACATTTATAGTACACAAAAATCAATATCCCAGACTATTTGGACGGTTAAAAAGTCTGACTAGAAATTATTGTTTAGTTTTTAAGAAAAACCTTGTCCCACACTAGGATTTTCTCCTATATCGTGGGTGCGTTTACAAACACAAATTCTCATATACACATATGCCCAGATGCGGAACAACTACCTGTAGGTCATACAAATCAAATATGATGTACCGTGCGGGGATCGAACCCACAACACGTAGTTTAGAAGCCGATCGCACAGCCACAACGCCAATCGTGCCGCCATCAACCTGCTCCGAAACTGTAAAAAAACATGCGCAAAAAATATGTTTTAGGCAGGCTGAACTTATTCTAGTAAACAAGGGACAGCTTGTTTACTAGAAACATATTTTTTCCAATCGTTATCTTATTTCAACAGTTTGACTAGCGAGTAGAATTTTACGTCCTCAGTGATGACAGCGTTTGTTAGGTCGGTACGTGTTATTTTGTTTCTGTCATTTGGCATTTAAAACGGAATATTTAAGTAAAAAATGGTATTATTGACTAAAATGGCGGTACCATTTATTCCGAACCGAATGTATATGTATGTATATATATTTTTATAACTAGATGTTAAAGCCCCATTCGGCGAAGTTAAAACTGTAATAAAATTTGATAAATAAATCGTTAAGACGTAACTGCCGCCTGGTTTTGGGAACACATACATCCCATCACGCCTGTATTCCCCGAAGGGTTAGGCAGAGGCATACTAATGTACGCCCACAGTTCGCCGGCATGTTTAAGTCCCATGGAATAGGGGGCGAGCCTATTGCCATTAACTGGGCACAAATCCAAATTCCGAGCTGCTACTAAGAATTTCATAGAAAAACCCAATAACACTTTGCTTGACCTGGGGATCGAACCCAGGACCTCTAGCGTAGCAGTCGCGCTTGGGACCACTAGACTAATGGTTTTGGGAATTCTCCTTTAATTCGTTACTGCACTGTATGAAAGTTGGTGACGTTGTTAACTTAAATTGATATGTAAGTAGAGTGAAGTAGGTGGCACCTTGATCTTAGCGGCGACGGGCGTGCTGAGCTGGCGCACCAGCAGCGCGGCCAGGTGGAACAGCGGAAACTGCCCCTCGGGCGCCATTGCCCTCGCGCGCGCCGCCTGTCGCTTTTCGCCCCTCTTACCCATACAACTCCTCAATAATTTTAAAGGGGTAACTAATTTTCTTCACTGTTTCACATTTTCGGATGCCGCGACTCCTGTCGGTCACAACACAGATTAAGTAATGATAGTTGTATCTTGTTTGCATCGTCAAAATAGTACAATACGAGGCTTCATAAACAGTAGTGGTTACACTGTGGTACCCGCGTCGCAGAAGAGCCCGGCACGCCGTGCCGCTGATTATTGTATAAAACACACGTAAAATATACAGGTAAGTACCTACCTACAAAATTTCCGAATAAGTTGTTCACCAATATTTTCTTATTTGAAAATAAAGTGTAAATATTTTAGTTCCAAATTGATTACTGACTGACTTATCTCCTGTTACCGCAAATTAGCCGTCAAAATGACATATTTAATATTAAAGAGGTTGCGCAATGTAGTGTCGTTGTGTCTGTCCGTGCGGGAGTGGAGTTCGTAGGGAGCGCCGGACGAGCGGACAACCTCCACGCGTCGGGAGCCAAGCGGGACCAACTCTCACCACACCCGCCGTCCGTCGTTTTTTTTATGGAATAGACAAACGAGCAGACAGATCGCCTGATGGTTAGCGATTACCGCCGCCCATGGACACCCGCAACACCAGAGGAGTCACAAGTGCGTTGCCGACCTCTTAATGGGGACTGGGCCCCCGGTAACCTCACTCACTCGGCGAAACACAACGTAAGCGTTGTTTAACGCCGGTTTTCTGTGAGGCCGTGGTATCACTCCGGTCGAGCCGGCCCATTCGTGCCGAAGCATGGCTCTCCTACGTAAAAGAAAACGTGATGGTGAACAAGAGACATGCTTTGTTGCGGGAAATAAAAATAAAGTGATTATTTGTAAATAACAAATACTTAAATAAATATTTTCATTTCCTTGTTCTTTTTCATTAAATGTTGTGGTAACTTGTAATAACTTTGTAATTTCATTATTATTTTTTCGTCCTCCTTTTTTTATTCTCAATGGGCTCTCTTGCATTAGACCACTACATGTAGTTACCTATACAAAATGAAATAGTGCTTACTTTCTCGAGTTATAAGTGTTGTAACAAACCCGACTTTGTTTAATATATATAGATTAGAGTGTAGATTTTTACTTTTTTTATTTTTGTATAGGATTAAATATTAATGAATTATCAAAAGTCGTAGAACAAAAGTTGTTCGTTAAGGTGTAGAGAACCTTTCAAAATATGCGTATAGGTACATATGTGTTATGATGATCTATTTTTGTACTATCTATATATAAATAATAATGATAGGTGCCTGTCGTGGTAACATGCGTTGTGTTATCGCACCTACGACATCACAATGTCTATCATAAAGGTCTTGTCTTAACTCGTAGTCTCTTCTTCGCAGCACAGACCGATCACGCACAATACAAATGATTCCAGCAGAACATTGGACTATTTCTAAACACAATTACAAATGAAGCCGGAGTTTTTGAAATGCCACGTTATTGATAATTGATTGATTGGTGACATTTTACATAAAATCATGTATTATCTCAAACATTACCAAATACCATCGTAGCTCACTCTTGCGCCGAACTATTTACCTGTAGTTATAACTGTATACCACTCACCAAAACTATGAAAGTAAAATACCTAAAAATTACAATCGATAACAATCTAATATGGTAAGAACACATGAGCACTCTTTGAAGCAGATTGCGTAAACTAATATAAGTGTGTTTAGGACGCTCAGACACGTAAGTAGTTGATAAAAATATTCTGAAATGAGTGTACTATGCCCTTGCTCAGTCAATTATATGCTACTGCATCACCTTCTGGGGTGGAGCAGGATCCAAAAAATATTCTAATAGATTTAGAGAGCACCCAAAGGGCTATCTTAAAGCAGAGTAGCTGTATAAAGATAGTAAGGTCCTGACAGTGCGCTAACTGTTCATATTGCACACTTTATTAAAACAGCACGCTCTCCCTGGTTTATAATACAAAGTTGCCCAGTGGATAAAGACGATATAACCCCGTGGAACGCTTTCACCTATGTCATGTTACAGAACTACTTTCGTAAAACGTTTCTTTTATTATCTACGCGATTACTTATACAAAGCTGACTGGTTATTAAAACTCAACTATGATGATAATGAATCATACTTACATAATCATACACACACACACATAATTTATAAAAAAGGGGTGGGATCCTGGTGTCCTAAAATACAGACCATGAGCCTAGCTTAGGCACCAGTCTCCCACAATATATACTTACTTCTCTAAAATATGTATATTTTGTTAAAAATGAATATAAAGTTATTTTTTAGTAAAGGAAAAAAATAAATCGCGGGCAGGATTCGAACCTGCGTCTCCTGGTTGGATACACCAGACGCTCTGACCTCTAAGTCACCGCGAACCCTACCTGCATGATTGAAATTTTGCCTTCACATTCTGAATTTACGTCATAAGGTGACGTTGGCGAAATCTATGAGAAACAAATTACCTTACTTCTCAACCGTAATAATACATACAACCATAATCATAGCATGGAAAATGCAAAACAAATCACAAAAAGATAGTTAAAAATGAATATCTCAATTTTTTCTTGCTATTATTATTCTTCTTCGTATTCTTATTTTCTTTTTATCTAGTTTTGATTTGTATTGTACTCACGCTTATAAAACATACTTACATGGATTTGAATTTCGTGTACACCGTGAAGCGCGCGGCGCTGGGGCGGCAGGCGTTATTCTGCGAGCAGGGCCCAGAGCTGTGCGACAACATCCAAACCGATAGCACCCAGCACAAGCACTTCATACTGCGCAACCCCGTGCACGCGGGGAAGACCGAAGGATACGGTGATGAACTCACCGTATCCTTCGGTCTTGCAGTTTTTTCAAGACCGTAGAACCATCTCCATGTACATTTTTATTATGATTTTTTGTGATTTACTATATTGCCATGTGTTTTCAAAAATTCATAGGCTATGACACTCTTTCTACAAAGACGAATCAATCGACACCTAATTTGTAAAAATCTGATGAGTAGTTTTTAAGCTAGGATCAAACATCTATACGATTCATACTTACATACATAGGTATATACATACATACATACCTCTATAGACTGTCGCTCTCATTACCCTTCCTTTTTTCGTAGTCGGGTAATAAATATAATAACATGTTTTCCTCTTTTTCTTTTCATGCAAAAATGTCAATTCTTCTGGGATATTTTTTTTGCTGCCGTAATAAAAAATGTTGTACTGGTTGAGACCTTTCATTTAAGGTACAATTATTCATATCTGCATCACACTTGCACCAGGACTCCTTGTAAAACTGACATTCTCCTTTATTTGTGAGGTATTACTTATGTATCTGATAAAAAAAAATAAAAAAGTGTCAATTTTCCTCTCAATTTTTTCTTGCTATTATTATTCTTCTTTATATTCTTATTTTCTTTTTATCTAGTTTTGATTTGTATTGTACTCACGTTTATAAAACATACTTAAATGGATTTGAATTTCGTGTACACCGTGAAGCGCGCGGCGCTGGGGCGGCAGGCGTTATTCTGCGAGCAGGGCCCAGAGCTGTGCGACAGCATCCAAACCGATAGCACCCAGCACAAGCACTTCATACTGCGCAACCCCGTGCACGCGGCCTCGCAAAACACGCCCAACTACTCGAGCTGCTACATCAACACCGAGCGGTGAGTCATCCTCAGTAATAGTAAGTTGCCGCCGCGCGCCTCATACACTAACTAGCGTTTTGACTGCAGGGCTGACTACACCAATACTGGTACCAACCACTCGGAGGGCGGTTGGCCCCGGGACGTGAACATCAATGACCCCGAGGCCACGCAAAGATATCGCCGCAAACTTGAAAAAGATGACGGTTATATACGCTGCGTGATGAACCTCTCTCCGGTGAGCATAACGGTATCGACCGCCTAGCGATCGCCTTCTACGTTACGTGTTGTGGGTTCGATCCCCGCACGGAACAAATATTTGTATGATCTGGGTAGTTGTTCCGGGTCTGGGTGTTTGTGTAAGTGATAATTTATGTTTGTGAAATGCACCCACGATACAGAAGAAATTCCTAGTGTGGGGAAACATTAAAAAAAAAATGTTAATTACAACACATTTACGTTGTAGGGCCTGGAACACTATGTATACCAAAATAACGCCATCGACATGTATCAAACGTACTACTCGGAGATGGGGCAGCTGCCAGAACTGGAGCAGAGTGACTGCCGCATCGTGAACGTGTTCCGCGACGAGAAGGAGAACGGTGGCAGGCGGCCCATCAGTTCTATCTGTTGGCAGCCGGAGAGCGGCCACCGGTTTGCGGTCACGTACGCCGACTTGGACATCAACAGGAACACTTATTCCTCGGTGAATGCGTTTATATGGGACACGGAGAACGCGAACAACCCTGAGACGACGATAGTGCCCCCGTGCGCCATGCTGGACCTGCAGTACAACCCCAAGGAGCCGAACATACTGGCGGGCGCGTTGCTCAACGGGCAGGTGGGCGGGTGGGACCGGCGCTCGCCCGGGCATGCCGTCGCGCTGTGCCCGCCGCATGTGGCGCATCGCGACCTCGTGCGCAACGTACTCTTCGTCAACGCCAAGTCTGGCACGGAATTCTTTTCGGCCGGTACCGACGGTGCCATCAAGTGGTGGGATCTCCGTGACATGGGCGAACCCGTCGAGGAACTCATCCTGGATTTGATTAAGTCACCTAATGATTCACAGTCGATGGCTAATGCAATGGGAGCCAGTTCCCTCGAGTTCGAAAATACGATACCTACGCGTTTCATGTTGGGCACCGAGAATGGTTTTGTCCTTACTGGTAATCGGAAAGGGAAAACACCGATGGAAAAACTGCCGGGAAAAGTATGTTGGTTTTTATGCTTTATAGAACATAGTAAAATAACAGAAAGTCATTTTGTAAGACATTCTTTTAATAATAATTGTCCCAGTTTGCGAAGCTTGCGAAGTTCGGAAGGGTAATTCTGGTAAGTACGTAAATAATGTTCAAAATATCTAATAATTCTAATATACATATGGATATTGCCCAGCAGTGGGATCATATAGGTTAGAAAAAAATATATACATTTATGTAATCTCAGTGTCGTAAATATCAACATTCATAAATTTTAATGTGATTCAATTTTGTGATTTCCTTACAATATACCTACTAAATTGTCTCCGTTAGATTCGTAATAATATAAAACTTTTTATTAGTCTTACATTCACCCCACCCACAGGTGAAGGCAGAAACTATAGACCGCCACCTGCTACGATTCTTGCATATTTCTTTTGCTTCTTCATACATTTTCTCATACATACGCGCCGGTTACGCGTAGATACTACGCACCTGACCTTTTTGTAGGACGTCGCCAATAAGATCGGCGTATGTCCTTCTAGCGCGACCTCTTCCGATGCTGCCGCAGATATTCGCTTTATTCCTTTGGTTAATCTTTCATTCTCTCAATATGTTCAAATCATCTCAGCATATTCTTTTCAATACATCTACATCATCTTTCATTCTACAACGTTGTGTTATCCTTATCACATTGTTCCTCAATACTATATTTCCTCAATCCCCGTATGCTCCGATTTGTAGGATGAACCACCCCGTTTCTTCCTTTTCCCGTGGGTGTCGTAAGAGGCGACTAAGGAACACAGCTGGAGGATTAAATAATAATTCTTCTTGAGTGATTTTATTTTATTTTATTTAAATAAGTACAGTGACTACAGACTAAGACAATTTAGCATAGCTACGACAATACACAATACATACATCTGAAGTTCAATTAATACTGTACACAGCGTTCAACGTCTAGTGTGCTTCATTATTGACAGTTAAGGTTAAATTTATAAAGACAGTTCAAGTTTAGTCAATAATATGGAGAAGTAGATGAATTAATTACAATTTATACAAAGAATTTCTAAATTCGTTAAAACTGTTTAAGTACAAGTCTACCTTAGAGCATATTGTATTAAATTGACTGCACATTCTGGACAACGGATTGTTTTCAGAAACATTATTGTTACTAGCTAGCTAGTACTGAATAATTATGGAGTGCGCACAGATCGAGTTGGGATTTTAAAGTTTATCTGGCCAAGTAATTGACTGTCAAAGGAACAATTAGTAATTTTATGCAATGTACCTAAATCACTAATCCACCTCCTTCTCTCAAGACTCTTCATGTGAAAGTGTGTGAGTCGCTGATCATAATTGGGTAGTTTACGTCTGAGGCCATATTTGGCGCTTAAAACTCTGACAAACCTTCTCTGTATAGATTCTATACGGTCTGTGTGAGTGTTATATATTGGAGACCACACAGACGAGCAGTACTCCAATATAGATCTTACCGGGGAATAGTACAGTATTATTAAAGTTTGCGGATGTTTAAATGCTTTTATATTTGTTAATATAACAAACAGGAAACGTTTAGCCTTATTGCAAATGTGATCATAGTGTGGCCTAAATGACAAAACCGAGTCAAACACTATGCCCAGGTCACGGACCACTTTTACCCTATCCACTACTACTCCCCTTATATTGTAGTCATAACTGATTATATTTTTACTATTTTTAGAAAATGTTAAAACCTGCCATTTTTTGGTGTTTAGTGACATCGAGTTCTCATCACACCATTCTACTATTGCGTTAATATCCAACTGAAGAGCCTCGCAATCCTGATTATTTGAGATACGCCCGAAAATTTTAATGTCATCTGCATAAGCAAGGCATTCGCTTTTAATTTTAATGAGCAAATCATTCACGAATACTAAAAACAACAATGATAGGAACACCTTTAAGTTAAGGTTGCCGCGTTGAGAACTGCATGACTAGGAGAGAGCCTAGTCACGAGCGTGGCTGTTGTCTGGGACCGGCCGCCCCCCGGCACTAAAAAGCCTTACCCCTGCTTGCGGGGTTCTGTCGGGGTTAACAAACATTTCCCTAGATAATCGTGGGAACACAATGAGTCCAAATAAAATAAATGTACTCGGTGGCGGCGATGACGCTCGCCACACAACGTCAGCGATTCACACGGGGCGAAAAGCGAACTGCAGCATGACACTTTATTAGTCTTAATAAATAAAAAAATTCAACTAATGAAAATGAAAAAAATCGAAATATGACCTTCGTTGTTTCTCTGGCGCCGACTCAAAATCTTTTTAGGCGTGCAATGCTGGTCGTGTGACTAGGTAAATTTTCAGTTCGAGGCGCACGTGGGCCCCGTGTGGCGAGTAGAGCGCAACCCCGGCTTCCTCAAGAACTTCCTGACGGTGGGCGACTGGACGGCGCGCGTGTGGAGCGAGGACTGTCGCGAGTCAGCCATCCTGTGGACCGCTCCGGACCGCCACAAGATCACCGACGGCAGATGGAGCCCCACGCGGTATGATGCAGCCTACATATACACACAGCTCGCACTCACCTCACACGCATCTCGCACGCACCTCATACGCGATACTCGCATGCCGTAGGAATGGCACAGTGCTATTGTTTGACAGAATGTCGCTGATGATGACGACGAAGTGGAACGGGTTGTTCTCAGTGTGGGACCTGCTGCGGCGACAGCACGAGCCCGTGCTCACCATGCAGGTGTGCGACGAGCCGCTTGTCACCGTGCGTGCACACGAAGCTGTTAGCATTTTCAACCTTTTTATATCATTGAACAACCAATTTGAACCCATAACTTAAGCATAGGAGATGTTTTAGAAATGTATGGAGCTTGGGCCAGCTCCATGTACACCATACGTACATATAGGTATACAATATAGGAACTGATTTTTAATGTTAAGAGTCTGGCGGAGCTGGAATTCCCCACAAAAACGTAATACCGAAATAAATCGTAATCCAGACAATATTCTATCAAATTATGTTATTACTAGCTTTTTGCCCGCGACTTCGTCCGCGTGGAATAGTTACTTTGTTCCATATGAACTTTCATCCCCTATTTTATCCCCTTGGGGGTAGAATTTATCAAAATCCTTTCTTAGCGGATGCCTACGTCATAACATCTATCTGCATGCCAAATTTCAGCCGGATCCCTCCAGTGGTTTGGGCTGTGCGTTGATAGATCACTATGTCAGTCAGTCAGTCACCTTTGAGTTTTATATATATTTAGATTATAAAATCTCCATAATAAACAGTTTTGTACAAGTGTACTCCTTGTGTTTGTATTTTTATAAACATCTTCTATTTTTTCTCGATGTATCTATATGTATAGTGAAAGTATGTACATGGTATGCTGCTGGCCCAAAATGGAACATCTCCTTTCTGATAGCGTCTTCGTTAAAACATTCTAAATAACCTCTGTAAGAGTCAATTCATGCAAGCGCAAAGTCGAAGCGTGTAGAAGCGTTAATTTAAAAGTTAATATTGCTAGTTCACCCTTATCTCAACAACATAATGTTTAATGTTAATGTTGTTTTATATGTTGGAGGGCGCGCTGATCGCGTGCGGCAGCATCATCGGTGACGTGTACATGATGGAGCTGTCGCGCTCCCTCGTACTGTCCGACAAGCACGACAAGGCGCACCTGACAGCGGTGAGTGGATGTCGCCGCTACCTCGGGCGCTGCGCGCTCACGTCATCATCACGTGTGCGTGTTTTGCCTCCAGGTGTTGGAGCGCGAGGCCAAGCGCGAGCGCATCCTGGAGGCGCGGCTGCGAGAGATCCGGCTGAAGCAGCGTCAGGCGGAAGAGGGCAGCGCGGACGCGTCGCTTACCGAGCTGGACGCCACGCTTGGCGACGCTGACCTGCACCAAGCCAGCGCCGAGTTCTTCGCAATCGTTAAGAAAGAACACGCTTACGCATAGACACAAGCGCACTAGTTTAAATCACGCACACCTACAAACATACAGTATTTTATTATTCCGTTTATTTATATAAATAGGATATTGATATTGGAGGAATTTGAAAACATTTGTAGGTATCTACTTAGTTTTTATAAAGACATAATAATATAGGTATCTTACAAGCTTATCGACATACTTATAATGCAATCATTTGCAAAGTTAAATACTATACTATTTTAGAAAATATTGTATTTTTAGACATACCTGATGTATTTATTAACGTGGATTTAATTTAATATAACATTATATTTTCGTCAACATGTTGTATGTATTATATTATATTGGCTTACGTTATTAAACGTTTCAACTTATCAATAACGTTTTACTGTAAATAATAAACAACACATGTCAACTACGGTAACAAATAAAAACAAAAGCTTAAATAACTGAAACAAGACAATTTCCCCATGCCCAGGAACAATGATGTCCAGTGCCTTGGTGGTGTGGCGAGCTCCTTGAACAGTACTCACAGTATTCATATTTATTGCCTAAAATTCTGTGACCGCCTCACGTCTTGATGGTAGGTTTAGGTAGATTAGAGGAACATTGGCCTGAACCGTAGCCGAGGGAGATGAGGGCAACTGCAGCTCCGTCCCATACAGCGGCTTCAATCCAGCACCCCAGGAAGGTAAGTATTTCCTTTCCCCTTGTATGGTACCCCTTTCGTTAGGTCTCCTTCGACGCCAAGAAGCACGGCTTGCCGAAAGGTTGGAAGGGTAGACTAGAATCCCTAGAGGGATTTCACGTAGGTAATATTTAACTTTGATAATCTTAGTTAGGCCGGAGCGAATGTCACAGCCGCCACGTCCGATATTTTCAAATGCCCTAGCCGTTAAAAATACCGAAGCCGCCCGAACGGTAACTCGTAGTCGGTGGGTTTTAAGATCGTTTTAGCGTTGCGTAAACGCATGATGCGAGAACCATAAACAGCCGGCAATCGTTTAAAACCTGTGTACGCAAATACTTGCTGGATAAAACGCTATTGGTTTTATCTCGACACTGACTTTTCTTTTTATATTTATTATGTATTGTATTTATGTATAGTAGGTATATATGAAGTATATAGTATAGTATAGTATATAGATATATGTTTTGTATTTTGTGTTATTATATATATAAATATTTAAGTAATGTATATAATTATTATGTTAGTTTTTAGTTTTGGTAATTCTTCAAATCACACATTTCACTTCTATTCTTTTAGTGCATCTACATGATCGTCTCTGCACTACCCTAAGGTCGTCTCATATAAAATGCCTAAGGCATTACGAGCGCCTTTGTACACTTCTGCACATGAAGCATAAATAAAATAAAATAAAACCTTTAATAATAATACGTACGTACGTAGATTCTATTTTATTTTATTAGTTACCTAAGTAGTCGTTAGTTATCTAGTATTTAATATAAGGTTATTAAAATTTTATTTAATTATATTAAGTTAAATTGATTATATATAGGTTTTAATTTAATTAACTTTTGTAACCTTTAAAGTGCAAAGTTACAGTGTCTGTCTTTCCTCTGAGGGCTTGTCACCCTTATTGTATGTACTGGCGTTATGCGTGGCGGGGCGGCACCAGGCACCAGGCACGACCAAACTGGAAGCAGCTAATCGTCGCCGTCAGTGACATCTCTACTATGTTAAAATCGGTACCAGTACTGCACAAGTAAGTGATCAGTTGAATACTATTTGTGGCAGTAATTTATGTGAGTTTGAAGCACATAAAGCGCGAGGAAGCTATGCGTCGTTCAAGTTGAATGTTCCCTCTAAATTAGTGGATGTTACCATGTCCCCCTCAAACTGGGCCCAAGATATTTGTGTTAAGCCTTGGAGGCAGTCCTTTAGTTCGAAAAGTCAAGAAGGTCAGCAATAACAGCGGCATCAAAACCATACAACTTTATTATCAGAACGTCAGGGGATTAAGAAGTAAAGCTATGATGTTCTACAATAACGTGTCGTCTAGCTGCTCCAGTGATGTCATAGCCCTAGCAGAAACTTTTCTAAAGAGTTCCATATCTGATGCTGAGTTATTTCGGTGACGTCGGCTGGGGTGGGGTTTTATTGGCTGTGAGAGATAATATGTCGGTCTGATTGAGTACCGTTGTTGATGGTTTAACTGAAGATAAAGAAATATTGTTAGCAATAATGACATTATATAGTTAAATATTGGTTAGCAACAATTATTTGGAAAAAATTAAAGTTATTAATCGGTGTTGTATATTTGCCACCTAATTATAGTGATAAGCAATATTTAGATGTTTTATCTTGTTTGGATAATACAGTTTGTAAATATTCACAATACCAAGTTGCAATTCAACTTTTTCTTGAATTTGTAAACTAGGCTAAAATAATAATGTTCTAAACTCATATGGCGGTATGTTGGACCTCGTGTTAACAGATTGATGTAAAAGGTGGTAGTGTTTCCGTATCTGCTAATGTTGAACCTCTGGCGCAAATTTTCCAGATATGTCTACAAGCGCATGTACGGACATTATCTGTTATCCCTTTCCTTCCTTGTTCGTATCGGGTATGGTGGGGATGAACACAGTATAGTTAAGGCGATAAGTGCAGCTGGTTGTTCATTACTCCCTGTTGATGCGCAATAAGATTAACAATCCGATTGTACTGAGTGCTATGGGGTTGTTTGTCCCAAATGGATATTTACGTGCGGGACGTCGACGGCATCGACTGTTTGCAAGTCATGTGACGCAAACTTGCCACGAAAACAATGCGCTAACTGTAAGAGTTTTTTACGTGGGAGAGCCATGCTGCGGCACGAATGGGCCAGCTCGACCGGAGTGATACCACGGCCTCACAGAACACCGGCGTCAAACAACGACTAGTCAATTTTCTCTCCCACTCAACTGCCTCTTTTGCAAGCATAACTTGCTCGCAATAGGAAGCAACTTGCCACATGCTCTCACTCCCGATAATGGCTCCAAATACGCCCGGAACCGAGAGGTCACTACCCACTGCCGGAAGAAGATTACGGCGTTACTCTGCTCAAACTGGGGCTACCTGCACAGATAATAAAACCACTTAAGAAATATAAGCTTGTGGCCCACGCTGACCGGACTAAGTGGTACTAAGTTCTTGTATTGAAAGTAAATCTTATTTCTTTCTTTCTTTATATTGGTAACACTAATGGACTAATACTAATAAACTGCCTCACTAGTCTAGCGATCTCAAGTGCGACTGCTACGCTAGCGGTCCTGGATTCGATCCCCAGGTCGGGCAGTGTTATTGGGTTTTTTTTATGAAATTCTCAGTAGCAGCTCGGAGTCTGGATTTGTGCCCACTTAATGGCAATAGGCTCGCCCCCTATTACATGGGACTGTACATTATTACGCCTCTGCCTAACCCTTCGGGGAATACAGACGTGATGGTATATTATGGTAATACTAATCGCCTCCGCAGATAAATGTAGCACCTGAGCTGAGCATACTGGCCTCCATAATACTATCCTCCTTGCCATCCTCCTATATAATAAATGATAAATAAATTATATTTACTTCTGTAAACAGATCTTATAAGGACACTTTTACAAGTCATTTTTTTAAAACTAGATGACACCGGCTTTTCCTAACTGACACCTCTGAGAAGAAACACCGAAACAAACTCAGAGAATCATGGTCTCTTTTAAAGTGCAGACATAATACTTAGTAGCAAATATGTGAGTTCCAATGTAAGACAATGTCTGATATGGCCTTTAGTAGAAAGAGCCATTGCAGCGTTAAGTAGACCACTCCCATCTTACGGCACGCATGCATCAGTCATTGGATAGCTCGACCATAATCTAGGGAGCTAAACAACCCGTCGCACGACGATACCAGATCAGTGGAACATTTGCGTAGGACAGATGAAAATCTCAAAGCCGCCAGACCTTAAATCTGTGTATATCTAATTACCCAGCTTACATAATACTCACATTTACATTTTCCTTTTAAATAAATAATTGAATAGACAAATTAAATTGAGTGTCACAAAAAAAATTACAGTAATGTCTTTGATAATAAATTGATTGATACGAATTATAATTGTAATTATCTTTTTTTGTGATTTTTTTGCATTTTCCATGCTAAGATTATTAAGTTATTTAATAGTAAAGGAAAAAATTCAATAAAAAAAAAGATAGTTAAAAGGTAAGGTGGCATCGTACGACACTGAACTAACTGTAAAGTAAGTCGTGTCGGTTGAGAGGTAAGGTAACTTGCCTCTCATAGATGTCACCAAACGTCACCTTATGACGTAAATTCAGAATGTGAAGGCAAAATTTCAATCATGCGGGTAGGGTTCGCGGTGGCTTTGAGGTCAGAGCGTCTGGTATATCAAACCAGAAGACGCAGGTTCGGATCCTGCCCGCGATTGAATTTTTTCCTTTACTATTAAATATAATTGTAATGTCAAGTAATGACAATCTTTAAAAAAAATAATGTCAGACTTATAAATAGAAATAAATAAAATCAAATTTGTAATAAAATATTGTCATTATACGTAAAACCAATAGCTTGGTTCATTGGAACAGTTATGTATATATGTAGAATAGACTATGTAGAGAGCAGTGGCTGAGCACTTTCAGATGAATAAGTCCATAATACAGTCAGAATAAGGACAAAGACTTAAGAAAGCTAAAGTTATTCATCTGAGTATCCTAAGGAATATCCTCTCTTGCCTCTATATACGAGTAGCATAGAGTAATATAGAAAGATATGAGTGGAGCCGAATTTGGCACCTAGTTGGCACCCAAACTGTCCATTATTCTGTTATTCTTGGTTATTCTGTCTTCAAATCATTGTCATAGTTCTAATCAAAGTCATTTATATATTTTTAAAATTTTCTTTAGGATAACACTATTTTACGGATCTTCTGTAAAGCTAACGCAACATACCTACAATGGATTTATCTTACGCATATGTTAAAGCACGATGCAATTTCGGTCGACAGATGATGTTCTGCGAGCAAGGGCCGGACATGTGCGACAGCATCACCATGAATCGTGCCGAGCACAAGAACTATATCCTACGCAACCCTGTGCACCAGATAGTACAGCACACGCCCAGCTTCTCGCAGCGTGAGATTAACACTATCCGGTGAGATGCGGCGACACCCGCACCGCACCGGTACCGGCGTCCCCCACCCACCCGCGCTCACCCTTCGCCTGTTGCAGGGCCGACTACTCCAACAGCGGTGCCAACCATGCTGAAGGCGGCTGGCCCCGCGACGTAAACGTGAACGATCCGGAGGCCACGCAGCGGTACCGCCGCAAGATCGAAAAAGATGACAGCTACATTCACTGCATCATGGCGCTAAGCCCGGTTAGTACCTGAGACAAATATCACCGCGTCTGCATTCATGGGGCTCGGCTTAATACGTATTATCATTTTGCAGGGGTTGGAAGGACTCGTTTTACAAAATAATGCTATTGATATGTATCAGACATATTACACAGAATTAGCGAACATGGCTGCAGTGGAACAGAATAGCTGTCGCACGGTGAACATATACCGCGACCGCGCAGGCGGCCAGGACGGCACCGGTCCGACCCGGCCGGTGAGCTCTATCTGCTGGTCGCCAGACGGCGGCCAACGACTTGCTGCCACATACGTTGACATCAACCTGAACCGAGAGACGAGCTTGCCTCTGTTCGCGTATATATGGAACATAGAGAACGCTAACTATCCAGAAAAGACTTTATCACCCCCGTGTCCGATGCTCGATCTCCAATTCAACCCGAAAGACGTGCAGACGTTGGTGGGAGGCCTACTGAACGGCGAGGTGGTCGTGTGGGACTTGCGGCAAAAGAGCAGCCAGCCGTCCGCGGGATGTCCGCCGCACGTGGCTCACCGTGATTACGTCAAAAACGTACTGTTCATCAACTCTAAGACCGGTATGGAGTTTTTCTCGGGCGGTCCTGATGGCGTTTGCAAATGGTGGGATATGCGCAAGCTGCTCGAGCCCACCGAAGAGATGATCATCCACGTGGTGACGTCACCAAATGAAGAGCAGAGCATGGCCAAGTCTAACGGCATTAGTGTGATGGAGTATGAGCCCACCATACCGACACGCTTTATGGTGGGCACGGAAAATGGATATGTCATAAACGGCAACAGAAAGGGAAAAACTCCGTCCGATAAGCTACCGGCCAAGGTATTGTATCCCAGCCATCTTACATATACAGCACGTGCCATATATGTACATTCGCCATCATCAAACATTTGATATTATGTACTTTTATCATAATTTGTACCCGCGACAGAACGGTGCAAGTCTATGCGGATAGGAGGTTTAGGGTGAGAGGCTGTTTGTTTGTGCCATTGAATGTTACCATTTATCTCCCGGTTAATAGTTTGACCGATTGACGAGACGCAGTTTTCTGTAAAAGGATCGTACAAGTACCACAGAGATAACAACGCGCGTTCTTTTGCAAAAATATCGAAATCAGTAAGAACAATATTCGCGACGTATGCGAACGCGAATGCAATTGCGAGTCAAACACTCTTTACACCAAATTTTTATATTAAACTTTGCGGGTAACTTCAGACGCGCGTTGTTATTTCGGGAGTACTGTAATTCATCTGTAATTTTTCAACAATTAAAACAAAAAACTCATATCTACCTATTACAATTTTAACCTCATAACATTACATTGATAACGAAGAATTTGGCTATTTTGAAAAACCTATTTAAGTATCTACTTCTGTACTAGACAAGCATAAAAATAAAAAATAAAAATTACAGGACCGATTTCAAAAATTCTTTCACCATTAGAATGTTAAATTATCCCTGAATAAGATAGGCTATATTTATTACTAGAAAAACTTAGGGACCCCTACTAAACCTTCAATTATGTCCACCAGTGCGATGCCGGGACGGGCCGCTAGTAACTATTTTATATTATTAATGTTATCATTACCTATACTTATTTTTAATGGAATTTCTCGTTTCGTAAATTATATTTAACTTCCACTAGTAATATAGAAATACAATTGGCAAGACAAATAACATTATGGTTCGCACACTTTTTAGGTAGATACGTATAGGTATGGAAGAAACACACTATCAAACATGATTGTACCCAATAACTAAATACATTTACATCTTAATAAATAAGTTAATAGTTGACGGCGTTGGAACCAAAGTGATCTAAGTGACATTTTTACCAATAATATAATAGTAATAGAATGTAGTAAAGGCATGCCTTTACTTGGCAAACCGCGCCAATTCTATACTGAGATGTTGTGATACCTCACAGAAGAAATCACTGAAGTGCACTTAGATCAGTATTATCATCATCAGCCTATACTAGTCCACTGCTGGACGTAGGATGCAGATCAAACTCATTATTGGTAAAAATGCCACTTAGAGCAGTTTGGTTCCAACGTCGTCAGTTGTTCTTTTCTATCATCGTAATTCCTACACTTTTTAGTAATTTATTTGATTAAACTTATTTTTGGCTACAAGGGTTGCAGCTTGCAGCTTTCAGTAGGTTTTGGTTTTATAATTGATGAGTTTGATAGCTGTACGCCAACAGAGTCCGTACATGAATTATACAACTCCAAATCTGACCCTTCAGAAAATCTCTTAGTTTCAGCTTGTTTAACGTTATAATCATATCTTGAAATAATCATCACCACCGAATAGAACAATTTATGCGCTAGTTTATTTTACGTCACCAGTCTCTTCGGAGGCGTGGGTTCGGATCCTACCGCTGTCACCATGTAGTAAAACAACAAGATGGCTCAACACACGTTACTTTATTTCGGACCACCCTCATTCTATTTTGTAATATAAATTATCATGCAACAATATTGAACTGCATTGTGTCAGGTTTTAACCAGGTTTCGCAAAAACATAAGATATCAAGCAATAATCTACTAAAACTTCTAATATCTAAGAATTTGCCAGGGAAGCGATTTATGTTCTTGTTGTAAAGAAGAATGCTATCGTTATGCTTCTCTATTGTCGGTTGGGAAAATTTAAACAATCTATCGCAGTATCATTAGTGAAGCTAGATAATACTAATTCGTCATTAAAACTAACCTATTTTTTGGTATGTTTGTTATCATTTATCACAGATTGAATATTATAGGCCAAAGTAGCCATCAAATATTTTCAATATTTATAAAGGTTCTTGAACGTTTGTATCTATTATTGATACAACTTGAGCTGTTGTCAGAAATAGTCTCATTATAAATTGGTAAGTAAGTATACATTTTTTAGTTCGAAGCACACGTGGGCCCCGTGTGGCGAGTGGAGCGCAACCCTGGCTTTCTTAAGAATTTCCTGACGGTGGGCGACTGGACGGCGCGCGTGTGGAGCGAGGAGTGTCGCGAGTCCGCCGTGCTGTGGACGCCGCCCAACCGTCACAAGATCACCGACGGCACGTGGAGCCCCACGAGGTACCGTGCACGAGCCCAGCAAGCGTCCGCGCCGCTAGCAATCACTGCCACATTCATACATATTTTCACGCCTGTCTCTCATTAGAAATTATAGATTTCTGCTTGATACGATCTTGTACTACTTTCGCTTCATTTACGTTCATTAACCTCCGCATGCATGATCGTCAGTTTAGGGTGCTCTTAACCTTTTTTGTTTTTTTTTCGGGTGGGGAAATGGGCCTTAAGCCCACCGCCCCGCTCGGGGGTACGGGAAGGTTGGGTCGGGCTCTCCAGCCAGCCAGCTGGCCAGCATACCAACTAAAACCACCACCACTGCCACTTTCCGACAAGAAGATCGACAGTCCTGTCCTCCTGCTGCCCCACCGTGTCCGCAGTCCAAGTCTGATAATTCGTTCACACTACAGAGATTAGCGTTAACGAAGATGAACTGTATTTGTCAGAATCGGGCATAAACCCATTTTTCTACGTGGGAGAGCCATGCTTCGGCATGAATAGGCCGGCTCGACCGGAGTAATACCACGGGCTCACAGAAAACCGGCGTTAAACCACGCTTACGTTGCCGTTTCGCCGAGTGAGTGAGGTTACCGGTGGCCCAATTCCCTTTTAAAAGGTCGGCAACGCGCTCGTGACTCCTCTGGTGTTGCGGGTGTCCATGGGCGGCGGTAATTGCTTACCATCAGGCGATCCGTCTGGCCGTTTGCCCTCCGATCACATAAAAAAAATGTCTTACAACAATTACACCTTTGAAGCCGAAAATCATGAAGTGATCATAAAGACGTTGAAAACCAAGATTAAACCGGTAAAGAAGCATCAGGAGACATTGAACGAATTAGTCTCATCTCATGACACGCATCCCTATATCTTGTATCGTGTTATATGCGTCGATGTACTTGGAATTTTCCTATTTATCGCTCTTAAACTGAATAACCGCAAATCGTGCTGTTCTTCTTGTCGCCAATTGAGAACATAACCTGGACCCTGGGACAAGCACCAGTGAGCCACAGCCAAGGATATCTCAGAATGCCTGCTGTACGAGCAAGGTCGACAGAGCGAGCTCGCCTTCAAGCGGTTATTAACACATTAGGACATCGTTTAGTGAACACTGTTTATTATTGTATAATCTTTGCGTTTTACATAATATTTAAGTACATTTTGTTTTATCTCTTGTGATTTGAGAGCATGTATGTAACAATTACTTGTCGCAACGGCGGCGACCGCCGCGGTTAAAGCGGTACCACGCGGGCGAACTAACTCGCTGGACAAAGCACCCATTACGCACGCCTTACACACACTGAATGACGTTGCTGAGAGGATCGATTTGTTTTCATGCTCTTCGAATGAATTCAAAAAAGTTACATTATTTGTGTTATGTAATATGTAATAAATGTGTTTAAATTACGGACCACACTATTGAATTAGGAATATATTCCTGTAATGTTAGCTGTGTTTGATAGGCAAATAAATAAATGTACGAGCACGCTCTGCAATTTTATGCTGATGCTTGCGATCACGCGCACATGTATTATTTGCATATAACATCTTAGAACCTACCTTGAGACAATAAAACTTAGGTATACACGTATCGATGACATTACACATTTACTACTACGGCCGCAGAACCCAACATATTAGTTTACTAGAAGCTTTCTTATTTTCCTGTTGCTCACATATAACATCAACACTTGATGTGATCCAGATTCCAAAATCAATTATACTCTATATGTTGCCCCGGCTTAATAGCTTTAAAACAAAAACAGTTTCATTCGAATCCATTGGAGATTAGCGTGTACAAACAGACAAACAAACCAACTAACAAACAGACAGACTTATTTTTTATTCTTACTCTTTTTTTTACTTTTTTTTTGTAAATATGTTCAATGTACACAATTTTTTTTACTGTTTTATTATTTATGTATAGATGTAGCGTAAATATAGTAACTCATTCATTCTTAACCAGCATTCATTGACTTTCAAATCCCTCAAAAAACTGTCTATGAATAAGTTGAACAGCCACGGTGAAGCTGTCTGACACCCTTATCGATGCTGAACAATTCAGATTAGGTCCCGTTTATCCTGACACATGCACTGGAATCCTCATAGAAAGATTTCAGTGCAAAAATCGGACCGCCATTCACCCCATACATCGACAGTACTGACCACAATTCATTCCTAATCACTTTATTGTAAAATTGGTAGGCCTTATCTAAATCCACGAATGCGTAGTAGGCTTTTTGGCCTCAGGCCAAAAATTTTACAAAAGTACACATTCCATATTTTATTATCTATTGCATTTACCACTCTTTCAACATTCACTCATTCAAAACACTTTTACCTACAATTTACCAACCACGCTGAGAAAGCTAATGTCTCGGTAATTTTTGCAGTCGCGCTGTGACCCCTTTCCCTTGTAAAGTGGCACAATCACAGCCTGTAAGTCACAGTCATAGCTAAACCTCTGACGAATCGAGAAAAGGCGGTACAACTGACCAGCTACCACGCCTTATCCAGCCTTCAGCATTTCGGTTAATATCCCATCATATCCTGCAGCTTTTCCCGATTTCATATAGTTCAACGCTTTCACAATTTCATCCATACTAATTCCGGTCACTCCCACCTATCGATGACACGTGTGCCGCTAGAGCAGGTTGTCAGTGATGCTCCTGGCGCAGTACGACGGGCTGCTCGCCGTGTGGGATCTGCTGCGGCGGCAGCACGAGCCCGTGCTTACCATGCAGGTGTGCGACGAACCGCTTGTCACCGTGCGCACGCATGATTCCGTTAGTACTTACTTACTCAATACTCATTTCGTTTATTGTACTCCACAATGCATACTTTTACAGTGACAAGATTTTTCTTTAAGAGCTTCGACCCCGCCTAGTGCTTTTGGTTTGGTTTTTCTTAAACAATGAAAGCTCCCAACTAGTGCCTTCGCTACCTGTGACGCCGTTTTTAGCTCGCAACTCAGCTCCAACCAAACATTATACATAATAATATATAATTTCTTTCTATATAGTGTCAATAATTGAGTACTTTACCTTAGTTCACCTGTGCTGGACTTAAAATGGTCATCATACGCGGTTGTATATCGCATATCGCTGACGGAACGGTATAATAAGCATCTCATACTTCTCAATACAAAAATTATTTTTGTCTGATACATTCCTAGTGCGGTGAGGTGAGGTAGGCAGACACCTTTAAGTTAAAATGTTTATTTAAATAATTGTATGTCCTTATATTGTGTTGCATAGGGTTCACTACTGACATGCGGCAGTCTTAAAGGAAACATTTACTTGTTGGAGCTGTCACCGACTCTGGTCCAATCTGACAAAAACGACAAGTTGCTGCTGACTGCGGTGAGTACCTAGTTGCTGGTGTGTCATGTGCGTGTTCGATCGCGGTGGTGTGTTGTGGCGATGCACGGTGGTGATTGGCGACGGGCGGCACACTGAGCAGCTGGGACGTGCGTTGTGGCGCAGGTGTTCGAGCGCGAGAGTCGGCGGGAGCGCATCCTGGAGGCGCGCCTCCGTGAGATCCGACTCAAGCTGCGTCAGGCGGAAGAGGCTAGCCTCACGCACTCCGCCACTGACATGGACCTCACCGTCGGCGACAAAGACCTGTACGAGGCCACGCAGGAGTTCATGCAGGTCGCCAGGAAAGAGGCGAGCTACCTGTAGCGCCTGCACTCCGCTACACATACACAGTTATTCTAGACCATTAGACAATACTTGCTATCTCAAAATAATGACACTATATTATGCGTCTCTTTATATTTATTTATTTGCATGTTCCATGCTAAGAATAAAAAGTTGTTTTGAACGTCACCTTAAAGACGTAAATTCAGAATGTCAAAGCAAACTTCTTACTCGCGCTGGCTTATTAAAATTTAGCGTCTACTGTATTGAACCCGAAGACGTAGGTTCGAATCCTGCCCGCAGTCGAATTTTTACATACATACATACATACACTCACGCCTTTCTCCCACAGGGGTAGGCAGAAACTATAGACTGCCACTTGCTACGATTCTTGCATACTTCTTTTGCTTCTTCCACATTCATACATCTTCTCATACATACACGCCGGTTGCGAGTGCTACGCACCTGACCTTTACTCGAATTTTTACTTCACTAAAATACCAATTTAATATGATTGTATTTTAGGTACCTATATTTTTTACTTAGATCTCGATTTAGCTTATTACTTTAGTTATTAGACTATTTAATATTTTGAAATAAGTATTGTAACCTTTAATTTTTAATAAAGTAGGTATATTATTTAAGAATATTAATATACCTAACTCCTAATATAGATACATTATAATGTGGAAAGATTTAAGAATGCTAAGGAATAAACTACGCATTATAAAAATCGTTGTTTCAATTTAAAACCGATTCGCTACATCTTAGATGGTGAAAAGATCGAGCGTGCCTCACAAAACACACCGCACCTCCAACTTCTTCTACGATAACCAATCTTAGGTAGGTATATATTGCTATTAGCAATTATGTAAAAGAGCGGTCAGATAGGTTCAGGTGCAGACAATAAGATGTCGAAGGTGGTGCCCAAAATTTAAAAAAAAAATAGTTCTTCACTCGCCATCCCATCCAATGTTATGGGAATAGTTAATGGCAATGTTAATAGCGAACTGTGTGTGTACATTAGTACGCCTTTGCCTAACACTTCGGGTAATACAGGGGTGATGTTATGTTATGTTATTATCTCCGATTATTTCAATAGGTAACTAGGACAAATCAAGTTTCGCAAAAATAATACCTACTAAATAATGTCATGTCTAATTTAGAATTATAATAAAAAAACTTCAAAATTCAGAGAAGTTAATGGGTTGATGATGATTGATTTCAGAATTTCAGTTAATAAACTCCTGCGACAAAAATAGTCCGTCTTCCATTAGTTCCCAAAGAAGTGCCCCATGTTTCATGCAAACAAAATACATTATGATGTATAGCAAAATATGTAATATGTTCCCACCACTTTGTAAAATCTGAGTGTAAGCTTTTTTGGAACGAGGTTCTTTAATGCAGCTTGCGGCAAGAGTTAACCGGTAGTCGGTATTACGATGCGCCGCTCTCCCTACCCTCTGCGGCCGATGTGTGGACGGCGGCGGGGCTACATATCTGTGTTTTGGGCTGCGGACTCGGGGTTGTCAGTCGCTCTAGAGGAGAGTCGAATATTGGACGTCCCGCGGTGGGATCGCGGAGCATGCGAGAGCGATTCCCGTGATCCCACTACTTTGCGGAGGGTGGCAGTGGTGGTGGTTATAGTCGGTATGCTGGCCACCTGGCCGGAGAGCCCAACACAACCGTCCCGCTTCCCCGAAGCGGGGCGGCGTGCATAAGGAGCATTTCCCCACCCGAGAAAAAAAAAAGGAGTTAACCGGTAGACCTCGTCATTTACTTAACGAAAAGTCGATTCCATCGCGTAGTTCAGATATTATCCTCAAGTTGACCCTACTCACGCCCTCTCACGCCATGTCAATTTCAAGGTTTCTCGCGGAGTGCAGTAGCCTTAGCACGAACAACTTGCGAAAAAGTATTCGTATCGTCACGATAGAGGCGCTGGTCCATATCTCATACAAATTGGTCTCCATGACGATACGAATACTTTTTCACAAGTTGTTCGTGCTAAGGCTACTGAACAGTAGCCTTAGCATCGTCATGGAGACCAATTTGTATGAGATTTGGACCAGCGCTTCTATCGTGACGATACGAATACTTTTTCGCAAGTTGTTCGTGCTAAGGCTACTGATTACGAAAATGACATTATTTTTGATATCCAAGATGGCGGACAACATTTATTATAGTTATCATTTTCGAGCTTGTTATTGTTTCTAATAAATTATTTGAATCGAATGGTAGAGTAAAAACCTCAATTACCTAGGGTAATTTAGGGATTCAGAATCCAAATAATAACAATTTGCCGCCGCCGGATTTTCTGAATGAGCTATACTTGATGCAAACATGTCAAGGTCGACCCTCCCACACTCCCCGTTATTTTTTTTTTTAATGTGATAGGAGGGCAAACGAGCAGACGGATCGCCTGATGGTAAGCAATTACCGCCGCCCATGGACACCCGCAACACCAGAGGAGTCACGAGCGCGTTGCCGACCTTTTAAAAGGGAATTGGGCCACCGGTAACCTCACTCACTCGGCGAAACACAACGTAAGCGTGGTTTAACGCCGGTTTTCTGTGAGCCCGTGTTATTACTCCGGTCGAGCCGGCCTATTCATAAGGCATGGCTCTCCTACGTAAAAAAATGTACGTAAATGTACGACAATATAAGAATTTTGTCTGTACCTTGTTCTCGCTAGTGGTACATTGAGAAGATTTATTCTTCGTAGGTGTGTGCAGTGGATACGCGTCGTCTAACCTTGTTAACTGATTCAGGAGCATCAACTCGACTAATCCATTCATAACGCCGTATAAAAATTTTAGATCCGCTACTTTTCTGCGTTCGTATAGTGAGAAGATGTGAAATTTTCTACAACGACTAAGGTAGTTAAGCAAGTATATATTAGATCGGTACTGTATATATGTACCTATATACCTTAAGAATTTCCTTTGAATACCTTCAAGGCGATTAATGTGTACATTATAAAGTGTAATTTAATATAATGTATAATAGTTACCTACTCTGCTATTCGGAGTGGATACAAATCGAACAAATCAAAGATCATAAAAATCGGTCCACACTTTCTTGAGTTATACCTAAATGATGTAAGTAACCCAACTTTGTTTTAAGTACTTACCTATGTAAGTAGGTATATAAGAAGATTTATGACTTCAATAAATTATTAAATATCTAAGTAGGGACCTGTCTATCCACCTAAGGAACTACTATTAGGAAAGTAATCAGATTGACAAGAATATTATAAAGCGTAGTTAAACCACAATATCTACTGCAGCGTAAGCTTACTGAAGTGTACGTACTCCAATATTGACAGTGACAGCTGAGTAGCTGTGAATTGTCAATTTCTATGTGACGTCAAAATCCTCGAGACAAGTGGGCGCAGTCACGCAGTGGGCGGGCTCTGCAGTATATAATTAGCATTGGTACTGACTAGAGCACGCTACGAGTCGTAGAGTTACTAAATAAACATCTTTTATAAAAAGTAGAGCGATACCAAATTTTATAAATGTTTAAATGTTATGTTATGTGAAATGTTACTCGATAGCAAGATAGGAACCTACCTAGATACCGAGGGCCAGGTAGAATGTGCGTGTGGCAGAGTGAAGAACGGCGATGCGCGGCCGTGCTGCACGAGGTGTTCTTGTGGTTAGACGCAGCGACGCTGGCGCGCGCGGGCGTCGAGCCGCCGCCGCGCCTGCGCTCTGGCGCCGCCTGCTGCAACGCGCTGCGCGCCTGCCGACGCACTCGCTGCGCGCACTGCTTCACGGTACCACCACACCACTTGCCAGTCTTGCCACCTACCGCACCATCCCGCATATACACTAACACTACAGTCCTTGCTGCGTCGTATGTGCAACTACCTTTATACGTATCTAACTATAGTCTCTATAGTATCTATCTAACTCTGCATGTGCAAAAATGATATGTGTACGTGGTGGTATTTGTACGTGGGAGAGCCATGCTTCTTCTTCTTCGACCGGAGTGATACCACGGCCTCACAGAAACAACGCTTACGTTGTGTTTCGCAGAGTGAGTGAGTTTACCGGAGGCCCCCCTTTTAAAAGGCGGGCAACGCCCTTGTGACTCCTCTGGTGTTGTAGGTGTCCTTGGGCGGCGGTAATCGCTTACCATCAGGCGATTCGTCTGCTCGTTTGCTCCCTATCCCATATACCTACTTAAAATAATTTGTCCGTCAGATTGGCCCGGCCCCGTGGAATTTGATAAAGTGATATGTATCCATCGAATGTGTACTCCTTATTACAAGCATATGTACTGTCTTCATTATCAATGTAAGTAGTTATGTACCTCTTATACTTATAAAAAAAGTTAGAAGAACTTATTGGTGGCTAATATTTCTCTATCCTTTTTTGTCTCCCGATTACACGTGTCCCTTATAAGCATAATATTTACGTAAACAGTCAATAATTAGTGTCTTTTTCAATTATATATGTGTACGAAAGAACAATGGCGAACTCCCATACATTTTTTGTTGACAGTTTTTTGTTGCGTCAGCACATAAAAAATATATAAAAATATAGAATTGGAATTTCGGAACAATTTCAATATTATTGGAACATTGGAATTAAAGATATTTCACTTTAATGTATCAGAGGTTATGTGTTGCCAAACATTAAAACAAGTATTTACCTATGCCTTATGTGACTAACCTCACAATGTGAGCTGCATAGTTATAATACTAGACATAAATCAAGATTAATGCAGCCGCAGTTTCGTCTCGCTAAAGTCCATACTTCCTTTATGGGATACTGTGTAAGATTTTATAATAAAATTCCGGAGTTCATTTTAAAATTACCAGAAAATAAATTCAAAAAAATGATTAAGTTTACCCTGTGCAGGCAAGCTTACTATAAACTGGAAGACTATCTTTTGGATAAAAATGTTTGGCAAAGTACTGGTCCAGCTCCACAGGATGATGACTGATAATTTTAACAAAATACCTATGCAATTACACACATTATGATGTTGGATTGATATAGGTTTAGATTGGACTTTTAATATTGTATAATTTCATAATTAGAAAATTGTAATGTGCGAGTATAGTGCAGATATTGATGTAGCAATCTGTATAAGTACATACATATATTTATCTGTAAAATTGGTGTGCCCGCGGTCTGAGCTTGTCATGCTCACTTAAATGTCCTGCTGATGGTGGCGTTGTGTGTCAGGTTGTTTTATTCCCTACAATATGGTTGAGTCGAACCACGCCGATACGCACGTCATGCTCGTGAACGGGTGCTGTCTGTCGGGGCTGGTCAGCTCTTACTTGCTGTGGCAATCCCTAATTCCTTTTGTATATTGAATAAATCTTATACATCAAACTGCAAAATTCTCAGCAAATAGTTGGAACAAAGTTGTAAAACATAATATTGTAATCAAGTTTTTCTATTTTTTTAAAAGAGTGTCTATGGAGTTTCTTGCCGGCTCTTCTCCATACGACCCACTTTTTGGAACCGTGCAAATAGTTTTGACTTTTCAAAAGTACCTATTTAGTGGTCTAATTGAATAAAACATTTTGACTTTGACTTTGACTTTCACAACAAAGACGCTAGATGTCGTTGCAGTGCGTTGCTACCCTCTCTCGGTGACGTCATCGGCGCATCTAAGTGCGGGTAATTTCCGTACTAACGACGACGAGCCAATAAGAGGACTTGATTGTCACGTCACCGTAAACAGCCAATGGCAATTGGGAATTTCATTCTGCTACCGCAACACCGATGTATGATTAACGCCGTCACTGGATTAGAGAGGCAGTCATTTTTATATGCGCGAGGCGAAAAGACGTTGTGTAGTGCTGCAAGTTGGTGATTAATAATTATTTCAAGAAGCTAAGTATTCATATTTCTTAAGGTGATTTGGTTATTTAAATAATAGTTTTAATAAACTATTATATATATATAAAAGCTATGTGATTTTGATTACGATAATTGTCTAGTGGCTGATTAAAAGGATTTGACTTGTATCAATTACAAGGGTTGGAGTTATATCTGTGTTTGTTCTATAAATCGATACCTCCCACGTAAATTGTTGTATGCCACAAAATTGCTATTTTGCTTTTTTGTTGAAAAAGATCCTAATATGAATCATTATATCCATTCAATGTGAAAAAACAACAAAAACACAATTTTTAAAGGATTTGTCAGACGCATAATGTTGTAATTTTGAAACGCGAACGGATTACACCAACGTATATGCCTATACATTTGTGTACGCGGGGCGCGGGGCGGGTAGAATCACGCGCTCGCGCCTCGTATTGGTTACAAACAACAGACTACGCGGCGACTTTCAACCGGCCGCATGCACGTTGCAAGCGCTTATAATTTATTTGCTAATTCATTGACGTAATTAGTTTACTTCATATTTGTTATAATGAATCGTACAAGTATTATATCAAGAGGGCGTCGAATATGTGATTTACTTAATAATGCGAATATACAAAGTAATAATGCCGATACACCCATTGAAAACAACAATATTTCATTAAACGAAATAGAATTAAACAGTTTTCCTGATTCAAGCCTACGAAATATTATAGGTAAGTTTATTTTAGTATTATTTCAGTAGCATGAATTAGGTTACTAACACTTTTTATGGTGGCACCAACCTAAAATATTGTATAGATTACTTACGACAATATTCGCCGGTGAGCGTTCATTAAAAATGTTGTATGTGATACATACAATATTTTACGTTTTCGTTGAAGTTAAACATTTTGTTGTATGTAATAAATACAACATTTTACTTCGGAAATCGTTCATTAAAATGTTGTTGTATAGTGAAATGCTATATTTTACGTTGGATTTACTTTTTTTTTACTTAAAATTTACGTTGTAAGTCAAGTCGTCAATTGAAAAGTCGATTTTTAAATTGTAAGTACGACTGCCTCAATAGCTAGATGCGTACCTAGTGCATTGTATTAGCACGCCGAGGTCTCAGGTTCGATTCCCCGAATCTGCTGATCATTTATTATACAAAACATTATTATTGTTTCAGAGTCTCCATTACCAATAAGCTTTAATGAGTCGGAAATTAATGAGCTAGCAAACATAATTGATACAGATTTCTTTGATAATAACCCAGAAGTTGCTTCAGATTCTGATATTGCAAATCTCGAAACACCGCATCCTTCACCTTCTTGTAGTACCAACCACTTAGACTACGACTGTGATAATGATTTTTGCCCTTATTATATACAAAAGGAAAACTTATCAACTTTTGATATTTTGCCTGTACCCTCACCAGGTTATCTGTCTAGCTGCTCAACATATACAACAATAAACAATTATAGTCCGCTGTCAGATATTTCGAATAATAGTCCTAGCACAAGCGGTCGCCGTCGTCAACCAAGGAAAGATAAAGGTAATATAAGAAAAAGACATTTTAATGAATGGATAGACACTAAGAGAAAGAATTTACGTAATATGGGAAAAGAGTACATGTCAAGAAATGGTAAAATTCAAGCAAAGAGAAAGATGGGTCCGCCATGTCACTGTCGCAAGAAGTGTTTTGATAAATTTAGTGAAGGAGAAAGACAGAAGATATTTGAGAGTTTTTGGAGTTTGGGAAATCGAGAAAAACAATGGATGTATATAGCCAGCTTAGTAAAAAAAAATATTAAACGCAGAGTCTACACCGATACCACTTCAAGGCGTAAGTACACGTTAAAGTACTCATTGCCACTAGATCATGGTGAAGACAATTATGTGGATGTATGCAAAAAACATTTTTTGAGCACTATTTCCGTCAGTGATCAGGTTATTAATAAGGCCCTAGAAAAGATGGATATGGCTACTGGAGTACTAATTCCAGATCAAAGAGGAAAACACTCAAACCACCCTATAAAAAAGACAGAGTCTGTTATAACCAGTGTGTGTGACCATATTAAGAGTTTGCAGCCTGTTGAGTCACATTTTACTAGGCAAAGGTCAAATAAGTTATATTTGGATGGAGATTTAAATTTTCATAAATTATTTGAAATGTATAATGAGTGGCTTCAGTCAAATACATATGAAGAGAAAGCTAAATCCGAACGTCTATATCGAGACATTGTAAATGAAAACTTTAAGCTCAGTTTTTATATTCCTAAGAAAGATCAGTGCGATCAGTGCCACATCTTTAGAAATATTAACAGTCCATCAGAGCAGCAAGTCATGGATCATGAAATTCACGTCACTAACAAGAAGTTATCCCGACAGCTTATGAAGTCTGACAAAGAGGAAAGCAAATCTTCTCAAGGGAAAATAATTGCTGGTACTTTTGATTTTCAAAAGATTCTTAATGCACCCCATGGCCAATTGAGTATTTTATATTACAAACGGAAGCTGTCCGTCTTTAATTTTACTATATTTGACCTAACAAATAAAGAGGGTCATTGTTATATGTGGCACGAGGGAGAAGCCAAACGTGGTTCTAATGAGGTATCAGGCTGTCTTTCTCATTTCATACATAAAATGCATGAACAGGGTGCAAAAGAATTTCGATTCTGGTCTGACAATTGTGCCGGTCAGAATCGCAATCGTATCGTGTTTGCGTTTTATGTTTATATTGCTAATAAGCTTAATATTACTATCAAACATACATTTCTAGAAAAAGGTCACACCCAGGCAGAAGGTGATAGCGTACATGCTCTGATAGAACGTTCGTCTAAAAATAAACTTATTTATACACCCTTTGAATGGTTTAGCTTAGTTAGATGGGCTAAACAGGAGGGCAAACCATATAACGTCATCGAAATGAAGCATACAGATTTTTTAAACTATAAAACACTTTTGAATGGACGTAATTGGTCAAAAAATGTAAATGGGAACGCAGTTAGATGGAATAAAATAAAAGAAGTAAGTGTATGTGCAGAAGATCCTTTTAAAATTATGTATCGGTACGATTTGGCAGACAGTAATGCTATGACAATCGCTCTCAATACCAATACCCGTAGACGCCAAAGGAATAGTATGGCTGAGCTATGCCCCTTGTATTCCAACCGTCTTCCTATAACTAAGGCAAAATATGAAGATTTAATGAGCCTGTGTCATAGAGGAATTATTCCAGCTACATATCACGACTTTTTCAGGCATTTATCTTTTGCTGCTGGCGTTAATAATGACGCTGAATTTTCTGATTCAGAATAGACATTAGCCTTTTCCAAATATTCTGTTTAATTTTCCTTTTTTTTTATATTGCTTTTGATTAAGCATCTCAGGTTTTAATATTGATCTCATAAAAATAATATTTATTTGATTTATATTGTTTTAAGGCTCCCATAATTTTAGGTTTGTAAGATTGACAATAACACAATTGTTTTTATTTTTAAATTTCTTTATCATTATTATACAAACATTAACGATGTTATCGTATTAAACGAATAAATATAATTGCAAAAATTATAAATGGATACCAAATTACTACTTTGATTTTAAGCTGATCTCATATAAATGATTAAGTAAGTTCATAATATTATTTTTTTATAATGATGTTGATTTTTGTAATTCTATTTGATTAGTTCTTAAGAAGAGTTTCTAACGTTACCTACAAAAATATTATCATAAGCATAGGTCATGCTTTGATTCTATAACATTGTATAGTGGTATTAGAATGATTGTTTTATGTTGAAACGTTTTTGATTACTCAGCAATAGAAGAAGTTATTTAATTATGTTTTAAAAGATCATTATTTTATTTTTAAAGATTTTATGATTATCTTTTAGCACTTATGTTGTTTCTAATAAATAAATTTAACCTTAATAACATTTCTTTTTTATTTATTAAACCTAAAAAATTAATCACGTTCGAATTGTACAATTGAATTTTGTAACTAATATAAATATTGTTACCACATACAACAGAGTGAGACTTATGTTTTTCAACGTATACAGTTGTAACTATCATATACCGCAACTGGCGTTATCTGGGCGCCGCGGTATAATGTTGTTAGTATCAGATGCAACAACTGACATAGCTTGTACTCCGGAGTAAAATGTTGGATGAACAATATCTCCGAAAATAAATATATTACTTAAAATATCTTTTAACGAAGTTAAGACGACTATCATATTACATTTAAATACCAAATTTCAAAAAGATGCAACAATAAATGCAGATTTTGGTTCACTTTGAATCTTTGAAATGCTCTACTGTAAATTTGCAGTTTTGGAGATACAACAACTTACGTGGGAGGTATCGAAATATCCTAATAGGTTTAACACTTACATAAAAATAAACTGCAACCTGAGTCGAGTTATTAGAAGTTAATAGTATCAGAGAAAATCAAGAGTAACCGCCATTGTTCTTTATGATTAAAAACCATAAAATCCACTTTTGACTATTAAAAAGCGGCCGTACGGTACTTCGCGAGCACCTTCTTAAATATGCATTGTATCTTTTCATGTTTAGGTACAGTCGTTTGCAATATACTAAAGTTATGAAAGGGGTTTGACGATTTTTTTATGGAGAGTGGCCTTCCTCCGGGGCGCCATTTTGAAAAAAACGGTGGCTAGCGGCCACTTATAAAAACTTCAAAAATAAACTGCAGATATCAATACCAACAAATAATGTCTCTATACAAAATCTTGTAAAGAGTCAAGTTTCCAAGATATAAACAATCAAAGTTTTACTATACCGGAAATATCGATAAACCTCCGTGTACCTGTTACACGTATCGACCGAATAAATTAAGCCATCGTCTAGGCAAAATGTTGAAATATAATAACTCTTAAAAAAAATAAAAGCGCCTTAAAAATACACACATCAACAGAATCTAGTGCTATTTTATATTTCATCAAATATACAAAAATCTATGAAGAATTTTCTGATATAGTAAATGGAAAAATGATAGGTTATTTTAAGGTCTTAAATAAAAATTATATTTTTTTAATGGCCTTAGAAAATTAGTATGATAAAAAAACTCCATTTCTTCTATATTCCGTCTTCTAAAACTATTAATTTTAAATATAATGGAAAAAATCTTATAAAATCTAATTATTAATAATCAGTGTTAACATTAATTACGCATCGACATCGATTGTTCATACTTAAAATTAAATTGTCAATGTCTTGCTGTGGTATGAGGTCCCATGTTTTAAGCAAGGGTTCGTCCGCCAAGGCGAATTCCTGCCCACACCATGATTGTCCCGCCTTGGTATGAGTGGACCTCTTGAGGGTGCCGTAGACGGCTAACTCTCCCTGGTGTTCTCCAAACGCGTGTTCTACGTAAATCCGGATGAAACGCAAACCGGGACTCATCGACTAACGGCACCAAAGACCATTGTTCATCACTCCATGGTAAATGCTCCCGAGCTCACGAAAACTGCCGACAGCGATTGGCACGCAATGCTGGAACACGTAGCGGTCCTCGAGCATGAAGACTAACTTCAGGTAATCTCCTTCGTATGGTTTGGTAGCTTACCTGCTGGTAAGCTGGTGGTCCCCCTGGAGCCTTTGTACTAGTTGCATCGCTGTGATATTGGGTTGTCTTCTGGCGGTCATTCGAAGAAATCGATCCTGTCGCTGCGTAGTAACACGTTATCTACCCGTGTGCCGTTTAGCCACATCCCCAGTACTGCGATAAGGTGACCACATCCTTGATATCACGTTTTGGCTGGTGTGTAGGACCTCAGCAACGACGCGTGGAATAGCACCATTTTGTAACATGCCCAGGGCTCGTAATATTTCTCCAAATGACGACGTGACATGATTCTTAAAGCTCACACGGCACGTTAAATTAGAAAAGAAAAACAATGTAATCCCATTTCATTAATCAATATTAATAAAACAATTTAAATTTTCCATAACGTAATGAATTAGACGCTACGTGTCTCTATGTGCTAGAAGTAGCACATAGAGCAATACTAAAGGTAGCGACTTTTAGGCCTATAACGTTTACGACAAATGTATTGTATAACAGGTGTGACGTTCTGAATGTACGACAATTATTTATACTGCAAACAGTTCTACAACAACACAGAATCATGACTTACAAAATAATAACCAAACGTCGAAAAGACAAAATCTGCCCGATTCCAAAACCACGGACTAGTTTCACCAAGAGGTTTCAATATTATCTTGGCCCACATCTGTATAATAAAATAAATTTAACATGCCCAGTATACGACTCAACACACTTTGTATGCAAAAAGAAAGTTTGATCATTTTTCCAAAACAAATCATATGATGAAACCGAAGATTATTTAACGTAATCCATATACATAAATACTTACCTATAACTATATATGTATGTATGTATACATACGCTTAAACACTCTCTCTCTCTCTCTCTCTCTCTCTCTCTCTCTCTCTCACACACACATACACACACACACAAACACACACAAACACACTCACACGCACACGCACACGCACACACACACATATGCACACGCACTGCATGCAAATCATAATAAATATAATATATATAATATAACCTCAATAATTGTAGTCTACCAATCCGTAATATTCGGTTTATTCCAAAGGGAAAAGGCCTGTTATCCCTTCCTACAGGTTAATACCTAACCTATCAAGGGTGACAGAACCTCGTCCACTAGATTGTTGTCTATTATTAATAATTGTATTACCTACCATGTCATAACACCTGTAACTAGTGATGGGTTTATGCCGCGGTATTTTGGGCAGATTGAATTTACGCCCAATATCCGCCCGTTTGTGCCCAGTAAATGCCCAAATCAGGGCATTTACTTAATACGGTAAAATTATTTATAATTCATATGAATACCTTACGAAGATAATTTTTTTTATTATTTAAGATAATTTCAGTTGAAATTGAGGCAAATATGAACAAAACAAATACTAATATTATTGTTACGAGCTGGGGTTTGGGATAAATTAAATACCACTTATTTCACCGAAATAAACAGTCACTTTATTCACTACACAAACACACACAGAAATCACACGAACAGTCACTATATTAGCACTTGTTACACTTAACGTCGCACTGATAACCACTTGTACTTCACTCCGATCTTCACTTCGATGTGTCCAAAACTGAACTGCCTTGCCGACGCTGTCGACCATTATTTATAAGAGCCACGAAGATTCTAGATTCGAAAAATCTCGATTAATCTCAAGAATGCGACCCGCCTGCATTCTTGAGACAATAGATGTTTACATCCTTTATTCAACTTGCGAACAATAGATGTTTACAATCGCCATTGTCAATCCTTGACCTTGAGCCCGGTCTCACGCTATTGTGTTTTGTTTGTTTTTCTTTTTGTTGCGGGTGCCGCATTCTAGCGTATTCCTCTTGTTAGTTTTCTACCTGCTTCATCGACTAATCCAGAATCTCCGTGACCCATCTCCGTCGTCCTAGTTACTCGGCGTAACATTATAAAGAGGTAAAGTTTGTGAGGTTGTAGGGGGTAATCTCTGGATCTACTGAATCTATTTTGAAAATTCTTTTTGTGTTGGATAGTCCATTTATAGCTATATAACATCACGCTACGTCTCTTAGGAACGGAGCACGCGAGCGGGTCGCTAGTAAATAATAATCGTAATTTTTCGGTAAATTCAAAATTATAATGTGACATGGAATACGTAGACGACGGCTCGAGCTCAATCGATGTTTGTTCGGCCGGCACCTCACTACACTTCTAATCGGTCCGGAACGCACATGTTCGGTTGATGATTAATACTTCCCAGAATACTATCGTAGCATATATTTTAACGCATATCATCATCATCATCAGCCTAGCAGTCCCCTGCTGGACATAGGCCAGCAGTGTAGGGCTTCAATCAAATAAGTTAATTCTACAAACAGCGCCTACGTACGCCCAACAAATAAAAAGATAAAGTTTATAGAAATGAAGAAATTTCCCTACACCGTGGGTCATCCGCATGTCACAAACGAATTGCTGATATAGCTAATATTGTAGGGCTGCACCGTGCATTTATGGTAATCGTAAGTCTCTAAAGTTGAAATTGAAGCAAATATGAACAAAACAAATACTAATATTATAAAGAGGTAAAGTTGGTGAAGTTGTAGGGGGTAATCTCTGGATCTACTGAACCTTATTTGAAAATTCTTTTTGTGTTGGATAGTCCATTTATAGCTATATAACATCACGCTACGTCTCTTAGGAACGGAGCACGCGAGCGGCTCGCTAGTAAATAATAATCGTCATTTTTCGGTAAATTCAAAATTATAATGTGACATGGAATACGTAGACGACGGCTCGAGCTCAATCGATGTTTGTTCGGCCGGCACCTCACTACACTTCTAATCGGTCCGGAACGCACATGTTCGGTTGAGGATTAATACTTCCCAGAATACTGTGCCAATCGCCAAAGTCATAGTCGGCACATCTCTATTAAGTAGGTAAGCAACTACAATTGTATTACGTGACGGGCTCGATTTATCGGGCCCTACTCAGTGAGCTGCCGCCACAGAATGCTTTATATATGTACATATATACACTATGTTAAAAAAACCCTGTCCGATCGGAAAGGGGCATACAGGTATCCCTTAATTAAATCGCCAAATAAAACAAGAAATATTAAATATTAATAATAATAAACATAAATAAAGTTTTAATTCATCGTTGGATCGCCGCCCGTGCCCAAATTGACACAATTATTGGGGCAATTGTAAAATACAGCATTAAAAAAAGTATTATCATCATAGTCCTTAAGTTTGATACATAGGGACGGTGTCGCTCCACCATAAGTATTGTCATTTCAGTTTCCTCGTTTTATAAATTTTTGTCGGGGATTATTTTTCAAGTAAATTGAAAATAATTATATAAAAAACCGGATCTATATACATAACAGTCACGGCCTCACGGGTCAGACAGGGTTTTCTTAACACATTTTACCTACACCTAACAATTTCAAAAGATATTTTTCGAAATTGTTTAAAATAATTGATCAGATATTTTAGTTACGTGCAAAGCGTGTGTCTTATAACTTCATCATCAAACATTTTATACACAAAAAATTGCTTATATATGTTTTAATTAATAAGAAAAGACACATTTTAACGAAAACCATGTATTTATTTAAAACAGTTTTTTCTGCCCAGCATTTGGGCGTTTATTTGGGCGTAAATCGTTTTTGCCATATTCGCCCAGTTTATGCCCTTTGGGTTTAAACCCTCGACCCATCACTACCTGTAACTACAATCATGTATTTTATCAAATAAATCATTATCATTATCATTTCGAAGAAACAATAGAGTGTGCCCGCAGCTCAGTCACCGGTGTGCTGGCGCCAGGAGTACGTGTCGGCGCACGCGGGCTGGCGCTTGCGCGCGCGGTACCGCGCCCCCGCCGCGCTCCTGCACGCGCAACTAACGCCCGCCGGCACGCGCCTGGCGCTCGCTGCCGCCGACGCCAGCCTGGCCGTGTGGCAGCGCCGCGCCGGCGCGTGGTGTGAATGTGGCCGCGCCGACATGCGCGCACGCGGCTGGAACGCCGTGGCGCGCGTTCACTGGGCGGCAGCTGGCACGCGCCTGCTGCTGGCCGGCCCGCTGGCGCTCGTTGATGACTGGGAGCTGCTCGTACTCCACGTGGAAGGTCACCATCTCTATTAGTTTTCCGTCTGGTTCCCTGAACAGTACCCTTGAAATAATTGTGCGCGTCCGAAGTTTACGTTGCAGTTGAAGTTGAAGCAGTGATAGCCTAGTAGTATGACCGTTGGACTGCACCTCTGACTTTTCGAAGTCATGTGCGTATTAAATAGTTAATTATCACGCGCTTAAACAGTGAAGGAAAATATCGTGAGGAAACCTGCATGCCTGAGAGATTTTCTCGATGGCGTGTGATGTCTGCCAACCCGCACTAGGCCAGCAGGGTGGAGTGCCTAATCCCTCTCATTCTGAGAGGAGACCTGTGCCCAGCAGTGGGACAGTATAACGGTTGAGTATGTTATGTATGTCCGAAGTTGTACACAAGTGGCTGCGCAGTAGTAAATTTTACGACAAAATCAGTAGGGCGCATGCCCGGCAACGCCTGCAATGGCCAGTCGGCGTCGCTTCGCTGTCTCACTCAATCGTTAGTGTTTTATGCCTAACTACCTACGTCTCGCTTCCCTATTGCAAGTACACGTCGGTGCTAACAAGTGTAACGAGTTGTTGTCAATATTGAATAAGTAGGTAGGTAGTTGTTTTTGTTATTATATTAAGCATTTTCATTTGTTGACTTTTCTACTGTTTCTTTTCTTTTTCTCCTTCTGGAAAGCCAATTACATCAGGCGTCATCAAACGCATTTTCCATAATTTTCACATCATGACTTTATTTTTGAAATTATTGAATTACCTAAATATTTAATGAAAACTACCGATTTTATCGTGATATATGTAGGTTGTTAAATCCTAACCTACCACTTCATTACTCGACTGGGCCTGCGCGGCCGCTCGGAACGGATACCTTTAGACGCGCATAGTTATTTTAGAGGACTGTCCTGTCCAGCAATATATTTGTTTGGGTCGCAGAGGATGGGCGCTGCGGGGCGGTGGTGAGCCGCGTACGGTGCAGTGCGGGCGCAGCCGGCTGCTGGGCCGACCCGACCGGAGACGCGTTCCTCTCGCTCGAGCTGCGCCGGCTCGGACCCGGCCTCTACTGCACGACTGTCTGGCTTAACGCCGCCACGCAGGTAACCGCCAACTCACTGCATTAACTGCACTGCACTGCATTTAATCTATAAACAGAGAAAGTCAGCTCAAAGCATGCGGCCACCCCGATTTTCAGTAAAAACTGACAAAACAACAGAACAGTTTCTGACACTTACGCGAATAATAGACATTGAAATAAAAACTACTTTTTACGGATATTTTCATCGTATCTCTTCACCCAACGACTCACATTATTTCTCTAAAACAAATAACAACACTTCATTACACACTTGTTAACTACAATGATATAGTTATTATTTCGCAGAATATTTAAAAAACAACTTACACAATAAATAATAGGTGGGGGAAAAAGTTTCTTCGCATTTAATATGAAAACTCAAGACATTTTTTTCAAAGTTAATTTACATTTAATTATAATATATATATATATATACCATTTTGCTCAACGACTTTTTGCCATCTTGTGGGTAGTGACATAATCCCATTGTTGTAGAAATTTTGGGACTTCTGATCAAAAAAACGTGACAAGTAGTTTTGGCAGTCCTCTCTTGATGTTAACCTGACACTGCCTAAAGAATTCTGAAGAGATCGAAACAGGTGGAAATCTGAAGGTGCAAGGTCAGGGCTATATGGCGGATGCATTAAAATCTCCCAGACAAACTCTCTTAATATTTGCTGAGTGGCCAAAGATGTGTGTGGTCTAGCGTTATCGTGATGAAAGACCACACCCTTTTTATTGATCAATTCCGGCCGCTTTCTCCCAATTTCTTGCTTTAATCTCATCAGTTGTTGGCAGAAAGATCCGAATCGATGGTTCTGCCTGGCGGTAAAAACTCATAATGAACAATGCCCTTCCAATCCCACCATACACACAGCATCACCTTATTGCGAGTTAACCCGGGTTTTGCCACAGTCTGTGAAGCCTGACCGACCTTTGACCACGACCTTTTTCGCACGCTCTTGTCGTACGTGATCCACTTTTCATCACCAGTTATCAATCTGTTTAAAACGGTTCAGTTTCATTACGTCTCAATAAAGAATCGCAAATGAGTACACGGTTCATTAGGTTTCTTTCAGTGAGCTCGTGTGGCACCCAAATATCGAGCTTTTTTGTAAACCCAGCTTTTTTTAAATGGGTCAAAACTGCTTTGTGGTCAATCCCCAGTTCTTCAGCTACGTCGTAACTACTGATATGCCGATCTTGCTCCACTTTTTCAAAAATTGCGTCAATTTTATCTGTAACAGGGCGACCAGAGCGAGGTGCATCTTTAACATCAAAATTCTCGGATTGAAAACGCTTAAACCAACTTTGTGCTACTCTTGCTGACACTGCATTATGTCCATAAACGTCACAAATTTTTTTCGCTGCTTGCGTTGCATTTTTCCCCTTTTTGTAATAAAACTTTAAAATGTATCGAATTTCTTCATAAGATTCACTCATTTTGACAGAAAGAATAACAAATGAAAAATAACGGGAACCAAATTTTTACCAATTAGTTTCTTTTTTAAAAATGTAACTTTTTTAATGTTATCAAAATCAGCCAGATAAAAATAGTACAGCCAAAGATTTTTTATGAAGAGTATTTACATACTAGATGCGAAAAGACTTATTCCCCAACCTAATATTACAAGTCGAGATTATAAATATTATATCTAATTATTATTGTGATTAGTCCATTTCTATGCAAGGTGACACATAGTTTGCTAAAAGATGCCACTAATAGCAATAACACAAACATTGGTAAACCAGTGCACTGACCAACAACGTCATACGAGTTCAAGCCAGTAGATTCGTTTCGTTTCAAATCTACCCTCATTTTTGTATATTTGTTACCATTCATAAGATGAAACATTAAATTAAAAAATTAAAACAACGACCACCTAATGATGTAGGAATGCGATACGCGTGTATGTGTGTGAAATTTCATTATGGAAAAAGGTTATAAGTGCGACTAGTTTTGTTTGCAATAGTTTTGCGAAACTGCCACTGCACTTATGACCGCTACTGTACATAGGTACCTACATACAGACAGATATCAATTCTAAAAACTATTTATTAGGCTTCAGTATCTCTTAATTTGTCTCCTCCACTTATTTTTTCCTAATTATGTTGCAATTGACATTACAAAATTATTTAGTCAACAAAATCTTCATTTTGGAGTAAAAAAAAAAGTATAATGACGCCACTTATACGAAAACTGAGAAAATTGAAATTTTATCGAAATTATAGTAAATAAACAACGAAATAGATATTTTAAGGTTATGAATAGGATAGATGCCAAACTGACACACCAAGGCCTTTTTTTAAGGGTCAGAAAAATGACGTCATGCCACTGTTTAAACCGTTTAACCGTAAAAATGACGTCATTTAGCACTTACGTCTATTTATAATAGAAAGAACTTCAAATTATTTAATAGTAAAGGAAAAAATTCAATCGCGGGCAGGATTCGAACCTGTTTCTTCTGGTTTGATACACCAGACGCTCTGACCTCTAAGCCACCGCGAACCCTACCCGCATGATTGAAATTTTGCCTTCACATTCTGAATTTACGTACGACATTGAACTGACTGTAAAGTAAGTCGTGTCGGTTGAGAGGTAAGGTAACTTGCCTCTCATAGATGTCACCAAACGTCACCTTATGACGTAAATTCAGAATGTGAAGGCAAAATTTCAATCATGCGGGTAGGGTTCGCGGTGGCTTAGAGGTCAGAGCGTCTGGTGTATCAAACCACAAGACGCAGGTTCGAATCCTGCCCGCGATTGAATTTTTTCCTTTACTATTAAATAACTTAATAATCTTAGCATGGAAAATGCAAAAAAATCACAAAAAGAACTTCAAACTCGAAAATAAATATGAGAATGGTTGAATATCGGGAAAATAAAAAAATACGGATATCCTATTTTCGATCTAGTTTCAAATAAAATTATAATATATAGGTGTTTAGTAATCTTACCATAATTATGTAATTATAGATTTTTATATTACGTAATATGTCTACTTTTCTGGCATATCATCACCGGCGACTGTAAAAGGAGTGATCAGATAAATAATGTAAAACTTGTTTGCAGGAGACGCAGTCTGAATATACAGGAGTGACGATGCCCTTGTTAAGGATCTACAACGAAGACGGCGAACACATCACGTGAGGATCGCCCTCCATACCCGTCGATGGGCACGCACCGCTGCTCACTCACGTGTTCTTCACAGGCATGCGCTCGTGGCCGAAGCTCGCGGCGAGGACGGCAGATTAGAGCCGAACGACGACGACTGCGAGGTTGCCGGTCCCGGTACAGCCTACCTGCGCGCTATTGACCCGGACGAGCCGCCACAGTCGCCAGCGACTGCCGTCGCTGCTCGCGTGTTGGTGGCGGCTTCCGGCTGCCGGCTGGCTGAATGGCCGGTGTACGCGCCACGCCCACAGCCGCTAGTGGCGCGCGCCACGGGCGAGTTGGCCGAACGAGTGCGGCGGCACCGCGAGCGACTCACTGAACACGAAGTTATCGCGCCCGAACCCGACGAAGCGACCGTGCGAGCCGGCTGCACGCCACCCACACGTTCGTGCAGTCTCACGGCTCCACTCGTCGGTCTGGTCCTACACGAGCGGTGAGCGAGTCGTTATTGTCCTGTACAAATAAATAAATAAAATGTCCTGTAGAGGCAGACTTACATCATCGATGGTCCCGGTGGCAGTGGGCGATGCGTGTGGGCTGTGTGCAGCGACGGCAGCGCATCGTGCGTGTCTGTGGCGTCGCTGCGCGTGCTGTGCCGGGTGCGCGCGCCGGGCGCGGAGTGCGGCGCGCTGGCCGGCGCGGGCGCGGCCGCGGGCGCGCATTACGTGCAGCCCGCCGTGTCCGCGGACTACTTGGCCTGGTAAGTGGCTGCCCTGTTCGCATTTGAACCCTAATGTTCCGATAATACCTACCTATTACCTTTTTGCTAGATTAAACAAACTAGCACTTTAACATAAATATATCTATACCATTTATATCTTTAAATTATAAAGTAAAGTTATCAACATAGATGTAAAGCAGAACGAAAAAATAGACCAACTCCTTCAACAAATATGGCTCCCTACTGGGAGTATTAACAACTGTAATCGCAAAGTTAGCACCATAAATGACATCTTTGAGAATCGCAACTTGGAACATAAATGGGCTTGCCCCAAATATCCAGGAACTAGAGTCGCTCATAATAGAAAAAAAGTTGGACGCAGTACTAATATCAGAGTCACATGCAACAATGAGAAGCTCCTTCCGCGTCAAGGGATATAATATATTTGTCACTGCTCGCCCCGACGGTCGAGCGCACGCCGGCTCAGCTGTTGTGATTAGAGCAAGCCTTAAACATAGTCTAATGGACCCATTTTCAACGTCCCATCTCCAAGCCACCTCTGTCCTGCTTGAGGATAAGGCTGGTTCAATTACTCTCTCTGCCATATATTGCCCACCCAGACACAGGGTAACTGCTGATATGTTCTCAACCTACTTCAAGTCACTGGGCCCTAGATTTGTGGCAGGTGGTGACTGGAACGCCAAGCATACCTTCTGGGGCTCCCGTTGTACTAGCACCAGGGGCCGTGAACTGAAATGATGCGTCTACACTAACCACCTTAAGCCAAACTCGAAGGGTGAACCTACTTATTGGCCCAGCAACCCACGAAAACTACCGGATCTTTTAGACTTTTTTATTACCAAGGGCATAGGTTACCTACACACTGCAGTTGAACCAAGCTTGGATAGATTATCAGACCACACACCGGCTATCTTAACGCTAAGTACTAGTGCGCTGACCCGGAATAAGCCTGAGACCTTGACAAGTCGTAAAACGGATTGGGAGGAATTTCGAAACTATCTCCATGATCATATTAATTTAGCTGTTCCTTTAAAAAATGCTAAAGACTTAGATGAAGTCTGCAAATATGTGACCAACCTTATTCAAGTAGCGGCGTGGACTAACACCCCGCCACACAAAAGTTCAGTTAACTCTCCTACCAACCCCCCCAATATAAAAGAAAAGATCATGGATAAACGTAGACTACGTAGGATCTGGCACCAATCTCGACATCCCATGGATAAAACCAGGCTAAACAGAGCTGCGAAGGAGCTGAAAACTATAATCAATAAGTCAATTAATGACATAGTCCAGTCTAACCTCCTTTTACTGTCCCCAAATAGCATTGGCGAGCACTCTCTTTGGAAAGCAACTCAAAGCCCAGCAGTCATTTCCTCCAGTGAGATCAGAAAACTCTTGGGCTAAGCCAACCTCACCAAAAGAAATAGCGAAGGAAATCAGATTGATGGATCCGAAAAAGGCTCCGGGATTTGACCTGATCACCTCCATAATCCTAAAGAATCTACCGCGGAAATGCATTACTTTCATCGCCAGTCTCTTTAATGCCATCCTTAGAATCTTCCACTTTCCGGATCTCTGGAAAGTGTCCCAGGTGGTAATGATTCACAAGCTCGGAAAACCCGAACATGAAGCTTCTTCCTACAGACCTATCAGTCTTACACCTGTACTCTCTAAATTGTGGGAGAGGATATTTGTTACCAGAGTACAATCAGCTATGGACGACTCTGATATCACACCAGCACACCCATTTGGATTCCGTAAGTCATATTCCACTACTAAGCAAGTCCACAGAGTATACAGTCCACACCATGAGGCAATGCTTCGAACGAAAAAAATTCTGCTCGGCCGCCTTTCTCGATGTGAAGCAGGCTTTCGATCGTGTCTGGCACAAGGGACTGCTAGTGAAAGTTAAGGAAAGACTACCTCATCCGATGCATCCCCTTATCAAATCATATCTCACCGGATGCATATTCCAAGTAAAACAAGGATCTGCCCGCTCAAGTTTTTATGATATCGAGGCTGGAGTGCCACAAGGCTCCGTTCTCGGTCCAGTGAAAATTCTTTCACTGTTAGAATGGTGTAGAATACTTTTCCCTGAGTGCTGTAGAATACCTTTTGTTTTGGTAATATTTTTTTTCAGTATCATGCTACAACTCTTAGGAACGGGGCAACGCGGCTGAAACCGCGGGCGGGTTGCTATTTTAATATAATTAAGTATTGTTGATTCTCTAAATCACGCGTCACTTCACTCGATTAAATTATAGTTATTCCTTTATTTTAGCGTTTTTAGAAAAACAAAAATCAAAATCCCAGACTGTTAGGACGGTAATAACACAATTATCTGTTCAGCCAACTATCGGCATTATTGTGACACAACACCGCAAATTGTTTGATTGTAACCATTATATGGCGGTGTGCATTTTTGGTTCATTCCTGAATCGTGGTATCGAGATTCTCAGACGTTAGTAGTAGTTCGTGTGGAACAAAATTATTGTTAAGTCTCAAATCATTGTTGTTAAATTAATAAACAGTGTTGTACAACTCATAACTTTTAACAAAAAGTAAAACCGCCTTCAAACACATAAAAATAATGTTAGATGCACAACAGTTTCGGATGTCGGTGCCTTCGATTTGGTTTGACATTTTGTTTTCGCCACCGACTTCCGAAACTGAATGTGTTGTTCTTTGTTTAAAGTTGTTTTATTTAAAAAACTTTTTAGTAACGAGTAAAATTTTACATATCCCTAGACGACACATAGATTTAAGCGATTTGGCGGCTTTGAGACTTTTATCTGAGAACCTTCTAGTAATTATCGACTTTAGTCCAACTTTGACATTAATTGTTCAAACATCCTCATATCGCAGTGAAGATTGTAACACCATTTATTTTAAAAGTGTGTCCATGGAGTTTCTTGCCAGATTCTTCTCCATAGGATCAACCTTTTGTATCGTCGTGCAACGGGTTGTTTAGGTTCCTAGATTATGGTCGAGCTATCCAATGACTGATGCATGCATGCCGTCAGGTGGGACTGGTCTACTTAAAGCCACAATGGCTCTTTCTCCTAAAGGCCATTTCAGACGTTGCCTTACATTGGGAACTCACATATTTGCTACTAAGTATTATGTCTGGAATTTAAAAGAGACTATGATTCTCTGAGTTTGTTTCGGTGTTTCTTCTCAGAGGTCGTCAGTTAGGAAATGCCGGTGTCATCTAGTTAAAAAAAACCATTGACTTGTAAAAGTGTCCCTAAAAGACCTATTTACAGAAATAAATATCACTTATCGTTATTATCATTTTATCATTTATGTGTTATAGTCATTTTGTTCTAAATTTGCGAAAAAATAATCTATCTTTATGTGATTTTTATGCATTTTCCATGCTAAGATTATAAAGTTATTTTAGTGAAGGAAAGATTCAATCGCGGGCAGGATTCGAACCTCCGTCTTTAGTTAGATATACCACGCTCTGACCTCTAAGCCACCGCGAGTCCCACCAGCTAGATCGAAATTTGCTTCCATATTTAATTATGGAGTTGAAACGGACTCTGAAGAAGGCTGATCGGGATCGAATTGACGAATTCCAAATGTGGTGCTGGAGGAAAGTGCTTCAGATTTCTTGAGTAGATTTACCGAAGTAGATTTACTCGTTGTGCCAAGCGATTGTATTGTTACGCCGAGTAACTAGGACGACGGAGATGGGTCACGGAGATTCTGGATTAGTCGATGAAGCAGGTAGAAAACAAACAAGAGGAATATGCTAGAAACCCGCAACAAAAAGAAAAACAAACAAAACACAATAGCGTGAGACCGGGCTCAAGGTCAAGGATTAACAATGGCGATTGTAAACATCTATTGTTCGCAAGTTGAATAAAGGACGTAAACATCTATTGTTCGCAAGTTGAATAAAGGACGTAAACATCTATTGTCTCAAAAATGCGGGCGGGTCGCATTATTGAGATTTATCGAGATTTTTCGAATCCAGAATCTTCGTGGCTCATATAAATAATGGTCGACAGCGTCGGGAAGACAGTTCAGTTTTGGACACATCGAAGTGAAGATCGAAGTGAAGTACCAAGTGATTACCAGTGCAGTGTAACAAGTGCTAGTATAGTGACAGTTCGTGTGATTTCTGTGTGTGTTTGTGCAGTGAATAAAGTGACTGTTTATTTCGGTGAAATTAGTGGTTTTTAATTTATCCCGAACCCCAGCTCGTAACAGTATGAACGCACCGATTATTATAGGTACTGTTGTTTTAAATAGAGAAGAGGTAACCTATATAAGGACTAGGGAATCTCAACGGCTAATTCATGACAAAGCTCTATCCAAATTCTCCACTGTTGAATCAGATTTGCAATTTAATTATTTAAAATCTGCATTATTTGATGTAGATCTAGAGAAACTTAGAAAGATATTCTACAAGTATTCGAAGTTCATGATTTTTGGTACAGCTATGTCCACTGTTACAACCCTGTTGTAGCAGTGGACATCCGATTAAACAGTGAAGTACCTACCAGTTACCGTCCTTACAAAATGTCACAGAACGGAAAGCTTAGTTAGAGAAACCATTCGCGATCTTCTTAGTAAAGGCATAATACGTGAGTCACAGTCCCCATATTCGAGTCCGATTCTTCTCGTAAAAAAGAAAGACGGATCGGACCGCATGTGTGTGGATATCTATCCTTAAATGTGATTTTAATAAGTGCCCCGAAACTTATTAACGGGACGGACTTGCTATCTGACCGTAATTGTCGTGTGTAGTTATTTTTTTAGGTTATGTTTTTTATTAGTTAATTAGAAATTATTTAAGTTGGTTTGTATGATTCTTAAAGAGATAATTACTTACTGAGTTCTCTTAAATCCATTTATTATTTTTAAATTAAGTAATAGAAGTTGTTCTTTTTTCTTTCTTGTTTCGCTTCTGATTTCCAATAATATAATAAAGTAAAAAACAAATGTTTAAGGAAATTGTTTATATAAATTTAATAATAAATAAATAATAAAATAAAACCTGATGAAACATAGTGAATATATTAGATACATGCATATATTTTCTTTTGTTATGAGCTTAAATATTAAATTATTTTTTCTATGTCCACGAACAGTGGTATCCAGTTTACAGCCGATGTTGCATGCCGCTATTATGATCTGTAGGTGCAAAGTAGGTACCTACTTATAATTACGGCGGCGACACTGTTACTGCAAAAACGAATCAATCGACACCTCATTTGTTAATGTGTCTTTGGATTCATCTTCGCTTCGTCGACGTTCGTATGTAGCGCGGTAGATGTCGCTTTATGTGAAAAACATAACGTGTGGCGCAGGCCGGCGGGCGCTTACTCTGCACGTGTGTGGTCCTGCGCGGTAGCGTCGTGCACGTGCGGTGGTGCGGCGCTGCGGCACGGCGCAGCCGCGGTATGTTGCGTGCTGCCACCCTCACGCCCTGCCTCCTTGCTGGTCCTGGCCGGCGACGAGCTCTACGTGAGTGTGTTGTGCTTTAGCGCATCTATGTCTGCTTAGACTCTAGTCTCTGACCTATGGTGGTACGTGTTACAGGAATGGCAGAGCCGTGCAACCTCACAGAGCGGCTCGGAGTAGGGGGCGGGGTCGCGGGGTGACCAATAGTACGCAAGCTGCTTACGTCACCGCGTGCTTCGCGATGTCAAACTTGCTACACTCTTTGCGCTGTAGCATGGTGCGGGTAACAGTTGCCTGTATGACGATCTTATGGCACTCTGGTTGGGTTTAATTTGATTTACTACAGTTAGTAATGATTTAATATATTACGAATGTGGTACAGCTAAAATATTAAGTCATAATTTGTAAATCGAAGAGTGTAGTCGTGTTACTTACACTGCACTATCCATGAAACAAGGCCCCTCGAATCTAGACACGCGGTAACGTGTCCAGCCAAGTTCAAAGAAAATGGATCTGGCGACGCAGCGTCGTTTCTAATAATTATTACACTAACCATTTCGAACTAGTCACTACACACACCCATTCACGACTTGAAAACTGTTTAAGCTTTTAGCTCAAACAGCCACGGTCTAAATTTGTTGACACAATTGAGTTTTGAGTTGACACACACTTTGACTACTGTTTTAGATTAAACTTTTAGGTAAGTACTTTTAGGTCTTTGATGTCGTAGGTATCCTGTTAGTTCCACGCCTGAGCGAAACTTGGTCAAAAAGTATGACTTGGCCGTTAGTCATACTTTTTGACCAAGTTTCGGTTTATAGAGTCAATGCTTGTAAAGTTAGAAGATTTCCTCTACATGAGATCCCACAACATTTTATAGTAGAAGAATCGCATTGCGAGAATTGGCATATTTTTACATTTTATGCTTTGTTGGGATCTCATTTCTTTTTGTAACCAAACCTTATTTTCTTCTCGGATGATATTTCTTGTACATTAGCTACAGTTTCCTTAAAGCCCAATGCCTATCTCCTGTTTAGATATAATAATTTTTGATAAGTTTTGTTTGACATTTAAATGATTACCTACATGTTTCCCTACCTTTATGGGTCTGATTATTCGTTTCATAGCCCCTAAATAATTCAAGGCCTCGAGGCGTTTCTATATGTTATGTTATGTTTCTGTATTTATATTTTAACAGAAATACAAATATGGATGTTGCTAGTATTTCGTTGGAAACTTAGAAACTACTTCGTTTCTAAATTAAACTATGTCAACTGTATCTACATCATGGAGGTTTCACATTATAAAATGAGTCACTATAGTAGTCTATAAGAAAGAAAACAAATAACGTTATTCTTAAATTTTGATACTTAATTTTGTTACTTCCACTTCCATGGTTCCTTTTCCAGTTCAAACTTGTCTTCGAACGTTTCATTGTTATTCAAAATTACAAATTTATTGGAGCAGGTGAAAATAATATTTTTGTATAGGCTTTGTATGGAAAATGTTAATTTACCATCCGCAATAAATGTTTTTAGATTTTTTCTGTGTAATGTATACGGTAAGGTACTTCTAGTAACCGCATGCAAAATTTCAAGTACAAACTTGAAATTTTGCATGCGGTTACTAGAAGTACCTTAGAATATTGATGATCGGTGAGTGTGTCAGTGATAAAACAGGGATTTATCTCATTCTGGTTTCTGACACGCGAATATTAGACATTGAAATAAAACTACTTTTTACGGATTTTATCGCGTTGTATGGATATTATTTGATTCCCAACGTTTCGGTCACGGGTAGACAAGTTGTTGGACGTCTAAATGTTACAATTACTAACAACTACCTTACATTTTTGTTAATTATTGGCGATCCGATTCACGCAGAACGAGCTCACCGTATCCTTCGGTCTTGCAGTTTTGGGCTTGGATTTTGATATTATAGAATTTATAACGGGGTTCCAAGCAGGTGGTAAGACCCAGCCATCTATTGAAATTTGAATTCCAATAGCCTAGTAGACGTGACATGGCCACGGGTAGACACCCGTGACCATGGATGCTGTAAAGGATCCGAAACGTCGGGAATCAAATAATATCAATACAACCGGATAAAATCCGTAATAAGTAGTTTTATTTCAATGTTTCAGATATCTCGTAACAAAATATATGTGCAACCTTGCAATTTGGAGGTAGAGGTAGATTAAATGAGTACTCTTGGTCACTTTTCAGACTTCTAGCTTTTCCCACAACGGAGATACAGGGGACTCAAAAGTGCTGCGAAGCATTTCGTCTAAAGGATGGTGGCCAGTCCATGTTTTAGCTCAACTTGGCAGGGGCACTACCGTGCCCCCAGATTTTAGACTATTGTTCTCAATGACATTACCAAAACATGCCCAAAAACCCTAAAAATAAGGCTTTTGTGAGATCTAGGTTGATATGCTGGTTGATATCATCTGAAAACTATAAAATTATCCCTGTTTTGTAATATTTTTATGATCGCGTGAAGTTGTAGATGATTATCGCGTTTTGAATCGAAACATAATCAAAATCTTTTTGTGATTTTTTTGCATTTCCAATACTAAGATTATAAAGATATTTAAGTAAAAGAAAAATTCAATCGCGGGCAGGATTCGAATCACAAAAAGATAGTTAAAAGGTAAGGTGGCAACGTACGACTTTGAAGTAACTGTAAAGTAAGTCGTGTCGTTTGAGAAGCAAGGCCTTTTGCTTTTCATAGATGTCGCCAACGTCACCTTATGACGTAAATTCAGAATGTGAAGGCAAAATTTCTATCAGTCGGATGGTGTTCGCGGTGGCTTAGGGGACAGAGCGTCTGGTGTATCCAACCAGGAGACGCAAGTTCGAATCCTGCCCGCGTTTGAATTTTTCCTTTACTAAAATAACTTATTAGTCAAGGTCGTTTATTAAACTACAACAACTATATTTATCCGATCAAAACAAAGAGTATTTGATTGTTTACCGCTGAAGCAAAGAACGATCGATTTGGGATAACCGAGCCTTAAAACCTGGCATTTTATATGACTGACTGTTGGAAATATTATTAAGTTTTATACCGATAGATGGCGTTGTTAGGTGAGCGGCCATTTCTGAATCGCGGTGTTAAGTTTCTTCGTAGTTTGACTAGACTCGCGATGATTGTAATAATTTTCAAGTACATTATATACAGTTGCAATACCTTGTCGTTGTTTTACTGGAATATCATCAACCCTGTTACGATCGCGAGTAGTGGTGGTTGATTATGAATGATTTGTATAATCGAATTACTTTGTATTAATAATGTTGATAATCGATTATGAATTTAGTAACTCATATATTTTCATAATCGGATGACGTTACTAATTAGTATCTAATAATAAATAATAAATAATGATTTATTGCCAGAAATAAGTTTACAAAAAAAAAGAAATACTAAGACTAAAATAAAATAAAAGTCTTATTTTGGCAAATCTACTACAATCCTGTTGTTAAAAAGTACAGAGCCTCGAGGGTCGCTTTGTGGTGCTAACATAACCTACCCAAAGGGCTGAAACTGTGTAATTGTATTCAAGAAAATAATTAGAGTAGTAGGTATTTATGAATATGGTTTACGTTATAATATTTTTTTAGGTCATCGCTGAAAACCGGCGCTGTAGGTGTTGTTTGTTGCGACACCGTAGCATTTATGCTGAGCGTTGACCTAATTTTCGTACCGAGATGGCACACTTCTTCTTGTTTAGTTTGTTTACTAATTACCCTAAATTGTTGTACTATGTTTCAATAATGTTTTAAGTTCTGTTTACCACATATGATTAATTACATAATATAATTTTGTTTGTTGTCATTTGATGTGCTGTAGACTGTATGATTCATTCATTGAATCATTGTATACCACACACTTCTTAGAGATACTGTTGTATACTAACAAATAACAATATTGGTTGCGTTTTGAAGATAGCACAGACTACTTAGACTACTTACTAGTTTATAGATAATAACATCAACGAGTTGCTGGTTGTGCCAATTAATTTGTTACCACTTTCATACTGGTCATACATTGAGGAAAAACAGATCAAATTATGTACCAAGAACCATAAACTTCTATAGTTTCCTTAATCTGTGGCTCTGGTAGATGACCATGCCTGTTGTGTTGCCAGCTCCCATTATTCGTTTTTCTTTTTTTACGCAACCTTTTGCTACTTTTAAGTTATTTAAGATTGTACAGTTGCATTTTGATTTGTTGTGTGTAATACGGGCGAAAATAAAAACGTTTTCTTTCTTTAATTCTTTCTTTCTTTCTTTTCATAGTAAAAAGAATTACATAAGTTCTTACATATACTTATGTACTTACTTATTTCATTATTTATTTCCGTACCTACGTAAATCCAACACTCACCATGAAAACAATATTCTTAAAGTAATATTGACTACTCTGCTCTGCATCGTCTTACGACAGTTGCGACCGCGACTACTAACAAAATTAGTAATTATCATAATTTAAATAAAACTCAAAGGTGACTGACTGACTGACATAGTGATCTATCAACGCACAGCTCAAACCACTGAAGGGATCGGGCTGAAATTTGGCATGCAGGTAGATGTTATGACGTAGGCATCCGCTAAGAAGGATTTTGATAAATTCTACCCCCAAGGGGATAAAATAGGGGATGAAAGTTTGTATAAATCTTCTTAGATTTTCGACTAATTGAACTGAAATTAAAGATTGGAGCTACTATGATGAAGACGTCCGCTTAAATAGGATTTTGATAAATTCAACCCCCATGGGGTTAAAATGAGGGATGATGGAGGATGTAAATGTATTAGTTTGAACTATCAGTACCTAATGGAACGCATAAATTAAGACGAACAAAATATTAATAATAATACTTCTTAACGCGAGCGAAGCCGCGGTAAAAATAATTAATAAATTTTGACCTATGTAGGGGTGAAATAGGGGATGAAAGTTCATATGGAACAAAGTAACTATTCCACGCGGACGAAGTCGCGGGCAAAAAGCTAGTTAACCTATATAATCGAGATAATATCTCGAAACATCTTTATAATCTAATAATTTCATTAGTATATCTCACTAGATTCTGCCCGCGACTTTGTCTGCGTAGACTTCAGGATTGTGCCCGACCTGGATAAAAAGCCTGTGTGTTATTCCAGGCTATAATCTATCTATATGCCAAATTTTATCCAGATCCGTTCAGCAATTCTGTCGTGAAAGAGTAACATACATCCATACTCACAAACTTTCAAGTTTATAATATTAATATATATTATTAGCTTTTACCCGCGGCTTCGCTCGCGTTGATGTCTTAAAATAACAGTCAAAGTTATAATCATTATCATTACAAAGTACTTAAATAAAATAAGGGGAATTGTACAAACCACAGAACAAAGAAGTACCTAGAAGCAGTAAGTGGGCGTAACCTTGTTTCCACTAGTCTGGTACGATGTACTCACTTGCCGTATAAAGTGCTCTCAGTCGCGTTCGCAGATAGCCAACGCGCAAACATGCGCCGAAAACTTTAAAAACTCTAAAAAAAAAAATAAAAGGCCCTTTTGTGCCATTTAAGAATACAAAAACCATAGCTGGGGTAAAAATCTATCACATGAAGGGATTTCATATCATCGGGAAGTATTATTTTCAGTTTATTACAATAAAATGATAAAATAAGTTTGAATTTTCTTCCGCCAAACGGAACAATTAAAATACCTAGGTATCATTATGAAAAATATAATTATTTGTGTAATTATTCACATTATATCATAATTTATTGACCGCCTCATACACAAGCGCGACGACTGCTACGCTAGAGGTCCTGGTTCGATCCCCAGGTCGAGCAGGGTTATTGGATTTTTCTATGAAATTCTCAGTAACAGCACAGAGTCTGGATTTGTTACCGGTTAATGGCAATAGGCTCGCCCCCTGTTACATGGGACCTAAACATACCGGCGAACTGTTCGGCGGTATTTTCAACTCAACTCTTCGAGGAATGCAGGCGTGATGGAATGTGTATTGAAAACCGGTAATCAGTTATTTCAGTTGATATATTTTTTTAAGTTAAATAATTTATAGAAATATAAATAATTATGTTGATATTGTTCAAGTCGAATGCTATTAACGGTATGTTTAGGGCCTATAATAATAATAGGGGGGCGAGCTTATCACCTTTGACTGGGCACAGATCAAATCGATCCGAGCTGATACTGAGAATTTCACACCAACACCCAATAACACTGCTCGGCCTGGGAATCAAACCCAGCATCTAGCTTAGAAGTCGCATTTGGAACCACTAGACTAATGAGGCAGTTTAATTTGCTTGCTATGTGGCTGATATCTCATAAAATTTTACAACGCACTATTTAACAACGTTAGTAATACATAATAATAATATTATTAACAATACGTACTAAACTATATTATATCAGAAACGATGTTTGGTATTTACTTTAACATTATATCTTCACTTTATTCACTTATTTCGTAGTATCTTTATCGATAAGTTCACAAGAATGTATTATATGGACACATCACTATTGTCGGTATGCGTGACACACTATTTGTCATTCAAAATCTTCTCTTATAACAAGCACCATAGAGTTTTATTCGAAAAAAATGTTATAAATGCCATCTAGCGTGGAGTAGCGGTACTTCATCGTATTGAAATCGATTTTAACTCCAAAAGAAAATATTCGTAAAAGGTTACAGACCTATATGGTAATGTGAATTATGTGCAATTGTTATAAGGTTGAATTAATGCAAATAGTTTAGTGTGTTAAATCTGATCGTGATTGTTATTTTTGACCAGTCATAATCCAGTTACAATAGTGTGTGTAAGACGTAAATGTGTGAGTTTGGCAACACTGGTTTTCATACAAAATAGGCATTATGCTAATTCCACCTATTTAATGTTCCGTGGTACAAACGCACTTTAAGAACAATGGTATCACACTAAGGTCAGGTGCGTAGCACCCGCAACCGGCGCATACTTATGTATGAGAAGATGTATGAGTGTGGAAGAAGCAAAAGATCTCATAATCGACCACCGCTAGTCGCGAGTGCTGAAGAAACAGTGCAGAAGAGTGAACGCTTGTTCACTGACTGACTGACTCACTCAATCGCTAGAAACTTGATATTTGGCATCTGCCTATTAGGCATAAAAATATGAAAACTGAAAATTATTGAGGTAGGTGAGTATGTATCAGTAATAGAACAAAATTAACTATGAATGTAGGTGAATATAGCTCTTCAAACTAACACTGGCAAATCGGCAAACATAAAAAATCTATATATATATTGTTGCTAAATAGAATTTTGTTGCTCATTTTGTTGCCAAAATGTCGATTTTGTTGCTCAAGCCGATGGCGGAAAGTCGCAATTTATGCCAGTTTTATATCAAGATAGCAGGGATACTTCATAAAACAGTAAATATCGAACCAACTAATAAGCAGAAATTTATTGCTAATTTGTTACTGGAAGACCAGAATTACAAATACTAAAAAAAATTCGATTCATCAGTCTCATTCTGGATCGGTACCTATTTATTGTTTTCTTTCTGACCGGGAAGTGAAAGAGCGCTCGCAAAGCTAATGTCGCCGACGCCTACATTTGGTCTAACACCGTCACTGGGTAATGTAATACGAATTTCGGAAATTTTGTAGTGAGGTTCAGTTTCTGTGTTCTGTGTTTCGTCTTTAGTGCTTCAGTTACATACATACATACTTATATAAATTCGAAAATAACCCTTCTTCTGGCGGTCGGGTAAAAATAGAACTAAACGTCACAAATTTATATTTTTTAATTTTTATTTACTCAATGATCCCATACAGCAAACGCTTATTCTGACTGCAGATAAGCCATTTGCAAAATTCTAAGCATGGGTAGCAGTTTTGTTGAAACAATTTGTGATTTGTAAAACAGCGAATTAAACAACCCAACTGCGATATAATATAATTATATATGAGTACATAAAATGGTTTTGTTCTATCCTTTCATGAGTACGTAAGTACTGCTCGATTACCTATCACATGATAATGTGTGTAGTAATCGTAACCACATCGATGCATTAAGGAACCGAGACCGACCAGTTTATGATCGGGAAGGCCGCGAACGACGAGCCACGAGCGACGCGGCGCCACACACACGCTGAGCGACACACTGACCGACATGGCGCTGCACGTCCCCGGCCGCGGCCGCCTGTGCGCGCTGCTGGCCCGCGCCACAACGCTGCGCGAGGGCGGCGGCGCGTGCGGCGCGCGGCACGTGCCCGCGTGCCCGCCGTGCCGCTCCGCGCCGCAGCCCGCGTGCCGCGCGCGCCCGCCCACCGCGCGCCGCGCGCTGCGCGTCGTGTGTTGCGCGCCGCCGCAGGGAGCGCGCCCGCCGTGCGCGCCGCCGCGCCCCGCCTGCTCGCTCACCTGCCGCGACTACCTCGACCAGGTCTACCATTATTCATATTACACAGCGCTCCCACCACTCTGAATTCAAACAGCCTACAGCCTACTGAAGTAGTCATCAACTTTATAACCGACTAGTTTCTGCCAGCGACTTTGTCTGCATGGACCACAGGACTGGGTCCGACCTGGATAAGAAGCCTATGTGTTATTTCAGGCTATAATATATTCATCTATCTGTGTGCCCAATTTTATCTAGATCCGTTCAGCCGTTCTGGCGTGAAAGAGTAACAAACATTCATACATACAAACTTTCGCGTTTATAATTTCAGTAAGGATATGTTTTCATGGCCCAATGAAATATTTTTTTATACTACTAAGGTGGCTAACAAGCATACGTCACGCCTGATAGTAAGCGGTTACCGTAGCCTACGTACGTCGCATGTGACCCATCCCAGTCCCAACTATATCAAAAACTCAACTAAACTTCTATATCAAAAAGTTTTTCTGTTAGATATTTCAAATATTTCACTAAGAGGTGTTTCATTTGGATTTTTCTTTTTTAAATTAACTCCCAGATACTCGTACGTATGTAGTTCTATTTCTATAACGTGTCTCTGAAAGGAGTATTAAAGACTGGTGTCAACACAGTCAGAAGGTTTAGCTAAATATAATTTGTAATTCAAATAAAACTACTTTATCACGTTATATTTATAACTAGCTTTTGCCAGCGACTTCGTCCGCGTGGAATACTTACTTTGTTCCCTAGTTCTTCGCCCGCGGTTTCGCCTGCGTTGCCCCGTTCCTAAGGGTTGTAGCATGATGTTTTATAGCTTGAAACCTTTCTCATGAATCACTGATTTTTCCCACATTTCCCTTCACTGCTCTGCTCCTATTGATCGTAGCGTGATGAAAAGTATACTATAACCTGCCCAGGAGTATGAAGAACAATTGTACCAAGTTTTGTTGAAATCCGTCGAGTGGTTTTTGTTTTTATAACGAACATACAGACAGACAGACAGACAGACAAAAATTTTACTGATTGCATTTTTGGCGTCAGTATCGATCACTAATCACCCGCTGATAGTTATTTTAGAAATATATTTCATGTACAGAATTGACCTCTCTACAGATTTATTATAAGTATAGATTATCAACGATCCATGTCACTTCCCAGAACAAAATAATCAAATAATTTTCCCGTTTTTGCAACATTTTTTAATTGTGCTCCGCTCCTATTGACCATAGCGTGATGAAAAGTATACTATAACCTGCCCAGGAGTATGAAGAACAATTGTACCAAGTTTCGTTGTTATCCGTCGAGTGGTTTTTGTTTCTATAACGAACATACAGACAGACAGACAGACAGACAAACAGACAAAAATTTTACTGATTGCATTTTTGGCGTCAGTATCGATCACTAATCACCCGCTGATAGTTATTTTGGAAATATATTTCATGTACAGAATTGACCTCTCTACAGATTTATTATAAGTATAGAAGATTATTATTTTGATTAACGATGTTTCGGATCCTTTACAGTCTACCAATGACCATGGGTCATTGGTAGACTGAGGTGTTGGACGTCTTAAGCTTAAAATTACTAACAGCTACATTTTTTTGTTAATTATTGGCGATCCAATTCACGTAGAACGAGCTCACTGTGTCCTTTGGTCTCGCAGTTTTACGCTTGGATTTAGATTCAATAGAATCTATAATGGGGTTCCAAGCAAATAGTAAGAACCAGCCATCTTCTCTATTGAAATTTGCATGTTTTTTTATTTCAATAGCCTCAAGGATCATCCTTGGCAGGAATCGGTTTAGCAAATCTGGGGGCTTACTCTTGAACCCAATTCCGATACATCGACATTGGAATTGTGCCGTTTCGTCAAGTTTCATACTATTGTTTCAATATTGCGCAGTGATTGAGTGAACTAAATAGGATTGGGAAACGACCCAACCATTGGCCAATCAGGGATGCCAATACAAGGTTAACGGATTTGTGCTCAAGAGTACGAAATCGCCCGACAGCCAAATTGACATTGGAATCGGATCACGTTTGGATTGGTATTGTATTGTTTTCAAGAGTAAACCTGCTGGTGACATGCTGGTGCTTGTCAAGTGTGTTCACAAACTGCTCACTTTCTGGAACGGTGGCGGTGTTTAACATCGGCAATGTGTTCTTTTACGCGGGTCCCTATGCATCTTTTAGTTTGGCTTATCTAAGAGAGACCGCAATCACAATCTAGCTTGTATACCTCTGCATCTTGTAGAGGTATGTGGCACTTGACAGGTGGTAGGAACTGACTAATCTTCTTCAGCGGCTTGAAGTAAGTTTTGATTGAAGCTCGCTTCAAGATATAGCCAATCTTGTCTGTGACTCCTCTAACATTATGGTAATATAGCAAGTCGAGCTAAAACATGGGCCCGTCGTACCATCCTTTTCACGAAATGCTTCGCGGCACTTTTGAGTCCCCTGTATCTTCGTTGTGGAAAAAGCTAGAAGTCTGATAAGTGATCAAGAGTACTCATTTAATCTACCTCTACCTCCAAATTACAAGGTTGCACATATATTTTGTTACGAGATATCTCAAGTCAAAAATCCCTGTTTTATCACTGAATTATTGTTATGGAAGTGATCAAAATTGTATCTAACAAACTATTAAGAGAAAAACATGCCTATTCAGTATACTGAACTATTAAAACATTGCCTCACATCTGGCTTTATGTTATCGAATAATCAATCCCAACAGAACATAAAATGTAAAAATATGCCAAATCTCGCAACACGATTCTTCTACTATAAAAAGTTGTGAGATCTCTTGAGTCAGAGAGTCAGGCCTTTACAAGGCCTAAAGGCCAAGGCCAAGGCCTTTCTAAGGACTATGCCATAATTCTTTACTTGCGAACATGCGGCACCAATCCTAAATAAATTGGGACAAGGACAGTTGATGAGTCTGTACGAGGGCAGCGAAAGGGCCAAGTCATATTTTGACCAAGTTTCGTTTTAACTCACTCGTACAGACACACAGACACACATACACACACACACACACACACACACACACACACACACACACACACACACACACACACACACACACACACACACACACACACACACACACACACACACACACATTCGCACACACACTCGCAGACGCACACGCATAATTTGTGAGTGGAATTATTCGTTTCCACTATGCCCTGCCTCTCTTGAAATATCAATATAACGCGATAAAATTCATAAAAAGTAGTTTTATCTCAATATCTAATATTCGCGTAAGTGTCACAAACCAGTATACTTTCTAATTTCAATAATTTGAAATTGTCAGGTTCGTGAGCGCCAAGTGGTAGACGAACTCCTACCGCTAAATGAATCGAGCGGATGTGATCGCGAACAGGACCCCGTCGCGCAGCGGCTGCAGCTCGCGAAGCGCGCGCGCCGCGCCGAGTACGAGCGCGACGTGGCGCGACGAGCCGCGCAGCCCCGCGCCGCCGCCGCGCCGCCGCCCGCGCCCTACCGCCTCGGCGGCGAGCGCGAGTGCGCGCGCGCTACCGACGGCTGCCTGTACGCGATGCCGCGCTCGACCGCACCGCCGCCGCCGCCACGCTGCGGGCCTTCACGCACTCCGCCGCCGCCGCGCTGTGTTGAGCTCGTTCCGGATGACGGCTGCCGCATCAAGAGCGACGCGCACCTCGACCCGTGCGCACATCGCCCGCGCGTAATGATCGAGATCGACCGCAGCGCCAGCACGGCCGGCCTGCCACCGCCACCGCCGCCGGTGACGCCCAACAGAACGTGCGGAAGCGGGCGCAGTGCCTCCCGCGCCGGCGACAACAGTTGGTGTGCAAACCCGCCGCCCCCGGCTCCGGCACCGCATCCGTGTCGTCGCCCCACCATAGTTGAACGTCTCCGTTCTCGCTCTTCACCTCGCCTCCCGGCCACTCAAAACGAGCGACGATTGCACACATCTGTGCTGTTGCCTTCTAAAGTTGGAAAGTCAATCAACGCTGAGTCTGATGGGTTTGACAATATGCTTAAATCAAAACGAAAACTAAACGAAGCTGGCCTCGGCCGCGTAATGCTCTATATGGATGCGGATCGAGCACGGCAGAAGAAAGTTCCGGGAGGTAGTCTCGAACTGAGCGTGCCGGCCGGCACCGAGCGCGTGGTCGTGCTGGTGTCACTGGAGGGTGCGCGCGCTGGCGGCGCCTCCTGCGCGGGAGCCTCGCCGGCGCCCGCCGCCGCCAATACATCTACGGTTTCGTCAACTAAAACCACTTGCGCTCAACGAAGCTCCTCACCGTGCAATTCTTTTACGACAGCACAAGGGCAACAAGACACATGGCTCTCGATCAAAAAGTTTCAAAAGAAGTTAATAAAGGGCCGGTGCGACACGGGAACGAGTGAACTGAAAGGCGGGCTGACGCCGGCGGGTCCCCCGCAGCGCTGCACGGGATCGTCCGGTGATTCCACACGGAAAACCAAACATTGCACGTCAATATCCACATTACTTGCACACACAGCGTAATCTACTCATAATTTTACCAGCCATGTCAGGTTGTGTCGCCAGTTGGATGTATTTTGAATAAAAGTTCAAAAATTATATACGTATTATTATTGAATTAGGATTCACTCCCAAGTTTCTCCACCTTAAAAATTGTTGGGCAGTTTAAGAAACGTTTATCTTATATTAGTCTATGATTCTCCGTTTGAGACACATTGAGAGATCACCTTCTAAAAGTTATTTCATTGACTAGTAGCTCCCCGGGCCCTTTCAGTACGTCGTCGTCCTTATCCTGAAGCGGCTGGACGGAGACTATTTGGCCCAACAACAGGCTAGACTGATATTTAATAATGATCTCATAAAAATGTTGAATTTAAGCACAGCCGAACAAAAAACCCGACTACGAAAATAAAAATATAAAACAAGAAAAAGTATTTATGTCCAGGAACAGTGGTATCCCGTTAATAGCCATGGTCGCATGCCGTTATTATGATCTGTAGGGACAAACTTAAGTATAATTACGGTGGCATGCGACTACGGTATTTATTAAACAAGATAATCCATAAAATACAAAAAACACCCTAGCTTTATAGAAGTCTCTAGTGGAATCCTTATGTGCATTTGCCATATAAAAATATATGTTATACTGGTCATCACAAACAAATTGTATTGTTTAACATTTTTATAAAATTGCCCCAATTTTGGATAATAATTAAAATAAATAGGCCTTTTTTAACCTAATTTGTATTTTTTCTCTTTAACAGCATGATAGTTAGTCATAAATTTTATAACAAAAAAATTATAATGACGTAATTAACAATTTGTATTGTTTTTATTTTCTTATTTCTTTGAATATTTTGAAATAATAAAGAAATACCCGAAACCTCACTAGCACCCCACGTGAAGCACCCCCACAATGTGACTAACAAATACTAGCACAAAGACTAAATCCTCAAGGTCATTGGGCAATGTAATACCCATAATTGCTATAAAATAACATTGCGAATAAATTATTTCAAACTGTCTGCGTGGATGTCAATAGGGTCGCTGTCTGTACTCGTTAAGGAGCTTGCATAACCGTGGGTATAGAAGAGCTCGCACCAAATTTTGTTCTCTGAAAGGGTGGATGTCCAAGTGGGAAACGAAACCGTAGCGCGAACCCATAAATTAATAAAATAAGTTTAACTTCTACTTCCCTAGATGGCGTTGGGATCGATTTAGATCGCTCTATGGTTTCGTTACATTGAATTAGTGACCCCAGTTTTAATATTTGTTTTTATTGTGAGCTTTGTATGTGGTTGAGTAATATACGTTATATACCGATATATTGTGTACGTGTTTATTTACTTCCACCCTCATTCGGACCCGCGGTGTAATACATAGTGGGATTAGGAGTGTGATAGGTTTTCGGGGTGGTCTTCGAGGGACCCGGAGAGCAAACTGATCTATAAGTCAGTCTATTTCATTTCTAAAAGTTTATAGATAAATTGTAGGTCTAACAAATCTCTTTTCTCAAGAGACTTAATTTAAAAAATATCTAATTTGTCGCGATAAGATGTTTTTCCCCTTTACTTCCAGACAAAAACCCCAAGTAGTTAAGGAACCTTTTTTGAACCCTTTCTATTCTTAAAGAATGGACAGCAAAATACGGCCGCCAAACAACACTACAATATTCCAAGACGCTTCGAAGTAGGCGATAAGTGTATTTCGGAAATCCCGATTTCCGAAATACACTTCGACGCCCCCAAGCAATAAGTCGGTAATGTGCTATTATGGACTTAATGCTGTTATGTCAAATTTGGCATCTATGGGTTGGGAGACATCTCCAATTTTTTTTTCAGATTTTTCCAAGTGATATTAACGAAGTTATAATGACATACACTTTTATTGTAGGGAAATATGCAAACAAAATTATGACGGTAAAAGTATTGTTACACATCAATACAAAAGTTTCTTTCATATTTTATTTTGGTAAGTCGCGGTTACCGGATTATTGGCGTAAATAAACTTCATAGAGTTTTTGGTAAACCCTTACACAGATTTCTTGTCGAATTATTTAAAATATTCTTACTCCGTAATAAACACTAACAATGTTTTTAAAGTAAATAATTGGCTAATAATTATGCGTAACATTTCAATACGTATCATTTATTCAAAATTGTAACACATTTAGTTCCGTTATCTGTTTTTATTTTGCCGCCCGATAGTTTGCAAGATGCATTTCTCAGTAATAGACATATGCCACCCACCAAATCGGTGAACAAATGGTATACACAGCAATTGAAAAAAATACAAAATCAGATGAAGGCTTAAAATATAAAAGGGGGATGCATGACAACCGACCAAATAAAATGAATACTGTCACAGAGGCTACTATTAAAGCACACATTGAACTATTTCCTAAAGTGGAATCCCACTATACGAGGAAGAGTTCTAAAAGAGAATATCTCTCAGAATATTTGAATATATCAAAAATGTATATTCTATATCGCTTTTATATTATGTGGTTTGCACAACAAGATTACACCGATGTTGTAATGGCAACAAAGCGCCAATATGAAACCGTTTTTAATTCACAATATAACTACTCATTTTTTAAACCAAAAACAGACCAATGTCCTTCATGCTCTGTTTATGAGCAGGCTGATTCTACAGTAAAAGCTACTCTAGAAGAAAAACATAGATGCCATTTACAGAAAAAAGAAATGATTAGATTATTAAAAAAAGAAGGAATAGATACAGCTGACCAAGACAATACAACAATAGCCATTTTTGATCTGCAAAAAGTTTTAAATATACCCCAGTCTGATGTGGGTACGTTTCATTACAAACGAAAATATCCTGTCTACAATTTCACTGTCTTTGATGCTCTACTGTACTGTTATGTTTGGCACTACCAAATAGCAAAAAGAGGCAGCACTGAAATAGGAAGCGCTTTGTTACTTTTTTTAAAAACTGAACATGAAAAAGTCATTATTACAATACAAATTTTTATTATTCTCAGACGGCTGTTATGGCCAAAATAAAAATCGATACATTTTTGCCCTTTACGTTTATGCTCCCAAATTACTCGGCATTTCCATCACGCACAGGTTTTTTGAAACTGGACATAGCCGAAATGAGGGAGACTCCATGCATGCATGTATAGAGAAAAATCTAAAAAATAAAGTTTTATATACTCCTGATCAAATATACAGTGTTGGTGGCGTGATATAGGCGGAAATGTAATCCACTGGGCTAATGTAATGGAGGTTAATGTATCAAATTTGGAAGAAAATAAACTTTTTTTAAATACAATTTTGAAGATACATATTCGGAGCTGGATATAAATAATCCACATTCTTCTACCTTGAGTGGTAGAAGAAGGGGACGAAAACGTACTCTAGATGTATCTGGAGGTCTAGATAATGTAGAGTTGAAACATGCATACCACCAACCCCTTCCGATTAGTAAAGCTTTACATACAGACCTACTTAGTTTATGTAAAAGTGGAGCAATTCCGAGATGTTACCATCCCTTTTTTGAGTCGTTGACGTATACTGAAGCCACGAATGAAAACATCAGTTATACGGATGAAGACTGAGACTTCGGTGTTCAATTAATGGGTTTCACTGGGATTGTTATTATCTAAATGTTGCTAAAACCTAACGTGATTTTGTAATGTCATTTTTTATTCTGTTTAATTATTATACTTGCTATATAGTTAATATTTTATGAAGCTGACTTGTTTTCTAATAAATGACATGTTTTCTAATTCAAGTTACCTATAATTGTTTCAATTGTTATCTTGATATAATTAATATTTTTGATACTCAAATATTTTTGAAGCCTTATAATTTAATTTTTCATTATTAAACATTATTAATATACTGATCATCTGTATTTTATTCTAATAAACCCTGACCTATTGCATTTTAAACAATCCGAAAATTTTAATGGTATCAGATGGTTGCATAAAAATCTTATTATGAGTTATCCTGGAAAAACAATGTTATATAACAATACTGTTAGTATATCTATTAAAAATTACCACAATAACATCGTATTAATACGTTACGCATCATCTCTACTACAAAAAATAACGTTAGAGAAGTCCGTAATATATTATTACTTTTTAACAATTTTGTCAAATTTACTGCAATAATCCCGTAAGTACCATTAGTAAAATAATTTAATTATCACATTTCTTGTAATATATATTTTCTTAGATTGCTAGGTTTAGCGCCTACATAATTCCATGTTGATATGACAATTACATTTCACAAAAAAATAGCTTTCATTTGATATATGAATGACCGCAATACTCCGACTAGTTGGAAAGATATTTAAGAAAAACAGTAAAACATTTCTCCTGTAAAATTTTGATTTTACGGTTACCGACTTATTGCTTGGGGGCATCGACTTGTATTGTACACTTGTAGGGTACACTTTTTACAGTTTAGTGAGACACTATTGAGCACCACTTATTCGGTCTGTCTATGCCTGCTGCATGTCTAAGGATAGGCATCTTGTAGAGATGTCACTGTCTTAATAATTTTTGTATCATCGGCAAAAAGGAATGGTGTAGTTCTTTCGAAGCATTCAGTGACATTATTTTAAAAAATAATAAATAAAATGGGACCTAGATGCGATCCCTGGGGAACGCCAGAAACAACTTTGTGGCGAGATATTGTTGTTAACAGCAATTAACAACAACATCAAATTCTTTATCGACTAATCAGGAGTTGAGCCAATCAATAAGATGTATGCCGTAGATTATAGCTTCTTTGTTAATAGTGTATGGGGCACCCAAACAAATGCCTTGCTGAAGATAGGGGTGTTCGGGTAGATATACGGCATCTACCTGAACGCCCCTATCTAAGAACTCAGAGAATGTCTCCATGTAAGAGACAAAGTGAATCGAGATTTCAGGAATCCATGTTGTTCTTTACACATTTTTTTTTTTTTTTTTTTCAAAGTAACGATATACGGACAAAGACATGACTCAAGAACCTTCCCAAAAAAATAAACACTGATAAAATAGACACTGGTCTATAGTTATTTATTTTCGCCACTTTTGAATACGGGGACTATTTTCGACCACTTCCAGACTTTTGAAAACTGTTCCGTGCTTTAAGATTTATTGTATATTATCGCCAGAGGTGTTACTAAGCTCAGTGCATAACTCATAATGAATAGTGGGGGAATACAACCAGGGCCCTTTGATTGATCCAAACTAGTTAACTTCTTAATGATCTCGTGTTTGTCTATTTCGACAAATGAAAAGCTGTCGCAATGATGTGTATGCGTATGTGTAATGTATGTGTATGTGTGTACAAAAAAAATAAAGTTATCGTTAACGAAAGATGTTAACTACGAAACAGATTTTATGGCTACTCTACAGCGCGCGGGCTACCTACCTACATATCAGCTGTGCTGTGCGCTCCTTCGATTCGCCGGCGTAGATATGGCAGGGTTCCAATGTATGATCAGTACCTATATTGACCCGGTGATTTTATCAGGTTCAAATTAGACTTTTTTAAGTTTAGGCCGTGATCTGACGTTATTTGAAAAGTAATTCCAATTTTTCCTACCAAATGCAGAAAATAAAGCATTATGATCAATTAAATTACTTATGGCACTTTTAAAAACATAATAAAATTGAATTTTATATTACCTAATGCATGATGGGGTCAGAGAATCGCCTTTGGGGCGGAGAGTTTGAGTTGAAACCAGACCGCTGTGCGCGTTTAGGGGTTCTGAACTGACCGTGATCAAGCAGCCTTTGAGTGGTTGATAAAATGGTTCTTTCGGTTTGAACGTTTGGTTTGAGCGGTTGCTAAAGTCCGACATCGTGACTGGTAGGTACTCGACAAGTACGACGCACGTAAGGCGGTGGCGCGGGGCTTGCATGGGAAAGCGATTAGACGCGATATTACGAATGCGCGTGCGATGAGTAGAATGGCCGGCGGGCGCCCATGACGTGCCCAGGCGCCCCCTGCCCCCCCCCGGTTTCAACCCCGCCGTAACACCGGTGCATGCATCGGCCGGTGCGCGCGTATTTTTATTCAGATTTACATATTGCGCGTATTGTTATGACATATTTTGCAGATTTAAAGCCAGATAAAAAAATAAAAAATAAGTTTTGAACAAATAATGGGAATATACATAAACAGGAACTTACTCAGAGAAGGTAGTTAAATATCAGTATTAGAACACTCTAATACTGATATTTAACCACCAGAATTTTATAACGCACTGCTTAAAAATATTCATGTATAAGTTATAAAATTCTTTCATTTTTGTTTCACATCGTTTACTTATTAATTTAAGTGATGGCGTCGCAGAGAATAGGGAAAGCGGTGCATCGCAATACCAACACTCCTCCCCCCCCCCCCTTGCGGCCCCGCCGACGCCACACTATCTGCCACGAGCAATAAGAATCCCCTAAACTGGAAAGAGTTATTGCCCGTGCTCAGGGTGCACCGGTTCCATAATGACCGATTGCTGTTCCCCCCAGACATATCCAAAAGGGACTAGCAGCGGAGTGCACACGTGGTCGCTCAGGTTAGATTCGCGAAGGTTAGGTTAGGTTAGGTTAGGTTGGGGGACCCCCTCACAGTGCTTGCGTCCACGTCGCGTCCCCTGGAAACAGCCCAGTACTGACCACCGTAACGGAGTGGCAGTCTGGGTTGGCCAAAGTGCACTGTGCTTTCGTAGCGAACATCTTGCCTTGCGACTACGAACCTGCGGAGCTATGTCCAAACCTTCGCGGGACGCCTGCGGGCGGTTTTTGAAACAAAAAGGCCCTTCTCAGGGCCAACCCAAAGGCCCTTCTCAGGGCCAACCCAAAGGCCCTTCTCAGGGCCAACCAAAAGGCCCTTCTCAGGGCCACTCCGACGCTTCGGCGTCAGAGGCTAGCCGCGCGCCGTCTGCGGCTAGCTTCTTCGGAGGAGCGGAGTCGTCTGACGACTCGATGGTTACTGTGTCGGACGCGGCCGACTCTGGGTCGCGAAAGCGAGTATACCGGAGCGGTGGGTCCGAGGGCTCCTCGACCTCGAGGTCGAGGCTGCCGAAGGCTAAAAAGCCGACGGTGGCCGCGGAGTCCCACGTCGTTGGGCTCGCGGACGCCCAACGCCAATTGGAGCTGTCTCGGCGGGGTCTGCTCCAGCAAGAGCTGGAGGAGCGGGTTGCGGCCAAAGAGAAACGGGCGCTCGCCGCCCGGGCCAAGTCCGGGTACGGGGCGTCCCGCGTTCTTTACGCGGACTTCTCACTGGCCGAGCTCGAGAGGATGGCGGAGGAGGACGAGGAGGAGATCTTGGAGGTCGCCTCCAAGTCCTCAAACCTAAAGGGGACCTTGCAGAAGGCCCTGAAGTGCAGAGCCGCGAGCATGCGTGGCGTCGTCGCGGAGCTAGTCCAGCGAAAGGCCACGGACGAGACGCGGCAACTGCAGGCGAAGGTGGATCGCCTGCAGTCGGAGGTCAGCCAGCTTCATCAGAAGCTGGCCGAAGCCACGGCCCGGCCACAACAGGCCAAGACGAGCCCTGCGGCAGAGGGGCCCGCCTCCTCCAACCTTGAGGACATCATCCGCAAGGTTGTAATGGAGGAGAGGGCCTTCACAAGAGCCTGCTTCGCAGGAATAGAGGACCGTCTCCTGCCGGAGAAACGCCTCCGACCGCCGCTTGCGGCGGATAAGAGGCAGAGTGAGCCGGGGCCGTCCTTGTCCCCGCCCGAGCCCCAGTCGGAGGATGCCCTTCTCCCTTCGACAACCCCGTCCAACGAGTGGACGGAAGTGGTCCGCAAGGGGAAGGGCAAAAAGTCGGCGACGGCCGCCCCTGCCGTCCCCACCGCCACCGCTGCCACCGCCGCCGCCGCCCCTAGCCAACCGCAGACCGGCAAGGGAAAGCGGAAGAGGAAGCGGAAGGGGAAAGGGAAAGGGAGGGGAAAGGGACAGCTGGTCCCCCCAAAAACCGCGGCCGTCGTGGTGACGCTCACCGCGGAGGCTGCGGAGCGGGGGGAGAGCTACGCGTCCATTTTGGTGCGGGCGCGTGCCAATGCTGATCCCACCCAGCTGGGGATCAGCGGCGTCTCTTGCCGGCGGACCCAAGCCGGGGCTCGAATCTTCGAGTTCCCGGGGGCAGAGGGGAGTGCCCATGCGGACCTCTTTGCAGCCAAGCTGCAGGAGGTCATCGCCGACTCGGCCAAGGTGGCCCGACCCGTCAAGTCGGCGGCCATAGAGGTGACGGACCTCGATGACTCCGTCACCAAGGAGGAGGTGGCGGCAGCGGTCGCAGTCATAGGGGGCTGTGACGTCAAGGCGGTCCAAGGCCGGGACATAAGGCCCGGCCGTGGCGGCATGGGCACCATCCGCCTCGAGTGCCCGGTCGTAGCTGCTAAAGCCGTCCTTGCCAAAGGACGGCTCACAGTCGGGTACAGCTCGGCTGCAGTCCGGGCGCTCGAGGACCAGCCTCTGCGGTGCTTCCGGTGCCTGGGCATCGGGCACACCCGGTCCCTGTGTCCGTCCACGGTGGACAGGACGGACACGTGCTACCGCTGCGGCAAGGACGGACACAAATCCGCTGCCTGCAAGGCCGCCACGCCGCACTGCGCGGTGTGTGCCGCCAGTGGCCGCCCGGCGGGCCACATTATGAGGGGGAGGAACTGCAATCCTCCCCCTAAGCGGGGCAAAGCACAGGCGCCGAACAGGCCTGCTGCTGCCGCTGGCTGCACCGTCGTTCCTGCGGCGGCTGCGGAGGGGGGTGCGATGTCCGAGTGATGGATAGGGTCGAGCATCGCATCCTTCAGGCGAACACCAACCACTGCAGGGCAGCCCAGGATCTGCTGATGCAGACCATGGCTGAGTGGTTGGTGGACTTGGCGGTGGTCGCCGAGCCTTACTCGGTCCCTGGCCGTTGGCTGGGCGACCGGGACGGACTGGTGGCGTTGGTGTCGCGGCCTTCCACGGACTCCCCTCCCCTCTCGCTCTTAGAGAGGGGACCGGGATACGTGGCCGCCGCGTGGGGAGACATGGCCCTGGTGGGGGTCTATTTCTCCCCAAACCGCTCTCTCTCGGACTTTGAGGATTTCCTAGAGATCCTCACCTCTGTCGTAGGGAGGGCGGCGCCACGCCAGGTCGTGGTGTTGGGCGACCTGAACGCCAAGTCGACGGCCTGGGGTAACCCGGCTGCGGGTTGCAATGTCCGGGGACGCGCCGTCGAGTTCTGGGCAACCTCGTGCGGTGTGTCCCTCCTGAACAGGGGGGCGGTCCACACGTGCGTGCGGCGGCGGGGTGGGTCGGTGGTGGACGTCTCGTTTGCCACCCCCGCGCTTGCCGCCCGCGTCGTCGACTGGCGGGTGGAGATGGTGGAGACCTTGTCGGACCACCGTTATGTGCGGTTCGACATCTCCACCCAGCAGCGGGGAGGGGGGATGGCCCGCGCTGGGCAATCTCCCTTCCCGCGGTGGGCACTCACCCGCCTGGATCGGGAGGCAGCCAAGGAGGCGGCCTTTCTCCAGGACTGGCTGTCGCCCCCTGTCGAGGAGGTCCTGGACGTAGACGCCGCAGCGGTCCAGCTCAGGGGGTCCCTGACCGAGGTGTGCAACTCCAGCATGCCTCGGTCTCGCCGCCCGCCCCCAGGTCGTGCCGTCTACTGGTGGACGGAGGAGCTGGCGGAGCTCAGGGCCACCTGCGTGGCGGCCAGAAGGGCCTACGCGCGGAGCCGACGGCGCAGCGCCCAAAACCGAAACCGGGCAGAGGAGGACCGCCTATACGCCTCGTACCGAGAGGCGACGACGGTCCTCAAGTCTGCGATGGGCGCTGCTAAAGACTCGGCGTGGGCCGAGACGCTGGAGGGTCTCGACAGGGATCCCTATGGGAGACCATACAAGGCGGCGCGGAACCAGCTGCGCCCCTATGGTCCCCCACTGACGGAGACCCTCGAGCCGTCGTTGCTGGATGGGGTGGTCCGGTCCCTGTTTCCGCGCAGGACCCACTTCACCCCACCAACGATGGATCCCCCGCGGGGGGCGGCTCCGCCGGATGAGGAGGAGGTCCCCCCGGTGACGGTGGTGGAGTTTCGCGCGGGGGTTCTCAACCTCCGCGCGAAGAAGACGGCCCCCGGGCCAGACGGCGTCCCTGCACGGGTGCTGGCGATCGCCGCCCCCGAAATGGAGGACAGGATTCGGGACCTCTTCAGCGCGTGTTTTGCGGCTGGGAGGTTCCCGAAACTGTGGAAGGAGGGGCGGCTATGCCTGCTCCGAAAGGAGGGACGCCCGGTGGACTCCCCCTCGGCATACCGGCCCATCGTCCTGCTCGATGAGGTCGGTAAATTGTTCGAGGGGATTGTCGCCTCCCGGCTGGGTAGCCATTTGCGGGGGGTAGGGCCGGATCTGTCGGACGCCCAGTTCGGTTTCCGTCGAGGGCGTTCGACGATCGACGCGCTGGCCCTACTCAAGGGCCAGGTGAGGGAAGCGGTGGAGGCGGGGGACGGAGTGCTGGCGGTGTCATTCGACATTGCCAACGCCTTCAACTCCGTCCCCCACTCGACGATATTGGAGGCGCTCCGGTATCACGGAGTGCCCCAATACCTGCGGAACCTCCTGGCCAGCTACCTGGGGGACCGGGAGGTCGTCTTCGCGGACAAGACGGCCACGATACGGCGGTACGGCGCAGAGGCCGGTGTTCCGCAGGGGTCCGTGTTGGGGCCCCCCCTGTGGAACATCGGGTTTGACTGGCTTCTGCGGGGAGCCCTCCTCCAGGGCACGAGTGTCATCTGCTACGCGGATGACACTCTCCTCACTGCCCGGGGGAGGAGCTTCGGGGAGGCGGCCTGTCTGGCCTCGGCTGGCGGATCCTTGGTTGCAGAGAGGATCCGCCGCCTCGGATTGAGGGTGGCGCTGCAAAAGACCGAGGCCGTGTTCTTTCGCGGGCCTCGGCAGCGCTGCCCTCCCGACGCACACATCGTCGTAGAGGGCGTCCGGATAGGGGTCCAGCCCCAGATGAAGTATCTGGGCCTGGTGCTGGACGACAGGTGGCGATTCGGCCCGCATTTCAGCGGGCTGTCGACGCGCCTGTTGAAGGCCGCGGACGCCCTCTCGTGGCTCCTCCCGAACCTGGGGGGGCCCAAGGCCAAATGCCGGCGCCTCTATGCCGGCATTCTGAGGAGTATGGCCCTATATGGGGCCCCCATCTGGGCGGACTCCCTCCATAGGAGGGAGAATGCAACCGCCATCCGTAAGCCCCAAAGGGCTATTGCACTGCGGGTGGCGAGGGCCTACCGCTCGGTGGGCTTCTCGGCGGCGTGCGCTCTGGCCGGCACCCCTCCTTGGGAGTTGGAGGCGTGGGTGCTCGCCAGAGTTTACGAGTGGTCGGCGCGCCGGAAGGCGCTCGGGGAGTGCCCCGTCCCCGAGGAGCGGGAGGCCGCGCGGCGGGAGGCGAGGGATGCAATCGTCCTCCACTGGACGGAGGACCTCGCCACCGCCGCCTTTGGCCGCCGGACGTTGGACGCGCTCGGTCCGGTCCTGCGGAGCTGGCTCGAGCGGTCCCACGGGTTCCTCTCTTTCCGTCTGGTGCAGGTGTTGTCCGGCCATGGCTGTTTCGGAAAGCACCTGCACCGGATCGGGAGGGAGGAAACGCCGGCGTGCCACGAATGCGGGGCCCCGGAGGACACGGCGCAGCACACCCTGGAGGTGTGCCCGGCCTGGTCCGAGCTGCGCCGCGGCCTCACCGCTGTGGTTGGCCAGGACCTCTCGCTTCCCGGCGTGATCATCGCCATGCTGGGGAGCGAGGAGGCCTGGGCAGCGGTTGCCTCCTTTTGCGAGGATGTAATCTCGCAAAAGGAGGAGGCGGAGCGCGCGCGGGAGGACGACCCTCTCGCTGCGCCGCTCCGCAGACGAAGAAGGGGTCGGAGAAGGCGCGCAGGTGCTCTCCCTCCCCTCGGTGGTGATGGGCGGGCGACAGGCGCGGGGGTGCCTTCGCCCGCATTGCAGCCGTCACCACCTTCGTCGGTCACTCCCGGGCCCGTCCCCCTCCCCACGGGGAGGTGGTGAAGGGTCCGATAGGCAGGGCATTCGTCGGCGGGGACTGGACGTAAAGGCTGTGCCGGTTTCCCAGTCCTCGCCACTAGGACGAAGCGGGAGTGCCGCTGGGTTATTTTAGTGGGTATACCGGGTCAGACCGGGGAGTCCCACATAACCCCCCCATCCCCCGATGGGGGGGCATGCGTAATGCATTTTTTCCCAGCGCAAACAAAAAAAAAAAAAAAAAAAAAAAAAAAAAAGGTTAGGTTAGGTTGCGGGTAAGAGTCCTGGCGGAGGATGCGGTGTCCCGGGGCGGGGTCGCGCTGGCGGTGTCCTTGGACATCACCAACGCCTTCAACACCCTGCCCTGGAGTTGTATCAGGGAGGCCCTGCGGTACCACAGGGTACCTCCCTACCTCCGCCGCGTGGTTGGGGCCTATTTGGCGGATAGGTGTGTCACCTGCGGGGGACGCGACGGCACGGTGCAGCGCGCCATGTCGTGCGGTGTTCCACAGGGCTCGGTGTTGGGCCCACTCCTGTGGAACATCGGGTACGACTGGGTGCTGAGAGGCGAGCTCGCACCGGGGGTGGACCTGACGTGTTACGCGGACGACACGCTGGTCACCGCCCGGGGGAGCTCGCACAGGGAAGCAGCGTTGCTAGCTACGGGTGCGGTCTCACAGGTGGTGGGCCGCATACGGCGCCTCGGCCTGGAGGTGGCCCTCAACAAGTCGGAGGCCATCGCTTTTCATGGCCCCCGACGGGCGCCGCCGCCGGGATTACACATTGAGGTGGGGGGGGCCCGGATTGCTGTCGAGTCCACCATGAAGTACCTAGGATTGGTGCTCGACAGCCGGTGGGACTTCGGGCCCCACTTCCTGCGGCTGGCGCCGAAGTTGATGGGCGCGGCGGGCGCGCTATCAACGCTGCTTCCCAATTTGGGAGGCCCGAGCACCGCCTGTAGGCGGTTGTACGTGGGGGTCGTGCGGTCCATGGCCCTGTATGGGGCCCCGGTGTGGGCGGCCGACCTGACGGCCCGCAGCATCGCCGTGCTGCGAAAACCGCAAAGGGCGATGGCCGTCAGAGTCGTCCGCGGCTACCGCACGATCTCCCACGAGGCGGCTTGTGTGCTGGCCGGATCCCCGCCCTGGGACTTGGAGGCGAAAGCGCTCGCGTCACTGTATCGGTGGCGCGAGGAGGAGTGGACGCGAGGGGCTAGACCGGTGCACCGACAGATAGTCCAGCGCCGGTCAGAGCTCCACCGAGTCCTGGTGGCGGAATGGCGGGACAGGCTTTCTCGCCCTACCGCCGGCCTCGCTACCGTCGAGGCGGTCCGGCCAGTGCTCGAGCGCTGGCTCGGGAGGAGGCACGGCTCCCTGACGTTTCGGGCGTCGCAGGTGCTCTCGGGGCATGGCTGCTTCGGGAAGTACCTGTGTCGCATAGGCAGGGAGCCGGACGCCCGGTGCCATCACTGCGCCCATCGGGAGGACACGGCGCTGCACACGCTAGTGGAGTGTGCCGCTTGGGAGGAGCCGCGCCGTGTCCTCGCAGTTGCGGTGGGAGACGACCTGTCGCTGCCGGCCGTCGTTCGCTCAATGGTCGGCAGCGCGGCGTCTTGGGACGCAGTGATCGCCTTCTGCGAAACTGTCGTCTCGCAGAAGGAGGTCGCGGAGCGGGAGAGGGAGAGTGCCAGCACTGACCCGACCCGCTCCCGGCGCACCGGGAGACGTCGGCGGAGGGCAGACAACGCCCTCCTCCAGCCTCCATAAATGGGTCCGGGGGTGGCGGGCGCGGGGACGCCCGCCACACCCCCCCTTCTAGGACCCGAGGCGGTGGCGCGTAGTGTTCCACGCGCGCCCCTCAATGGCGATGGGGGGGAGTCCAACGCCTCACTCCCCCCCTACACACGTATAGATGGGGCCCGCAGGGGCGGGCCAGCACCAGTCGGGGGCCGCGGACGAATTGTCTGTTTCCCGTAGCCCCCGACGCCGCAGGTGCAGGAGGGAACACCGTGTGGTTTTTAGTCGGTAGGTCACCCACTCTGGGTGGAGTCCGACACGCCCCGTCGCCTCCCCGGGCGGCGGATGTCCATGAGGATTTTCCACACGAAACCAAAAAAAAAAAAAAAAAAAAAAAAAGGTTAGGTTAGGTTAGGTTAGGTTCGGGGTCCGGCGCCTGGGCCTGGAGGTGGCCCTAAACAAGTCGGAGGCCATGGTGTTTCATGGCCCCCGACGTGCGCCGGCGCCGGGATCACACATCGTGGTCAGCGGGGCCCGGATAGCTGTCGAGTCCACCATGAAGTATCTGGGATTGGTGCTCGACAGCCGATGGGATTTCGGGCCCCACTTTCGGCGGCTGGCGCCCAAGCTGATGGGCGCGGCGGGCGCGCTTTCAACGTTGCTTCCCAACTTGGGGGGCCCGAGCGCCGCCTGTAGGCGGTTGTACGTGGGAATCGTGCGGTCCATGGCCCTATATGGGGCCCCTGTGTGGGCGATGGACATGACGGCCAGCACTCTCGCCATTCTGCGCAAACCGCAGAGGGCGATGGCCGTCAGAGTCGTCCGCGGGTATCGCACGATTTCCTACGAGGCGGCTTGCGTCCTGGCCGGATCCCCGCCCTGGGACCTAGAGGCGAAAGTACTCGCGTCATTATATAGATGGCGCGAGGAAGAGCGGGCACGGGGCTCGATGCCGGTGCAGCGGCAGATCGCGCTGCGCCGAGAGGAGCTCCGTCAGGTCTTGGTGGCGGAATGGCGGCAAAGGCTTCTGCGCCCTACCGCCGGCCTCGCTACCGTCGAGGCGATCCGGCCAGTACTCGACGTCTGGCTCGGGAGAAGGCACGGCTCCCTGTCGTTTAGGGTGACGCAGGTGCTGTCGGGGCACGGCTGCTTCGGCAAGTACCTGTGCCGCATAGACAGGGAGCCGGACGCTCGGTGCCACCACTGCGTCCATTGCGGGGAGGACACGGCGCAACACACGCTCGCCGAGTGTGTAGCTTGGGAGGAGCAGCGCCGTGTCCTCACAAATGAAGTAGGAGACGATCTGTCGCTGCCGGCCGTAGTGCGGAGGATGGTCGGTAGCGCAGAGTCGTGGGACGCGGTGGTGTCCTTCTGCGAGGACGTGATGTCGCAGAAGGAAACTGCGGAACGGGAGAGGGAGATCTCGACTCCCTTCCCCGGCCGCAGGAGGCGCACCGGGCGCAGGAGAAGGGCGGACAACGCCCTTTTCCGGCCCCCATGAATGGGTCCAGGGGCGAGGGACTTGGGGAAGTCCCCGCCCCCTATTCGACGGACCCGAGTAGCAGGCGCGCGCGGGTGTCGGCGCGCGCCTCTGAGGCGATGCACGGGGTAGCTCAACACCTCACTACCCCGTGCAGGAGACGAGGCCGGGACGGACCCGGCCAACACTAGTGTGGGGCTGCGGAAGAATTTGGATTCCCGCGGCCCCGCGCGCACGTGCGAGGAGACACCGTGTGGTTTTTAGTCGGTAGGTCACCCACTCTGGGTGGAGTCCGACACGCCCCGTCGCCTCCCCGGGCGGCGGATGTCCATGAGGATTTTCCACACGAAACCAAAAAAAAAAAAAAAAAAAAAGGTTAGGTTCGGGGGACCCCCTCACAGTGCTTGCGTCCACGTCGCGTCCCCTGGAAACAGCCCAGTACTGACCACCGTAACGGAGTGGCAGTCTGGGTTGGCCAAAGTGCACTGTGCTTTCGTAGTCATCTCTGCCTTGAGTCTACGAACTGCGGAATGTCTAAACCTTCGCGGGACGCCTGCGGGCGATTCCTAAAACAAAAAGGCCCTTCTCAGGGCCAACCCAAAGGCCCTTCTCAGGGCCAACCCAAAGGCCCTTCTCAGGGCCAACCAAAAGGCCCTTCTCAGGGCCACTCCGACGCTTCGGCGTCAGAGGGTAGCCGCGCGCCGTCTGCGGCTAGTTTCTTTGGAGGGGCGGACGAGTCGTCTGACGACTCGATGGTGAGTGTGTCGGACGCAGCCGACTCTGGGTCGCGAAAGCGAGCACACCGGAGCGGTGGGTCCGAGGGCTCCTCGGCGTCGAGGTCGACGAGGTTGCCGAAGGCAAAAAAGCCGACGGTGGCCGCGGAGACCCATGTAGTTGGGCTCGCAGACGCCCAACGCAAGTTGGATCTGGCTCGGCGGGGCCTGCTCCAGCAAGAGCTGGAGGAGCGGGTAGCGGCCAAGGAGAGGCGGGCGCTCGCCGCCCGGGCCAAGTCCGGGTACGGGGCGTCCCGCGTCCTGTACGCCGACTACTCCTTGGCCGAGCTGGAGAGGATGGCAGAGGAGGACGAGGAGGAGATTTTGGAGGTCGCCTCTAAGTCCTCCAACCTGAAGGGGACCCTACAGAAGGCCCTGAAATGCCGAGCCGCGAGCATGCGCGGTGTCGTCGCGGAGCTGGTGCAGCGCAAGGCGACCGACGAGACGCGGCAACTGCAGGCGAAGGTGGATCGCCTGCAGTCGGAGGTCAGCCAGCTTCATCAGAAGCTGGCCGAAGCCACGGCCCGGCCACAACAGGCCAAGACGAGCCCTGCGGCAGAGGGCCCCGCCTCGTCCAACCTTGAGGATATCATCCGCAAGGTTGTCATGGAGGAGAGGGCCTTCACTAGATCCTGCTTTGCAGGAATCGAGGACCGGCTCCTGCCGGAGAAACGCCTCCGGCCGCCGCTTGCGGCGGATAAGAGGCAGAGTGAGCCGGGGCCGTCTTTGTCCCCGCCCGAGCCCCAGTCGGAGGATGCCCTTCTCCCTTCGACAACCCCGTCCAACGAGTGGACGGAAGTTGTACGCAAGGGGAAGGCCAAAAAGTCGGCGACGGCCGCCCCTGTCGTCCCCGCCGCCACCGCCGCCGCCGCCCCTAGCCAACCGCAGACCGGCAAGGGAAAGCGGAAGCGGAAGCGAAAGGGGAAAGGGAAAGGGAGGGGAAAGGGACAGCTAGTCCCCCCAAAAACCGCGGCCGTCGTGGTGACGCTCACCGCGGAGGCTGCGGAGCGTGGGGAGACGTACGCGTCTATTCTGGTGCGGGCGCGTGCCAATGCCGATCCCACCCAACTGGGGATCGGCGGCGTTTCTTGCCGGCGGACCCAAGCCGGGGCTCGAATTTTTGAGTTCCCGGGGGCAGAGGGGAGTGCCCATGCGGACCTCTTTGCAGCCAAGCTGCAGGAGGTCATCGCGGACTCGGCCAAGGTGGCCCGACCCGTCAAGTCGGCGGCCATAGAGGTCACCGACCTCGACGACTCCGTCACCAAGGAGGAGGTGGCGGTGGCGGTCGCGAGGATAGGGGGCTGCGACGTCGCGGCGGTCCAAGGCCGGGACATAAGGCCCGGCCGTGGCGGCATGGGCACCATCCGCCTCGAGTGCCCGGTCGTTGCTGCTAAAGCCGTCCTTGCCAAGGGACGGCTCACTGTCGGGTACAGCTCGGCTGCAGTCCGGGCACTCGAGGACCAGCCTCTGCGGTGCTTCCGGTGCTTAGGCATCGGACACACCCGGTCCCTGTGTCCGTCCACGGTGGACAGGACGGACACGTGCTACCGCTGCGGCAAGGAGGGCCATAAATCCGCAGCCTGCAAGGCCGCCACGCCGCACTGCGCGGTGTGTGCCGCTAGTGGCCGCCCGGCGGGCCATGTCATGAGGGGGAGGAACTGCAATCCTCCCCCTAAGCGGGGCAAAGCGCAGGCGCCGAACAGGCCTGCTGCTGCCGCTGGCTGCACCGTCGTTCCTGCGGCGGCTGCGGAGGGGGGTGCGATGTCCGAGTGATGGATAGGGTCGAGCATCGCATCCTTCAGGCGAACACCAACCACTGCAGGGCAGCCCAGGATCTGCTGACGCAGACCATGGCTGAGTGGTTGGTGGACTTGGCGGTGGTCGCCGAGCCTTACTCGGTCCCTGGCCGTTGGCTGGGCGACCGGGACGGACTGGTGGCGTTGGTGTCGCGGCCTTCCACGGACTCCCCTCCCCTCTCGCTCTTAGAGAGGGGACCGGGATACGTGGCCGCCGCGTGGGGAGACATGGCCCTGGTGGGGGTCTATTTCTCCCCAAACCGCTCTCTCGCGGACTTTGAGGATTTCCTCGAGATCCTCACCGCGGTCATAGGGAGGGCGGCGCCACGCCAGGTCGTGGTGTTGGGCGACCTGAACGCCAAGTCGGCGGCCTGGGGCAATCCGGCCGGCGGCTGCAACGTCCGGGGGCGCGCCGTCGAGTATTGGGCGGCCTCGTGCGGTGTGTCCCTCCTAAACAGGGGGGCGGTCCACACGTGCGTGCGGCGGCAGGGTGGGTCGGTGGTCGACGTCTCGTTTGCCACCCCCGCGCTGGCCGCCCGCGTCGTCGACTGGCGGGTGGAGATGGTGGAGACCTTGTCGGACCACCGATATGTGCGGTTCGACATCTCCACCCAGCGGCGGGGAGGGGGGATGGCCCGCGCTGGGCAATCTCCCTTCCCGCGGTGGGCACTCACCCGCCTGGACCGGGAGGCAGCCAAGGAGGCGGCCTTCCTCCAGGACTGGCTGTCGCCCCCTGTCGAGGAGGTCCCGGACGTGGACGCCGCAGCGGTCCAGCTCAGGGGGTCCCTGACCGAGGTGTGCAACTCCAGCATGCCTCGGTCTCGCCGTCCGCCCCCAGGTCGTGCCGTCTACTGGTGGACGGAGGAGCTGGCGGAGCTCAGGGCCACCTGCGTGGCGGCCAGAAGGGCCTACGCGCGGAGCCGACGGCGCAGCGCCCAAAACCGAGACCGGGCAGAGGAGGACCGCCTATACGCCTCTTACCGAGAGGCGACGACGGTCCTCAAGTCTGCAATGGGCGCTGCGAGAGACTCGGCGTGGGCCGAGATGCTGGAGGGTCTCGATAGGGATCCCTATGGGAGGCCATACAAGGTGGCGCGGAACCAGCTGCGCCCGTATGGTCCCCCACTGACGGAGACCCTCGAGCCGTCGTTGCTGGATGGGGTGGTCCGGTCCCTGTTTCCGCGCAGGACCCACTTCACCCCACCAACGATGGATCCCCCGCGGGGGGTGGCTCCGCCGGATGAGGAGGAGGTCCCCCCGGTGACGGTGGTGGAGTTTCGCGCGGGGGTTCTCAACCTCCGCGCGAAGAAGACGGCCCCCGGACCAGACGGCGTCCCTGCACGGGTGCTGGCGATCGCCGCCCCCGAAATGGAGGACAGGATTCGGGACCTCTTCAGCGCGTGTTTTGCGGCTGGGAGGTTCCCGAAACTGTGGAAGGAGGGGCGGCTATGCCTGCTCCGAAAGGAGGGACGCCCGGTCGACTCCCCCTCGGCATACCGGCCCATCGTCCTGCTCGATGAGGTCGGTAAATTGTTCGAGGGGATTGTCGCCTCCCGGCTGGGTAGCCATTTGCAGGGGGTAGGGCCGGATCTGTCGGACGCCCAGTTCGGTTTCCGTCGAGGGCGTTCGACGATCGACGCGCTGGCCCTACTCAAGGGCCAGGTGAGGGAAGCGGTGGAGGCGGGGGGCGGAGTGCTGGCGGTGTCATTCGACATTGCCAACGCCTTCAACTCCGTCCCCCACTCGACGATATTGGAGGCGCTCCGGTATCACGGAGTGCCCCAATATCTGCGGAACCTCCTGGCCAGCTACCTGGGGGACCGGGAGGTCATGCTCGCAGACAGGTCAGGCACGGTGAGGCGGTATGGCGCAGAGTCCGGTGTTCCGCAGGGGTCCGTGTTGGGGCCCCCCCTGTGGAACATCGGATTCGACTGGCTCCTGCGGGGAGCCCTCCTCCAGGGCACGAGTGTCATCTGCTACGCGGATGACACTCTCCTCACTGCCCGGGGGAGGAACTTTGGGGAGGCGGCCTGCCTGGCCTCGGCTGGCGGATCCTTGGTTGCGGAGAGGATCCGCCGCCTCGGATTGAGGGTGGCGCTGCAAAAGACCGAGGCCGTGTTCTTTCGCGGGCCTTGGCAGCGCTGCCCTCCCGATGCCCACATCGTCGTGGAGGGCGTCCGGATAGGGGTCCAGTCCCAGATGAAGTATCTGGGCCTGGTGCTGGACGACAGGTGGCGTTTCGGCCCGCATTTCAGCGGGCTGTCGACGCGCCTGTTGAAGGCCGCGGACGCCCTCTCGTGGCTCCTCCCGAATCTGGGGGGGCCCAAGGCGAAATGCCGGCGCCTCTATGCCGGCATTTTGAAGAGTATGGCCCTATACGGGGCCCCCATCTGGGCGGATTCCCTCCATAGGAGGGAAAATGCAACCGCCATCCGCAAGCCCCAAAGGGCTATTGCACTGCGGGTGGCGAGGGCCTACCGCTCGGTGGGCTTTTCGGCGGCGTGCGCTCTGGCCGGCACCCCTCCTTGGGAGTTGGAGGCTTGGGTGCTCGCCAGAGTGTACGAGTGGTCGGCGCGCCGAAAGGCGCTCGGGGAGTGCCCCGTCCCCGAGGAGCGGGAGGCCGTGCGGCGGGAGGCGAGGGACGCAATCGTCCTTCACTGGACGGAGGACCTCGCCACCGCCGCCTTTGGCCGCCGGACCTTGGACGCGCTCGGTCCGGTCCTGCGGAGCTGGCTCGAGCGGGCCCACGGGTTTCTCTCTTTCCGTCTGGTGCAGGTGTTGTCCGGCCATGGCTGTTTCGGAAAGCACCTGCACCGGATCGGGAGGGAGGAAACGCCGGCGTGCCACGAATGCGGGGCCCCGGAGGACACGGCGCAGCACACCCTCGAGGTGTGCCCGGCTTGGTCCGAGCTGCGCCGTGGCCTGACCGCGGTGGTCGGCCAGGACCTGTCGCTTCCCAGCGTGATCAACGCCATGCTGGGGAGCGAGGAGGCCTGGGCTGCGGTTGCCTCCTTTTGCGAGGACGTTATCTCGCAAAAGGAGGAGGCGGAGCGCGCGCGGGAGGACGACCCTCTCGCTGCGCCGCTCCGCAGACGAAGAAGGGGTCGGAGAAGGCGCGCAGGTGCTCTCCCTCCTCTCGGTGGTGATGGGCGGGCGACAGGCGCGGGGGTGCCTTCGCCCGCATTGCAGCCGTCACCACCTTCGTCGGTCACTCCCGGGCCCGTGCCCCTCCCCACGGGGAGGGCGTGAGGGGCCCGCCATGCAGGATAATCGTCGGCGGGGACTGGACGTAAAGGCTGTGCCGGTTTCCCAGTCCCCGCCACTAGGACGAAGCGGGAGTGCCGCTGGGTTGTTTTAGTGGGTATACCGGGTCAGACCGGGGAGTCCCACATAACCCCCCCATCCCCCGATGGGAGGGGCATGCGTAATGCATTTTTTCCCAGCGCAAACAAAAAAAAAAAAAAAAAAAAAAAAAGGTTAGGTTAGGTTGGGGGACCCCCTCACAGTGCTTGCGTCCACGTCGCGTCCCCTGGAAACAGCCCAGTTCTGACCACCGTAACGGAGTGGCAGTCTGGGTTGGCCAAAGTGCACTGTGCTTTCGTAGCCATCTTTGCCGTGTGACTACGAACCTGCGGAACCATGTCCAAACCCTCGCGGGACGCCTGCGGGCGATTCATCAAACAAAAAGGCCCTTCTCAGGGCCAACCCAAAGGCCCTTCTCAGGGCCAACCCAAAGGCCCTTCTCAGGGCCAACCAAAAGGCCCTTCTCAGGGCCACTCCGACGCTTCAGCGTCAGAGGCTAGCCGCGCGCCGTCTGCGGCTAGCTTCTTTGGAGGGGCGGACGAGTCGTCTGACGACTCGATGGTGAGTGTGTCGGACGCGGCCGACTCTGGGTCGCGCAAGCGAGCACACCGGAGCGGTGGGTCCGAGGGCTCCTCAGCGTCGACGAGGTTGCCGAAAGCTAAAAAGCCGACGGTGGCCGCGGAGACCCATGTCGTTGGGCTCGCAGACGCCCAACGCAAGTTGGATCTGGCTCGGCGGGGTCTGCTCCAGCAAGAGCTGGAGGAGCGGGTTGCGGCCAAGGAGAGGCGGGCGCTCGCCGCCCGGGCCAAGTCCGGGTACGGGGCGTCCCGCGTCCTGTACGCCGACTACTCTCTGGCCGAGCTCGAGAAGATGGCGGAGGAGGACGAGGAGGAGATTGTGGAGGTCGCCTCTAAGTCCTCCAACCTAAAGGGGACCCTATAGAAGGCCCTGAAGTGCAGAGCTGCGAGCATGCGTGGCGTCGTCGCGGAGCTGGTGCAGCGCAAGGCCACCGATGAGACGCGGCAACTGCAGGCGAAGGTAGATCGCCTGCAGTCGGAGGTCAGCCAGCTTCATCAGAAGCTGGCCGAAGCTACGGCCCGGCCACAACAGGCCAAAACGAGCCCTGCGGCAGAGGGCCCCACCTCCTCCAACCTTGAGGATATCATCCGCAAGGTTGTTATGGAGGAGAGGGCCTTCACGAGAGCCTGCTTTGCAGGCATCGAGGACCGGCTCCTGCCGGAGAAACGCCTGCGACCGCCGCCTGCGGCGGATAAGAGGCAGAGCGAGCCGGGGCCGTCCTTGTCCCCGCCCGAGCCCCAGTCGGAGGATGCCCTTCTCCCTTCGACAACCCCGTCCAACGAGTGGACGGAAGTGGTCCGCAAGGGGAAGGGCAAAACGCCGGCGACGGCCGCCCCTGCCGTCACCGCCACCGCCGCCGCCACCGCCCCCAGCCAGCCGCAGACGACCGGCAAGGGAAAGCGGAAGAGGAAGGGGAAACGTAAAGGAAAAGGGAGGGGAAAGGGGCAGTTAGTCCCCCCAAAAACCGCGGCCGTCGTGGTGACGCTCACCGCGGAGGCTGCGGAGCGGGGGGAGACGTACGCGTCCATTTTACTGAGGGCGCGTGCAAATGCTGATCCCACCCAACTGGGGATCGGCGGCGTATCTTGCCGGCGGACCCAAGCCGGGGCTCGAATCTTCGAGTTCCCGGGGGCAGAGGGGGGTGCCCACGCGGACCTCTTTGCAGCCAAGCTGCAGGAGGTCATCGCGGATTCCGCCAAGGTGGCCCGACCGGTCAAGTCTGCGGCCATAGAGGTGACGGACCTCGACGACTCCGTCACCAAGGAGGAGGTGGCGGCGGCGGTCGCAGCCATAGGGGGCTGTGACGTCAAGGCGGTGCAAGGCCGGGACATAAGGCCCGGCCGTGGCGGCATGGGCACCATCCGCCTCGAGTGCCCGGTCGTTGCTGCTAAAGCCGTCCTTGCCAAGGGACGGCTCACAGTCGGGTACAGCTCGGCTGCAGTCCGGGCGCTCGAGGACCAGCCTCTGCGGTGCTACCGGTGCTTGGGCATCGGGCACACCCGGTCCCTGTGTCCGTCCACGGTGGACAGGACGGACACGTGCTACCGATGCGGCAAGGAGGGGCACAAATCCGCTGCCTGCAAGGCCGCCACGCCGCACTGCGCGGTGTGTGCCGCCAGTGGCCGCCCGGCGGGCCATGTCATGAGGGGGAGGAACTGCAATCCTCCCCCTAAGCGGGGCAAAGCACAGGCGCCGAACGGGCCTGCTGCGGCCGCTGGCTGCACCGTCGTTCCTGCGGCGGCTGCGGAGGGGGGTGCGATGTCCGAGTGATGGATAGGGTCGAGCATCGCATCCTTCAGGCGAACACCAACCACTGCAGGGCAGCCCAGGATCTGCTGACGCAGACCATGGCTGAGTGGTTGGTGGACTTGGCGGTGGTCGCCGAGCCTTACTCGGTCCCTGGCCGTTGGCTGGGCGACCGGGACGGACTGGTGGCGTTGGTGTCGCGGCCTTCCACGGACTCCCCTCCCCTCTCGCTCTTAGAGAGGGGACCGGGATACGTGGCCGCCGCGTGGGGAGACATGGCCCTGGTGGGGGTCTATTTCTCCCCAAACCGCTCTCTCTCGGACTTTGAGGATTTCCTCGAGGTCCTCACCGCGGTCATAGGGAGGGCGGCGCCACGCCAGGTCGTGGTGTTGGGCGACCTGAACGCCAAGTCGGCGGCCTGGGGCAATCCGGCCGGCGGTTGCAACGTCCGGGGGCGCGCCGTCGAGTATTGGGCGGCCTCGTGCGGTGTGTCCCTTCTGAACAGGGGGGCGGTCCACACGTGCGTGCGGCGGCAGGGTGGGTCGGTGGTCGACGTCTCGTTTGCCACCCCCGCGCTGGCCGCCCGCGTCGTCGACTGGCGGGTGGAGATGGTGGAGACCTTGTCGGACCACCGATATGTGCGGTTCGACATCTCCACCCAGCAGCGGGGAGGGGGGATGGCCCGCGCTGGGCAATCTCCCTTCCCGCGGTGGGCACTCACCCGCCTGGACCGGGAGGCAGCCAAGGAGGCGGCCTTTCTGCAGGACTGGCTGTCGCCCCCTGTCGAGGAGGCCCCGGACGTGGACGCCACAGCGGTCCGGCTCAGGGAGTCTCTGACCGAGGTGTGCAACTCCAGCATGCCTCGGTCTCGCCGTCCGCCCCCCCATCGTGCCGTCTACTGGTGGACGGAGGAGCTGGAGGAGCTCAGGGCCACCTGCGTGGCGGCCAGAAGGGCCTACGCGCGGAGCCGAAGGCGCAGCGCCCAAAACCGAGACCGGGCAGAGGAGGACCGCCTATACGCCTCTTACCGAGAGGCGACGACGGTCCTCAAGTCTGCAATGGGCGCTGCGAAAGACTCGGCGTGGGCCGAGATGCTGGAGGGTCTCGACAGGGATCCCTATGGGAGACCATACAAGGCGGCGCGGAACCAGCTCCGCCCCTATGGTCCCCCACTGACGGAGACCCTCGAGCCATCGTTGTTGGATGGGGTGGTCCGGTCCCTGTTTCCGCGCAGGACCGACTTCGCCCCACCAACGATGGATCCCCCGCGGGGGGCGGCTGCGGCGGCGGATGAGGAGGAGGTCCCCCCGGTGACGGTGGCGGAGTTTCGCGCGGGGGTTTTCGGCCTCCGCGCAAAGAAGACGGCCCCCGGGCCAGACGGCGTCCCTGCTCGGGTGCTGGCGATCGCCGCCCCCGAAATGGAGGACAGGATTCGGGACCTCTTCAGCGCGTGTTTTGCGGCTGGGAGGTTCCCGAGACTGTGGAAGGAGGGGCGGCTATGCCTGCTCCGAAAGGAGGGACGCCCGGTGGACTCCCCCTCGGCATACCGGCCCATCGTCCTGCTCGATGAGGTCGGTAAATTGTTCGAGGGGATTGTCGCCTCCCGGCTGGGTAGCATTTTGCGGGGGGTAGGGCCGGATCTGTCGGACGCCCAGTTCGGTTTCCGTCGAGGGCGTTCGACGATCGACGCGCTGGCCCTACTCAAGGGCCAGGTGAGGGAAGCGGTGGAGGCGGGGGACGGAGTGCTGGCGGTGTCATTCGACATTGCCAACGCCTTCAACTCCGTCCCCCACTCGACGATATTGGAGGCGCTCCGGTATCACGGAGTGCCCCAATATCTGCGGAACCTCCTGGCCAGCTACCTGGGGGACCGGGAGGTTGTCCTCGCGGACAGGTCGGGCGCGGTGAGGCGGTACGGCGCAGAGTCCGGTGTTCCGCAGGGGTCCGTGTTGGGGCCCCCCCTGTGGAACATCGGATTCGACTGGCTCCTGCGGGGAGCCCTCCTCCAGGGCACGAGTGTCATCTGCTACGCGGATGACACTCTCCTCACTGCCCGGGGGAGGAACTTCGGGGAGGCGGCCTGCCTGGCCTCGGCTGGCGGATCCTTGGTTGCGGAGAGGATCCGCCGCCTCGGATTGAGGGTGGCGCTGCAAAAGACCGAGGCCGTGTTCTTTCGCGGGCCTCGGCAGCGCTGCCCTCCCGACGCACACATCGTCGTAGAGGGCGTCCGGATAGGGGTCCAGCCCCAGATGAAGTATCTGGGCCTGGTGCTGGACGACAGGTGGCGCTTCGGCCCGCATTTCAGCGGGCTGTCGACGCGCCTGTTGAAGGCCGCGGACGCCCTCTCGTGGCTCCTCCCGAACCTGGGGGGGCCCAAGGCGAAATGCCGGCGCCTCTATGCCGGCATTTTGAAGAGCATGGCCCTGTACGGGGCCCCCATCTGGGCGGACTCCCTTCATAGGAGGGAGAATGCAACGGCCATCCGCAAGCCCCAAAGGGCTATTGCACTGCGGGTGGCGAGGGCCTACCGCTCGGTGGGCTTTTCGGCGGCGTGCGCTCTGGCCGGCACCCCTCCTTGGGAGTTGGAGGCGTGGGTGCTCGCCAGAGTGTACGAGTGGACGGCGCGCCGGAAGGCGCTCGGGGAATGCCCCGTCCCCGAGGAGCGGGAGGCCGTGCGGCGGGAGGCGAGGGACGCAATCGTCCTCCACTGGACAGAGGACCTCGCCACCGCCGCCTTTGGCCGCCGGACGTTGGACGCGCTCGGTCCGGTCCTGCGGAGCTGGCTCGAGCGGTCCCACGGTTTCCTCTCGTTCCGTCTGGTGCAGGTGTTGTCCGGGCATGGCTGTTTCGGAAAGCACCTGCACCGGATCGGGAGGGAGGAAACGCCGGCGTGCCACGAATGCGGGGCCCCAGAGGACACGGCGCAGCACACCCTGGAGGTGTGCCCGGCCTGGTCCGAGCTGCGCCGCGGCCTCACCGCTGTGGTTGGCCAGGACCTCTCGCTTCCCGGCGTGATCAACGCCATGCTGGGGAGCGAGGAGGCCTGGGCAGCGGTTGCCTCCTTTTGCGAGGATGTAATCTCGCAAAAGGAGGAGGCGGAGCGCGCGCGGGAGGACGACCCTCTCGCTGCGCCGCTCCGCAGACGAAGAAGGGGTCGGAGAAGGGGCGCAGGTCCTCTCCCTCCTCTTGGTGGTGATGGGCGGGCGACAGGCGCGGGGGTGCCTTCGCCCGCATTGCAGCCGTCACCACCTTCGTCGGTCACTCCCGGGCCCGTCCCCCTCCCCACGGGGAGGGCGTGAGGGGTCCGATTTGAAGGGTTATCGTCGGCGGGGACTGGACGTAAAGGCTGTGCCGGTTTCCCAGTCCCCGCCACTCAGACGAAGCGGGAGTGCCGCTGGGTTGTTTTAGTGGGTATACCGGGTCAGACCGGGGAGTCCCACATAACCCCCCCATCCCCCGATGGGAGGGCATGCGTAATGCATTTTTTCCCAGCGCAAACAAAAAAAAAAAAAAAAAAGGTTAGGTTAGGTTCGCGGGCCTCGGCAGCGCTGCCCTCCCGACGCACACATCGTCGTGGAGGGCGTCCGGATAGGGGTCCAGCCCCAGATGAAGTATCTGGGCCTGGTGCTGGACGACAGGTGGCGCTTCGGCCCGCATTTCAGCGGGCTGTCGACGCGCCTGTTGAAGGCCGCGGACGCCCTCTCGTGGCTCCTCCCGAACCTGGGGGGGCCCAAGGCGAAATGCCGGCGCCTCTATGCCGGCATTTTGAAGAGCATGGCCCTGTACGGGGCACCCATCTGGGCGGACTCCCTCCATAGGAGGGAGAATGCAACCGCCATCCGCAAGCCCCAAAGGGCTATTGCACTGCGGGTGGCGAGGGCCTACCGCTCGGTGGGCTTCTCGGCGGCGTGCGCTCTGGCCGGCACCCCTCCTTGGGAGTTGGAGGCGTGGGTGCTCGCCAGAGTATACGAGTGGTCGGCGCGCCGGAAGGCGCTCGGGGAGTGCCCCGTCCCCGAGGAGCGGGAGGCCGTGCGGCGGGAGGCGAGGGACGCAATCGTCCTTCACTGGACAGAGGACCTCGCCACCGCCGCCTTTGGCCGCCGGACGTTGGACGCGCTCGGTCCGGTCCTGCGGAGCTGGCTCGAGCGGTCCCACGGGTTCCTCTCGTTCCGTCTGGTGCAGGTGTTGTCCGGGCATGGGTGTTTCGGAAAGCACCTGCACCGGATCGGGAGGGAGGAAACCCCGGCGTGCCACGACTGCGGCGCCCCGGAGGACACGGCGCAGCACACCCTCGAGGTGTGCCCGGCCTGGTCGGGTCTGCGCCGTGGCCTGACCGCGGTGGTTGGCCAGGACCTCTCGCTTCCCAGCGTGATCAACGCCATGCTGGGGAGCGAGGAGGCCTGGGCAGCGGTTGCCTCCTTTTGCGAGGACGTAATCTCGCAAAAGGAGGAGGCGGAGCGCGCGCGGGAGGACGACCCTCTCGCTGCGCCGCTCCGCAGACGAAGAAGGGGTCGGAGAAGGCGCGCAGGTGCTCTCCCTCCTCTCGGTGGTGATGGGCGGGTGACAGGCGCGGGGGTGCCTTCGCCCGCATTGCAGCCGTCACCACCTTCGTCGGTCACTCCCGGGCCCGCCCCCCTCCCCGCGGGGAGGGCGTGAGGGGCCCGCATTGCAGGGTAATCGTCGGCGGGGACTGGACGTAAAGGCTGTGCCGGTTTCCCAGTCCCCGCCACTAGGACGAAGCGGGAGTGCCGCTGGGTTGTTTTAGTGGGTATACCGGTTCAGACCGGGGAGTCCCACATAACCCCCTCATCCCCCGATGGGGGGGCATGCGTAATGCATTTTTTCCCAGCGCAAACAAAAAAAAAAAAAAAAAAAAAAAAAGGTTAGGTTAGGTTGGGGGACCCCCTCACAGTGCTTGCGTCCACGTCGCGTCCCCTGGAAACAGCCCAGTACTGACCACCGTAACGGAGTGGCAGTCTGGGTTGGCCAAAGTGCACTGTGCTTTCGTAGCCATCTCTGCCTTGAGGATACGAATTGCGGAACTCACACACCTGCGGTAATGTCGTTACCTTCGCGGGACGCCTGCGGGCGATTTAAAAAACAAAAAGGCCCTTCTCAGGGCCAACCCAAAGGCCCTTCTCAGGGCCAACCCAAAGGCCCTTCTCAGGGCCAACCAAAAGGCCCTTCTCAGGGCCACGCCGACGCTTCGGCGTCAGAGGGTAGCCGCGCGCCGTCTGCGGCTAGCTTCTTTGGAGGGGCGGACGAGTCGTCTGACGACTCAATGGTGAGTGTGTCGGACGCGGCCGACTCTGGGTCGCGAAAGCGAGCACACCGGAGCGGTGGGTCCGAGGGCTCCTCGGCGTCGACGAGGTTGCCGAAGGCAAAAAAGCCGACGGTGGCCGCGGAGACCCATGTAGTTGGGCTCGCAGACGCCCAACGCAAGTTGGATCTGGCTCGGCGGGGCCTGCTCCAGCAAGAGCTGGAGGAGCGGGTAGCGGCCAAGGAGAGGCGGGCGCTCGCCGCCCGGGCCAAGTCCGGTTACGGGGCGTCCCGCGTTCTATACGCGGACTACTCGCTGGCCGAGCTAGAGAGGATGGCGGAGGAGGACGAGGAGGAGATCGTGGAGGTCGCCTCTAAGTCCTCCAACCTGAAGGGGACCCTGCAGAAGGCCCTAAAATGCAGGGCCGCGAGTATGCGTGGCGTCGTCGCGGAGCTGGTGCAGCGCAAGGCGACCGACGAGACGCGGCAACTGCAGGCGAAGGTGGATCGCCTGCAGTCGGAGGTCAGCCAGCTTCATCAGAAGCTGGCTGAAGCCACGGCCCGGCCACAACAGGCCAAGACGAGCCCTGCGGCAGAGGGCCCCGCCTCCTCCAACCTTGAGGATATCATCCGCAAGGTTGTAATGGAGGAGAGGGCCTTCACGAGATCCTGCTTTGCAGGAATCGAGGACCGGCTCCTGCCGGAGAAACGCCTCCGGCCGCCGCTTGCGGCGGATAAGAGGCAGAGCGAGCCGGGGCCGTCCTTGTCCCCGCCCGAGCCCCAGTCGGAGGATGCCCTTCTCCCTTCCACAACCCCGTCCAACGAGTGGACGGAGGTGGTACGCAAGGGGAAGGGCCAAGGAAAAAAGTCGGCGACGGCCGCCCCTGCCGTCCCTGCCGCCACCGCCGCCCCCAGCCAGCCGCAGACGACCGGCAAGGGAAAGCGGAAGAGGAAGCGGAAGGGGAAAGGGAAAGGGAGGGGAAAGGGACAGCTAGTCCCCCCAAAAACCGCGGCCGTCGTGGTGACGCTCACCGCGGAGGCTGCGGAGCGGGGGGAGAGCTACGCGTCCATTTTGGTGCGGGCGCGTGCCAATGCTGATCCCACCCAACTGGGGATCAGCGGCGTCTCTTGCCGGCGGACCCAAACCGGGTCCGCACACATGCTGGGGAGCGAGGAGGCCTGGGCAGCGGTTGCCTCCTTTTGCGAGGACGTAATCTCGCAAAAGGAGGAGGCGGAGCGCGCGCGGGAGGACGACCCTCTCGCTGCGCCGCTCCGCAGACGAAGGAGGGGTCGGAGAGGGCGCGTAGGTCCTCTCCCTCCTCTCGGTGGTGACGGGCGGGCGACAGGCGCGGGGGTGCCTTCGCCCGCATTGCAGCCGTCACCATCTTCGTCGGTCACTCCCGGGCCCGTGCCCCTCCCCACGGGGAGGGCGTGAGGGGCCCGCTATGAAGGGTAATCGTCGGCGGGGACTGGACGTAAAGGCTGTGCCGGTTTCCCAGTCCCCGCCACTCGGACGAAGCGGGAGTGCCGCTGGGTTGTTTTAGTGGGTATACCGGGTCAGACCGGGGAGTCCCACATAACCCCCCCATCCCCCGATGGGAGGGGCATGCGTAATGCATTTTTTCCCAGCGCAAACAAAAAAAAAAAAAAAAAAAAAAAAAAAAAAAGGTTAGGTTAGGTTAGGTTAGGTTGGGGGGGGGGACCCCCTCACAGTGCTTGCGTCCACGTCGCGTCCCCTGGAAACAGCCCAGTACTGACCACCGTAACGGAGTGGCAGTCTGGGTCTGGCCAAAGTGCACTGTGCTTTCGTAGCCATCTTTGCCGTGTGACTACGAACCTGCGGAACCATGTCCAAACCCTCGCGGGACGCCTGCGGGCGATTCATTAAACAAAAAGGCCCTTCTCAGGGCCAACCCAAAGGCCCTTCTCAGGGCCAACCCAAAGGCCCTTCTCAGGGCCAACCAAAAGGCCCTTCTCAGGGCCACTCCGACGCTTCGGCGTCAGAGGGTAGCCGCGCGCCGTCTGCGGCTAGCTTCTTTGGAGGGGCGGACGAGTCGTCTGACGACTCAATGGTGAGTGTGTCGGACGCGGCCGACTCTGGGTCGCGCAAGCGAGCACACCGGAGCGGTGGGTCCGAAGGCTCTTCGGCCTCAACGAGGTTGCCGAAGGCTAAAAAGCCGACGGTGGCCAAGGAGACCCATGTCGTTGGGCTCGCGGACGCTCAACGCCAGTTGGATCTGGCTCGGCGGGGTCTGCTCCAACAAGAGTTGGAGGAGCGGGTCGCCGCCAAGGAGAGACGGGCGCAATCCGCTCGGGCCAAGTCCGGGTACGGGGCGTCCCGCGTTCTATACGCGGACTACTCGCTGGCCGAGCTGGAGAAGATGGCGGAGGAGGACGAGGAGGAGATCGTGGAGGTCGCGTCTAAGTCCTCAAACCTAAAAGGGACCTTGCAAAAGGCCCTGAAGTGCAGGGCCGCGAGCATGCGTGGCGTCGTCGCGGAGCTGGTGCAACGCAAGGCCACCGACGAGACGCGGCAACTGCAGGCGAAGGTGGATCGCCTGCAGTCGGAGGTCAGCCAGCTTCATCAGAAGCTGGCCGAAGCCACGGCCCGGCCACAACAGGCCAAAACGAGCCCTGCGGCAGAGGGCCCCGCCTCCTCCAACCTTGAGGATATCATCCGCAAGGTTGTTATGGAGGAGAGGGCCTTTACAAGATCCTGCTTCGCAGGGATTGAAGACCGGCTCCTGCCGGAGAAACGCCTCCGACCGCCGCTTGCGGCGGATAAGAGGCAGAGTGAGCCGGGGCCGTCCTTGTCCCCGCCCGAGCCCCAGTCGGAGGATGCCCTTCTCCCTTCCGCAACCCCGTCCAACGAGTGGACGGAGGTGGTGCGCAAGGGGAAGGGCCAAGGCAAAAAGTCGGCGACGGCCGCCCCTGTCGTCCCCGCCGCCACCGCCGCCACCGCCCCTAGCCAACCTCAGTCCGGCAAGGGAAAGCGGAAGGGGAAGGGGAAACGGAAAAGGAAAGGGAGGGGAAAGGGGCAGCTAGTCCCCCCAAAAACCGCGGCCGTCGTGGTGACGCTCACCGCGGAGGCTGCGGAGCGGGGGGAGTCGTACGCATCCATTTTGGTGCGGGCGCGTGCCACTGCTGATCCCACCCAACTGGGGATCGGCAGCGTATCTTGCCGGCGGACCCAAGCCGGGGGTCGAATTTTCGAGTTCCCAGGGGCAGAGGGAAGTGCCCACGCGGACCTCTTCGCAGCCAAGCTGCAGGAGGTCATCGCAGATTCGGCTAAGGTGGCCCGACCGGTCAAGTCTGCGGCCATAGAGGTGACGGACCTCGATGACTCCGTCACCAAAGAGGAGGTTGCGGCGGCGGTCGCGGGGATAGGGGGCTGCGACGTCACGGCGGTCCGAGGCCGGGACATAAGGCCCGGCCGTGGCGGCATGGGCACCATTCGCCTCGAGTGCCCGGTCGCCGCCGCTAAAGCCGTCCTTGCCAAGGGACGGCTCACAGTCGGTTACAGCTCGGCTGCAGTCCGGGCACTCGAGGACCAGCCTCTGCGGTGCTTCCGGTGCTTAGGCATCGGGCACACCCGGTCCCTGTGTCCGTCCACAGTGGACAGGACGGACACGTGCTACCGCTGCGGCAAAGAGGGACACAAATCCGCTGCCTGTAAGGCCACCACGCCGCACTGCGCGGTGTGTGCCGCCAGTGGCCGCCCGGCGGGCCACATTATGAGGGGGAGGAACTGCAATCCTCCCCCTAAGCGGGGCAAAGCGCAGGCGCCGAACAGGCCTGCTGCTGCCGCTGGCTGCACCGTCGTTCCTGCGGCGGCTGCGGAGGGGGGTGCGATGTCCGAGTGATGGATAGGGTCGAACATCGCATCCTTCAGGCGAACACCAACCACTGCAGGGCAGCCCAGGATCTGCTGACGCAGACCATGGCTGAGTGGTTGGTGGACTTGGCGGTGGTCGCCGAACCTTACTCGGTCCCTGGCCGTTGGCTGGGCGACCGAGACGGCTTGGTGGCGTTGGTGTCGCGGCCTTCCACGGACTCCCCTCCCCTCTCGCTCTTAGAGAGGGGACCGGGATACGTGGCCGCCGCGTGGGGAGACATGACCCTGGTGGGGGTCTATTTCTCCCCAAACCGCTCTCTCGCGGACTTTGAGGATTTCCTCGAGATCCTCACCGCGGTCATGGGGAGGGCGGCGCCACGCCAGGTCGTGGTGTTGGGCGACCTGAACGCCAAGTCGGCGGCCTGGGGCAATCCGGCAGGCGGCTGCAATGTCCGGGGACGCGCCGTCGAGTTCTGGGCAACCTCGTGCGGTGTGTCCCTCCTAAACAGGGGGGCGGTCCACACGTGCGTGCGGCGGCAGGGTGGGTCGGTGGTCGACGTCTCGTTTGCCACCCCCGCGCTGGCCGCCCGCGTCGTCAACTGGCGGGTAGAGATGGTGGAGACCTTGTCGGACCACCGTTATGTGCGGTTCGACATCTCCACCCAGCGGGGAGGGGGGATGGCCCGCGCTGGGCAATCTCCCTTCCCGCGGTGGGCACTCACCCGCCTGGACCGGGAGGCAGCCAAGGAGGCGGCCTTTCTCCAGGACTGGCTGTCGCCCCCTGTCGAGGAGGTCCTGGACGTAGACGCCGCAGCGGTCCAGCTCAGGGGGTCCCTGACCGAGGTGTGCAACTCCAGCATGCCTCGGTCTCGCCGTCCGCCCCCCCATCGTGCCGTCTACTGGTGGACGGAGGAGCTGGAGGAGCTCAGGGCCACCTGCGTGGCGGCCAGAAGGGCCTACGCGCGGAGCCGAAGGCGCAGCGCCCTAAACCGAGACCGGGCAGAGGAGGACCGCCTATACGCCTCTTACCGAGAGGCGACGACGGTCCTCAAGTCTGCAATGGGCGCTGCGAAAGACTCGGCGTGGGCCGAGATGCTGGAGGGTCTCGACAGGGATCCCTATGGGAGGCCATACAAGGCGGCGCGGAACCAGCTCCGCCCGTATGGTCCCCCACTGACGGAGACCCTCGAGCCATCGTTGTTGGATGGGGTGGTCCGGTCCCTGTTTCCGCGCAGGACCGACTTCACCCCACCAACGATGGATCCCCCGCGGGGGGTGGCTCCGCCGGATGAGGAGGAGGTCCCCCCGGTGACGGTGGTGGAGTTTCGCGCGGGGGTTCTCAACCTCCGCGCGAAGAAGACGGCCCCCGGACCAGACGGCGTCCCTGCACGGGTGCTGGCGATCGCCGCCCCCGAAATGGAGGACAGGATTCGGGACCTCTTCAGCGCGTGTTTTGCGGCTGGGAGGTTCCCGAAACTGTGGAAGGAGGGGCGGCTATGCCTGCTCCGAAAGGAGGGACGCCCGATGGACTCCCCCTCGGCATACCGGCCCATCGTCCTGCTCGATGAGGTCGGTAAACTGTTCGAGGGGATTGTCGCCTCCCGGCTCAATAGCCTTTTGCAGGGAGTAGGGCCGGATCTGTCGGACGCCCAGTTCGGTTTCCGTCGAGGGCGTTCGACGATCGACGCGCTGGCCCTACTCAAGGGCCAGGTGAGGGAAGCGGTGGAGGCGGGGGACGGAGTGCTGGCGGTGTCATTCGACATTGCCAACGCCTTCAACTCTGTCCCCCACTCGACGATATTGGAGGCGCTCCGGTATCACGGAGTGCCCCAATATCTGCGGAACCTCCTCGCCAGCTACCTGGAGGACCGGGAGGTCGTCCTCGCGGATAGGTCGGGCATCGTGAGGCGGTACGGCGCAGAGTCCGGTGTTCCGCAGGGGTCGGTGTTGGGGCCCCCCCTGTGGAACATCGGGTTCGACTGGCTCCTGCGGGGAGCCCTCCTCCAGGGCACGAGTGTCATCTGCTACGCGGATGACACTCTCCTCACTGCCCGGGGGAGGAATTTCGGGGAGGCGGCCTGTCTGGCCTCGGCTGGCGGATCCTTGGTTGCGGAGAGGATCCGCCGCCTCGGATTGAGGGTGGCGCTGCAAAAGACCGAGGCCGTGTTCTTCCGCGGGCCTCGGCAGCGCTGCCCTCCCGACGCACACATCGTCGTAGAGGGCGTCCGGATAGGGGTCCAGCCCCAGATGAAGTATCTGGGCCTGGTGCTGGACGACAGGTGGCGCTTCGGCCCGCATTTCAGCGGGCTGTCGACGCGCCTGTTGAAGGCCGCGGACGCCCTCTCGTGGCTCCTCCCGAACCTGGGGGGGCCCAAGGCGAAATGCCGGCGCCTCTATGCCGGCATTCTCAGGAGCATGGCCCTGTACGGGGCCCCAATCTGGGCGGACTGCCTCCACCGGAGGGAAAATGCAACCGCCATCCGCAAGCCCCAAAGGGCTATTGCACTGCGGGTGGCGAGGGCCTACCGCTCGGTGGGCTTTTCGGCGGCGTGCGCTCTGGCCGGCACCCCTCCCTGGGAGTTGGAGGCGTGGGTGCTCGCCAGAGTGTACGAGTGGACGGCGCGCCGGAAGGCGCTCGGGGAGTGCCCCGTCCCCGAAGAGCGGGAGGCCGTGCGGCGGGAGGCGAGGGACGCAATCGTCCTTCACTGGACGGAGGACCTCGCCACCGCCGCCTTTGGCCGCCGGACGTTGGACGCGCTCGGTCCGGTCCTGCGGAGCTGGCTCGAGCGGTCCCACGGTTTCCTCTCGTTCCGTCTGGTGCAGGTGTTGTCCGGCCATGGCTGTTTCGGAAAGCACCTGCACCGGATCGGGAGGGAGGAAACGCCGGCGTGCCACGACTGCGGCGCCCCGGAGGACACGGCGCAGCACACCCTCGAGGTGTGCCCGGCTTGGTCGGGGCTGCGCCGTGGCCTGACCGCGGTGGTTGGCCAGGACCTCTCGCTTCCCGGCGTGATCAACGCCATGCTGGGGAGCGAGGAGGCCTGGGCAGCGGTTGCCTCCTTTTGCGAGGATGTAATCTCGCAAAAGGAGGAGGCGGAGCGCGCGCGGGAGGACGACCCTCTCGCTGCGCCGCTCCGCAGACGAAGAAGGGGTCGGAGAAGGCGCGCAGGTGCTCTCCCTCCTCTCGGTGGTGATGGGCGGGCGACAGGCGCGGGGGTGCCTTCGCCCGCATTGCAGCCGTCACCACCTTCGTCGGTCACTCCCGGGCCCGTCCCCCTCCCCACGGGGAGGGCGTGAAGGGTCCGACATGAAGGGCAATCGTCGGCGGGGACTGGACGTAAAGGCTGTGCCGGTTTCCCAGTCCCCGCCACTCGGACGAAGCGGGAGTGCCGCTGGGTTGTTTTAGTGGGTATACCGGGTCAGACCGGGGAGTCCCACATAACCCCCCCATCCCCCGATGGGAGGGCATGCGTAATGCATTTTTTCCCAGCGCAAACAAAAAAAAAAAAAAAAAAAGGTTAGGTTGGGGGACCCCCTCACAGTGCTTGCGTCCACGTCGCGTCCCCTGGAAACAGCCCAGTACTGACCACCGTAACGGAGTGGCAGTCTGGGTTGGCCAAAGTGCACTGTGCTTTCGTAGCCATCTCTGCCTTGAGGATACGAATTGCGGAACTCACACACCTGCGGTAATGTCTTTACCTTCGCGGGACGCCTGCGGGCGATTTAAAAAACAAAAAGGCCCTTCTCAGGGCCAACCCAAAGGCCCTTCTCAGGGCCAACCCAAAGGCCCTTCTCAGGGCCAACCAAAAGGCCCTTCTCAGGGCCACTCCGACGCTTCGGCGTCAGAGGCTAGCCGCGCGCCGTCTGCGGCAAGCTTCTTTGGAGGAGCGGACGAGTCGTCTGACGACTCGATGGTGAGTGTGTCGGACGCGGCCGACTCTGGGTCGCGCAAGCGAGCACACCGGAGCGGTGGGTCCGAGGGCTCCTCGGCGTCGACGAGGTTGCCGAAGGCCAAAAAGCCGACAGTGGCCGCGGCCCATGTCGTTGGGCTCGCAGACGCTCAACGCCAATTAGATCTGGCTCGGCGAGGTCTGCTCCAGAAAGAGCTGGAGGAGCGGGTTGCGGCCAAGGAGAGGCGGGCGCTCGCCGCCCGGGCCAAGTCCGGGTACGGGGCGTCCCGCGTCCTGTACGCCGACTACTCTCTGGCCGAGCTGGAGAGGATGGCAGAGGAGGACGAGGAGGAGATTTTGGAGGTCGCCTCTAAGTCCTCCAACCTGAAGGGGACCCTGCAGAAGGCCCTAAAATGCAGGGCCGCAAGTATGCGTGGAGTCGTCGCGGAGCTGGTGCAGCGCAAGGCCACCGACGAGACGCGACAACTGCAGGCGAAGGTGGATCGCCTGCAGTCGGAGGTCAGCCAGCTTCATCAGAAGCTGGCCGAAGCCACGGCCCGGCCACAACAGGCCAAAACGAGCCCTGCGGCAGAGGGCCCCGCCTCCTCCAACCTTGAGGACATCATCCGCAAGGTTGTAATGGAGGAGAGGGCCTTCACGAGAGCCTGCTTCGCAGGTATCGAGGACCGGCTCCTGCCGGAGAAACGCCTCCGACCGCCGCTTGCGGCGGATAAGAGGCAGAGTGAGCCGGGGCCGTCCTTGTCCCCGCCCGAGCCCCAGTCGGAGGATGCCTGCCTTCTCCCTTCGACAACCCCGTCCAACGAGTGGACGGAAGTGGTCCGCAAGGGGAAGGGAAAAAAGTCGGCAACGGCCGCCCCTGCCGTCTCCGCCACCGCCGCCGCCACCGCCCCCAGCCAGCCGCAGACGACCGGCAAGGGAAAGCGGAAGAGGAAGCGGAAGGGGAAAGGGAGGGGAAAGGGGCAGCTAGTCCTCCCAAAAACCGCGGCCGTCGTGGTGACGCTCACCGCGGAGGCTGCGGAGCGGGGGGAGACGTACGCGTCCATTTTGGTGCGGGCGCGTACCAATGCTGATCCCACCCAACTGGGGATCGGCGGCGTGTCTTGCCGGCGGACCCAAGCCGGGGCTCGAATTTTCGAGTTCCCGGGGGCAGAGGGGAGTGCCCACGCGGACCTCTTCGCAGCCAAGCTGCAGGAGGTCATCGCGGACTCGGCCAAGGTGGCTCGACCCGTCAAGTCGGCGGCCATAGAGGTCACCGATCTTGACGACTCCGTCACTAAGGAGGAGGTGGCGGCGGCGGTCGCAGCCATAGGGGGCTGTGACGTCAAGGCGGTCCAAGGCCGGGACATAAGGCCCGGCCGTGGCGGCATGGGCACCATTCGCCTCGAGTGCCCGGTCGCCGCGGCAAAAGCCGTCCTTGCCAAGGGACGGCTCACTGTTGGGTACAGCTCGGCTGCAGTCCGGGCACTCGAGGACCAGCCTCTGCGGTGCTTCCGGTGCATGGGCATCGGGCACACCCGGTCCCTGTGTCCGTCCACAGTGGACAGGACGGACACGTGCTACCGCTGCGGCAAGGAGGGGCACAAATCCGCTGCCTGCAAGGCCGCCACGCCGCACTGCGCGGTGTGTGCCGCCAGTGGCCGCCCGGCGGGCCACATTATGAGGGGGAGGAACTGCAATCCTCCCCCTAAGCGGGGCAAAGCGCAGGCGCCGAACAGGCCTGCTGCTGCCGCTGGCTGCACCGTCGTTCCTGCGGCGGCTGCGGAGGGGGGTGCGATGTCCGAGTGATGGATAGGGTCGAGCATCGCATCCTTCAGGCGAACACCAACCACTGCAGGGCAGCCCAGGATCTGCTGATGCAGACCATGGCTGAGTGGTTGGTGGACTTGGCGGTGGTCGCCGAGCCTTACTCGGTCCCTGGCCGTTGGCTGGGCGACCGGGACGGACTGGTGGCGTTGGTGTCGCGGCCTTCCACGGACTCCCCTCCCCTCTCGCTCTTAGAGAGGGGACCGGGATACGTGGCCGCCGCGTGGGGAGACATGGCCCTGGTGGGGGTCTATTTCTCCCCAAACCGCTCTCTCTCGGACTTTGAGGATTTCCTAGAGATCCTCACCTCTGTCGTAGGGAGGGCGGCGCCACGCCAGGTCGTGGTGTTGGGCGACCTGAACGCCAAGTCGACGGCCTGGGGTAACCCGGCTGCGGGTTGCAATGTCCGGGGACGCGCCGTCGAGTTCTGGGCAACCTCGTGCGGTGTGTCCCTCCTAAACAGGGGGGCGGTCCACACGTGCGTGCGGCGGCAGGGTGGGTCGGTGGTCGACGTCTCGTTTGCCACCCCCGCGCTGGCCGCCCGCGTCGTCAACTGGCGGGTAGAGATGGTGGAGACCTTGTCGGACCACCGTTATGTGCGGTTCGACATCTCCACCCAGCAGCGGGGAGGGGGGATGGCCCGCGCTGGGCAATCTCCCTTCCCGCGGTGGGCACTCACCCGCCTGGACCGGGAGGCAGCCAAGGAGGCGGCCTTCCTCCAGGACTGGCTGTCGCCCCCTGTCGAGGAGGCCCTGGACGTGGACGCCGCAGCGGTCCGGCTCAGAGGGTCCCTGACCGAGGTGTGCAACTCCAGCATGCCTCGGTCTCGCCGTCCGCCCCCCCATCGTGCCGTCTACTGGTGGACGGAGGAGCTGGAGGAGCTCAGGGCCACCTGCGTGGCGGCCAGAAGGGCCTACGCGCGGAGCCGAAGGCGCAGCGCCCAAAACCGAAACCGGGCAGAGGAGGACCGCCTATACGCCTCTTACCGAGAGGCGACGACGGTCCTCAAGTCTGCAATGGGCGCTGCTAAAGACTCGGCGTGGGCCGAGATGCTGGAGGGTCTCGATAGGGATCCCTATGGGAGACCATACAAGGCGGCGCGGAACCAGCTCCGCCCGTATGGTCCCCCTCTGACGGAGACCCTCGAGCCATCGTTGCTGGATGGGGTGGTCCGGTCCCTGTTTCCGCGCAGGACCGACTTCACCCCACCAACGATGGATCCCCCGCGGGGGGCAGCTGCGGCGGCGGATGAGGAGGAGGTCCCCCCGGTGACGGTGGCGGAGTTTCGCGCGGGGGTTCTCAACCTCCGCGCGAAGAAGACGGCTCCCGGACCAGACGGCGTCCCTGCACGGGTGCTGGCGATCGCCGCCCCCGAAATGGAGGACAGGATTCGGGACCTCTTCAGCGCGTGTTTTGCGGCTGGGAGGTTCCCGAGACTGTGGAAGGAGGGGCGGCTATGCCTGCTCCGAAAGGAGGGACGCCCGGTCGACTCCCCCTCGGCATACCGGCCCATCGTCCTGCTCGATGAGGTCGGTAAATTGTTCGAGGGGATTGTCGCCTCCCGGCTGGGTAGCCTTTTGCGGGGGGTAGGGCCGGATCTGTCGGACGCCCAGTTCGGTTTCCGTCGAGGGCGTTCGACGATCGACGCGCTGGCCCTACTCAAGGGCCAGGTGAGGGAAGCGGTGGAGGCGGGGGACGGAGTGCTGGCGGTGTCATTCGACATTGCCAACGCCTTCAACTCCGTCCCCCACTCGACGATATTGGAGGCGCTCCGGTATCACGGAGTGCCCCAATATCTGCGGAACCTCCTGGCCAGCTACCTGGGGGACCGGGAGGTCGTCCTCGCGGACAGGACGGGCGCGGTGAGGCGGTACAGCGCAGAGTCCGGTGTTCCGCAGGGGTCCGTGTTGGGGCCCCCCCTGTGGAACATCGGATTCGACTGGCTCCTGCGGGGAGCCCTCCTCCAGGGCACGAGTGTCATCTGCTACGCGGATGACACTCTCCTCACTGCCCGGGGGAGGAACTTCGGGGAGGCGGCCTGTCTGGCCTCGGCTGGCGGATCCTTGGTTGCGGAGAGGATCCGCCGCCTCGGATTGAGGGTGGCGCTGCAAAAGACCGAGGCCGTGTTCTTTCGCGGGCCTCGGCAGCGCTGCCCTCCCGACGCACACATCGTCGTGGAGGGCGTCCGGATAGGGGTCCAGCCCCAGATGAAGTATTTGGGCCTGGTGCTGGACGACAGGTGGCGGTTCGGCCCGCATTTCAGCGGGCTGTCGACGCGCCTGTTGAAGGCCGCGGACGCCCTCTCGTGGCTCCTCCCGAACCTGGGGGGGCCCAAGGCGAAATGCCGGCGCCTCTATGCCGGCATTTTGAAGAGCATGGCCCTGTACGGGGCACCCATCTGGGCGGACTCCCTCCATAGGAGGGAGAATGCAACCGCCATCCGCAAGCCCCAAAGGGCTATTGCACTGCGGGTGGCGAGGGCCTACCGCTCGGTGGGCTTCTCGGCGGCGTGCGCTCTGGCCGGCACCCCTCCTTGGGAGTTGGAGGCGTGGGTGCTCGCCAGAGTATACGAGTGGTCGGCGCGCCGGAAGGCGCTCGGGGAGTGCCCCGTCCCCGAGGAGCGGGAGGCCGTGCGGCGGGAGGCGAGGGACGCAATCGTCCTTCACTGGACAGAGGACCTCGCCACCGCCGCCTTTGGCCGCCGGACGTTGGACGCGCTCGGTCCGGTCCTGCGGAGCTGGCTCGAGCGGTCCCACGGGTTCCTCTCGTTCCGTCTGGTGCAGGTGTTGTCCGGGCATGGGTGTTTCGGAAAGCACCTGCACCGGATCGGGAGGGAGGAAACCCCGGCGTGCCACGACTGCGGCGCCCCGGAGGACACGGCGCAGCACACCCTCGAGGTGTGCCCGGCTTGGTCGGGGCTGCGCCGTGGCCTGACCGCGGTGGTTGGCCAGGACCTCTCGCTTCCCAGCGTGATCAACGCCATGCTGGGGAGCGAGGAGGCCTGGGCAGCGGTTGCCTCCTTTTGCGAGGACGTAATCTCGCAAAAGGAGGAGGCGGAGCGCGCGCGGGAGGACGACCCTCTCGCTGCGCCGCTCCGCAGACGAAGAAGGGGTCGGAGAAGGCGCGCAGGTGCTCTCCCTCCTCTTGGTGGTGATGGGCGGGTGACAGGCGCGGGGGTGCCTTCGCCCGCATTGCAGCCGTCACCACCTTCGTCGGTCACTCCCGGGCCCGTCCCCCTCCCCACGGGGAGGTGGTGAAGGGTCCGATAGGCAGGGCATTCGTCGGCGGGGACTGGACGTAAAGGCTGTGCCGGTTTCCCAGTCCCCGCCACTAGGACGAAGCGGGAGTGCCGCTGGGTTGTTTTAGTGGGTATACCGGGTCAGACCGGGGAGTCCCACATAACCCCCCCATCCCCCGATGGGGGGGCATGCGTAATGCATTTTTTCCCAGCGCAAACAAAAAAAAAAAAAACAAAAAAAAAAAAAAAAAAAAAAAAAAAGGTTAGGTTAGGTTGGATACTGCGCTCCGATGGCGCCGGGAGCGGTCGAAGTTTAACTCGCGCGTGCTTGAAAAATTCGCGAAAGTGGCTATTTTTGTCGGATTGTCATGGTTTTGGTGTCAAAAGTTGCGTAACTGTGCCGCGGAAGTGACAGTGCTGTGTTGGTGACTCGCAGGTGTTCGCCTGAAGTAGGATCACGGAATACCTACTTCGGGCAACGCCCTAAAACAGTTTTTCGACCGGCGCTCGAAATCTGAAGCGGTAACATGTGCTTTATTATATATCATTAGAATCGTCTAATCGCCCCCCACCTTCTGTATAAGTTTGCCTTCCATCGCCATGTAAACGGCTGAGATATGCCCACTTTTCTGAAATGATGTAACCGGCTATCTCGTTTTTGGAGATAGTTACGTAAATTCTGACAACGGATTTGGATTCGTCTCATGGTCCTTTACCATAAACCAGTTCATCCGCTTCAGGTTTCGAGGGTCTTGGACCCCAAAACCACCATAAACTTTTCATACTGAACATTCTTGGACTTTACAGCCACTTTTGGGGACCTTGCTATCGGGTAAGGTCCTATTTTGACTTTTGTGTTCTAGAGACAATCTAACGGACTATTTAAGGCTCTTTAGTTTATAATTTTCCGTGTTATAGTTCCTAAGATATTCAACTTTTTGTAACACAGTACATTTTTGACGCTTGCGCCAGACTCCGTCACCTTTGGCCATCGATACGTGCTCCCACAGGCACGACGCACTAATTTCTATTTATCACCTTTATAGACTATACCTTGAGCTATAAATACAGACTTTCACCACAATTGTATCTATCAGGGTTACGGAGTTAGGCGCTTCGTTCTTGAGCGCGAATTTGTGCCTGGCCGTTATTACTTGCCCACTTCTGCCCCCCTTTTCTTCTCTTTTGTTTAGAGACGGGTGGTATTTGTATTCGTAGTTTAATAGTATATATTCTCCGATATTACCGGAGTAAATCCATTTTATATAACTTGATAATTTTTAGCCGACTTCAAAAAGAAGTATTTATTTAACTCAATATAACTTTTAACTAGTACAGCCTTGGCAGTGACTTCGCTGCTTTTGAATAGTAGACTTCTTCTACTATTAGGCCCATCTCATCCGGAGTCCGAACTCCTGGACTCCGGTGCACCACCAGGCACTTTTTCGCGTATTTCATATAAACTTCAACTTTTTACACTGTAACCGTATACCTTGTTCTTTGTTAAACTCATTTCGTTAGTTTAAGTTTAAATGCCGGCGCCTCTATGCCGGCACTCTGGGGAGTATGGCCCTGTATGGGGCTCCAATCTGGGCGGACTCCCTCCACGGGGGGGGATGCAGCCGCCATCCGCGGGCCCCAGGGGGCTGTTGCACTGCGGGTGGCGGGGGCCTGCCGCTCGGTGGGCTTTTCGGCGGCGTGCGCTCTGGCCGGCGCCCCTCCTTGGGAGTTGGAGGCGTGGGTGCTAGCCGGAGTGTGCGAGTGGACGGTAACACCGTCCCCCAGGGGCGGGGGGCGGTGCGGCGGGGGGCGGGGGGCGCAGTCGTCCTCCACTGGACGGAGGACCTCGCCACCGCCGCTTTTGGCCGCCGGACGTTGGACGCGCTCGGTCCGGTCCTGCGGAGCTGGCTCGAGCGGTCCCACGGTTTCCTCTCGTTCCGTCTGGTGCAGGTGTTGTCCGGCCACGGCTGTTTCGGAAGGCACCGGCACCGGATCGGGAGGGAGGAAACGCCGGCGTGCCACGAATGCGGGGGCTTTTCGGCGGCGTGCGCTCTGGCCGGCGCCCCTCCTTGGGAGTTGGAGGCGTGGGTGCTAGCCGGAGTGTGCGAGTGGACGGTGCGCCGGAGGGCGCTCGGGGGGTGCCCCGTCCCCCAGGGGCGGGGGGCGGTGCGGCGCTGGCTCGAGCGGTCCCACGGTTTCCTCTCGTTCCGTCTGGTGCAGGTGTTGTCCGGCCACGGCTGTTTCGGAAGGCACCGGCACCGGATCGGGAGGGAGGAAACGCCGGCGTGCTACGAATGCGGGGGCTTTTCGGCGGCGTGCGCTCTGGCCGGCGCCCCTCCTTGGGGGTTGGAGGCGTGGGTGCTGGCCGGAGTGTGCGAGTGGACGGTGCGCCGGAGGGCGCTCGGGGAGTGCCCCGTCCCCCAGGGGCGGGGGGCGGTGCGGCGCTGGCTCGAGCGGTCCCACGGTTTCCTCTCGTTCCGTCTGGTGCAGGTGTTGTCCGGCCACGGCTGTTTCGGAAGGCACCGGCACCGGATCGGGAGGGAGGAAGCGCCGGCGTGCTACGAATGCGGGGGCTTTTCGGCGGCGTGCGCTCTGGCCGGCGCCCCTCCTTGGGAGTTGGAGGCGTGGGTGCTGGCCGGAGTGTGCGAGTGGACGGTGCGCCGGAGGGCGCTCGGGGGGTGCCCCGTCCCCCGGGGGCGGGGGGCGGTGCGGCGCTGGCTCGAGCGGTCCCACGGTTTCCTCTCGTTCCGTCTGGTGCAGGTGTTGTCCGACCACGGCTGTTTCGGAAGGCACCGGCACCGGATCGGGAGGGAGGAAACGCCGGCGTGCTACGAATGCGGGGGCTTTTCGGCGGCGTGCGCTCTGGCCGGCGCCCCTCCTTGGGAGTTGGAGGCGTGGGTGCTGGCCGGAGTGTGCGAGTGGACGGTGCGCCGGAGGGCGCTCGGGGAGTGCCCCGTCCCCCAGGGGCGGGGGGCGGTGCGGCGCTGTTTCGAGCGGTCCCACGGTTTCCTCTCGTTCCGTCTGGTGCAGGTGTTGTCCGGCCACGGCTGTTTCGGAGGGCACCTGCACCGGATCGGGAGGGAGGAAGCGCTGGCGTGCCACGAATGCGGGGCGCCGGAGGACGCGGCGCAGCACACCCTTGAGGTGTGCCCGGCCTGGTCGGGGCTGCGCCGTGGCCTTACTGCGGTGGTTAGCCGGGACCTCTCGCTTCCCGGCGTGATCAGCGCCATGCTGGGGAGCGGGGAGGCCTGGGCAGCGGTTGCCTCCTTTTGCGAGGATGTAATCTCGCAAAAGGAGGAGGCGGAGCGCGCGCGGGAGGACGACCCTCTCGCTGCGCCGCTCCGCAGACGAAGAAGGGGTCGGAGAGGGCGCGTAGGTCCTCTCCCTCCTCTTGGTGGTGATGGGCGGGCGACAGGCGCGGGGGTGCCTTCGCCCGCATTGCAGCCGTCACCATCCTCGTCGGTCACTCCCGGGCCCTTGGCCCTCCCCACGGGGAGGGCGTGAGGGGCCCGCTATGCGGGGTAATCGTCGGTGGGGACTGGAAGTAAAGGCTGTGCCGGTTTCCCAGTCCCCGCCACTCGGACGAAGCGGGAGTGCCGCTGGGTTGTTTTAGTGGGTATACCGGGTCAGACCGGGGAGTCCCACATAACCCCCCCATCCCCCGATGGGAGGGCATGCATAAAGCATTTTTTCCCAGCGCAAACAAAAAAAAAAAAAAAAAAAAAAAAAAAAAAGGTTAGGTTAGGTTAGGTTAGGTTAGGTTAGGTTAGGTTAGGTTAGGTTAGGTTAGGTTAGGTTAGGTTAGGTTAGGTTAGGTTAGGTTAGGTTAGGTTAGGTTAGGTTAGGTTAGGTTAGGTTAGGTTAGGTTAGGTTAGGTTGGGGTGCTAGGCCAGACAACCTCCTCGTGTGCTCCCGGCTGCTGGTCCCGCTTGGATACGTCCGGGGGGAACAGCAGTCGTTCGTTATGGAGCCGGTGCACCCTGGGCACGAGTAATAACTTTCTCCAGTTGGGGACTCTTATTGCTCGTGGCTGATAGTCTGGCGTGGGAGGGGCCATTCATTGGCCATGGGGGGCGTTGCTCCAAGTGTTCCTCTGTGTTCCAGCAGAGGCCACATTGGAGGAGCAAGGGCGGGCTCAGCGCGTACTCACCCTACCACTGAGCAGGCAGCGGGAGTTTTCTCTCCTGCCACCGTCGCTAAATCGGAGGGTACTCTTACATTTGCTGGGTGTCGTGGTCATGTCTCGCGGCTCAGCGTAAGGTACCTTCCGTCGGTCTTGGCTTGGTCGCCCGGACTGCGGGGAAGAAAACCTCGAGAACAAATTACCCTGAATCTCAAGCGGCGGCGCACCGCGAGGAGATGTGTGGCTGGCGGGGCTCTTCGGAGTAACCAGTCACTAGTGCGACCCCCTCCAGGGTACTTGCGGACCCCCTGGTTGGGTTACACTCTACGCTTACCCGGGTACAGGGGGCACTGCCCGGGTGGACCTTTATTTCCCCCATACTCGTGGGACTCTTATGGAAAGTTCAAATAAAAACCAAAAATGTGGAGTGGAGATGGCGGAAGTGGAGATGGATGCAGTGTCCGATGCCGGATCTGCATCGAGTGACGTTCTGGTGGTGGAGCATAGCAATCCTGCGCTCAGCCAGACCAGATTTTGGAGGGACGGGCGCAAACGTTTGCGCTCGAGTGATGTCAGCGGCTCGGCCTCTGATTCGGGCGACGAGGCGATACCGGCTGCTAAAGTGGGCACAGTCAGAAGGGGGAGAGGTCGTCCCCCCACTACTGGCGAGTATGTGGGCTTGGCTAAAGCCAAGGCGGAGCTAATAGCTTACAGGCGGGAGGAGCTCCACCTGCGTGCCGAAGAGGAGGTGTTGAACCTGGTCGAGCAGGCCAAGTCAAAGCGTGTAACGCGGGAAGTCGATGCTGACACTGGCTCCGCAGTGGAGGGCCTTACTTCAGCGGCGCTATTCGAACAGGTGTCTGCCGGTCTGAAGGTTGTCCAGCATGTCGCTACAAAGTCTAGCAACCTAAAAGGCACCTTTACGAGAAGCTTGAAGGATGCTATGAAGCTGATAGAGGGTGCAGCAAACGGATTGCGCCATCTGTCAGCATCGGAAGAGAACAGTCGCCTGCAGGAAGAACTTAGCAAACTGCAGGCTGACAACGCACGCCTGCAAGCAGAGAACGACCGATCTCGGCTAGAGCAGGAACAGATGCGTCGGGAATTGGAGCAGCTGAAATCAGACGTGGCTCTGATTCGCCAACCTGCCTCCCCTATGCAGCCAGCTGAGTCGGATCTGATAGATCAGCTCCGGCGAGAAATAGCCAGTCTCACCTCGAGATTCGGCGTAATTGAGGGACGGATCCTGCGCCCACCCCTCGCTGGAGATAGAAATACGAGAGTTGACAAAGCGTCACCTTCTTACGCGACGAAGGCTGCAACGCCACGTGGTTCAGCGAAACCTAATAAGGGTGCTAAAGACAGTCAGACCTCCTCGGCCCGAGCTCCGCAGAACCCAGTCTCTTCGGCCGATGCTCCGACGTCGGCGCAGACTTCTTTATCCCAAGCCGCCGAGGGGTCCTCAACTCAGGCTGCTCCAGCTCGGGCGGCCCAACAGAAGTCCAAGAAGGCATCGAAACCGGACAATAGCACCCCTGCTGCTTCACAAAGCCAAGCAGCTACTTCGCAGAGCCAAACGGCTGCAGGCTCTAGTGAAGGGGAATGGCAGACGGTGACGAAAAAGCAAAAGAAGCAGAAGCAGAAGGCAGCTAAGAAATCGGGCCAGAAGAAGCGAAAACTGCGGGCGCCACGCTCAACAGCAGTCGTCATCGCGCTGCAACCAGGTGCAGAGGAACGTGGAGTTACTTACGCATCTGTCTTGGCTGAGGCCAAGCAAAAGATACACCTTGCGGACATCGGGATAACCTCCCCCCTAAAATTCAGGAGAGCTATCACGGGTGCTAGAATACTGCAAATTCCCGGAGGTACAAGCGACGATAAAGCCGACGCTCTAGCGAGCAAACTAAGGGAGTGTCTCAAAGAAGAGGACATAAGGGTCTCCAGACCCACCAAATGCGCGGAGTTGCGAGTCTCGGGTTTGGATGACTCTGTAACTTCTTCAGAAGTAGGCGTGGTTGTAGCACGGGTCGGTGGATGCGCCGAAGAAGATATAAAGGTCGGAGAAATACGGATTGGTTCCTCCGGCCTCGGTACGGCTTGGCTCAAGTGCCCCGTGACAGCGGCGAAGAAAATCGCAGACGCTGGTCACTTGTTGGTGGGGTGGGTCTCCGCAAAGGTGACACTGCTCGAACCCAGACCGATGCAGTGTTACCGTTGTCTGGAAGGCGGGCACGTTCAACACACTTGCTCATCAGAGATGGACCGCAGTGACCTGTGCTACCGCTGCAGCCAACCGGGACACAAAGCCGGACAATGTACCGCCCAGCCGCACTGCTCGCTGTGTGCAGCCATAAGCAAACCTGCGGAGCATAGAGTGGGTGCCAAGTCCTGCACAGCACGTGCGAATAAGAAAAGAAACGGGGTTAGGGCTTCTCAGACCCCCCCGACTCAGCCATCGGCCACTCAGGCCATGGACGCGATGGACACTGACCAAGCGCCACAATAATAATGGCAACCAAATTTCTTCAGGGCAATCTCAACCACTGCGCCAGGGCTCAGGACTTATTACTCCAGAGCATGGCGGAGTGGTTGATACACGTGGCTGTCGTAGCGGAGCCATACTTTGTACCCTCCAGGGACAACTGGGCGGGTGACCCAGCGGGCTCGGTAGCCATCACGTGCCAGCCTTCCTTGGGAGCTACAATGAGGGTTGTGGACAGGCGTCCGGGCTGCATTGCTGCCGTCGTTGAGGGTGTCCTAGTCGTTGGGGTTTATTTTTCGCCCAACAGGGTACTCGCGGAATTCGAAACGTTTCTCGGC